>JASWHV010000008.1:64490561-65873686 GCA_030760725.1 Neostapfia colusana | reverse complement strand
TCTCCACACAACCATAGTACTACTCTTTCTCTTCTTTCTTCGCCACGCCCAATCGACCTCCACACGAAATGGCAGACAATCAAACGCCGCCGCCAAGCCCGACGAGGCAACCAGCGGCTAAGCGGCTGTGATCCTCCCTCTCCCCCACGAGCTCCAGGCAAATGGAGGATGTGCGTCGTGACATGGCGCGAGATGTATTTTAACAGTACTTCTCACTCCATGAAGCGCCTCGACCTCGGTACCCTTCCAGAACATACTGGAATGGACACCGTGGGCCACTACTTGTTCGCACTCACCCATGTGGCCGGTCGTCTTGACGCTCTGTGGGAGACGATGGCTCAGGAGCTTGGGGCTCACGGCCGCATGAACCTGGTGGCGGCGACAGCCAGGAGACCGGGTTTCCTGGTTCCGCTGCCGGAGGCACCCCAGGAGCTCCAGGAGCCCCAGCAGCCCGAGGAGGAGGGGAGGAATAGAATTAGTAGAATTAGTTGTTTTTCTTTTCTTGTTTTTAGTTGATGTTGTATTCTCTTTTCATGTTCTGTAATGTTGTTTTTATCCCCTAATCATAATAGATATTGCATGTATGCATCTTGTGCACTCAAAAGCAATCGCATCGCTTCACTTCACTTCACTCGTGGCCTCATACACGCCTCGTGATCACCACCACCACCACCTCCTCCTCTTTCTTTTCAATATATACAGCCTTCTACTTGAAATCGTAATGTCGCAAGTATCTTTTCCTCTAGTGACTTTTCTTGTTCTGAAAGTGTTTTGCTACAATGTTATGTTACGCATTATCGCATAAAAGTTGATATCATAAAGTGGCATAATTTTTCACAGGCGGTCCTTAACCAATAGATGCCTGCGAAAATTGTATTTACCAATTATTCAAAATATTTTCACGGGCGGTCTTTACTTGAAGGAAACACAGAGGAAAATTATATACACACACGAATAAATTAAGCATCACATTAGTGTCATTAATATTTCTTATCAAACACACCCTCGCCACACCAGACAAATTAAATATCCACGCAACATTAATTAATTTAAATAACCCCTAATGCAAGTGGTAGGCCTGGAGCAGTGGTAGAATCTCTCCACTTGTGTCCTGAAGGTTCTGGGTTCGAATCAACCTCCTTGCACAATAAGCAAGGGGAAGGCTGCCTAGAAATCCCTTCTTCAGACCCCACAACGTGTGGGAGCTTTCAGCACTGGGTATGCCCTTTTTAACCCCTAATGCAAGTGAAAGCTAAAAGTTGAACACAAGATTCATAAAGCTAGCATACAATGATGGCACTTGGAGGCGAGGACGATGACGTGTGCGCGCTTGGAGGTGAGGGCGAGGACGATGACGTGGGCTCGACAACGAGGGAGAGAACGGCAGCGGCGCGACGAGGGGCAAATGTACTTTTTGGCAGCCTTACAGCGTCGATGTGAAATCTCCCGAGTTAGGTTTTTACAGTGCCTGAGCAGTGCTTTATAGTGTCCATTATCATAAACGGGTTTTAAAGTGGTCCATTAAAAAACCACCTGTGATAATTACCTCTTCATAGATCTGATCTTCAGTTTCTTCTTCCTTTAGTTTTATTAAGATTCCAATGCCAATACTCAAACATGTATAGATTCTGCAAATTAAGTCCAAACTCGATGATTCTTTTTTTCTATACTTCAAAAAATAATATATACCAGATGGAATAAAAAGTTTAAAACTTATATAGGTAACATTGTTATATTTTGGTAAATATAGAATTAATTTATATGCACATATTATTCGAAATTTCATATCTCCTAAAAAATGGATCTTCTATTGAAAGTTGGTTTGTATGAACATATTGTCTATTTATACATGTATGAATTTTGTTAATTTTTTTAAAGCAATCAAACATGTCAAAATTCAAATTATCCATCATTCTAATGAAATGCTCAAATACATATGAGACATTATTCAAATTTTGAACACACATTGATTCAAACAATTTTGTAAAAATCTAAAAAAAATCATAGAGGTTGGTATGATAACTAAAAAGTCTCATAGAAAAATTCACTCACAAAATTATTATATTATGCAAGATACAAAAATGACAAATAATCTATTTATCTGTTTTTTATGTTCTGGCCAATTTCAAAGGTTTTTTCAAGTGAAATTTAATGGGGACCTGTAATACTAAATCATATTACAAGAACTTTGCATTTGGGATTTTACAAGCCCCCTCATTTTAATCAAGAATATTAATTAATCCTAAACTGAGTAAACTTTTTTCACAGTCGGTTCTATATTGACAAATCGTTTGTAATAATTGCCTATTCATAGGTCTGCTCTTCAGTTTCTTCTTCTTTCGCTTCATTTTTTATTTAGATTCCAATGTAAATACTCAAACATGTATAGATTCTGTAAATTAAGTCTAAACTCGATGATTCTTTTTTCTATATTTTTGAAAAAATAATATATACCAGATGGAACAAAAAGTTTAAAACTTATATAGGTAACATTGTTATGTTTTGGTAAATATAGAATTAATTTATAAGTATATATTATTCAGATTTTCATATCTCTTATAAATGTATCTTCCACTGAAAGTTGTTTTGTATGAACATATTGTCTTATTTATACATGTATGATTTTTTTTAATTTTTTAAAACATTCCAACATGTCAAAATTCAAATTATCCATCATTCTAATGAAATGCTCATATAAATATGAGACATTCTTCAAATTTTCAACACACGTTGATTCAAAAAAAATTAAAAATTTGAAAAAAAAAATCATAGAGATTGGTATGACGATTAAAAAGTCCCATAGAAAAATTCACTCACAAAATCATTGTATTATGCACAATACAAAAATGATAAATAACCTATTTATTTGTTTTTTATGTTCTGACCAATTTCAAAGGTTTTTTCAAGTGAAATTTAATGGGCACCTGTAATACTAAATCATATTACAGAACTTGGAATTTGGGCTTTTAAAATATCTCTTATTTTAATAAGAATATTAATTAATTCTAAACTTAGTAAACTTTTTTCACATTTGGTTTTAAATTATAAACCGCATGCGCTAATACATTATCGCAGGCGGTGTTTGATACATCTTCGAGTAGGAGAGGTCGCACATCGGTCACACGTCTGTGCACCACCAGAGGCAATTAAGTTCTCTGCAGCTCTTCCTCCTCAGGTCGTGCGTCTCCCTTTGTCAACAATGTAAGACGTGCTTTTATCTCACCCGTCACTGCACCACTGGCCGCAATTAAGTTCTCCGCACCCCTTCTCCTTGGGCCGCGTGTTTCCCTTCCGTCCAACTCCTGTCGCTCTCTCTCTCTTTGAACCCTTAGCGATCGACCAACTACAGTGCGACCGCCGCCTGCCGTCCACTGTTCGCCATCGCCGTCGCTGTCACTACTCCCAACTATTCCACGCTACTTATATTCCACTTTTTATGTAGTTCATGGCTGGGAAATTTGTTATCGACTTGGCGCGTTGCCGACTCGAGGAGGTGCGCTTGGCGTGGCGTAAGAACCATCCCCATGTATGTACATATGGCACACAGGTCGCATGGTTGTATGTAGCTCTGTAATGGAATGATGAACTTAAACTCTATAGTTTGGTTTTCCATTTTATTTGTTTTTGGTATTTGCAATTTCATGGCTCGCTATTTGCGTTACTTGTTGTCCAATTTCTCTACGTAGGGTTTCTCTGCGAAGCTTGAGTCGAGAGACTTAATGAATTGGCAGTGCATCATCCCTGGTAAAGAAGCGGCAAGTTATGAAGAATAAGCACAATCCAGTATAACCATCGTCCACTTATTAATAAATTTCCTTTGTAGACTGACTGAGAAGGTAGTTACTAGCCACTAACAATCTCCTTCTCGAAGTACTATCCCTTGGTACCTCCAAGATGCGCCTTTCCACCTGGTTTCTTCCACCCAAATGTCCATCTCTCACGAGCAATCTACCTTGGGGTTCTTGATCAAGAGATTGTAAGATAGACTTATTTTGATCAAGTAATTAGTAATTGTTGTCGAATTTATTTGAAGTGGTTTCTTATGTTGCTTAAACTGATATTTCGTAGGGGTGGTGTGCTAGTATTAGTGTCAAAATTTTACTACTTTGAAGTTCGGCGTTTGCTTCATCAGCCAAATGCGCCTGATATTAAAAATAATTGCTATAATCTAATTATCAAGGTTAGTAACTTTGTGTTAGTGAGCAACCTAAGTTATATATCATTCCTAATTCGACATTTGTTAATTTAAATAATATCAATGTTATTTTCAGGATCCAGAGGAATATAAGAGATGTGCTTGGGAGCAAGCTCGACGTTTAGATCGATCGATGGGAGCTTCATAGGAATATAAGTATGAAATCTATAGTTTAGAGGGCACGCAATGTGTATAAACTATGAAATATTCATTGAGTTGCAAATGTTTATCTTTGAATTATAATGTGATTGCAGTTCTATATGTTCATTGTGGCAACGATGCACATTTATTATCTCTACGCGTGAAGTGGCAACGGATAAATATACTAGAAAGAAAATAATTTAAATATTTTTCACAGGCAGTGATTAACTAAGGCCGCTCAAGCAATTCTAAATTACAATTTACAAACTGCCTGCACTTATAAATCTTTGCAGGTGGTGTTTAACTAGAGCCACTTGTGAAAATCTGCGCCTATATAAGGCCGCTCGGTTTCCTCGAAAAAACCCAACCCTGGATATTTCACTTAGACGCCGTCAGGCTTCCAACATTTTCCTTTGCCGCTAAAGCCCTCGCCGCCGAGCTTCGTCCTCGCCGTTCTCACCGCGGAGCTTTATCGCCGTCGTCGTTGCCATCTATATACGTACGCCTCTTTCCGCCCTTCTCTCCCTCCTCCCTTCTCTGTCCCCCGCACCGCCTCCTTAACTCCCCCTCCCCGTGCCGCCTCCCACCTCACCCTCGCCGTCGGCCGAGTGTCGTCCTCGCCCTCGCCGCCACCTCCCTCCTCCCTTTTTTGTCCTCCTGTGGCACCATCGCTGTCCCCTGCGCCTCAATCCTCCTTGCGCCACCTCCTCCTTCCTGGCATCTACCCCCATTGTGCGCTGCCTCCTCCCAATCGTCCCCCACCGCCGGCGCTTTCCCACTGCGTCGAGCCCCCACTTTTGGATTGTTTAGATTGTTTAGGTTACTTGTTTGGAGACCTTGACAATTACTTAGATTAATTGTTTAGATTTTCTTTGAAGGTGGATCAGAGAGCAAATCAATTGTTTACATCAGAAAGCAAAGCAAATTTAGCTTAATTGTTTCTTCTATATTTTCTGTGTGTGTTCATATCAGCACCAACTAATTGTTTAGGATAGTTGTGTTAAAGCAGGTAGTCTTGTCGTGCTAACAGGTAGTCCATGTTGTTTTTGTAATCACTGAGTACTATAACAGGGATACATGTTGTCTTTGTAAATCCACCATGTTCACTATATTTTATATATTAGGATGTGATTTTACATATTAGGATGTCTTTGTAATCACTGACTACTATAACAAGAAATCCCTTTGTTGCTTTTCAAGTTCTAATATAGAAAGCCCTAAGAACACTGGTGCTGGTAGTAACAATGAAGTCGACATTATGGAGTTTAGTGACTCCAGCAATTCAGGCTCGTATTACTATCCATCGGATCCTTTTCTAATATAAAAATTAAAAAGACTTCAGAGGATCTCAACCCAGGATATGATCCCGCCGGTGAGATATGGATCACGAATCTTAACTCTAGCAGTTTAAGTTAATGTTGGTTGTCAAGTATATGAAGTCTTATAATTCTTTTCTACCTAGCTTAATTGCCAAGATAACGAGGTGACTTTGGCTCCTAGAACCGCAGAAGGTTCTCCAACGATTAAATCCTCAAATTCAGTCAAGCGAAAACGAGGGCGACTAGGTCCCAATAAGACTCCATTGAACAGCATCATATACATAACAAGTGTCAGTCCAGGTGGTCTTCCCCAAGAACCACTAGATGCATGCAGTTGTCTTGTTAGAGAGATCGTGTCGATCACAACCGAGCATTGGAGAAAATTCCTTGAGGCGGACAAAAATGAGTTGTGGGAGAAGTTAAAGAAACAATTCAAGTTCCCAAAAGGCACGGAAGAAGCTGTAAAGAAAGCAACATTGGTCTCTTGCGGCAAGAAGTTTTGTGGCTGGAAGAGTGAAATGAATGCTTATGTTAAAGACAATAAGGTCCCTAGCCCGAAGAAGATAAGAAAAATCACACAAGCTCTGCGACAAGAATTTGTTCGTCAAAAGACCACACCTAAGGCTAAAGGCCAGAGTGAATCTAGGTCAGAGCTTGCCAAAAAGAACAAATATCATCATCGCTTGGGGTCTTGCAGATATGCCCCCAAAGTTGAGAAATAAAATAAAATATGAGAGGAAACTGTCAGTAAGGGTAATCCTGATCCGCTACAAGGCTGCGATGAGAGAACTGAGCGGTGGGTCTTAGCTCAGTCAGGTTTGACCAGCAAGGGAAAACTTGAAAAGCCCGACTCTGTGAACCAAGTAAAGTAAAAAATGAAAGAAGTAATTGAAAAGCAACAGAAGGGTCTCTTCAAGCCGAAGAGGGGGAATGACCAACTTACCGCTATCCTAGGCAAACCTGAACACGGTGGACGTGTTCGAGCAATCTCTTCTCAGATTTCCTAGAGAGATGGTTTCTCGAACGATAAAAAGTTATATAGAAGGTGTGCTAAGTTTAAGAAGACAATTAAAGATGCGATTGATCAAAAGGTCAAGGAATCTATGTAACACCCCAAAATCCTGTTAAGAGGGGAATTTAAAATTTTTTGGATGTATTGCATGTGTTGCAAAAATTCAAATTCAAACTGGAATTCCAATTAAACTCAAAACAGAAATGAAAAAGAAAAAGAAAAGGAAAAAATAAACCCACTGGCCAGTGGGCCCAAACCCACCAGCCGGCCCACTCACCCCCGCGCCAGCCCGCAGCCGCGCGCCCGTTTCCCTCTCACACACAGGCGGGACCCACCTGTCATCCCCAACCCCCCGCTCGCGCCGACCCCGGACTCTTCCCCGTGCGCGCGCGATCGTAACCGACCGGATTTCCGCGTCCCTCAGCCCGACTCCCAGTCCCAGAAGGCTCTAACTCGATCTAAACAAACCCGCCGCCCTTCCCCGGCTATATAAACCCCGGCATCTCCCTGTTTTTCCCCACGTTCCGTCGTTTTTCCCTCCGGTGAGAACCCGAGTTACTCCGGCCAATTTCGCTCGATCTTCGCTCGGGATTTCTCATCTAACGCGCTGATCTTGATCCACCGCCTCCGGGGAACCGCGAAAGTGCAGAAAACTCGGTGGTTTGCGCTTCAAACACAGCGTCGACGAGCCTCGCCGTGAATTCACCTCGGACCTCGTCGCCGACCGCTTTCCAGGACCTCCGAGCTCAAGAAAACCCCCGAGGTGAGATCCCCGACCTCCCCTCTACCGATCTATGCCATAAAATCACAGTTCTAGGAAGAATTGACGAAGATCCGAAACTCTCCGGCGAGATCGCCGCCTCCCGCCGCTGTGCGCCGCCGGGCAGCGCCGCCCGCGCTCGATCAGAGCGACGTGGCCGCTTGTGCGCCGTCTATTTTAAATCGCACGGTAGAATTTAAATCCCCGCGTGCCGGTTCGACGTTATAATCTCAGCCGTCTGTTTTAAATCGGACGGTCTACGTCAGCCCCGCGTTATAAAGGCCGGGATTCTTACGCGCTATCCCCTAGGGTTCTCGGAAAATACGAGCTAGCCCCGGAAACTTCTGATCTAGCCCCTGGAACTTCAGAAAATCATGTAAATTCATTTAAAAATCAGTTTTAGCCCCTGGACTTAATAAAAATCAGGAAAACCCCTCTGTTATGTGTAGTTAGACCCCTGGAAATTTTTAAAATAATATAATAGACCCTATAGTGGGGTGAGTTTACCTTTTTAACCCTATGTGATATTAAATTTAGGAATTTGAATATGTGATTAGTGTTTAAAAATTAAAAGATGGGACAAACACATTGTAAATTCAAATTAAAAACTGTCCTAGTACTTGAAAACTTTGGAGTGAGATAAAAATAGATTTTTGGCTGAAATAAATCTGTCTAATTGATTATTCACATTTATTAGTTATAGGGACACATTTTTAAGTAGAGAATAATTCTGAAAATTAGTAAAATAAATGTAAAATAGTTCACATCAGAGGAGAAGTTCAAAAATATATTATTTAATATTTTAGACCCAAAACCTATTCTGTTTAGATGAGGTGTCTTACTATTTTCATAATAAAGTTCACATTTAGGCATAGGAAATAAATCTGAAAATATAGCAAGCTAGGTATGACTAACTAGAAAATGATAAATGAAGTTTCCAAAATCAAAAGAATTCAGTTTAGGGTTGGTAGAAGGTCTGAAGACACATTTGGAGTAGGAAAATACCCTCCATGCACACTTGATAGCTAAAAGGTGTATCAATTGAATATAAGAAATTTATTTAAATTGGAAACTCATATATAGTATGCAAACATAAATATGAATACAAAAGTAGAAATCATATGCACATGTTTAAAAGTGCATGTAAGCCAAAATCAACACACGTAGAGTAACCACAACACATAGAAATGTGAATGGCTTTCATAAATGTGAATGTGTGGATTGTATGAAGTGGAAGTGTGAACTATGTCTTATGGATTGTTGTTTTCTTTTGCTATGTGTGATGGTATGAGTAGAACCTGCTCCAGAGCAAGTTCTTCCTTTCCAAGATCAGGACTACCCATTCCCAGAGCAGCAGGAAGAAGGCAAGTGTCCTTGACCACTTTGTTCCTATACTAGGATGTGTAGATAGAATTATTTTCATTGTCAATTGAAAATATGAAACCCATGCTAGGATGTTTCCCTAGAATTGCATTACCTTGTTTCCTTGTAGCTTGGGTTGGGATTCATTTTATCATGTCATTTATTATTATGCATATGCTTAGCCATGCTTAGAATGGGATATTTGGGATGTGAGATCATCAGTTTATTTTACATACTCTTGAATGAGATATTATAAGTTATGTAGAGGTAGGGATCAGGGCAAGTTGGATGTTTTGGTTGGTGCTGGGTGCACGAGACTCGGGTTTGTGTTTAGTACTTGCCTGGATCCTAAGGACCGGTTCATGGAGCATGTAACCTGGCTTTACCGTGCCAACCACATGCTGAGATGGAGCAGCTTGGCCAATTAATTAGGTGTATCCCCGGCGTAGTATGGGTGTGTTGGATGGTGCGGGGAATAGGTGTCAGCTGGACTACCATATGAACCGCAAGGCTCAAGAGGGGGCCACTGCAGCGGGGTTGGAGCCTCTTGTATGCTGTTAGGGGTGAAACCTCAGTGGGCTCACGCTCGTCGGGAATCCCTTTGTAAAGGCTTCGTAGTGATCTCCGGGCTACACACCTGGGAAGTGTGTATGTGGTTCATGGCCACTGGCATAATGGAGGTTCTTTTAGTCCACCCGGCAATGGGGGATGAAATCACTACATGTGGGTACAGTGGTGCAAACTCTGCAGAGTCAAAACTGTCATGACAGCCGTGCTCACGGTAAAGAGCGGCTTGGCCTTATTCATGATTAGAGGAGTGATGGTTTTGGAAGTTAAGGATGTTAAGCGGGGAGCTTAACATTGAAAATGATGTTATGGTTATTTGATTATGATGATGGGATGGGAGATTGGGACCATTTCACCTGTGTAGTAATGTAGGTGCTTAATAAGCTAAGGTGATAGGTATTAATTGCGTAGTGCTTTAACCATGAGTTCAACCTCTCCTTGCTCTAGCCATGCATGACATAACTTTCCCGCTCTTGCTGAGTACCATCGGTACTCAACCTTGCATATTTGTTGGTTTATATTGCTGCTCAGGTCAAGATAATGAAGTGGTGTTTAATGATCAAGACTTTGGACCCGAAGAAGGTTTCTAGGTTCATGGAGTCCCCCGGGCAACGCCTGTAACGGAGCCCACAAGAATAATATTCCGCTGCTATTTTATTTAATTGTTATGAACTTATTATCGTCCCTCGGGACATATGACATGTAAGACCTATTTATATTCGACACGTGGCTTGTAATAAATGATGCTTCACTATTTGTCATCACATGTATGAGAAAATGATCCTGGCATACATGTGATATTAACTCGGTTGTTCTTCGGAGAAACCGGGTGTGACAATCTATAAAAGTAACAATAGATAAACTTATAGAATCAGGACAATTAACGCCACAGGATAGAGCCATGGTTCCCTTGGCAAAGGAGCATTTGATATCTCCAACTTCCTACCCTAGCAGCGTAGGTTCTGTGCCAGGGTCAAGCCATAAGTTCCCTGTCGATGGTATTGTTAAGGACACATCTTGTCGTCTTCTTGTCCCGATCGGCAGATGAGGGAACAAAATAAAATGGGTTGCTAGTGCTATGGCAAAGCCAAATCGTGTCTTCAACGGCAATTCACTTCCGTTGTATTATGTTGTGGTGCAAGTTCTTAAGATAATGATTATGAAGATTATGAAATAGACCACATCACACCTGTGGGGATCACGACTCTAGGGCAGGCTGTCAACTAATTAATCCATTGGCACCGACGCGATATCGTGTTGGACGATGAGCCGATGTCTAGCCCCGTCGCATCTCGAAAGACTGAAGCTTGGGGCCTAATTTAAGAACTAAATGAATTAATTTAATTACTAAATGAACTAAATTACATACTAAATTAACTAATTTAATTATAAAATAAACTAAATAAACTAAATTAATTACTACATGAAATAAAATTAATTACTAGATGAACTAAATAAACTAAATTAACTACTAAACAAACTAAATTAATTACTAAATAAAGTGTACCGCAAAGTGGCGGCAAAGCGGGGCGGACTTGGGGCCTAGCGGCGGCGGCGCCGGGGCGGCGCGAGCGACGGGGCGACGTGGGGAGGCGCGCAAGAGCAGCAGGGCGGCGTGGGGAGGCACATAGGGGCGGCGGGGCGGCGTGAGGAGGCACGCAGGGGCGGCGCGGGGCGGCGGGGCGGCCGAGGGAGCGTGGGGCGGCGGCGCTAGGGCGGTGCGGGGCGGCGCTGGGGGCGGCACGGCCGCGGAAGCGCGGGGAGGCGGGGCGGTGCGTGGAGGCGCAGCGGTGGTGCGGGCTGAATGAGCCCGAGCCCGGGTCGAGGCGGCGGTTAAAACCCGCAACTTACGATGGACCACATCGACCGTCGTAAGTTAGGTTACTTACGACGGCTACCCGTCGTAAACAACTTGGTCGTCGTAATGTGTTAGGTTTTCTGTAGTGAAAAGGCTTGGACTTCCGTAGGAGTCGGTAGAGCGGTAGTCCTCGCTCCCTGAGTCGAGAGACAAAATGGCTTAGAGCCGCGAGGCATCCCATCAACCTCTGCACCCCCCTCAACATTGTGGATGGCCTTCAAGCCGGTGATAGCGGTTATCTTTTCGGGGTTGGCTTTGATGTCGCGCTCCCAGATGATGAATCCGAGCAACTTTCCTCTGGGCATGCCGAACACACACTTCTCCGGGTTCAGTTTTGTTGCGGACATCACTCCTATAGTTACACACAACACTCAATTGAACATACAAGATGCAATCATTAGAGTTCACACACAACAATTGAATTTAGAGGTGAGCTCATTCTTATATGTTTTTGAGAATAGATTGCTACCTAATGACTTAATTGTGATTAGGATCCATGGAGAGGTTCAAGGAGTACTTGGAGGAAGTCTTAGGGGCGTGGAGGACCAGAGAATACGTCCAAAGAAGATAGAGGCCGAGCCCAATACGAAATTGAGTCCAACTCGAAACCCAGGAGCACTTCGCACTAAAACAAAAGGCCGTGACGCATACGAACTCAATTTTGGATGTTCTATATATGCACGGAAAGGGGGAGGATAACCGTTTATATGTCACTGGTCCCATATAAAAATGCTTCCGTAGTAGACATGAATTGTCAAAATAAAATTGAGTTCAGAATATGTCAGAGTATTGCGCCACCATATTGGACCATTGGGCCTTGTATCTAGTACAAGTTCATTATTTTCGTGTCTTAGGGTTAGGTCACGACCCCAACACCCCTTAGACGTCCTCCCACCTATTTATTCTCCATAGTATCCACCACAAACAATTGGGTTTTGCTTAGATTAATCTATTTACACAGTTTCACCGTTCATCGGTTTGTGAGACCCCAACTTAGAAATTCAGATTGCTTCTTCTTCGTTCTTGCTCGTGTTCTCAGATGAACTTGCAGGGATTAGACTTCTTGACAAGGTCAAGCGTGTAAAGCACGTTTGATAACCAACGGAGTGGTGGTGTAGTGATTGCAGGGGTTGTTCGTGTCCTCCTCGAGAGCCTCAGATCATCAACGTCCAGATCTCTATCAATCGACTTATCCATTACCTATCGGATGATCGGGCCTACTATATACAATTCTCCTCCTCAATTTTGTTTTCATACGTAGAGTCCACAAAAAAATAAAAAGATTGTAGTTTAGTTCATCTGTTCATCACTTTGTCCAAACCACCATTGAGTCTTTGCAACTTTGTTTTTCAGATTTGTTTTGTTGGGTTTGTGTCCGTGGTTGAGTCATATTGCTGGTTTAGAAAGTGTTTTTGGTTTTAGTTTGAATTTTGCATTGTGTTGATTCATCCTTTTGAATCACGTCTAGATTAGATTCATCTCTGTCCAGTTTTGTATTTTGATCATATCTTGCTCATACGAACACGGAATTTGGTGTTTTTATACTTTCTGGAATGCTTGAGAAGTTATCTACAACTTTAGTACTCATGTGTTTTCCAGAAAACACAGTTATCATGGTAAAAATAGAATATATCTGAATCTGTTGTTGATCTAGAATTTCCGAATAGTCTGTATTTCGGGGGCAATATCTCCTATTTGTTCTGATCCAAAATAGGTTATTTTATATACTTCAATAAAAAGAGGAGAGATAGATCTATAATTTTGCTGTTGTAAGTTTTTGGATTCGAGGCCTCTAAGGGTAGCTAATTGTTCTTGGAAAATTGAGCAGAAAACTGTTGATAGACCAACAAGCTATCTTTGATTGGTGTGAATTGTGTTCTTCTTTTTGTAGCAAATTCTGAAAAAAAATACAAAAGAAAAAGGCAAGTGCAAAACAAGATACAAAAGCCGCACAAAAAAGGATAAAAAACAAAAAATAGAAGTGTTTGTATCCTTTGTGTCATCTGGTTTTTATTACATATCTTGCTTGCTTGAACTACTAGGAACACATTTGGATGAGAAACTTTGACAAGTACTTTGGACACTTATTCAACTTTACTATTCGATTTCATTTTTGCTAAATCCTTGCTACGATATAAAGTGCCTTCCAAGCTACATTTTTTCTTGAGTTGAATTCATACACCTTTGCAATCATCCCGTGCTCGATTGGTTCTTCAAATCGGGCACCGTTTACCATCCACAGTGTCGTTAAGAACACTTGTAAGAGTGTGGTAAGACACTTGGGAGTGTGTGATTCTACTTCCACTTTACCATTATCCTTTGTAGTTGATAGATACAACATATTTATGCTGCCTTCTATTTGCTACTAACAATGTTAGGTAAATGCAAGAATCATGAATTAATTGTGGAAATGATTGACATGATGAAGACAACGATGGAACTGCTCACTAAGAATCAAACATAAACAATGGTCACATTGGCAAATTTAGATCACACATCAATCGAGACTTCACACGACATTCAGACCACCTCCACAATGCCTTCCACAAGAAGTAATTATATCATTCCATCTCCGTGGTAGGTCTCTAATATCATAGACTAGCCCCACAAACCAACACTAGTCTTTTCTACGCACTTTGTCCTCACTCGTGCGCACCTGAGAAGACTTCCCGGTCGGCCACCCTCCCCAAATTTCTCCAGGCCAAGCACGCTTAACCCTGGAGTCCTTTGCGGCTGGGCTTCCAGAAAAGAAGGTATACCTTGATGGTATGAGTACTCTATCAATCCTATTAAGCTGGAAGCCAAGATGTCACAATCCACCCCCCTTAGAAGACCGACGTCCTCATTGGTCAACACCAAGACAGGAATGTCCCCTCTTAGCCACGTCCGTACATTCAGTACTGGCATACACATACCGTATGTCCTCTTAGCAGCATATGTAACATATTGTGTCCCACACAGAGGACCCACGCGTCATGCGTACATACCCACGTCACTAACCCATACGGTATCGTATCCTTCTCACTGATCCATACGCACCCGTGAAACTGCGAGGGTTGGCTCTGATACCATTTGTGACAGCTCTCTAGGATCATAGACTAGACCCACATACCAACACTAGTCTTTTCTGCGTACTTTGTCCTCACTCATGCACACCCGGGAAGACTTCCTGGTCAGTCACCTCACCCTAAATTTCTCTAGGCAAAGCACGCTTAACCCTGGAGTCCTTTGCAGGTGGGCTTCCGAAAAAGAAGGTATACCTTGATGGTATGAGTACTCTATCAATCCTATTAAGCCGGGAGCCAGGATGTCACAATCTCTTCCTTCTTATGATGGTTTTTGTTACGATGAATATATTGCTTTGGAAATTGAGATTGATAAAAAATTTAGACAATGTCGTATATGTGAAAGGAGAAAGCTTAGAAATGTTGCTAGTACATTAATTGATTTTGCATTAACATGGTGGAAGAACTTAAGTGATTTAGAAAAACCTCGAACATGGAATGATATGAAAATTCTTATGCGAGAAACTTTTGCTAATGTATCTAATTGCAAAAATGAAATACATGAACTTGGAAGAATTTTCTTGTTGTACCTCCTCCTGTGCCTAACCTTTTGTAGGAATATGAACAAATAAATGTAGAAAATGCAAAAGACAATGAGGTGTTCAACAACTCTTGTGAAAATTCACATCTATCAATTCATAATGTACCTCAAATTACTGCCAAAAATGAGAATAAAGGTAACGAATGTCACAACACACTAGTGGAATCTTTTATTGATACACCATTGTCACATGTTGATTTTTCTACTAATCCTTGCGCTAAGAAAGAGTTGTGTGCTGATAATTCTATTATCCCTATGCGAAAAACAGTGAATGAACTTGAAATTTTATCACCCACTTGTGCTGAAATTAAACATTTGATTCCATTACATGTGAAATTGATGAGCTGAAATTAATGTCTTCTCTAAATACTTTGTGTTATATTTAATTTGATACTCCTTGTGATCTGCATACTCTTTGTGTTATATTTAAAAACTGAATTACCTTTCTTGACAAGAAATAGTTTTCATGCAATAGGCAACTATGAACATAGTGGTGTGTTGATTGTGCATAAAGTTTACATATGTTCAAATGAGAAAGCTTTGTTTGTGCTGCAACAACATGGTAAAGTAAATGGATGCACTAATGCTAATAATGCCTTGTCAAGTTTTTCTAGTACTTTTTTCTTGCAGCAGGGACAACATATGAAAGAGGGGCATTATTCGATGCGGTTGTGCAATATGGACAATGCTCATTCTATCCCCAAAGCAAGCCTCTTCACTGGACATACGAGCAAGCCGAGGATGGCTTGCCATCAAGAAGGGAAGGATGATGAGATCATGCACATCAACATTGCACATAAAAACATGACACAATGTTTATATGTTTGGGATCCTGGCTCAAGTGAACATGCGTGCTCATTTGATGGAGAGCATCGATACGGTGCATTATGTCATCCACCACCTTGGCCTCCTCCTTTCATGCACACAAGAGGATTTGATGGCATTGCACATTTTGACCCACACATGAGAGAAGATGAGCTTGAGTTGAGGATAACTCCAATTCAAGAGGGGGAGGATGATGAGGACATCACTCGTATAGTCCCACACAACACTCCATTGAACATACAAGATGCAATGATTAGAGTTCACACATAACAATTGAATTTAGAGGTGAGCTCGTTCTTATATGTTTCCTTATATGAATTTGAGAATAGATTGCTACCTAATGACTTAATTGTGATTAGGATCCATGGAGGGGTTTAAGGAGTACTTGGAGGAAGGCTTAGGGGCATAGAGGACCACAGAATACGTCCAAAGAAGATAGAGGACGAGCCCAATTCGAAATCGAGTCCAACTCGAAACCCAAGACCACTTCACACTAAAACGGAAGCGCAGGACGCATATGGACTCCATTTTGGATGTTCTATATATGCATGGAAATGGGAGAGGATAAACTTTCCAGTTCCGCTGGTCCCATGTCAAAATTCCTTCGGAGTCAACAGGAATCATCAAAACAACATTGAGTTCAGAATCTGTCACGGTGCCGTGCCACCATATTGGACCATTGGGCCTTGTATTAAGTACAAGTCCATTATTTTCGTTTCTTAGGGTTAGGTCATGACCCCAACACCCGTTAGACGTCCTCCCACCTATTTATTCTCCATAGTAGCCACGACAAACAATTGGGTTTTGCTTAGATTAATCTGTTTACACAATTTTGCCATTCATCATTTTGTGAGAACCCAACTTAGCAATTCAGATTGCTTCTTCTTCTTCATTCTTGCTTGTGTTCTCGGTTGCACTTGCAGGGATTGGCCTTCTTGGCAAGGTCAAGCGTGTGAAGCATGATTGGTAACCAATGGAGCGGTGGTGTAGTGATTGCAGGGGCTGTTCGTATCCTCCTCAAGAGCCTCGGGTCATCAACGTCGAGATCTCTATCAATCGACTTATCCATTACCTATAAGAAGATCGGGCCTACTATATGCTCTTCCTCATCAAGTTTGATGTTGTACCTTCTGAGGTTTTCAAATGTTTCTTCGAGGTCGGCAACGAGGCTGGTTGCTCGCTTGGACTTCACCACTATGTCATCTACGTAGACTTCAAGGTTTGGCCCGATATGCGGTCGCAAACACTTTTGCATGTAGCGTTGGTACACAATCCCCGCATTCTTGATTCCAAATGGCATCCTCACATAGCAATAAGATCCGAAGAGAGTGATAAATGCGGTAGTCAATTGCTCCTCCTTGCTAAGGGTGATCTGGTGGTAGCCCGAGTATGCGTCCAAGAAGCTTACGGATCTGCTCTCCGAGGTCAGATCGATTACTTGATCGATCATGGGCAACAGAAGGGATCTTTGGGGCATGCCATGTTGAGGCCGGTGTAGTCCATGCACATCCTCTACTTCCCGGTCTTTTCATGATGAGGATGGAGTTGGCCAGGCACTCAGGGTGCTAGATTTCCTTGATGAATGCCAGCCGCCAGGACCTTGGTGATTTCTACGCCAATTGCCCGACACTTTTCTTCGTTAAAACACCAGAGCTTTTGCTTCACGGGCTTGGAGCTCAGCCTAATGTTGAGTGTGTGCTTGGCGACTTCCCTTCGAATGCCTGGCATGTCCAATGGTTTCAACGAGAAGACATCCCAATTCGCGTGTAGGAAGTCGGTGAGCGCGCTTTCCTATTTGGCATCGAGGGCGACGCCTATCCGTACGGTCTTGGTTGGGTCCTCTAGGTCAATTTGGACAACCTTCGTGTATTCCGTAGGCATGAAGCCTTCTGACGTCGAGTCCCGGTTGGAGTCGGGTCGGTTGCCCTTGATGGTTTGGAACAACTTGTAGAGCTCTACCGCCGCCATGGTCGCACTTGCCTGCTCGCAGCTGCATTGCTCACACAGTAGAGCCCGTCTGAACTAGGTGCCTACTGTGATGATGTCACGTGAACCCGACACCTTCATCTGAAGGTAGGTGTAGTTGGGGACAGTCATGAACTTCACATAGCATGGTCACCCCCAAATGGCGTGGTAGGTGTCGTTATGGTCCGCCACCTCGAACGTGAGCATCTCGGTGCAGAAGTTGGTCGTGTCTCTAAACGTGATGGGAAGATATACCTATACTAGAGCTATAATTTGTTTTCCTAGGACGACCGCATGGAAGGGCGCCCAGGTCGGGCGCAGCTGGGATCGGGCAATTCCCATGGCGTCGAGCGTTCTGGCGTAGAGGATGTTGAGACGGCTTTCGCTGTCCATGAGCACCTTCGTCAGCGCGCGCCCGATAGTGCGCCGGCGCCCAACCCCGCCCGATGCCTCAGGCGCCAGCTCGTGCTTCCGCTCTTGTGCTCGGCCTGATCTTCACGCAACTAGTGCACCACAGAAACTTCCTCTCTCGCTCCCTTAGTTGCTTGCTCCGCTTTCTCCCGAGAACAACGACACCGTCGCCCGCGCTCTGTTTCTCCTACCGTACACCGCAACAGAGCTACGTATGATCGAGCTCCCCACAGCAAAGATCATCACGAACGCGTGCTCTAGCCAGCTAGCATCTTCTATCCACGGCCTCGTACTCGCTTGCGCCTAAAAACTGCAAAGTTATAGCCACGCCCAAGTGAAATCAAAGAAAACGAGCTTGGTCACCATGGACAGACCACACCGAAGAAGATCACGCCCAAGCAAGCCAACCACTCAGTGCATAAACGACCTGAGCTGCTCATCCCCAAAGCTCATCCCGAGTCGTGACTCGTCGGAGGAGAATTTTGAAATCTCCTCCCGGGCGGCGCAACCCAACACCGAGGTAGGAAACGGGGAAATTCACGATCAATCCTTGTTTTTAGCCTTGCAAACTTCGCACATAGGTTCTTGACTTGTTAGCGCACCTCCTCCATCGATTCTAGGCCGAGAAAGTAGATCTAGAATGAGAATTCCGAGTTTTTGCCGAGGGAAAACTGCCGGACCCCGTCGGTCGCACGGTGCCTACATGGTTGGAGAGCTCCCCGGTCCGTTCGGTTGCCATTTCCACCTTCCTCACAACTCTCTGCTGCTCTAGAGCCAAAAACCCAAGCATTTTAGGTAGGAATGAGCTCGGTCGACTTTGTCGGAACCCTAACGGGTGCTGTGGCCGGTGCGCGCAAGTTTCTGGTGATTGTCGATCGCTGGCGACCTCACAAATGAACTCAGTGGATCAAATTAGGGGGGTGGCCAGTCTTGGCCCGGGACGCGGCAGGAAACTCGGTCCTGGTGACCCTCGCCGGAGACCGCCGCCGCTCGGTCTGCTGGTGCGAGGAAGAAGACGCAGCTTTGGCTTGGGACCCACTGGCAGACATTTAAACTTTTTCCAGTTTTCAGATTTCGGTTCAAACTTCCAATAGCCATAACTTGGTGTAGAATTGTCCAAAAATTGTCAAATAAATTTTGTCAGATTCCTCTCAGTGAGTACTATCTAGAGGTGCATCCCAATATTTATGAAAATCCCTGGATTTGGCTCATTAATTCATTTAAAGAAAATCTTGTAGAATTAGTTCCAAGAGTTCTTTTTATTAGAAAATTCCCAATTTTGGGCACAACCTTTCTCTAAATGTACTTCATCTCCAATACAAATTTCAGAGGCATTGGAATTTATTTGCTTGGTCAAATGATGTATTAATTCTTTATGTCTCTCAAAATAGGAAAATCAATAGAAACCATTTTCAGCTTTTCCCCAATCCTTGTAAAATTCATATCTCCATGTAGGAAACTCCAAAAATGATAAAAACCAAATCCTCTGGACTCAGGACATTTTTTACTTCATAAAAAGTCTACTTTTCAGCATATTAAAGCTAAATATCTAGGGGGTAAAGGCAGATTAGGTAAAACCACATAAGGATTTGTTGTGATCACATTGCGCCATTTCATGAGCTCAATTTTTGCACACTGCCTAAATACCTACCCTGGAATCTGTGGTTAAATTTTCAGCTTCATTGGACCCCTGGAACTTGAGCTACCATTATTTAGGTCTAAGGTTCATATGAGGATTTAATCATATGGTGATTGATTCTACCCCCCTTTTCACCTAGCATTCTTCCTCTCTAAGGTTGTAGATCCAAAAACAGAAACCTTGCTGTTGTTTGGCTTTCTTAATTTTGAGTTAACTTGTGCAACAGTTTGTAAAGCATTTCCCAAGAATTTTTGAAATATATGTGCATTGCATCTTAATAGCTCACGTGACGTCGACGTTCGACAAGGACTCAACTCAGCAGCGAGGATCTCCATCTTGTGACGAGTTTGGCGGATTCTCTGGAGGAACACTAACTCATAGCCTCTGACAAAACTGTTGAGCAAGGCAAGCCCCGGTTTGCATATAATTACCGTTTTAAATTTTGCTTTACCTTCACTCATGTTTATTAGACTTGATATTGCGCATTATGTCTAGGATGCTTGAAACCCACTTGCATAACTGTCGAAGTGTAGCAGTCGACACTTCCCAGGGCCTGCACTGGGCATCCCGCGGAGGTTCTTTTTTGGAGGGGCTAGTCCCCCCGCGTGAGTCATGATGTACTGGACGAAGGAAACAGATGAACACAGGGGTTTTTTACGTGGTTCAGGCCGCCGGAGCGTAATACCCTACATCCACGGTGAGCAGAGGTGCTCGTTGTATTTCTTGGTGCTCAGAACTGGGGATCTGAGCTTGAGGTATGAGGTCGGATTCGCTAGGTTTCGAACCCTTTGCAACGCTGCCTACCCGAGCCTTTTATAGTCCAAGGCTCGGGTGGCTTACAAAGGGGGGCCCGGGACCCGACAGGTGGTCCCGGAAAGATTGCCTGCCATCTACCATATCTTGCAGTAATGCCTGTAGTTGTCTCTGGTGAGGGCTTCTGAGTCTCCACCCTGCCGCCCTGCCCACGCCGCAAGCTAGGCGTAGTGGTTGATGATGGCAGGGGCGGCAGGGGATGCCTTGTCGCTGCGTCTATTAGTGTACAGCTTCTGACATTGCATGCCTGTCTTCACTGTGATGTGACTGGGCGCAACGCCTCCTGGCAGGGGCGTTGTCGAAGTGTCTCCGAGTGTTGGGAAGGTGCGGGTCCTCAATATCGCGTCTTGGGAAGGCGCGGGTCTTCAATACTTTGTACGGTAAAGGCATGGCGCGCCTTTACTCCCGCCGCCTACCGCGTCGGGCGGGCAGCACTGCTCTGCTGGCCACGTGTCGGGCCCCGAGCTCTCCTCTAAGGAGTGGGGGAGCTCCGGCCCCGCTGGACACGTGGAGCCTTCGGAGCTCACCCCTGCAGAGGGGGGAGGTCCGGCTCTGCTCGCCATGTGGCGGGCCCGGAGCTATCCTCCGAGGGGAGGGGAGCTCCGGCCCCGCTAGACACGTGGCTCCTTCGGAGCTCGCCCCTGCTGGAGGGGGCGAGGTCCGGTCTTCTGGGCCACGTGGAAGGCTCGGAGCTACCCTTTGAGGAGAGGAGAGCCCCGGCCCTGTCGGACATGTGGCACCTCCGGAGCCCGCCCCTGCGGAGGGGGCGGGGTCCTTAGGCGGTTTTCCCCTGTGCGCGGGGGTACCCCATATTGAGGGTACCGACATTGGCCCCGGGGCCCATCTCGGGGGAGGTAACAAGCCCGAGATGGGGCCTTCTTCTTCTCGCGCACCTTCTTGTATTGAGTACTCTCTGCGCTAACAGGGTCTCGACGGCTTCGGAGTTCAGTCTCTGAGGAGAGGGTGAAGCCTGACATCGGAGCTCAGCCCTTGTGAA
The DNA here is from genome assembly GCA_030760725.1 of Neostapfia colusana. Taxonomy (NCBI): domain Eukaryota; kingdom Viridiplantae; phylum Streptophyta; class Magnoliopsida; order Poales; family Poaceae; genus Neostapfia; species Neostapfia colusana. The sequence continues at coordinate 65,852,216 of JASWHV010000008.1, read as the reverse complement.
AGGGGGAGGTCCGACTTCGGAGCTCGCCTCTGAGGAGAGGTTGAGGGACGACATCGGTGCTCACCCCTGTGGAGGGGGTGTAGACCGGCATCAGAGGTCACCCCTGCTGAGGGGATGAGGTCTGACATCGGAGCCCAGCCCTGTGGAAGGGGGAGGCCCGACTTTGGAGCTCGCCCCTGAGGGCGAGGGCGGGCATCGGACCTGAGCCCAGTGTAGGGCGCAAGGTCCGACTTCGGTGTTCACCCCTGGGAGTAGCGACCGGCTTCGGAGATCGCCCCTGTGATAGGGGTGTCGTCCGACATCGGACCTCAGCCCAGTGTAGGGCGCAAGGTCCGGCTTCGGTGTTCACCCTTAGGGGTGGCGACCGGCTTCGGAGATCGCCCCTGCGTTAGGGGTGTCGTCCGGCATCGGACCTCAGCCCAGTGTAGGGCGCAAGGTCCGGCTTCGGTGTTCACCCCTGGGGGTGGCGACCGGCTTCGGAGATCGCCCCTGCAATAGGGGTGTCGTCCGGCATCGGACCTCAGCCTAGTGTAGGGTGCAAGGTCCAGATTCGGTGTTCACCCCTGGGGGTGGCGACCGGCTTTGGAGATCGCCCGTGCGATAGGGGTGTCGTCCGGCATCGGACCTCAACCCAGTGTAGGGTGCAAGGTCCGGCTTCGATGTTCACCCGTGGGGGTGGCGACCTGGTTTGGAGATCGCCCCTGCGATAGGGGTGTCGTCCGGCATCAGACCTCAGCCCAGTGTAGGGCGCAAGGTCCGGCTTCGGTGTTCACCCCTAGGGGTGGCGACCGGCTTCGAAGATCGCCCCTGCGATAGGGGTGTCGTCCGGCATCGGACCTCATCCCAGTGTAGGGCGCAAGGTCCGGCTTCGGTGTTCACCCCTAGGGATGGCGACCGGCTTCGGAGATCGCCCCTACGATAGGGGTGTCGTACGGCATCGGACCTCAGCCCAGTGTAGGGCGCAAGGTCCGGCTTCGGTGTCCACCCCTCGGGGTGGCGACCGGCTTCGGAGGTCGCCCCTGTGATAGGGGTGTCGTCCGGCATCGGACCTCAGCCCAGTGTAGAGCGCAAGGTCTGGCTTCGGAGCTCGCCTCTAAGGAGAGGGTGAGGTCCGACATCGGAGCTTAGGCCCACGGAGGGCGTGAGGTCCGGAGGTCATCAGAGCTCAGCCTCTGAGAAGAGGGTGAGGTACGGCTTCGGAGCTCGCCTCTGAGGAGAGGGCGAGGGCTGGCATCGGAGCTCAGCCTCTAAGGAGAGGGTGAGGTCCGGCTTTAGAGCTCGCCTCTGAGGAGAGGGCGAGGGCCGGCATCGAAGCTCAGGGCCACAGAGGGCATGAGGTCCGGAGGTCATCGGAGCTCAGCCTCTGAGGAGAGGGTGAGGTCCGGCTTTGGAGCTCGCCTCTGAGGAGAGGGCGAGGGCCGGCATCGGAGCTCAGGCCCACAGAGGGCGCAAGGTCCGGAGGTCATCGGAGCTTAGCTTTGAGGAGAGGGTGAGGTCCGGCTTCGGAGCTCGCCTCTGAGGAGAGGGTGAGGGCCGGCATTAGAGCTCAGGCCCACGGAGGGCGTGAGGTCCGGAGGTCATCGGAGCTCAGCCTCTGAGGAGAGGGTGAGGTACGGCTTCGGAGTTCGCCTCTGAGGAGAGGGCGAGGGCCGGCATCGGAGCTCAGGCCCATGGAGGGCGGGAGGTCCGGAGGTCATCGGAGCTCAGCCTCTGAGGAGAGGGTGAGGTCCGGCTTCGGAGCTCGCCTCTGAGGAGAGGGGGAGGGCCGGCATCGGAGCTCAGGCCCACGGAGGGCGTGAGGTCCGGAGGTCATCGGATCTCGCCTCTGAGGAGAGGGCGAGGGCCGGCATCGGAGCTCAGGCCCACGGAGGGCGTTAGGTCTGGAGGTCATCGGAGCTCAGCCTCTGAGGAGAGGGTGAGGTCCGGCTTCAGAGTTCACCCCTACGGAGGGGGTGATGACCGGCTCTGCTCAGAGGTCCTCCCTTCTCTATCTCTTAATATTATTTGGTTTACTGTCCCGGGCCGGAATACGGGGCTCGGGCAATCCAGTGCACTCGGTCCCGGAGGTCTGACCCCTAGCCCTAGTCAGGGTGTAATCGTCCGGCCCCCTAGTACTCAGACCGTAGCGCTGGGGAGGCAGAGTGTGCATACTTTGGGTGCAGGACCGGGAAAAGCAAGGCTCCTGGACCCCCCCCCCCCCCCCCGCTCTGGCGTAGGTCTTTTCCTGGAGGAGACCGACTGGTGTCACAGTACGCTGACTGGGGGAGGTCCGAGAGGCCCGCGGGCCATCGGCAGGTATCCTAAGTGCGACCGCACTTGGCAGGATAGCAAATGTCGACTATGCATGAGATCAGTAAAGAGGAACCGAGTGTACAATGGGCGTACACTATCTAGAGCGCGGGGAGGTGATCATATAAATTAATGCGTAATTTAAATGAACACCTAAGTAAGCATGGTGAACTTACTGGGGTAGCGCCGGAGAGCCTGTCATGGGCTCCCATGCACGGACCGGTGGCGCTAGGGCGTCTGCCGGTACCGCGTGATCCGGGGCGTTGCTCACCATCTTGCCTCGACGATGAGGTAGATGGTTGAGCAGGGCGTCGTCCCCGCTGCAGCAGAGGATTGACGACAGCAGCGTCGAGGTCTTTGACGTCGCGGATCCACTGCTGGGTGGCCCCCTTGGAGGGCATCTTCAGCAGGCATATTGTATAGGAGCACTTCTGTCGCGGCTAGCGCGCTTGCTTTCAGCGTTGCAGCAGATCTTGGGCTTGCCGGAGTCCGCTTCGCCGGAGTCGGCTGCTGGCTACTAGCTTGCCCCGACACACTCCTCCCTGAGGTTCTTTTTCGGAGGGGCTAGTCCCCCCGCGTGAGTCTCGCTGTACTGGACGAAGGAAACAGATGAACACAGTGGTTTTTTACGTGGTTCAGGCCGCCGGAGAGTAATACCCTACGTCCACGGTGAGCAGAGGTGCTCGTTGTATTGCTTGATGCTCAGAACCGGGGTTCTGAGCTTGAGGTATGAGGTTGGATTCGTTGGGTTTCAAACCCTTTGCAACGCTGCCTACCTGAGCCTTTTATAGTCCAAGGCTTGAGCGGCTTACAAAGGGGGGGCCGAGACCCGACAGGTGGTCCCGGGGAGATTGCCTGCCATCTACCATATCTTGAAGTAATGCCGGTAGTTGTCTCTGGCGAGGGCTTCTGAGTATCCGCCCTGCCGCCCTGCCCACGCCGCAAGCTAGGCATAGTGGTTGATGATGGCAAGGGCGGCAGGGGATGTCTTGTCGCTGCGTTTATTAGTGTACAGCTTTTGACATTGCATGCCTGTCTTCACTGTGATGTGACTGGGCGCAACGCCTCCTGGCAGGGGCGTTGTCAAAGTGTCTCCGCGTCTTGGGAAGGCGCGGGTCTTCAATATCGCGTCTTGGGAAGGCGCGAGTCTTCAATACTTTGTACGGTAAAGGCATGGCGCGCCTTTACTCCCGCTGCCTACTGCACCGGGCGGGCAACACTGCTCTGCTGGCCACGTGTCGGGCCCGGAGCTCTCCTCTGAGGAGTGGGGGAGCTCCGGCCCCGTTGGACACGTGGAGCCTTCGGATCTCACCCCCGCGAAGCGGGGAGGTCCGGCTCTGCTCGCCACATGGCGGGCCCAGAGCTATCCTTCGAGGGGAGGGGAGCTCCGGCCCTGCTGGCCACGTGGCTCCTTCGGAGCTCACCCCTGCTAGAGGGGGCGAGGTCCGGTCTTCTGGGCCACGTGGCAGGTTCGGAGCTACCCTCTCAGGAGAGGAGAGCCCCGGCCTTGTCGGACATGTGGTGCCTCCGGAGCCCGCCCCTACGGAGGGGGCGGGGTCCTTAGGCGGTTTTCCCCTGTGCGCGGGGGTACCCCATATTGAGGGTACCGACAATAACTATTACAACCCTGCTTAGAAGGCTTAGGATAGGATTTGCCTCGTCATAGATGCTAGGTTAATGTATAGCTAGCTCGGTACAAGTCGAGTAGTAAAAAGCTACCCGTGGCTCTAATATCAATCTAAGGCTTCTATCTTTAGGCGTGTAACCTACTGTCAACCCGTGGCTCTGATACCAATCTGTGACGCCCTCAATTCTGTGGAAAAACCACGGAACCGAGAACTAATGCATATGTGTGCCCAGGATGTTCATCACACATACACATACGTTCCACAAACTGAATTCAGATTATATATTACCACGAATAACAGAGTTTATTACAGCACCTCATGAGTCTTGGACTCATGCTCACAGCGGAAATCTTTATTTCTACGCAGCGGAAATCTTTATTTAAATGCGGAAGCAAAACTAAGCAGAAGTGGCTCCATCTCTACTCCCTCCACAGGCAAGGTTGAGAACAGATCACACGCCATAATGCTCTACTCGGTCTTCATAGTAGTCTTCTCTTGCTGTTGATGAAGAAATAATAATGCAAGTTTGAGTACAATGATGTACTCAGCAAGTGCGGGAATAACACATGACATGCAGCATCATAAACAAGGTAGGTATAAAAGGCTTATTTGCAGAAAAGCAGATTTATAAAACTGTGATAAAACAGCAACTTAACTTTAGATGAATGTATTCCCAGCATGTATGAAATTACCAACATACCTCCATCACTTCCCGTGTTCCATCCAAACATTAACCAATCCTTTACCCATACTCATGAATACCTCCTCGTATTCGCTACCATCTCACCTCATGAAACAACCTTGTCTCACACCGAGACCAATCTCATATCATGACCCACCAGTCATGCAACCCTTTCATCATCCAGACTTAACAATTCCAAACCAAACCATAACCAAAAACCATAACCAAAAACCTTCCCAATAATCATTCCAGTAACCATCCCATCTAATCATGGCAGTTTAGCCAGGTGCTCGTGACCGTAAGCTCGGCTATCATGAGAGTTTTAATAACTCTGCAGAGTTTGCACCTCTTTACCCACAAGTTTGTGATTTCGTCACCCGTCGGCGACTGCAGAACCTCCATTATACCAGTACACAACCGTCGGTGTATGGTCAAGAGATCACAAAATAGCCTTTACAAAGGGGTTACTAGATGTATGGACTCACTAAGGTTTCACCGGCAGGCTAGAATCTCCAATTCTCCCACCCACGGGCCCCCCCTTGTGCCATGCAGTTCCCAGGGCAGTCCTCACTCGACTCCCATTCCCCGCGCCTTCCACAGTCCATAACACTCTAGCAACTTACCTAATTACTCAGCTAAGCCGCACCCATACTTGGCCTTGTGGTGGCACTGTTATCCTGGCATGTGCATGCATGAACCGGTCCTTAGATCTGCGGCAAGCAAAACCACCCTCTCATGCTACCTCATTCACAAACCCAGGCTTGCCTAGATCTCCCTCCGATCCATGTTTATTAACCTCATCAGTTACTTATTATCAGTACGAATGCAGTTAGCTAGACACATCTATCTCGCTTCCCAATCCCATGGACTCAGCGAAGCATAAAGCAAAAACCATACCCGACTCATAAACTTCCCAGGCGACAAGGATGGTTTAATCAAAACTAGTAAACTCCTATAAAAAGGGTTTTCCCATCATGTTTGACTCAGCACACACACCTTTTCGCAAAACAAAATAGTTTTACCCAAAACATAGGATCAACATGGTCAAGGAGCACTTGCCTTGTTCTTGCGGTTCCTGTTGTTCTTGATTCTCAAAACCTGGTTGCTGTAGTTCGTCGTAGACAGCTTCCTGAACCTTTCCTGCTATGTAGGATTCACGTGCATACAAGATTCACAGCAATCAATATCATGCACAAAACCCTAAACTAGATGCGATGATGCACATGCATGTTATCCTATGATTAGTTTCATTAGATTGATCTGTACGAATTCTTGCATGGCTTGCATGGTCAGAGGTGTTCGGATCAAAGGTGGTCGTGGCGATGATCTTGTCTTTAGATCAAACTGATCATCGAGTGATCTGCCCACAAGAAAGCTTCTGTTCGAAAGGAATTGAAGAACAGATGCAAGAGATGAACACCATGATGTCGTAAGGTGGTATTGAAGTCCTACCTCATGCTCTTCTTGTCTTCGAGGTCCTCCTCAGACCGCTTGGTTCTTCTCCGATGATCTCCCTTGTTGTGCTTTCGGCGATGTTTTGCTCGGCGAGTTAGGGCCAGGGTTCTAAGTCATCGGCTCAGGAGTTGAAAGAGAAGTTCGTGATTTCGGCCAGAGGTTTCAGGTTCTATTTATAATCGAGAAGAGAAGAGTCCTAATATAATTGAATCCCGAATAAAAGTCTTATTCAGATCTTGTTGGATCCTGACGTCTTATCTTTGGTAACATTGTGGAGTTTGGATCAGTTTTCGTTGCGTACTGGTATCTTTACGCGTAAAAACTGCTCCAGACTCGTTACCTCCGCGGTGATAAGCTCCGGAAGCTCCACGTGTCCTTCCGAGCCTGGTATCTCCTCTCCCACAGAGACGAGCTCCGGTTGTGCCGCATGTCACGAGCGAGACCTCCCTCTTCTTCGGAGGTAAGCTCCACGCACGCCACGTGTTGGTGCCGGTCTTTCCGCTCTCCTTTCCTCAGGGACATGCCCCGAGGTCGACACGTGTTTAGCTGTGACGGACCTTCCGGTGATAAGCTCCAGTGGCGACACGTGTTCAATAGATCCGGACTTCTCGGAGATGGGTTCCGAAATTAACACGTATCCCGTGCGACTGGTCCCCTGACTTCCGCGAGGACTAGCTCCGAAGGTAACATGTGTCCCATGAAAAATGCCTTTGCTTCTTCCGCAGAGGCTAGCTCCACGGGCAACACGCGTCCCACAGGGTCGGACCTCTTTCCAATTGCGGAGGTGACCCCCGAGCCTGCCACGTATCCAGTTTAGCGTCGATCCTCTCCCTATCTCTCGGGAATGAGTTCCGAACACACCACGTGGTCTACTAGTCATGGAAGTTGCCTTCGGCGCTCTCAGAGAGCTTTACTGGCTATCCTTTTGATACTTGTTTCTGTTCCCTCTTTTCTAAAAATGTTTTTTTTGAACATATGCTGACTCCCGAGATGAGGGTGTCACAAATCTACCCCCCTTAAATTGAATCTCGCCCTCGACATTCGTTAGTAGAAAATAGATAGGGGAATTCAGCCTTAATATCCTCTTCACGCTCCCATGTGGCTTCAGCTTCAGTGTGATGGCTCCATTGTACCTTGCACCATCGAATCACTTTGTTTCGGGTGACCCTTTCTTTTACGCCCAAGATTCGGATAGGGTGTTCTGCGTAAGTCAGGTCCTCTTGAAGTTTAAGTTCTCCCATTGACACTTGTTCCTCTGGTACTCTCAAGCACTTCTTGAGCTGAGATACATGAAACACGTCATGTACGTCGGAGAGATGGTTTGGGAGCTCTAGTTGATAGGCTACTTCTCCTCGCTTGTCTAGAATCTTAAATGGTCCGATGTAGCGAGGTGCTAGCTTGCCTTTGACGTTGAAACGTCGTTGGCCTCGGATAGGCGATACCTTAAGGTATACGAAGTCTCCTACTTCGAAAGTCAACTTCCTTCGCCTATTGTCCGCATAGCCTTTCTGTCGTGACTAAGCAGACTTTAAGTTTTCTCGTACCGTTTGGACTTGCTTTTCAGCCTCTTGTAGTACTTCGGGTCCAAACACCTGGTCCTCTCCAGTCTCGTTCCAGAACAGTGGCGTTCTACACCGTCTACCATATAAGGCTTTGAAAGGCGACATCTTCAAGCTAGCTTGATAGCTGTTGTTATAGGAGAACTCGACATACGGTAAACTCCTATCCCAACTACGCCCACGTTTCAAGGCGCAAGCTCTCAGAATGTCCTCCAAAATTTGGTTCGTCCTCTCGGTTTGCCCATCTGTTTGTGGATGATAGGCGGAGCTAAAATCCAGTCGTGTACCCATGGCTTTCTGCAGCTTCCTCCAGAATCTGGAGGTAAACTGAGAACCTCGATCTGAGACTATCCTCTTCGGAACTCCATGACGGCACACGATCTGCTCCATGTACAATTCTGTCAACTGTGTAACGTTGTAACTGGTCTTTACCGGAAGAAAATGGGCGGTTTTCGTCAACCGGTCCACAATGACCCAGATAGAGTCGTATCCTGACTGAGTTCTTGGCAATCTGACAATAAAGTCCATACTGATGTCCTCCCATTTCCATTCAGGTATTTTCAAGGGTTGCAACAATCCAGCGGGTTTTTGATGTTCGGCCTTTACCCGTTGGCATGTGTCGCATAGGGCAACGTATTCGGCTATATCCCTCTTCATACCATCCCACCAATAGCAAGTTTTCAAGTCCTTGTACATTTTGGTGCTCCCTGGATGTATGGAATAGGGTGAATCATGTGCCTCCTTCAATATCATGTCGCGAAGGTGTCTTAGGTTTGGCACACAAATCCTTTTTCCTAGCCAAAGCGTACCCTTTTCATCCTCTTTGAAATCCTTCTCTATCCCTTGTCGGATTCTTTCCTTGATTTCCTTGATCCCCTCGCCCGTTGCTTGTCCCTTTCTTATTTCTTGCTCCAATGAGGAGTGGATCTCCATCATTTCTATGTTATTCAAGAATCCGAGGTGTAACCGTTCGAACTCCTTACGTAGTTCGGGTGGTAGCTCCCGAACCGTGAGTTGGTGGCATGCTCCCTTTCTGCTCAATGCGTCAGCGACCACATTGGCCTTCCCGGGGTGGTAGTTGATTCCCACATCATAATCCTTGATGAGTTCTAACCATCGACGTTGCCTCAAATTCAAGTCCGTTTGTGTAAATATGTACTTGAGGCTTTTATGATCTGTATAGATCTCACATCGATGACCAAGGATATAATGTCTCCAAATCTTCAATGCATGCACCACTGGTGCTAACTCCAATTCATGTGTAGGATAGTTAAGCTCGTGCTTCTTTAATTGTCGTGAGGCATAGGCTACCACTTGTCCTTCCTGCATGAGCACACATCCGAGCCCTTGTCTGGATGCGTCACAATATATGTCAAAGCTCTTGCTTACGTCTGGCAATACCAGAACTGGTGCTGTGGTTAGCCTTTTCTTGAGTTCCTCAAAACTTTCTTGGCAGGCTTGTGTCCATTGAAAGACTTTTCCCTCCATTAGCAACTCCGTCATAGGTTTTGCTATTTTAGAGAAGTCTTTAATGAAGCGCCGATAGTATCCTGCCATCCCAAGGAAACTCCGAATATCCCTCACGCTCCTCGGTTGGTCCCACTTCAGAACATCCCTCACCTTTCCAGGATCAACCGATACCCCTTCCTTGGAGATGATGTGGCCTAGGAAGGATATTTCCTTTAGCCAAAATTGACACTTGTTGAGCTTGGCATACAACTGATGCTCGCGCAACTTCTGCAAGGTCAATCTCAGATGTTCTTCATGCTCCTCCTTACTTTTTGAATACACCATAATGTCGTCGACGAAAACCACGACGAACTTGTCCAAGTACTCCATGAAAACCTTGTTCATAAGGTACATGAAGTATGCGGGTGCATTTGTCAACCCAAAAGACATAACGGTATATTCATATGAACCATACCATGTCCGAAAGGTTGTCTTAGGTATATCAGAGGACTTAATCTTCAGCTGGAAATATCCCGACCGAAGATCAATCTTGGAAAACACTTGGGCTCCTTTCATTTGATCAAACAGGTCCTCTATACGGGGCAGAGGGTATTTATTCTTGATTGTTACCTCGTTGAGTGACCTGTAGTCCACGCACATTCTTTGGGTTCCGTCCTTCTTGTCCACGAAGAGTACCGGGGCTCCCCATGGTGACGAACTTGGACGGATAAAACCCTTCTCCAACTGTTCTTGAATTTGCTTCTTTAGTTCAACTAACTCGTTGACGGGCATCCTATATGGTCTCTTAGCTATGGGTGCAGTTCCAGGTACCAAATCTATGGCAAACTCAATATCCCGGTCAAGTGGCATACCTGGAAGTTCTTCCGGGAACACATCCAAAAATTCCTGAACCACTGGAATGTTGTCCAATGCTACTCCTTCAACATGGTTCAGATCCGCCCGTTCGATCGCTTGCGGGGCTGACTCAAACTCGACACGAATACCGTGTTCGTTTGTCAATTGCACGCTTCTCTCAGCGCATTGGATTACCCCATTGTGCTTGCTTAACCAGTCCATTCTGAGTATGATGTCAATTCCGTGGGAGTCCAAGACAATAAGGTTGGCAAGGAAGTCTACCCCCCTTATTTTAAGGCTTACCTTAGGACATACTATACTAGTCCTCATTTCTCCTCCGGGAGAATTAACTAACATAGCACATTCTAAGTGGGATACGGGTAGATGATGCCTGGCAACATATTCGGATGATATGAAGGAATGTGATGCTCCAGAATCAAATAAAATGGTGGCTGGGTTGGAGTTGGCAAGGAACATACCAATTGCGACGTCCTCAGCCTGTTGTGCTTCCTCAGCAGTGACATGGTTAACGTGGCCACGAGCATAGTTCTGCGGTCCACGGTTCCCTTGGTTGTCTCCTCCGTTTGGTCGCTGGTTCTGCTTGGGCACGTTACCTTGCTGTCCAGGGCCTCTCTTCGGGCACTGGTTAGCGAAGTGGCCTACTTCCCCGCATGCAAAGCATGCCCTGTTGCCTACGGCAGCAGGTACGTTGGGGCGGGGGTTTTGAACAGGAGCGCCATTGTTAGGCCGGGGTGCAGGAGGCATGAGCACACGAGGTGCCGGTGCAACGAACCGTTGCTGTGGTGGCTGACCAGGGCGGTTCATAGGAGTGGTCGATTCATACTGCGGTGCAGGGGGCATGTATCTAGGTCGTACGTTGCTCCCTTGGGGCTGGTATGGGATCTTCCTTTTGCACTCGCGCTCGATCTCTCGGATCTTGTTTTCCACCACAATAGCCTTATCAACCAGCTTCTAGAAGCTTACGTAGTCATTGTTGAGGAGCTGAACTTGGATCTCATTGTTCAACCCTCTCATGAACAGATACTGCTTCCTCTGATCTGAGTTGACATCTTCGGGGGCATATCGGGACAGTTGTATGAACTTGTTGAGATATTCGTTCACACTTTTCTGCCCTTGGCGGAGACCTTCAAACTCCTGCCTCTTGAGCATCATTACGCCAACAGGGATGTAGTGGGAGCGGAAATTTTCCTTGAACTCAGTCCAAGTGATTGTCTCCGGGTTGGCATGGGCGTTGCTCAAGGCATCCCACCAGTCAGCAGCTGCTCCCATCAGTTGGTGCGACGCAAAGAGAACCTTCTCTCGATCGTTGCACTGAACAATGGTAAGCTTTTTCTCCATGGATTTCAACCAATCATCGGCCTCCATTGGATCGCTTGCTTGAGCAAAGGTGGGTGGTCGAGTCCTCATGAACTCTCCCAACCTGTTATGAGCCGGCGGTGGTGGTGGCGGTGGTGCCGGAACGGAGTTTTGGTTGGCCTGCAACTGACCCAAAGTTTGGATCATGGTTTGCATAAGCTGGTTTTGCATGGCCATCAACCTTTCTAGGTTGTTTTCGCCAGCTCCGGGGTTAGCAGAAACTTCCTCGTGGTCATCTTCCTGGACGTTCCTTCGGCTGGCGTTTCCTCTCACCATCTGTGAGGGGGAACGAAATAGAATAGAAGGTTAGAAGGTTAGATAGGTCCTTTCAACTATATGCATCAAGGGGAGTTGGACTATATCTATTAGTCCTTATGAGGATGTAATCAAGTGCCGAAGCATTTCACTCCTCTTTCTTCTTACGTGTGGATATGGACAACGTTTTTAAGACCTCCCACAACTCACACTAAGCACATATTCTCAAATAATCATCACAAGGGCCCACTCAACTCCTATTCAAGGATGGTTCCCTATGCCAAGGTGGTTCAAGGCCAATCTAAGTTATTCACCCTAGGATGCTTCCTTTGGTCAGTCTGGCTTAGCTACCTATGACTCCTATTCAGGGGTGTAACTTGCTGTCAACCCGTGACTCTAATATCAATCTAAGGCTTCTATCTTTAGGCGTGTAACCTACTGTCAACCCGTGGCTCTGATACCAATCTGTGACGCCCTCAATTCTGTGGAAAAACCACGGAACCGAGAACTAATGCATATGTGTGCCCAGGATGTTCATCACACATACACATACGTTCCACAAACTGAATTCAGATTATATATTACCACGAATAACAGAGTTTATTACAGCACCTCATGAGTCTTGGACTCATGCTCACAGCGGAAATCTTTATTTCTACGCAGCGGAAATCTTTATTTAAATGCGGAAGCAAAACTAAGCAGAAGTGGCTCCATCTCTACTCCCTCCACAGGCAAGGTTGAGAACAGATCACACGCCATAATGCTCTACTCGGTCTTCATAGTAGTCTTCTCTTGCTGTTGATGAAGAAATAATAATGCAAGTTTGAGTACAATGATGTACTCAGCAAGTGCGGGAATAACACATGACATGCAGCATCATAAACAAGGTAGGTATAAAAGGCTTATTTGCAGAAAAGCAGATTTATAAAACTGTGATAAAACAGCAACTTAACTTTAGATGAATGTATTCCCAGCATGTATGAAATTACCAACATACCTCCATCACTTCCCGTGTTCCATCCAAACATTAACCAATCCTTTACCCATACTCATGAATACCTCCTCGTATTCGCTACCATCTCACCTCATGAAACAACCTTGTCTCGCACCGAGACCAATCTCATATCATGACCCACCAGTCATGCAACCCTTTCATCATCCAGACTTAACAATTCCAAACCAAACCATAACCAAAAACCATAACCAAAAACCTTCCCAATAACCATTCCAGTAACCATCCCATCTAATCATGGCAGTTTAGCCAGGTGCTCGTGACCGTAAGCTCGGCTATCATGAGAGTTTTAATAACTCTGCAGAGTTTGCACCTCTTTACCCACAAGTTTGTGATTTCGTCACCCGTCGGCGACTGCAGAACCTCCATTATACCAGTACACAACCGTCGGTGTATGGTCAAGAGATCACAAAATAGCCTTTACAAAGGGGTTACTAGATGTATGGACTCACTAAGGTTTCACCGGCAGGCTAGAATCTCCGATTCTCCCACCCACGGGCCCCCCCTTGTGCCATGCAGTTCCCAGGGCAGTCCTCACTCGACTCCCATTCCCCGCGCCTTCCACAGTCCATAACACTCTAGCAACTTACCTAATTACTTAGCTAAGCCGCACCCATACTTGGCCTTGTGGTGGCACTGTTATCCTGGCATGTGCATGCATGAACCGGTCCTTAGATCTGCGGCAAGCAAAACCACCCTCTCATGCTACCTCATTCACAAACCCAGGCTTACCTAGATCTCCCTCCGATCCATGTTTATTAACCTCATCAGTTACTTATTATCAGTACGAATGCAGTTAGCTAGACACATCTATCTCGCTTCCCAATCCCATGGACTCAGCGAAGCATAAAGCAAAAACCATACCCGACTCATAAACTTCCCAGGCGACAAGGATGGTTTAATCAAAACTAGTAAACTCCTATAAAAAGGGTTTTCCCATCATGTTTGACTCAGCACACACACCTTTTCACAAAACAAAATAGTTTTACCCAAAACATAGGATCAACATGGTCAAGGAGCACTTGCCTTGTTCTTGCGGTTCCTGTTGTTCTTGATTCTCAAAACCTGGTTGCTGTAGTTCGTCGTAGATAGCTTCCTGAACCTGTCCTGCTATGTAGGATTCACGTGCATACAAGATTCACAGCAATCAATATCATGCACAAAACCCTAAACTAGATGCGATGATGCACATGCATGTTATCCTATGATTAGTTTCATTAGATTGATCTGTACGTATTCTTGCATGGCTTGCATGGTCAGAGGTGTTCGGATCAAAGGTGGTTGTGGCGATGATCTTGTCTTTAGATCAAACTGATCATCGAGTGATCTGCCCACGAGAAAGCTTCTGTTCGAAAGGAATTGAAGAACAGATGCAAGAGATGAACACCATGATGTCGTAAGGTGGTATTGAAGTCCTACCTCACGCTCTTCTTGTCTTCGAGGTCCTCCTCAGACTGCTTGGTTCTTCTCCGATGATCTCCCTTGTTGTGCTTTCGGCGATGTTTTGCTCGGCGAGTTAGGGTCAGGGTTCTAAGTCGTCGGCTCAGGAGTTGAAAGAGAAGTTCGTGGTTTCGGCCAGAGGTTTCGGGTTCTATTTATAATCGAGAAGAGAAGAGTCCTAATATAATTGAATCCCGAATAAAAGTCTTATTCAGATCTTGTTGGATCCTGACGTCTTATCTTTGGTAACATTGTGGAGTTTGGATCGGTTTTTGTTGCGTACTAGTATCTTTACGCGTAAAAACCGCTCCAGACTCGTTACCTCCGCGGTGATAAGCTCCGAAAGCTCCACGTGTCCTTCCGAGCCTGGTATCTCTTCTCCCACAGAGACGAGCTCCGGTTGTGCCGCGTGTCACGAGCGAGACCTCCCTCTTCTTCGGAGGTAAGCTCCACGCACGCCACGTGTTGGTGCCGGTCTTTCCGCTCTCCTTTCCTCAGGGACATGCCCCGAGGTCGACACGTGTTTAGCTGCGACGGACCTTCCGGTGATAAGCTCCGGTGGTGACACGTGTTCAATAGATCCGGACTTCTCGGAGATGGGTTCCGAAATTAACACGTATCCCGTGCGACTGGTCCCCTGACTTCCGCGAGGACTAGCTCCGAAAGTGACATGTGTCCCATGAAAAATGCCTTTGCTTCTTCCGCAGAGGCTAGCTCCACGGGCAACACGCGTCCCACAGGGTCGGACCTCTTTCCAATTGCGGAGGTGACCTCCGAGCCTGCCACGTATCCAGTTTAGCGTCGGTCCTCTCCCTATCTCTCGGGAATGAGTTCCGAACACACCACGTGGTCTGCTGGTCGTGGAAGTTGTCTTCGGCGCTCTCAGAGAGCTTTACTGGCTATCCTTTTGATACTTGTTTCTGTTCCCTCTTTTCTAAAAATGTTTTTTTTAAACATATGCTGACTCCCGAGATGAGGGTGTCACAGTTGATCAATGCATCATGGAGATTATTCATCCCACACATTCTTACAATTTGTCACAGTAGTCTGTTTTGAAAACGCTGACATGACTCAATTTTGAAAACGGACCGAAGTCAGTTTTGAAAACTCAATTTTAATCCGTCCGCCGTTCGATGCCTGTCCAAGAAGGAACATGCGCAACGGCCAACGGCGGGGATGCGAGTGGTATTGGTTCCAGAGCAGCGCCGCGTCCAGAACCTCCGGGCCATTCAACTCTTCACCACCATTCTTTAAAACCCTAAACCTTGGCCGCTGTCACGGCCATGGCGGCCTCCATCCGCTGCCCCGGCTTCCTCCGCGAGGCTGAGCTGCGCCTCCTCCGCTGCACGTTTCCCTCACCGGCCACCCGGGCGCCTCCGCTCACCCCCGCGCCCGCCCCTCAGCACCCGCTAGCCGCCGCCGCCGCCACCGCGCTCGCTGCCATCGAGGCTGGCGACTACGAGGCCGCGCTCGCCGCCGCCGCGCCTCACCTATTGCCTACCTCGGCCTCCGCCGGGCCACCCGGTTCCGCCGCGCAGTTCTACGCCGACCTCGCCGCCGTCGTGCGGGCGTTCCTGCGTGGGGCTGGGGACGGAGATAGGGCTGGCGAGGCGGCGGCCGGTGAGCACGAGTTCAGGTGCGCGGTCGTGCTCTCGGCTGCAGTAGCCGCGCTGCTAGCGTTCACTCAGCAGAACGTGACGGGGTGAGTTGATGTTCTTGGGTGTTTCATCTGCGTTCCGTCGTCTCACTTGTGTGCAATTAGGGAGAACCTGCTAAATATGTATGCTTACTTTGGAAAATCCTGCAAAGTTTAAATTTTGTTGGTTTTAGACAGTTTGATCAGCAACTTACATTGAACCAATGTGCTGTACTCAGCGTCTTGGTTTTTTATCTAGAAAATTGGTGTTGTTAAGGCGCAGATATTTATCTAGAAAATTATTTCGTGGTCTTCTGAAATATGATAAATGGTATATAATAAAAAGTGTTGTAGTTGCCCATGTGAGGTTTGGATGTTATTGACCTGTTACTGAATGTTGAGAAAGGAAGCAATGGGAATACAGTTGAGTGGTATCAGCACTTGGCACACCTAATATACATGCCAGGGAGATGATTTAGGGCAGTGAGGTGGATTTATTTGGGATTTGTGGGTTAGGGAATGTGACACTGCTCATGGGAATACTCGCGGTCTCATCAGAAACACATCCACATCATGGGAATAATTCCTGGACTAAGGGCTTTGAGGAAACATAACTAGATGCATGCAGCAGAGCGTTTTACCTAGCACACTTGTATTGCATTTGCTGGAAGATCTGCAGCTTTCTGGTCTAGTAATAATTGTATTTGGCCATTCCATGCAATGCATTCTTGTAAACTGAATTGCTAACAAACCTTTGAAATACATATACAAAAAGGAATAATCATATGTTGCTTGGATATAGTGGCATCTCACCTAAAATGAATCATTGTATTGTAACTGATGTCATATCTACATGTAGCCTATGTTTTTGTTTTTTATGCATGGCATATTTCTATTAAGAAGTGGTTGTACTTGTATCTGATATTTTTAATAACATAAACCTATTGGAATGGAACTTTTAAAAAGATATTGATTTGTTCAGTTTCTGATTTATATTTTATTTCCATAAATTCTTTAGGCCTCCAGGGACATATTCTGCTTTTCCTTTCTGGACTTCATCTTTGGATGAAGGATGGTATAATAATCTTGGTGGTATATGGGATTCATGGGCTTCTGATAATTTATCTTCTTTTGGTTCTCATGTTCATGGGAAATTTTCGCTCCTGCAGGTACTTGGATTCAATCACAGACATCTTTCCTATGTCCTTTCAAAAAATGGCTGATCTATGTTTTAAAATGATACGCAATTTGATGTAAGACAGGCTGTTAGGTTTATAAGCCCTAGTAAATAATGCAATCATGGTAAATAAAGTTTACATTGGTGGCATATAGGCATATAGCATCTTTTTTATGGGTACATGGTATATCATATTGGGCCTTTGTTTTTGAAAGGGGCACACTGAGGGTTATTCATGCTAACTTTGCCAGACTGTAGCTTGATCAGTCAGTTTTGCATACATAAGACTGTCAAGCATATGTAGGATTATTGCTAACATAATTATCACTAAATGTTGTAATATTACACATGATACAACATGTAAATTGAATTATATATCATTATCTGTGTTGTCCTGTTTTTTCCTTTCCCTCTATTCATTTTTCTCTTCCTATTAATGCAGACACGCAATTCTCCTGCGTGTTCGAAACAGTAAAAGAATGGTATTCTATTTTACAATTTTGATATATATGTAGCCACACGTGCACAGCTTGCTATCCTCTAGTTCTTATGTGTTATTGAGTGCCTAGTCTTATAGTAGTTAACACTAGATCGATAGAGTTAATCCAATGCTTGATCCAGATTTGTAGGGGGACAATTATTATCATCTTTGTTTGATCATAGTACTATAGTAGTTTGTTCCCCTGTTTAATCTGTTACATTATCTCATATATTGACCATAGTATGTCCTATCTTATTCTTCTGCAGTTCATTGTCTTTGCAGAGCTTTTATTTACAAGCATACAGACTCAGGATCTGTCTGATTGCTTGAGTGTATCGTGGTGGTTGTTTAGAGTATCAATGTTCCAGCAGAACATTTTGGACGAGTTGTCATCCTCCATGTTTGATCAAGTGCAAGTATACAAGAATAAGATGTTGGGTCACTTTGGTGAACTGGAAAATGTCTCTACTTATTGGGGTCCTTTATTGTGTGATGGAGAAGGCTCTTATTTTGTTTCAGCTGCTTTCTTGGAGGCTGGAATTGCAGAGCATAAGTATGGTCGTGTTGATGCTTCAAGGTCTCTCTCTCTCTCTCTCTCCCTCTCCCTCTCTCCCTCTCTCCATCTCCCTCTCCTTCTCCCTCTCTCCCTCTATCTCTCTTTCCCTCCCCCTCTCTCTCTGTGCTTCGACAGTCCTTTTTTCTTTTCTTTTGCAAGGACCCAGGGTCATGTTCTAAATCTGTAAATAAACTGAACAAAAGAAAAGGGTGTATTCATGTTGCTGTAAGGCTTTTTCTCAGCATTCTAACATTGAGTCATTTATCAACTGTCAACCTGTATTCCAATTGCTCGTAGGAATGTATAACGACTCTCAACATGATTCATCCTTAAGATTTTGTTTGTCTATTTGGATAGATTACATCTGGATAGTGCTCAAGAAGCATGTGGTTTACACCTCTCCCTCACTGGGATTCTAGGTTTTCGCACAACACACCAGGTGGGTTGTACTGCACTTATCCTTTGTCCTCCTGTTCTGTACTTCTTCCTTCTCTAAGGCTCCGCGTAGCATTGTGGTGGCTTCTCGGAAGCACTTATTTTATTCTGTACGGGGATGAAAAAGTGCTTAGGAGCCACAGCAGGAACTTCTTTATTGTTTTTAGGAAAAAGTCTTTTTTACTACCTCTAAGTATGCACATTGTTCACTTAACCCACTAAACAAAACTTTGGTTTACTTTACTCCCCCAAACTATTTAGATTGGTTTGATTCACCCCTTAATAATTTTTTCCTTTTTGTTTCTCTATGCACACATCATGTTTAGGGGTAAAGTTTTGTGAGAGTATAGGTTACAACATACGGTATGTTAGAAGAATATTTATTTTTTCTGTAATTATTTTGTATGTTGGAAGCATGTAATACAGATCAGACAAACGGAATAATGCAAGAAAAAAATCTGCAAATTTCTTGAACAATTTTTTCTAGCATAGTGTATGATGTCACCTGCCATCCTACAAAATTCTAACTTCAAACATAACTCATAGAAAAACTTTACTAGGAGGTGAATTGAACAAATCTAAATAGGCAGGGGGAGTAAATCAATTCAAAATTTTTTAGGGGGTTAAGTGAACAACATAGATACTTAGAGGTAGTAAAATAATCTCTTCTCTTGTTTTTATGAGTCCTGTCATAGACTCGAATCAACAGCAAAGGTAGAGCTCATAACAGGAAAAACCGATACTGAGTTAGATTGACAGAGACATCACTTTTTTTTCCTGTAAAACATTCTTATTCTGAAAGAAGATTTGTACTCTTACTTTTCACTTAAGTCCAAGCTTACCATGCCAACAAGCTAAGAAGGCACTAAATATGACTACATGATGAACTATCAAAATCTCTTTTGTATCATCCAGGTAGGGTGAGAGGGGAAATATTTGATTACAACATCCTTTATTTTCTTAAGAAGAGATAAATTGTGAAATGACAAGTCCCAAAAAATGAACTTGTATGCATCCTGGAGAGAGTAACTATCAAATAATGAACTTGTATGGCTATACAGTTAACCTTTCTGTTCTGTAACCAAAAGAGAATCATCTTTCTTGAAAATTAACATGAGCTACCCCTTATAGGTGGATGCGAAGTCCCAAATGGTGCTTGTTGCAAAGACCAGTAAATTAGCAGCTGCTGAAGGACAAATAACAGAACTCACAGAAGCTCAGAATGACGTTGCATCTTTGAAAAGTGCAAGGAGCCCCGTTCCTGTTGAAAGTGATGAATTGTGTGACATACTCAGGACGCCCAGACTGGTGCAAAATGGAACTGGTTCAGCGAGTGAAAATACAAGTGATCCCAATGCAAAAATGTCACTATCAGCTATCCAGCAGGCTGCGGTACTTGCACAATGCTTGCATGTGAGCCGAAGGAGTCGAAGTGATGAAATGTCTGGTATGTTTGTTTTCACCTCGTGGATGCTCTTGGAAAACTGCTGTTTCTGTTTTAGCATGCCTTGAAATTTGCTTTTAGCATGTTGCTTACATATAAATGCTCAGGCTTGTCCCCACAGCATTTTTTTTACCTCAATCATGTCTTGGCATATTTGCTGAAGTTTTCTTATGTAAAATGTCAAAAACACTTAAGAGTTTTAGCTTTATTATTGTTTCACACATATGGATGGAGAATAAAATAATGATATTTTGTTCCCAAAATATAGCTTCTTTCCATAACTAGATCTAGTTCAATTTTGTCATGTGGACGCATTGGAAAGTAACTACCTTTAATCGTTAACCAGTTTGTGTCGTAGTTTAGGCTACTATTTTGTTTGTCTCTTGAAGGAACTCAGCCTAGTTCAGTTGGTTTTGGTTATGAGTGGATGTAGACCCTGGCCACCCAAGTTTGAGTCCTCTTTGATTAGCATTCGGGCATCTATTTCTTTTTAACTAAAAGTCAGTTCCTCCTATATTGCTCGAGTTTTTAGGAACTGAATTTTGCTCGGTTAGTTACCCAAGTTCAAATCCTCTTTAACGCGGATTTTGTTTCCCATTTCTTTTTTAATTAAAATTCACCTTGTTCCTCCTAGTTCGGTTTAGTTTTTAGAATGTGTTTCTCGCACGGTGGTAGTCTCTCCGCTTATGTCCTGTAGGTCCTCAGTTCGAAGCAATGGGAAGACTGTTGACGGGGGATGGCCACAGATCAAGCCCATGAAGACCCATATGTTTTAGAGTTTATGGCATGATGACGACAACAAGACCCAAACTCTATTCCTGCATGGAAAATGGGGTCTGGATGGAGGTTATTATAGCAATCGTCTTAAGATTAGATATAACAAGTTATAGATAGAGTCCATGCAATACGAGTCCATCTTGTAACCAACTCTGGTTGTGCCTCAAGACTCCTGACCTCTATAAAAGGCGTGGGAGGTAACAAGTCGGGCGTTGACTCATCCATCATCCAATTTAGCATCACGTAGCATCAAACATCACCTAGCATCCAATACCACATAGCTGATTTTGACATACATAAGCATCCTCATATCAAGATGAAACAATTAAGCTGGAGTAGGGTATTACCTCATCGAGAGGGTTCAAACCTGAGTAAAGCTTGTCTCCTTGTTACCGCTAGAATCGCCTTCGTGCAAGTAACTCGCCGAATCCTCTCAATCTTGTCTATAAGTATTATTGTCGTGAAATAATCACGGTAGTTGGCGTGACAGGTAGAGGATTTGCGCGTTGTAGCTATAGTTTCAGCAGATCTCATCTCGGCGAGTTCCGACTCGTTAACTCCCAACTGGGCAATCTGCTTTGGCTCAATCGACTTCTTTGCTCACTAGCCGACTAGCATCCTCTCTGCCTTGGCTGATTTTGACATTAGGGAGTCGATGTACCCGTCAGACTCAGTCAAGGTAAAATTAGGCGCTAGGCAGGCAGTGACCCTTCGCCTAGAACCTAGGCGTGTTTAAGCATTTCTAGGCACCGTCCAGGTGTTATGTACTATGGTAGTATTATATTATAAAATTTTAATAATACATAGGTATATCATACCTTATTTGTGCTAGAAGGCTGATTTCTATGCGTATGTAGTATCCTACTCCAACGGGTAAAAGAAAGCTAGCTAGAAGATGGAAAGCTATACGTCAACCAACTCAAACAAATTTAAAGGTATGCTATACACTCTCCATTGTGCCAATACACATTAACAATCCACTACTTCCAACTTGGGCCCTCAAGGGTGCCCCAATATTTCGTGAGGCGCTATTGGGATCTTAAGTAAGAACAAGCCCACAAATTAATTAACGTCTTGTGCTTAAATAGAAAAATCGGAGAAAAAAGAACGAGAAAAGAGCCGCAGAAAAAGATGCTTTTGGCATCATCCAGCCCACCATGCCTCTCCGCTCGACTCCCCCAACCCCCTCTTCTCAAAAGAAACACATGCCCTTTTGATCCCACCACATCAGCAATCAGGGCCTCCTTATTGGAGCGCTCCCATTGGTCGCTTGTACAACCCACACAATGCGGCTGTGTGCCTCGTGAACCGCCCTCTTCCCCTGAAGGTTGTGAATGCTTTTTCTATATAAATCACTGTATTTAAAATCCTTCTTACAAGCAAACATACCTGGCGAAAAGAATAGTAATACATACTATTTGTTAAAGAGGGTAAGAGATGGTGGACAAGGTGTGGGATTGGGCGGTGGAGGTTGCACTCCTCCATTGTATATCGGTGGCAACGGGAGCTCAGTCGCCGGCGCGTAGCCTGATGTTGGATGACGCCATGAAGTTGCATGGACGCCTGGCCGTCTGCGGTAGATACTGGAGCTCTAGCATGCCTATGCCTTTCGCTGCCTCCGCCCACCTACGTGCATGGCTTTCTACCTCAGTGCTTTCACCGCCTCTCCCTCGAGTCTAGGCGGATGCCCTCCGTCCAACGTCTAGTCATGCTTAGGCGAGCGCCTAACACCGCCTTTTGGTTCATTGTACCCAGTCAACAACTTGCACTGGTCCAGATCGGCGTGGTCCAGATCAGGTCGGACCTCCTCATGTCTGAATCTGACTGTGAGGAAAGCATCAACGTTCAAGGCTCGATTGTCGAGGTTTCATGATAACCCAACAACGCTCTTAGCAGCACCTCATGCCAAGACCCTCAAAATCCAACATGGTTTACAGATTGTTGCAACAACCTTGTTAGAAATCTAGAAATCACAGACGATGATCTCGATGCGGAGACCCAAGTCTATGGCTACCATAAATGTTGCGTTGAAGCAAACAACCAACAGACCGAAACAGTCGGCTCCTAGCCAACAATCATAAAATTCGTCATCACTTCAACAGCCCAGCTGACTATGAGAAGAATCACTTGCCTGTTGAGAGAAATCAGTACATCGACGGGGTGATCAATCCCCACGGCACAAGCGCCAACCTTGATATCAGGACAACTTGTTCCCATGTTGAGAGAATTCCCCTTGCGATGCTTGACACACGATCACACTACAACGAGTTGGCTGAGGACAAGACAAACGTGTCGAGTTTCAACGTTAGTCCCTTCCAGACCTGTTTGCTTCAGTAGTCGGGTATGCAACATCTGGCCCTCTAGCACAAATATCCTATATGATTTTGCGTCACGGGCTGCACCAGGCGTTCAACCGAGGCCGTCCAATGTTTCTTAACTTCATTGTGGGTAAGTTCGGCTGCAAATAAAAATGACCAATAGTGCACACCAGACGGTAGAAGTTGTCAAGTGGAAGAAGGCAGAAACCTTCCATCCACGTGCAGTCACGTTGAAGTTTGCCTTTTGACTCGTCGAGCTACGTGGCGTTCTAGAGCTAGATGTTTTGCGCCTCCAAACTCTGCGGTCAAGCATGCATGTCGATTAGACACCGCCAAGGAAGAGTGACGGTTAGTTTCCCTTAAGATTAAATGTTAACAGCAGAATCTACGAGTCGATCAAAGACATGGGGCTACTAGCTTCCAAATTTTTTTTGAAGACTAACGAGTCTCCAACCTTAGTGGCGCGCTACATCATCGCCCGTATGTAGTGATAAGTGAGCAAGGGTCTTTGCATCTTACTCGACGGGTGCAAAGCGTAAGGAAGCTAGCCGAGGAACATAGATTTCGGGTGGGTAGTTGGAATGTAGGATCCTTGATGGGGAAGCTACGTGAGTTAGTAGATGTTGCCATTAGGAGACGAGTAAATATCCTTTGTGTACAAGAGACTAGATGGGCGGGTCAAAAGGTGAGAGAAGTCGAGAATACCGGTTTCAAGATTTGGTATTCTGGATCGGCTGGGACTAGGAATGATGTAGGTGTTCTAATAGATAAGAGTCTTAACGATGGAGTAGTGGATGTTTGAAGACGAGGGGATAGGATCATCTTAATCAAGATAGTAATTGGGGACATTGTCTTGAACGTCATTAGTGCTTATGTCCCACAAGTTGGGCTCAACATGAGTGCTAAGAGGCAATTTTGGGAGGACTTGGAGGATATGGTTAGTAGTGTACCGATAACCGAGAAACTCCTCATAGGGGGAGATCTCAATGGTCACGTGGGTGCAACTAACCTAGGATTTGAGGGAGTACATGGAGGCTTTGGATGTGGCGATAGAAATCAAGAGGGTAAGGACATCTTAGACTTTGCCGTAGCCTATGATCTGTTGGTAGCTAACACCCTCTTTAGAAGAGGCAATCTCACCTAGTGATCTTTAGTAGTGCCCAACACTCTAGCCAGATTGACTTTGTCCTCACTAGGAGAAAGGATAGACGAGAGTGTCTAGATTGTAAGGTGATCTCCGGAGAGTGTGTTGTGACACAACATAAGCTTGTGCTAGTTGACTTTCGCTTCCATACATGTTCTTTGCGAGACAAAGGTGTCAAAATCACAAGAACAAAGTGATGGAAGTTGAAAGGAGAATCACAAAAATCATTTAAAAATAGGGTGATCACAGAAGGACCCTGGGCAGAAAATGGAGATGCAGATAGTATGTGGGTGAAGATGACAACTTGCATTAGGAAGGTAGCTAGTGAGGTATTCGGTGTGACAAAAGAAAAGAAACTTTTAGGTAAAGATATTTGGTGGTGGAATGAGGATGTACAAAAGGCCATTAAGGAGAAGAAGGAGTGTTACAAGAGTTGGCATAATGATAGAAGCGCAACCTACATGCTTAAGTACAAAGAGGCTAAGAAGAATGCAAGACGGGCTGTGAGTAAGGCAAGAGGACATGCCTATGATAAGTTATATGAGAGACTAGAGATAAAAGAAGGTGAAAATGACATATACAAGGTTGCAAAAATCCGTGAGAGAAAGATGAGGGATTTCAATCAAGTTAAATGCATCAAAGATGAGACTGACCGCATTCTAGTGAAAGATGAAGAGATTAAGAATAGATGGCGTGATTACTTTAATGGGCTATTCAATGATGGGAATGGGAGCACTATGGTTGAGTTGGATGACTCCTTTGATGACTCCAACAGGCGGTTCGTGCGGAGGATACAAGGGTTTGAGGTTAAGGAGGCCTTAAAAAGGATGAAAGGAGGAAAGGCCTTCGGCCCTGACGATGTCCCTATTGAGGTGTGGAGATGCCTTGGGGACGTGGCAATAGTATGGCTCACAAAGCTATTCAACCACATTTTTCAGTCAAACTATTGCCACGTCCCCAAGGCATCTCCACACCTCAATAGGGACATCATCAAGGCCAAGAGCCTTTCCTCCTTTCATCCTTTTTAAGGCCTGCTTAACCTCAAACTCTTGTATCCTCTGCACGAACCGCCTGTTGGAGTCATCCAACTCAACCATAGTGCTCCCATTCCCATCATTGAATAGCCCATTAAAGTAATCCCGCTATCTATTATTAGTCTCTTCATCCTTCACTAGAATGTGGTCAGTCTCATCTTTGATGCATTTAACTTGATTGAAATCCCTCATCTTTCTCTCGCGGATTTTTGCTATCTTGTGATGTCCAGACATCGTTCTCGGTAATTATTTAAAGTTCCATCATAGCATTGGCTCTCACCACAAACTTGCTGAATGATGAGCTTAAATCACCAGATTCCTTAAACCATTCAACAATGCCTCATACTCGGCTTAGTTGTTGGTGCACGTGAAGCTTAGCTGAATAGAGAAGTCATATGTTGTATTTGTGGGTGAAATCAACACATCCAATTCCTTGACCTTTGCCACAAACCGACCCATCAAAGAAGAGTTTCCATGGAAATACCTCAACCATGCATTCCTCAACGAGTTGCACATCGTGCTCCATGATGAAGTTAGCTATGACTTGGCCTTTCATGTTCCGGAGAGGTTTGAACACCAGGTCGTATTCCACCAAAAAGTATGCCCACTTACCTATCCTGCCACTTAGAATCGGTTGTTGCAACATATGTTTGACAATGTCGTGTTGACATGTCACAAAGCAAGTACTAGGGAGAATGTAGTGCCGAAACTTAGAACAAGCATAGTAGAGAGATAAGCATAGTTTCTCAACGAAAGCATACCTGATCTCGACATCTAAGAGTCTACTCAAGTAGGCTACGGAGTATTCTTTACCTTGTCTTTATTGAGTTAAAATAGCTTTGATAACTTGGTCTTGAGCAGCTATATAAAGCCTAAAAGGCTGCTTCATCTTTGGTGCTCGCAAGACTAGTGGCTTGATTAAATATTCTTTGATTCTCCCATAAGCCTCCTTCTGCTCTGCCCCCCAAGTGAACTCCTGCTCGTGCTTGAGCTTCAAGAGAGGCATGAAGGTCCCAATCTTGCCGGCCAAGTTCACAATGGACCTCCTCAAGTAGTTTATCTTCCCTAATAGGCTATGGACATCTTTCTTGCATGTCGGCTCTCCTATTCTCTTGATAGATTCTACCTTCTTGGGGTCAATCTCTATGCCATATTCGTGCACGAAGAAACCCAAGAAACGTCTAGCCGACACGCCAAACGCACACTTGAGAGGATTCATCTTGAGGCCATACTTTCTCATCCTCTCAAAGGCTACCTTCAAGTCGGCCATATGCCCTTGAAATCTAGCCGACTTTATCACAAGGTCGTCGATGTACACTTCAAGGATATCTCTCAACAGATCCTGGAAGATCAGGTTCATGACCCTCTGATACGTTGCATCGACGTTCTTCAACACAAAGGTCATCACAATCCACTCAAAGAGTCCGACGAACCCAGGGCGACAGAAGGCCGTCTTCGATGTGTCTTCCTCGGCCATGAAGATCTGGTTGTACCCCGCATTGCCGTCCAAGAAGCTGATCATCTTGTGCCCTGAAGCATTGTTGATCAACACATCGACAATGGGCATGGGGTACTCATCCTTGGGTGTAGCCCGGTTGAGATCTCAGAAGTCTATGCAAATCCTTAGTTTCCTTATGTTTTTCTTTTCTACCGGGACTATGTTGGAGACCCTCTCGGCGTATCTACACGGCCGAATGAAGTTAGATTTGAGTAGACGAGTTACCTCTTCCTTGATCTTGTCATGTATGGCCAGGTTAAATCGTTTAAAAGGTTGTTTGTGAGGCCTAAACCTGGCTTAATCGGCAACTTGTGTTCCACTAGGTCTCGACTAAGTCCTGGCATCTCGGTGTACTCCCATGCAAAGCAATCCATGTATTCTTTGAGGAGTTTACTTACCTCTGCCTTCTGAGCATCCCCGAGGTTGGCGTTGATGAAAGTTAGTCGTTGTGCCGATCCCTCACCAAGGTCTACCTCCTCTAACTCGTCCACAGAAGAAAACCTTTGCCCAAGTTTCCCCAAGTCATCGAGATCTTCGACTAGTACGCCCATATCGTTTTTACCTGAACAATATCGCTTGTTTTTCTCATGCAGCCAAGTTAACTGGCCTTGTTTATCTAACATCCTAAAGTTACATTGCTAAGCTGAGTGATATCAGTCGGCTTCACGCACACAGGTACAAACCCGTCCCCTTCAACACTTACAAAGTCGTAGTCAGTGAGGTCTTGACTTGTGAGACACCTAATGTCATCATGTTGGAGGTCGGATACCTCGGCCATCGCTACACAAGCCAAGTTGTCAACTTTGATCACCTCTACTTTGTCACAAACCCATTGGACGAGGCACTGATGAAGTGTAGATGGCACACACCCGTTGGTGTGGATCCAATCTCGTCCAAGGAGTAGATTGTATCTGCTTCGCACGTTGACAACGAAGAAGGCCGTGGATATCGTCTTGCTTCCTATAGTGAGCTCCACGGATAACACTCCTTTAGCCTCCGTTGAGTCTCCAGCAAACCCACCTAGCGTCGTGTTGGTCTTGATGAGATCATCTTCCGGATAGCCAAGTCTCTCAGACATGCTCACGGGCATGATGTTTACCCTAACTCCTCCATCAACCAACATGCATCCGACTGGTGTTCCATCAACATGTCCTTGGATGTAGAGGGGCTTTATATGCTGGCCGAGCTGTTCTGGCTTTTCAAAGACCACATTCTTGGCTCCTAGATCTAGCTCGACCACCTAAACCTCCGGATGCAAAACTAGCCGGTAGATGGAACACCATGTTCAATTCAACCTGGTTTTCATCCTTGCCCGTGATGTCTTCTTCCGTTTCATCGTTTCCAGCTTCCTTCCGGGCAATCCTCTTTTCTTCCATGTCTTCTTGGTGATCATTGGTCTTGCTTGGTTGAACCAACGATCCCTTTGCTCCTCCTTCCCCTTCTCAACAAGTTCTAGGGCTTCCAGCGTTTGTACACGCCTCTTCTGAGTCTTGTTGAGCCCCGTGGGGGACCATTGGGGTTCTGGCTTTGTTCCCGGAGTTACTGCCTTGATCTTGTCTTGTTTTACCTCTTTTGGCTTCACATCCACCCGCCGAGTCATCTTGGAGCTATTTTGGACTGGCTGATTTATGTCTTGAGTTGTTTTGGTCGTGCACGTTCAACCGACCTTTGTGCCTCGTGTTTGGGTGCTGGTGTGATGCCTGACCCGACGATGATCCTCCCTTCCGAAGATACCAGCCGAGAATGCTTGATACGAGGCCTTGGTTCAGCTTTGATTCTCTCGGTTTTGCATGGACCAACACCCGTCTTCATGTTGGACCTGCCATTTATCCAAGCCTTGTTTTGTGAACTAGCCTTCACTCCCCAAGTTGCTAGGAGCCAGTTCATCTTGGATCGCACAAGGTACCGTCTCGATTACCAATACTTGGTGTCCCAATCTTGTGTTCTTCTCAGCTTGGGTCTTCCCGACACGTCTCTGGGATGGGGTGGAAGGATCAATGCTTTTTAGTGGTTTTTGCTTCGGTTTCCATGTGGTGATGCTCCTTGCTCACCCGGTCGCTGCTCCCGCAACCGAGCCTCTCGAGAGGGCAGTTTACCTTGGAAAACCATCGATTTCTCGAGGTACCGATGACTCCCGACCCGTGCCCCCTGAGCTCCTTGGGAAGGCCGTTTTCCTTGGAAAATCATTGGTTTCTCGAGGTGCCGATGACTTTCGAACCCGATTATGCCGAGGGTGCTTCCAAGGCTTCTGTTGGAGTGGGTCGTTAACTCGTTGCCCTTGCAATCTCTCAACCTATGGAAGACACTCTTTCCTAGCTTCCTATTGAGGTACTTGGTGATCACATACTCTGAAGTCGGCATGAATTGGGTAGTCTTCCTTGGTTCGTTGAGCTTCCATATGCCGACTTCGGGGTTTCGAGGCTTGATCATCTTCTTACGTAGATCATTGGACACGATCACATTCTTCCCTTTGGTTGTGGATGCCTGATCGGTCCTTACAAGGATCTTCTTCCCTTTAAGGTTTACCATGCTGACGGGGAAGGGGTCTGTGTCAAGCTTCATTCGGTGGCTATCACCGAGTGTCAAACGACCGTCATTGAGAGCCGATTGTACCTGTTGACAAAAGAAGTTGCAATCGTTAGTAGAATGAGAGTATGAGTCGTGCCACTTACAATAGCGTTTGTTAGCTAGTTGCTCGGGTGGTGGGATAACATGACCGTTCTTGAGCTTGATCACCTGATTTTGCAAGAGCACGTCGAAGAGCTTGTCACACTTCGTTACATTGAAGGGTGAACTTGACCTCCTCCTTCCCGGGACTGGGCTTCAAGAATGTACAAGCCAGGGGCTTGTTCTTGTGGTTTTATACCCACTCGGCTACAAACATCCATCTCATCATCACTTGTCGAGTCTTTCTCGAGTTGATTAACATGTTGCTTCTCTCGGTCCTTGTGGTTGGTTTCCTTGAACCGGCCTTGTGCCTTGGCTTCTCTGGCTCGGTTCTCATGTGCCACAACTTGCTGCAGGATCAGGTTGACGTCTCCAAACTCGACGCCCTCCATCTTCTTCTTGAGGTATGGCAGGGGTCCTGCAAACGCTAGATCGACCAAATCCTTTAACTCTATGGTTAGGCTAAATCATTTGTTCCGAGTTTCCCTAAAATTTTTGATGTATTCGGTCACGAGTTCGTTATGTTTTTGCCTGACCGCACTTAGATGAAACAATCTAAGTTCGCTCTCACCATTATAGAAGTATTCATGAAACTTTTGTTCCAAACACGGCCAGGTGAGGACAGAATTGGGAGCTAACGAGGTAAACTAGCTAAAGGCCGTGTCGGTTAGGGATTTGATCCGGTGTACATCTGTTATTCCTATGTCACTGCATTGGATCAAGAATTGGCCAACGTGTTCTTGTGTGGTTTTTGAATTCTCCCCATTAAACTTAGAGAAATCAGACACCCTAAAACCCCTAGGATACGGGACATTACCGTAGTGGTCGGAGTAAGGTTTTCGGTAGTTTCTGATGTTTGCTCTGATGTTTGCTCTGGTTGTTACCCCGAACTCTCTAAATGTTCTGGCCACTTGGCCTCTAAGCTCATCGTGTGGAGCGTTGTTTGGTGCCATGGGAGGTTCTGGCAAGTTGCAAGGTGCAACTTGTGGCGGTGGTGGAGGAAAACATGCGTCGGGGATTGGCTCGAGCGGTACACCACTGCCTGTGGGTGGCATGGCAGGTCCATACGCGATGGTTTGGTAATATGGTTGTTGCACGTTCACGATTGGCTTCCTAGCTTGGACATAAGATGGCGGCATGCAAGGTGACGAGATGCTCGCTACGTTTGCTGCTGCACTACTCGTGTTGATGTGTACGCGTTTGTCCCCAATCTCATCTTGCACTTGCTGGACGGTAGATCGGATCTATCTATGAAGGTTTCGATCTATAGTGTGTTCTACATCGGCCTTAAGCGTGTCGAAAGAGTGTTTGAGCCTATCTCGTTCCGGAGATGCCATCTGCTCTAAGTCTGGTTGTACTTGGTAGTTAGTGATACATCTACGAGTTGAACTAGCTCTTTGAGGGATATAGTGTGCTTACCTGGCGTGATATTGCGTCGTGCGTGTGGGCCTTCTGGACGATGCCTCCTCATGTCTTCTGAAAACACGCCAACTTGGATTGCAGACGTGTCATGTTTTCTTCATGGATCTCTTGCTCCAACTCCTCTTGGATGCGTTCGCGATCCTTCGACGAGAGATCTTCAAGCTGGACGTCGATGACCTTGCTCACATCGACGGCTTTGCCGTCGGCCTTCCTCCTAGACGCATCTGCCATGATCTTGGCGGCCTGATCGGTATAAGAACATGCTGATCGCCGAGTAGATGCGTTGGTCAATGCGTTGACATCGCTTCCCAGCGGAGTCGCCAATTCCGTTGGTGAACAAATCGTTGAAGTCGCCAGTTCTGTGATGAATCTCGGCGTTAGTCACCGATACTTAGACAAACGTGGAGTTTCTGTGATAGAAACGTGGTAAGTCTCACTTTCGTGAAGAAGACCAGGATGCTTTTCTCAGCAAAGCACCAAAGAGCTATGAACTACGCCTAAGAGCTATGAAAAATAAAGAACGAGCAAAGAATGAAAGTTTTGATCGGAGTTCTGCTTGTTATTCTCAGTAGAGGGCTACCTTTATATAGCCTTGATACGACTCTATCTATTTTAAGTTTAAACTAGAACTCTCTAATCTTTTATCTCATCTCTAAGGCACATATACATGAGGGTATCTTGCACACTTTCTAGAACGTTGACACGACGATAACATAAGAATTCATATTTTTTGAATCATCCTGAGAACTTCTAAGTCTTGCTCGAGACTTTGTTTCTTGTGGTTTAGCTTGTTTGTCTTGCGGCCATGAGGTAAACTTGATCTCAAACTAGACTTCCTCCTGTAAAACACACAACCATTTTATGTTTCCAACAAATGCCCTTCTTTTTTTGGGCAAACGGAGTATGTCAAAAAACATCTTCCTAGCCATGATTCGTTGGATAAATCGGCTGTTTTACCTCGCAAGTTTTATATACTTTAACTTTCTTGCCACACAGACGGGTAGAGCTTTTTCAAGTATCTTCCATTGATAACTTTTCCTGAGTTCTCCCCTTGCAAGTTCTCCACAAAGTAAGCATTCCTGGGGACAATTTCCACAATTTTGAAAGGTCCCTCCCAGCTTGGTGACCATTTACCAACCTTCTTATCTCAGTTGTCAATGGTAAAAACGTTCTCCATACTGTCTCTGTCTTGGAACGATTTTCCTCGAACTCTTTTGTTGTAATGCTTGGCCACTTTGAGCTTCTCTTTCTCAATCTTATTTAAGGCTTTTATTCGGCTCTCGTATACTTCATCTAACTTGTCCATCATCAATTTTTGATAATCCACAGCTGAGAGATTGTCTTGTTGAGATACTCGACATGCCTTCATCTTGATCTGCACAGGTAAGATGGCTTCTTGTCTATACACAAGCTCAAAAGGGGTTATCTTGGTGGCGTCATGTCTTGATAGTCTATGACCCCACAAAGCTTCGTTCACTGTCTCATACCATCGTCTTGGGCCCTTCCTAATCTTCTTGATGAGCTTGATCAGTATTTTGTTGCTAGGCTCAGCTTGTCCATTGGTTTGAGCATAGTATGGTGAAGAGTTCAATAGTTTTATCAAACTCTCTAAATTGATAGGATATGAATGCCCCTCCTTGATCCGTAGTTAAAGTTTGTGGAACATCGAATTTGTGGATACTATGCTCTTTAGTGGGACGACCTATGTCCACTTGGTGAAGTAATCTGTAGCAACCAACACGAAGCGATGCTTCTTTGACGACGCAGAGTGTATCTCCCCGATAAAGCCAGACCCCATCCTCGAAACGGCCACGACTTCACGAAGGGTGTAGCATGCTCGCCGTGGCTTGCTGGATGTCTCCAAACTTTTGACAAGCTTCACACCCTTTGTAGTACCTGAAACAATTTTCTTGCATGGTTGGCCAATAGAAACCAACTCGTTTGAGCATCCACTTCATCTTGTGGGCACATCATTCTTTCATTTGTGGTTCTTTAGTATGTCTTCCCTTTATTGTGCATCTCTAATATTATTTGTGTGGTATTTAGAGCCTCCTTCAGTAAATATCTCCATATTACATGTTGAGTTGAATAGGAATTTAGCATATATATACAGGACATCTTATTCTTATGTAAGTCATTTGGTATTTTGATACAGGCTGGGAGATGGCACCATACATAGAGTCAATTGATTCCCAGGGCAACTCGTACTTTGTGGTATGGTTGTGATTTCATCGCATTACACACTGCTGCCTTTCTCATGCTAATAAAGCAATACAACGAGTAACTTGTTCTTTGCTTAACAAAGTGCTAGCCCTTCATCATTTTGCTGGTTTATACAAGAGGGTCTTTGTTAATTGCACTTTCCTTGGCGAACATTCAAATCTATCTGGATTACACAATGGTCACATGCCTATGGTCTCCTTCAATGCCTAATCTGATGTGCTATGCCATGCCTTACTGTACGTGGGATTCCCACCTTATTCTAATTTATGTGCTAGAGATTCTGCTCGTATGCTCAAATCTTGTTTGAGCAATTTACATAGGGCATACTCAGTGCTGGCTACCACACATTGCGGGTCTGGCTTGGGGAAGGCAATATTTAGACAGCCTTCCCCTTGCTTATTTTGCAAAGAGGTTAATTTGAACCAAAGACCTAAATGACATAAGTAGATAGGCTATCACTGCGTCAGGCTTGCCCTTCGTTTTATCAATCCAAAGCGGCTATTAAACTTAAGATAATTGAAATATTGTAGCTACCTCATGAATCATGTTTTGTCTTGTTTCAGGTGAGGAGGTTGTGTGATAT
The DNA here is from genome assembly GCA_030760725.1 of Neostapfia colusana. Classification (NCBI taxonomy): domain Eukaryota; kingdom Viridiplantae; phylum Streptophyta; class Magnoliopsida; order Poales; family Poaceae; genus Neostapfia; species Neostapfia colusana. The sequence continues at coordinate 65,818,820 of JASWHV010000008.1, read as the reverse complement.
ACTCCGTATTAGGTGGGAATCTACCCGTAACCGCACAAAGCAGAGGGCACTGTTGATGATGGAGAATCTAGTAAGTGCAAAATCAACTGCCATGTTGTAGTTCTGTTCCGAGGTTGCAACAAGATGATCTTATATATATATATGTGTGTATTATATATATATATTTCTATCAGCATTACAAGTTGATATGTTTTGCTCATCAGTCACTGAGCTATGTCCAGGTTACTAGCTCTTCCATTTTCTCTTATCATCCATGCCATTTACTTTTCTTATTTTGTCGTCCAGTGACCATTTGCTTCACAACCTTCTATACTGAAGTTAGAATGGTATTCATAGTACACCATTTCGAGCTTTGACATGGTTACATTCTGAGTGCTGCGTTTTTTAAACTCTTGCTTGTTCTGTCATTGACTGCATATTTAAGCTGCTTATCATCCAATGAGCCAATGCCTTTTTTTGTTCCAAAAGTCACCCGAACTTAAACCTAGCTAGATTCTTCAGTAAATTGACTGCACTTTCACTATAGGACTATATTGTTAAAGTTAAAATGCAATAGAAATTTCTAAATTTGTATGATGTTGGGGAAATCTGCAAACTAATTTCCATTTTAGCAGATATTTATTAATAGTATTGCCCCTGCAGTCATGAGTGTTTAAAAGGCGATGCTTAGTCACCGTCACCGCCTAGGCGACCAGACGCTCTGGCTTGGATGCTGTAGCTGATGGACTCTGTTAGAATATTCTGTATTTAGGCCTCATTACTGCTGTCATTAGACCTCCTTACTGCTGTTATTAGGCTGCTGCCCTATATATATATGTACCCCTCCTACATCATATGAATCCATTTCATTCCTCGGCAGCACACCTTCTATCATGGTATCACGAGACTTAGGATCTCGCTTCCGCTCCCTTCCTTAGTTTAGACACCTTTTTTTCCTCTCTCCCACCCGACCGGCTCTCCTCCCACCCGACCATGGCAGGCACCCCTGTCGACACCCTGCCTCCTATAGGAGCAAGAGGAGAAGGCGGCTGCGGCTGCTGCGGCTGCCGAAGCAGCCAAGGAGAAGGACCAGGCCGAATTGGCAGCGTCCCTAGCCAAGGCGTGCGAAGCCCTCTCCACCACCCGCGCCCGTGAGCGTGCAACCGCCCTCGCCTGGGAGAGGGAGAAGGCTGCCCTTGCCGAGCTCGAGCGCGCCTTGGCCATCGCCGAAAAGGTGGCCACGCCCACCACGGATGACGACCACCGCTCCACTACCAGCGATGGCAATGTCGTCGAGGCAACGGAGGTTGCCAACCTCCATGCCCAAGCAGCGGCTGTTCAGAACATCCGCTCCCTCGTGTTCGTCGTGCTTGGCCTCCTCTCTTCCCACTACACGAGGTGACGCAATCTCATGCTCCTCACCCTTCGGCACAACGGTTTGGAGCAGTACGTCCTCAACAACATCATCCTCGACACTCCCTCTATCGGCTGGACGGCATCGACCTCTCATGGCTCTTCGGCATGATCACCATCGAGCTCCAGGAGATTGTCCGCGAGCCCAACGAGTCGGTGCGCCAAGCTTGGCTCGCCATCGAAGCCTAGTTTCTTGGCAACCGTGAGACGAGGGTGCTTCATCTTGATGCTCAATTCCTTGTCTTTCAGCAGGGCGATCTCAACATCAACGACTATTGTCGACGGATGAAGAACATGGCCGACACTCTGCGCGCCCTCAGCGAAGATTTGTCTGACTGTGCTCTTGTTCTCAACATTCTACAAGGCTTGAACAAAAAGTACGACCATCGCAAGACCTTCATTAAGCGGACCACGCCCTTCCCCTCCTTTCACGACGTTCAAAATGATCTACTTCTTGAGAAGATCACTCTCAACTCCCCGGGACGCGCCGGCACGACAACCGCATTCTACAGCTCTTCCTCCAACCACCAGCAGCAACGCGTCTAGGGTACGACATCCCCGAACCCCGGCGCCACCCCACCTGCTACTCAGCCCGCCGCACCCAACACCACCTCAGGCGACCGTGGCGGTGGTGGCGGCGGCCGTGGCAAAGGGTGTGGTCGTGGACGCGGCGACAACTCCTCCACTAGTGGTGGACAGGGCACTTGGCCCTCCTTCTACAACCCTTGGACCGGCCACATCACCATGTGGCCCGGACGAGCGAACGGGGGGAGGGGGGTCCAGCAGCTGTGCCCTCGGCAGTCGTCTTTTTTCACTACCTTGGGTGTTGGCAGCGCCCCCAGCAGCCTCATGGGCCCCCCCCCTTCACGCCGCCACTCGCGCCGATCTCGGCGCCCCCACCACAGCAACCAGCGCCGCGACCATCGATGCAGTGGACGAGCTCTTGGGACCCGCAGTCGTTGGCTAACTCATTTAGGACGATGTTGTTGAACCCCCCTCTGGCAGTGACTGACTTGGTGGCCGACTCCGGCGCATATAACCACACCACGTCCGACCTCGATAAAATCTCTACTTTTCACCCACCCAACTCTGCGTCTCCTATCGTTGTCGGCAACAGGTCCATTCTGCCCGTCTCCTTAATAGGAGACTCGGTTCTTCTCGGCCCGTTCTACCTTAAAAATATTTTATTCACACCTAACATCATTCCTAACCTTCTATCTGTTCGGCGTTTCACCACTGATAATCTTTGTTCCATGGAGTTTGATCCGTTTGGTTTTTTTGTGAAGGATCTGGCTACCAGGGACGTGATTCTCAGGTGCAATAGCGACGGTCCCCTCTACACCTTGCGCCTCCCGTCCTGGATTAGATCACCTCCCACTCATGCATTGCTGTCGTGTCATCCTCTATGTGGCATCGTCGTCTTGGTCATCTTGGCTATTACATGTTGTCCTAATTGGCTTGTTCCTCCGCCATCACATATAATAAAGGCGTCGACCCCTCGCTTTGCCATGCGTGTCAGCTCGGTCGCCACATTAGGTTGCCATTTGCTTTATCTTCATCCTACATCACGCAAAAATTCGAACTCGTGCATTGCGATTTATGGACATCTCTTGTTTTAAGCATTCCGGGTTATAAATATTATTTGGTGGTTCTGGATGATTTTACACACTTTCTGTGGAATTTTCCTTTACAGCGCAAGTCTGACACCTTCACCACTTTATCACATTTCTTCTCTTTTGTGTCCACTCCGTTCGGGTGCACCATCAAAAGCCTGAGAAAATAGGCGGGAATTCTACAAAACCTCCACATGGACTTCCTTCTCACTCATGGCGTAACCCTCCGCTTGTCCTGCCCCCTACCTCCCCACAGAACGGTAAAGCCAAACACATTATTCGTTCCACTAACAACATCATCCGGTGTTTGCTCTTTTAGGCGTAACTTCCTGCTAGGTATTGGGTCGAGGGTTTTCACACTGCGACCTACCTCCTCAACCGACTACCCACCAAGGCCATAGCCGCATCATGCCCACACTGCACTCTATGGCACACCTCCCTCCTACGAGCATCTACGAGTTTTTTGGGTGCACCTGCTATCCCAACATGTCCGCCATTGCCCCCCCCCCCCCCCCCCCCCCCCACATAAGCTCGCTCCTCCTGATGCGTCTTCCTTGGCTACTCTTCGATTACAAGGGGGATTGCTGCCTTGATCTCTCCAGAAAACACATCATGATCTCCCGACATGTTGTGTTTGATGAGGCCGACTTCCCCTTCGCAGCATCGCCCACCTCTATAGATGATGATTTACATTTTTTGTTCGAGTCGGAACCCTCTATTTGGACTCCACTCACTGTCGCAGGTACCCCGCTGGTCCGAACCATGGTGCACAACTCCATCACCCCCAGTCCAACGTCGATCTCACCCTCTGGCAGTGTCGTGCGCTTCCCGGCGACACCAATCGGCGCCCTGAGTCCCGCGCAGGTCTCTCCCTCCGGCAACGTGCCAACCTATCCCTCTAGTGGCGCCTAGCCGTTGCACGACTCCCTACGCCGCGGGGCGACGTTGCACCCCGACGCCTGAGCCGCGGCTGTGCCTGTGGGACAGAGCCACTCCCGGCCAGCCACCGGTCCCCCTCTCCAGCGTCGCCACCAGACCTCGGGTCTCCGTGTCACGCCTCGCCACCCTCTGGTCCCGCCGCCAGGGTTTGGCCCATTGTCGAGCTCGCCGGTGTCCCATGGCAGGCCGGTGAGCACCTTGAGAACATCATCGACCACCTCCCCGCTCCAGGTCTATATGCGGCTTCCACGCGTTGCACACCACTGGAGGTCTGACGGCTCCTGTCCGGCACCGTACGACCAACAGACGCGTGTCCCCCCAATGGCACGGTCACGATTGCTCCGGTGAATAACCAACACGGCATGGCCACCCGGGGGAAGCAGAGGTACCGACAGCCTGCCTCAGCACAACTTACAACACCCACGGCTCTCTCCCCCGATACCCACTTTTGGCGCAGCCCTCGCCGATCCCAACTGGCGGCGCGCCATGGAGGACGAGTATGAAGTTTTGTTGGCCAACCACACTTGGGACTTGGTGCCTCTTCCATCTGGTTCCAACATCGCCACCGGCAAATAGATCTTTTTTTTGCTCGAATGCGCAAGAGAGATGCACATTTTTGTATCAAGAGAAGAAAGAAGCGGACCCCGTTACAGCAAAGCCATCTCATATGGGGTCCAGGTATGAGAGGCTCAATACAAAGTAAATAATGTTAAAATGAACTATCCGACCTAAACATGGATTAGGTTCCTAATGCCTGCTGCAAATTGAGGGTTTGGAGTTTTTTTGGCTCTAGCAAAGCACCATAATTTGTATTCACCGGAGATGGCCCTCATGAATACAAATTATGGTGCTTTGCTAATGGAGGGAGACACACCGTCAAAGACACAAGCGTTTCGCTGCTTCTAGATGAGCCAGGCGCCCAAGATGATTAGAGAATTTAGTAATTTACTCCCTTCCCGTGCTTCTTTGGAACTTTACTAATAGTGCGACCCCACCAGTCTTCAAAAGACCCCTCAGTTGTCGTTGGTACAACATTTGACATGTGAATCAACAGTAGCACTCTGAACCAAATCTTCCTTGCAAACACACACGTCAAAAGAATATGTTGGATGGTCTCCTCCTCTTGGTCACGTAAGGGACATTTCTCAGGGTGCGGCAGTCCGCGTCTAGAGAGGCGATCAGCTGTCCAACATTTATTATAAAGCACCAACCACAAAAAGAACTTAAATTTTGCAGGAGCCCAAGATTTCCATAAACGCCTCCATGATTCAAAAACTATGGCACCAACCAAATAAGCTCGATAAGCAAATTTTAAAGAATAGTGTCCAGAGGCCTCAAAGCGCCATAGGTGTTGATTTTCTGCTGCTGATAATGTCACATTTTAGATACTTGACCAGAAATAAAAAATATTCTGTTAAACCATCCAAACATAAACCTTCGAGATATCGCTCACCCGAACATTCTCATGTAGAGCTTCATCCACTGTTCTGTGTTGCCGTATTCTGGCTGGCACGTGTTGGAACACAAGCGGTGACAACCCAGCTATAGTCGTTCCATGCAGCCAACGATCTGTCTAGAATAGAGTGTCTGTTCTATTTCCAACTTGAGTGGTCATGGCAACTGCAAGCAGCGTAAGTGTGTTTGGATGTAATGGGAGGTCACGCTCAGTCCAAGGCCGATCAGCTGACTCTTTTGAACCAATGTCATCGCAATTGCAAAGCCCATGCCATGATTTCCAGATTCGGAATACCTAAACCCCCAAGATCAATGGGTCTGGTTACCTTGGCCCACTAAACTAAACAGCAGCCACCATTGGCTTCTTCTTTTCCTTGCCACAAGAATCCTCTACGAAGTTTGTCGATCGCCTTGATAAATCATTTTGGAACTCGTAATGCAATCAACAAGTGTATCGACGTGACCGAGATAACAAAGCGGACTAGAGTGGCTCGACCAGCTCTATTCATTAAAGATTCTTTCCATCTCGGCAATTTGTCCACCACTTCTCAACCCATGGCTTAAAATCTCTCTTTATCAATTTCTTGTGTGGAAGCGGAAGACCTAGATAGTTGCACGGGAATTGAGATGCTAAGCAATGCAAAGCATCAGTTAGTGTCGTTAGTAGTTCATCACCACATCTTATTGGAATGATGCTACTTTTTTTGCAAGTTGGCCTGCAGTCCAAAAACTTCTCCAAAGATATTGAGTAAATCTTTAGAAACCTACAGCTCTCCATTTTCTGGACGAATAAATAAAAGCAACGTCATCAACATAAAGAGACATCCGCTGTCCCACATGGTGTTCCAGGGCTGCAGCAGTCCCATATTAGCATCTTTGTCAAATAGACTATTTAACACATCCATGACCATGGTGAACAACATGGGGGATAGAGGATCCCTCTGGCGCAGCTCTTGCCCGTGTTAAATAGTTTCCCCTGGTTCACCATTTACTAGGATACACTTAGTTGCTGAGAAAAGTAAATTAGAGATGATGTTGCGCCATGAAGTACCGAAGCCAAGGTGGGTAAGAACTTCCAGCAGGAAAGGCCATGAGACGGAATCAAATGCCTTGGATATATCCAATTTTAGGAAGAGACTCGACACATTCCGACGGTGCTTGACCGCATGTTGCACCAATATCAAGTTATCGTGAATACATCATCCACGGATAAAAACACTTTGGTTTGCAGAAATCATCGAGTCGAGCCGGAGCGCCAATTGGTTTGTTAAAATTTTGACAATCAGTTTTGCAAAACTGTGTATTAAACTGATTGGGCGAAAATCTTTGGCTAGTATTGCTTCTGCCTTCTTTGAAACGAGAGTAAGATAGACTGAATACAAGAGCCCAAATTTCCTCGCATCTCCATGCTGTAAGGAAACAATAGCAGTCATGTAATCTGATTTTATTATGGTCCAGCAAACTTTATAAAAACGACCGGTGTAACCGTCTGGTCCTGATGCCCTGTCTGCTGGCAGCCTCTTAATAGTTTGCCATACTTCTTCCTCGGTGATTGGAACATCCAAATCAGATAGGTCCAAGCCCGCCCTATGGAAATATGCCAGATCAAAGGTTACCGGTCGTTGAGTTGCAGTTGTTGAAATATAAGTGAATTGCCCACCCTTCCCATCTGCTTAAGCCTTTGGGGTCAACTAGTCGGTGCATAATAGCTTAACATGGTATCAGAGCCAGAGGTCTCGAGTTCGAATTCTGGTGGGCACGATTTATTAAATAAATTGCAGCCAACTCCTATTCCACGTTTGCGGCCCGAGGGAGCCTGCATGTGAGGGGAGTGTTGAAATATAAGTGAATTGCCCACCCTTCCCCATCAGAATAAGATTTTGGGGTCAACTGGTCGGTGCATAGTAGCTTAACATGGTATCATGGGCAGGTAGTGGTGATGGGTGCGTGGCCGACGGCGGCAGCCTAGGGCTGTGGCTACGGTGTAGCCATTAGGGTTAGGGTTCGCTAATCCTAATTACCTAGCTAATGATACCATATTAGAGGGATAATTGTGGGCTGTGTTGGATGATAATAATCAATAGGGTACAGGGTCCATTACATAGAGGGATTAGGTGAGGGGAACTTTTTCCTCTGTATGAATCAATAATATTCCAATTTCTTCTCGAAACTTCCCAAGAAAAATCCTGAATTGGATCCAAAATTGAGACTAAACTACCCCTAACCCTAATCCCTCACTAATGACTAAACTACTCATGTGTCACCCACACAATTACAGAGTCTAACAGCAGTGCCGATGAGATTGTCATAAAATTGGAACATGATCTGTTGCTTCTCTTTCTGTGATGTAGCAATACGATCATCATCCATCAATTTGGGGATAAAGTTTTTCCTTTTGCGAGAACCAGCCTGCCTATGAAAGAAAGAGGGGTTTGCATCGCCTTACTTTAGATAACGGATTCTGGACTTGAGTCGTGCCATTGTTCTCTCCAGGGAGGCAAGAACGAGACAATGTCGCTTAAGCATTCTCCTGAGCCAGTCTTCCATTGTGCTCAATGGTTGCTAGTTCTGCGCCATCTATTGACGGTGCAACATTTCACGTGCCATGACAAGTTGAGATTTCACGTGTCCTACTTGCTTAGCACTCCAAGATTGAAGCTCTCTTGTTAGTCTTTTCAACTTGATGGAAACGCGCTCCATAGGACCAAGACATGACACAGGCTTGTTCCACGAACTTGCTAGTATCTTGAAAACATGGAAGTCTAGTCCAAAAGATTCCAAAATGGAAGCGCTTTGCCTCACTGACTCCATCTTTGAGTCCCAAGATCAGAGGACAATGGTCTGACATCTCTAGGGCATAGCTTTGTGGGACGCAGTTTGGATATGATCCTCCCAGTGTGACGTACAGAGGACTTGATCAAGCTTAACAAGTGTAGGTTCTTCTCTCCCATTCGACCAGGTATACTTTTTGCCCAGAATCGGAACCTCCTTCAGTTCAAGATCATTGACGAAGCGACGAAAACGTACCATCAATGTTCTTTTAATATTATCATTGTTTTTATCGTCTGAGCTATATATCATGTTAAAATCCCCTGCCAAGTGCCAACAACCACAGGCCAGAACAATAGCTTCTGACCTCTCTTAACTCAGCAAGAAAGGATGGCTTCTCAGCATCTACGCGTGGACCATAGACATCCGTAAACCACCAAGGTGGCTCACTTCAATATGCGGATTAACCGAGATGAAGTGCCGATGCACACGATGAGAGAGAGAGCTAAAAATAATACATTGCGCTAGGCCACCAAGATGCCTCCCCTGGTCAGTAGGGCTGGGATGTATACAAAAGAGCTGAAATCTTGTCCCATGATAGAAAGAATGTCCCTTTCTGAAATGTGAGCTAGCTTGGTTTCTTGGATACAAACTACAACAGGTTGACTAGCATCCACCACCTTACGAACCATATCACGCCGCGCTCTACTATTTAGAACCACGTGCGTTCCAGATCAAGATATTGTGCCTAGCCATTTGAAATCTCTGGCAGAACGACCAACAGACAACCATTTTAAGTGACGGATATAAAATCCGTTGACCTGACCTCTTCATCTACAGGGACCTCCCATCCAAAGAGAGCAGCAAGTGCCATAATATGCGCACGATAAAGTGGTTGATTAAACACTTGAGAATATTTTTTCATGGCAGAAGGCCCATGATTGTCACCTTGGTCCTGGAAACCCAATTGGCGACGGACTATGGTCGCAGCATTGGCGTCAATCTCATGAGGTAACTTGGCCATTCGACAGCTCCGTCGTAGCTTCAAGTCTGAAGGTATCACCTTCTTTCGCCTTTTCGCTATTGTGGGAGCCTGCAGAATCCGCTCGACTGGCTTCAATATCTTGGAAGCACAAGCTCAACACTGACATTACCCTGGATCGGTAGAAGGCTCGATGGGTCCTTCGCGGCTTCACCCAGCAGCCCAGCATCGACTGCGACGAGATTTTTAGCCCAGTTGTCAGACCAGCCATAGTCCGCACCGTCCTCTTGGTCGCTCTCTCACGAGATTGGCCGGTTCACTAGCTCGACGTCAATAACGTTTTCCTTCATGGTACGCTTCCCGAGACGGTCTTCTGCAGTCAGCCCACATGCTTGCCACCTCAACAAGTCCCTCTATGGACTTAAGCATGCCCCCTGAGCTTTTCTGTTGTCACTTGGCTTCGTGGAGGCCAAGTACGACACCTTGCTTTTCGTCTACCTTGGGTGCTCCACGACGTCGGACCTTGGGTGCTTCACGACGTCGGACCTTCGAGTCTACACCGACGCCGACTGGGCTAGGTGTCCCGACACACGCCGCTCCACCTTGGGGTACGCTGTGTTCCTCGGCGACAACATGGTCTCCTGGTCCTCAAAGCGCTAGCACACCGTATTCAGGTCCAGTGCAGAAGCCAAAATACCGCACAGTTGCCAATGGCGTCACTGAGGCGTGCTTGCTCCGCCAGCTACTGCTGGAGCTCCGCAGCCCCCTCACCTGCAGCACATTGATTTACTGTGACAATGTCAACACTGTCTACCTTTCCTCCAACCCGGTTCAACACTCGCTAACCAAACATGTGAAGATCGATCTACACTTCGTTCGCGACTGGGTGGCCCTCGAGTAGATACGCATCCTTCATGTGCTGACGACGTCCATCTTCACCAAAGGCATACCATCCTCCATCTTCAAAGACTTTAGATCCAGTCTCAACATCCGCAGTGACTAGAGTTGGGACTGCGGGGAGGGGGGTGTTAGAATATTCTGTATTTAGGCCTCATTACTGCTTTACTGCTGTTATTAGGCATACCCCTCCATCATATGAATCCATTCCGTTCCTCGGCAGCACACCTTCTATACCTTCTATCAGACTCGCCTGGCTGGTGCGCGACCACACCACCTCCCTGGCCGCCACCGCCTCCCAGGCCGCTGCTGCTGATATGCTAGGTGCCATGGTCGGTCGCCTAGGCGTCCAGACGCTCCGTCCTGAATGCCGTAGCTGGTTGACTTGCCTGGCTGGCACTTGACCACCACCACCTCTCTGACCACCACCTCCATCATATGAATCTATTCCATTCCTCGGCAGCACACCTTCTATACCTTCTATCAGACTCGCCTGGCCGGTGCCTGACCACCACCATCTCCATGGCCGCCACCACCTCCCAGCCGCCGCTGCTGATATGCTAGATGCCATGGTCGGTCGCCTAGGCGTCCAAACGCTCCGTCCTGAATGGCATAGCTGGTTGACTTGCCTAGCTGGTACTTGACCACCACCACCTCTCTGGCCGCCGCCACCTCCCAACCCGTTGCTGTTGATCGGCTGGGCACCATTGCTAGTCGCCTAGGCGTCTAGACGCTGTTTTAAACCCTAGGCAGTCATAGCACCCTTGTCAGGCCATGGAATTCCTTTCCCTTTTACTCACTTTTGATCATACATCTAAAAACCAGATGGGGAATTTTAAACATTTAAGTGTTTGCTTGCAATCCATATTACTAATGATGTGCAAATTTGGGGCATTCCTTAGGTTGAAGATATTGGCAAAGAAATACCTGTGGCTGCACAGAGGGTAAAATTGGTTTTTGGGGTTCATATGCCGACTCTCCCTTCGTTAAGGAAGTATGCTATAATGTTCATAAGCCTTTATTTCCTTCTTTATGGGAACATTAACACAACTGGTTTTGCTACTTCTGGATAGAGAATATGGTGAACTATTGATTAGTTGTGGTATAGTTGGAGAAGCACTGGATATTTTCAAAGACCTCGAATTGTGGGATAATTTAATCTATTGCTACAGGTATGCATTTCATGTTGTATTACTACTGTCATATCATTTCATTGAATCTTTTACCCTAAAAAGATACTTAGATTTTGTTCTTTTGGTAGGTTACTGGGTAAAGTGGCTGATGCAGTTACTCTAATAAATACCCGGCTCTCCATTACACCAAATGATCCAAGGTTATGGTAAGTATCTAGAGTCGTGGGACATCAATTTGTTGAACCTATTTGAGTGAAATGCTGTAAACTATATTTAGGATGGCGTGCATATTCATCTGTCACTAGCATCAGGCCATGCTTCACTACGTGAAAAATCAGATCATCTTACATTACATAATTTCACCGCATTAAGATATCATAAAATAGCCTCACATTCAATTACAAGCTAGAGCTCTCAAGTGCATTGAAAAAACAGTGGACTTTCATGTTAATAGAAATCCATTCTTAAAATTGATAAAATCCTCGCATATGTTAGTCGTTGGCAAGCCAGTTTATTTAGGCCAGTACAAATTAAGCTTTTAACGTTGCAAGCCAGTTTATTTAGGCCAGTACAAATTAAGCTTTCAACACTGCAAGAAATTTATTTAGGACACCATATCCAAAGACAAACCTAGCGGTATATATTTCATGCTTTTTTCTTTAAAAATAATAAGTCCATGGATCGGTGGGCCCAATAAAACTTAGTTCCCTGTCATCTCTCTGGTTCTTGCTCAATTATGCAAATCTCTCCGCTCTTTCACCCTCTCATTCCCTGTCTGTCCTCAGTTCCAATCTGTCTCGTTTTCTCCTATGGTGGGAGTCCAAGTAAAGATATGATTTTCCGCTATGTATGAAGGGATGGGGGGTAGATTGTAAGGTTGACACTGGAGAGTGTGTTATGACGCAACATAAGTTTGTAGTAGCCGATTTTCGCTTTCACACATGCATTTTGCAAGGCAAAGGTGCCAAAATCACAAGAATAAAGTGGTGGAAGCTGGAAAACCTTAGGGTGAAGACGAAGGTGCGAATAGCATGTGGGTGAACTGTGAAGATGACAATTTGCATTAGTAAGGTAGGTGGTGTGGTGTTTTAGATGATAAAAGGCAAAAAAAAAAACTTGAAGCTAAAGACACATGGTGTTGGAGTGAGGATGTTCAAAATTGCTATCTTGGAGTGCTAAAAGAGTTGGCATTATGATAGAAACACAAACAAGAGACTAAGAAAAATGCAAGGCGGGTTGTAAGCGAAGCAAGAGGATGGGCCTATGATGAGTATGAGAGATTATAGACAAAAGAAGGTGAAAAGGACATACACAAGATATCAAAATTCGTGAGAGGAAGACAGGGGATCTCATCCAAATTAAATGCATCAAGGACGAGGCAAATTGAATTCAAAGATTAACAAATTAAGAACAGATGGAATTTTGTAATTGTAGGCGAGTGAAACCAGGGATATCTGGAGGGATTGATTTATTCTAAAGATTATATTACATCCCCAATTTCTTTCCTTCTAGGACCCTCGTTTCCTAACTTTCTGGAGTCTCCAAATTTAAATGGCAACATACTTTCTATCTCTAGGACCCGCCTTATGTACTAGAGTCCCACCACAAAACTACTCCCAGGCCCAACCATCATGCAGCCCACATGTCTAGCCCAAGCCGCAACGCTCAAGATCATCCAACATTCCCTCTCTTATCCTATCGCTTGCGCTTCTCTCGTCCTTGGCCTGTTCTCCGGAGCCCTGCATGTGCCGACATGCCTTCCATTGTAGCAGCCCAGCTCCTCGAGCCGTCACGACCCTGTTGTCGCTCGCTCGCATGTCGAGCCTCCCTTGTTAGACACTGTAATTAAGGGTGTGTCACAAGGGTATATTAGTCATTAGAGAGAGATTAGGGTTAGGGGTAGTTTAGTATTTTCTCCCCTCCTAATCCCTCTATATAATCACACCTGTACCCCAACTTTTCAATCATTTCAATACAGCTATCATTAGCCCTCTATCATGATATCATTAGCTAAGAATAATTACGATTAGGGCTGAACCTAACCCTAATGGCCCAGCCGCTGCAGCCCTAGGCACACGCCGCCGCCGCCCCTGGGGCGCCGCCCGCCGCCGCCCCTGGCACGCCGCCCGCCGCCGGATGGGGGCCGCGCGCGCAGGGAGGGGCCGCCGCCACCCCACCTTGGTCGCGGGGAGGGGCCGCCGCCACCCCGCCTTGGGCCGCCGCCGCCACCACATCCGGATTCGGGGCTGTTGCGCCCTGGATCGGGGTGGCTCCGCCCGGATTCGGGCCGCCCCCCTTGGAGGGGCCGCCGCCCTCTGGTCCGCCGATTCTGGAGGCACTACAGCCTCTGGAGGGGGCGCCGACTCCTCTGGAGGGGCCGCAGCCCCCTGGCCTCTCGCTGCTGTAGGTGCTGCCGCCTCTGGGGGGGTCACCGCTCCCTGGAGCGCTGGGCCGCTCGTTTTGCCGGTCTCTAGAGGTGCTCCACCCCCTCTTTCTCGAAAACCGGTCCAGCTGCCGGTGGACCCCTCGTCGGTACCACCAGCAACCCCGCCACCGCTGTCACCTTCATGGCAGGTACTTCCGTGCTACGGGACTCGACCGGCCTCGACATCAACGGGAGCACCACGGCGATCCCGCCGATTCCGTTCCGAGCCGCCGGTGCTACTCCTGAGAACACAACTTCTTCCTACAGCACCGGCACTGCGGATACCTCTGACATCGCCGCAACACTGGCCGCCTCTCGCGAACGCGAGCGGGCACTCGCCCTTGCCCTAGAGCAGGAGCGTGCCTCCGTGGCGTCACTATCCCACCAGCTCGAGGAGAGTGCTCGCCGATCGACGAGTGCTGTCCAAGAGCCTCCCTCGGACGCTGGTACGTACTCGACTTCACTTGTGGCCGCTCTTCATGCGCAGGCCGCAGGGATTCAGAACATCCGGACGCTCGTGCCGGTTGTTCTCAGCTCCGAGTCCACCTCATATACCCGGTGACGTGATATGGTGCTCCTCACGCTGAGGCGCTACTGCCTCGATGACCACGTCCTCCAGGACGAGTCTTCAGTACAGGTGTCCTGGATCAGCATGGACAACCTGGTACTATCCTGGATCCTTGGCTCCCTGACAGAGGAGCTACAGGACATCGTCAGGTAGCGCGGTGGCGGCACTGCTCGACAGGCCTGGCTAGTCCTTGAGCAACGGTTTCTAGGGAACCGCGCGACTCGAGCCCTCCACATCAGCACTTGGTTCCAAAACACCGTCCAGGGTGATCGTTCTATCTCCACCTACTGTCGGGAGATGAAGGGCATGGCGGATGCCCTACGTGACCTTGGTGAGCCGGTCACCGACAACGCTCTTGTTCTTCGGGTCCTTCAGGGCCTGAATGAGCGCTATTGTCACCTACGGACGTGGCTACTCCGACTGGAGCCACTACCTACCTTCGAGAAGGTATGGTCTGATCTTGAACTTGAGAAGATCACTGCAGGAGGCTCTACTGGCTCCGGTTCTGCCACAACCTTCTATAGCTTCGGGCAGTCCCCCCGTGCACCCTTACCAGCTGCTGGTGGACCACCGTCACGACCACCTTCTACTCCTACCAGTACAGGAGGTGGAAACCGTCGTCGCCGAGGAAAGAACGGCGACCGTGGTGGCAGCAGTGCAGGCAGCACCCCCCCACGACTTCGACTACTAGTGGTAGTGGTGGTACCGGCCAGGGAGGCACACCCTTGCCCACACCCTACAACCCGTGGACTGGCCAGATCTACATGTGGCCTGGACCGTCCCCGGGTTCTCAGCCTCCACGACCACCACGTCCCCAGCCGGCGTTCGCGGCTACCCCGGACTACAGTGGACCAGCCCACAGTGCTGGTGCTCCGCCAGCTCGGGCATATGGTGGGCCTGCATACTCTTCTGGCGGACAGTCAACCCCGACCTGCGGAGGCACTGACTATCCTGTTGGGAACTCGGAGCCATCGGCACCTCTCCAGGAGCCAACGTCGACGTGGGATCGACAGTCGCTTGCCTCCTCCTTCAGCACCATGCACCTTACTCCACCAGGTGCCGACTAGGTAGTTGATTTCGGAGCATCATATCATACCACTCCTAATCCCGGTATACTCTCTTCCACCCACCCTCCCAATCCCTCTTTACTTCATCTATCGTTGTTGGGAGTGGGTCCGTTCTTCCGGTCACCTCAGTAGGTGATTCCGGGTACTTTCCAGCTTAAAAACATTCTTGTCGCTCCGGATGTAATTCAAAACATACTTTCTGTACGCCGTTTTACCACTGACAATAATGTTTCCATTGATTTTGATCCTTTTGGTTTGTCTTTGAAGGATCTTTCCACCCGACGACCTCTTTTCCGATTTGATAGCTCGGCGCCCCTATACACACTTCGGCTTCCTACTTCCGCTGCATCACCGCCTTTTGCTTTGACCACGACAACTGCATCCACCATCTGGCATCGCCGTCTTGGCCACCCTGGTGCAGATGCTATATCGGAGCTGTCCAGTAGCTCAGTTATCTCGTGTTCTAGGGGTACACATGACTCCCTATGTCATGCCTTTCAGCTTGGTCGCCATGTTCGCCTCCCTTTTCCCACCTCTGTGACTCATGTTGAGCACCCATTCGATCTTATACATTGTGATTTGTGGACATCTTCCATTTCTAGGATATCGGGCTTTAATTATTATTTGGTGATAATTGATGATTTTTCTCACTTTTCCTGTGCTTTTCCATTACGATTGAAGTCTGAGACTTTCGTCACTCTTTCTCACTTCTTCGTTTGGATTTCTACTCAATTTGGGAGCACCCGCTGCACCCGTGTGGCATCAACGCCTCCGACGTCGCCTGCTGCGCCACGCGCGGCCTCGACTTCCTCGACGTCACCTACTGTACCTCAGGTGCCCCCGGCGTCACCAGCTGCCTCCCCAACGTCACCTGCAGCGAGCACGACGCCACCAGCCGCGCCACGCGCGGCACCGACGACGACTTCTCGCTTTGGTGACCCCGCACTTGTCTACCACCGACGAGCGCTGGGAGAGGCTCCTGCTCTAGCGACGCCACGCGCGGCGTCGAGACCCACTCTCGTCTACCCATGACGAGAGAAGATGGTTGTACCTGAGCGGCCGGTGTACAACCCCCCTCTCCTTCATAGGGATCCTGGTCACGTCCACCCGATGGTGACTCGACGTGCGTCCGAGAGTCTTCGGCCAGTTGAGCGGTTCGATGGTGCCGCTTTCTCGTCGACGACATCTCCATCGACCGAGCCTTCTTCGATCTCGCCCATACCTACTTCCGTGCGTAGCGCCCTCGCCGACCCTAACTGGCGTCGCGCTATGGAGGAAGAGTATGAGGCCCTGCTTGCCAACCGGACTTGGGACCTGGGTCCCCATCCTGGTCGTGGTAATGTTGTCACGGGCAAGTGGGTATTCACGCATAAGAAGAAGGCGGATGGCACCTTGGAGAGATACAAGGCTCGTTGGGTACTTCGGGGTTTTACTCAGCGCCCTGGAGTCGACTACGACGAGACTTTCAGCCCGGTGGTGAAGCCGGCGACAGTTCGTACCGTACTGTCGCTAGCTCTCTCACGTTCTTGGCATGTCCATCAGCTGGACGTCAAGAACACCTTCCTCCACGGTACACTGACTGAGACGGTGTACTGCAGTCAGCCGACAGGATTTGTAGATTCAGCTCACCCAGACATGGTCTGTAAGCTGAACAAATCCCTATACGGACCGAAGCAGGCACCACGAGCCTGGTATAGCCGGTTCGCCTCTTTCTTGGTTTCGCAGGGGTTTGTTGAAGCCAAGTCGGACACTTCGCTATTTGTCTATCGACGGGGCAGTGACACAGCTTACCTCCTGATGTACGTCGATGACATTGTACTGACAGCATATAGTCCAGCTCTGCTTCGGCGAACCATCTCTGCTTTGCAGCAGGAGTTCGCTATGAAGGATCTGGGCCGTCTCCACCACTTCCTGGGTATTACGGTCGAGGACCAACCAGGCGGCCTATTTCTTCACCAGCGACAGTACTGCCTGGATATCCTCCAGCGAGCGGGCATGGCTGATTGCAGGCGAAGCTCTTAGCTACCGATAGGATATCCGTCTCTGACCCCACTTCTTACAGGAGTCTTGCAGGTGCTCTTCAGTACCTCACCTTCACCAGGCCGGATATCTCATATGCGGTTCAACAGGTGTGCCTCCACATGCATGACCCGAGGGAACCGCACCTCACCGCTGTCAAGCGGATTCTTCGGTATCTACGAGGCACCCTTGACTACGGCCTCCTTCTTCGGCGTGACACGGCCTCCGAGCTGGTCGTGTACACTGACGCTGACTGGGCAGGCTGCCCGGACACACGACGCTCTACTTCTGGGTATGCCGTCTTCCTGGGCGGCAACCTCATCTCCTGGTCCTCGAAGCGACAACCCGTGGTGTCGCGCTCGAGTGTTGAGGCGGAGTATCGCGCCGTGGCTAACGGCGTGGCTGAGGCCTCCTAGCTTCAGCAGCTACTTCAGGAGCTCCACACTCTCGTCATCAAGAGCACCCTCATCTACTGCGACAACGTCAGCGCCATGTACCTCTCCACCAACCCGGTCTAGCATCAGTGTACGAAGCATGTGGAGATCAACCTTCATTTTGTTCGTGAGCGGGTTGCACGGGGTGAGGTTCGGGTACACCACGTCCCGACGACGACACAGTTCGCCGACATCTTCACGAAGGGCCTCCCGCCGTCGCTGTTCTCTGAGTTTCGGTCCAGTCTCAACATCTGCAGTGGCTAGATGTTGTGACTGCGGGGGGGTGTTAGACACTGTAATTAAAGGTGTGTCACAGGGGCATATTAGTCATTAGAGAGGGATTAGGGTTAGGGGTGGTTTAGTCTTTTCTCCCCTCCAAATCCCTCTATATAATCACACCTGTACCCCAGCTTTTCAATGATCTCAATACAGCTATCATTAGCCCTCTATCACCCCTCACTTGCGCGTTCGAGCCGTAGTGGAAGGGGGCTACTAGGTCTCGTCGCGTCGCTCTAGATCCTCCCGAAAAAGCTGCTGCTCCACCTTCAAGCGTCCACTACCACGTGCTTGCTATTGCACATCTGCGTCCACCCGCGACATTGCCCCATTAGTTTATCCTTCTCGTGTGACTCGTTCTCACCTTCATGCGCGCTCTCTCAAGCCTATGTGGAACCGAATTGGCCTACTTATCCTAGCAAGCGCCTCTATGTATTCCCAATCCAAGCGCCATCATGCGCATCGATGGCCACCTCACGCGCCCGTCGTAGCTGCTCTTGCACGTCCACAAGCTCCCATGCACTAGCTCACCTGTGCATCGCACTGGCCTCCCGACGTCTTGCGTTGAGGTGCCAGAACCAAGATTTAGAGCAGCCACGACCCGCCACCGCAGTAGCCAAACTCCACCCCCTCTTGCACAAAACATGATGCAGAGTTGTGGCGCGCCCTCGCCGGCGTTCGAGGCCAACTCCTAGTCGGCACGACTCAAGCTCGTTCGACACGGGGCAATATCCATGAGCGAGCATGCCGTCGTACTCACCACTAATCCAAGCTCATGAACCGTCATGTCTGATGCTTGTAGCTTCCGTCGCCGTATCTCCACGACCCCATGCTCCCCGGATACAAGTACAACCTCATGCGTTGTAGCTCATGTAGCCACCAACGTTAGCGAGCTTTGCTGCTAAGCTTGGCGGTGAGGTGGCTCGTGAGTACTCACCTAGTGCGCCCAAGTTGATGGGTTATTCAATGATGTGGAATGAGAGCACCATGCTTGAGTTTGATGACTTTTTTTATGACACCAACAAACAACTCGAGTGGAGGATACATGAGTTTGAGGTTAAGGGGCTCTATAAAAGATAAAAGGGGAAAAGACTGTTAACCCTATAATGTCACTATTGAGGCTGGAGATGCCTTGGAATGTGACAATAATATGACTAAATAAGCTATTCAACCATATTTTTTGTTCAAACAAGATGTCTGGCGAGATGAGGAAAACTATATTAGTACCTATCTCTAAAAGTAAATGAGATTTAAAGTTCTACTAATTAGTTCACAAACTCCGCCTATGCCTTTCTAGGTATAGCCGGTCCTAAGCCCGGGTAAAGGAGGAGGGTTGTGATAGGCTTGGCGAGCCGGCATTAAAACCAGTCATTCTTATGGATACGTGTTGCAATTCCGGCGCTGAAACTGCCTCTGTTTTTGCTGAACAAGCTGATCTGCCCTAGCATATCATTCTGTCTTCCCTGAAGACAGACCATAAATCTCTTCAGCCAACAACAGAGGAATAACAGCAGGGAGAAGAACAATACTGGTGCTGAAAACTGAGCAGATTAATTTTGTTCTTGAGAGAACAGAACAGGGGAGAGATTAGGAAGCTCCCAATCTGTTCTGGTGTTGATGGCTGTCGTGTACTCCTCCCTTCCGCTGCGTCGAGTCGAAGGCGTTCTCCGCCGTCCTGTGACGCCCCGTCACCTCCGACAAGGTGAGGGTCGACACGTCCAACAGTGTCGTGATCACCACCACGATCTGTTGGAAGCGTTCTGGAACGCTTCGCAGGAGTTTCTCCACGGCCCTCTCTTCTCCTATCTCCTCCCCTAGTGAAAGCTGTGATAGCAATGCCACTCTCGCCATCCTTGAAGGCAGTGGCTTTGAACTCCTTCCGGAGTTGTTGTGCCGTCGTCTTCTTCACGCGGTCGGCCCCGACCCGCATGATGGCAATCGTGTCCCATGCCTCCTTCGCCGTCCTCTTTTCTTCGATCGTCGTGATCATCTCCGGCGGCACAACGCTGACCAAGATGTCAAGCGCCATCATATCTTCTTGCTCACTCACGTTGCCCTCCTCCATGGCCTTCCAAAGCAGCCGTGCCTTCAGCTTGATCTTCATCATGACAGCCCGCTCCGCGTAGTTGGTCTTGGTGAGCACGGGGAACCCCGTCCTGGTGTTCACCTCACGAGCTGCCAGAGAGGGTGTCGCATGGCTGGTGGCGCTGTCGCTGCTTGGAGGTGTGTACGACATCGTGTAGAATTCAACCTAGCGTTGAACCGGCTCTAATACCACGAATGTTGCAATTCCGGCGCTGAAATTGCCTCTGTTCTTGCTAAACAAGCTGATCTGCCCTAGCAGATCAATCTGTCTTCGCTGAAGACAAACCAGAAATCTCTTCAGCCAACAACAGAGGAATAACAACAGTGAGAAGAACAGTTCTGGTGCAGAAAACTAAGCAGATTAATTCTGTTCTCTCAAGAACAGAACAGGGGAGAGATCAAGAAGCTCCCAATCTGTTCTGGTGTTGATGGAGGCGCAGAACAGAGGAGATCAGGGGAGCGACGGCGGCTGGTTGTAGCCCCTGGTGGTGGTAGGGCTCCAGAAGGAGGTGGCGGCTCCAAGGGGAGAGAGGTGGCGGCGGCTAGGTTTTGAGGTGGAGGAATTCTTCTCTTTATTGATCGGTATAAAAATGGGGTGTTTGGCTTCTTTATATAGCCCCACTTACAAGAGTCGTGATCTATTACAATAGGAGAAAAATCTAAATACTTTCTAAACTAGGGTTGCCGCCTAAACTTGGTGCAGCCGCACCATATAGGGGCTGACTAGTCCCCTGACCTGGGCGCGCACACAAAGAGGGGATCAGGGTTCGCCCCCCTGTTCTGGCCGGCCAGGCCCAGCGGTAGGTCATCCCACAATATGAAACCCAGTTTGTGTTTCATATTTAGCCTATCTCAACATGCTTCATACAAAGGCGTTGTTGTTGTTGTAAGTTAAATTAGAGGGGGAAAGATGATTTCATTAATCCAATAGGCTGTCAAGGGGGATACATATATATGGGTACAAAACGTAATACAAAAGGACTAAACTGCCCCTATAGTACCCTAATACAAGTGCAGTCTAACCCCCCCCCCCCTCCCCCCAGCCACGGCAGATGTTGAGACTGGACCGAAACTCGGTGAACATCGTCGAAGGGAGCCCCTTTGTGAAGATGTTGGCGAACTGTGATGACGTCGGGACGTGCAGGACTCGCACCTCCCCGAGAGCCACCCGCTCACGAACGAAGTGAAGATCGATCTCCACGTGCTTCGTGCGCTGATGCTGCACCGGGTTGGTGGAGAGGTAGACGGCGCTGACGTTGTCGAAGTAGACCAACATACTCCGGTCGAGGGGGGAGTGGAGCTCCTGAAGCAGCTGCTGAAGCCAAGAGGACTTGGCCACGGTGCGGTATTCCGCCTCGGCACTTGAGCGGGACACCACGTGCTGCCGCTTCGAGGACCAGGAGACGATGTTGCCGTCCAGGAAGACGACGTAGCTGGAGGTGGACCGACGGGTGTCCGGGCAACCCGCCCAGTCAGCGTCGGTGTAGACGACCAACTCGGAGTCAGAGTTGCGCTGCAGAAGAAGGCCGTAGTCGTGAGTGCCACGCAGGTACCGAAGGATCCGCTTCACCGCCGTGAGATGCGGCCCCCACGGATCATGCATGTGGAGACACACCTGCTGAACCGCGTAGGAGATGTCCGGCCTGGTGAAGGTGAGGTACAACAGGGCACCTGCAAGACTCCTGTAAGAGGTGGGGTCGGCGACCGGGGCGCCGTCGGCCGAATACACCTTCGCCTGGTTGTCCACGGGAGTGGAGCACGGCTTGCAATCAGCCATGCCCGCTCGCTCGAGAATATCCAGGCAGTACTGGCGTTGGTGGAGGAACAGAGCGCCCTGGCGGTGCTCGACCGCAACGCCCAGTAAGTAGTGGAGCTGGCCGAGATTCTTCATCGCGAACTCGCGCTGCAGGGCAGAGATCGTGCGCTGAAGAAGAGCCGGGCTGGACGCCGTGAGGACAATATCGTCCACGTACAGGAGGAGGTAGACAGTGTCATCCTCACACCTGTAGACGAAGAGCGAAGTGTCTGACTAAGCCGAGCGAGACCAGGAAGGAGGCGAACCGGCTGTACCAAGCCCGAGGCGCCTGCTTCAGCTCGTACAGGGACTTGTTCAGCCGGCAGACCATGTCTGGACGGGCTGAATCAACGAACCCTGTCGGCTGATTGCAGTACACTGTCTTCGTCAACGTCCCGTGGAGGAAGGCGTTCTTGACGTCCAGCTGGTGGACAGGCCAAGAACTCGACAGAGCCAGCGACAGAACGGTGCGAACCGTCGCCGGCTTCACCACCGGGCTGAAGGTCTCGTCGTAGTCGACGCCGGGACGCTGCGTGAAACCGCGAAACACCCACCGTGCCTTGTACCTCTCAAGAGATTCATCCGCCTTCCTCTTATGCGTGAACACCCACTTGCCCGTGACAACATTGGCATGACCAGGACGGGGAACCAGGTCCCAGGTCCGGTTGGCTAGCAGGGCCGCATACTCTTCTTCCATAGCTCGACACCAGTGAGGGTCGGCGAGGGCGCTACGAACAGAAGAGGGGATAGGCGAGATGGGTGACGAGGCAGGCGGCGGGGAGGTCGAGGACGATAGAACGACCCCGGAGAAGCGCTCCACCGGTCGAAGAACGCCGGCGGCCCGTCGAGTCACCATCGGGTGAACGTGACGAGGGTCCCGGTAGAGTAGCGGAGGGTGGTACACCAGATCCTCAGGACGGGAAGAGGACGGATCACCAACCCGCGCTCGTCGCTGATAGATGAGAACGGGGTTGGCGTACCGTGGTCCAGGGGCCGCGGGTGGCGGCTGACGATATCCAGGGGCCGCACGTGGCAGAGAGATTAGGGTAGCAAGCGCACCCGAAGACTCGAAGGTGGTCATAGAGAGGAGGGGTGCCGAACAAAGCAAAGTGAGGGGTGGGAGTACTAATCGCCTTAGTAGTAAGGCGATTAATGAGGTAGGTGGCAGTGTGAAGCGCCTCCGCCCAGTAGCACGTAGGGGTAGAAGTCTGAAACATCAGGGAGCGCATGACATCGTTGGTGGTCCGAATCATGCGCTCAACCTCGCCGTTCTGGAGGGAAGTGTATGGGCAAGACATTCGCAACTAAACACCGCGAGAAAGCAAAAAGTCACGGAACGCAGAGTTGTCAAATTCGCGCCCGTTATCGCACTGGACCGCACGGGTCGTGCGTCCAAACTGGGTGGACACCCAAGCGAAGAAGTGAGAAAGAGTGCCAAACGTCTCAGACTTCTGTCGCAAGGGAAAAGTCCATGAATAGTGCGAAAAATCATCAATGACCACCAAGTAGTACTTATATCCAGAAACACTAAGAACGGGTGAAGTCCAAAGATCACAGTCAATCAAATCAAAGATGCGCTCTAGACGAGTGACAGAATGCAGAAAAGGAAGTCGAACGTGGCCACCCAACTGACAAGCATGGCAAAGAGACTCATAAGTACCCCGAGTACATGAAATCATTGAACTACCAGACAACTTCGACATAGCATCAACACCGGGGTGGCCAAGCCGACGATGCCAAATAGTCGAAGAGGCTGTCGTAGTCAGGGCAAGAGGTGGAGCGGAAGCAGGAAGACGCATCGTGTACAGGGGCCCCGAGCTCTCACAGCGGAGAAGAAGACGTCGGGTAGTAAGATCCTTCACAGACAAACCAGAAGGATCAAACTCAATAGAAACATGGTTGTCAGTGGTAAACCGACGAACAGAAAGAAGATGCTGAATGATGTCTGGAGCAACAAGAACATCATGAAGACGAAAAGAACCCGACGAACCTGAGTCACCTACTGAGGTGACCGGAAGAACAGACCAATTCCCAACAACGATAGAGGAAAGAAAAGAAGGGTGGGAAAGGTGGGTAGAAGAAAGTATACCAGCGGTAGGGGTGGTGTGGTATGAAGCTCCGGAGTCCACAACCCACTTAGAGCTGGGTGGTGTGAGACTCACTGTGCTGAAGGAGGACGCGAGTGACTGGCGGTCCCAGGCCTGAACGTGGGTGTAGCGCTCGTTCAGGCCCTGAAGGACCTGAAGGACGAGGGTACTGTCCGAGATGCGCTCTCCAAGGTCACAAAGGGCATCCTCCATACCCTTCACCTGGCGACAGTATGCAGTAATAGAGAGATCACCCTGGACAGTAGTACCGAAGCGAGCCCGGATGTGGAGAGCTCGGGTCGCTTGGTTCCCCTGGAACCGAAGCTCGAGGACCAGCCAGGCCTGACGAGCTGTACTGCCACCCTGCTGGGCGACGATATCCTGAAGCTCCTCAGAAAGCGAGCCAAGGATCCATGCAAGGAGAAGACTATCCATGCAGATCCACTAGTCATCCAGAGGGGAGTCTTCCCGCAGGACGTGGTCGTCCAGCCGAAAACGTCGCAACGTCAGGAGAATTAGGCTGCGCCAACGAGCGAAGGAGGTGGAGTCGGAGCTGAGAACAACCGGGACAAGAGTCCGGATGTTTTGTATGCTGGCTACCTGGGCATGTAGAGCAGCGACAAGAGAGGCCGCGTAGGTAGTATAGGTTGCACCATCACCTGGGGGATCATGGAAATTAGATTAGAAAAGTAATCTCTATTAACAGATTGTCAATGGGTTACATATATAGGGGGATACAGCTTAAGGGTTAAGCAACCCTAATACCAAAAGACTAAAATACCCCTACCCCCCCTATACATGCAGTCTAAGTGTGGGAAGGGTGGGTAGAAGAGAGTATACCAGCGTCGGGGGTGGTGTGGTACGAAGCTCCAGAGTCCACAACCCACTCGGGGCTAGGTGGTGTGAGACTCATCGTACTGAAAGAAGACGCAAGTGACTGGCGATCCTAGCCCTGAGCAGGGTCAGAGTGTGGTGCCGACGACTCGGGCCGACCAACTGGGTTTCCCGAAGCCCAGTTGGCTAGAGAGGAGGGCCCAGCAGAGTAGCCTGGTCCACCAGGGGGCAGGGTCCACTGTCCACCAGCAGCGTAGACCGGCCCGCCGAAAGTCGGAGTAGTCACGTAAGCCGGCTGAGGACGTGGTGGGCGAAGTGCCGGGAGACCCGGGGACGGTCCAGGCCACATCAAGATCTGGCCTGTCCACGGGTTGTAGGGTGTGGGCCAGGTCACACCACCCTGACCCCGACCACCGCTACTGCCACCAGTAGTACCAGCACCAGTACTGGTCGTACCACCAGTCCCTCCACCACGGCCACCACGTCGGCCACGACGACGGTTCCCACCACCACCGGAGGTAGCAGGGACTCCTGGTGTGGTAGGTGGACGAGGAGGCTGGCCCCCAGAAACAGGAGGTGGAGGAGGGCGTGAAGACGACCCTGAGCCGTAGAAAGCCGCGGCAGGGGAAGAAGCAGTAGATCTGCCCTGGGTGATCTCCTCAAGCTCGAGATCCGACCAGACCTTCTCGAAGGTCGGGAAGGGCTTCTCGCGGAGAATCCACGAGCGAACGTGGGTGTAACGTTCATTCAGGCCCTGAAGAACCTGAAGAACGAGAATACTGTCCGGGATGGGATCTCCAAGGTCACGAAGGGCGTCAGCCATACCCTTCATCTGTCGACAATATGCAGTAATGGAGAGATCACCCTGGACAGTGGAACCAAAGCGGGCCCGGATATGGAGAGCTCGGGTCGCTTGGTTCCCCTGGAAGCGAAGCTCGAGTACCTGCCAGGCCTGACGAGCCGTACCGCCACCCTTCTGGGCGACGATATCCTGAAGCTCCTCAGAAAGTGTGCCGAGGATCCATGCAAGGACAAGACTTCCATGCAGATCCACGAGTCGTCCAGTGGGCAGTCATCTCGCAGCACATGGTCTTCCAGCCGAAAGCGTCGCAGTGTCAAGAGAAGCAAGCTGCGCCAACGAGCGAAGGATGTAGAATCTGAGCTGAGAACAACCGGGACAAGAGTCCGGATGTTCTGTATGCCAGCCGCTTGGGCATGTAGAGCAGCGACGAGAGACGCTGAGTAGGTAGTATAGGCAGCACCATCTCCTGGAGTATCCTGTGTGTCGCTCCACTGTGCGGGCGGAGACTCCTCAAGCTGACGTGTGAGAGAGGCCGCAGCAGCACGTTCCTGCTCCAAGGCGAGGACGAGCACTCGTTCCCGCTCACGGGAGATGGCCAAGGCAGTAGCGACGTCGTGCGAAGGGGACTGTCCCTCGGATCCAGCAGGAACAGTATGCCCAGCGGCGCTCACAGCAGGACCAGCAGCGAAACCCGGCGGCCAGGCAGCGCTGGGGAGGCCGAGGGACCCACCTGCTGCCGGGCCGGCCGCACCAGAACCAGGCCCGAGGAGTCCATCGGCTGTGTGCCCGGGGGAGAAGACACGAAGAGCAGCCGCATGGCTGGGAGCCCCTGATCTGGTGGCGGCAGCCCTAGGAGAGGTGGCTGGACGACCAGCAGCGCCAGGCCCGGTGGCGGCGGGCGCAGGGAAGAGGGCGGCCTGGTCGGCGGGGTCAGGGGCACTGACCCCAGCAGCGGCCGCAACCTGACAGAGAGGAGGGGGCGGCGGGGCAGGCGTACCCGCGGCGGCCGTGCCCGAGGTCGCGGTGGAGGCGCCGGAGGTCGCGGCGGAGGCGGCGCCGGTAGCTGAGGCGGCGGTGGCGCCCGTGGCCGTGGTGGCGGAGGGGGTCGTAGATGCCATCGGGAGAGAGGGCCCGCACGGCAGCGCGAGGGGGGGGGGCGCGGCGGGCGCGAGGAGGAGCTCGCGGCGGCGCGAGGGAGGGGCGCGCGGCGGCCGCGAGGGAGGGCGCGCGACGGCCGCGAGGTGGGGCGCGCGGCGGCGCGAGGAGAGGGGAGGCGCTCGCGCGGCGGCCGGGTGAGGAGAGAGAAAAGAATCTGATACCAAATTAGATTAGGAAAAGTAATCTCTATTAACAAACTGTCAATGGGTTACATATATAGGGGGATACAGCTTAAGGGTTAAGCAACCCTAATACCAAAATACTAAAATACCCCTACCCCCCTATACATGCAGTCTAACAATGGGTGTCACTCCATTGTATCGGCGGGGACTTCTCGAGCTGACGGGTGGGGGCAGCCGCAGATGCACGCTCCTGCTCCAAGGCGAGGACGAGCGCCCGTTCCCGCTCACGGGAGATGGCCAGGGCAGCTGCAACGTCGGAGACGTGCGACGAGGGGTGTCCCCCGGATCCAGCAGCGACGACGTGGCCGGCGGCGAGGCCCGACGGCCAGGCGGCGGTGGGGAGGCCGAGGGAGGCGGCGGCGTGGCCGGCGGCACCCGAGCCGGGGCCGAGGAGCCCGGCGGCGACGTGGCCGGCAGCACCCGAGCCGGGGCCAAGCAGCACGGCGGCGGCGGCGCACCCAGGGGAGGCGGCGGTGAGGCCGGCGGCGCTGAATCCGGCAGCGGCGCTCACAGGGGAGGCGGCAGCGTGGCCGGCGGCGCCAGATCCGGTGGTGGCGCGCGCAGGGGAGGCGGCGACGGGGCCGGCGGCGGCCGCGAGGAGAGGCTCTAGGCCGGCGATGAAGGGGGGGAGGGGAGCCGGCCGGCGGCGGGGCCGGCGCGCCAGCGG
The DNA here is from genome assembly GCA_030760725.1 of Neostapfia colusana. NCBI lineage: Eukaryota > Viridiplantae > Streptophyta > Magnoliopsida > Poales > Poaceae > Neostapfia > Neostapfia colusana. Next base: position 65,791,241 of record JASWHV010000008.1, on the reverse strand, counting down.
CGGCGGCGCCCGTGGATGAGGGAAGACCCGACATAGGGAGAGGAGAGAGAGAGGATGATCTGATACCAAATTAGAGGGGGAAAGATGATTTCATTAACCCAATAGGCTGTCAAGCGGGATACATATATATGGGTACAAAACTTAGGGCCAAGGAACCCTAATACAAAAGGACTAAACTGCCCCTATAGTACCCTAATACAAGTGCAGTCTAACAAGTTATACTAATTAGTGAGGAATCAATATTATGAGCCATATTATAATGTTTTGGGAGAGTGATTGAGCATCTCTTGAGAAGAATGGCGAATGGCACCCTAATTCCGATGTTGGACTCACCAAAAACTGCCCTGTTCCAGGCAGTTCAGCACCTCTCCTAGGTGCTGTTCTTGCTGAACTGTTCTAGCAGATCTGTTCAGAGAGTAGTTGCTGCTTGTTTCTTGAGGTGTAGTTGCAGAACAGATGGAACAGCCGGATCAGATGAGGGAGAACAGGGCGGCGGCGGCTAGAACAGCTAGCCTGGGCGGCGGCTAGAACAGCTAGCCTGGGCGGCGGCAGCAGATCCTAGCCCCTGGTGGTGGCTAGAGTTCTTGAGGGAAGCCGGCAGCAGATCCTAGCCCTTGGTGGCAGCTATGGTTCTTGAGGGAGGCGGCGACTTGGGGTGGAGGAAGAGAGGCGGCGGCTCCAAGGGGGGAGAGAGGCAGCTAGGGCAGAAACCTGGGTGGAAAATTTCTTTTATTGATCCCTCTCACAAATTGGGGTGTTTTGGCTTGTTTATATAGCCCCCCTTACAAGAGTCCTGATTTATTACAATAGGAGAAAACATTTTATATCCTAAACTAGGGTTGCCGCCTAATTATGGTGCAGCCGCACCACACAGGGTTGACCAGCCCTGACCTGGGCGCGCACACAATAGAGGGGAATCAAGGGTTCGCCCCCCTGTCCTGGCCGCCCAGGCCCAGCGGTAGGGTCATCCCACATTCTCCTTCTGATCCTGACGCTGGCCACGTCCAGGATCCCGATTCTTCTTCTCATCTCCACGAACTTCTGTCTTCCAAGGGCCTTGTTCAACATGTCCGCCATCTGGTATTCAGTGGAGATTTGCTCAAGCACAATAGTACCACTGTCCACACACTCCCGTATGTAGTGGTACTTGACATCGATGTGCTTGCTTCTGTCATGGTGTACTGGGTTCTTGCTCAAGTCTATAGCTGACTTGTTATCAACCCGCAGCACCGGCGCCTTCGATTTTTTAGCTAAGTCCTCCATCAGCCATGCCATCCATACACCCTGACGTGCCCCTTGAGCTGCTACGATATATTCTGCTTCACATGAGGACAAGGTCACCAACTTCTGCTTGCAGGACTGCTATGAGACGGGCCTGTTTGCAAGACAGAACAGCACCCCGCTTGCTCTTGCGGTCCTCCACGTCTCCCGCATAGTCACTATCTGAGTACCCAATAAGTTCCATGTCTCCTCTTACATAGAAGACTCCATAGTTGATTGTACCTGCTATGTAGCGTACAATGCGTTTTACTGCAGCAAAGTTATCTTCCTTGGGCTCCTCCAGAAACCGACTCACGTACCCGACCGAGTAGGCGAGATCGGGACGTGTGTTCACCAAGTATCGCAACCCTCCAACCAAGCTCCTATATTCCGTTGCATGCACCAACGGGCTATCACTTGTCTTGTAAAGTTTGAGACCTTGCTCCATAGGGAATGCACACGGGTTGCATCCTTTCAAACCAGCTTTAGTGACAAGTTTGGAAGCGTAGGCCGCTTGCCCAACGCTTATCTCTGCATCAGTTTGCCGCACCTCCAGGCCAAGATAAAATATGACAAGAGATCCAAGTCGCTCATTTTGAACCTCTTCATCATCTCCCCTTTGAACTTCTTGATATCGCCTCCTCCCGTGATCACAAGATCGTTGACGTACACATCGACGATGAGCTTCTCATCTTCAGCTCCACGGAAATAGATCTTGTGCTCGCTCGTACTCTTCTGGAAACCAAGCGATAGCAAGCTATCGTCAAGCTTGGCATTCCAGGCCCTGGGCGACTGACGAAGTCCATATAAAGCCTTCTTGAGCCGATACACCTTGTGTTCGGCTCCATCGATGATGAAGCCAGCGGGTTGGGAGACGTACACCTCCTCCATCAAGTGCCGTTCAGGAAGGCGCTCTTCACGTCCATGTGGTGTACCAACCACCCCTTGGGCGTAGTAACTGCAAGGAGCAAGCGAACAGATTCGAGACGAGCTACAGGAGCAAATACCTCGTCAAAATCTATTCCTTGCCGTTTGCCACCAATCAAGCTTTGTGCTTCACCACCTCCCCGTGCTCGTCCCTCTTCACCTTGAACACCCATTTGAGGCCAATAGACTTGTGTCCTACAGGATGATCAACAAGTTGCTAAGTCTTGTTTTCTTCTATGGACTCCATCTCGTCGAGCATGACCCGCCTCCAGCACGGGTGTTCCTCAGTATCGGAGAAGGACGTGGGCTCCTCCGAGGTGGTGAACATGAGCTCCCCCTCCTCCAAGTTTGGTAGGCGCTCAGCCCGACCAGGAGGGGTGAGTGTTCCAAGCACGTTGCGCATCGTGCGGAACCGTAGTTTCGCGCCGTCGTCGTAGTAGGCGTCGACGACGTTGCTGCCGGGGTCCGACATCGGTGTGGCGAAGCAGATGGGCCGTGGAGGATTCCGGGGCGTGATGAAGGTGCTGGAATCTTCAAGTCTGGAACCCCCGGCTGCTGCTGACCCTCATGCAGGACTGTCCCAGCCCTGATTTGCGCTGGACAGTCCCTGCAGGGACCTTTGGGGCGATGCTGCAGGTGTTGGACTCTCTCCAGCAAGTCTGGAGGCTGGCGCAGCAACTCCTAGGGTCTGGACAGACCCTTCTGTGCCCCTCCTGGGCATTGCAGGGGTGCTGTTCGGCCCCTCCGGACCCTGCAGCACCTCTCCGGGTGCTGGAACAGCAGGTCCAGCAGGTGCTGGACCTAAGGAGTCGACGTGGAAGGCGGTGTAGTCCTCTTCTCCTGCTCCTCCCCAGTCTCACTTGGCAGCCTCGTCGAATATCACGTCACGTGATATGTGTGTGTGCCCATCAGCTGGATTATACATCTGATAGCCCTTCGTCCCTACAGCATAGCCAAGAAAAATTATCGGAGTACCGGTCTTTCAACTTTTTCAGGTGGGGGCGCGTGTTATTGACATGCCCCACACAGCCAAAAGTTCAAAAATAATTGACGGCTGGTTGCTCTCCATGCCAAGCTTCATATGGCGTCTTACCGTCGAGGTCGTGGGTGGGGGATCGATTTAAGATATAGACAGCCGTGATAACTGTCTCACCCCAAAAAATCCTAGGCATACCCTTCGCCTTCAACATACTCCTCGCCCTGCCGACCACCGTCTGGTTGCGTCGCTCCACAACCTCGTTTTGCTGCGGCGTATACGGGGCTGTGAGCTGATGGTGTACTCCGTGCTGAGCGCAATACTCGCCGAATTCCCGTGAGGTGAACTCCCCTCCGCGATCAGTACGAAGTAGCTTCAGCCTCCTCTCGGACTCTAATTCAGCTGTCGCCTGGAATTGCTGAATTAAGTCGGGTGCCTGGTACTTGGTTACTAGAAAATAGAGCCACATATAGCGACTCATGTCATCCACTAGCAACAAGAACATCTTCTTGCCGCCTGGAGTCATCGGCGTGATAGGCCCGCAAATGTCGCCGTGGACAAGGTCGAGCGCGCCCTCCGCGCGCCGCCGAGCTTGCTCGGGGAAGCTGGAGCGCCTTTGCTACCCGACCAAGCAAGATTCGCACAATTGATTGACGTGATCAGTTTTTGGAAGCCCGAGCACCATCTTCTCTCGTGCCAACTTCCGAAGCGCCTAGAAGCCGACGTGTTCGTAGCGTTCGTGCCAACGCCACGCAACATCATCACGCCTCGCGGTTAGGCGAACTAGACGCGTGATGTTGAGCCTGATGGAGTACAACTTGCTATTGTTGCGCTAAACTCGTGTGAGGAGTAGCTGTTGTTCATCCCGTATGTGAATCTGATGCAGTAAGTCTTGTACTCTTGGTCTGTGTGGCCCTTAGTTAAGACAGCATCTCAGTCTTTGTTAGGACAACATCTTAGTCCTTGTTAAGACCGCATCTTAGACCAAGAGGACAGCATATTAGTCCTTGTTAGGACATCATATTAGTCCTTTGGTAGGACATCTTAGACCAAGAGGACAACATATTAGTCCTTTGGTAGGACAACATCTTAGACTAGCATCTAGGTATATGCTTGGCTGCCTCAACTATAAATATGTAACCCCAACCCCTAGGTTGGGCATGGCATTGTGCGGAATGAAACAAGGAAAATTTCCCAACTTCTAGTGTCATCCTCTCCATGAGAGTAATACTTCAGATACTAACAAGTGGTATCAGAGCTGTTCTATCATGTAGCCTAGACATCTCCTGCTCATCTCCTTCCCACGCCTCTCTTCGTCTTCAGCCAGCAGCAATAACACCGTTTGTTTCAACTCACTCCTCCCCTTCCGCACAGACGAGCAACAACTTGTCTGAGACAACCTCTTCTCCACATAACACTCCCTCACTAGCGTGCCATGTCCGAAGGACAGTCTCAGCACTCGGTCGCTTCGAGCGCGCGACATCGGTAGGAGGCCGAGGTCGCCGCGGCAGAAGAACACGAGCGAGCAGCGGCAGAGGCTGCAGCGAGGGCGGCGAGGCTGGTGGCGGCGGAACTTGAAGCGACGGAAGTAGAAGCAGCAGTGGCTGCGGATGCAGCGCGTGCGGTTGCAACAGAGCTTGAGGCTCTGCGTGGCAGTAGCGACAGAGGCTCTAATTCTACCGACGACGGCACCAACGAAGACCTCAGCTGGCGAGGGAGGCAGCACGACCACAGACGCCACAGTGGGCAGCCGCTCACCCCCATGAGCGCGGCGGCTGCAGCCCAGACGGGCGCGGACGCGCTGACGACGCTCCCGGCGGGGGTGGTTGGGTCGACGGAGATCGAGGCATTTACAGGTGCCGCGACTCTACCTCCCCGAGCAGGTACCATGGTCACCACGGGATCCAGGCCATTGTTAGGGACTTTGGTCCCGGCGGTGGGTGGAGGGAGTGTCGGCAGCAACGACGCGGCCAGGCCCACGTCGCACAGGTGGAGGAGGAGGAGCCGACTTTGCTTCTAGCGCACGCAAGCATCGAGCCACCTTTAGTGGCATCGGTTGCAGCGGCTCTCCTCCACATCGTTGAGACGAGAGCACACACCTTCCTTGGTGACGGCTCTAGCAACGACAAGACTGACGGGTGGTGCCTCGACACCGGCGCCATCCATCACATGACTGAGTTCGACCCCAATGTCCGAGGCTCCGGCATCCTCACCGCCGAGTCTGGTGAGCACAGGCTGCTCGTCGGAGTCTACTACATCCCTGCGTTGAGGAACTCTATCATCAGCCTGGGTCAGCTGGATGAGAACGGTTCGCGCGTGGAGATCAAGGACGGAGTCATGAGGATTTGGGATGACGAGGTGTGGCAGTGGCATGAGCGCTTTGGGCACCTTCACTTAAAGACCCTGAAGCGGCTCAGTGCCAAGGAGATGGTATGGGGCCTGCCATGCCTTTGACCATGTGGAGCAGTTCTGCGATGTCTGCGTAGTGACAAAGCAGAGGCGACTCCCTTTTCCCTAGCACTCGAGCTTCCGAGCCAAGGAGCGACTCGACCTTGTGCACGGGGACTTGTGTGGCCCGGTGACACCGGCTACACCGGGAGGACAACGTTACTTCCTGCTGCTTGTCGATGACCTCTCCCGCTACATGTGGGTGATGGTCCTAGGCAGCAAGGGAGAGGTTGCGAACGCCATCCGGCGCGCGCAGACCATTGCGGAGGCGGAGTGCGGCCGCAAGCTGCGCGTGCTGCGCACCGACAACGGCGGCGTATTCACGGCGGTTGAATTCACGTTGTACTGCGCGGATGAGGGTGTTCAGTGCCAACTACTCCGCGTCGTACAACCCGCAGCAGAACGACGTCGTCGAGCGACGCAACCAAGCTGTTGTGGGGATGGCTCGGGCCCTCCTCATGCAGAGGGGAATTTCGGCTATCTTCTGGGGAGAGGCGGTGGTGATGGCGGTCTATATCCTCAACCGCTCGCCGACCAAGGCTCTCAACGGCAGGACGCCATTCGAGGCTTGGCATGGGTGCAAGCCGGCAGTCTCTCACCTACGGGTCTTTGGCTGCCTCGCGTTCGGCAAGGAGCTTGGCCATATCAGCAAGCTCGACGACAAGAGCACTCTAGGGGTGTTCATCGGCTACGTTGAGGGCTCGAAGGCCTACCGCATTCTCGACCCAGAAACACAACGCGTGCGCACGACACGTGATGTAGTGTTCAACAAAGGGCGAGGATGGGCATGGGACAAGGCGGTAGACGACGGTTCGACTTCGACATACGACAACTTCATCGTGGAGTACGTCCACTTCAAGGGAACTGGGGGAGTAGGCAGCTCCTCTCCACCGACTTCAGCGCCATGCTCCCCAGTCACGACCTCGGCTGCGACGACCTCTGCACCACCACAACTGGCGACCCCACGCACTCCAGCACCGACTGCCATCCCTCCGGGCACGTCCACTCTGACACCAGCTCGTGTCGAGCACAACTCGGTGGAGTTTGTTACTCTGCTCTCCCACGACGAGGAGCACATCGACGCGTACCACGATGGCGAGCCGTTGCGGTATCGTATGATGGAGAATCTTAACGGCAACCAGTCGGTACCGGGACTGGTCCCTCACGATCTTGAGGTGCAGTTGCACCTTGCGTGCGACGACGGCGAGCCACGATCTTTCGTGAAGGCTGAGAGACACGCGACATGGCGTGCCGCGATGCAGTCGGAGATGGATGCGTGTCACACCCGGTTTTTCCGAAGAACAACCAAGTGAATATCACATGTATGCCAGGATACTTTTCTCATACATGTGATGACAAATAGTGAAGCATCATTTATTACAAGCCAGGTGTCGAATATAAATAAGTCTTACATCGCAAATGTCTCAATGGACACTAATGCTTCATCACAAGTAAATAAACTAGCAGCGGAATATTATTCTTTAGGGCTCCATCACAGGCGTTGCCCGGGGGTCTTCATGAACCTAAAAACCTTCCTCAGGTCCAAAATCTTGGTCATTATACACCACCTCATTATCTTGACCTGAACAGCAATATAAACCAACAAATATGCAAGGTTGAGTACTAATGATACTCAACAAGTGTGGGAAATTATATCATGCATGGCTAGAACAAGGAGAGGTTGAACTCATGGTTAAAGCACTACGCAATTAATACCTATCACCTTAGCTTATTAAGCACCTACATTACTACACAGGTGAAATGGTCCCAATCTCCCATCCCATCATCATAATCCAATAACCATAACATCATTACCAATGTTAAGCTCCCCGCTTAACTTCCAAAACCATCAATCCTCTAATCATGAATAAGTCCAGGCCGCTCTTGACCGTGAGCACGGCTGTCAAGACAGTTTTGACTCTGCAGAGTTTGTACCACTGTACCCACATGTAGTGATTTCATCCCCCGTTGCCGGGTGGACTAAAAGAACCTCCATTATGCCAGTGGCTACGATCCACATTCACACTTCCCAGGTGTGCAGCCAGGAGATCACTACGAAGCCTTTACAAAGGGATTCCCGACGAGCGTGGGCCCACTGAGGTTTCACCCCTAACAGCATACAAGAGGCTCCAACCCCGCTGCAGTGGCCCCCTCTTGAGCCTTGCGGTTCATATGGTAGTCCAGCTGACACCTACTTCCCGCACCATCCAACACACCCATACTACGCCGGGGATACACCTAATTAATTGGCCAAGCTGCCCCATCTCAGCATGTGGTTGGCACGGTAAAGCCAGGTTACATGCTCCATGAACCGGTCCTTAGGATCCAGGCAAGTACTAAACACAAACCCAAGTCTCGTGCACCCAACACACAACCAAAACATCCAACTTGCCTTGATCCCTACCTCTACATAACTCACAATATCTCATTCAAGAGTATGGTAAAATAAACTGATGATCTCATATCCCAAGTATCCCATTCTAAGCATGGCTAAGCATATGCATGTAAATAAATGACATGACAAAATAAATCCCAACCCAAGCTACAAGGAAACAAGGTAATGCAATTCTAGGGAAACTTCCTAGCATGGGTTTCATATTTCATTTGACAAATGCAAATAATTCTATCTACATATCCTGAAGAGGGATGAAGCTGTCGCCATCGTCAAGCACAATGCTCGCTTGGTGGCACGCGGTTTCGTGTAACAGGAGGGGATCGATTTCGACGATGCCTTCGCGCTCGTGGCGCGGATGGAATCTGTGCGACTCCTCCTTGCGCTGGTTGCTCAGGGAGGCTGGCAGGTTCAGCACATGGATGTCAAGTCGGCGTTTCTTAACAGCGATTTATAGGAGGGGGTCTATGTGTACCAGCCACTGGGATTTACATATCCTAGCATAGGATCAAAGTGGTCAAGGACACTTGCCTCCTTCTTGCTGCTCTTGAAATGGGTAGACCTGATCTTGGAAAGGAATAACTTGCTCTTGAACAGGTTCTACTTCATACCATCACACATAGCAAAAGAAAAACAACAATCATAAGACATAGTTCACACTTCTACTTCATACAAACCACACATTCACATTTATAAAAGTTCTTTACCATTATATGTGTTGTGGTTACTTTATGTGTGTTGGGTTGTGGCTTGCATGCACTTTTAACCATGTGTATATGATTTCTACTTTTGTGTCCACATATATACTTACATACTATTTATATGGGTTTCCAATAAATTTCTTATATTTAACTACCAAGTATGTATGAAAAGTATTTTTCTTCTCCATATGTGCCTTCATAATTTCTATCAACCCTAGACTGAACTCTTTGGATTTTAAAAACTCCATTTATCATTTACTAGTTGCTATATTTTCAGATTTATATTCCTATGCATAATTGTGTATTTTATTATGAAATTAGTAATACACATCATCTAAACAGTATAGGTTTTGGTCCTAAATAATTTAATAACATATTTTGACCTTGGCCTCTGATGTAAACTATTTCATAATTATTTTCCCTATTTTTCTATAGCTATTCTTTACTTAAAAATGTGTCCCTATACTAAATAATGTGAATAATAAATGAAACAGATTCATTTCAGCCCAAAATATATTTTTATCTCACCCCAAAGTTTTCTAAGTACTGAGAAAGCTTTTAATTAATTTTGACAATTATGTTTGTCTCACTTTTTAATTTTTAAACACTAGTTACATATTCAATTTTCTAAATTAAATACTAAACAGGGCTAAAAATAATTAACTCACCCCATTACAGGGTCTATAATATTATTTTCATAATTTCCAGGGGTCTAGCTACACTTATCAGAGGTGTTTTTCCTAATTTTTATCAAGTCCAGGGGCTAAAACTGATTTTTAAATGAATTTACATGATTTTCTGGAGTTCCAGGGGCTAGATCAGAAGTTTCTGGGGCTAGCTCTTATTTCCCGAGAACCTCAGGGGGTAGCACGTAAGAATTCCAGTCTTTATAACGCGGGGTTGACGTGGACCGTCCGATTTTAAACCGACGGCTGAGATTATAACATCGAACCGGTACGCGGGGTTTTAAAGTCTACCGTGCGATTTAAAATAAACGGCGCACATGCGGCCACGTCGCTCTGATCGAGCGCGGGCGGCGCTGCCGGCGGCGCACGGCGGCGGGAAGCGGCGATCTCGCCGGAAAGTTTCGGATCGTCGAGAATTCTGCCTAGAACTGTGATCTTATGGCATAGATCGGTAGAGGGGAGGTCAGGGATCTCACCTCGGGGGTTTTCTTGAGCTCGGGGGTCCTGGAAAGTGATCGGCGGCGAGGTCCAAGGCAATACCACGGCGAAACTCGTCGGCGCTATGTTTACACCGTATTTCTCCGAGTTTTCTGCACCTGCAAGGTTCCCCGGAGGCGGTGGATCAAGACCAGCGAGTTAGATCAGAGTTTCCGAGCTTAGATCGGCCAGAATTCACCGGCGAAGTCTCGGTGCTCACCGGAGTGAAAATCGGCGATCGCGTGGGAAAAACCGATCGGGGCTGGGGTTTTTATAGCCGGGGAAGGGCGGTGGGTCAGTTGTGATCGAGTTTGATTCTTCTGGGACCGGAATTCGGGCTGAGGGACGCGGTAATTCGATCGGTTAAGATCGCGCGCGCGCGGGAGAGTCCGGGGTCGCGGGGTTAGGGATGACAGGTGGGTCCCACCCGTCTGTGAGAGACAGCGCGGCGCGCGCGGGGGCGGGCTGGCGCGGGGGAAACTGGGCCGGCTGGCGGGTTTCGGCCCACTGGCCGGTTTTTTTCCCGTTTCTCTTTTTCTTTTTCCATTTCTTTTCTGTTTTGAGTCTAATTTGAATTCCAGTTTGAATTTGAATTTTTGCAAAACATGCAACACGTCCAAAATTTTTTAAATTCCCCTCTGAACTTGGTTTAGAGTTTTGAATCAAAATTTGGGGTGTTACAGCTCTACCCCCCTTAAAAGAAATCTCGTCCTCGAGATTGGTGTTTCTAAGAAAACAATTCCGGAAATTGTGCCTTGAGCTCATCTTCCCGTTCCCAGGTGGCTTCCTCTTCTGAGTGATGCTTCCACTGCACCTTGCACATCCGGATTCTTTTATTCCTGGTGAGGCGTTCCATTGTCTCCAAAATCTTGTATGGTTGCTCGGCATAAGACAAATCCTCAGCTACATCCACTTCATTCATGGGTAACACCTCTTCAGGCGTCCTCAGGCATTTCTTGAGTTGTGACACATGGAACACATCGTGCACGTCCGATAGATGAACCGGTAACTCTAGTTGGTACGCCACTTCGCCTTTTCTTTCCAAAACTTGAAAGGGTCCGATGTATCGAGGTGACAACTTCCCTTTCACCTTGAACCGACGAAGTCCTCTGATAGGGGACACCTTGAGATAAACATAGTCTCCCACGTTGAAAACGAGCTCTCTTCTTCGTACATCGGCATAGCTCTTTTGGCGTGTTTGTGCTATCCTCAAGTTGTTGCGAATCTCCCTCACCTTCGCCTCGGCTTCTTGTAGTACTTCTGGACCAAACACTTTACTTTCTCCTGTTTGGTTCCAAAATAGGGGAGTTCTGCACTTCCTTCCATACAAAGCTTCAAACGGTGACATCTTCATACTAGCTTGATAACTGTTGTTATAGGAAAACTCGGCATACGGTAAGTTCTTGTCCCAACTCCTATTGTTTTTGAGTGCACATGCCCTTAACATATCTTCAAGGATCTGATTGGTTCTCTCCGTCTGCCCGTCAGTTTGGGGATGATAGGCAGAGCTGAAATTCAGATGAGTTCCCATGGTTTCATGCAACTTTTGCCAAAACCTCGAGGTGAACTGTGTCCCTCGATTCGACACTATCCTCTTTGGCACTCCATGGTAACACACAATCCTTGACATGTACAATTCTGCCAATTTGGATCCGCTGTAGCTTTCTTTCACCGGAATGAAATGAGCTACCTTGGTTAGCCTATCAATAATGACCCATATTGAATCATACCCGGATTGGGTCCTAGGCAATCCCACGACAAAATCCATGCTGATTTCTTCCCACTTCCATTCAGGCACTTTGAGTGGTTGCAACAATCCCGCGGGTCGTTGATGTTCTGCTTTTACCAACTGACATGTGTCACATAGGGCAACATGTTCCGCGACATCTCGCTTCATGCCATACCACCAATACCTGCTCTTGAGGTCCTGGTACATCTTCGTACTCCCAGGATGAATGGAATAGTCGGAATCGTGAGCCTCCTTCAAAATTAATTTACGGATCTCCTTTACTTCTGGCACACAGATCCTTTTCCCGTGCCACACCGTTCCTTGTTCATCCTCTCTAAAATCAGGAGCTTTATTTTCCTTGATGAGCTGTCTGATCTCTTGTATCTTCTCATCATTCTTTTGGCCTTCGCGTATGTCTTGCTCGAGTGTGGAGTCCACTTCCATGGCGATGACTTCACCACTATTTACTAGACATAGATTGAGCCTTATAACCTCGTCCTTCAATTCTGCGGGCATGTCCTTCAAACTCAACTTATTGACCTGCACTTTCCGACTCAAAGCATCGGCCACGACGTTTGCTTTTCCGGGATGATAGTTGATACCCACATCAAAGTCATTGATTAACTCTAACCATCTCCTTTGTCTGAGGTTGAGATCTGGCTGTGTGAATATGTACTTCAAACTCTTATGATCCGTATATATCTCTGTCCTCTTCCCCATCAAATAGTGCCGCCAAATTTTCAACGCGTGTACCACTGCAGCTAGTTCTAGGTCATGTGTAGGATAGTTCTTCTCGTGCTTCCGAAGCTGCCGGGATGCATATGCCACGACATGTCCTTCTTGCATGAGAACACATCCCAACCCGTTTCCAGAGGCATCGTAGTACACTGTGAAATTCTTCTGCATATCTGGCATAACCAACTCTGGGGCTGTTGTCAATCTCTTCTTTAGCTCCTGAAAGCTTGTATCGCATTGTGGCGTCCAGGTGAATGTGATTCCCTTTTTCCAACAGTTTGGTGAGAGGTCTCGAGATCTTGGAGAATCCCTCAATAAACCGTCGATAGTATCCAGCCAATCCCAAAAAGCTTCGAACTTCCCCAACATTTTCAGGGGTTTTCCACTTCTGGATATCTTCGATTTTGGCGGGATCTACGGAGATTCCTCCCTCCGAGATGATATGTCCTAAAAAGGGAACTCTTTTCAGCCAAAACTCACACTTGCTCAACTTGGCATATAGTTGGTGTTCTCTCAGCCTCTGTAACACCAACCTTATATGTTTCTCATGTTCTTCTTCATCTTTGGAGAAGACGAGAATATCATCTATGAAAACCACCACAAATTTGTCCAGATATTCCATGAATACCTTGTTCATGAGGTACATGAAATATGCCGGGGCATTGGTTAGCCCGAAAGGCATGACAGTGTATTCATACAGTCCGTACCGAGATACGAAAGCTGTCTTGGGAATATCAGATTGCCTTATCTTGAGTTGGTGGTATCCCGACCTGAGATCAATTTTCGAGAACACACAAGCTCCCCTCAACTGATCAAACAAGTCTTCAATGTGGGGTAATGGGTACTTGTTCTTGACGGTTACCTCATTCAAGGCACGGTAATCCACGCATAACCTTTGAGTTCCATCTTTCTTAGGCACAAATATCACCGAAGCTCCCCATGGTGAGGAACTAGGGCGAACATACCCCTTCTCCGTCAATTCTCTCAAATGATCATTGAGCTCTTCTAGCTGCTTGGAGTCCATTCGATAAGGTCTCTTGTATATCGGGGCTGTTCCCGGTACTAGCTCAATTGCGAACTCCACTTCACGGTCGGGAGGCATACCTGGCAACTCCTCCGGAAAAACATCTGGATATTCCTTGATAGTCCTGATTTCCTCAACTTTCACCTCCACTTGATTTAATTTGATGTCCGTCCTAGGCTCGTGTATTGTTATGAACTTTACTCTGGTGCCACTGAGGTGAGTTAATTCCACCGTTCTGGTCGAACAATGGATGATTACTTTATGTTTGGTCAACCAATCCATACCCAAAATAATATCTATCCCTTGTGAATCTATCACTATGAGGTTAGCCGTAAATACTACCCCATTAATGTCTAGGTTCACTTTGGGACACACTTGTCTTGTCCTTATTTCTCCACCTGGAGAGTTTACGGCTAGCATATGGTTCATTTGTGTGGTTGCTAGGTCATGCTTCTTAACAAACCCTTGAGCAATGAACGAGTGGGTAGCACCAGAATCAAACAGCAGAGTTGCAAGATGTAAATTGGCAGGAAACTTACCAACTACCACATCCGGTGCCTCTTGTGCTTCCTCCATAGTGACATGGTTCACCCGTCCTCTCAATACATTCTGCTGTTGTGGCGGCGCAGGCTTCTTCTTTGGGCATTTATGGGCGTAGTGCCCCACTTCACCACAGCTGAAACATTGCACCCCAATCTTAGATGCTTGGCACTTGTTGTCTTGGGGTTGGTTTGGGGGTCCTTGCACTGCTGGTCGAGGTGGATATGCGGGGCGAGGCTGCTGCACAAACTGACGCTGCGGCTGTGCTGGTGCTGCGGGAGGCCTGTAGTTTGGGTTGTACCCTCTTGGTGCTGAATAGGGTACCGCAGCACGACTCGTCTGCCCCGTAGGTTGCTGCATCATACGTGGGCGGGTGTTGCTCCGTGAGGCTTGATGTGACCACCCAGCCTTCCTCTTATTCTCATTTTCCAGGGCCTTCAACTTCCTTTCCACCACAAATGCTCTGTCCACCATCTTTTGAAAGCTCTCATACTCATTTGAGGACATTGCACACTGCATTTCTGCGGTAAGCCCTTCCATGAAACAATCTTGTTTCTGCTCATCAGTCTCTATGTCCCGTGGGGCATAACGGGATAGTTGAGTGAATTTAGTGAGGTATTCCCTCACCGTCATGTTTCCCTGCTGCAGTCCCAAAAACTCCTTCCTCTTGTTTTTGAGTTCACCTCTTGGGATGTAATGGTTGCGGAAGCTACGCTTGAACTCTTCCCAAGTGATGCTCTCAGGGTCATGATGGGCGGCCACGTAGGCGGTCCACCAATCAGCAGCAGGTCCATGCAATTGATGAGAGGCAAACAGCACCCTCTCATACCCTTGGCACTGTATGATCCTCATCTTACTTTCAATGGTCTTGCTGAAGTTCTTGCTGACACTCCTGCAGTCGAGTGTTGAGCATAGCAGCATCCTCCAAGCACAAGTCCATGTGCTCATGGGAAGTCCCTTGCTGCACCGGTGGGTACTTGTACTCCGTGGTGCCACTCTCACGTTGGAGGACATACATGTACTCGGTTTTGTCCAAGTGGCGACGATAGATGTGACTCTGGCAGGTGATGGCCTCCCAGGTGACATCTCTCTCCGCGTCAACTTGTGTTGCTCGACAAGCTGGAGAGTGGTGAATCTTAAGCAGCTGATTCTCGTGTATGATCCTCATCTCCGAACTCCATTCTTCCCTCTTCTCACGGATGGTCCTGGTGGAGTTATAGTGGATGATGAGCTTGCCCGTATTGCTTGCGGCTTCGAGCATACGTCGAAGACGGCGCAACAAGTCTCCTACTGCCAATCCGTAGGAAAGGTACGTCACTGGACGACTCTCCTCTCTTTCGGCAAGGGCAACTACGTGAACTCTCCCTCCTGTGGACTTGCGAGCGGTGCGAATCATGCGAACCATCTAAAACAAAAAGAATTTAAAATTAGGTTCGATAGACTTTTTAAACAAAAATCCCATTTTGAATGAAAATTTTGGGATAAGATGAAGAAAATGACTCCTTAAATAACACTCTTCAACCCACACCTTGGAAAATAGTTTTTAAGAAAATAGGGCCCTTAAATACGTCCATTTCTACCTAGGTCCATGTTCCTACGGGCAACCTTGGCTCTGATACCACCTCTGTCACACCCGGTTTTTCCGAAGAACAACCAAGTGAATATCACATGTATGCCAGGATCCTTTTCTCATACATGTGATGACAAATAGTGAAGCATCATTTATTACAAGCCAGGTGTCGAATATAAATAAGTCTTACATCGTAAATGTCTCAATGGACACTAATGCTTCATCACAAGTAAATAAACTAGCAGCGGAATATTATTCTTTAGGGCTCCATCACAGGCGTTGCCCGGGGGCCTTCATGAACCTAAAAACCTTCCTCAGGTCCAAAATCTTGGTCATTATACATCACCTCATTATCTTGACCTGAACAGCAATATAAACCAACAAATATGCAAGGTTGAGTACCAATGGTACTCAGCAAGTGTGGGAAATTATATCATGCATGGCTAGAACAAGGAGAGGTTGAACTCATGGTTAAAGCACTACGCAATTAATACCTATCACCTTAGCTTATTAAGCACCTACATTACTACACAGGTGAAATGGTCCCAATCTCCCATCCCATCATCATAATCCAATAACCATAACATCATTACCAATGTTAAGCTCCCCGCTTAACTTCCAAAACCATCAATCCTCTAATCATGAATAAGTCCAGGCCGCTCTTGACCGTGAGCACGGCTGTCGGACTCTAATTCAGCTGTCGCCTGGAATTGCTGAATTAAGTCGGGTGCCTGGTACTTGGTTACTAGAAAATAGAGCCACATATAGCGACTCATGTCATCCACTAGCAACAAGAACATCTTCTTGCCGCCTGGAGTCATCGGCGTGATAGGCCCGCAAATGTCGCCGTGGACAAGGTCGAGCGCGCCCTCCGCGCGCCGCCGAGCTTGCTCGGGGAAGCTGGAGCGCCTTTGCTACCCGACCAAGCAAGATTCGCACAATTGATTGACGTGATCAGTTTTTGGAAGCCCGAGCACCATCTTCTCTCGTGCCAACTTCCGAAGCGCCTAGAAGCCGACGTGTTCGTAGCGTTCGTGCCAACGCCACGCAACATCATCACGCCTCGCGGTTAGGCGAACTAGACGCGTGATGTTGAGCCTGATGGAGTACAACTTGCTATTGTTGCGCTAAACTCGTGTGAGGAGTAGCTGTTGTTCATCCCGTATGTGCATCTGATGCAGTAAGTCTTGTACTCTTGGTCTGTGTGGCCCTTAGTTAAGACAGCATCTCAGTCTTTGTTAGGACAACATCTTAGTCCTTGTTAAGACCGCATCTTAGACCAAGAGGACAGCATATTAGTCCTTGTTAGGACATCATATTAGTCCTTTGGTAGGACATCTTAGACCAAGAGGACAACATATTAGTCCTTTGGTAGGACAACATCTTAGACTAGCATCTAGGTATATGCTTGGCTGCCTCAACTATAAATATGTAACCCCAACCCCTAGGTTGGGCATGGCATTGTGCGGAATGAAACAAGGAAAATTTCCCAACTTCTAGTGTCATCCTCTCCATGAGAGTAATACTTCAGATACTAACAAGTGGTATCAGAGCTGTTCTATCATGTAGCCTAGACATCTCCTGCTCATCTCCTTCCCACGCCTCTCTTCGTCTTCAGCCAGCAGCAATAACACCGTTTGTTTCAACTCACTCCTCCCCTTCCGCACAGACGAGCAACAACTTGTCTGAGACAACCTCTTCTCCACATAACACTCCCTCACTAGCGTGCCATGTCCGAAGGACAGTCTCAGCACTCGGTCGCTTCGAGCGCGCGACATCGGTAGGAGGCCGAGGTCGCCGCGGCAGAAGAACACGAGCGAGCAGCGGCAGAGGCTGCAGCGAGGGCGGCGAGGCTGGTGGCGGCGGAACTTGAAGCGACGGAAGTAGAAGCAGCAGTGGCTGCGGATGCAGCGCGTGCGGTTGCAACAGAGCTTGAGGCTCTGCGTGGCAGTAGCGACAGAGGCTCTAATTCTACCGACGACGGCACCAACGAAGACCTCAGCTGGCGAGGGAGGCAGCACGACCACAGACGCCACAGTGGGCAGCCGCTCACCCCCATGAGCGCGGCGGCTGCAGCCCAGACGGGCGCGGACGCGCTGACGACGCTCCCGGCGGGGGTGGTTGGGTCGACGGAGATCGAGGCATTTACAGGTGCCGCGACTCTACCTCCCCGAGCAGGTACCATGGTCACCACGGGATCCAGGCCATTGTTAGGGACTTTGGTCCCGGCGGTGGGTGGAGGGAGTGTCGGCAGCAACGACGCGGCCAGGCCCACGTCGCACAGGTGGAGGAGGAGGAGCCGACTTTGCTTCTAGCGCACGCAAGCATCGAGCCACCTTTAGTGGCATCGGTTGCAGCGGCTCTCCTCCACATCGTTGAGACGAGAGCACACACCTTCCTTGGTGACGGCTCTAGCAACGACAAGACTGACGGGTGGTGCCTCGACACCGGCGCCATCCATCACATGACTGAGTTCGACCCCAATGTCCGAGGCTCCGGCATCCTCACCGCCGAGTCTGGTGAGCACAGGCTGCTCGTCGGAGTCTACTACATCCCTGCGTTGAGGAACTCTATCATCAGCCTGGGTCAGCTGGATGAGAACGGTTCGCGCGTGGAGATCAAGGACGGAGTCATGAGGATTTGGGATGACGAGGTGTGGCAGTGGCATGAGCGCTTTGGGCACCTTCACTTAAAGACCCTGAAGCGGCTCAGTGCCAAGGAGATGGTATGGGGCCTGCCATGCCTTTGACCATGTGGAGCAGTTCTGCGATGTCTGCGTAGTGACAAAGCAGAGGCGACTCCCTTTTCCCTAGCACTCGAGCTTCCGAGCCAAGGAGCGACTCGACCTTGTGCACGGGGACTTGTGTGGCCCGGTGACACCGGCTACACCGGGAGGACAACGTTACTTCCTGCTGCTTGTCGATGACCTCTCCCGCTACATGTGGGTGATGGTCCTAGGCAGCAAGGGAGAGGTTGCGAACGCCATCCGGCGCGCGCAGACCATTGCGGAGGCGGAGTGCGGCCGCAAGCTGCGCGTGCTGCGCACCGACAACGGCGGCGTATTCACGGCGGTTGAATTCACGTTGTACTGCGCGGATGAGGGTGTTCAGTGCCAACTACTCCGCGTCGTACAACCCGCAGCAGAACGACGTCGTCGAGCGACGCAACCAAGCTGTTGTGGGGATGGCTCGGGCCCTCCTCATGCAGAGGGGAATTTCGGCTATCTTCTGGGGAGAGGCGGTGGTGATGGCGGTCTATATCCTCAACCGCTCGCCGACCAAGGCTCTCAACGGCAGGACGCCATTCGAGGCTTGGCATGGGTGCAAGCCGGCAGTCTCTCACCTACGGGTCTTTGGCTGCCTCGCGTTCGGCAAGGAGCTTGGCCATATCAGCAAGCTCGACGACAAGAGCACTCTAGGGGTGTTCATCGGCTACGTTGAGGGCTCGAAGGCCTACCGCATTCTCGACCCAGAAACACAACGCGTGCGCACGACACGTGATGTAGTGTTCAACAAAGGGCGAGGATGGGCATGGGACAAGGCGGTAGACGACGGTTCGACTTCGACATACGACAACTTCATCGTGGAGTACGTCCACTTCAAGGGAACTGGGGGAGTAGGCAGCTCCTCTCCACCGACTTCAGCGCCATGCTCCCCAGTCACGACCTCGGCTGCGACGACCTCTGCACCACCACAACTGGCGACCCCACGCACTCCAGCACCGACTGCCATCCCTCCGGGCACGTCCACTCTGACACCAGCTCGTGTCGAGCACAACTCGGTGGAGTTTGTTACTCTGCTCTCCCACGACGAGGAGCACATCGACGCGTACCACGATGGCGAGCCGTTGCGGTATCGTATGATGGAGAATCTTAACGGCAACCAGTCGGTACCGGGACTGGTCCCTCACGATCTTGAGGTGCAGTTGCACCTTGCGTGCGACGACGGCGAGCCACGATCTTTCGTGAAGGCTGAGAGACACGCGACATGGCGTGCCGCGATGCAGTCGGAGATGGATGCGTGTCACACCCGGTTTTTCCGAAGAACAACCAAGTGAATATCACATGTATGCCAGGATACTTTTCTCATACATGTGATGACAAATAGTGAAGCATCATTTATTACAAGCCAGGTGTCGAATATAAATAAGTCTTACATCGCAAATGTCTCAATGGACACTAATGCTTCATCACAAGTAAATAAACTAGCAGCGGAATATTATTCTTTAGGGCTCCATCACAGGCGTTGCCCGGGGGTCTTCATGAACCTAAAAACCTTCCTCAGGTCCAAAATCTTGGTCATTATACACCACCTCATTATCTTGACCTGAACAGCAATATAAACCAACAAATATGCAAGGTTGAGTACTAATGATACTCAACAAGTGTGGGAAATTATATCATGCATGGCTAGAACAAGGAGAGGTTGAACTCATGGTTAAAGCACTACGCAATTAATACCTATCACCTTAGCTTATTAAGCACCTACATTACTACACAGGTGAAATGGTCCCAATCTCCCATCCCATCATCATAATCCAATAACCATAACATCATTACCAATGTTAAGCTCCCCGCTTAACTTCCAAAACCATCAATCCTCTAATCATGAATAAGTCCAGGCCGCTCTTGACCGTGAGCACGGCTGTCAAGACAGTTTTGACTCTGCAGAGTTTGTACCACTGTACCCACATGTAGTGATTTCATCCCCCGTTGCCGGGTGGACTAAAAGAACCTCCATTATGCCAGTGGCTACGATCCACATTCACACTTCCCAGGTGTGCAGCCAGGAGATCACTACGAAGCCTTTACAAAGGGATTCCCGACGAGCGTGGGCCCACTGAGGTTTCACCCCTAACAGCATACAAGAGGCTCCAACCCCGCTGCAGTGGCCCCCTCTTGAGCCTTGCGGTTCATATGGTAGTCCAGCTGACACCTACTTCCCGCACCATCCAACACACCCATACTACGCCGGGGATACACCTAATTAATTGGCCAAGCTGCCCCATCTCAGCATGTGGTTGGCACGGTAAAGCCAGGTTACATGCTCCATGAACCGGTCCTTAGGATCCAGGCAAGTACTAAACACAAACCCAAGTCTCGTGCACCCAACACACAACCAAAACATCCAACTTGCCTTGATCCCTACCTCTACATAACTCACAATATCTCATTCAAGAGTATGGTAAAATAAACTGATGATCTCATATCCCAAGTATCCCATTCTAAGCATGGCTAAGCATATGCATGTAAATAAATGACATGACAAAATAAATCCCAACCCAAGCTACAAGGAAACAAGGTAATGCAATTCTAGGGAAACTTCCTAGCATGGGTTTCATATTTCATTTGACAAATGCAAATAATTCTATCTACATATCCTGAAGAGGGATGAAGCTGTCGCCATCGTCAAGCACAATGCTCGCTTGGTGGCACGCGGTTTCGTGTAACAGGAGGGGATCGATTTCGACGATGCCTTCGCGCTCGTGGCGCGGATGGAATCTGTGCGACTCCTCCTTGCGCTGGTTGCTCAGGGAGGCTGGCAGGTTCAGCACATGGATGTCAAGTCGGCGTTTCTTAACAGCGATTTATAGGAGGGGGTCTATGTGTACCAGCCACTGGGATTTACGATTCCTGGCAAGGAGGGCAAGGTGTTGCGCCTGCGCAAGGCTCTATGGCTTGCTGCAGGCACCAAGGGCGTGGAATGCCAAGTTGGACTCCACGCTCAAGGGGATGGGCTTCGAGCAAAGCCCGCACGAGGTGACCATCTATCGGCGGAGCAAAATGCTCTACTCGTGGGTGTCTACATCGACGACTTGGTGATCACCGGCACCAAGGATGCGGAGGTGGCAGCGTTCAAGGAAGCGATGAAAGCCATCTTCCGGATGAGTGACCTGGGATCTCTCTCCTTCTGCCTGAGGATCGAGGTGCACTAGGCCAACTCCGGGATCATGCTTCGACAGACTGCCTACGTCAAGCACATTGTTGAGCTAGCTGGGCTCACATACTGCAACCCAGCTCTCACTCCCATGGAGGAGAGACTGAAGTTGAGCCGCAACAGCACGACGGAGGTGTACGCCACGCAATATCGGCGTCTTGTGGGGAGCCTTCGCTACCTCGCCCACACACGACCGGACTTGGCATTCTCTGTCGGCTACGTCAGTCAGTTCATGCAGCGATCGACGACAGAGCACCATTAGGCTGTGAAGAGGATCATCTGCTACGTTGCGGGGACTCTCGACCACGGCCTCTACTACCCGAGGTGCCCTGGGGCGGCACACCTTATCGGGTACAGCGACAGCGACCACGTCGGCGACATCGACACTAGCAAGAGCACAAGCGGGATTCTCTTCTTCCTCGGCAAGTGCCTCGTTAGCTGGCAGCTGGTCAAGCAGCAGGTGGTGGCCTTGTCCAGTTGCGAGGCCGAGTACATAGCGGCCTCTACTGCTTCGACTCAGACGCTCTGGCTAGTTCGATTGCTTGGTGATCTCCTCGGCAAAGACACCGGAGCGGTGGAACTCAGGGTGGACAACAAATCCGCTCTGGCTCTAGCAAAGAACCCCGTCTTTCATGAACGGAGCAAGCACATCCGGGTGAGGTACCACTTTCTCCGAGGCTGCTTGGAGGAAGGGAGCATCAAGGCGTGCTACATCAACACCAAGGACCAGCTTGCAGACCTGCTCACCAAGCCCCTTTGGAGGATCACGTTCCTTGAGCTTTGCTCTAGGATCGGGATGGTCCAACTCTTCCACAAGACAACGCACAAGACTTAGGGGGAGAATAATGAATAAGTCTTGTACTCTTGGTCTCTGTGGCCCCTATTTAGGACAGCATATTAGTCCTTTGGTATGACATCATCTTAGTTTTTGTTAGGACAACATCTTACACCAAGAGGACAACATATCATTCCTTGTTAGGACAACATATTAGTCCTTTGGTAGGACAACATCTAAGACCAAGAGGACAGCATATCTGTCCTTGTTAGGACAGCATATTAGTCCTTTGGTAGGACAACATGTTAGACTAACATCTAGGTATATACTTGGCTGTCTCAGCTATAAATATGTAACCCCAACCCCTAGGTTGGGCATGGCATTATGTGTTGAATGAAACAAGAAAAATTTCCCAACTTCTAGTGTCATCCTCTCCATGAGAGTAATACTTCAGATACTAACAACATCACTCCATGCACCGTGATGTTGTAGCCATCCTCATCCAGCTGGCCGACGCTGATGAGTTTGGTAGTGAGGCGCGGGATGAGGTAGACGCCGGTGAGCCTCCTGTGCTCACCCGTCTTGGCGGCGAATAGGACCGTACCCTTCCCCTGGTTACGCACGATGGAGTTGTTGCCGAACTTGATGGTTCTGACGACGTTTTCGTCGAGATCGGAGAAGACGGCGCGCGAACCCGTCATGTGATTGGTTGCGCCCGTGTCGAGGTACCAACGAGTGTCGTCAAAGTTGTCGTCGTTGCTGCGGTGAGCGAAGACACGTCCCTCCACTATCTCCAGTGGGCGCGTAGGACGTTCCTGCATAGGCTCCTCCTGTACAGAGGTCACCCTTGTCAGAAACAAGGCGCCCTCCTCCTCCTCCTTCGCCACGAAAGACTGCTGCTGCAGTTCCTCCTTAGGCTTCAACCGACACTCCCTGGCCCAGTGGCCCTTCTTCCCGCATTGGTCCAGTGGAATATCCTTCCTGGAACCTCCCTTCTTGCCTCCGTTCTTCTTGGGTGGGCCCTTTCGGCCGCCCCTCTAAGAAGAACCCGTGGACTGGGTAGACCGCTCCTCTTTCCACTATGCCTCCCACTCCTCCCGAGTTAGGTACAGTTGGTCGTCGTGTACTCCTCCCTTTCGCTATGTCGAGTCGAAGGCGTTCTCAGCCGCCCTGAGACGCCCCGTCACCTCCGACAAGGTGAGGGTCGACACGTCCAGCAGTGTCGTGATCGCCACCACCATCTGTTGGAAGCGTTCTGGAACGCTTCGTAGGAGCTTCTCCACGGCCCTCTCTTCTATCTCCTCCCCTAGCAACGCAAGCTGTGATAGCAAGCCGCTCAGGCGGAGGGAGAAGTCCTCCACACTCTCGCCACCCTTGAAGACAACGTCTTTGAACTCCTTCCGGAGTTGCTGTGCCATCGTCTTCTTCACGCGGTCGGCCCCGACCCGCATGATGGCGATCGTGTCCCATGCCTCTTTCACCGTCCTCTTTTCTCCGATCATCGTGATCATCTCCGGCGGGACAACGTTGACCAAGATGTCAAGCGTCATTATATCTTCCTGCCCGCTCACGTTGCCTTCCTCCACGGCCTTCCAAAGAATTAGAGGGGGAAAGATAATTCCATTAATCAGCCAAGAGGTACATATATATGGGTACAAAACTTAAGGGCCAAGGAACCCTAACTTGGAGGCCAAGGAGCCTAATACAAAAGGACTAAACTGCCCCTATAGTACCCTAATACAAGTGCAGTCTAACACCCCCCCGTAGTCCCAACATCTAGCCACGGCAGATGTTGAGACTAGACCGAAACTCGGTGAACACCGTCGAAGGGAGTCCCTTCGTGAAGATGTCGGCGAACTGAGACGACGTCGGAACGTGCAGGACTAGCACCTCCCCGAGAGCCATCCGCTCACGAACAAAGTGAAGATCGATCTCCACGTGCTTCGTGCGCTGATGCTGCACCGAGTTGGTGGAGAGGTAGATGACGCTGACGTTGTCGCAGTAGACCAACGTACTCCGGGCGAGGGGAGAATGGAGCTCCTAAAGCAGCTGCTGAAGCCAGGAGGACTCGGTCACGCCGTTGGCCATGGCGCGGTACTCTGCCTCGGCACTCGAGCGGGACACCACGTGCTGCCGCTTCAAGGACCAGGAGACGAGGTTGCCGCCCTAGAAGACGGCGTAGCCGGAGGTGGACCGGCGGGTGTCCGGGCAACCCGCCCAGTCAGCGTCGGTGTAGACAACCTGCTCGGAGGCAGAGTTGCGCCGCAGAAGAAGGCCGTAGTCGTGGGTGCCACGCAGGTACCGAAGGATCCGCTTCACCGCCGTGAGATGCGGCTCCCGCAGATCATGCATGTGGAGACACACCTGCTGAACCGCGTCGGAGATGTCCGACCTGGTAAAGGTGAGGTACTACAGGGCACCTGCAAGACTCCTGTAAGAGGTGGGGTCGGCGATCGGGGCGCCGTCGGCCGAAGACACCTTCGCTTGGGTGTCCACGGGAGTGGAGCACGGCTTGCAATCAGCCATACCCGCTCGCTCGAGGATATCCAGCCAGTACTGGCGCTAGTGGAGGAACATAGCGCCCGGGCGGTGCTCGACCGCAACGCCCAGGAAGTGGTGGAGCTGGCTGAGATCCTTCATCGCAAACTCGCGCTGCAGGGCAGAGATCGTGCGCTGAAGAAGAGCCGGGCTGGACGCCGTGAGGACAATATCGTCCACGTACAGGAGGAGGTAGACAGTGTCATCCTCACGCCTATAGACGAAGAGCGAAGTGTCCGACTAAGCCGAGCGAGACCAGGAAGGAGGCGAACCAGCTGTACCAAGCCCGAGGCTCCCGCTTTAGCCAGTACAGGGACTTGTTCAGCCGGCAGACCATGTCTGGACGGGCTGAATCAACGAACCCTGTCGGCTGATTGCAGTACACTGTCTTCGTCAACGTCCCGTGGAGGAAGGCGTTCTTGACGTCCGGCTGGTGGACATGCCAAGAACGCGACAGAGCCAGCGACAGAACGGTGTGAACCATCGCCGGCTTCACCACCGGGCTGAAGGTCTCGTCGTAGTCGACGCCGGGACGCTGCGTGAAACCGCGAAGCACCCACCGTGCCTTGTACCTCTCTAGAGATCCATCTGCCTTCCTCTTATGCGTAAACACCTACTTGCCCGTGACAACATTGCCACGACCAGGACGGGAACCAGGTCCCAGGTTCGGTTGGCTAGCAGGGCCGCATACTCTTCTTCCATAGCTCGACGCCAGTGAGGGTCGACGAGGGCGCTACGGACAGAAGAGGGGATAGGCGAGATGGGTGACGAGGCAGGCGGCGGGGAGGTCGAGGACGATAGAACGACCCCGGAGAAGCGCTCCAACGGTCGAAGAACGCCGGTGGCCCGTCGAGTCACCATTGGGTGAATGTGACGAGGGTCCCGGTAGAGCAGCGAAGGGTGGTACACCAGATCCTCAGGACGGGAAGAGGACGGATCACCAACCCGCGCTCGTCGCTAATAGATGAGAACGGGGTCGGCGTACCGTGGTCCAGGGGCCGCGGGTGGTACGGCTGACGATGTCGGGGACGCCGTCGGGGACATCGGGGCCGCGCAAGGCGCGACGGACGACGTCGGGGACGCCGGGGCCGCGCGTGGTGCAGTTGACGACGTCGGGGACGCCGTGGCCGCGCATGGCACGGCGGGGGAGTACCCAAGTAAGACACACCGAGTCGAACGAGGCGCGAGCTTATGAGGGGCGGTGGCAGAGAGATTAGGGTAGCAAGTGCACTCGAAGACTCGAAGGTGGTCATAGAGAGGAGGGGTGCAGATCAAATCAAAGTGAGGGGTGGGAGTACTAATCGCCTTAGTAGGAAGGCGATTAATGAGGTAGGTGGCGGTGTGAAGCGCCTCCGCCCAGTAGCGCGCAGGGGTAGAAGCTTGAAACATCAGGGAGCGCATGACATCGTTGGTGGTCCGAATCATGCGCTCAGCCTTGCCGTTCTGGAGGGAAGTGTATGGGCAAGACATGCGCAACTAAACACCGCGAGAAAGCAGAAAGTCACGGAACGCAGAGTTGTCAAACTCGCGCCCGTTATCGCACTGGACCGCACGGATCGTGCGCCCAAACTAGGTGGATACCCAAGTGAAGAAGTGAGAAAGAGTGTCGAACGTCTCAGACTTCTGTCGCAAGGGAAAAGTCCATGAACAGTGCGAAAAATCATCAATGACCACCAAGTAGTACTTATATCCCGAAACACTAAGAACGGGTGAGGTCCAAAGATCACGGTGAATCAAATCAAAGATGCGCTCGAGACGAGTGACAGAATGCGGAAAAGGAAGTCGAACGTGGCGACCCAACTGACAAGCATGGCAAGGAGACTCATGAGTACCCCGAGTACACGAAATCATTGAACTACCAGACAACTTCGACATAGCATCAACACCGTGGTGGCCAAGCCGACGATGCCAAATAGTCGAAGAGGTTGTCGTAGTCAGGGCAAGAGGCGGAGCGGAAGCAGGAAGACGCATCGTGTACAGGGGACCTGTACTCTCACAGCGAAAGAGAATGCGTCGAGTAATAAGATCCTTCACAGTTAAACCATAAGGATCGAATTCAATGGAAACATGGTTGTTAGTAGTAAAACAACAACAACAACAACAACAACCAAGCCTTTATCCCAAGCCTGTTGGGGTCGGCTAGACATGAAACCCAATATCAATGAAGTAAAACAGAGGAAGAGATATGAGAACAAGGGGAAAAAAGGAAAAAAAGAAAAAAAAGGAAAAAAAGAAAAGGAAAAAGAGAAAAGAGAAAAGAAATAAGAAAAAAGGAAAAGAAAAAGAGAAAAGAAAAAAAGAAAAAAACAAGACTACGATTCTGGCACATGAATTGCTACTTTCCATGCGGTCCTATCATGAGCTAAGTCTCTGGATACATTCCAATCTCTCAAATCTCGTTTTACCGCCTCCTCCCAGGTCAACCTTGGTCGTCCTCTACCCCTCCTAATATTTTCTCTACCTCTTAAAATCCCACTGTTAACCGGTGCTTCTGGAGGTCTCCGTTGGATATGTCCAAACCACCTAAGCCGATGTTGGACTAACTTCTCTTCAATCGGCGCCACCCCTACCTTATCACGAATCGCCTCATTCCTTATTCGGTCTCTTCTCGTGTGCCCACACATCCACCGTAGCATGCGCATCTCTGCGACACTCATTTGTTGGACATGTTGCCGTTTAGTTGGCCAACATTCCGCCCCATAGAGCATCGCGGGTCTGATCACCGTCCTATAGAACTTCCCTTTTAGCTTTTGTGGGACTTTCCTATCACATAGGATTCCAGAGGCTTGTCGCCATTTCATCCACCCTACCTTGATCCTGTGGCAAACATCCTCATCAATATCGCCATTGCTTTGTAACATTGATCCTAAGTATCGGAAAGAGTCCCTTCTAGGTACTATTTGTCCTTGTAGACTAACATTTCCCTCTTCACGACCAACACCACTAAAGTTGCACCTCATATACTCGGTTTTGGTCCTACTAAGTCTAAACCCCTTGGACTCTAAGGTTTGTCTCCATAACTCTAATTTCTTATCAACACCATCTCTAGTTTCATCTACCAGCACTAAATCATCAGCAAAGAGCATGCACCAAGGGATATCCCCTTGTATATCCTTCGACACCTCATCCATGACCAAGGAAAAGATGTATGGGCTCAAAGCTGATCCTTGATGTAATCCTACCGTGATAGGAAATGCATCAGTCTCACTATCACTTACGCGCACACTTGTCCTAACATTATTGTACATATCCTTGATAAGGGTAATGTACTTTGTTGGCACTTTATGTTTCTCTAGTGCCCACCACATGACTGACCTTGGTATCTTGTCGTACGCCTTCTCCAAGTCGATGAACACCATATGCAAGTCCTTCTTCTGCTCCCTATATCTCTCCATAAGCTGACGAAGCAAGAAAATCGCCTCCATTGTAGACCTCCCAGACATAAAACCAAACTGGTTTTTAGTGACATTGGTCACTTTCCTCAGGCGGTGTTCAATCACTCTCTCCCAAAGCTTCATAGTATGACTCATAAGCTTAATACCTCGATAATTTGTACAACTTTGAATATCTCCTTTATTTTTGAAGATAGGTACTAATATACTTTTCCTCCATTCTTCAGGCATCTTGTTTGACCGAAAAATGTGGTTGAATAGCTTTGTGAGCCATACTATTGCGACGTCCCCAAGACATCTCCACACCTCAATAGGGACATCGTCAGGGCCGAGGGCCTTTCCTCCTTTCATCCTTTTTAAGGCCTCCTTAACCTCAAACTCTTGTATCCTCCGCACGAACCGCCTGTTGGAGTCATCAAAGGAGTCATCCAACTCAACCATAGTGCTCTCATTCCCATCATTGAATAGCCCATTAAAGTAATCACGCCATCTATTCTTAATCTCTTCATCCTTCACTAGAATGCGGTCAGTCTCATCTTTGATGCATTTAACTTGATTGAGATCCCTCATCTTTCTCTCGCGGATTTTTGCTACCTTGTATATGTCTTTTTCACCTTCTTTTGTCCCTAGTCTCTCATATAACTTATCATAGGTTTGTCCTCTTGCCTTACTTACAACCCGCCTTGCATTCTTCTTAGCCTCTTTGTACTTAAGCATGTTGCTTGCGTTTCTATCATTATGCCAACTCTTATAACACTCCTTCTTCTCCTTAATGGCCTTTTGTACATCCTCATTCCACCACCAAGTGTCTTTATCTATAAGTTTCTTTCCCTTTGTCACACCGAACACCTCACTAGCTACCTTCCTAATGCAAGTTGCCATCTTCATCCACATACTGTCTGCATCTCCATTTTCTGCCCAGGGTCCTTCTGTGATCACCCTATTTTTAAAGGATTCTTGTGATTCTCCCTTCAACTTCCACCACTTTGTTCTTGTGATTTTGACACCTTTGTCCCGCAAAGAACATGTATGGAAGCGAAATTCAGCTACCACAAGCTTATGTTGTGTCACAACACACTCCCCCGGGATCACCTTACAATCTAGACACTCCCGTCTATCCTTTCTCCTAGTGAGGACAAAGTCAATCTGGCTAGAGTGTTGGGCACTACTAAAGGTCACTAGGTGAGATTGCCTCTTTCTAAAGAGGGTGTTAGCTATCAACAGATCATAGGCTACGACAAAGTCTAGGATGTCCTTACCCTCTTGATTTCTATCGCCACATCCAAAACCTCCATGTACTCCTTCAAATCCTAGGTTAGTTGCACCCACATGACCATTGAGATCTCCCCCTATGAGGAGTTTCTCAGTTATCGGTACACTACTAACCATATCCTCCAAGTCCTCCCAAAATTGCCTCTTAGCACTCATGTTGAGCCCAACTTGTGGGGCATAAGCACTAATGACGTTCAAGACAATGTCCCCAATTACTATCTTGATTAAGATGATCTTATCCCCTCGTCTTCGAACATCCACTACTCCATCCTTAAGACTCTTATCTATTAGAACACCTACGCCATTCCTAGTCCCAGCCGAACCAGAATACCAAAGCTTGAAACCGGTATTCTCGACTTCTCTCGCCTTTTGACCCGCCCATCTAGTCTCTTTTACACAAAGGATATTTACTCGTCTCCTAATAGCAACATCTACTAACTCACGTAGCTTCCCCGTCAAGGATCCTACATTCCAACTACCCACCCGAAATCTATGTTCCTCGGCTAGCTTCCTTACGCTTTGCACCCGTCGAGTAAGATGCAAAGACCCTTGCTCACTTATCACTACATCCGGGCGATGATGTAGCGCGCCACTAAGGTGATGGCGATCCGGCCCTTGCTCATTTAACACCATATCCGGGTTCCGATATGGCGCGCCACTAAGGCGGTGGCGACCCGGCCCTTGCCCACTTAACACCATACCCGGGTTCCGATATGGCGCGTCGCTAAGAGGGTTACGCCCCAACGAATTTCTATTGGGTTTCATTTCCATGAGAGTGGCTAAGTGTAGTTGTTGGCTCGCCAAGCCTATCACAACCCCCTCCTCCTTTACCCGGGCTTGGGACCGGCTATGTCATTACGACATAGGCGGAGTTTTAGTAGTAAAACGACGAACGGAAATAAGGTGTTGAATGATGTCAGGAGCAACAAGAACATCACGTAGCTGAAACGAATCCGGCGAACCCGATTCACCTACTGAGGTGACTGGAAGAGCTGTCCCATTCCCAACAACGATAGATGAAGGATCAGAGGGACGGGAAGGGTGGGTAGAGGAGAAGATACCGACGTCAGGTGTGGTGTGGTACGAGGCACCGGAGTCCACCACCCAATCAGGGCCAGACGGCGTGAGACCCCACAGGTAGGCCGACGGTGTAGAACGGGTCGCGACATGCCCCAGCGGTGGTGGCAACGGGAAGACAACACGCTCGGACCCTCGATGGTGGTGCCAATAGAGTAGGCAACAGCCGATCCAGGTACATCAGCACCTTCCAGGGCGGCAGCAGGCCAAGCGGCGCCTTCTTGGGGGGGCTGCAGGAGCGTCGGCGGCCAGCGGCGGGGTCGCGCCGGCGGGCGGCAGCACGGGTGCGCCGCCGGGTGGCAGCAGGGGTGCGCCAGCGGGCGACAGCAGGAGTGCGCCAGCGAGCGGCAGCAGGGGTGCGCCGGTGGGTGGCAGCAAAGGGGCGCCAGCGTACGACGGTAGAGGGGTGCCAGCGCGCGGCGGCAGAGGGGCGCCCGCGTGCGGCGGTAGAAGCACGTCGGGGGGCGGCGGCAGAAGGGCTCCAGAAGGTGGCGGGATCACGCCGCCGTACTGGGTCGGAGGAGCACCGGCGGGTGGCGTCCAGACTGTGCCAGCGGGCACTCCATCGGGTGGCGGCGCGGACGCTCCATTGGGCGGCGGCAGAGGTGCGCCGACCAGGGACAACGGAGGAACACCGATGGTTGGCGGCTGCGGAGGCGCATAGGCCATCGGGGGAGAGAGGAGAGAGAGGGCTAGGGTTAGGCTAATCTGATACCAAATTAGAGGGGGAAAGATAATTTCATTAATCAGTCAAGAGGTACATATATATGGGTACAAAACTTAATGGCCAAGGAACCCTAACTTGGGGGGCCAAGGAGCCTAATACAAAAGGACTAAACTGCCCCTATAGTACCCTAATACAAGTGCAGTCTAACACAAAGCAGTCGTGCCTTCAGCTTGATCTTCATCATGACAGCCCACTCCGCATAGTTTGGTCTTGGTGAGCACGGGAAACCCCGTCTCGGTGTTCACCTCACGAGCTGCCGGAGAGGGTGTCGCATGGCCGGTGGCGCTGCCGCTGCTTGTAGGTGTAGACGACATCTTGCAGAATTCGACCTAGGGTTGAAACCGGCTCTGATGCCACGATTGTTGCAATTTCGTTGTTGAACACACCAAAAACTGCCCTGTTCCAGGCAGTTCAGCACCTCTCCTATGTGCTGTTCTTGCTGAACTGTTCTAGCAGATCTGTTCAGGGAGTAGTTGCTGCTTGTTTCTTGAGGTGTAGTTGCAGAACAGATGGAGCAGCCGGATCAGATGAGGGGGAACAGGGTGGCGGCGGCTAGAACAGCTAGCCTGGGCGGCGGCGGCAGATCCTAGCCCCTGGTGGCGGCTAGGGTTCTTGAGGGAAGCCGGCAGCAGATCCTAGCCCCTGGTGGCGGCTAGGGTTCTTGAGGGAGGCGGCGACTTGGGGTGGAGGAAGAGAGGCGGCGGCTCCAAGGAGAGAGAGAGGCGGCTAGGCCAGAAACCTGGGAGGAAATTTTCTTTTATTATCTCTCTCACAAATTAGGGTGTTTTGGCTTGTTTATATAGCCCCCTTTATAAGAGTCCTGATCTATTACAATAGGAGAAAACAGTTTATTTTCTAAACTAGGGATACCGCCTAATTATGGTGCAACCGCACCACATAGGGCTGAGCAGATCTAACCTAGGCGCGCACACAACGGGGGGGGGGGGGGGGGAATCAAGGGTTCGCCCCCTTGTCCTGGCCTCCCAGGCCCAGCGACAGGCTCATCGGGGGGGGAGGGGGGGAATCAAGGGTTCGCCCCCTTGTCCTGGCCTCCCAGGCCCAGCGACAGGCTCATCCCACACTATATCGAATCAAATGTTGGCCAACTAAAATGCAACATGACCAACAAATAACTCCTCCTCTTTCTAGGTATAGCTGGTCCCAAGCCCAGGTAAAGGAGAAGGGTTGTGCTAGGCTTGGCGAGCCAGCATCAAAACTAGCCATTCCTATGGATATGAAACTCAGTTTGGATTTCATATTTAGCCTACCCCAACGTGCTTGAGACAAAGACTTTGTTGTTGTTTTAGAGATGCACTTGATACGGTGGATGTGTGGCTAGACAAGAAAATACTAAATAAGGAACGAGGTAATAGGTGATAGGATAGAGAAGCTAGTCCAATACCGACTAAGGTGGTTTGAGAATATCCATCGGGGGCCTACAGAAACACCGATTAACAGTGTGACCCTAAAGGGTATTATAAAATATTAGGAGGGACAGGGACAGAGGGTGACCAATGTTGACATGAAAAGACGGTAAAGTGGGACTTGAGGGATTCGAATGAATCTAGAGATTTGACTCTTGATAGGTCTATGGAAATCAGCAATTCATGCACCGAATCTTAGTTTACTCCTTTTGTTTACTCTTCTCTCCCATTTTCTTTTACTTCAATACATTTTTGTTGGATTCATATCTAGTCCATCCCAACGTGCTTGGGACAAAACCTTTGCTGTTGCTGCTGTATGTGTGGATTCATCTATGCGGTGTCCTGGACCTCCTTTCTGCGGCAAGCTTCTGTCCATGGCGGCAATGGCCATCTGCCAGTCGACTCCCTTCTCTTCTGCTTTGGCTCCGCCCCAACCCACCGTGTGTGAAGGCAACGAGTGAGGCAACATTTGCAATGACTTCACACAGCTTGTGTATTAGTGTATAGGCCAGATCTAAGGTGGAGTTCAGGTCATTCGCATGGACGCGATGAGCAGTGGCTTGCACGGGCTGTGGGTGCTCACGAGGGTCAGGAGAGGTGGTTGGATTTAGGAGCCTATGTGACAGGACAACAATGGCTCAATCCAAGGGCACAACAGTTGTGACTGAATTCAATTAGCGGATGACGGTGGGTCAATTCGAGTGTGGCGATAGCTGGTGGCGCACGGGCCGGGGTATATTCTATGTGTCCACTAGTGGACAGAGCTAGACAAGAGTATGGTGGGAGATTGGTAGAACAACGGATGGCTCTCATGCCGAGCTGCTGGCGCTTGGGAAGGTGGTGGACGTGCTGATTGCACAGGGCCTACCTATCGACACAATTGGGATGAGGTGCTGGTGAGGGCGACAACTTGGTGCTACCAACTGTAATGTTTATATGTAGTATAGATATAACGCATGCACCAATAATAACACGTGCTGTCTAAAGAGATGTTTAACCTAAGTCATGCATTGCTTGTGTGAAGTATGGACTGGCGCTTTCTTTATAGTTGTAGTGAATGGAAATTTCTGTTATCTCATGTGAAACTGTTTTTTATTTAGGTGCTCACTTGGTGATGTTACAAATAACGATGTTCACTACAAAAAGGCATTGGAAGTCTCAAATAATAAATCAGCCCGAGCCATGGTAAAATTGCTTTTGAATTATCTTTCCAGTTTCCTTGCTTGATGTTCTATTAGTTGTGGAGTTTATGCAGAAGGAAGACATGGAATGGTATTCTATCCCAACTGGATAGTACATTCAATTAGTAACCTTAAAAGAAGGAATCAGAGTTCCAAAGTGGTTCAAATGATAAAAAATGATAGTTTTATTTAGTCTTGGTCTTCTAGATTCCATCAAGCCTCAAATATGGAACTTCAAAGATTATGGATCTCTCAACAAAGTTTTAATCACGTTCTTCAGAAATTAGATAAGCTTAGAAGTCAATAGTTATGATTATGAAGCCAAAGTGCTGCATAATTGCTATCTGTGGCTGCTAGCTCTGATAACACGTCGCCCACTGCCTCGCTGCTCGTAGCCCATGTCACACGCAGCCACCTGCCCCCTGTGCAACTGTCCCACTCGTGTAGTTGCATGACCGAGGCTTGTGATCTTGTGTTGGCCTAAAGGAACTGAGGATTAATAAGTTATTTATGGACATGAATGTGGTAGATCTACCAAATTTGGATGAAACAGGAAGGGATTAGTTTCGAAGCTTTGAATGAGACAACTCAACTGTCTTGTGTCTCTTGCGGGGCTGCCCACCCTGTATCTAGGTGCAAAGTTATTTTTAAATGTAGTTGGATGTTCTTACTGTCTGTTTCCTTTTGGTGTAGCGTTCTCTGGCTCGTGGTGCATACAACAGGAATTGCTTCAATGCATCCAAAATCCTTTGGTAAAGACTGACTCGAAGAAAAAATGTGTATTTGTAGTTGTTTGTATCTTTAGATCCTTACCCTTGAATTTTGAGTAGGGAATCTGCTTTGGCGCTAAATTCTTTATTTCCAGATGGCTGGTTTGCATATGGTACAGCTGCATGGAAGGTAATTTAGCTGTAGTTTCAGTTTTTTCTGCATTGAGGCATTTCTTGATTGATGAAGAGTAATTATTTTTCTGAATAAGACTGTTCCGCATCTTAGATTCACTGTTGATAATATGGCCGAGCTGTGTGGAATGTTAGCATTTGAGCCTTCACTGACCCCAGTAAAATTTGTTTCTTCTATGGCTATATGGTCCAAATGGAAAAGAAAAGATGCTATTCAACTACTATCACATCCAAAAATAGAAAGATCGAGTGATAAAACCCACCAAAAGACAATGATTGAACTGCAATGGCATCAATTTGTGTGGATGGATGACCAGATAGTTTTAATTTATGCAATTTTTATTTCATTCTCTAATGACAGTCTGGGAACACTAGCAGAGAATTTTCCTGCTATTCCTCCCATATTTGTTGCCTTTCTTCTATTCTGATCGGAGGAACTCGTGATTTGCAGAAAAATTACAGGATTATCCAATTTTAAGTTGTTATTCTGAGATGCAATCAGACGAATGTGATGGAAATGCATAATTGCATTACTTTGCAATTGCATGCATGACAAACTACCGCAAGTGTTGACATGGCATACATACATACATTGATAGCCTAACTATTGATTATAAAGACATATGATTCATAGCCTTTACGTTCCAGCCTTATTTATCCACCATAAAAATACTTATATATTCTACATGACAGTTTTCTATAGCTTCTTGGGCACATGTTAGCAGATAGAATGATCTAATATTTTTTTTGTACAGGACAAAGATCTTGACAAAGCTGTGGATGCATTTAGTCGTTCTGTACAGATAGACCCTGAAAATGGAGAAGCATGGAACAACATAGCCTGCTTGTATGTTCACCTTTGATATTGTTCTTTTATTGCTATATTTTGGCGTTTATGGTTTGACTTGATATTTTGTTCTCTGATTCAAAATGTAATTAACGTTTGTCACTCACTGGGTATTTTTCTATCCTAATTTACATTGTCATGAACTCATAATACACTGCAATGGTGAATTGTGATCTAGAATATTCAGCTTTCAGAAAAATGCATGGTGAGACTTGTGCAAACTTAGTTAACCCCTGTTCTGGATTCAAAATTTGAAGTAACACTTATTTATTAGTAATTACAGAGTTGTCTTCTAAGTTACTATGCTTTTCATGACAAATTGCTAAACTTCATGTTTTACTGCAAAGGAAAAAGAAAACAAAATGTTCTACATGGAATAGAACTTATGGTGTATGAAACATGCATGGTCAAAATTAATATAGAAAAATATTAGTTTAAGAGTGGTTAACATGTTCCAGATGGGGATATCTGCTGGAATAAGTCTTGTAATCCTTTGGTCTTTGGTCCCCTAGTCCCTTGTACCCTAGTACTTTAGTTTGTTGCACTTTAGTCCTTGGTCCTTGTTGTACTCTAGTCCTTTGGTCTTTGTGGCCCCAATTAGGACAGCATCTAAGGACACTAGGACAGCATCTTAGTGTCAGCCAAGGACAGCATATTAGGACAGCATCTAAGCATCTTAGACTAGCATCTTTGTGGCATATGCTTGGCTGCCATGGCAGCTATAAATATGTAGCCTCAACCCCTTGGGTTGGTATGGCATTGTGTGAGAAATAGACAAGAAAATTGCCCCAACTCCTAGTGTTATCCTCTCTTCCAATGAGAGTGAGAATTCAACTACTAACATCTGGTACCAGAGCCGTTCTATCCTGCAGCTTAAACATCTCCTGCTCATCCCCTTCCCGCACCTCTCTTTGTCCGCAACCGGCAGCAGGAACACCGGTTGTTCCAGCTCATTCCTCTCCTGCACAGACGAGCAGCAGCTTGTCTTCCACACACAACAGCCCTTCCCCACTAGTGCGCCATGTCCGACGGACAGTCTCAGCGCTCGGTCGCCTCGAGCGCGCGGCAGACGGAGGTCGTCGCGGCAGAGGAGCGCGAGCGAGCGGCGGCAGAGACTGCGGCGACGGCGGCAATGGCGGCAAGGTTGGCGGCGGCGGAACTGGCAGCAGCAAGGGCGGAAGTGGAAGCAGCGACGGCGGCGGCTGTAGCGCGTGCGGCGGCAGCGGAGCTGGAGGCTCTGCGCGGCAGTAGCTCCAGCAGCTCTGTCGACGGCGGCGTCGACGATGAGCTCAGGCCGGTGAGGGAGGCGGCGCGAGCACGAGAGGTGCAACGAGCAGCCACGCGCCCCCATGGGCGCGACAGCCGCAACCCAGACGGGCGCGGACGCGCCGGTGGCGCTCCCGGCGGCGGCGGCTGGGTCGACGGAGAACGCGGCCATTACAGGCGGCGCGGTTCTCCCTTCCCGGACAGGTACCATGGACACCACGGGGTCCAGGCCATTTTCAGGGACGTCGGTCCCGGCAATGGGTGGCCTACCCTCACCAAGACCAACTACGTCGAGTGGGCCGCGGTGATGAGGGTACGGCTCCAGGTGCGACACATGTGGGAAGCAGTTTAGTACGGCGACGTCGACTACTACGAGGATCGACGGGCGTTGGATGCCCTCATTGCTCCAGTCCCGCCCGAGATGCAGTTCTCGCTCTCCAAGAAGCGGACTGCTAAGGAGGCATGGGATGCCATCGCTGCGGCACGCATCGGCAGCGACCGCGCCCGCAAGTCCACACTGCAGGTGCTTCGAAAGGAGTGGGAGAACCTGGCCTTTAAGCCAGGTGAGGACGTTGATGACTTTGCTCTCCGTCTCAACACTTTGTTGCAGAAGTTGGTGCAGTTCGGCGACGACACCTACAACGAAGAGAGAGCTGTCGAGAAGCTCCTTCGGTGCATCCCCGAGAAGTACAAGCTGATCGCTCGCTCGATCGAGTCTCTGTTGGACCTCTCCACGATGTCGATCGAAGAGGCGATAGGTCGCCTCAAGGTCGTCGACAGCGACGAACCACAACTTCTCTCGGGGCCTATCACCATTGGCGGGAAGCTTCATCTCACCCGCGAGCAGTGGGAGGCTGGCCAGGGTGACCGGAAGAAGGGGGAGTCCTCTTCCTCTACAGGCGGCCGCAAGCGCGGCAAGTCGCGCAAGGGGCGCGGAGGTACCCAGGCCGGGGCACACGGACGTACCGAGGGTGGCGCCCGCGGAGGCGCCCAGGGCGGCACCGTCGGCAACCACAAGCCGACACGAGACGACACCTACCACAACTGTGGCAAGCTTGGTCATTGGGCCAGGGAGTGTCGACAGCCACGACGTGGCCAGGCCCACGTGGCACAGGTAGAGGAGGAGCCAGCTTTGCTTCTGGCACACGGAAGCATCAAGCCACCTCTAGTGGCATCGACCGCAGCGGCTCTCCTTCATCTTGACGAGCCAAAAGCACACGCTTTCCTCGGCGATGGCTCCAGCAACGACAAGACTGACGGGTGGTGTCTCGACACCGGCGCCACCCATCACATGACCGGTCGACGGGACTTCTTCGTTGAGCTTGACTTCAATGTCCGAGGCTCTGTCAAGTTTGGTGACGCCTCCGGCGTGGAGCTCAAGGGTGTCGGCTCCGTCATCCTCACCGCCGAGTCTGGTGAGCACAGGCTGCTCGTCGGAGTCTACTACATCCCCGCGTTGAGAAACTCCATCATCAGCCTGGGACAGCTGGATGAGAACGGTTCGCGCGTGGAGATTAAGGACGGAGTCATGAGGATTTGGGATCGCCATCGTCGCCTTCTTGCCAAGGTAACTAGAGGCACCAATTGACTCTATGTCCTTCATGTGCAGGTAGCACAGCCTGTCTGTCTTGCCACTCGTCGGGACGACGAGGCATGGCAGTGGCACGAGCGCTTTGGGCATCTTCATTTTGAGGCCCTAAAGCAGCTCAGTGCCAAGGAGATGGTGCAACGCATGCCATGCCTTGACCACGTGGAGCAGCTCTGCGACGTCTGCGTATTGACGAAGAAGAGGCGGCTTCCTTTTCCCCAGCAGTCGAGCTTTCGAGCTAAGGAACGGCTCGAGCTCGTTCACGGGGACTTGTGTGGCCCGGTGACACCAGCTACACCAGGAGGACGACGCTACTTCCTGCTGCTCGTCGACGACCTCTCCCGCTACATGTGGGTCGTGGTCCTTGGCAGCAAGGGAGAGGCTACGAACGCCATCAGGCGCGCGCAGGCCATTGCGGAGGCGGAGTGTGGCCGCAAGCTGCGTGTGCTGCGCACCGACAACGGCGGCGAATTCACGGCGGCTGAATTTGCGTCGTATTGCGCGGATGAGGGTGTCAGCGCCACTACTCCGCGCCCTACAGCCCGCAGCAGAACAGCGTCGTCAAGCGGCGCAACCAGACGGTTGTGGGGATGGCTCGGGCCCTCCTCAAGCAGAGGGGAATGCCGGCTATCTTCTGGGGAGAGGCGGTGGTGACGGCTGTCTACATCCTCAACCGCTCGCCCACCAAGGCTCTCAACGGCAGGACGCCGTACGAGGCTTGGTATGGGCGCAAGCCGGCGGTCTCTCATCTACGGGTCTTCGGCTGCCTCGCGTTTGCCAAGGAGCTTGGCCACATAAGCAAGCTCGACGACAGGAGCACTCCGGGGGTGTTCATCGGCTACGCGAAGGGCTCGAATGCCTACCGCATTCTCGACCCAGAGACACAGCGTGTGCGCACGACGCGCGACGTTGTGTTCAACGAAGGGCGAGGATGGGCATGGGACAAGGCGGTGGACGACGGTTCGACCTCGACGCACGACGACTTCATCGTCGACTACGTCCACTTCAAGGGAGTTGGGGGAGTAGGCAACTCTTCTCCACCGAGCGTGTCTACCCCAGCCCCCGACCGTCCACCTCCACCTCAGCCGGCGACCCCACGCACTCCAGCACCGACGGCCACTCCTCCGGGCACGCCCACTCCGTCCCCAGCTCGTGTCGAGCACGACCCAGTGGAGTTTGTTACTCCGCTCTCCCACGACGAGGAGGGCCTCGACGGGTGTTACGACGGCGAGCAGTTACGGTATCGCACGATGAAGAACATTCTCGGCAACCAGCCGGTGCCGGGACTGGCCCCTCACGATCTGGATGATCAAGATCTGGAGGCGCAGTTGCACCTTGCGTGCGATGACGGCAAGCCTCGGTCTTTTGCGGAGGCCGAGAAACACGCGGCATGGCATGCTGCGATGCAGTCGGAGATGGACGCGGTTGAGATGAACCGCACTTGGGAGCTTGCTGATCTCCCTCGCGGTCACCGTGCGATCACCCTTAAGTGGGTGTTCAAGTTGAAGAGGGATGAAGCCGGCGCCATCGTCAAGCACAAGGCTTGCTTGGTGGCACGCGGCTTCGTGCAGCAGGAGGGGATCGACTTCGACGCTGCTTTTGCCCCCGTGGCATGGATGGAATCCGTGCGACTCCTTGCACTCGCTGCCCAAGAAGGCTGGCGTGTCCAGCACATGGACGTCAAGTCGGCGTTCCTCAACGGCGACTTGAAGGAGGAGGTCTACGTACACCAGCCACCGGGGTTTGTAGTCCCTGGCAAGGAGGGCAAGGTGTTGCGCCTGCGCAAGGCCCTCTATGGCTTGCGTCAGGCACCAAGGGCGTGGAATGCCAAGTTGGATTCCACGCTCAAGAGGATGGGCTTCGGGCAATGCCCGCACGCGGCGGCCATCTACCGGCGGGGCAATGGAGGAAACACCCTACTGGTGGGTGTCTACGTCGACGACTTGGTGATCACCGGCACCAAGGATGCGGAGGCGGCAGCGTTCAAAGAAGAGATGAAAGCCACCTTCCAGATGAGTGACCTGAGATCTCTCTCCTTCTACCTTGGGATTGAGGTGCACCAGGCCGACTCCGGGATCACACTTCGACAGACCGCCTACGCCAAGCGCATTGTTAAGCTAGCTGGGCTCACAAACTGCAACCCAGCTCTCACTCCGATGGAGGAGAGGCTGAAGCTAAGCCGCGACAGCACGGTGGAGGAGGTGGACGCTACGCAGTACCGGCGTCTTGTGAGGAGCCTTCGCTACCTCACCCACACACGGCCGGACTTGGCATTCTCCGTCGGCTACGTTAGTCGGTTCCTGCAACGACCGACGA
This sequence comes from Neostapfia colusana, assembly GCA_030760725.1. NCBI lineage: Eukaryota > Viridiplantae > Streptophyta > Magnoliopsida > Poales > Poaceae > Neostapfia > Neostapfia colusana. Next base: position 65,750,535 of record JASWHV010000008.1, on the reverse strand, counting down.
CGGATCACCAGCAGGCTGTGAAGAGGATCATCCGCTATGTTGCGGGGATTCTCGATCATGGCCTCCACTACCCGAGGTGTCCTGGGGAAGCACACCTTGTCGGGTACAGCGATAGCGACCACGCCGGCGACATCGACACCAGCAAGAGCACGAGCGGGATCCTCTTCTTCTTCGGCAAGTGCCTCGTTAGCTGGCAGTCGGTCAAGCAGCAGGTGGTGGCCCTGTCCAGCTGCGAGGCCGAGTACATAGCGGCCTCCACCGCTTCGACTCAGGCGCTCTGGCTTAGTCGACTGCTCGGTGATCTCCTCAGCAGAGACACTGGAGCGGTCGAACTCAGGGTGGACAACGTGTCCGCTCTAGCCCTGGCAAAGAATCCCGTTTTCCATGAACGGAGCAAGCACATACGGGTGAGGTACCACTTCATCCAAAAATGCTTGGAGGAAGGGAGCATCAAGGTGAACTACATCAACACCAATGACCAGCTTGCGGACCTGCTCATGAAGCCCCTTGGGAGGCTCAAGTTCATTGAACTTCGCATCAAGATCGGGATGGTCCAACCCTCTTAGAAGACGACGTACAAGACTTAGGGGGAGAATGCTGGAATAAGTCTTGTAGTCCTTTGGTCTTTGGTCTCCTAGTCCCTTGTACCCTAGTCCTTTAGTTTGTTGCACTTTAGTCCTTGGTCCTTGGTCCTTGTTGTACTCTAGTCCTTTGGTCTTTGTGGCCCCAATTAGGACAGCATCTAAGGACACTAAGACAACATATTAAGGACACTAGGACAGCATCTTAGTGTCAGCCAAGGACAGCATATTAGAACAGCATCTAAGCATCTTAGACTAGCATCTTTGTGGCATATGCTTGGCTGCCATGGCAGCTATAAATATGTAGCCTCAACCCCTTGGGTTGGTATGGCATTGTGTGAGAAATAGACAAGAAAATTGCCCCAACTCCTAGTGTATCCTCTTCCAATGAGAGAGAATTCAACTACTAACAATATCTATGTTCCTTGAGTAATTAGTCAGCCTAAATTTCTTGAAATTTTACTTATCATGGGCGCTTTATGGTTTATGCTATAGTTTTCCTTATATTGTTAGTGACCTGCACCTTGTCTATAATATAGCTAATTGTGTAGGCACATGATTAGAGGGAAGAGCCAAGCAGCAGTCCAAGCATTCAGGGAAGCTGTAAAGTTCAAGTATGTGTCTCCTTATGGTCATAAAGTTGTTACAAAAATTTTTTATCTCTAATATAAATTATTTATAGGAGGAATAGCTGGGAAATTTGGGAAAATTACAGTAAAGTTGCTTTGGACACAGGGAACGTTAGACTGGTAAGTTACTGATTTCGAAAGATTTGGCAAGGCTTTTTTACTTGAATCCGGAATTCAGTTCTTTTAGGTGACACTGTTTTGCTGCTGAACACATGCATCAGCACAAAACTTTTTGTTGATCTTAACATCCCTGTGACATTTATAACATCTTACCATTCTTAACCATCTATAACATCTTACCTCATCCCAGGCCTCTCTGTTAGTTATAATATTTTTTCTATTATTCGTGAATCTTCAAATAACGCTGAATATTTCTCTGCAGACACTTGAAGCTTTGAAAATGGTTCTGAATTTGTCTTCAAACAAGCGCTTCAATTCTGATATATTGGACAAGGTGATGTCACTTCTTGAAGAACAAAATGCCCATCTTTCTGATACTAAAGAAGACCCAATCAGCAACACATCAGCTGATGTAAATAAAGAGACAAGACAATCCAACCAGTTGTTAGATATGACCGGTGATATCCTTCAGCAGGTTCATAACATCAGTGGAACACATTGATCTTATCTTTGGTACCTGTTTGCAGTTTACATCTCGTTGGTTGTGTTTGTAGATTGTGCGAAGTGGTGGAAGCAATGCAGAGATATGGGGTTTGTATGCAGCATGGCATAAAATCAAGGGTAACCTCATGGCATGTTCTGAAGCTTTGCTGAAGCAAGTTCGATCACTGCAGGTACATATATTATTCTCATGCTTAATGCTTTACTTCGTTTTAGCTTCTTAATCTGTATTTATCAGCCAAATAAGAAGTGTATTGTACTATAGTTATTTAGGCGGTAAGGCGACATAAGGCATCCTACCCCCTTTTTACCTTTTAAGCGATAAGGCGTAAGACGAGGCGACGCCTTAGTAATATATAGATATAGAAAAATGAAGGAATACAATCTGAAATTCTAAATAGATAGAGGATAAAAGTACAACAACAACAATAACCAAGCCTTTATCCCAAGCATGTTGGGGTCGGCTAGACATGAAATCCATTGATATATAAGAACAAGGAAAAAAGAAAAAAAAAAGAAAAAAGAGAAAAAAAAAAAGAAAATTGGAAAAAAGGAAAAAAGAAAAAAAAAAGATTACGATTCTGGCACATGAATTGTTACTTTCTATGTGGTCCTATCATGAGCTAAGTCTTTGGATATATTTCAATCTCTCAAATCTCGTTTTACCGCCTCCTCCCAGGTCAACCTTGATCGTCCTCTACCCCTCCTAATATTTTCTCTACCTCTTAAAATCCCACTATTAACTGGTGCTTCTGGAGGTCTCCGTTGGATATGTCCAAACCACCTAAGTCGATGTTGGACTAACTTCTCTTCAATCGGCGCCACCCCTACCCTATCACGAATCGCCTCATTCTTTATTCGGTCTCTTCTCGTGTGCCTGCACATCCACCGTAGCATGCGCATCTCTGCGACACGCATTTGTTAGACATGTTGCCGTTTAGTTGGCCAACATTCCGCCCCATAAAGCATCGCGGTCTGATCACCGTCCTATAGAACTTCCCTTTTAGCTTTTATGAGACTTTCATATCACATAGGATTCCAGAGGCTCGTCGTCATTTCATCCACCCTACCTTGATCCTGTGGCAAACATCCTCATCAATATCGCCATTGCTTTGTAACATTGATCCTAAGTATCGGAAAGAGTCTCTTCTAAGTACTATTTATCCTTGTAGACTAACATTTCCCTCTAAACAACCAACATCATTAAAGTCACACCTCATATACTCAGTTTTGGTCCTACTAAGTCTGAACCCCTTGGACTCTAAGGTTTGTCTCCATAACTCTAATTTCTTATCAACACCATCTCTAGTTTCATCTACCAGCACTACATCATCAGCAAAGAGCATGCACCAAGGGATATCCCTTTGTATATCCTTCGACACCTCATCCATCACCATGGAAAAGATGTATGGGTTCAAAGCTGATCCTTGATGTAGTCCTACCGTGATAGGAAATGCATCAGTCTCACTATCACTTACGCGCACACTTGTCCTAACATTATTGTACATATCCTTAATAAGGGTAATGTACTTTGTTGGCACTTTATGTTTCTCTAGTGCCACCACATGACTGACCTTGATATCTTGTCATACGCCTTCTCCAAGTCGATGAACACCATATGCAAGTCCTTCTTCTGCTCCCTATATCTCTCCATAAGCTGACGAAGCAAGAAAATCGTCTCCATTGTAGACCTTCCAGGCATAAAACCAAACTGGTTTTTAGTTACATTGGTCACTTTTCTCAGACGGTGTTCAATCACTCTCTCCCAAAGCTTCATAGTATGACTCATAAGCTTAATCCCTCGATAATTAGTACAACTTTGAATATCTCTTATTTTTGAAGATAGGTACTAATATACTTTTTCTCCATTCTCCAGACATCTTGTTTGACTGAAATAGAGGATAAAAAGTAGTAATTAGCAAATAGAAGTAGTTCAACATAAGCTAACATAATAGACTAAAAGTCCAACATAGGTAATAGATGTCAGAACACACCAGAGAAACAGTCTCCTCTAGACTGCCGGTGAGCTCCTCTGCACCCACACACTGGAACAGAACGTAAAGGGAAAAATGGGAGTTGTTTTTGTGCAGTGTCTCAACTGACTGCAGGTTTCTGTATATTAACTGAATAAAACAACTGAAAGCGGACGTCTCCCATGCCACACGAGCTACTCTCTCGGCATGAAGATCTCCACTGCTTGCATGTCTATTGATCATGCACCCACTACCAACAACAGAAATAAAAGACCAAGTAAACTCAGTTCAACAAACAGGAAATTCAGGAAAACACAAAAGAAACTTAAACCGACTCACTGACCGAGGTGCACAAGGTTTATTATCACAATCTCCTCCTAAACCTTGTGCACCATCTACTGAATATTCTTGAAGCCAATCTTTAGATTCAGTTCTCTGAACTTAACCTTGCAAAGAGGTTTAGTCACTATATCTCTCAACTGATCCCCTGTCCTGATAAACTGTATCTCAATTTTCCCTGAATTCTCATATTCTCTGATCACATGATATCTCACATCTATATGCTTTGATCTGTCATGGTGAACTGGGTTTTTGATCAGAGAGATAGCAGACTTGTTATCTACTCTGATTACTGGTACACTCACATCAGCAGCCTTGACAAGCACCGGCACCGGCACCAGCTGCAATATATTCAGCTTCGCAGCTTGACGGTGCCACCACTCTTTGTTTTGCAGATTGCCAACTAACAGGGCTCCTCCCAAGAAAAAATATAACACCAGAGGTGCTTTTCCTATCATCTACATCACCTGCTAAGTCACTATCAGTATAGCCTATAAACATTTCCATTTCTCCTTCCTCTCTTGGATAAAAAACACCAAAACTGCTTGTCCCAGCAATATATCTCAGGTTCTGTTTTAAAGCTGAGAGATGTTCTACATGTGGTTCCTCCATGAACCGACTAACATTCTCTATAGCAAATGCCAAATCAGGCCTTGTACGCACTAGATACCTGAGGCTTCCCACAATACTTCTATACCCAGTAGCTGTTGGAAATCCGGAGATTAATTTCCTCTAATCTCTTCTCTTAATCTATTCTCAATGGGGGGGCTGTATATAGCCCCAAATTACAGAGTCCTTATCTAATACTAACTCCTACTCTTATTGGACTAGGACTCTATCTCTAACACCAATTATTAGAAAAACGGGATTATATCTAACAATCACCCCCTAATCTCGTTTTTCTAGATCACACTCACACTAATTAGGATGGAGACACACCTCCACCCTAAACACACTTTCGGGATGGACACAACTGCACCCCCAGGATGGTCACATCTACACCCTGCACAACTCAATTTTGGGATGAGCACGTCTTCATCCCCAGGATGGCCGCATCTTCATCTTGCACACAAATTTGGGTTGGTCACATCTTCAACCCTAGGATGGGCTCATCTTCATCCTGCACACGCATTTAGGTTGGTCACATCTTCAACCTCAGGATGGATTCATCTTCATCCTGCATTTGATCTCGGAACGGACACATCTTCATTCCGACCACATACTCGAGATGGTCACATCTTCATCTCGAGCACACCTCGCATTGGTCTGCTCTTCCTCACGCGACAGAGCACCCAATATTCTACTTCTTCACCTTCATCGTCGTGGCGATAGCACCTTGGGTCAGTGATCTCGTACTCCTCCAAGATCCATCCCGTGCTACGACGCTTCCCGAGTTCTCCGCGCATGTAGAAACAAAACTTGACCAAACGCCATTGCACCACAACTCCCATGTTGGAAATTGACTGTGCACACTTGGTCGCGCTATGCTTCCAGATGCCGCCGCCACCGGACCGCTGTACTCGAGGCTTGCTTCGCCTGCGCAACGTAAAGAAATATCCCAAGTCGCGTAGGCCGTAGTTTGCCAAGAGGTCCCACGGCGTCACATCATAGAAGTCTGCTTCTATCACAATGCCCGCCTCACGCGGTGGAAAACCACGCAGCTGTGGTCGGAGAAAGTGAAGCATCAGCTCGTCCTCTGTTGGTTTGAAAGTCGAATCATGTGCCATGTTCTGCAGACACCTCCTTGGTCGTGAACTGGCACTTGACCAACACAAGAATACGTAGTCCAACCCAGCCCAGTCCAGATCCTCTTGACATCCTCTGGATCACCTCAGCCCAGTCGGCCCAACTAAGCACACTTGGCCCAACAGGCCTCAGCCTTGGTCTGTATCACAAGAACCAGCTCAAGCCCACGAGGCCCAGCTAGCCTAGGGCGCTTCTCCTTCTCTTCAGAAACCCTAGCAGCCTCTCTCTCCAAGCCAGCCGCCTGCCCTGTGCTCGCCGCCGTGCTCCAAGGCAGAGCTGCCGCCTCCTCCTCCGGATCGAGTGTCGCCTTCACCCACAGCGCGTCACACCTACTGGGATCCGCCTCGTCCCGCCTCCTTGGGCAATGCCGCGACCGCCCCGCTGTCGTCGGCTTGTCGCCCGCCTGCCTGCGCCCGCGCCTGGCCTGCTTGCGGTCGCCCGCCCGGCCACCTGCTGCGCGCTCCCGCCAACGTTACCCTTGGGGCCCCTCGCCCTGCTCGCCGCGGACTGCATCACCTGTTGCGCGCACCGACGCAGCGGCAGTCTGTGGCCTCCAGTCTTGTCGCTTTCATCGCTGGGCCATCAAGCATGCCGCCACACCGTCGGGAACCGACGATTCCCACCGATTCACGCCTGTTCTTCGTCGGATTCAACCTGATCTGCTCTCGAGCTGCTTCCTTGGCCGCCAGATTCACCTCGAGAGCGCCCCCTCCACCTTGCGCAGGAGCTGGCCTCGACCCCTCTATCCCCCGCTTCTCTCCACCTCGCCAGCCAGCGAGCCGCACTGACAAATTCCGCCGGATCCGCCTAAACCCACGCCGTATGCGCAGCAGCTGACCTCGGCTGCTTCAGCCTCTGGCTGGATTGGCCGCCCAGGGAGCGTGTTCTCCCGGGGCAGCACAAGGTTAGATCCTAAACCCTAGCTCTGATACCAAATGTTGGAAATCCGGGGATTAATTTCCTCTAATCTCTTCTCTTAATCTATTCTCAATGGGGGGGCTGTATATATAGCTCCAAATTACAGAGTCCTTATCTAATACTAACTCCTACTCTTATTAGACTAGGACTCTATCTCTAACACTAATTATTAGAAAAACGGGATTATATCTAACAGTAGCATCTACCGTAGGAGTGTGACTGTTTTTCTTCAATTTTAACTTCGGCTGCATAGAAACCTGACAGTGATTGCACCCTGCGAACCCACTCCTCTCCGGGAGCTTGTTTGCATAACAACATCCCGTTTCACTTCTATTCCAAGGTAATATGTAAGCAACCCTAGATCACTCAGTTTAAACACCTCAGCCATCTGTAATTTAAACTTTTTGATACTACTATTGTTGCTTCCTATGATAACCAAATCATCAACATATACACCTACTAGCAGTCTATCACCTTTAGGTCCCCTCCCATAGATGGCGTTATCAGATTTGCACTTAACAAAACCCATTGCACTTAATTTTTCATCAAATTTCAGGAGCTTGATGTAAACTATAAAGAGCTTTGTTAAGTTTCAATACCTTATACTCTTCTCCTTTCCGTATAAATCCTGGAGGCTGCTTCACGTACACCTCCTCTTGAAGATCTCCATTCAAAAATGCTGTCTTCACATTCATATGGTGCACCTGCCACCCTTCCCGAGCAGCAAGAGCCAACAGTAGCCTCACCGCCTCCTTACGCGCCACTGGAGCAAGTACCTCGTCGTAGTCGATGCCATGACGTTGTGAGTACCCTTTTACAACGAGACGTGCCTTGTAACGCATCACAACGCCTTGTTAATTTTTCTTGACCTTGAATACCCACTTAGCTATCTAAGATCAATGTTTAATTTCTTCTAACATGAGGTCCAATAATGAGCTGCACAAGGAGTCCAAAATAATGTTGGAATCCGCTGCATTAGAATTCTACCCGCTGTCTTATAGTTAGCACCATTGTCTCTGATTACTTGAACCACTTTTTCTTTACCAATGTGGGCAATCCTCTTCTCAAGCAAATCAGCTAGAATAGCTGCATCATGTGCCTCATTTGATGCATCAACAGACTCTAGGAAGCATGTTCCAGCTGGGCCATTGACAAGAGAATTGATCAAGTGATGTTCCCTTCTATCGGTCCATTTGTCGGACATAAGTGTGCATCCATAAGTCTTCCATGCTAACTCATGATCAGCTCTCATGTTGTTTGTATCATTTACACACTCATGAAGTAGAGGCTCTCTGATCTCATGCATACTAGGCGGCACGTACCCTGAACCACATATTGTGATGTAGCCTCACAAGCAATATGAAATTGTCAAAAGTTTATGGCATTAAAGGGCACACCACACTTGTAGAACCACAAAGCCCATTGTTCACATAATTCCTGTCAGCCTTAGATTTTGTGCTAGCCTCAACGGTGGTTTGGTGTGGTCTTGAGGAGCACCTATCATCCACAACTTGTTCAGGTGTTCTTCGAAGCATGCTTGCAACTTTTCCAGATTGTTTTGTTGCATCTTGTGTACTCTTTAAGATATTCATCTCAAACATGGCTCTCCTTCTTGTAGCACCTGTCTCTGAACTTGGCTGAACAATAGACTGAGAGATGTCCCCAACCTGCCCCTGCTTCTGTTGCTGCCCACATCATCATCTAGGAAAATAGGTCTAGTTTTATTTTTTTACCAAGTAAGATGCCCAACATCCTGTAGCAACCCATTGTTTGGACCTCATGTTTGGACCTCATGCAACAAGGATGCCTTAGGCAGGGATCCAAGGCGACGGGGATGCCTTGGATCTCCCGGGCGCCTTACCGTTTAAGCGACGGCTTAACATCTATGATTGTACTCACTAAACATTGTGCTGTCCTAGATATTTTTCTCTTGTGTGGACAGGAGAGTAGATGTTGATTTCCGGGTTCACTACTTTGTTTTACACTATTCTAATGTTTGATTAGAAGGGAGAATCCAGACAGATTCTGGTGCGATCCTGCCACAGCGTTTTAATACTAAATTATTCTTCTAACAGGGCTCAGGACTGTGGCATGAACAAAAGAAATTTACGAAGTATGCTCAGGCTTCTCTGCAGCTTTGCGAAGTGTACATGGAAATGTCTTCATCATCTGGGAACCGACGAGAGTTATTACTAGCTGAGATGCACCTTAAAAGTTCCTTGAAACAGGTATGTGTAACACTTCCATCCTGGGTAGTTGAGGACTTGCAGACGCAATATCTAGCTTGAGTAACAACACCAAAAAATGGGAGTGTATAAATTTGAAGTGACTGAACTTGTTATTACCTTTCTGTCACGTTATTGAAACATTAGATAAATATCCTGGTTTGGCAATAATAAAGCCATGTAGTCATAAATTTGGGCATTGATTGGTAAGAAACTTGGCAAAGCTGAAAATCTTTTATAACAGGGGAAACTGATCGTAGGAACTGTTTCCCCATGTAGGCGACAGATTTCTCAGATACCGAAGAATACAAAGCTCTCGACAACTGTCTTGAGGAAATAAAGAATTTGATTGGTGGTGCTGCCTAAGCTTATCTAGGTAAGTTTGGTACTCTGCATTCGTTTTGTTGATGTTAAGACAGTGCAAATTTGTACTATATCTTGTCTTAATGTCAAGAAAAAGAATCCGGAGGGAGCAACTTCTGATAAGTCAAATTATTCCCAAGTACACATTATTACTTCTTTACATGGGTAGAGTTCACTACAATCTTGTTCTTTTCGTGTTTTTGTTTGTCACTTCACTTCGGTAAAATAGATATGCTTTAATCTAGTTTCTAATTAAGTTTCTCAAACTTTGATAGATTTTGCTAGTGCCGAGGTCACCTGTCCAGATTAAAGAACATCCGAATTCCTATCTGCCTGGCAAAATCTTTGTTGGAGCTACGACAAGGGAAGAATTATTTTGCACTCAAACCAAGCATCAGTAGCACGGGGGCTCCAGCACAAAAAGAAATGCTCATGATCCTTTGGAACCCTATCACGTTGTAATCACGTTGTGTAACTTATAATGTTTTGTTGTAGAAGTAGCCTTCTGTGGAGGGTTTGTGCAATTTTTGTAGCAGGTAATGTAAACATTTTGTACTTAATGAAATCTGATTGCGATTTGCCAACTTCAAAACCGAAACAACCCAGTATCCGTACTCATGCCGGGCCCTCTATTGCTTGTGGAAGGGGAAAGAAGTGTATCTGAACACCTCTGTACTGGACTACTGGTCTGAGTACTGATGAAAAGTTTTTATTTAAGAATATACAGTAGGGGAAAACCTACTGATGTAAATATTAAAAGTAGGGGGGGAACCTACTGTTGTAAATATTAAAAGTAAAATTCATCAGAGATCCAGTAATCTGTCCATGAGTGATGTGATTCCATTGTGGGGCCTAAGCCTCATTATAATTTCGGTTTGTTAGCACAAAAGCAGGAAACACTCTTAATGTAGTGGTTACGTAGGTATATGAGAAGTTGATCAATCTTTCATCACATATAACATCGCTTATCGAATCATCGTTTTATATAACTTACCTTTTAATTCTTGTGAGATTTTCCTTGTCATATAAAATTGCATATGCTTGCCGTCACATCATCCATCCTATGGAGGTAATCTGGTGGAACTGTGGAAGTAAAATTCATCCTAGAAGTACCAGGAGTACTTTAGAATTGCACTTCAGAAGTAGTATTATTACAAAGAGACAAGGTCCACAGGGCAGCGTAAAAGTCATGGGCAGATTGACCGCTAAGCAGTTAACATTCGGTCCTGTAATCTTGAATACTATGGTTTGGCGCGCTGACATCTAGCTTATCCAGCCGATCCCTAGCCAGATCAAGTTGCTCTGGATAGCCAGACAGACAGTGCAAGCAATGCAGAAAAAGAAACTAAGAGAGAGAGGAACCGCAGATAGATGAGCATACTCTGCTCTGCCGTGACCACCAATTTGATGCTCTTGAGAAAGAAGAGGTTGCCGGCCTTCTAGAACACCGGCTGTTGCAACTAAAAAGGCAGACATACTCATCATCATCATCATCATCATCTGTTCGCAGCTAGGTGAAACGTTGTTATCGCTAGTGGCGCGTTGATCGTGATTAGCTTGATATGAGTTTCATCGGTTCAGCACCGACCAAACAACTATGTCAGCACCCAACAATGATTTGAAGGTGCCATCTGAAGCAAGAGAGGAAAGAGGAGGGCGATGATATAGAGGAGGCTCATCCGGGAGGGAGGCAGGCTGTTGAGCTCCGAGATCGCCACCTCGCGTGCTCTTACCTTCGCAAACCAACGACAAATCCAGCAGTAAATCGTTAATCCGTCACCAGCCAAACTCGAGGAAAAAAGAACTGCCAGCACAATAAGCTAGGCATTAGATCACACGAGGAGCAACAGATGTACGTAGAGCTTGAACGCAGCTCCTTCATAAGCTCCACCTTCTTGTCTGGCTCCTCCGCCCGAGCCGCCGCCATCGTCATCTCCGTCCGTTCTCCGAGAGGAAACCCTTCAGGCCTCTAACACCCGGAAAGGCTTTGCTGCATTGAAGCACAGTGTAATCGTGAAAGGCGAGAGGAGCCGCGGACGAGATCGGCCTCAGGCCTCACTTATTAGCTTCCGAGGGCCCAAGAAGCCCTCCTCAAATGGACTGGGCTTGCAGCCCCTTCTCATCTCGCCGGCAGCATCCGAGAAGGTGGCACCAACTTGCCGAGTAACCATTTTTTATGCAAATGCCAGGTGCTCTACCTATAGGTCATATCTGATTTATCTAATATTTTTCAGATTCGAATGTCCAGTTTCAAGAAACGATTTTGATCAATATCTTACCGAATAGTCAGATATTCATATTTATTTCGATATCTATATTTGATCCGACTAAAATCCGAACAGAAAGCAGCCTAATGGGCTCGGCCCATACAACTCACGAAACTGCTAAGTCCACATAAGAATTACACACAAGGTATTATAAAATATATTTCTCGAATACATAAAATTGTAGCAAAATTTTAAAGTAATATTTGATCTCTAGAGCATAATGCAAGTATAATTGTCCAAAATAAATTGTGGAGAGTAATAAAATAAATATAACCATTCAAAAAACATTTAAATAATAAGAAATTAGGAAAATCCATATGCAATCTCAAAATTAAATAATCTCATCACTAATAATTTTCTATTATGAACTCGGAGGACTGAATTAACTGTATGTTCATGAAGTCTATTCATCATTGTATTAACCACTTTATTATTTAATATGATGAATTCTGATATTATATTGTAATATGACGTCGTATGTAAAAAGTTATTTCCAAAATAAATTTCCGAGTCTGTCTGATATCGACATGTTTTTGATCCGATTGATCCGTTTCTGATATATCCAACATATACGATACCAAGTTTGTTTTCGACTCCTATTCGGAATTCTGCATATGAATATAAAAATAGTTTAGCCTTTATCCGACCGTATCCGACAGTCTTCATCCCTATCTACATATTCATTAAAAAGGACAACAACAACAACAACAACCAAGCTTTTACCCCAAGCATGTTGGGGTCGGCTAGACATGAAACTCAATAATTATATATATATATATATATCAATGAAGTAAAAAAGAGAAAGAGATATAAGAACAACAAGAAAAAAAAAAGAAAAAAAATAAGACTAAGATTTTAGCACATGAATTGCTACTTTCCATGCGGTCCTATCTTGGGCTAAGTCTCTGGATACATTCCAATCTCTCAAATCTCGTTTTACCGCCTCCTCCCAGGTCAACTTTGGTCGTCCTCTACCCCTCCTAATATTTTCTCTACCTCTTAAAATCCCACTGTTAACCGGTGCTTCTGGAGGTCTCCGCTGGATATGTCCAAACCACCTTAGTCGATGTTGGACTAACTTCTCTTTAATCGGCGCCACCTCTCCCCTATCACGAATCGCCTCATCCACCGTAGCAATGCGCATCTCCGCGACACTCATTTGTTGGACATGTTGCCGTTTAGTTGGCCAACATTCCGTCCCATAAAACATCGCTGGTCTAATCACTGTCCTATAGAACTTCCCTTTTAGCTTTTGTGGGACCTTCCTATCACATAGGATTCCAGAGGCTTGTCGCCATTTCATCCACCCTACCTTGATCCTGTGGCAAACATCCTCATTAATATCGCTAGTGCTTTGTAACATTGATCCTAAGTATCGGAAAGAGTCCCTTCTAGGTACTATATTTGTCCTTGTAGACTAACACTTCCCTCTTCATGACCAACACCACTAAAGTAACAACTCATATACCCGATCTTGGTCCTACTAAGTATAAACCCCTTGGACTCTAAGGTTTATCTCCATAACTCTAATTTCTTATCAACACCATCCCTAGTTTCATCTAGCAGCACTACATCGTCGGCAAAGAGCATGCACCAAGGGATATCCCCTTGTATATCCTTCGACACCTCATCCATCACCAAGAAAAAGATGTATGTGCTCAAAGCTGATCCTTGATGTAGTCCTACCGTGATAGAAAATGCATCAGTCCTATTTATTAAAAAGGAAAAAAAATAGAAAAAATACAAAACACGAAAATGGTTACCGGTAGCCTCAGCTGCCATAACCGAACACAAAACAAACACAGACAAACACATACGGACTTCCCAAGGAGGCTCACACCAACCTGAGCTCTATGTCACGGCGACCAAATGCCAACTGATAAACCTTGTAGTTGTCAAATGGCAACAAATCGTAGTGATGGAAATGCAAGAGAGAAGAAGATCTGCTACTTCTCCACAACCATGTTGCCATCGATCCAAGCAGTTGAGAGGCTAACGGTAAGCGACTAGTCGCCCCGTCACTAAGTCAAGAATGGATTGCTAGTGTACCTCCAATAACGACGACTCCAATGAGAAATATGACATAGAGGTGTGGTCGTCGCTCTTCCAGTGGACCAGAAACTAGGTTTTCACCTAGAGGGGACCAACGGAAGTGATGAGAAACACAACAACGTCCCAAAGGGGACCACGACGCCCACATGTATCACTGTTGTCTGTCCAACATATGTCGGATTAGTCTTTCGCCTGTACCTACCTATCGACCCTTGACTCCTATTTAACTACTGCATGAAGGCCACCGTCAAAAACACTGACCACTAGGGACAGATGAAAAACGCATCCCTAGCAAGTCGATGGCACAAACTGCCATAGGACACACCATCTTCCTCTCGTCGACCAACCGCGTCATGCCATCCATCCCGCATCTGCGGTCTTCCCCTACTCGCAACCTAGGCACACTGCCCCTCTCCTTGAAAACCTCCCACCACAGCTAGCCGACACTATGCTTTGCTACGGTCAACGTGCTGAAGCAAACCCACACTGCGACCTCCACGCCACGTCCTTGGTCACCATCGAGCCATGCCGCACACTTCGCTGTCTCGAGGTTGCAGTGCCCTCAAGACACAACAACCGGAGCTAGACAAGCCACGTCACATGCTAGACAAGACACTCCCTCCGCCACTAGCACGCAACATCTCTGCAATGCCCTCATGGTGCCCTCATTCATGCTGGCATCGTGCACGCTCTCTCGGCATCCCTGACGACGTCACTTGCATCGCAACTCATCCTGCAAACTCACGTTGCTGCTAGCCAAGACAACGTTCACACCGAAAACATCCGACCAGCTTCCTGTTGCCGTCGCACTCGGCTCCGTCCCACAGCACCAGTGTCATCATAGCCGGTGCTGCCGGCTCAAAGCAGTCGCTCGCACACATCCGCCCGCACTTGGCGCCGCCAGCCTGAACCACACATCACCACGCCATCCTTGTCGGCTAAGGCAGCGTCAGCGCCGACGATGTCCTCCACTCCTCGCGTCTCCACTGCATCCACTGACACCATCCACAACTCTGAGCTCTGCCCTGATTTGTCCGGATCGGTCGCCAACGTGCCAGATCGGATCGCCAGACCTTGCTGCCAGCGCCATCACTACCACCAACTGACACGCAATGAGCCTCCGCGAAAATGTGCGAAGTGTCCCTTGTTGAGGCAGCCCCAACTGCATCCATCACTGCCACCAGTTGTCGCACAATCAGCCTCCGTGAAAACGTGTGAGGTGGTCCTTGTTGGGGCAGCCCTGACCCCGCCACCATCACTTTCTCCGTCTGTCGTGGAATCCAGCCTCCACCGCGTGGCGCAGCCCCAGCTATGGCAGCCCTGATATGCACCATCTTCTGTCGCCAGCCGCCGCACAATCCAGCCTGCACGAGAAGGCTCGATGCAGCCACGCTGAAGCAGTACCGACTTGCGCCGTCATTGCTGTCGGTCGCCGTGTGACTCGGCCTCCGCAAGCACACAACGCGGCCTCCGCCAATTCAGCCGCTGCCAGACACCCTCGACCGTCTTCCCTGCTCCTGCTGCGTGCCCAGCCACGTACGCACCAGCCTTGCCTCAATACTGACCAGATCTTTCATCAGACAGCCGCTCCGGTCGGGAGGCCGCCGTATTCGGCCGCTGCCGCCACCAACATCGCCGACCTTCAATTACACGGCGACGTCCACGAATCTGGCAAGAAAACCTCGCTGTTGTTCGTTGCATACTCTGCATTTTTTATTTGAATAAGGGCAGTTACATGAGTGTCACGTTGTGTAATAAGACTCAGTGTATGCATGTAGTGCATGTGTGAGCCCTCAGCCGAGACTGCTCGAGTTGTTGCTGAAGACGTGGTGTGTGTAGAAGTAGTTTCATCTCCACAAAGACTGGATCATGGCTGGTCGCGGATTCAGTAATCCTTGTGTAATTCTGCTATATATTGAACTGAACACAAGAAGGCAGGTGTGCCAGTCCAACAGTCTTCCCCTATTTCCTCTGTTCTTGTGCGATCCCTGAGAGCAGACACAATTCCAGCGCAAGCTCAGCGATCCTACGTGCTACAGATGATCAGGAGTGTGCTCCTGCTCCAACATGTGGCATCAGAGCCGACGCAAAAAGGAGGAGATGTCGACGCCGCGCACGCCAAGGTTAGCATCGCCGACAGCGCCCACCAGTGCCGGAGATGACAGAGCACTGGCAAATCAATTTCGCTGCAGAGCATGTGGTACGAGAGACGAGTGAATCACTTGTCTATACGATGCTGTCACGCTCCAACTACAACCAGTGGCCGCTCTTGATGCAAGTCAACCTCGGGGCGTAAGAATTATGGCAATGCCGTGGAATCGGACAAGGTGGAACGCCATGTAGACCGGCTCGCCTTTGCTGCCATCTTGAGGGGGGTGCCCAGCGACATGCACACGTCACTTGCTGCGAAGACGACGGCGAAGCTGGCGTGGGAGGCTGTGAGGAGTATGAGAATCAGCAATGATCGCGTTCGTGAGCGAACGCCCAACTACTGCTGCGTGAATTCGAGAACATCGAGTTCAAAAGAGAGACGGTGGATGACTTTGCCATAAGAATCACCAGCATTGCAAGCAGCCTTCGGACCCTAGGGGAGACAATTGAAGAGGTGAGAATTGTTAAAAAAAATTATTGCATGTTGTTCCCATGCAGTATATGCAGATTGCCTTGTCAATCGAAACATCGTTGGATCTCAACAAGTTGTTGGTTGAGGAATTAGTTGGCAGACTCCGTGCAACGGAAGATTGCCTTGGTAATAATGCAGATGTGGTCGACAAGGCAGGAAAGTTGCTCATGGCTGAGGAGGAGTGGCTGGCACCTGATTCATCATCTGGCAACAACAAGAATGGTGGTTCTGCGGCACTGCTGAAGAACAAGGGGGCAGCAAAGCCTGAACACCGTGTTAACACCAAGTTCACATCTGAGGGCACTCTCGCGCTGCAAGGTCTTTGTTTGGTTACTGTTGCAAGATCGTGTGTGGACGGCTAACTGGTTGTAGTTAAGAGGCTGGCCCAACTCGTATTTCTGCCCTCTGTGCCATAGAATTCTTGAAACCAGCACCCATCTGTTTATTGAGTGTACATTTACAAGACAACTTTGGTCTGGCGTGGCTAAGTGGACTAGAGTATCATCGTTATGTCCCTTGGAGTGGAAACAAGACCAAGATATATCGCTATGGTTCCAGGACTTGACCATCGGACAGAAACAACTACGGATGGGCCTCCGATCATTGGCGATTATGGTATGCTGGACTATTTGGCATGAACGGAACAAAAGAATCTTTGAATCGAAGGAAGCAGACGTTCATGCTCTACTGCAAGACATCAATGAGCAAACGAGGCTATGGAGCAGGGCAGGGGCGCATTCCTTGACACAATTCATCTGTAGAACCAATCACTGAAAATTCCTTCTTAGAAGCATAGCTGATATGTTTTCGTGGGTTCTATTGCACACCTTGTGCTAACCCTGGAACACTTTTGTATTTTACCATCATCTCCTTAACATAATGCCCAAAGCAGATTTTCTAAAAAAACATCTGAGGGCACTCCACGCAGAAAGGGCAAGTGTCGGAACTATGGTATTGGGAACACTGGGCCAAAGAGTGTTGAAAACCACGTCGGGGGCAAAAGGAGGAAGCTCATCTGGCCAGAACAGAGACTAATCAACCAGCTATGTTGCTGGTTTCTTTAGACCAGAGCCCCATGTTACTGAAAGGTGATAGTAAATTCAGTCAAATGAACACTCTGAAACAAAGTGGTTTCTTGACTCTAGTGCTAGTGACCATATGTCTGGAACTAAATCGGTTCTAGCATCCCTTGATGAGTCTGTCAAAGGAGAAGTAACATTTGGATATGGCTCTTCAGTTCAGATCAATGGACAGGATTCAGTGATTTTCAGAGGCCATCGACAGGAGCACAAGGTATTCTCCGAAGTGTTTTACATTCCCAAGTTGAAGACTAATATCATAAGTCTTGGACAACTTGTTGAAAGTGGTAGCAGGATAGTCATGGAGAGTGGTTATCTTTGCATACTTGGGAGTGACAGCACTCTGATCATCAAGACTGCAAGTTCAGCAAACAGGCTCTACATAGCAAACCTGACTGTGGTGAAACCGGTATGCTTACTGTCCAAGACTGATGATGAGGCCTGGTTATGGCATGCAAGGTTTGGTCACCTGAATTTCAGGGCTCTGAGAGATTTGGATAAGAAGAAGATGACTTATGGCATCCCAGTGGTTGACAAAATTGAGCAAGTAAGTGATGGTTGTGAGCTTGGAAAGCACCACAGAAAACCATTTCCTTATCAGTCTGAATATAGAGCAGAGAAGGGAATTGATCTTTTCTATGGTGACATTTGTGGTCACATAAATCCTCCTACACCTAGTGGCAAGAGGTATTTTCTGCTCATAGTGGATGATTTCAGCAGATTTATATGGCTTGAACTTTTGTGTGAAAAGAATGAAGCTTTTCACTACTTTAAGCTGATCAAGGCCCAAGCTGAAACTGAGTTGGGGAGAAGACTGAAGGGGTTCAGAACTGATAGAGGAGGGGAATTTAATTCCAATCAGTTCACAGGATATCTTGGAGATCTCGGAGTAAAGCATTATCTTACTGCACCTTATACACCTCAACAGAATAGGGTTGTTGAAAGGAGAAATCAAACCATTGTGGAAATGGCTAGGTGCATGCTAAAAGGAATGCAGGTCCCTGCTAAGTTTTGGGGGGAGGCAGTTAAGACTGCAGTTCACATCTTGAACAGATCTCCAACAAAGAGTATCCAAGGGAAAACTCCCTATGAAGCATAGAAAGGGAGAAGGCCTTTTGTGAAGCACTTCAAGACATTCGAGAGAGTTGCAGAACCTGGCACCACCAAGTTATCAGACAGATCAGTGCAGGGGGTGTTTTGGGCTATGAGGCAAACTCCAAGGCTTATAGGATTTATGATCCCATCAATCACAAGGTGATAATATCCAGAGACATTAAGTTCGATGAAGAGAAGTTGTCAGTACCCTCAGGACCGGTTACCCCCGGTGTATGAGCAAAAGAAGATAGGGACCCGGCCTGCAGGCTAGGCCCCACCGCTAGCTAGAGAGCACTCATGAGAAAATGCGTGCTCTAGGCCTCGAGCCCGACCACTTGCTAAGGAGGGCTCCGAGGCTGCCACGTGTGTTCATGCCCTAGGCCTGACTACCGACCGAGGGTGGCTCCGAAGCCGCCACGTGTCCAGTGGTGCCAGACCCGATCTTTTGCTAGGAAGGGCTCCGGTGCTGCCACGTGTCTGGAACTTCCGAGCTACACCCCCTGCCGGAGAGAGCTCTGGAGGTGCCACATGTCCTACGGCTCCGGGTGTGACCTCCAGCATGGGAGGGCTCCGGTGCTGCCACGTGTCCAACGACTCCGGACACCTCGCTACTCCGCGAGATAGCTCTGGTGGAGACGCGTGTCTCGGGGGCCAATCACCCGGACGCCGCGCCGACAAGAAATGGGAAGATGCCAAGGAGTAAAGAGAAAGGTACACTATCAGACCGTGCATTCAAGGTTCGCACCTTCCCCTGAAGCATGGCTCACGGCGTACGCCCCCTTCCTTCGCCTACTCACCATTACGATGATGAGACAGAACAGAGAGGCATGACTGCGCAGTAGTGCCGCCCAGAGGCACTAAGCCATCCAGCAGAGCGAGGAGACACGGCGACAAGACAACTACTTTATCATCACCTGCTACCCGGTCAGAGGCGCTCGGCGGGTCAGGCGGCGCGCCTTAACTCCACCGACAGTGACAATGCGTATAGCAGTGAAGACCCTATCTCATGTATAGGGCACAGATAGCCGCGGGGCCACCTGTTGGGCCCCGGGCCATATTGTAACTGCCTCGGCCTTGTGCTATAAAAGGACCGGGGCAGCCACCATAGGAGGGGTTCACTCTCAGATCACTCTAGCACCAAAAAGGCTGAGCTTCCTCAGCACTCATACACACAAGCAATACAACAAGCACACCCGTGAACGTAAGTGTGACACCCGGTTCCGAAAATAGAACCAAGTGAATGCATATGTGTGCCCAGGATGTTCATCACACATACACATGTAATCCACAAACTGAATTCAGAATATAGCCACAAATAAATAGGGTTTAAGTACTTTATTACAATGACTCAATGTCTCACACATGAATGTCTATCTTATTCTTGCAGCGGAAGACTCTAAACAACGGCGGAAAGTGACTAAAGACAGCATGCTCCATCTTCAACTCCATAGACATGTTGATGGTAGTTCGCACGCCTAGTACTCCACATGGTCCTCGAAGTACTCATCTCCTGTAGCTGATGTTTATGTGGTAATGCAAGGGTGAGTACATGTCGTACTCAGGAAGTGCGGGAAAAGTATGACATGTAGCTTACAACATGATATGGAATAAAAAGTCTAATTGTAGCAAGCAAATTTTATTTCATAAAATATGATAAAAATAGCAACTATCTCTAGGTGAGTTAAATCCTAATATAACCAAGTAAAACACAACATTCTTTCATCAATATTCCTTCACCATAATTCACCATTTATCAAGTCTCAATCAGCAATTAATCTTTCTCAAGTTTATCTCATGCTCATAACTATTCATAACCATATCATATTCATATAACCGAAACCAAACTCAATGTCATGACTCAAAACAGTCCTAAAACCAATCCCAATGACCATACCATAACCATACCGAATAACCATCCCAAGTTTTCCCTCTAATCATGTGAGTCGGCCAGGTGCTTGTGACCGGAAGCACGGCTATCGTGATAGTTTTTCACGACCATACCCGACTCATCAACTTTCCCGGTGACAAGGATGTTTAACAAAACTAGTAAACTCCTATAAAAGGGTGTCCCATTAAGTTGACTCAAGCATACGAGTTTTCGCAAACAAAACAGTTTCAAAACATCGGATCAATATGGTCAAGGGGCACTCGCCTTGCTCCCGTGGCTCTTGTTGCTCAAGCGTCTCGAAGTCTTGGTGCTGTATTTCCTCGTAGATGGCCTCTTGAGATTGTTCTTCTACTCACGATCATGCACAAACAAAATTCACAGCAATCAATCATCATGCACAAACTTTACTCAAGATGCAATGGGGTAGATGAGTGCAAATCCTATGGTGTTGTTTTATTAAACCAGTTTGTACGTGTTCTTGCATGTTTTAACGGGCTTTCATGGGGTTTTATGATGAACAAGGATGTAGGGATCAAGTGTGGACGTGGTGATGATCTTGACTCAAGATCTAGATCAATTCCACCGTCAAAAATCGATCAAAACGCGATCTGTTCACACGTAAAAGTTTCTGTTCGAAGGGGCGAAGAAAACGGATGCGTAGAAACAGCAGCGACGTCGTAAGATGGGTAATGGGGACCTACCTCACTTCCTTTTGGTGGCAGGGCCTTCCTTCTAGCAATGGCAGCAGCGGAGAATTTTTCTATGGAAGATTAGGGCAGGACAGATCGTCGGGCTTCTTCTCCTGCGATGGCGGGGCGTGATGGGGCTCGACAGCGGCCAAATTCCGGCAAGGGGGGAATTTGGTGACATGGCAGCAAGGAAGGGGGCTTGGCAGCAGGGGGGACGACCAAAAGAGAGAGGGGTCGGCCAAGGGGGTGGGGGTTATATTTATAAGGGGGAAAATGAGAGTCCTACTCCAATTGGAGCTCAAATAAGAGTCCTATTCAATATTTTTTTTACCTTAACAAACTTATCTCTTGTGGTGCGGCAGCCTTGGGGATTTTATCCCCAAAATGTGGGTAAAATTCCCCATTTTGGGAATTGGGGAATTTAGAAATTTTGAGAGAAATTTGGAGAAATTTAGGAATGGCTCATTTCAGCTATCTTTTCCCATTCCTCACCATTTCTAGGTCACTTGTTCCATTTCTACATTTCCCTCTTCATTTCCATGTCCCATTTTCCATTTGTACATTCTCCTCTCCATTTCTATGCCCCATTCTCTATTTCTGTATCCCCTTCTTCATTTCTGTGGTTTTTCCTCCATTTCTATGGTTCCTTCCTCTATTTCTATGGTTCTTTCTCCATTTCTATGGTTCTTTCTCCATTTCTATGGTTCTTCCTCCATTTTTATAGTTCTTTCTCCATTTCTAGGGTTCTTTCTCCATTTCTAGTTCTTTTATAATGCTTCTCTACATGAAAAATGTATGCAATGCATGGAAATGAATTTGAGGGTGTTACAGTAGGGTATTACGCTCTGGCGGCCCGAACCACGTAAATCCTCATGTCCCTCCTTGCCATTGTGCTCCGACCTTCGATAACCACTAGCCCCTCCAAAAGAAAGAACCTCCGTGGGCTTCTTCCGAGCAGACCGGGGGAAGTGTCATAGCGAACATTTCGACATTTGGTGCGCCAGGAAGGGGGCTTTTGGTTCTTGAAACTGTTCGTGAAGCCCACAATGGTGAACATCCAATTTGGCGGAGGTTCTTCCCGCCCCTTGCGCTACCAACGACAGAGCGAGAAGGAAGCACCCTCTGGTCCCAAAGCGGGATCGTCTGCGCCAGCACTAGTCCCTACGGCGATGGTGCCTGTTGCCTCCTGGCAGCCTTCGGTTGCGACAACGTCGCAAGCTCCGACCGAAGCCAGCCCAGAGAGCGCACTGCTAGCTGCTCGTGCACTCCTTCACAACCCCCCTAGCATGGGAGCTTCTCCGTTCGCTGCCGAGCAGTGGTGCAACGACGTCAACCGCCTGGTCATCACCGCGCTCAACTCGCTAGTAGCTGCAGGTGGCCGAGGGCCGCGCACCGACAAGCGCCCATGACAACCGTCCAACAGCGACGACGGCAACCAGCGGTGCTCAGTCCACGACTCAAAATGGCACAGTGCCAGCGAGTGCCGGGAAATACAAAAGCTTGTGGGGCGCCTCCGAGAGCTCTGACAGCAGCGCCGGGATGGTGCGCCCTTCCGCCAGAGGGAAGGCAAGCAAAAGGATGACCCGCAGGTCAGTGATGGTCAAGAGATGGAGTACCAAGACGCCAAGCGGGCGTCGAAGGTCGTCTGTGACCAAGGAGAGGGCACCGGCTCCGACCACATCCCAGATGAGCATCGATAGACGCTCCACGTGATGTACGGGGGTCATGGGACATCACGTCCCGATGAGACATCAAGACCCTCCGGCGGGAGGTCATGGCAGTAGTGCCCACCCCCAATCCGGCTCCTTACCGCAAGTGGATGGAGACGGAGATCATCTTCACCGCCTCCGATTGCCCGAAGAACATGGCGGGAGCGGGGCAGCTGCCAGTCATCGTCTCCCCGACCATAGCGAACGTGAAGCTCTACCACGTGCTGGTCGACGGAGGAGCGGGCCTCAACCTCGTCAGTCTAGCAGCCTTCTAGAAGCTTCAGATCCTGATGGGAAAGCTAGCCCCGTCGCGTGACGCGGCCCCATGGCCTTGTCGAGCCAGGATCATGCTGAGGGGTGCTGCGTTGCACAGCACCGGATAACGCACATGAAAGATACAAAGCGGAAGCAAAGTTTTATTACATAAACCGGTTTATGAACATTTGTACAACAAAATATGTTCCGTCTACACTCATGGGCATAGACTACGCATCGAGTTCATGTTCAGCCCGTGAACGTGTCCCCGCAAGCACGCACACACACTAACACGGCGGCGTGCACGACTCCCACTCGACGGGGTTCCCCTCTTGGGGTTCCGTCTCCTCCTCGGGAGTCCCTTCCTCATAAACCCCTGCAAAAGCTTCAAACACAAGAAGTGAGCACGATGGCTCAGCAAGACTGACCCGTCTCCCCTATACATGAAACTTCTACATGAATGGTTTTAGGGTACATGAGGTAAAATAAGTTGCAAAGGACTCGCCTAATTAATGGAACCTTACTTTCAAGTTTTAGCAGCAGGTTGTGGAGAACCTTACGCTAAGGCACATGAGAGAGCCGCAATCAAACAAGAAACACATTTCTCTCATGTACTTTACCTAAAGTTGAAAAGAACTTTAATTAGCTCTAAACTACAACAAGACATTAACAAGCAAAGTATATCTTTCAAATCAGCAAACTTTTAACATGTATCTAGCCTGTTCTTTCTACGTCACGGTAAAGTGAACAAGTAGTACTCACTGACCGTGAGGGACGGCGATTATAATTGATTTACACCTGCAGGGTTACCCGAATAACCCGTCACGTACGCCTGTACTCAATGTTGCCTACAGCAACCATCACGGACATCGTACGCAACCACCATTCACCCGTCAGCCAAATGTTGAACCAGTCCAATCGCCCCGAGCAAGAGGTCTCTACGCGCGCATCCACAGTACCGCCAGCCGATTTGCACCTCGAGCTCTCAACCTACCCTCTGAACGACCAGCTATGCCTCAACACCCAGCTACCCGAGTTACATCAGTTTCTCGGTTCCCATATAGCCGGTAGGTCTTCCGTACTGTTCTAGCTTGTTCAACAGGCGTGCACACGGCTCGGTCCTCAATCGACACAAGCGGAGCTATGGCACCCAGGCCCCAAAGTCCTGCTGCCCTTACTCTCCGCTCGGTCTCATTTTTATTTCCATGTGTTTCATTTGCTAGCTTTACCCGAGCAATGTGCCTCTAGCCTATTCTCGCGAGTAGTTACAACTACTCGACTTGTACCGAATCCTACACTATCTTAGCATTGCAGTAGCTAAATGAGGTTTAAATACCTAAGACCAGCCCAGAGTTTTCTTGACTATGCATTTGGGTTTCAAACAAGACTCTAATGCAAGAAGTAAGTGGGTGCTCAAAGTAAGTTCTCAAAACAGTAAAAAATTGTAAAAAGGTTAATGCAAACCGGAGCTTGTCTTGCTGCTCTTGGTCGTAGGCTAGCTGTTCTTCCAGAGTGACGAAGTCTAGGACTTCGGGTTCCTCCTCAACCTTAGCGACTACATATGATAAATATAAACATGTGTTAATTTAGATGCATTTGAATTGAAGTTAAACTTGTGAGGACTATAAGTCTTACTAGACAGACCCAATGACTCTGAAATTTTTACTGTGGTTTGGATACAACCTAAACAGAGACTAGGCCAAGTTTTATTTGCAGCAAAGCTCATTTGAGTTCTCCACAAATAATTATGTACTTGACTTTAATTGGAGCTCCTAGGGTGTTCTAGGGATTTTCATGGAGCAAGCCATGACTTCCTGAAAACTAGATTTTCATAGGATTCTAATAGAGTTGTTTCACTTAATTTGAAGGTTCCTAGCTAAAGATATGAGCTAAACAATTTCAGAGAATTTCTGAAAAATGTTTCTGGACATTTTTCTTTTCTATGGAACAGTTCCATTAATCACACCATTAGGTGGATCAAATGAGCTCACATGGATCTGAAATTTTTATGGTAGCTCAGGGATATTTTAATGAACATCCTAGCAAAATTCAGAATTTTTCTCCAAAGGTTTCTCCAGTTAAAATTCTACACAGTTTAAACTTTGAAGAATTAATTATTAAGAAATAAGGATTTTCATAGAGTGAAACTTGATTTGTTATAAAGTACTCAAAGAGCTGAATCCAACAAAATTTGGTTCACTCGACTTGGAGTTTCCTAGCCAAAGTTATGTGGGGTTTGAAGTTTGAACTAAAACTAGAAATCGGGGAAATGTTTAAAACACTACACGTGGGCCCCATGCACAGTGTCTTCGTCTACCTCCCGCCAGCGCCCGATCGGGCGACGCCCAACGACGGTGGCGCGGCTTGTTCTCAGCCGTTACTACCTAATTTTTGACATGGTTTCTTCCTACGTGATCCTTGGAGCACGGCGCACACGCCTGGCAACTTCTCGGACCTCGACATCGCCGGAAACATAGTCGGCGACGGTGGAGGCGGAACATGAGCTCGGTTCCGACGGTGCTAGCTCGTCTCGGCGGTGAACACGATCAACCAATGGGTCGCAAAGCACCACTGGGGCACGGGGAAGCTAACCCCGCCCTCCTCTTGGCCGGAGATCGCCGGGAATGTAGACTTCACCGGTGACCCGAGCCGTTTTCACCAGCGGTGGCCCAACTCCGGTGCTCTGCTCACTGGGTTGATCATCATCGCTAGTGTTTGGCTGTGGTAACCGTGAGGTGCTACTCTAGCTTCAGCTCGACCAGGATTTCCAGTGATCAAGTGATCGAGACAAATTTGGAGTTTTAGTTCTCGGTGGTCTATACGGTGATCATCGGAAGAATTGAAATTCCGGCTAACCGGCTCTAAGAGGGAGCTAGGGAGTTCGGGTGTGACACCTGGTCCGTGAAAACGGAACCCAGATGATGCATATGTGTGCCCAGGATGTTCATCACACATACACATGTAATCCACAAACTGAATTTAGAATAATACCATGAATAACAGGGTTTAAGTACTTTATTACATCAATCTCCATCTATTTCTTGCAGCGGAAGTCTCATTCTAGCAGCGGAAGTCTTCTAAACTATAGCGGAAGCAAAACTAAACAGTGGTAGTGGCTCCATCTCCTACTCCACAGGCAAGTTGACGGTAGATCACACGCCTAGTACTCCATATGCTCTTCGAAGTACTCCTCTCCTGTTGCTGATGATGTATCATAATGCAAGGGTGAGTACATGTCGTACTTAGCAAGTGCGAAAAGTATGACATGTAGTTTACAACAAGGTAGGTATAAAAATGCTCATTGCAGAAAGCAAAGTTTATTTCATAATCATGATAAAAACAGCAACTATCTTTAAATGAATTTAATCCCAACATTTATCCAATTAAACCAGTAGCACACCTCCATCATGTTTCACCTCTTTTCATGTCTCATCCAGACATTTATCTTTCTCAACTCTCTTTCTCATACTCATGAATACCATCTCATATTCATGACCATCTCATCTCATATTCAATTCCATCTCATAACCAAATCTCATTATCACGACTCAACAGTCCCAATCTCATCACCAAGACCCAACAGTCTCGAAACCAAACCTCAATGACCAAACCATTAACCAAACCAATGTCCAAACCAAAGACATCCCAATAACCATCCCATCTAATCATGAAAGTTGGCCAGGTGCTTGTGACCGGAAGCATGGCTATCATGATAGTTTTACACTCTGTATAGGTGGCACCACTTTACCCACAAGTTTGTGATTTTGTCACCCGTCGGCAACTGCAGAACCTCCATTTTACCAGTACACAACCGTTAGTGTATGGCCAAGAGATCACAAAATAGCCTTTACAAAGGGGCTACTAGATGTATGGACTCACTAAGGTTTCACCAGCAGGCTCGAATCACCATTCTCCCACCTACGAGCCCCCTCTTGTGCCATGCAGTTCCTAGGGCAGTCCTCTCTCGACTCCCATTCCCCGCGCCTTCCACGGTCCATAACAATCTAGCAACTTACCCAATTAGTCAGCTAAGCCGCACCCATACTTGGCCTTGTGGTGGCACTGTATTCCTGGCATGTGCTTGCATGAACCGATCCTTAGATCTACGGCAAGTAACCACCATCTCATTCTACCACTTCCACGAACAAAGCTTGCCTAGATCTCCCCCGGTCCATGTTCATTAACATCAAGTTCTCATTATTATTATTATGAGTGCAGTAGCTAGACACATCTATCTCGCTTCCCATATCCCGTAGATTAGCGAAGCAAAAAGTAAAAACAACCATACCCGACTCATCAACTTTCCCTGGCGACAAGGGTGGTTAACAAAACTAGTAAACTCCTACAAAGGGGTTTCCCATCAAGTTGACTCGAGCATACACAGTTTTTCGCAAACAAAATAGTTTCAAAAACATGGGATCAATATGGTCAAGGGGCACTTGCCTTGTTCCTGTGGTTTCTGTTGCTCTTGGATCTCGAAGTCCTGGTGTTGTAATCCTTCATAGATAGCTCCTGGAGCTTGTTCTTCTACTTATAATCACGCACATACAAAATTTACAGTAATCAAACATCATGCACAATCCTTACTCAAGATGCAATGGTGCATATGCATGCTAATCCTGTGGTGCTATCAGTTTTTACGTGTTCTTGCATGTTTTAATGGCTTGCATGGGGTTTTAGGATGAACAAAGGTGTAAGGATCAAGTGTGGACGTGGAAATGATCTCGACTCAAGATCTAGATCAAACCGATCAACACATGATCTGTCCACACGCAAAAGCTTCTGTTCAAAGGGATCGAAGGAACAGATGCAAAGAAACCGCGATGACATCGTAAGGTGGTAATGGAGACCTACCTTACTTCCTTCAGGGATATCCTCCTAGCAATGTCAGCAAGACAGATCGTCGGCTCTCTTTCGGCGATGTCGAGCGTGTCGGGGCTCGTTGGCGGTCTCACCGGTGGTTGAACTCCGGCGAAGGGGTTTAGCTCAGCGAGTTTGGGGCTAGGGCCTCTAAGTTGTCGGCTTGGGAAAAGATGTTACGACCAAGGGGTGTTTCGGATTCTATTTATATCCGGAAAAAGAAGAGTCCTACTCCGATTGGATTTCAAATAAGAGTCCAATTTGATTTGTTTTTGGATATTAACAACTTATCTCTAGTTGATTTAGGTGCGGTATCAATTGTAGAAGAAATCATGTAGGTTTCCTCTGTACCAGGTGTTCACGCACAAGGGAAAACCGCTTAAGGATCACGTCCTTCTGCAGGGATAAGCTCCGGAGGCTCCACGTGTCCAGCGGGGGCCTGGGCTTCCCCTTTCCTTAGAGCCGAGCTCCGGTTGTGCCACGTGTCAGGCGGGCGAGACCTCCCTCTCCCTCAGAGGCGAGCTCCGCGTGCGCCACGTGTCTAGTGGGTCGGGACCTCCCCTCTCTCCAGAGATGAGTTCCGCGTAAGCCACGTGTCAGTGCCGGACCTCCCCTCTCTTCGGAGGTGACTCCGAGTGTGCCACGTGTCAGTGCCAGACCTGCCCTCTCTTCAGAGGTGGCTCAGAGAGTGCCACATGTCAGTGCCAGACCTCCCCTCTCTTCAAAGGTGGGCTCCGAGAGTGCCACATGTCCAGCAGCGCTGGATCTCCTTTCTACTCAGAGATGAGCTCCGAGGTCGACACGTGTCCAACAGCGTCGGACCTCTCTTTTCCTCAGAGATGAGCTCCGAGGTCGACACGTATCCAGTAGTGCCTTCTCCTCGGAGGTGACCTCCGAGGACGACACGTGTCCCGCAGTGTCTTCTCCTCGGAGGTCCATGAGATGGTAAATGAAAACGATTAGCCCCACACGAGAACCGCTTTTAATTAAATTTATGTTTTCTTCCAAAATGAGGAGCTCCGAGGATGACACTTGTCCATCAGGTCGGACCTCCTGGAGGCGAGCTCCGAGAGCGACACGTGTCTAGCGGGGTCGGACCTCTCGGAGGTGAGCTCCGAGGGTGACACATGTCCCGCGGGGTTGGGCCACGCTTCTCCGCAGTGACTAGCTCCGAAAGCGACACGTGTCCTACGGGGCTGGCCTTGCTTCTCCGCAGAGGCAAGCTCCGAGCCTGCCACGTAGCCAGTTGGTGCGGGACCTCACCCCTTTCGCAGGGATAAGCTCCGAAGGCGCCACGTGGCCAGCGGCCGCGGGAAGTGCCTACGGCGCTCTCGGTGGATTGGATTTGACTCTTTTTAGCTATCTTTCAGATTCTTTCTATGTTTCCACTTCTTTTAAAATGCTCTCTCTATATGAATTACGTATGCATGCATGAATACAAAATTGAGAGTGTTACATCGGGGAGAGCTAATAGACTTCGATGCTAACCTCAGAGATTCGTTTGCCGCGCTGGAGAATCTTAGAGCTGCTCGGTCGGCGGCGTCGAGTTGGAGGAGCTTTCGGGTTGACAGAGCGATGGAAGATCGGCTCGGACAAGCTCAACCGAAGCTGATCACGAGCAGCTGAGGGCTGTAGCACATCGAGCAAGGACCGACGGTGCCGTTTGTGGCCTCAGCTCATGCTGGAAGGGACTGCTTCGTCCGGTCGACGGCGGGGTGGTGAGGTGGAGCTGTGCGGCGACTTGCTCTGGTTTCTCAGTGCTGAAAACGTTGAGGCAGCGTGAAAACGGGCTGCTGCCGTCGGCAGCTCGAAGCTAAATAGCTGAGGACGTCGGTTCGTGGCTCTGATCGCCGACCAGGAGGTGGCAGCGGCATGCATTGTCGTGGCGATCGCGTGCAAGAACTGAGCTTCGGTGGCTTCAGTCGGTTAATTTTTGCTGGTGAGGCTGACAGGTGGGACCCACCTCCATTTTAACCTCTGAAATTAACTTTCTCCCACTGCTCTAAACAGTAGTCCCAAAATTACCCTCTGAAATTTGAATTATCTACCAAGTGCCCATTTAAACTTGATAGAATGCAAATTGTGAAGTGTTTGAATAAGATTTCAGCACATATGCAGTTTGAAATTCAAATTGAGTTTGAATTTGCTAAACTTAGCTCATGTCAAGATTAACTCCAAATGGAGTGAAAACTGGTGTGTGAGCTCACAAAAATGTGCTGAGTAAGAATATGCCTCCCACTTTTGAATTTATGGGATGGAAGTAGTTTGAATTTGACTTTGGGTTCAAACTAACCCCTTTCTAGTTATACCCAAAAAGACCTCAAAAAGGTTTTGGATTTGGGTGAAATTTGGCATGGGCATTCCTAGCAAGGTGTAGGAGTACTTCATATGCCCAGCCCCTATATGATGCATGTGGGAAATGCCACTTTTGCATTTTGTGAGTTTATTCTCTAATGACCATGTTGATGTTGTTTACTTGCTCTTCAAATGTGTTCACAAAGTTTCCTCAAATGAGGTGTGTGTGTGGTCATGAACACTTTGAATATGTGCCAATAACTTAGGCCCTTACATTCCTCCCCTCTTAAAAGAATCTCGTCCCGAGATTATAAGGTGAAAATGAGAGAGAGGACGGTGGAAAAATTACCGTATTGCGACGTGAAAAAGTCAGGGTAGTTAGCGCGAAGAAATCCTTCGCTCTCCCATGTCGCTTCGTCTACGGAGTGATTACTCCATAGAACTTTGTAGAACCACAACGTACGGTTGCGTGTGGTTCGGGCCTTTTCATCAATAACCTGAACCGGTTCCTCCCGATACGTGAGATCCGGTTTCAGTTCTTCTATATCCTCCAGCTGAATGGTAGTTGATAGCTTGAGACACTTCCTCAGCTGGGAGATGTGAAAGACGTTGTGCACACCGGAGAGTGCTTCTGGTAAATCCAGCCGGTATGCTACCGATCCACATCTTTCCGTAATTTGAAATGGACTGATGAATCGGGGTGCCAACTTTTCTCTCACCCCGAATCTGTTCACGCCCTTTTGGAGACACACGTAGATATACGTGATCCCCGACTTCGAATTGTAATGGGCGTCTTCTCCGGTCCGCATACAGTTTTTGTCGGGATTGGGCGGCTTTTAGGTTCGCTTGAATCAGCCGAACCTTTTCTTCCGCGTTGTTGACAAGATCAACCCCGAAGGTGACCCTTTCGCCAGACTCACACCAATTTAGTGGTGTGCGGCATTTTCTCCCATATAGCACCTCGTAACACGCTATCTTGATGCTGGCTTGGTACCCATTGTTGTACGAGAACTCGGCTAACGTTAAGTGATCATCTCAATTCTTACCGTGGTTGATAGCGTAAGCTCGTAACATATCTTCTAATATCTGATTTACCAGCTCGGTTTGCCCATCCGTCTACGGGTGGTACGCTGAACTACGGATCAGCTTCATCCCCAACACAGCGTGTAGCTGCTCCCAAAAATGGGACACAAATAAAGTGCCCTGATCCGATATGATGGTGCGGGGTCCGCCGTATAAGCATAGGATCCGTGAGATGTACAATTCAGCATATGTCTTGGCGTTGTAGTTTGTGTTGACCGGGATGAAATGGGCAACTTTGGTGAGCCAGTCGATGATCACCCACACAGAATCATGTTTCTGAAAAGTGGTGGGTAAACCGATGATGAGGTCCATGCTCACATCTTCCCACTTCCAGGCAGGAACGCCCAGTGGTTGTAGCAGTCCCGGTTTCCTCATGTGGTCTGCCTTCACCCTTCGACATGTATCACATTCAGACACGTACTTTGTGATCTCCCGCTTCATCCGCGTCCACCAAAACATGCTTCTGAGTTCTTGATACATTTTATTGCTGCCGGGGTGAATAGAAAACTTTGACAAGTGAGCCTCGTCAAAGATTTTCTTTCGAAGCTCCGGGTTACGGGGCACGACGATCCAGTCCTTGAACCATAGGACGCTGTCTCCGTCTTTCTGGAAACATTTCAGCTCCCCACTGTCTATACATCTCCGCAAATGCGACATGCCCTTGTCATTTTTCTGAGCTGACACTATCTCTTCATGGATGGTGCGGATTAAAGCTAAGTTGTAGAGAGCCCCATGTGGAATCACATGCAATGGTGGCTCGCTCTCTTCCAACAGTGTGATGGTCAGATTGTTGACGTGTGACTTGCGACTCAGCGCATCCGCCACTACGTTTGCCTTGCCGGGGTGATAATGGATCTCTATTTCATAATCCTTTATCAACTCTAACCATATTCACTGCCTCATGTTCAGCTCTCTCTGAGTGAATATGTACTTGAGGCTTTTGTGGTCGGTATATAAATGTACGAGGTTACCGAGTAGGTAGTGTCTCCACATTTTAAGTGCGAGCACCACGGCAGCGAGTTCCAAGTCGTGAGTTGGATAATTTTGCTCATGGTTCCTGAGCTGCCGTGATCCATACGCGACCACCCATCGGTCTTGCATCAGCACACATCCGAGCCCAATGCCGGATGCATCGCAGTACACATCGAACGGTTTTGTTGTGTCTGGCTGTGTAAAAACCGGTGCTGATGTTAGGTGCTTCACTAATGCCTTGAATGCTGCTTCACATGCTGGACTCCAAACATATTTGGTAGCCATCTTCAGCAGCGCCGTCATAGGCTTGGAAATATTTGAGAAGTTCGGAATGAACCTCCGATAATATCCCGCGAGTCCGAGAAAACTCCGTACCTCATGAACAGTTCTCGGGGACTTCCAATTCAGCACTTGTGTGATCTTACTCGGGTCTACAGTGATTCCCTCCGCTGAAATAATATGCCCGAGAAAAGGTACTTGCGATATCCAGAATTCACATTTGCTCAATTTCGCGTATAGCTTGTGATCCCGCAGCCGTTGCAAGACTATACGCAGATGCTTCCTGTGTTCTTCCTCTGACTTGGAATATACCAATATGTCATCGATGAAGATCACAAGAAACCTGTGCAGCTCTGGCATGAATACCATGTTCATCAAGTACATGAAGTGAGCTGGAGCATTGGTGAGGCCGAAGGACATGACCAGGTACTCATAAAGCCCGTACCTCGTTGAGAAAGCCGTCTTCGGAATATCCTTAGCCCTTATTTTAATCTGATGGTACCCGGATCTTAAGTCCATCTTGGAAAAGATCCTTGCCTCGACCAACTGATCAAACAACATGTCGATTCGTGGCAACGGGTACTTGTTCTTGATGGTTACGGCGTTTAGTGGACGATAGTCCACGCAAAGCCGCAACGTCTCGTCTTTCGTCTTCACGAATAATGCCGAACAGCCCCATGGCGAGGAGCTCGGCCTAATAAAACCCTTCTCCAGCAGGTCCGTTAACTGCGTCTTCAGTTCAGCTAATTCCTTGGGCCCCATCTTGTACGGCCTTCGGGATATTGGCATGGTTCCCGGTGCAAGTTCAATCTTGAACTCCACCTCTATGTCGTGTGGCATCCCCGGTAAATCATCCGGGAACACGTCAGGGAACCCACGGACTACCAGAATATCTTCCAATCTGATGGTTGTGGACTGATAAACACTTGGAAGTTTTATTTCTGGACTGTCCAGAAATAAAGAGTGTGACTCGTGCACTTCTGAGTTTAAGTCAAGGCCAAGTATGGGTGCGGCTTAGCTGATTAATTAGGTTGTTGCTAGCTTGTTATGGACCGTGGATCGCGCGGAGAATGGGAGTCGAGGAGGACTGCCCTGGGAACTGCATGGCACAAGAGGGGGCCCGTGGGTGGGAGAATGGTGATTCGAGCCTGCCGGTGAAACCTTGGTGAGTCCATACATCTAGTAGCCCCTTTGTAAAGGCTATTTTGTGATCTCTTGGCCATACACCGACGGTTGTGTACTGGTATAATGGAGGTTTCTTTCTAGTCGCCGACGGGTGACGAAATCATAAACTTGTGGGTAAAGTGGTGCCACCTCTGCAGAGTGTAAAACTATCATGATAGCCGTGCTTCCGGTCACAAGCACCTGGCCAACTTCCATGATTAGAGGCTAAACTTGGGATGGACATTTGGGTATGGTCATTGGGATTGGTTTTGGGACTGTTTTGAGTCATGACAATGAATTTGGTTTCGGTTATATGAAAATGAGATGGATATGAATATTTATGAGTATGAGGTGAACTTGAGAAAGATTATTGGCTGGTTGAAGCATGATAAATGGTGAATTATGATGAAAGAATGTTGCTGAATTACTTGGTTATGTTGGGATTAAACTCATCTAGAGATAGTTGCTATTTTTACCATGTTTATGAAATAAAATTTGCTTGCTGCAATGAGCCTTTTTATTCCCTACCTTGTTCGTCGTGCTGGTGGAGACATGATGTCCCATTGGAGCTTATTCCTCTAGTTTGTGATTACGATGTGGGCGTTTAGGGTAGCAATGGGTTTCCTTGGATATAGCTTTTGCAGTTTAACTTCAAGTCAAATTCCAAAGTTCTCAGCTTGGAATTTCTGAAGAGTATGTGGTAAAGAATAACAAACATGTTTAGGCCATGCCTTTGCCTCTCATAACAAACATGTTTTGTGATTTCTGAAGAGTATGTGGTATAGCGGTGCTTATATCTATTTGCAGACATCGATTAGGTGTAGTTTAAATTGTACAAATGTACTGAGTTTTCTTCTCTTTGAGTTACCTGTCCACATGTAAAACCTAAGTTGAGTTACAAGCAGCTTGAAAAGCTTGTATAATACAATCTGGTTAGAGAACAATTGAGCTGGATTTCCTTGTATGTCTTTTTGTTTCTGCTGCATATTAAATTCAGGTACAGAATATAAATTGAGTCCATGGTAAGTATATAGACCTAGCAAACTGGACACCATGCTTGTGCCAGGGATCTTTTTACATGCTATTTACTGGATTTCTGCTAATTGCTTATCTATGTATTTTTTATAATATGCAGTGTAATGAGTTATGCTTCGTTTATATCTTCAATTTGCTTCCGGATTTTTGTGAACATGTTTTCTGTTTGGACATGGTTTTGTAGGTTGCTTACTCTGCAAATCTGAAACCAAACTGAGATTTTGGATACCTTGGTACTACAAGTAAGTCATATAACATTATATTAATCCTTTTGCATTTTGTTTCATCTTGTAGATTAGTTAAAATTAGATATTATTATATTGTAGGGACATTATCAAATGTGTTCTAGAAATGAGTTAATAAGGAAATTTATGGAGGAAGAGGAGGAAGAGGATGACGAGTTGTTTTTTGTGTTAGTTTCATCTTTATATTCATGGCTTCATACTGAAAAAAGGCTAGTACACACTTCTTGTCGGAGTGGTGCGCAAAAAGTTAGAGAAATTTTGGATGGACATGAGAGCTGGTGTAAAGTTGAGTTTCGAATGGAGCCAGAGATCTTTAGAGCTGTAGCAAGCTATCTTAGAAGGGAACAATTATTGCATGAAACTCCGAAAATTAGCATTGAGGAGCATCTTGGGATTTTCATGTATATGATATCTCAAAATGCTAGTAATGGAATACTACAAAAAGAATTCCAGCACAGCGGTGAAACAATACATATGAAGATAAATGAGTTTTTTGATATAATTCGTACTCTAACTCAGAGATTTGTGAAGCTCCCAAGTATGGACGAAACACATGTGAAAATTGTGTCAAATCCTAGGTTTTGGCCATATTTTCAGAATTGCATTGGTGCAATTGACGGTACACACATTCCCATAACTATCAGTGAAGAGAAATCCCCTCCATACAGAAATCGAAAAGGAACTCTATCCCAAAATGTAATGTTGGCATGCAACTTTGATCTCAACTTCACATTTATCTCTTGTGGGTGGGAAGGGTCTGCATCAGATGCAGGAGTTCTTCAATCTGCTCTAAGAAAGGGTTTTCGAGTGCTGGAGGGTAAATTCTACCTTGGAGATGGAGGATATGCAAACACACCTTTTATTGCCCCGTATCGAGGTGTTTGGTATCATCTTAGTGAATATCGGAGGCGAGGATCAAGAATTGAATATGCTGATTATAAAGAGTTGTTTAATCATTCTCATGCACTCCTTCGCAATCACATTGAAAGAGCCATTGGTGTCTTAAAGAAGCGATTTCCTATCCTCAAAGTGGGCACATTTTATCCTATAAAGTCTCAAACTTTAATTGTTGCAGCAGCGGTTTCATTTCATAATATCAATTAGAGGTCTAAATGGTGAAGATGGATGGTTGGATCAGCACCCAACTACCATCCTAACAGATCAGTTTGTTGAATTACTAGAGGGACATAACAGTTACCAACATGCTATTCAGTCAAATGTTGGGAATATTGCTAGGGACCAAATTGCTATGCAAATATGGAATGACTATAGTAATCGTTAGTATTTTATATTATGTAGCAATGGCAAGGGCTTCGTGGAATATGAATTATGAGAAGACTCTAGTAGACATCATCAATGAGCACAATAATCCAAGTTTTAGGGGCCAGAATGGTTGGATACCCGAAGGGTGGCGAAGTATAACTCAAATGTTCAATGAAAAGTTTCCATTGGCTAATTTTTCAAAGGTACAAATTCAAGAGAAAGAAAAGGAACTTAAATCAAACTACAAGGTAATAAAGGAAGCTCGCAAGCAAAGTGGTGCTGGATGGAACGAATCACTTGGTATGATAATTGCTGAGCCACCGATATGGGAAAGAATAATTAAAGTAAGGCCATTTTCTTTTGCTGATTATTAGAATTTATTGATTGTTGATCCTAATATTTACCTTTTTTGTTGAAATAAACAGAATCATCCAAAGGTGAGGAAATTTCAATCAAAACCATTTCCGCTCTTTAACCAACTGGCAGCACTATATGAAGGTAGCTATGCCACTGGAGACTTAAATTTTACATCAATTCAGCAACAAGCACAACATCAAGATGAAGCTGTAAGCACTTTTAGGAATGATGAGCTTGACCTTGATTCTGGTTTGAACCTATTTGCTTCAAATCTTGAAGGACAGGCAGTTTCGAGTAGTCGTGCTAATATTGTGGGAAATGAACACACACCAGCATCTTCTTCAGACCATAGAGAGGATAGTCACGGAGGAAGGAAACGTAAGCAAAATCAAATTTCTGGAGTTCTTGAGGAGTATTTAGAATTTAAAAAGTAACAAAGTAATAAATTTTTTAATGAGCTAAATCAGCCAGCAAAAGAGAGTAACAAGGATGAATATTCTATTGGGAAGTGTGTTAATGTTTTAGAGTCAATGGAAGAGTTAACTAAAGAAGAAATGGCAAAAGCATTAGGTGTGTTCAAGTGTGAGATAAATAGAAAGATATTTTTGAATACCAAGAGGTCACGTGTTCGGTTGTTGTGGCTTAGGGGAGAGATCAACAAAAAGGTATTTTATAAATCACTCAATTTCTACAACACTCAATTTCTTGGTGATCGTTTTTGTAACACTAAATTTATGCAATTTCAGATGTTATGTTAATGACTATGAGTGGTGTATAATGTTGTCTTCACTTTTCTGGTAAGCTGAGACAACATTTTATTTTTCCTCTTTTCTGTCTCTGTTGCCAATACACTTGTTCTTCACACTGTAGTTGATGATTGGAATTTGGAAGTGCTGCACAAAGATCTAAATTATAAATTTGTTTTGTGGAATTTGAAAGTACTGCACAAATCATCTAAATTATGATTTCCAAAACTGTATGAAACATATGTACTTTGTTACCCTCTGTATGATTTGCAAAACTGTATGAAACATATGTACTTTGTTATTCTCTGTATGATTTGCAAAAATGTATGAAACATGTCAAAATTGACACTTGGGACCTAAAGGATATGCAGTCTCATATCATCGAATAAATTATCCCAGTGGATAGTTTATTTGAGGATCATTTGCAGTTTTTCCTGTCTTGTTGTTTAATCTGATTCCCTAATTCCAGGAGTGCAAGCCGTAGACATGCCAACTAAGATCAGCGAGGTCGTTTCCTTGAAGCATTTTATTAGATGGCTGCTGCTAGGTGAAAGCAGAGCCACTCTTCGACATATGCAAATAGGGTGTTCCCTTGTTTTGTAACTGCAGCTAGATGACTGGACTTATGTTTGTTGACTGATTTTTTTGTAACCTTTTCCATGACGTACTTGATGCACGTGAACTGTGTAGGATATTGCGGTTGAACATGCCTATAACCGCATGTAGTTCGTGTTGTCTACGACATTTTCTGGTCTTTGAGGTCATATGTTATTTTCTTGTAACTTCAGGTTGTGCAAATTTTTATGAATTAGGCACAGATGACTGGTATTAATATATTAATGATATTTTTGTTAGATTGCATATTTTTAAGTTCTACTAATACTACATGCATTTTCTTTTTTAAATTTTTTCTCATTTTCCTTGATTTTTCTCATTTTTTCTTGATTTTCTCTCATTTTTTGTGACTGTTTTTGTTTTTGGGGATTTTTATCCCTGGATTACCAAATGAATAACCATAGGGGGAATGGCACACCCTGGGAATTGGAGGGGATAGGGAATATGTGAGAAGGGATTTCCATCCATGGGTTATTGCCCCCTGGCTGCCAAATTAGGCCTTGGGGAATTTCTCCCCCATTGCTGCCGCACCAAATTAAATGGGGAAAAGCTTGTTAGGATTTAGTTCTAATTGGAGTAGGATTCTCCCCCTCCCTCCCCCCTTATAAATAGAACCCAACCCCCGCCCCCGGGCTGCAGCCCCCTCCCCTCTTCCCCCCACCCCCCAAGTCGGTGACTTGGAGGCCCTAGCCCCCAACTCGCCGAGTTGGACCCCCCTCGCCGGAGTTCAGTCGCCGGTGAGCCCCGCCGTCGAGCCCCGTCGTTGAGCCCCGCCGACGAGCCCCGTCACGCCTCGCCGTAACCGGAAAAAGAACCGACGATCAGTCCTACCCTAATCTTCCATAGAAAAACTCCCTACTGCTGCCATAACTAGAAGGAAGGCCCTGCCACCAATAAGGAAGTGAGGTAGGTCTCCATTACCCATCTTACGACGTCGCCGCTGTTTCTACGCATCCGTTTTCTTCGCCCTCTTCGAACAGAAACCTTTACGTGTGGACAGATCGTGTTTTGATCGATTTTTGACGGTGGAACTGATCTAGATCTCGAGTCAAGATCATCACCACGTCCACACTTCATCCCAGAACCCTTGTTCATCATAAAACCCCATGAAAGCCCATTAAAACATGCAAAAACATGTACAAACTGGATTAATGAAACTGCACTATAGGATTTGCATTCATCTACCCCATTGCATCTTGAGTAAAGTTTGTGCATGATGTTTGATTGCTGTAAATTTTATATGTGCGTGATCGTGAGTAGAAGAACAAGATCAAGAGGCCATCTACGAGGAACTACAGCACCAAGACTTTGAGACACTCAAACAACAAGAACCACGGGAGCAAGGCAAGTGCCCCCTTGACCATATTGATCCTATGTTTTAAAACTGTTTTGTTTACAAAAACTCATACGCTTGAGTCAACTTGATGGGACACCCTTTTATAGGAGTTTACTAGTTTTGTTAACCATCCTTGTCGCCAGGAAAGTTGATGAGTCGGGTATGGTCATTTTTCCTTTTTGCTTCGCTTAATTCACGGGATACGGGAAGCTGAAATAAAACATGTCTAGCTACTGCACTCATATGAATAATGATGATGAGAACTTGATGATGTTAATGGGCATGGAATCAGGAAGATCTAGGCAAGCTTGGCTCATGAATGTTGCTGGATGAGATGGTGGAACTTGCCGTAGATCTAAGGACCGGTAATGGAGAATATGCCAGGAAAACAGTGCCACCACACGACCAAGTATGGGTGCGGCTTAGCTGATTAATTAGGTGTGTCGCTAGCTTGTTATGGACCGTGGATGACGCGGGGAATGGGAGTCGAGGAGGACTGCCCTGGGAACTGCATGGCACAAGAGGGGGCCCGTGGGTGGGAGAAATGTATTCGAGCCTGCCGGTGAAACCTCAGTGAGCCCATACATCTAGTAGCCCCTTTGTAAAGGCTATTTTGTGATCTCTTGGCCATACACCGACGGTTGTGTACTGGTATAATGGAGGTTCTGTAGTCGCCGACGGATGACAAAATCACGAATTTGAGTGTAAAGTGGTGCCACCTCTACAGAGTGTAAAACTATCATGATAGCCGTGCTTCCGGTCACAGGCACCTGGCCAACTTCCATGATTAGAGGGAAAACTTGGGATGGTTATTCGGTATGGTTATGGTATGGTCATTGGGATTGGTTTTGGGACTGTTTTGAGTCATGGCAATGAGTTGGTTTCGGTTATATGAATATGATATGGATATGAATATTTATGAGTATGAGATGAACTTGAGAAAGATTATTGGCTGGTTGAGACATGATAAATGGTGAATTATGATGAAGGAATGTTGCTGATATAACATGGTTATGATGGGATTAAATTCACCTAAAAATAGTTGCTGTTTTTATCATGTTTGTGAAATAAAATTTGCTTGCTGCAATGAGCCTTTTTATTCCTACCTTGTTGTAAGCTACATGTCGTACTTTTCCTTGTTGAGTACGACATGTACTCACCCTTGCATTATCACATAAACATCAGCAACAGGAGAAGAGTACTTCGAGGACCATGTGGAGTACTAGGCATGCGAACTACCGTCAATATGCCTTGTGGAGTTGAAGATGGAGCCTGCTGCTATCTAGATATTTCCGATGTCGTTTAGAGACTTCCGCTGCAAGAATAAGTTAGAGATTCATGAGTGAGACAATGAGTCAATGTAATAAAGTACTTAAACACTATTTATTCATGGTTATATTCTGAATTCAATTTGTGGATTACATGTGTATGTGTGATGAACATCCTGGGCACACATATGCATTAACTTGGTTCTATTTTGCGGAACCGAGTGTCACAGATTGGTATCAGAGCCACGTTGACCGTAGGACGCAAGCATAGGTAGAATGGACACTCTAAAACACATAGGCACACCCCTCTAAACTGCTATTTTTGAAAATTGCTTGCTGCTGCACTTTACTTGTCAATTCAGCCACCGCAAAATGCTATTTTCAGCCCCTCTTTTTCTCTTCTTTTGGACAGAGACACCTTTGCTTTCTTGCTCCATAACTTCTGAAGTTTTGGAGTTATTTCTTCCTTCTCTAAAGTTTCTCATGTCTTATTTATAGATGCCGATGACCAGAAGCATAGCACGCATAAGAGCTCGTCCACCACCACGTGGGAGTGCTCTTAACCCCATTGAGGTGTCCGATGGACCATATTGGGAGGAAGGGAAGACGGAACCTCGTGATGAATATGAAGCCAATAGCTATATGCATGAGGAAGAGGATCCGGAAGAGGTGGAACCATTGGAAGACAATATGGAGGATGACCCACAAGAACAGCATTGGTACGCACCTAAGGAGGAGTTTCACGCGGGTTTACACCCCGTAGAGCCTCATGAAACTATGACGGGAGAAGATGAACCCGAGGAGGAGCCAACCCTTGTTGAGACCAATAATGAAGGGGATGAATGGGCCAATCAGTCAGTCCAAGAATTTCGGTCCGATGGAATGGAAGGAGGACACACATCCAGGGAGCTCAAATGTAACACCCCAAAAATATTGTTAAGACCCTAAATCATGTTAAGAGGGGAATTTAAATTTTTTTGGACGTGTTGCATGTTTTGCAAAAATTCAAATTCAAACTGGAATTCAAATTAAACTCAAATCAGAAAAGAAATAGAAAAAGAAAAAGAGAAAACAGAAAAAAACCGGCCAGTGGGCCGAAACCCACCAGCCGGCCCAGCCAGCGCCCGCGCCAGCCCGCAGCCGCGCGCGCCGCTTCCTTCCGCTGACAGGTGGGACCCACCAGATCGTCGTCTACCTCGCGCCCGCGCCGGACTCCCTCTCACCCGAATAAAAACCGATCGGTATTTCGGCGTATCCCCGCTGAATTCTGTTCGTAGGCGACGCGGACATGATCTAAACCACCCCGCCGCCCTCCCCCGTCTATAAAAACCCCGACCTCGTTCTGTTTTTCCCACGCGATCGGCCGATTTTCCTCCGGTGAGAACCGAGACTTCTCCGGCGAATTCTGGCCGATCTAAGCTCGGAAATTCCGATCTAACTCGCTGGTCTTGATCCATCGCCTCCGGGGAACCTTGCAGGTGCAGAAAATTCGGTGACTTGCGGTGTAAACACAGCGCCGACGAGCTTCGCCGTGGTTTCGCCTCGAGCCTCATCGCCGATCACTTTCCAGGACCTCCGAGCTCAAGAAAACCCCCTAGGTGAGATCCCCGACCTCCCCTCTACCGATCTATGCCATAAAATCACAGTTCTAGGAAGAATTCCCGAAGATCCGAAAGTTTCCGGCGAGATCGCCGCTTCCCGACGCCGTGCGCCGCCGGCAGCGGCGCCCGCGCTCGATCAGAGCGACGTGGCCGCTTGTGCGCCGTTTATTTTAAATCGCACGGTAGGGTTTAAATCCCCGCGTACCGGTTCGACGTTATAATCTCGGCCGTCGGTTTAAAATCGGACGGTCCACGTCAGCCCCGCGTTATAAAGACTGGAAATCTTACGTGCTACCCCCTGGGGTTCTCGGGAAATAAGAGCTAGCCCCGGAAACTTCTGATCTAGCCCCTGGAACTCCAGAAAATCAAGTAAATTCATTTAAAAATCAGTTTTAGCCCCTGGACTTAATAAAAATTAGGAAAAACACCTCTGATAAGTGTAGCTAGACCCCTGGAAATTCTGAAAATAATATTATAGACCCTGTAATGGGGTGAGTTTACCTTTTTAGCCCTGTTTAGTATTTAAATTAGGAAATTGAATATGTGGCTAGTGTTTAAAAATTAAAAAGTGGGACAAACATATTGTCATAATTAAATTAAAAACTTTCTCAGTATTTAGAAAACTTTGGAGTGAGATAAAAACATATTTTGGGCTGAATTGAATCTGTTTAATTTATTATTCACATTTAGGGACACATTTTTAAGTAATGAATAGTTTTAGAAAATAGGGAAAATAATTGTGAAATAGTTTACATCAGAGGCAAAGGTCAAAATATGTTATTAAATTATTTAGGACCAGAACCTATTCTGTTTAGATGATGTGTATTACTAATTTCATAATAAAGTACACATTTATGCATAGGAAAATAAATCTGAAAATATAGCAACTAGTAAATGATAAATGGAGTTTCTAAAATCCAAAGAATTCAGTTTAGGGTTGGTAGAAATTCTGAAGGCACATATGGAGAAGAAAAATACTTTTCATACATACTTGGTAGTGAAAAGGTGTAGTAGTTGAATATAAGGAATTTATTTAAATTTGAAACACACACACACACACATATATATATATATATATATATATATATATATATATATATATATATATATATATATATATATATATATATATAGTATGTAAGTATAAATGTGAACACTAAAGTAGGAATCATATACACATGATTAAAAGTGTATGCAAGCCACAAATCAACACACATAGAGTAACCACAACACATATAATGGTGAATGACTTTCATAAATATGAATGTGTGGTTTGTATGAAGTGGAAGTGTGAACTATGTCTTATGGATTGTTGTTTTTCTTTTGCTATGTGTGATGGTATGATGTAGAACCTGCTCAAGAGCAAGTTATTCCTTTCCAAGATCAGGACTACCCATTTCAAGAGCAGCAAGAAGGAGGCAAGTGTCCTTGACCACTTTGATCCTATGCTAGGATGTGTAGCTAGAGTTATTTGCATTATCAATTGAAATATGACACCCATGTTAGGAAGTTTCCCTAGAATTGCATTACCTTGTTTCCTTGTAGCTTGGGTTGGGATTTATTTTATCATGTCATTTATTATTATGCATATGCTTATCCATGCTTAGAATGGGATATTTGGGATATGAGATCATCAATTTATTTTACCATACTCTTGAATGAGATATTGTGAATTATGTAGAGGTAGGGATCAAGGCAAGTTGGATGTTTTGGTTGTGTGCTGGGTGCACGAGACTCGGGTTTGTGTTTAGTACTTGCCTGGATCCTAAGGACCAGTTCATGGAGCATGTAACCTGGCTTTACAGTGCCAACCACATGCTGAGATGGGGCAGCTTGGCCAATTAATTAGGTGTATCGCCGGCGTAGTATGGGTGTGTTGGATGGTGCGGGGCATAGGTGTCAGCTGGACTACCGTATGAACCGCAAGGCTCAAGAGGGGGCCACTGCAGCGGGGTTGGAGCCTCTTGTAAGCTGTTAGGGGTGAAACCTCAGTGGGCCCACGC
Source organism: Neostapfia colusana (assembly GCA_030760725.1). Taxonomy (NCBI): domain Eukaryota; kingdom Viridiplantae; phylum Streptophyta; class Magnoliopsida; order Poales; family Poaceae; genus Neostapfia; species Neostapfia colusana. Next base: position 65,706,361 of record JASWHV010000008.1, on the reverse strand, counting down.
TCATCGGGAATCCCTTTGTAAAGGCTTCGTAGTGATCTCCTGGCTACACACCTAGGAAGTGTGAATGTGGTTCGTAGCCACTGGCATAATGGAGGTTCTTTTAGTCCACCCGGCAACGGGAGATGAAATCACTACATGTGGGTACAGTGGTGCAAACTCTACAGAGTCAAAACTGTCATGACAGCCGTGCTCACGGTCAAGAGCGGCTTGGACTTTTTCATGATTAGAGGAGTGATGGTTTTGGAAGTTGTGGATGTTAAGCGGGGAGCTTAACATTGGAAATGATGTTATGGTTATTTGATTATGATGATGGTATGGGAGCTTGGGACCATTTTACCTGTGTAGTAATGTAGGTGCTTAATAAGCTAAGGTGATAGGTATTAATTGCATAGTGCTTTAACCATGAGTTCAACCTCTCCTTGTTCTAGCCATGCATGATGTAATTTTCCCACACTTGCTGAGTACCATCGGTACTCAACCTTGCATATTTTGTTGGTTTATATTGCTTCTCAGGTCAAGATAATGAGGTGGTGTATAATGAACAAGACTTTAGACCCGAAGAAGGTTTCTAGGTTCATGGAGACCCCCGGGCAACGCCTGTGACGGAGCCCTCAAGAAATAATATTCCGCTGCTAGTTTGTTTACTTGTGATGAACTTATTATCGTCCATCGAGACATTTGCAATGTAAGACTTATTTATATTCGACACCTGGCTTGTAATAAATGATGCTTCACTATTTTTCATCACATGTATGAGAAAATGATCCTGGCATACATGTGATATTCACTTGGTTGTTCTTCGGAAAAAGCGGGTGTGACAGAGGTGGTATCAGAGCCAAGGTTGCCCGTAGGAACGTGGACCTAGGTAGAAATAGACGTATTTAAGGGCCCTATTTTCTTATAAACTATTTTTCAAAGGTGTGGATTGAAAAGTGTTATTTAAATGAGTCACTTCCTTCATCTTACCCCAACTTTCATTCAAAATAGGATTTTTGGTTTGAGAGTTTATCTAACCTAATTTTAAATTCTTTTTGTTTTAGATGGTTCGCATGATTCGTACCGCTCGCAAGTCCACAGGAGGGAGAGTTCCCATAGTTGCCCTTGCCGAGAGAGAGGAGAGCCGTCCGGTGACGTACCTTTCCTACGGATTGGCAGTAGGAGGCTTATTGCGCCGTCTTCGGCGTATGCTCGAAGCCGCCGGCAATACGGGCAAGCTAATCATCCACTATAACTCCACCAGGACCATCCGTGAAAAGAGGGAAGAATGGAGTTCAGAGATGAGGATTATACACGAAAATCAGCTGCTTAAGATTCACCACTCTCCAGCTTGTAGAGCGACATAGGTAGATGCGGAGAAAGATGTCACCTGGGAGGCCATCACCTGCCAGAGTCACATCTATCGTCGCCACTTGGACAAAACTGAGTACATGTATGTCCTCCAGCGTGAGAGTGGTACCACGGAGTACAAGTACCCGCCGGTGCAGCAAGGGACTTCCCATGAGCACATGGACTTGTGCTTGGAGGATGCTTCTATGCTCAGCACTCGACTGCAGGAGTGCCAACAAGAGCTTCAGGATGTCCGGGACACCCTAAAGGAAACGGAGGCGTTGCTGCGAGCCTGCTTAAGGGCGAGAGAGAGAGGAGATGGGAATGAACTGTGTGTCACCGCGAATGATACATGGACTCCTGACTCCCCAGATCGCCGAGCGATCAGGCGTCGTCGCACTTCTCCACCAGCAGCCTCCCCACCCAAAGCAGAGTCAGAAGGCAGCCGAAATGATGAGGAAGATCCTGAGGAGCCTGCTCAAGAAAACGAGTAGTGTAGAGTCCTTCCCTTAGTTAGCAAGATGTCGAATAGTCGAGTCGTTACGTTAAGTTAATGGTGTGTTAATGCTTGGTGTGTGACGTGAGTTGTGGAAGCCATGAGCAATTGTCCACAGCCTCGTCTTCAGATTGTTTTGCTTTGGTGTGTGAACCCACATGAAATAATAGTGCATTTATTTGGTGTGAGATATGAACCCTCGTAAAAGTATAACAAAGCCTCAACACTTCAAAGTACAAACAAATGAAAGTAGTAAGATGATACTAAATGCTTTCAAATTAACGTTGGTTGATTCTGCCAGATGGCTGGAAGAGGAAAAGGACGTGCTGCCAACCCCGCCAACAACAACGATGAGGCATGCAACCCTCATCTTTCTGGAGGCCAGGACCGGGGTGGTCGCCGTGAAGGAGTTGATCCCCTCCACCAAATGCTGGAGAATCAAAATCAGCTCATCCAAAACTTGACTCAAGTGGTGGCCAACTTGCATCAAGTTCCACCTCCACAAGCTGCACCACGCCAACCAAGGTTGAGTGAGTTTCTAGGAACTCAACCTCCAAAGTTTGCAAGTGCTGCCGAACCTCTGGAGGCAGATGATTGGCTGAAGACCATTGAAAGTAAGATGAGGATCATCAAGTGCCAAGGGTATGAGAGGGTGCTGTTTGCCTCTCATCAATTGCATGGACCTGCTGCTGATTGGTGGACCGCCTACGTGGCCGCCCATCATGACCCTGAGAACATCACTTGGGAAGAGTTCAAGCGTAGCTTCCGCAACCATTACATCCCAAGAGGTGAACTCAAAAACAAGAGGAAGGAGTTTTTGGGACTGCAGCAGGGAAACATGACGGTGAGGGAATACCTCACTAATTTACCCAACTATCCCGTTATGCCCCACGGGACATAGAGACTGATGAGCAGAAACAAGATTGTTTCGTGGAAGGACTTACCGCGGAGATGCAGTGTGCAATGTCCTCAAATGAGTATGAAAGCTTCTAAAAGATGGTGGACAGAGCATTTGTGGTAGAAAAGAAGCTAAAGGCCTTGGAAAATGAGAATAAGAGGAAGGCCGGGTGGTCACATCAAGCCTCAGGGAGCAACACCCGCCCACGTCTGATGCAGCAACCAGCAGGGCAGACGAACCGTGCTGCGGTACCCTACTCAGCACCAAGAGGGTACAACCCGAACTACAGGCCTCCGGCAGCACCAGCACAGCCGCAACGTCAGTTTGTACAGCAGCCTCGCCCCGCATATCCACCTCGACCAGCAGTGAAAGGACCCCCAAACCAACCCCAAGACAACAAAGGCCAGGCACCTAAGGTTGGGGTGCAATGTTTTAGCTGCGGTGAAGTGGGGCACTACGCCCATAAATGCCCAAAGAAGAAGCCCGCACAGCCACAACATCAGAATGTGATGAGAGGACGGGTGAACCACGTCACTATGGAGGAAGCGCAAGAGGCACCCGACGTGGTAGTTGGTAAGTTTCCTGCCAATTTGCACCTTGCAACCCTGCTGTTTGATTCTGGTGCTACCCACTCATTTATTGCTCAAGGGTTTGTTAAGAAGCATGACCTAGCAACAACACAAATGAACCATATGCTAGCAGTAAACTCTCCAGGTGGAGAAATAAGGACAAGAAAAGTGTGTCCCAAAGTGAACCTAGACATTAATGGGGTGGTATTTACTGCTAACCTCATAGTGATAGATTCACAAGGGATAGATATTATCTTGGGTATGGATTGGTTGACAAAACATAAGGGAATCATCCATTGTTCGACCAGAACGGTGGAACTAACTCACCTTAGTGGCACAAGAGTAAAGTTTATAACAATACAAGAGCCTAGGAGGGACATTAAATTAAATCAAGTTGAGGTGAAAGTGGAGGAGATCAGGATTATCCGGGAATATCCAGATGTTTTTCCGGAAGAATTGCCAGGTATGCCTCCCGATCGTGAAGTGGAATTTGCAATTGAGCTAGTGCCTGGAACAGCCCCGATATACAAGAGACCTTATCGGATGGACTCCAAGCAGCTAGAAGAACTCAAGGATCATTTGAGAGAATTGACGGAGAAGGGGTATATTCGCCCTAGTTCCTCACCATGGGGAGCTCCGGTGATATTTGTGCCCAAGAAAGACGGAACCCAAAGGTTATGCGTGGATTACCGTGCTTTGAATGAGGTAACCATCAAGAACAAGTACCCATTACCCCGCATTGAAGACTTGTTTGATCAGTTGAGGGGAGCTTGTGTGTTCTCGAAAATTGATCTCAGGTCGGGATACCACCAACTCAAGATAAGGCAATCTAATATTCCCAAGACAGCTTTCGTATCTCGGTACGGACTGTATGAATAGACTGTCATGCCTTTCGGGCTAACTAATGCCCCGGCATACTTCATGTATCTCATGAACAAGGTATTCATGGAATATCTGGACAAATTTGTGGTGGTTTTCATAGATGACATTCTCGTCTTCTCCAAAGATGAAGAAGAACATGAGAAACATCTAAGGTTGGTGTTGCAAAGGCTGAGAGAACACCAACTATATGCCAAGTTGAGCAAGTGTGAGTTTTGGCTGAAGAGAGTTCCCTTCTTAGGACATATAATCTCAGAAGGAGGAATCTCCGTAGATCCCGCCAAAATCGAGGATATACAGAAGTGGAAGACCCCTGAAAGTGTCGGGGAAGTTCGAAGCTTCTTGGGATTGGCTGGATACTATCGGCGGTTTATTGAGGGATTCTCTAAGATCTCAAGACCCCTCACCAAACTGTTGGAGAAGGGAATCACATTCACATGGACGCCACAGTGCGAGACGAGTTTTCAGGAGCTAAAGAAAAGATTGACAACAGCCCCAGTGTTGGTTATGCCAGATATGCAGAAGAATTTCACGGTGTACTGCGATGCCTCTGGAAACGGGTTGGGATGTGTTCTCATGCAAGAAGGGCATGTCGTGGCTTATGCATCCCGACAGCTCCGGAAGCACGAGAAAAACTATCCTACACATGACCTAGAACTAGCCGCAGTGGTACACGCGTTGAAAATTTGGCGGCACTATTTGATGGGGAAGAGGACAGAGATATATACGGATCATAAGAGTTTGAAGTACATTTTCACACAGCCAGATCTCAACCTCAGGCAAAGGAGATGGTTAGAGCTAATTAATGACTTTGATGTGGGCATCAACTATCATCCCGGGAAAGCAAACGTCGTGGCCGATGCTTTGAGTCGGAAAGTGCAGGTCAATAAGTTGAGCGTGAAGGACATGCCTGCAGAATTGAAGGACGAGGTTATAAAGCTCAATCTATGCCTGGTAAATAGTGGTGAAGCCATCGCCATGGAAGTGGATTCCACACTCGAGCGAGACATACGCGAGGGTCAAAAGAATGATGAGAAGATACACGAGATCAGACAACTCATCAAGGAAAATAAAGCTCCGGGTTTTAGAGAGGATGAACAAGGAACGGTGTGGCACGGAAAAAGAATCTGTGTGCCTGAAGTAAAGGAGATCCGTGAATTGATTTTGAAGGAGGCTCACGATTCCGACTATTCCATTCATCCTGGGAGTACGAAGATGTACCAGGACCTCAAGGGCAGGTATTGGTGGTATGGCATGAAGCGAGATGTCGCGGAACATGTTGCCCTATGTGACACATGTCAGTTGGTGAAAGTAGAACATCAACGACCCGCGAGATTATTGCAACCACTCAAAGTGCTTGAATGGAAATGGGAAGAAATCAGCATGGATTTCATCGTGGGATTGCCTAGGACCCAATCAGGGTATGATTCGATATGGGTCATCATTGATAGGCTAACCAAGGTAGCTCACTTCATCCCCGTGAAGGAAAGCTACAACGGATCCAAATTGGCAGAGTTGTACATGTCAAGGATCGTGTGTTACCATGGAGTGCCAAAGAAGATTGTGTCGGATCAAGGGACACAATTCACCTCAAGGTTCTGGCAGAAGTTGCACGAAACCATGGGAACCCATCTGAACTTTAGTTCTGCCTATCATCCCCAAACTGATGGGCAGACGGAAAGAACCAATCAGATCCTTGAAGATATGCTAAGGGCATTTGCACTCAAAAACAATAGGAGTTGGGACAAGAACTTACCGTATGCGGAGTTTTCTTATAACAACAGCTATCAAGCTAGTATGAGGATGTCACCGTTTGAAGCTTTGTACGGGAGGAAGTGCAGAACTCCCCTATTTTGGAACCAAACGGGGGAAAGTAAAGTGTTTGGCCCAGAAGTACTACAAGAAGCCGAGGCGAAGGTAAGGGAAATTCGCAACAATTTGTGGATAGCACAGACACGCCAAAAGAGTTATGCTGATGTACGAAGAAGAGAGCTCGTTTTCAACGTGGGAGACTATGTTTATCTCAAGGTGTCCCCTATCCGAGGACTTCGTCGGTTCAAGGTGAAAGGGAAGTTGTCACCTCGATACATCGGACCCTTTCAAGTTTTGGAGAGGAAAGGTGAAGTGGCGTATCAACTAGAGTTACCGGCTCGTCTATCGGATGTGCACGATGTGTTCCATGTGTCACAACTCAAGAAATGCCTGAGGACGCCTGAAGAGGTGTTACCCATGAATGAAGTGGATGTAGCTGAGGATTTGTCTTATGCCGAGCAACCATACAAGATTTTGGAGACAATGGAACGCCTCACCAGAAATAAAAGAATCCAGATGTGCAAAGTGCAGTGGAAGCATCACTCAGAAGAGGAAGCCACCTGGGAGCGGGAAGATGAGCTCAAGGCACAATTTCTGGAATTGTTTTCTTAGAAACACCAATCTCGAGGACGAGATTTCTTTTAAGGGGGGTAGAGCTGTAACACCCCAAAAATATTGTTAAGACCCTAAATCATGTTAGGAGGGGAATTTAAAAATTTTTGGACGTGTTGCATGTTTTGCAAAAATTCAAATTCAAACTGGAATTCAAATTAAACTCAAATCAGAAAAGAAATAGAAAAAGAAAAACAGAAAACAGAAAAAAACCGGCCAGTGGGCCGAAACCCACCAGCCGGCCCAGCCAGCGCCCGCGCCAGCCCGCAGCCGCGCGCGCCGCTTCCTTCCGCTGACAGGTGGGACCCACCAGATCGTCGTCTACCTCGCGCCCGCGCCGGACTCCCTCTCACCCGAATCAAAACCGATCGGGATTTCGGCGTATCCCCGCTGAATTCTGTTCGTAGGCGACGCGGACATGATCTAAACCACCCCGCCGCCCTCCCCCGTCTATAAAAACCCCGGCCTCGTTCTGTTTTTCCCACGCGATCGGCCGATTTTCCTCCGGTGAGAACCGAGACTTCTCCGGCGAATTCTGGCTGATCTAAGCTCGGAAATTCCGATCTAACTCGCTGGTCTTGATCCACCGCCTCCGGGGAACCTTGCAGGTGCAGAAAATTCGGTGACTTGCGGTGTAAACACAGCGCCGACGAGCTTCGCCGTGGTTTCGCCTCGGACCTCGTCGCCGATCACTTTCCAGGACCTCTGAGCTCAAGAAAACCCCCGAGGTGAGATCCCCGACCTCCCCTCTACCGATCTATGCCATAAAATCACAGTTCTAGGAAGAATTCCCGAAGATCCGAAAGTTTCCGGCGAGATCGCCGCTTCCCGCCGCCGTGCGCCGCCGGCAGCGCCGCCCGCGCTCGATCAGAGCGACGTGGCCGCTTGTGCGCCGTTTATTTTAAATCACACGGTAGGGTTTAAATCCCCGCGTACCGGTTCGACGTTATAATCTCGGCCGTCGGTTTAAAATCGGACGGTCCACGTCAGCCCCGCGTTATAAAGACTGGAAATCTTACGTGCTACCCCCTGGGGTTCTCGGGAAATAAGAGCTAGCCCCGGAAACTTCTGATCTAGCCCCTGGAACTCCAGAAAATCATGTAAATTGATTTAAAAATCAGTTTTAGCCCCTGGACTTAATAAAAATTAGGAAAAACACCTCTGATAAGTGTAGCTAGACCCCTGGAAATTCTGAAAATAATATTATAGACCCTTTAATGGGGTGAGTTTACCTTTTTAGCCCTGTTTAGTATTTAAATTAGGAAATTGAATATGTGGCTAGTGTTTAAAAATTAAAAAGTGGGACAAACATATTGTCATAATTAAATTAAAAACTTTCTCAGTATTTAGAAAACTTTGGAGTGAGATAAAAACATATTTTGGGCTGAATTGAATCTGTTTAATTTATTATTCACATTTAGGGACACATTTTTAAGTAATGAATAGTTTTAGAAAATAGGGAAAATAATTGTGAAATAGTTTACATCAGAGGCAAAGGTCAAAATATGTTATTAAATTATTTAGGACCAGAACCTATTCTGTTTAGATGATGTGTATTACTAATTTCATAATAAAGTACACATTTATGCATAGGAAAATAAATCAGAAAATATAGCAACTAGTAAATGATAAATGGAGTTTCTAAAATCCAAAGAATTCAGTTTAGGGTTGGTAGAAATTCTGAAGGCACATATGGAGAAGAAAAATACTTTTCATACATACTTGGTAGTGAAAAGGTGTAGTAGTTGAATATAAGGAATTTATTTAAATTTGAAACATATATATATATATAGTATGTAAGTATAAATGTGAACACTAAAGTAGGAATCATATACACATGATTAAAAGTGTATGCAAGCCACAAATCAACACACATAGAGTAACCACAACACATATAATGGTGAATGACTTTCATAAATATGAATGTGTGGTTTGTATGAAGTGGAAGTGTGAACTATGTCTTATGGATTGTTGTTTTTCTTTTGCTATGTGTGATGGTATGATGTAGAACCTGCTCAAGAGCAAGTTATTCCTTTCCAAGATCAGGACTACCCATTTCAAGAGCAGCAAGAAGGAGGCAAGTGTCCTTGACCACTTTGATCCTATGCTAGGATGTGTAGCTAGAGTTATTTGCATTGTCAATTGAAATATGAAACCCATGTTAGGAAGTTTCCCTAGAATTGCATTACCTTGTTTCCTTGTAGCTTGGGTTGGGATTTATTTTATCATGTCATTTATTATTATGCATATGCTTAGCCATGCTTAGAATGGGATATTTGGGATATGAGATCATCAGTTTATTTTACCATACTCTTGAATGAGATATTGGGAATTATGTAGAGGTAGGGATCAAGGCAAGTTGGATGTTTTGGTTGTGTGCTGGGTGCACGAGACTCGGGTTTGTGTTTAGTACTTGCCTGGATCCTAAGGACCAGTTCATGGAGCATGTAACCTGGCTTTACAGTGCCAACCACATGCTGAGATGGGGCAGCTTGGCCAATTAATTAGGTGTATCCCCGGCGTAGTATGGGTGTGTTGGATGGTGCGGGGAATAGGTGTCAGCTGGACTACCGTATGAACCGCAAGGCTCAAGAGGGGGCCACTGCAGCGGGGTTGGAGCCTCTTGTAAGCTGTTAGGGGTGAAACCTCAGTGGGCCCACGCTCGTCAGGAATCCCTTTGTAAAGGCTTCGTAGTGATCTCCTGGCTACACACCTGGGAAGTGTGAATGTGGTTCGTAGCCACTGGCATAATGGAGGTTCTTTTAGTCCACCTGGCAACGGGAGATGAAATCACTACATGTGGGTACAGTGGTGCAAACTCTGCAGAGTTAAAACTGTCATGACAGCCGTGCTCACGGTCAAGAGCGGCTTGGACTTTTTCATGATTAGAGGAGTGATGGTTTTGGAAGTTGTGGATGTTAAGCGGGGAGCTTAACATTGGAAATGATGTTATGGTTATTTGATTATGATGATGGTATGGGTGCTTGGGACCATTTCACCTGTGTAGTAATGTAGGTGCTTAATAAGCTAAGGTGATAGGTATTAATTGCGTAGTGCTTTAACCATGAGTTCAACCTCTCCTTGTTCTAGCCATGCATGATATAATTTTCCCACACTTGCTGAGTACCATCGGTACTCAACCTTGCATATTTTGTTGGTTTATATTGCTGCTCAGGTCAAGATAATGAGGTGGTGTATAATGAACAAGACTTTGGACCCGAAGAAGGTTTCTAGGTTCATGGAGACCCCCAGGCAACGCCTGTGACGGAGCCCTCAAGAAATAATATTCCACTGCTAGTTTGTTTACTTGTGATGAACTTATTATCGTCCATCGAGACATTTGTGATGTAAGACTTATTTATATTCGACACCTGGCTTGTAATAAATGATGCTTCACTATTTGTCATCACATGTATGAGAAAATGATCCTGGCATACATGTGATATTCACTTGGTTGTTCTTCGGAAAAACCGGGTGTGACATCAAAGATTTTCTGGATTGCTGCAGCTTATACCCGGAGTATCTCCTCAAGAAAGTCCCTCGTCTCGGACATGAAGAGTGGAAGGCTGATGTAACCATCCTATCTAACGGTAGGGTTGTCACTCGGCACTTCACACCCACATGGAGAGCTACAAGGGCAGAAGCTATCGATGACGCTGCATGGGAAGCACTCACTGGACTGTGCTACACCTTCCATGAGCAGCTTGAGGGCACCACTTTTGAGCTGCACCGTGCCGGAAGAGTGGCACAAGGGAGATCATTGGACCCCATGTTACAGCCCTTTCCAAACCACAAGCTGCTGACAAGTCACAAAGGTTACTCGTGGAGTTAGGAAACCGCTATGCAAGCGCACAAGAAGAGATCCGTTACCTCCGCAAGAAGCTGTACTTGCTGGAAAAACAGGAGGAGACTCGTGCCAACGTGGGAGCGAATGGAGCACCAGTGCCATCTAACCCTACACGGACTTCTGAATCACCATGGCGTGCGCTCATGTATGGACCACCTCCATCACACGTCAAGAACGGCACCGGTTCACATGATTAAGTTTAGGATTCCCATTGAATAATCTGTAATAGGAACTTTTAAATCGTAGTAGCTTGAATAAGAGTGGTGTGTTGAACTTTTGTGATGATTGCTTGTGTTTGTGTGCTGGTGTGAGTTGTGGGACACTTTGGCGAATATCCACATCCACACATAGTGGAGAGATGTGAGATGCTTCGGCATGTGTTCACATCCTCATATAGGCTGAAATTAATAAAAGAAAATATTTAGTTCATACACCTTGATGCATATAGTTGGGGGGAATCAATCTAAACTTCTATTTTCTATTCTACTCTACTCTCTCTCATAGATGGTGAGGGAAAACGCCAGCCGTCAAAGGAGGAACGCTCGTGGCAACAATGAACCACAAGAGGATGGAAACGTTGAAGTTCCTGAAAATGCTAACCCCGGGGCTGATGCAAACAACCTTCAACGGTTGATGGCTATGCAGAACCAGCTCATGCAAACTATGACACGAACGTTGGGACAGCTGCAAGCCAACAACAACAACAACAACAATCCTAACCCCATTTCTACACCCCCACCGCCACCACCTCCACCACCGCTGGCTCACAACAGATTGGGAGAGTTCATGAGGACTAGGCCGCCTACTTTTGCACAAGCTAATGATCCCATGGAGGCTGATGATTGGTTGAAGTCCATGGAAAAGAAGCTTGCTATTGTTCAGTGCAATGATCGGGAGAAAGTTCTCTTCACATCGCACCAACTTATGGGAGCAGCCACTGACTGGTGGGACACTCTTTGCAATGCTCATGTCAACCAGGAGACTATCACTTGGGCTGAATTCAAGGAGAGTTTTCGCTCTCATTACGTCCCTGCTGGAGTCATGATGCTTAAAAGGCAAGAGTTTGAAGGTCTCCGCTAAGGAAAGAAGAGCGTGAATGAGTACCTCAACAAGTTCACGCAGCTGTCACGGTATGCTCCAGAAGATGTCAACTCAGATCAAAGGAAGCAATACATGTTCATGAGAGGATTGAACAATGAGATCCAAGTTCAGCTGCTCAACAACGATTATGCAAACTTCCAGAAGCTCGTTGACAAAGCTATAGTGGTTGAGAGCAGGATCCGTGAGATCGAGCAAGAGGGCAAGAGGAAGATGCCATACCAGCCACAAGGGAGCAATGTACGTCCCCGTTTCATGCCACCAGCTGCACCACAGTATGGCTTGTCCGCTTCTATTTTCTGCCCTACAAATCCACCTCGCCCTAATCAGCCACCGCAGTAACGTCCTGTTATGCAAGCACCTCGTATGCCTTTGCCTCCTACGCCCCGTCCAAACATGGGCGCCTATTCTCAAAACCAGCCTCGCCCCAACGTTCCTGCTGTTTTGGGCAACAAAGCATGCTTTTAATGTGGAGAGGCGGGACACTTTGCAAGTCAATGCCCGAAGAAAGGCCTTGGACAGCCAAGCAACGCACCCAAGCAGAACCCAAGGAGGAGCTAATCAAGGTAACCGTGGATAGCAGAACTACGCTCGTGGCAACGTGAATCATGTCTCCGCTGAGGAAGCACAACAAGTTGAGGACGTTGTGATTGGTATGTTCCTTGTCAACTCCAACCCAGCCACTGTTTTATTTTATTCCGGAGCATCACATTCATTCATATCATCCAAGTATGTTTCCAAGTATAATCTGCCCATATCACACATGAAACACACTATGTTGGTTAATTCTCCCGGTGGAGAGATGAGGACTAATATAGTATGTCCAAAAGTAAACCTTAAAATAAGGGGGGTAGACTTTCTCGCCAACCTTATCATCTTGGATTCTCAAGGGATTGATATAATACTTAGAATGGATTGGTTAAGCAAGCACAACAGAGTAATTCAATGTGCCAAGAGGAGCGTGCAGTTGACAAATGAGCACGGTACTCGCATTGAGTTCGGGTCAGCCCAACCGGCAACCGAGAAGGCAGCGTTGAACCACATCGAAGGAGCAACATTGGAAAGCATTCCGGTGGTTCAAGAATTTTCAGATGTGTTCCCGGAAGAACTTCCAGGTATGCCACCTGACCGGGACATTGAATTTGCCATTGATTTAGTACCCGGAACTGCACCTATAGCAAAAAGGCCGTATAGGATGCCCGCTAATGAACTAGTGGAACTTAAGAAACAAATTCAGGAGCAGCTAGAAAAGGGTTTTATACGCCCAAGCTCGTCACCATGGGGAGCCTCCGTGCTCTTTGTAGACAAGAAGGATGGGATCCAAAGGATGTGTGTGGATTATACGTCTCTCAATGTGGTGACGATCAAGAATAAATACCAGCTGCCCCGTATAGAGGACCTGTTCGACCAAATGAAAGGTGCTCGAATTTTCTCCAAGATTGATCTTCGGTCGAGATACTTCTAGCTGAAGATTAAGCCCTCCGACATACCCAAGACTGCATTTCGAACACGGTATGGTTCGTATGAATATACCGTTATGTCTTTTGGGTTAATGAATGCACCCGCATACTTTATGTACCTCATGAATAAGATCTTCATGGAGTACTTGGACAAGTTCATCGTGGTTTTCATCGACGATATCATGGTGTATTCGAAAAGCGAGGAAGAACATGAAGAACACTTGAGATTGACATTGCAGAAACTGCGAGAGCATCAATTGTATGCTAAATTCAGCAAGTGACAATTTTGGCTAAAGGAGATATCATTCCTAGGCCACATCATATCCGATGGAGGAGTATAGGTTGATTCCGGAAAAGTGGGAGATGTTCTGAAGTGGAATCAACCGCAGAATGTGAGAGATATTCGGAGTTTTCTTGGGACGGCTGGATACTACCGCCGGTTCATCAAGGATTTCTCCAAAATAGCGAAGCCTATGACTGAATTGCTAATGAAGGGAAAAGAATTTCAGTGGACACCAGTGTGCCAAGAAAGCTTTGATGAGCTCAAGAAAAGACTAACCACAGTGCCAGTTTTGGTATTGCCGGACGTGAGCAAAAACTTCGACATATATTGTGACGCGTCAAGACAAGGGCTTGGACGTGTGCTCATGCAAGAAGGACAAGTGGTAGCCTATGCGTCGAGACAACTAAAGAAACACGAGCTGAACTACCCCACACATGACTTGGAACTTGCAGCCGTGGTACATGCCTTGAAGATTTGGAGGCATTATATCCTTGGCCACCGATGTGAGATCTATACGGATCATAAAAGCCTCAAGTATATATTCACGCAAACGGATCTGAATTTGAGGCAACGTCGATGGTTGGAACTCATCAAGGATTATGATGTTGGAATCAATTATCACCCCGAAAAGGCCAATGTAGTAGCTGATGCATTGAGCCGAAATGGAGCATGTCACCAACTCACGGTTCGGGAGCTGCCGCCCGAGCTGCGCAAGGAGTTCGAATGAGAATGAGATGGAAGTGATAGAACTCAAGTCTTCACTGGAACAAGAGATAAGAGATGGCCAAGCAACAGATGAGGAAATCAAGGAAAGAATCCGACAAGGCATAGAAAAGGATTTCAAGGAAGACGAGAAAGGCACGCTTTGGTTAGGAAAAAGAATTTGTGTGCCTAACGTGAAGCACATCCGCGACACGATATTAAAGGAGGCACATGACTCACCTTATTCCATACATACCGGCTGTACAAAGATGTACAAGGACCTGAAAACTTGCTATTGGTGGGATGGTATGAAAAGGGACATAGCCGAATATGTTGCCCGATACGTGCCAACGGGTGAAGGCCGAACATCAAAGACCCGCTGGACTGTTGCAGTCATTGAAAGTACCCGTGGAAGTGGGAAGACATCAGTATGGATTTCATCATCGGATTGCCACGTACTCAATCGGGTTACAACTCTATTTTGGTTATCATGGACCGATTGACAAAAACAACCCATTTCCTTCCTATTAAAACCAAGTACAACGTTGCACAACTAGCCGAGCTGTATATGGAGTAAATCGTGTGTCGCCATGGAGTTCTGAAAGGGATAGTGTCAGATCGGGGTACTCAATTTACCTCTAGGTTCTGGAAGAAGCTGCATGAAGCTATGGATACATGACTGGATTTCGGCTCCTCTTATCACCCGCAAACTGACGGGTAAACTGAGAGGACAAATCAAACTTTGGAAGACATGTTAAGAGCTTGCGCCTTGAAGCATGGGCATAGTTGGGATAGGAGCTTGCCGTATGCTGAATTCTCATACAACAACAGCTACCAAGCCAACTTGAAGATGTCACCTTTCGAAGCATTGTATGGTAGACAGTGTAGAACGCCGCTGTTTTGGAATGAGACTGGAGAGAGTCAAGTGTTTGGACCTGAATGCTGCAAGACGCTGAGAAGCAAGTCCAAACGATACGAGAAAACTTGAAGGCTTCTCAGTCACGACAAAAAGGTTACACGGACAATAGGCGAAGAAAATTGACCTTCGAAGTAGGAGACTTCGTGTATCTTAAGGTATCGCCTATCTGAGGCCAATGAAGGTTCAACGTCAAGGGCAAATTAGCACCTCGCTACAACGGACCATTCAAGATTTTGGGCAAGCAAGGAGAAGTAGCCTATCAACTAGAGCTGCCAACGCACTTCTCCGACGTGCACGACGTGTTTCACGTGTCCCAACTAAAGAAGTGCTTAAGAGTACCGGAAGAACAAGTATCGATAGATGAGCTCGAGCTTCAAGAGGATCTGACCTACGCGGAGCACCCCGTCAAAATTTTGGACGTGAAGGAAAGGGTCACGAGGAACAAAGTGATCCGTTGGTGCAAGGTACAATGGAGTCATCACACGGAAGCCGAAACTACATGGGAGCTGAAGACCTCAAGGCAGAATTCCCTCATCTATTCTCTACTCTATCGAATCTCGAGGGCGAGATTCAGTTTAAGGAGGGTAGGTTTGTAACACCCTCAAATTCATTTCCATGCATTACATACATTTTTCATGTAGAGAAACATTATAAAATAAGTAGAAATGGAAAAAGAACTATAGAAATAGAGAAAGAACTATAGAAATGGAGAAAGAACCATAGAAATGGAGAAAAGAACCAAAGAAATGGAGAAAGGACCGTAGAAATGGAGGAAGGAACCATAGAAATGGTGAAAGAATCATAGAAATGGAGGAAGGAACCATAGAAATGGAGAAGGGCATATAGAAATGGAGAATGGAACATAGAAATGGAGAGGGGAATGTAGAAATGGAGAGTGGGACATAGAAATGGAGAGGGGAATGTAGAAATGGAGTAAGTGTCATAGAAATGGTGAGGAATGGGACAAAGATAGCTGAAATGAGCTATTTTCAATTTCCCCAAATCCTCCAAATTCCCCAATTACCCAAAAAGGGGAATTTTCCCCACATTTGGGGAATTTCTCCCCCATTGCAGCCGCACCAAATTAAATAGGGAAACGTTTGTTAGGATTTAGTTCCAATTGGAGTAGTATTCTCCCCCTCCCCCCCTTATGAATAGAACCCAACCCCCCCCCCCCCCTTGGCCGCAGCCCCCTCCCCCCCTTTGCCCCCCCAAGTCGGCGACTTGGGGGCCCTAGCCCCCAAGTTGCCGAGTTGGACCCCCCCTCGTGAGCGCCGCTGGTGAGCCCTGCTGGTGAACCCCACCAATGAGCCCTGCCGTCAAGCCCCACCGTCAATCCCCGCCGTCGAGCCTCACCGACGAGCCCCGTCACGCCTCGCCGTCGCTGGAAAAAGAACCGACGATCTGTCCTGCCCTAATCTTCCATAGAAAAACTCCCCGCTGCTACCATTGCTAGAAGGAAGGACCTGCCACCAAGAAGGAAGTGAGGTAGGTCTCCATTACCCATCTTACGACGTCGCCGCTGTTTCTACGCATCTGTTTTCTTCGATCCTTCGAACAGAAACTTTTACGTGTGGACAGATCGTGTTTTGATCGATTTTTGACGGTGGAACTGATCTAGATCTTGAGTCAAGATCATCACCACGTCCACACTTCATCCCAGCACCCTTGTTCATCATAAAACCCCATGAAAGCCCGTTAAAACATGCAAAAACACGTACAAATTGGATTAATGAAACTGCACTATAGGATTTGCATTCATCTACCCCATTGCATCTTGAGTAAAGTTTGTGCATGATGTTTGATTGCTGTAAATTTTGTATGTTCGTGATCGTGAGTAGAAGAACAAGCTCAAGAGGCCATCTACGAGGAACTACAGCACCAAGACTTCGAGACACTCGAACAACAAGAACCACGGGAGCAAGGCAAGTGCCCCTTGACCATATTGATCTTATGTTTTGAAACTGTTTTGTTTGCAAAAACTTATACGCTTGAGTCAACTTGATGGGACACCCTTTTATAGGAGTTTACTAGTTTTGTTAACCATCCTTGTCGCCGGGAAAGTTGATGAGTCAGGTATGGTCGTTTTTTCCTTTTTGCTTCGCTTAATTCACGGGACACGGGAAGCTGAAATAAAACATGTCTAGCTACTGCACTCATATGAATAATGATGATGAGATCTTGATGATGTTAATGGGCATGGAATCGGGGAGATCTAGGCAAGCTTGGTTTGTGAATGTTGCTGGATGAGATGGTGGAACTTGCCGTAGATCTGAGGACCGGTTCATGTGAGAATATGCCGGGAAAACAGTGCCACCACAAGGCCAAGTATGGGTGCGGCTTAGCTGATTAATTAGGTGTGTTGCTATCTTGTTATGGACCATGGATGGCGTGGGGAATGGGAGTCGAGGAGGACTGCCCTGGGAACTGCCTGGCACAAGAGGGGGCCCGTGGGTGGGAGAATGGTGATTCGAGCCTGCCGTGAAACCTCAGTGAGTCCATACATCTAGTAGCCCCTTTGTAAAGGCTATTTTGTGATCTCTTGGCCATACACCGACGGTTGTGTACTGGTATAATGGAGGTTTTGCAGTCGCCGACGGGTGATGAAATTACGAACTTGTGGGTAAAGTGGTGCCACCTCTGCAGAGTGTAAAACTATCATGATAGTCGTGCTTCCGGTCACAAGCACCTGGGCAACTTCCATGGTTAGAGGGAAAACTTGGGATGGTTATTCGGTATGGTTATGGTATGGTCATTGGGATTGGTTTTGGGACTGTTTTGAGTCAGGACAATGAGTTGGTTTCGGTTATATGAATATAAGATGGATATGAATATTTATGAGTATGAGATGAACTTGAGAAAGATTATTGGCTGGTTGAGACATGATAAATGGTGAATTATGATGAAGGAATGTTGCTGATATAACATGGTTATGATGGGATTAAACTTACCTAGAAATAGTTGCTGTTTTTATCATGTTTGTGAAATAAAATTTGTTTGCTGCAATGAGCCTTTTTATTTCTACCTTGTTGTAAGCTATATGTCATACTTTTCCCGCGCTTGCTGAGTACGACATGTACTCACCCTTGCATTATCACATAAACATCAGCAACAGGAGAAGAGTACTTCGAGGACCATGTGATGTACTAGGCGTGCGAACTACCGTCAACATGCCTGTGGAGTTGAAGATGGAGCCTGCTGCTATCTATAAATTTCTGCTGTTGTTTAGAGACTTCCGCTGCAAGAATAAGTTAGAGATTCATGAGTGAGACAATGAGTCGATGCAGTCGATGCAATAAAGTACTTGAACACTATTTATTCATGGTTATATTCTGAATTCAGTTTGTGGATTACATGTGTATGTGTGATGAACATCCTGGGCACACATATGCATTAACTTGGTTCTGTTTTCGGAACCGGGTGTCACACTATATGAGGATGTGAACAAGTGCCAAAGCATCTCACATCTCCCTACTATGTGTGGATGTGGACTTTCATAGAAGCTTCCCACAACTCACACCCAAGGACACAAACATAAGCAATCATCACAAAAATTCAGCACACCACTCTTATTCAAGCTACTACTATCTAAGCGTTCCTATCACAGCTTTATCCAATGGAAACCTAAAATTAATCGTGAGAACTGGTGCTGTTCTCGCCGTATGACGGGGTGGTCCATACATGGGCGCACGCCATGGTGAGTCGGCAGTCCATGTAGGGTTAGATGACGCTGGTTCTCCATTTGCTCCCGCGTTGGCACGAGTCTCCTCCTGTTTTCCAGCAAATACAGCTTCTTGCGGAGGTAACGGATCTCTTCTTGTGCACTTGCGTAGCGGTTTCCTAACTCCACGAGCAACCTATGAGACTTATCAGCAGCTTGTGGGTTGGAAAGATCTCCTCTATGGGGTCCAATGATCTCCCTTGTACCACTCTTCTGATACGGGTGCAGCTCAAAAGTAGTGTTCTCAAGCTGCTCACGGAAGGTGTAGCACAGTCCGGTGAGTGCATCCCATGCAGCATCATCAATAGCTTCTGCCCTTGTAGCTCTCCATATGGATGCGAAGTGCCGGGTGACAACCCTACCGTTAGATAGGATGGTTATCTCAGCCTTCCGCTCTTCATGTCCGAGACGAGGGACATTCTTGAGAAGATACTCCGGGTATAGGCTACAGCAATCCAGAAACTCTTTAAGCTCCTTAGATATGTGTCCTCCTTTCATTCCGTCGGTCCGGAATTCTTGAACTGAATGGTTGGCCCATTCATCACCTTCATTCTCAGCCTCAGCAAGGGGTGGCTCCTCTTCAGATTCATCTCTTCCCGACATAGGTTCACGAGGCTCCACGGGGTCTAAGCCCGCATGAAACTCCTCCTAAGGTGTGTACCAATGCCGTTCTTGTGGATCATCTTCCATGTCGTCTTCGAATTGTTCCACCTCTTCCAGGTCCTCTTCCTCATGCATAGAGCTATTGACTTCATCTTCATCATGAGGTTCCATCTTCACCTCCTCCCAATATGGTCCATCAGACACCTCAGTGGGGTTAAGTGCACTTTCACGTGGTGGTGGATGAGTCCTTATTCGTGCTGTGCTCCTAGTCACCGGCATCTATAAATAAGACATGAGAACTTTAGAGAAGAAGGAAATAACTCCAAAACTTCAGAATCTATGAAGCAAGAAAACAAAAGTGTTGCTGTCCAAAAGAAGAGAAAAAGAGGGGGTAAAAATAGCACTTTGCGGTGGCTGAATTGACAAGTAAAGTGCAGCAGCAAGCAATTTTCGAAAATAGTAGTTTAGAGGGGTGCTCCTATGTGTTTTAGAGTGTCCATTCTACCTAGGCTTGCGTCCTACGGTCAATGTGTCTCTGATGCCAATTTGTGACACCCGGTTCTAAAAATAGAACCAAGTGAATGCATATGTGTGCCCAGGATGTTCATCACACGTACACATGTAATCCACAAACTGAATTCAGAATATAACCATGAATAAATAGTGTTCAAGTACTTTATTACAATGATTCAATGTCTCATTCATAAATATCTAACTTATTCTTGCAGCGGAAGACTCTAAACGATAACGGAAAATGACTAAAATAGAAGGCTCCAACTTCAACTCCACAGGCATGTTGACGGTAGTTCACACGCTTAGTACTCCACATGTTCCTCGAAGTACTCTTCTCCTGTTGCTGATGTATATGTGGGAATGCAAGGGTGAGTACATGTCGTACTCAGCAAGTGCGGGAAAAGTATGACATGTAGCTAACAACAAGGTAGGGAATAAAAAGGCTCATTGCAGCAAGCAAATTTTATTTCATAAACATGGTAGAAGAAGAAACTATCTCTAGATGAGTTTAATCCCAACATAACCAAGTAATTCAGCAACATTCTTTCATCATAATTCACCATTTATCATGCTTCAACAAGCCAATAATCTTTCTCAAGTTCACCTCATACTCATAAATATTCATATCCATCTCATTTTCATATAACCGAAACCAAATTCATTGTCATGACTCAAAACAGTCCCAAAACCAATCCCAATGACCATACCCAAATGTCCATCCCAAGTTTAGCCTCTAATCATGGAAGTTGGCCAGGTTCTTGTGACCGGAAGCACGGCTATCATGATAGTTTTACACTCTGCAGAGGTGGCACCACTTTACCCACAAGTTTATGATTTCGTCACCCGTCGGCGACTAGAAAGAAACCTCTATTATACAAGTACACAACCATTGGTGTATGGCCAAGAGATCACAAAATAGCCTTTACAAAGGGGCTACTAGATGTACGGACCCACTGAGGTTCCACGGCAGGCTCGAATCACCACTCTCCCACCCACGGGCCCCCTCTTGTGTCATGCAGTTCCCAGGGCAGTCCCTCTCGACTCCCATTCCCCGCGCCATCCAACGGTCCATAACAATCTATCAACACACCTAATTAGTCAGCTAAGCCGCACCCATATTTGTCCTTGTGGTGGTACTATTTTCCTAGCATGTGCTGGCATGAACCGGTACTTAGATCTACGGCAAGTAAACCACCATATCATTCAGAAACATCCATGAACCAAGCTTGCCTAGATCTCCCTGATACCATGCTCATTAACATCATCAAGTTCTCATTATCATTATTCATATGAGTGCAGTACCTAAACATGTTTTAGTTCAACTTCCCGTATCCCGTAGATTAAGCGAAGCAAAAAGGAAAAACGACCATACCCGACTCAACAACTTTCCCGGCGACAAGGATAGTTAAGAAAACTAGTAAACTCCTATAAAAGAGTGTCCCATCAAGTTGACTCAAGCATACGAGTTTTCGCAAACAAAACAGTTTCGAGACATGGGATCAATATGGTCAAGGGGCACTTGCCTTTCTCCCATGGTTCGTGTTTCTCAAGCGTCTCGAAATATTGGTGCTGTAGTTCCTCGTAGACGGCCTCTTGATCTTGTCCTTCTACTCACAACCACGCACATACAAAATTTACAGCAATCAATCATCATACACAAACTTTATTCAAGATGCAATGGGGTAGATGAATGCAAATCCTATGGTGCTGTTTTATTAAATCAGTTTGTACGTGTTCTTGCAAGTTTTAACGGTTTTCATGGGGTTTTATGATGAACAAGGGTGTAGGGATCAAGTGTGGATGTGGTGATGATCTTGACTCAAGATCTAGATCAATTCCACTGTCAAAAATCGATCAAAATGCGATCCATCCACATGTAAAAGTTTCTGCTCGAAGGGGGCAAAGAAAACGGATGCGTAGAAACAGCGGCGACATCGTAAGATGGGTAATGAAGACCTACCTCACTTCCTTTTGGTGGCAGGACCTTCCTCCTAGCAATGGCAACAGCAGGGAATTTTTCTATGGAAGATTAGGGTAGAACAGATCGTCGGCTTCTTTTCCGGCGCGGCGAGGCGTGACGGGGCTCGTCGGCGGGTCTTGACGACGGGGCTCAACGGCGGGGCTCGACGGCAGGGCTCACCGGTGACCATACTCCGGCAGGGGGGTGCCAACTCGGCGACTTGGAGGAGGAGGGCTCAAGTCGGCGACTTGGGGGAGGGGGAGGCTGAGGCCAAAAGGGGGGGGGGGCTGGGGTTGTATTTATAAGGGGGAGAAGGGAGGAGTCCTACTCCAATTGGAACTCAACCAAGAGTCCTAGTCAATTTGGAACTCAACCAACTTTTCCCCCTAATTGGGTGCGGCGGCAATTGGGGATTAAATTCCCCAAATGTGGGGAAAATTCCCCTTTTGTGGAATTTGGGAATTTAGAAATTTTGGGGAAATTTTGGGGGAAATTTGGGAATGGCTCATTTCAGCTATCTTTTTCCATTCCTCACCATTTCTATGTCCCTTGTTCCATTTATATATTCCCCTCTCCATTTCTATGTCCCATTATCCATTTCTACATTCCCCTCTCCATTTCTATGTCCCATTCTCCATTTCTATATTCCCCTCTCCATTTCTATGGTTCTTACTCCATTTCTATGGTTCTTTTCTCCATTTCTATGGTTCTTTCTTTATTTCTATGGTTCTTCCTCCATTTCTATGGTTCTTTTCTCCATTTCTATGGTTTTTTATCCATTTCTATAGTTCCTTCTCCATTTCTAGGGTTCTTTCTCCATTTCTATTTTTTTTTACAATGCTTCTCTACATGAAAAATGTATGCAATGCATGGTAATGAATTTGAGGGTGTTACAGGACCCGAGCAGGAAGGTAGCCAAAGGAGGTCCAGAGACAATACAGGTGCCTCAGGCGTTTCCGCCTTGTAGCTGGTCAACATAACTTTGGCTAAGAGCGAGACAGAGAAATGCAACTATGTACACGTCGAGAGGTATGTAAAAATGTACGCAAGATTGAAAGGAAAGCTGCAAAATTGTAGCTGTGCATCAGGGAGGGCAACTGTTTTCTTTATCATGGTGCTACATAGGAGGAGTCAGGCTGTACAGGGGTTCAACGACCAACTCCGGGATGACAAGGGTAGCTGGACCCCCCCCCCCCCCCCACGGAGTTTGGTTGATCCAAACACTGGTCCTAGGCACTATGGCCCTTTTACAGAAAAAGACTACCCTACCCTAAGCTACGGGTAGAACTTACAGAGGTGCTCGATGTTCCAAGGATTTGGAATTGGGTCGCCATCCTCCATGGCCAGCCGTACGCATCCTGGTCGGCATACTTGTGTCACTCGGAAGGGACCTTCCCAATGGGGGGAAAGCTTGTTGGTCCCCTCCGGGGAAAGTATTCTCCAAAGCACCAGGTCGCCCACCTGCAGCTCTCTGCTCCGCATGGACCGTTGGTGGTAGCGCCGGAGTGCCTGGCGGTATCTCGCATTCCATAGTGCAGTCTGCCATCTATGCTCGTCGACGAGCTCGAGATCTTCACGCCAGATTTAGTCCTGCATGGCTTCATCGTATGCCTTGACACAAGGGAAGCCCAAGGTGGTCTCCGGAGGGAGGACAACCTCGGCTCCGTAGACCAGAAAGAAGGGAGTCTCCCCTGTGGCTCGGCTGGGTGATGTCTGGCTAGCCCATAGTGCGCACGGAAGCATAAGTACGCATCCTGAGGCCCCTAAGTATCTCAGCATTAGCTCTCTCGACCTGGCCGTTGCTCTCTGGGTGAGCAACGGAAGCATAGCAGACCTGGATACCAAGGTACTCACAGTATTCAGAATGCTGCACTGGTGAACTGGGTCCCGTTGTCGGTGATGATCCTGTTCGGGACCCCGAACCTGTAGATGATTGACTTGATGAATTTTACTGCGGACTGCTTGTTGATGGTGACTATAGGGGTTGCTTGCGGCCACTTGGTGAACTTGTCTACGGCGATGTAGAGGTACCGGTACCCTCCAATGGCTCTGGGAAATGGCCCCAGGATGTCCAGCCTCCATACTGCGAATGGCCATGAGGGCGGGATCAGCTGTAGCGTTTGTGCCGGTCTGTGGGTCTGCTTGGCATGGAACTAGCACGCCTTGCATAGAGCAGCAGGTGTTCACCAGGCTCTGGAGCTACCATGATCTGTAGCGAGGTGAGAACTGTTTCAAATCTTGGAACGCATTGTCGGCTTCTTCAGTCCAGACAAAGGGTCCGGCAGGAGGGCACGCTCTACCCGTCGGGATATGAACCGACCGAGAGCGGTCAGGCATCCCGTAAGCTTCTGGATATCCTTGACTCGGGCGGGAGGGCGAATCATCTCTATAGACTTGATCTTGTCGGGGTTAGCTTCGATTCCTCGGTGCGAGACCAAGAAACCGAGGAGCTTCCCGGCAGAGACTCCGAATACGCACTTATCTAGATTTAACTCGGTCCAAGTTGTGCGTAGCTTGACAAAGACTAAGGCTAAGTTGTCTAACAGAGATGTATGTGACTTGACTTTCACCAAGATGTCATCAACGTACACCTCCACTAAGTCCCTTATTGGGTCCCCGAATGTCTTATGCATAGCACGCATAAAGGTAGGCAAGGCATTTTTAAGGCCATAAGGCATAGAGACATACCAATAAAGGTTGTCTACTGTTATAAAAGCAGTGTGCTCTTCATCTTCTCTAGACATAGGTATTTGATGAAAACCGGAATAAGCATCTAGGAAGCACAGTAGTTCAGAGCTAGAAGTAGAATCTACAATTTGATCTATACGTTGAAGGGGAAAGGGGTCCTTAGGGCATGCCTTATTTAGGCTGGTGTAGTCAATTCACATCCGAAGCTTCTCGCCAGCCTTGGATACAACAACAGGGTTGGCAAGCCATCTTGGATGGTGGACTTCCTGGATGAAGCTGGCGTCGAGCAGCTTCTTAATTTCTTCATGGATGAAGTTTTGCCGCACGACAGACTGCTTCCGAGGCTTCTGCACCACCGGCTTGGCGTCGGGGTGGATCTTCAGATGGTGCTCAATCACCATCCTGGGGATCCCGGGCATTTGCGATAGTTGCCAAGCAAACACATCGATGTTAGCCCGGAGGAAAGTGATGAGCACGAGTTCCTATTTTCTGCCCAAGTTTCCCGCAATGCGGGTGGTCTGGACAGCATCCTCGCCGATTTGGACGACCTTGACCGGGACCTCCTCCGCACCCGAAGGCTGAATGTGGGGCACAGAGGATGAACCACGTTGTCGTGTACTGGGAGGCTCCTTGCTTATCCCTGCACTCCCGGAGGCCTCCACCTTTGAAGCTGCCAGAGCCTGGAGCTTCTCCAGCGCTGTGACTCCGGTGGTCCGGTCTGCTCGGACCCTGAGGACGCCACTTGGGGTCGGCATCTTCAGTGCCAGGTAGCCGTAATGAGCTACAACCATGAACTGGTACAATGCCGGCCTACCGAGGATGGCGTTGAAGGGGAGGTTGACCTCTGCGATGTCAAAGACGACACTCTCGGTGCGGTAGTTCTCAGGCGTCCCGAATGTCACCGGGAGGGAGATGCTACCGCATGGAAGAATGGACCCCGGGCCCACTCTAGAGAATGGGTGCGATGTAAGGGCCTAAGTTTTTGGCACATATTCAAAGTGTTAATCACCACACACACACCTCATTTGAGGAAACTTTGTGAACACATTTGAAGAGCAAGTAAACACCATCCACATGGTCATTAGAGAATAAACTCACAAAATACAAAAGTGGCATTTCCCACATGCATCATATACGGGCTGGGCATATGAAAAACTCCTAAACCTTGCTAGGAATGCTCATGTCAAATTTCACCCAAATCCAAAACCTTTTTGAGGTCTTTTTGGGTATAACTAGAAAGGGGTTAGTTTGAACCCAAAGTCAAATTCAAACTACTTCCATCCCATAAATTCAAAAGTCGGAGGCATATTCTTACTCAGCACATTTTTGTGAGCTCACACACCAATTTTCACTCTATTTGGAGTTAATCTTGACATGAGCTAAGTTTAGCAAATTCAAACTCAATTTGAATTTCAAACTGCATATGTGCTGAAATCTTATTCAAACACTTCACAATTTAAATACTATCAAGTTTAAATGGGCACTTGGTAGATAATTCAAATTTCAGAGGGTAATATTGGGACTACTGTTTAGAGCAGTGGGAGAAAGTTAATTTCAAGGTTAAAATGGAGGTGGGTCCCACCTGTCAGCCTCACTAGCAAAAATTAACCGACTGAAGCCACCGAAGCTCGGTTCTTGCGCGCGCTCACGCGATCGCCACGACACTGCACGCCGCTGCCACCTCCTGGTCGCCGATCAGAGCCACGAACCGACGTCCTCAGCTATTTAGCTTCGAGCTGCTGACGGCAGCAGCCCGTTTTCACGCTGCCTCAACGTTTCCAGCACTGAGAAACCAGAGCAAGTCGCCACACAGCTCCACCTCACCACCACGCCCTCGACCGGCCAAAGCAGTCCCTTCCACCACGATCTAAGGCCACAAACAGCACCACCAGTCCTTGCTCCACGTGCTACAGCCCTCAGCTGCTCGTGATCAGCTTCGGTTGAGCTTGTCCGAGCCGATCTTCCATCGCTCTGTCAACCCGAAAGCTCCTCCAACTCGACGCCGCCGACCGAACAGCTCTAAGCTTCTCCAGCACGGCAAACGAGTATCTGAGGTTAGCATCGAAGTCTAGTAGCTCTCCCCGAATTCCCTAGCTCCCTCTTAGCGCCGGTTAGCCGGAATTTCAATTCTTCCGATGATCACCGTATAGACCACCGAGAACCAAAACTCCAAATTCATCTCGATCACTTGATCACTGGAAATCCTGGTCAAGCTGAAGCTAGAGTAGCACCTCACGTTTACCTCAGCCAAATCCTAGCGATAATGATCAACCCAGTGAGCAGAGCACCGGAGTTGGGCCACCGCTGGTGAAAACGGCTCGAGTCGCAGGTGAAGTCTACTTTCCCGGCGATGTCCGGCCAAGAGGAGGGTGGGGTTAGCTTCCCCGTGACCCAGTGGTGCTTTGCGACCCATTGGTTGATCGTGTTCACCACCGATACGAGCTAGCACCGTCGAAACCGAGCTCATGTTCCGCCTCAACCGTCGCCGACTATGTTTCCGGCGATGTCGAGGTCCGAGAAGTTGCCCGGCGTGTGCGCCGTGCTCCAAGGATCACGTAGGAAGAAACCGTGTCAAAAATTGGGCAGTAACGGCCGAGAATGAACCACGCCATCGTCGCTGGGCATCGTGCGCTCGGGCTCTGGCGGGAGGTAGACGAAGATACTGTGTGTGGGACCCACGTGCAGTGTTTTAAACATTTCCCTGATTTCCAGTTTTAGTTCAAACTTCAAACCCACATAACTTTGGCTAGGAAACTCCAAATCAAGTGAACCAAATTTTGTTGGATTCAGCTCTCTGAGTAATTTCTAACAAATCAAGTTTAACTTTATAAAAATCCTTATTTCTCCATAATTAATTCTTCAACATTTAGAATGTGTAGAATTTTAACTGGAGAAACCTTTGGAGAAAAATTCTGAAATTTTGCTAGGATGTTCAACAAAATATCCCTGAGCTACCATAAAAATTTAAGATCCATTTTAGCTCATTTGATCCACCTAATGGTGTGATTAATGGAACTGTTCCAGAGAAAATGAAAAATGTCCAGAAACATTTTTCAGAAATTCTCTGAAATTGTTTAGCTTATATATTTAGCTAGGAACCTTCAAATTAAGTGAAACCAACTCTATTAGAATCCTCTGAAAATCTAGTTTTCAGAAAGTCATGGCTTGCTCCATGAAAATCCCTAGAACACCCTAGGAGCTCCAATTAATGTCAAGTACATAATTATTTGTGTAGAACTCAAATGAGCTTTGCTGCAAATGAAACTTGTCCAAGTCTCTGTTTAGGTTGTATCCAAACCACAGTAAAAATTTCAGAGTCATTGGGTCTGTCTAGTAATACTTATAGTCCTCACAAGTTTAACTTCAATTCAAATG
Source organism: Neostapfia colusana (assembly GCA_030760725.1). Lineage (NCBI taxonomy): Eukaryota > Viridiplantae > Streptophyta > Magnoliopsida > Poales > Poaceae > Neostapfia > Neostapfia colusana. The sequence goes on along the minus strand of JASWHV010000008.1, from coordinate 65,678,600 downwards.
CATCTAAATTAACACATGTTTATATTTATCATATGTAGTCGCTAAAGTTGAGGAGGAACCCGAAGTCCTAGACTTCGTCACTCCAGAAGAACAGCTAGCCTACGATCAAGAGCAGCAAGGCAAGCTCCGGTTTGCATTAACCTTTTTACAATTTTTTACTGTTTTGAGAACTTACTTTGAGCACCCACTTACTTCTTGCATTAGAGTCTTGTTTGAAACCCAAATGCATAGCCAAGAAAACCCTGGGTCGGGCTTAGGTGTTTAAACCTCGTTTAGCTACTGCAATGCTAAGATAGTGTAGGATTCGGTACAAGTCGAGTAGTTGGAACTACTCACGAGAATAGGCTAGAGGCACATTGCTCGGGTAAAGGTAGCAAATGAAACACATGGCAATAAAAATGAGACCGAGCGGGGAGTAAGGGCAGCAGGACTTTTGGGCCTTGGTGCCATAGCTCCGCTTGTGTCGTTTGAGGACCGAGCCGTGTGCGGGCCTGTTGAACAAGCTAGAACAGTACCAAAGACCTACCGGCTATATGGGAACCGGGAAACCGATGTAACTCGGGTAGCTGGGTGTTGAGGCATAGCTGGTCGTTCAGAGGGTAAGTTGAGAGCTCGAGGTGTAAATTGGCTGGCGGCACTGTGGATGCACGCGCAGAGACCTCTTGCTCAGGACGATTGGACCGGTTCAACATTTGGCTGACGGGTGAAAGGTGGTTGCTTACGACGTCTGTGATGGTTGCTGTAGGCAACATCGAGTACGGGCGTACGTGACGGGTTATTCGGATAACCCTGCAGGTGTAAATCGATTATAATCGCTGTCCCTCACAGTCAGTGAGCACCACTTGTTCACTGTACCATGACGTAGAAAGAATAGGCTAGATACATATTAAAAGTTTGCTGATTTGAAAGATATACTTTGCTTGTTAATGTCTTGTTGTAGTTTAGAGCTAATTAAAGTTCTTTTCAACTTTGGGCAAAGTACATGAGAGAAATGCGTTTCTTGTTTTATTACGACTCTCTCATGTGCCTTAGCGTAAGGTTCTCCACAACCTGCTGCTAAAACTTGAAAGTAAGGTTCCATTAATTAGGCGAGTCTTTTGCAACTTATTTTACCTCATGTACCCTAAAACTATTCATGTAGAAGTTTCATGTATAGGGGAGACGGGTCAGTCTTGCTGAGCCATCATGCTCACTGCTTGTGTTTGAAGATTTTGCAGGGGTTTATGGGAAAGGGACTTCCGAGGAGGAGACGGAACCCCAGGAGGGGAACCCCGTCGAGTGGGAGTCGTGCACGCCGCCGTGTTAGTGTGTCTGCGTTCTAGCGGGGACACGTTCATGGGCTGAACGTGAACTCGATGCGTAGTCTACGCCCGTGAGTGTAGACGGAACATATTCTGTTGTACAAATGTTCATAAACCTGTTTATGTAACTTTGCTTCTGCTTTGTATCTTTGATGTGCGTTATCCGGTGCTGTGCAACGCAGCACCTCTCAGCGTGATCCTGGCTCGACAAGGCCGTGGGGCCGCGTCAGCGTGGTATCAGAGCTCGCTTGAGGTTTAACGCACTACAAAGGTCATCTTTTTCCAAAAATTCGGTGAGGAACGAGTTAGTAGCCCATATAAAGATGTTATTAGTGTTAGAAAGTGGCATACTAACCTATTTACTTATGTCAGAAAATCGTGCATCTCGGGACGCTGTATGTTTTGGGGGGTGCACGTAAGCGCTGCCCACCAGTGCGCACAAGCTGAAGGGTGGAGCCCCACGGGTGGCAGGTAACCTGACCCGCTTTAATATCCTCTACGACTCTTCATGTCGTTTGGGGTATTCGAGCAATGTCTTTCCCTACCGTGCTTTGGGCGAATTTGGGAGACCCCGTCACGTGGTCCGTAATGTGAACATGTAGCTCAAGGCGTGTTTGGCTTGAGAACATCCGGGCGAGTGATGACTGCCGGGTGTATGAACTGTATGGATACCGGGCTTGGTGTGCAGCCGAGTCTGACGATTGTATGAGTTATTTGCAGGTAGTCTAACCATGAAATGGTAGACGTGTAGCATCCGTGTGCGAGAGACGCTTTGTGCCACTGAAATAACGAAGCCGGCTAAGCCCGATATAGGTTTTTCTTTGTGAGGAACGCAGTACCGACATGATCTGGTGACGCATCGACGTCACACCCCACTAAATTATCAACTCCATGGTAAAACTTGAAATTTTTAATCTAGAGCACTAAAACTTTGATGTAACCTCTTCCCTTAATCAGGATGTTCAAAGTTAAAAAGTTTTCAACTTATAGGGTACTAAGGACAGAGTCCCCTGTTTTCAGCTGAAATATGGCTGAAGTAAATCAAAGGTTAGAGGTTGAGTTATTTCAAGGTTTGGGTCATATGATACATTTCTGGAAAGCTTTGAAATAGCTGTACAACTTTTCTGTTGATTTCCAGAGGTGTCTTTTGGAGCCCGGTCCCGTGAAAACGGAACCCAGCTGATGCATATGTGTGCCCAGGATGTTCATCACACATACACATGTAATCCACAAACTGAATTCAGAATAATACCACGAATAACAGGGTTTAAGTACTTTATTACATCAATCTATATCTTATTCTTGCAGCGGAAGTCTCTAACATATTTTAGCAGCGGAAGTCTTCTAAACTATAGCGGAAGCGAACTAAACGGCAGCAGCGGCTCCATCTCCTACTCCACAGGCAAGTTGACGGTAGATCACACGCCTAGTACTCCACATTGTCTTAGAAATACTCTTCTCCTGTTGTTGATATTGTATGATAATGCAAGGGTGAGTACATGTCGTACTCAGCAAGTGCGGGAAGTACGACATGTAGCTTAGGTAGGAATAAAAAGGCTCATTGCAGAAAGCAAAGTTTTTTTTCACAAACATGATAAAAACAGCAACTATCTTTAACTGAATTTAATCCCAACATGTAACCAATTAAAACATCAACATACCTCTTTCATGATTCACCACTTTTCATATCTCATCCGAACATTTATCTTTCTCAAACTTTTTCTCATGCTCATGAATACCATCTCATATTCATGACCATCTCATATTCAATTCCATCTCATAACCGAGACCAAAGCTCATTATCACGACTCAACAGTCCCAATCTCATTACCAAGACTCAATAGTCTCGAAATCAAATCCAAAGACCAAACCAATGACCAAACCAAAAAACCATACCAATAACCATCCCATCTAATCATGTGAGTTGGCCAGGTGCTTGTGACCGTAAGCACGACTATCATGATAGTTTTACACTCTTAAGAGTTTGCACCACTTTACCCACAAGTTTGTGATTTCGTCACCCGTCGGCGACTGAAGAACCTCCATTATACCAGTACACAACCGTCGGTGTATGGCCAAGAGATCATAAAATAGCCTTTACAAAGGGGCTACTAGATGTATGGACTCACTAAGGTTTCACCAGCAGGCTCGAATCACTATTCTCCCACCTATGGGCCCCCTCTTCTGCCATGCAGTTCCCAGAGAATTCCTCTCTCGACTCCCATTCCCCGCGCCTTCCACGGTCCATAACAATCTAGCAATTTACCTAATTAGTCAGCTAAGCCGCACCCATATTTAGCCTTGTGGTGGCACTGTATTCCTGGCATGTGCTAGCATGAACCGGTCCTTAGATCTACGGCAAGTAAACCACCATCTCATTCTACCACTTCCACGAACCAAGCTTGCCTAGATCTCCCCCGATTCATGTTCATTAACAACATCAAGTTCTTATTAACATTATGAGTGCAGTAGCTAGACACATTCTATCGCTTCCCATATCCCGTAAATTAGCGAAGCAAAAAGGAAAAATCGACCATACCCGACTCATCAACTTTCTCGGCGACAAGGGTGGTTAACAAAACTAGTAAAATCCTATAAAAGGGTTTCCCATCAAGTCGACTCAAGCATACACAGTTTTAGCAAACAAAACAGTTTTCAAAACATGGGATCAATATGGTCAAGGGGCACTTGCCTTGTTCCTGTGGTTTCTGTTGCTCTTAGATCTCGAAGTCTTGGTGTTGTAGTCCTTCGTAGATAGCTCCCTGAGCTTGTCCTTCTACTCACGATCACGCACATACAAGATTTACAGCAATCAAACATCATGCGCAATCCTTACTCAAGATGCAATGATGCATATGCATGCTAATCCTATGGTGCTGTTTTTATTAGATCAGTCTGTACGTGTTCTTGCATGTTTTAATGGCTTGCATGGGGTTTTACAATGAACAAAGTTGTACGGATCGAGTGTGGACGTGGTAATGATCTCGACTCAAGATCTAGATCAATTCCACCGTTAAAAACCGATCAACATGTGATCTGTCCACACAAAAAAGCTTCTGTTCGAAGGGATCGAAGAAACAGATGCAAAAAAACCACGATGATGTCGTAAGGTGGTAATGGGGACCAACCTTACTTTCTTCGGGGCCTTCCTCCTAGCAATGGCATCAAAACAGATCGTTGGCTTTCCTCCGGCGAACGTGTCGGGGCTCGTCGGCGGTCTCACCGATGGTTGAACTCTAGCGAAGAGGGTTAGCTCGGCGAGCTAGGGCCTCTAAGTTGTCGGCTTGGGAAGATGTTACGTCCAAGGATGTTTTGGTTTCTATTTATAAGGGGATAAAGAAGAGTCCTACTCCAGATGGATTTCAAATAAGAGTCCTATTTGATTTGTTTTTGGATCTTAACAACTTATCTCAATAGATTTGGTGCTGTATCAATCGTGGAAGAAATCGTATCGGTTTCCTCAGTACCGGGTACTCGCATACAGGGAAAAACCGCTTAAGGATCTCGTCCTTCCGCAGGGATAAGCTCCGGAGGCTCCACGTGTCCAGCGGGGGCATGGCCTCCCTTTTTCCTCAGAGGCGAGCTCCGGTTGTGCCGCGTGTCTGGCGGGCGGGACCTCCCTCTTCCTCAGAGGCGAGCTCCGTGTGCACCACGCGTCTGGCGGGCGGGACCTCCCTCTCCCTTAGAGGCGAGCTCCGCGTGCACCACGTGTCTGGTCGGTCAGGACCTCCTCTCCATAGACGAGTTCTGTGTACGCCACGTGTCAGTGCCGGACCTCCCCTCTCTTCAGAGGCGAGCTCCGAGAGTACCACGTGTCAGTGTCGGACCTCCCCTCTCTTAGGAGGTGAGCTCCGAGTGTGCCACGTGTCCAGCAGCGCTGGATCTCCTTTCTACTCAGAGATGAGCTCCGAGGTTGACACGTGTCCAACAGCATCGGGCTTCTCTTCTCCTCGGAGGTGAGCTCCGAGGACGACACGTGTCCAGTAGTGCCTTCTCCTCAGAGGTGGGCTCCGAGGATGACACGTGTCCCACAGTGTCTTCCCCTCGGAGGTGAGCTCCGAGGATGACACGTGTCCATCGGGACCGATCTTCACTCCCTCCGCAGGGTTGAGCTCCGAGAGCGACACGTGTCCAATAGTGTTGGAGCTCTCGGAGGCGAGCTCCGAGGGTGACACGTGTCTAGCGGGCCGGACCTCTCGGAGGTGTGCTCCGAGGGTGACACGTGTCCTGCGGTTTTGGGCCTCGCTTCTCCGCAGTGACTAGCTCCGAAGGTGACACATGTCCTGCGGGGCTGGCCTTGCTTTTCCGCAGAGGCTAGCTCCGGAGGCAACACGTGTCCCACGGGGTCGGACCTCGCCCCTTTCATAGAGGCAAGCTCCGAGCCTGCCACGTAGCCAGTTAGTGCCGGACCTCACCCCTTCCGCAGGGATGAGCTCCTAAGGCACCACGTGGCCAGCAGGCTGCGGGGAGTGTCTACAGCGCTCTCGGTGGATTGGATTTGGCTCTTTTTATCTATCTTTCACCTGTTCTACTTCTTTTAAAATGTTTTCTCTATATGAATTATGTATGCATGCATGAGTACGAAATTGAGGGTGTTACTTGTTTCCTCCCTTAACCAGTAAAAAAATGCAGTAGAGCTGAAACTGTCCAGAAAACAGGGCAGAGCAAACACTCTCTGTAACTCTCTGTAAATTGCGTATAACTTCCTGCATAAAAAATCCAAAAATAGAAAACGAGCTAGTTCTGAAAATTTCATGAGATGGGTTACAACTTTATAACAGAAAGTTTTGTCAAATTTGGTGTAGAATTAACTGGAATTCTTGGATCAAATCAGTACCTCAAGCAGGGACGTGCTGTCCAATTTTCTCCAGAAATTCTGTCAACTCTGACATCTCATAACTTTTGAACCAGGGCAGATCTTAGGCCAAGCAAATACTTTCTGGAAAGCTACAGAAGTTAGCTTTAACTTTGATGTTGATCTCAAGAATTGGTTTTGCCTTTAGTATGGTCTAAATCAGGTTTAAATTGAAACTGGTCAGGGCTGTCATATTGGACAGCAGATCAGCAGTCAAATTTGTTTAAGTTTGAACTATGTTTCCAAGTTTTATGAGTTCAATGACATGTTTTATGTTATAACTCAATGGTTTACTGTTTAAATAAATATTTGACATTTCTAAAATATGTTTTTACAGATGACAGCGGATAGACAGTTGGAGAACGGGTGGGTGGTGTCCCACTGTTCTCACCGCAGCGGTTATCCAGAAGTGTTGAAACAAATGCTTCAATATTTCGGGTACGTCGAGATGCCGCAGTACCTCGCCAAGGAATAAGGAGAGGAGGGGAACAAGACGTGGACGATCCATGTCGAAGTTCCTGCAGGACCTACGGCACCCGGTTGGGCGCCGTTCACCGTTACGGTGAGGGGCAGACAGCCGGAGGAAATGTGGCAAGTGGCAGCCCGCGACACTATGTCGCGTTTCTGCCAACTACACGTGAGAGCTATGGAGGGCACTCCATATGCACTCGTTCCGGTGGAGGGACGAGCTAGTCATGTGTGGGGGGAAAGGTACGTGGAGGCAACAGATCCGGGTTGCCCCAGGTACAACCCCGTGGAGGCGAACCTCAGCCTCCAGTTGAGAGCAGGAAAGGCCGTGATGGACAGCCAAGCTGTTCATACGGATTGTCTTGCTGCAAAGCTCAAAGAAAGCACCAGCCGTGGAGATCATTTTGAGAGTGCTCACAGCGCACTCCGCAATGTTCTCCTTCCGACGGTAAAGCGACTGAACGAACAACATAATCAGTTGCACCGTCTGAAGAAGGCAAAGAAGAAAAGCCGTGTCGACATCAGGGCTTTATAACAACAGGTGCAGGCTCCGACCCAGCAGAATGAGGTCCTCACTCAAGAGCGGGATGATTCTACTAAGGGGGGGGGCAAGGCTGGGAAGAGGACTACAACCAGGCCATGGACGAGGTGCACGCGTTGCAGGACCTCGTACCTCCGGTAATGGGCATACTGGTGGTAGGTACCATACCCATGGTTTTGGATCTTCCGGCAATGGGGGAACCTGAACCGGAAGAGGAGGTTATGGACCCGGAGCCACCAGCAGAGGTAGCGGAGGAGGACGACCTGCAGGAGGTCGAATTCTACTCCGAGTAGGAGGTTACCGTTGCCGAGTAGGGAAGCGAGGGTGGTGTAAGAGAAAAATTTTGTAATCAGTGACATGTCATGTAGACAGTAGTATATTTATAGGTAGTGACGACATGAGCACGACTTCTCGGAGACCCGAGGATAATGTATCTTGTATAAAGTTTATGCTTTATCAATATATGTGAATGTTGTGCAAATTATTCATGTGTCACTTCAATACCTACTGTTTCATATGGAATTTAACTATGACGTGTGCTGATCGCTGCTGTTTTGAATTTCAGAATGACTCGCACTCGTGCCAACCCAGACGTTGGGGGTTCCAGTCAGGGGGGGGGGGGGAGACCTCCCAACAGCCTCCCGAGGATTCCTCGGGACAGCAACAGCAACAACCGCCACCGCCAACGGTTACTTTGGCTGACATCGTGGCAGCGATGGCAGGTTCTCATCAGCAGCACACCGAGTTGCTGCAAACCCTTATTGCCAATATGTCTCGACCAGAGAGGCGTCAAGATCGCGAGGAGCTCCAACAAAGCTCCTACTCCGACTTTCTGGCTACTCATCCCCCGGTATTTTCAAGTGCGGATGAACCCCTCGATGCGGACAACTGGCTCCGCACGATGGAGATGAAGTTCGGGCTGCTCCAAGTGAGTGAGCAGCGCAAGACTCAGTTTGCCGTCCAACAGCTTCAAGGATCTGCGAGCGCTTGGTGGGTGAACTACTGTGCTTCGCAGCCCACCGAGCGAGTTATGACCTGGGCGGAATTCCGGACGGCCTTCGGGCCTATCACATACTGCCGGGTCTCATGAAGAGGAAGACGCAGGAGTTCTTACGCCTGCAGCAAGGGAGCAGGAACGCGCTGGAATATTCCAGGGCATTCAATGATCTTGCACTCTACGCTTCGTATCACGCTGATACCGACGAGAAGCGGCGGGATCATTTCTACCAGGGGCTTAAACTGCTCCTGAAGGACAAGCTGGCGATGTTCAATCGCGGCAGCCTCAATGATATTATTGATGTTGCGATTGTTCAGGAGGACTCCGGCAAGGAGTTAGCGGCAGCGGAGAGGAAGCAAAGCGCGCCGCAAAGCAGCGGAGAAGGAGGTGGTCCTTCTAAAAAATATCGGATGGTGAATTGCCCACCATCGGGTCCACGCTGGCATCCACCACAGAGGCTGATGCCATTCCGCAGTCGGCCATATTCTCCACCGGCATTCAGGCCGGCACTGCCAGTTCCACCTCCGCAGAAACAACAGCAGCGGACGATGCCGCGTGCGTATGCACCTCAGCAGCGCATGCCGAGCTTTCGTCCCTCAAGCACTGGCCAGGCAGCAGCCACATACTACAAGTGTGGTCATCCAGGACACTTCGCCAACATTGTCCTGAGAGGCAGGGCGGCGGAGTTGCACCACAGCTTCCGGGGAGGAATCAGTCCCCACTAATGCGCAGCGGGCAAATCCTAGGCCCAACACCATCCATCAACTTGCCATAGAGGGCGTGCCGGAGGGAGAGCCAATCCTTGTGGGTATGTTCCAACTCCACCAGCATCCTGCTATAGTGTTATTTGATTCAGGAGCCACGCATAGCTTCATTAGCCAAGCTTTTAGTGCTAAATACAGCTTGCAAATACTACCCACCGATAGTCCATACTTGATTCGTTCGCCGGGTGAGAAAATTTCAGCAAGCATGATGGTTCCAAAAGCGCCATTATGCTTAGCAGGTAGAGTGTACCCTACGTCTCTCATAGTTTTAGAGGGACAAAAGGTCGATGTCATCTTAGGGATGTTGTGATTAACCCGCCACAGAGCTGTTTTAGACACCGTCCTCCGAGTCGTGCAGGTGGCACTGTTTTCCTGGCATATTCTCGCATGAACCGGTCCTTAGATCTACGGCAAATTCCACCATCTCATCCAGCAACATTCACGAACCAAGCTTGCCTAGATCTCGCCGATTCCATGCCCATTAACATCATTAAGATCTCATCATCATTATTCATATGAGTGCAGTAGCTAGACATGTTTTATTTCAGCTTCCCGCATCCCGTGAATTAGGCGAAGCAAAAAGGAAAAATGACCATACCCGACTCATCAACTTCCTGGCAACAAGGATGGATAACAAAACTAGTAAACTCCTATAAAATGGTGTCCCATCAAGTTCACTCAAGCATACACGTTTTCACAAACAAAACAGTTTCAAAACATGGGATCAATATGGTCAGGGGCACTTGCCTTGCTCCCGTGGTTCTTGCTGTTTGAGCGTCTCGAAGTCTTGGTGCTGTAGTTCCTTGTAGATGGCCTCTTGAGCTTGTTCTTCTACTCACGATCACGCACATAAGAAATTCACAGCAATCAATCATCATGCACAAACTTTACTCAAGATGCAATGGGGTAAATGAATGCAACTCCTATGGTGCTGTTTTATTAAACCAGTTTGTACGTGTTCTTGCATGTTTTAACGGGCTTTCATGGGGTTTTATGATGAACAAGGGTGCCGTAATCAAGTGTGGGCGTGGTGATGATCTTGACTCAAGATATAGATCAATTCCACCGTCAAAAATCGATCAAAACATGATCCGTCCACACGTAAAAGTTTCTGTTCGAAGGGGGCGAAGAAAACGGATGCGTAGAAACAGCGGTGACGTCGTAAGATGGGTAATGGAGACCTACCTCACTTCCTCCTTGGTGGTAGGGCCTTCCTTCTAGCAATGGCAGCAGCGGGGAATTTTTCCTATGGAAGATTAGGGTAGGACAGATCGTCGGTTCTTTTCTGGCCAACGGCGAGGCGTGACGGGGCTCGTCGGCGGGTCTCCACGACGGGGCTCGACGATGGGTCTTGACGACGGGGCTCGACGGCGGAACTCACCGGCGACCGAACTCCGGCGAGGGGGGTGCCAACTCGGCGAGTTGGGGGCTAGGGCCTCCAAGTCGCCGACTTGGGGGGGGGGGAGAGAGGGGGGGCTGCAGCCAAAAGGGGGGGGGGGGTTGGGTTCTATTTATAAGGGGGGAGAGGAGAGAAACCTACTCCAATTGGAACTAAATCCTAACAAACTTTTCCCCATTTAATTTGGTGCGGCAGCAATGGGGGAAAATTCCCAAATGTGGTGAAAATTCCCCTTTTTTGGGAAATTGGGGAATTTGGAGGATTTGGGGAAATTTGGGGAAATTGGAAATAGCTCATTTCAGCTATGTTTTTCCCATTCCTCACCATTTCTATGTCACTTGCTCCATTTCAACATTCCCCTCTCCATTTCTATGTCCCACTCTCTATTTCTACATTCCCCTCTCCATTTCTATGTTCCATTCTCCATTTCTATATGCCCTTCTCCATTTCTATGGTTTCTTCCTCCATTTCTATGATTCTTTCTCCATTTCTATGGTTCCTTCCTTCATTTCTACGGTCCTTTCTCCATTTCTTTGGTTCTTTTCTCCATTTCTATGGTTCTTTCTCCATTTCTATGGTTCTTTCTCCATTTCTATAGTTCTTTCTCCATTTCCACTTCTTTTATAATGTTTCTCTACATGAAAAATGTATGCAATGCATGGAAATGAATTTGAGGGTGTTACAGTCCCTTTTCATATCATCCCACCAATAGCAAGTTTTCAGGTCCTTATACATTTTTGTACAGCCGGGGTGTATGGAATAGGGTGAGTCATGTGCCTCCTTTAATATCGTGTCGAGGATGTGCTTGACGTTAGGCACACAAATCCTTTTCCCTAACCAAAGCATGCCTTTCTCGTCTTCCTTGAAATCCTTTTCTATGCCTTGTAGGATTCTTTCCTTGATTTTGTTGATTTCCTCATCCGTTGCTTGGCCACCCCGTATCTCTTGTTCCAATGAGGAGTTCAGTTCTATCACCTCCATCTCGTTCAAGAACCCGAGATGTAACCGTTCAAACTCCTTGCGCATCTCGGGTGGCAGCTCCCGAACCATGAGTTGGTGACATGTCCTCTTTAGGCTCAACGCATCATCTACTACATTGGCCTTTCCCAGGTGATAGTTGATTCCAACATCATAATCCTTGATGAGATCCAACCATCGACGTTGCCTCAAATTCAGATCCATTTGCGTGAATATATACTTGAGGCTCTTATGATCCGTGTAGATCTCACATCGGTGACCAAGGATATAATGTCTCCAAATCTTCAAGGCATGTACCACGGCTGTAAGTTCCAAGTCATGTGTGGGGTAAATCAGCTCATGTTTCTTTAGTTGTCTCGATGCATAGGCTATCACTTGTCCTCCTTGCATGAGCGCACATCCAAGCCCTTGTCTTGATGCGTCACAATATATGTCAAAACTCTTGCTCACGTCCGGGAATACCAAAACCGGCGATGTGGTTAATCTCTTCTTTAGCTCCTCAAAGCTTTCTTGACACGCTGGTGTCCACTGAAATGCTTTCCCCTTCATTAGCAATTCATTCATAGGCTTCACTATCTTGGAGAAATCCTTGATGAACCGGCGGTAGTATCCAGCCATCCCAAGGAAACTCTGAATATCTCTCACATTTTTTGGTTGGTTCCACTTCAGAACATCTCCCACTTTTCCGGGGTCAACCGATACTCCTCCCTTGGAGATGATGTGGCCTAGAAACGATATCTCCTTCAGCCAAAATTGACACTTGCTGAACTTAGCATACAATTGATGCTCTCGCAGTTTCTGCAATGTTAACCTCAAGTGTTCTTCGTGTTCTTCCTCGCTTTTCGAATACACCATGATATTGCCGATGAAAACCACGACGGACTTGTCCAAGTACTCTATGAAGAACTTTTTATGAGGTTCGTAAAGTATGTGGGTGCATTCGTTAACCCAAAAGACATAATGGTATATTGATACGAATCATAACGTGTTCGAAATGCAGTCTAGGTTATGTCGGAGGGCTTAATATTCAGCTGGAAATATCCCGACCGAAGATCAATCTTGGAGAAAATTCGGGCACCTTTCATTTGGTCGAACAGGTCCTCTATATGGGGCAGCGGGTACTTATTCTTGATCGTCACCTCATTAAGAGACCTATAATCCACACACATCCTTTGGGTCCCATCCTTCTTGTCTACGAAGAGAACGGGGGATCCCCATGGTGACGAGCTTGGGCGTATAAAACCCTTTTTTAGCTGCTCCTGAATTTGCTTCTTGAGCTCCACTAATTCATTAGCAGACATCTTATATGGCATATTTGCTATAGATGCAGTTCCGGGTACTAAATCAATGGCAAATTCAATGTGTTGGTCAGGTGGCATAACTGGAAGTTCTTCCGGGAACACATCTGAATATTCTCGAACCACCGGAATGCTTTCCAATGTCACTTCTTCGATGTGGTTCAGCACTGCTTTCTCCGTTGTAGGTTGGGCTGCCTCAAACTCAATACGAGTGCCTTGCTCACTTGTCAACTGCACGATCCTCTGAGCACATTGAATCACTCTGTTGTGCTTGCTTAACCAGTCCATTCCAAGTATTATGTCAATCCCTTGGGAATCCCAGATGATAAGGTTGGCGAGAAAGTCTACCCCCCTTATTTTAATGGTTACTCTCGGACATACTATATTTGTAGGAGCTAGAATTCAGATTTGAAAGAAGTGATTTCCCAACTATATGCATCAAGGTGTATGAACTAAGCAACTTCTTTCATTAATATCAGCCTATATGTAACACCCTCAAGTTCATTTCCATGCATTGCATACATTTTTCATGTAGAGAAACATTATAAAAGAAGTAGAAATGGAAAAAAGAACTATAGAAATGGAGAAAGAACTATAGAAATGGAGAAAGAACCATAGAAATGGAGAAAAGAACCATATAAATGGAGAAAGGACTGTAGAAATGGAGGAAGGAACCATAGAAATGGAGAAAGAATCATAGAAATGGAGGAAGGAACCATAGAAATGGAGAAGGGCATATAGAAATGGAGAATGGGACATAGAAATAGAGAGGGGAATGTAGAAATGGAGAGTGGAACATAGAAATAGAGAGGGGAATGTAGAAATGGAGTAAGCGACAGAAATGGTGAGGAATGGGAAAAAGATAGCTGAAATGAGCTATTTTCAATTTCCCCAAATTTTCCTCCAAATTCCCCAATTCCCCAAAAAAGGGGAATTTTCCCCACATTTGGGGCCTCTTTGGCAGCCCATAAACCTAGTGGGATCCATGCCAAATCCCGGGCCCAAAAAAACACGGGCCAAAATTCCCTCCTGATGTACTTGGCAGCCCAGTTTACCGGTGTCATCCACGGGGGAGCACCGGGCTTTCATCCCCGGCCTTGCGAGGTCGGGCAGGAAAATCCTTGCGTGCTCCATCCGACTCCACGCCGCCGCCTCAACCTTGCGTCCCCCACGCCGCCGACCTGACCTCACGTCCCCCACGCTGCAGCCCAGACCTCGCGTCGCCACTTGCGTCCCCCCTCTGACTCCATGCCGCCTTGATCACCTCCAAGATCTCCCACCAGCGCAAGGTCTTCCGCGTCGCCGAGCACGCCGGGGTTTCCCTCGCCGGCCTAACCGCCGACGGTCGCGTTCTCTCGTGCTTCCTCCGATCCGAGTGCATCAACTAATTCATCTACAAAACGCCGCTCCACATCTCCAGGCTCGCGCTCCGGCTCGTCGACAAGGCGCAGGTCTGTCTCGATGCACACACATCTACACTATTTCGTTACTCCCTCTCTTATGAATCTGCATCGGTAGTGAGGAGTTAGAACTTCCATGGGTTGAGTAGCTACATGTCATCCTTTTCCTGCACTTGCTGAGTACGACATGTACTCACCCTTGCATTCCCACATGTACATCAAAAACAGGAGAAGAGTACTTCGAGGAACATGTGGAGTACTAGGTGTGCAAACTACCGTCAACATGCAAGTGGAGTTGAAGTTGGAGCCTGCTGTTTTAGTCACTTTCCGCTGTCGTTTAGAGTCTTCCGCTGCAAGAATAAGTTAGATATTCATGAGTGAGACATTGAGTCATTGTAATAAAGTACTTAAACACTATTTATTTGTGGTTATATTCTGAATTCAGTTTTTGGATTACATGTGTATGTGTGATGAACATCCTGGGCACACATACGCATTCATTTGGTTCTATTTTCGGAACCGGGTGTCACAGGTCCGGTGGCGCCAGAAGGACGCCTCCCCTCTTCGGAGTGCTTGGCCAACGGGAGGTTCAAGGTGTGTGGCCCACTTAGCTTGGTCCTGTGGCCTAAGCATGGATGCTCCGCCTCTTCAGCGCAGCACCCAAGTGCTGGGGCCCCGGACAGCACACCACCCTAAGAAGGATAGTAACCATGGTCCGGACACTACTACACCAAATTACCCAGGTCCCGTAGCTTAGCAGAAAACCATAAGCCATAATAGGGTCATCGAGCAGAGAAAGTGCAACTACACGGCACAGTTACTCCTTCCTTACAGTGTTTGTGCAGACCACAGGGCTCCGGTCCATAGGGCTGGAGCCCCATCTTTCCCAGGGGGCCACTCTCGGACCCCCAAAAGCTAGCGTCCCCGAAGGCTCCGGAGCTGGTGTCTTGCGTCTTTTAGCAGGTGTTCCCAATCATTTGGGCACACCTGCCAGGGGGCCATCACGACTGGTCAAGCCAAGCAAGACAGCTGGACCCCTGCAACGTGCAAGAAGGACGAGGGTACACATATACAGCAAGCAACAAGGAAGCATCAACCACTTTGGCAAGTGAGGAAACCTCCGGTCTTTGCAACATCAAGGACCAGTGGACCTCGCAAAAGCTAAAGTGGTCCTTCCTACCATACCCTGCACTGGGTGGCTGAAGCATGAGAGGCCGACAAAAAGTCTTTCATTTATCAGCACTGGAATACAAGACAAGACACAAAAGATAAAAGAAAGATACAAAGGCCAGGGCCCACCTAGGACTCGTCCGCACTACGCCTAAACCGCTCGGCAACGAGGGCTCCTAAGTCTTTGACCGTAGACCAGGTTGCCGCCTCCCTTGCAGCGACGGGGCCTTGGATGACCGGCTCCAGGGAAACACTGGGGTCCCAGCTTCGGAAGCAGGTCAACACATATGTTGCCACTTCCTTAGCCAGGGCCTTTCCCTCCACCTCCAGCTGGTCGACGACAACGTCTTCTAACGCTGCCATCTTCAAGCCTGCAGAGTTAATCACAGAGAGCACTTGGCTCATCTCCTGTGAAGGCTCGGTGACACGCACCAGGCTGAAGCCGAAGTGCACCAATGCTGACTCGGCACAGCTTAAGAAGTCCCAGACTTGCTGGACCTCCGCCGTGCGCGAGGCTCGAAGCTCGCGCCATGCCGCTGACAGGGCTGCTGCGTCGCTCTCGGAGAGCCTTCTCTCCTTAGCAGCCAACATCACCGCCCGTGCATCAAGCTCATGGGCACGGCGCTGCAGTACCTCTTCACGGAACGAGGCATCGAATTCTGCAGTCAGGAGGTCCTGGCGCTCCTTTGACTGCCTCTTGCGCTCCTTATTCAAAGAGGCCTGCTGGCGATCCAAGTCATCGGCCAAAGATGTCAGCTTGGCTCGCTCCTACTGCAAGCACGACGAAGCCTCCTCCTCTTTCTCCGCTAGATCGCGCTCACCTACGGTGATCTCACAACGAGCCAGCGCTAGCCGTAGCTCCTCCAGGGTTCACTTCTCTAAGGGTTCACTTCTCACATAAAAATAAATGCAATATTATTTCATGTGGGTTCACACACCAAAGCAAAACAATCTAAAGACGAGGCTGTGGACAATTGCTCATGGCTTCCACAACTCACGTCACACACCAAGCATTAACACACCATTAACTACGTAACGACTCGACTACTCGACATCCTTCTAATTTAAGGGAAAGGCTCTACGCTACTCGTTTTCTTGAGCCGGCTCCTCGGGATCTTCCTCATCATTTTGGCTGCCTTCTGACTCTGCTTTGGGTGGGGAGGCTGCTGGTGGAGAAGTGCGACGACGCCTGATCGCTCGGCGATCTGGGGAGTCAGGAGTCCATGTATCATTCACGGTGACACAAAGTTCATTCCCATCTCCTCTTTCTCTCGCCCTCAAGCAGGCTCGAAGCAACGCCTCGGTTTCCTTCAGGGTGTCATGAACATCCTGAAGCTCCTGCTGACACTCCTGCAGTCGAGTGCTGAGCATAGCAGCATCCTCCAAGCACAAGTCCATGTGCTCATGGGAAGTCCCTTGCTGCACTGGCGGGTACTTGTACTCCGTGGTACCACTCTCACGCTGGAGGACATACATGTACTCAGTCCTGTCCAGGTGGCGACGATAGATGTGACTCTGGCAGGTGATGGCCTCCCAGGTGACATCCTTCTCCGCATCGACCTGTGTCGCTCTACAGGCTGGAGAGCGGTGGATATTAAGCAGCTGGTTTTCGTGTATAATCCTCATCTCTGAACTCCATTCTTCCCTCTTCTCACGGATGGTCCTGGTGGAGTTATAGTGGATGATTAGCTTGCCCGTATTGCCGGCGGCTTCGAGCATGCGTCGAAGACGACGCAACAAGCCTCCTACTGCCAATCCGTAGGAAAGGTACGTCACCGGACGACTCTCCTCTCTTTGGGCAAGGACAACTACGGGACTCCCTCCTGTGGACTTGCGAGCGGTGCGAATCATGCGAACCATCTAAAACAAAAAGAATTTAAACTTAGGTTAGATAAACTCTTAAACAAAAATCCTATTTTGAATGAAAGTTGGGGTAAGATGAAGAAAGTGACTCATTAAATAACACTTTTCAACACACACCTTGTAAAATAGTTTTTAAGAAAATAGGGCCCTTAAATACGTCCATTTCTACCTAGGTCCACGTACCTACGGGCAACCCTGGCTCTGATACCACTTCTGTCACACCCGGTTTTTCCAAAGAACAACCAAGGTGAATATCACATGTATGCCAGGATCATTTTCTCATACATGTGATGACAAATAGTGAAGCATCATTTATTACAAGCCAGGTGTCGAATAGATAAGTCTTACATAGCAACTGTCTCGATGGACAATAATAAGTTCATCATAAGTAAATAAACTAGCAGCGAAATATTATTCTTGTGGGCTCCGCCACAGGCGTTGCCCGGGGGTCTCCATGAACCTAGAAACCTTCTTCGGGTCCAAAGTCTTGGTCATTATACACCACCTCATTATCTTGACCTGAGCAGCAATATAAACCAACAAATATGCAAGGTTGAGTACCGATGGTACTCAGCAAGTGTGGGAAAGTTATGTCATGCATGGCTATAACAAGGGGAGGTTGAACTCATGGTTAAAGCACTACGCAATTATTACCTATCACCTTAGCTTATTAAGCCCCTACATTACTACACAGGTGAAATGGTCCCAATCTCCCATCCCATCATCATAATTAAATAACCATAACGTCATTTCCAATGTTAAGCTCCCCGCTTAACATCCACAACTTCCAAAACCATCAATCCTCTAATCATGAATAAGTCCAAGCCGCTCTTGACCGTGAGCACGGCTGTCATGACAGTTTTGACTCTGCAGAGTTTGTACCACTGTGCCCACATGTAGTGATTTCATCCCCCGTTGCCGGGTGGACTAAAAGAACATCCATTATGCCAGTGGCTACGAACCACATTCACACTTCCCAGGTGTGTAGCCAGGAGATCACTACGAAGCCTTTACAAAGGGATTCCCGACGAGCGTGGGCCCACTGAGGTTTCACCCCTAACAGCATACAAGAGGCTCCAACCCCGCTGCAGTGGCCCCCTCTTGAGCCTTGCGGTTCATATGGTAGTCCAGCTGACACCTACTCCCCGCACCATCCAACACACCCATACTACGCCGGGGATACACCTAATTAATTGGCCAAGCTGCCCAATCTCAGCATGTGGTTGGCACGGTAAAGCCAGGTTACATGCTCCATGAACCGGTCCTTAGGATCCAGGCAAGTACTAAACACAAACCCGAGTCTCGTGCACCCAGCACACAACCAAAACATCCAACTTGCCTTGATCCCTACCTCTACATAACTCACAATATCTCATTCAAGAGTATGGTAAAATATACTGATGATCTCATATCCCAAATATCCCATTCTAAGCATGGCTAAGCATATGCATAATAATGAATGACATGATAAAATAAATCCCAACCCAAGCTACAAGGAAAACAAGGTAATGCAATTCTAGGGAAACTTCCTAGCATGGGTTTCATATTTAACTTGTCAATGCAATAATTCTATCTAAACATCCTAGTATAGGATCAAAGTTGTCAAGGACACTTGCCTCCTTGCTGCTGCTCTTGAAATGGGTAGTCCTGATCTTGGAAAGGAATAACTTGCTCTTGAGCAGGTTCTACATCATACCATCACACATAGCAAAAGAAAAACAACAATCCATAAGACATGGTTCACACTTCCACTTCATACAAACCACACATTCATATTTATGAAAGTCATTCACCATTATATGTGTTGTGTTACTCTATGTGTGTTGATTTGTGGCTTGCATGCACTTTTAATCATGTGTATATGATTCCTACTTTTGTGTTCACATTTATACTTACATACTATATATATGAGTTTCCAATTTAAATAAATTCCTTATATTTAATTACTACACCTTTTAGCTACCAAGTATGCATGAAAGGTATTTTCCTTCTCCATATGTGTCTTCAGAATTTCTACCAACCCTAAACTGAATTCTTTGGATTTTAGAACTCCATTTATCATTTACTAGTTGCTATATTTTCAGATTTATTTCCTATGCCTAAATGTGAACTTTATTATGAAAATAACAAGACACATCATCTAAACAGAATAGGTTCTGATCTAAAATATTTACTAATATATTTTTGACCTTTTCCTCTGATGTAAACTATTTTACAATTATTTTCCCTATTTTCCAGGACTATTCTTTACTTAAAAATGTGTCCCTATACTAATAAATGTGAATAATAAATGAAACAGATTCATTTCAGCCCAAAATATATTTTTATCTCACTCCAAAGTTTTCTAAGTACTGAGAAAGTTTTTAATTTAATTTTGACAATATGTTTTGTCCCACTTTTAAATTTTAAATGCTAGCCACATATTCAATTTCCTAAACTAACTATCAAACAGGGCTAAAAAGGTAAACTCACCCCACTACAGGGTCTATAATATTATTTTAACAATTTTCAGGGGTCTAGCTATACATAACAGAGGAGTTTTTCCTAATTTTTATTAAGTCCAGGGGCTAAAAATGATTTTTAAATAAATTTACAACATTTTCTGAAGTTCTAGGGGCTAGATCAGAAGTTTCCGGGGCTAGCTCTTATTTCCCGAGAACCCCAGGGGGTGGCACGTAAGATTTCCAGTCTTTTATAACGCGGGGCTGACGTGGACCGTCCGATTTTAAACCGACGGCTGAGATTATAACGTCGAACCGGTACGCGGGGATTTAAACTCTACCGTGTGATTTAAAATAAACGGCGCACAAGCGGCCACGTCGCTCTGATCGAGCGTGGGCGGCGCTGCCCGGCGGCGCACGGCGGCGGGAGGCGGCGATCTCGCCGGAGAGTTTCGGATCTTCGGGAATTCTTCCTAGAGCTGTGATTTTATGGCATAGATCGGTGGAGGGGAGGTCGGGGATCTCACCTCGGGGGTTTTCTTGAGCTCGGAGGTCCTGGAAGACGGTCGGCGACGAGGTCCGAAGTGAAAACACGGCGAGGCTCGTCAGCGCTGTGTTTGAACCGCAAGTCACCGAGTTTTCTGCACCTGCAGGATTCCCCGGAGGCGGTGGATCAAGACCAGCGAGTTAGATCGGAATTTCCGAGCTTAGATCGGCCAGAATTCGCCGGAGAAGGCTCGGTTTCTCACCGGAGAAAAATCGGCGGATCGCGTGGGAAAAACAGAACGAGGCCGGGGTTTTTATAGACGGGGGAGGGCGGCGAGGTGGTTTAGATCGAGTTTGCGTCGCCTACGAACGGAATTCTGCGGGGATGCGCAGGAATCCGGGTCGGTTTTGATTCGGGGTGAGAGAATCCCGGCGCGGGCGCGAGGTAGAAGAAGGGCTGGCGGGCCCCGCCTGTCAGTGGGAGGAAGAGGCGCGCGCGGCTGCGGGCTGGCGCGGGTGCTGGTTGGGCCGGCTGGTGGGTTTCGGCCCACTGGCCGGTTTTTTTCTGTTTTCTTTTTTTTTTTCTATTTCTTTTCTGTTTTGAATTTAAATTGAATTCCAGTTTGAATTTAAATTGTTGCAAAACATGCAACACGTCCAAAAATTTTTAAATTCCCCTCCTAACATGATTTAGGGTCTTAACAAGATTTTTGGGGTGTTACAATTATCCAAATGCCCAATTATCCAAATGCAGCTCAGTTTTCAACTCCACAGAATTGAATTGGTCATTTGCGAAATTTTGGATAGATAAGGAG
Source organism: Neostapfia colusana (assembly GCA_030760725.1). Classification (NCBI taxonomy): domain Eukaryota; kingdom Viridiplantae; phylum Streptophyta; class Magnoliopsida; order Poales; family Poaceae; genus Neostapfia; species Neostapfia colusana. Next base: position 65,657,824 of record JASWHV010000008.1, on the reverse strand, counting down.
GAGAATGGGACCCACTTGTCATATGCACCCCAAAAGATCTTCACAGAAGAACCCAGTTTCTGTTTTGCCTCTGTTGAGTGTTCGACAGCGTGAACTGAGCCGCCAGCGCGTGCACGCTTGACGTTTCCGACCGAGTACCTGTCGAATTCCTCTCAGCGCCGATACATTCCTAGCCAGCCCAGCACTCGGCAAAGCGTGTTCCTTGACTGCCTCTCGAGCTCCTTCGCTGCTGCCTCCCCGCACGAGTGTTTCGGTGTAACACCCTCAATTTCACTACCATGCATTGCATACATTTTTCATGTAGAGAAGCATTCAAAAAGAAGTAGAAATGGAGAAAGGAATATATAAATGGAGAAAGGAACATAGAAATGGAGAAAGGAATATGGAAATAGAGAAAGGAACATCGAAATGGAGAAAGGAATATAGGAATGGAGAAAGAAATATAGAAATGGAGAAAGGAACATAGAAATGGAGAGAAATAGAAATAAAATATCTAAATTGAGCCATTCCAAATTTCCCCAAATTCCCCAAAATTCACCTAGGGGGGAATTTCCCCCCACATTTGGGGGGAATTTTCCCCCAAATTGGCCGCACCAATTAGGGGGGAGACCCCTTAGCCGCAGCCTTGAGGGGGGAAACCCTACCCCCACCTCTAGGACTCTTTGGTTGAGTCCCATCTTGCTAGGACTTTTTGTTTCCACCCCTAGGACTCTTTGGTTGAGTCCCATCTTGCTAGGACTCTATGTTTCCACCCCTAGGACTCTCTTTCCCCCCTTATAAATACAACCCCCCCAGCCGCCCCCTATTCCTTTTGGCCGCCCCCCCTGCCCACAACTCGCTGAGTTGCCCCCCCCCTCTGCCCAAGTCGCCGAGCCCCCCACCCCCCCTTGCCGGAGTTTGGCCGCCGTCGAGCCCCGCCATCGAGCCCGCCCGTCGAGATCTGCCGTCGAACCCCGTCACGCCTCGCTGTCGCCGGAGAAGAAGCCCGACGTTCTGCCCTAGCCAAAATTCTCCACGGAAAAATCATCCGCTGCTTCCATTGCTAAGAGGGAGGCCCTGCCGCGAGGGAGAAGTGAGGTAGGTCTTCATTACCCATCTTACGACGTCGCCGCTGTTTCTACGCATCCGTTTTCTTCGCCCCCTTCAAGTAGAAACTTTTGCATGTGAACAGATCGTGTTTTGCTCGATTTTTGACGGTGAAATTGATCTACATCTTGTGTCAAGATCATCACCACGTCCACACTTGATCCCAGCACCCTTGTTCATCATAAAACCCAATGAAAGCCCATTAAAACATGCAAGAACACATACAAATTAGTTTTATAAAACTGCACTATAGGATTTGCATTCATGTACCCAATTGCATCTTGAGTAAAGTTTGTGCATGCTGATTGATTGCTGTAAATTTTGTATGTGCGTGGTCGTAAGTAGAAGGACAAGCTCAAGAGGCCGTCTACGAGGAACTACAGCACCAAGACTTTGAGACGTATAAGCACCAAGGCTATTTTTTGATCTCTTGGCCATACACCGATGGTTGTGTACTGGTATAATGTTGGTTCTTTCTAGTCGTCGACGGATGACGAAATCACAAACTTCTGGGTGAAGTGGTGCCACCTCTGCAGAGTGTAAAACTGTCATGATAGCCGTGCTTCCGGTCACAAGCACCTGGCCAACTTCCATGATTAGAGGCAAAACTTGGGATGTTTATTCGGTATGGTTATTTGGTTATGGTCATTGGGATTGGTTTTGGGACTGTTTTGGGTCATGACAATGAGTTTGATTTCGGTTATATGAAAATGAGATGGTTATGAATATTATGAGTATGAGATGAACTTGAGAAAGATTATTGGTTGGTCGCAGCATGATAAATGGTGAACTATGATAGAAGAATGTTGCTGAATTACTTGGTTATGTTGGGATTAAACTCACTTAGAAATAGTTGCTTTTTTACCATGTTTATGAAATAAAAATTGCTTGCTGCAATGAGCCTTTTTATTCAGTACCTTGTTGTAAGCTACATGTCATACTTTTCCCGCACTTGCTGAGTACGACATGTACTCACCCTTGCATTCCCACATATACATCAGCTACAGGAGAAGAATATTTCGAGTAACATGTGGAGTACTAGGCGTGCGCACTACCATCAACATGACTGTGAAGTTGAAGTTGGAGCCTGCTGTCTTAGTTATTTTTCGCTGTCATTTAGATTCTTCCGCTGCTAAATAAGTTAGACATTCATGAGTGAGACATTGAGACAATGTAATAAACTACTTAAACATTATTCGTACGTGGTTATATTCTGAATTCAGTTTGTGGAATACATGTGTATGTGTGATGAACATCCTGGGCACACATTTGCATTCACTTCGTTCATTTTTGGAACCAGGTGTCACAACTTGGCACCAGTGTCATTTTAAATTTTTAAACATAGTTCCAGTTTCTAACTTGTCATTAGAACTTGTTAGCAAAAACTTTACAATTAAATACTTGTGCATATTCATAACGTGTAGCATCGACGTGAAGATTGTAAAGCAATTAAAGGGGAGATCAAAGAGGGAGGAAAGCAAGTGACCAGGCCTCAAGTGAACTACACTAACTCATTGTAATCTTAGTCACCTACAAAACAGGCAAGCCCCAGTTTGCATTCAATCAATTTTATAATGTCTTTTCATTTCTAGAGATCATAGCTTTGAATGGTTGATTGTATTAGGTCTAGATGATATTGAATACCCAAGTGCATGACCAGAATTACCTAAGAGAGAAAGGGTAGATTAGCACCTCCTTGAGTGGATTTGGCTACGCTAAATGTTAGTAGGAAAGGTCCGGTAGAAGTCGAGTAGTTGGAATCTACTCGCGAGTTTAGTGCTTTGGTTTCTTCGGAGCGGGTCGTGAATAGAAACAATAAGGAAAGTTCACAAATAAGAAATGGATACCGTGCAGGGAGGTTTAGATGCAGCAGGCTGCGGACCGTGCGTGCATAGCCCTACCTGTGTCGGTTAAGGCCTGTTCGTACTTGGCACTGTTGGACAAGTTTGAGTTGTGTACCGAGCATATACTGGCTATATGGGACTCAGGAAACCGATGTACCTTGTGAGATCCACATTAGAACTTTTCTAATCGTCTTAGGCTTTCGGCGTCAGGATAGCAGGAGGTAACTCACTCAAGAACATATCACTGCGGGTATGTACCTTGAGGGAGCTTGCTATTCGGGGCAATTGGATTGCGTCCTATGTGGAAGAACTTGGGAAAGGTGTTCACGTACAACATCAGTCGAGGTTGCTTCCTGCAACTCAGAGTATGGGTGTATGTGTCGTGTAGTCCGGGCATGTAATGATTCGAATCACCGTCGCTCGCGGTCATATGAGCATACTAACTTTATAAGGCCGTGATTTAACTTGTATTGCAACCATGCTTGATTTAGAGATAGTGCTAATTAAAGTTTACTTCACTTTGTGCAAGAAGCATCGCAACAAAGCGTTTCTTGTTTGATTGTAGAGTTGCGATGCTGTTCGGATCAAGGTCTTTAAAATGAGGCTTAAAATCTGAAAGTTAAGGATCAACATTAGGCGAGTCCTTTATGCAAATTCAGCTAACATGTTTCAATCTGTCGTGCATGTAGAGTTTCTTATTTAGGAGAGACGGATCAGTCTTGCTGAGCCTATGTGCTCACGCTTGCTATATGAGTGGTTTTGCAGGTTAACATCGATGCTAAGAAGAAGATTGTCCGGTGAGAATCGGAGACTTCCGAGTCGTTTAACACTTGGAGAACCCAGCCGCTGCAGTTGTCTTCGTGTTGCTAGCGAGAAGAGTCCACGGGCTGGACATCTTCTCAAGTGCTTAGTAGTTATTCGGCGTGAGATGATTATAGTCTTCCGCAGTAGATATTTGCTGTAAATTATTTACACAGAACCTTTGTAAGCTTCCGCTTTTGATTTATGTAATACATGTTTCCTTATATGTGTGTTGTTGGGTGCCGCATAACATGTCACCACCCAATGTGATTCCCGAGCGAGCGGCACGACCTCATGAACGGGTTTCGGGTCCCTCTTAGCGTGGTATCAGAGCCGCATTGAGAATAGCGCATGGAATAAGGATCGTATTACGACAAAAACTTAGGAAAACGTTAAGGAAACGGTACTAGGCCCACATAAGGATTACTATATTAGCCTGATATGAAGGTGGCAACCTAACTTATGTGATATGTCGGAACATCATGCATCTCGGGATGTTTTATGTCTTTGGGGTGCATGTAAGCGCTGTCCACCAGTGCGCACAAGCTGAAGGGTTGAGCCTCACGGGTGGTATTTTGAATAAAAGTTGGGGTAAGATAAGAGTTAAACAAAAATTGTATTTTGACTAAAAGTTGGGGTAAGATGAATAAAGTGACCCCATTAAATAACACCTTCAACCCACACTTTTGTAAAATAGTTTTTAAGAAAATAAGGTCCTTAAATACGTCCATTTCTACCTAGGTCCACGTTCCTACGGGCAACCTTGGCTCTGATACCACTTCTGTCACACCCGGTTTCTCCGAAGAACAACCGAGTGAATATCACACATATGCCAGGATCATTTTCTCATACATGTGATGACAAATAGTGAAGCATCATTTATTACAAGCCAGGTGTCGAATATAAATAAGTCTTACATAGCATACGTCTCGATGGACGATAATAAGTTCATGACATATAAATAAAACAGCAGCGAAATATAAATCTTGTGGGCTCCGTCACAGGCGTTGCCCGGGGGACTCCGTGAACCTAGAATCCTTCTTCGGGTCCGAAGTCTTGGTCATTGAAAAACCCACATCATCCCCTTGACCTGAGCAGCAATTTAAACCAACAAATATGCAAGTTTGAGTACCGTTGGTACTCAGCAAGTGTGGGAAAGTTATGTCATGCATGGCTATAGCAAGGAAAGGTTGAACTCATGGTTAAAGCACTACGCAATTAATACCTATCACCTTAGCTTAATTAAGAACCTACATTACTACACAGGTGAAATGGTCCCAATCCCTCAACCCATCATCAATATCAAGTAAGCATAGTCTCATTTCCAATGTTAAGCTTCCCGCTTAACATCCTCAACTTCCAAATTCATCATCCTCTAATCATGAATAAGTCCAAGCCGCTCTTGACCGTGAGCACGGCTGTCATGACAGTTTTTGACTCTGCAGAGTTTGCACCACTGTACCCACATGTAGTGATTTCATCCCTCGTTGCCGGGTGGACTAAAAGAACCTCCATTATGCTAGTGGCCGTGAACCACATTCACACTTCCCAGGTGTGTAGCCAGGAGATCACTACGAAGCCTTTACAAAGGGATTCCCGACGAGCGTGGGCCCACTGGGGTTCCACCCCTAACAGCATACAAGAGGCTCCAACCCCGCTGCAGTGGCCCCCTCTTGAGCCTTGCGGTTCATATGGTAGTCCAGCTGACACATATTCCCCGCACCATCCAACACACCCATACTACGCCGGGGATACACCTAATTAATTGGCCAAGCTGCCCCATCTCAGCATGTGGTTGGCACGGTAAAGCCAGGTTACATGCTTCATGAACCGGTCCTTAAGATCCAGGCAAGTACTAAACACAAACCCGAGTCTCGTGCACCCAGCACCAACCAAATCATCCAACTTGCCTCGATCCCTACCTCTACATAACTCATAGTATCTCATTCAAGAGTAAGGTAAATAAATTGATGATCTCATATCCCATTTATCCCATTCTAAGCATGGCTAAGCATAAGCATGTAAATAAATGATATGATAAAATAAACCCCAACCCAAGCTACAAGGAAACAAGATAATGCAATTCTAGGGAAACTTCCTAGCATGGGTTTCATATTTCAATTGACAATGCAAATAATTCTACCTACACATCCTAGCATAGGATCAAAGTGGTCAAGGACACTTGCCTTCTTCCTGCTGCTCTAGGAATGGAAAGTCTTGGTCTTGGAAGGGGAGAACTTGCTCTGGGGCAGGTTCTACTCATGCCAATACACATAGCAAAAGAAAACAACAATCCATAAGACATAGTTCACACTTTCACTTCATACAAACCACACATTCACACCTATGAAAGTCATTCACATTTCTAAGTGTTGTGGTTACTCTATATGTGTTGATTTTTGGCCTACATGCACTTTTAAACATGTGTATATGATTTCTAACTTTCGTATTCAGATTTCTGTTTGCACACTATATATATGGATTTCCAATTTGAACAAATTCTTTATATTTAATTAATACACTTCTTAGCTACCAAGTTTGCATGAAAGGTAATTTCCTACTCCTAATAGGTTTTCAGATCTTCTACCAAATCGTAAACTGAAGTTTTTGGATTTAGAGACTTCATTTATCATTTTCTAATTATGCATACCTATTTTCCTATATTTTTCAGATTTATTTTCTATGCCTAAAAGTGGGTTTTAATATTAGATAGTAGGACATATCACCTAAACAGAATAGGTTCTGATCTAAAATATTATATAATATATTTTTTAACTTCTCCTCTGATGTGAACTAATTTAAATTTATTTTATCATTTTTTTCAGAATTATTTCCTAGCCTAAAAAAATGTCTTCCTATAACTAATAAATATGAACAACAATTAGACAGATTCATTTCAGTCTAAAATCTATTTTTAACTCATTCTAAAGTTTTCCCAGTGCTAGGAGAGTTTAAATTTGAATTTGTACATGTGTTTGCCTTACCTTGTAAATTTAAATCCTAGTCACATATTCAAATTTCTGAATTTAATATCATATAAGGTAAAAAAGGTAAATCCACCCTACTGCAGGGTCTAATTTTCTATTTCATAAATTTCCAGGGGTCTAACTACACATAACAGAGGGGTTTTTCTAATTTTTATTAAGTCCAGGGGCTAAAACTGATTTTTAAATGAATTTACACGAATTTCTGAAGTTCCAGGGGCTAGATCAGAAGTTTCTGGGGCTAGCTCGTGTTTTTCGAGATCCCCAGGGGGTAGCGCGTAAGAATCCTGGCCTTTATAACGCGGGGTTGATGTGGACCATCCGATTTAAAACAGACGGCTTAGATTAGATCGCCGAACCGGTACCCGTCGGTTCTATTTCTACCGTGCGATTTAAAATAGACGACCCCCAAGGGGCCACGTCGCCCTGGCCGGAGCCAGCCCGCGCGCGCAAGCGGCGGGGGGTGGCGATATCGCTGGCGCAGCCTCGGCTTTTGCCGCTACTCGTTAGAACTCGCATCTTTTTGCATGGATCTGCTGCGGAGGGGTAGGGGATGCTCACCGAGGGGTTTTCCAGCACTCGGGGGTCCTGGAAGTCGGTCGACGGCGAGCTTCAACGGCGACGATCTTCAGTGCACGTCGGGGGGGGGGGGGGGCGTTGGGGCGCAAGACACTTCGTTTCCTTCACCTGCAGGGCTCTCCGGCGGCGGTGGAACGTGATCAGCACGTTAGATCAGGGAAGTTGAGCAAGGATCGAAAGATATCGGCTGTAGAAACTTTGGTTCTCACCGGAGAGAAGAACAACCGATCGGGGGGAAAAACAGGGCGATCATCGGCGTTTATATAGGTGAGGGAGGGCGGCGGTCTGTGGGATCGAGTTAGAGTCGTCCGGGACCGGGAATCGGGCTGGGGGCGCGGGTTTCCGGAGTTTGTTGTGATCTGGCGCGATGGAAGAGTCCGGCCGTTGGGGCGCGCGGGAGGTAGGAGATGACACGCAGGACCCGCATGTCAGTGAGAGGAAGAGAGGGGGCGCGCAGTCTTGGGCTGGTGCGGGGGAAATTGGGCCGGCTGGTGGGTTTCGGCCCACTGGCCGGTTGGGTTTTTCTTTTTTTTTCTTTTTCTTTTTTCCTTTTCTTTTCTGTTTTGATTTAAATTTGAATTCCAGTTTGAATTTAAATTTCTGCACCACATGCAATACATCCAAAAAATTTTAAATTCCCCTCTTTAGCAGGTTTTGGGGTGTTACAGGAGACCCCGTCACGTGGTTAGTAACGTGAACACGTAGCTCAAGACATGTTTGGCTTGAGAACACCCATGCGAGTGATGACAGACGGGTGTACAAATTGTATTGGGACCAGGTTTGGTGTGCAGCCGAACCTGACGATTGTGTGTGACTTATGCAGGTTTGAATGTGCATCTAGGCTAATTCCCCGTGGTTTTGATGATTAATGACAACACTTAAGGGACTATTGAGCTTTACAAGTGTGAGTACATGTGATTAAGAAATTTACGAAGATGGATACACTTCAAAAGGAAAAGAGGAGAAAAAGGCAAATGCACAAGAAGAATAGAATTTAGGGTTTTTAATTCTCTTGTGTTGAGTTTAGCCTTTGAGTATGAGTGTGATCATAGAGTAAAGTGATGAGAATCATCTAAGAGCTCATAGTCCGAGTTTAGGTTGAGTGGAGTGAAGATTTGGGATAAGCCCTGGGAATAGGGCTGGACTTGTCTGGTACATCGGACTGATCCGATGTAGAACGGAACAAGGGGTTCTGTGTGAGTTTGGACTTGTCCGGGATGGAAGGACGGACTAGTCCGAAGTATCGGACTAATCTGATATAGAATGGAACAAGAGTTTCTGTGTGAGTTCAGACTTGTCCGGCTGGGGACGGACTATTCCGTGGAGAGAGTGTCTGAGCTCTTCAGGAGCTAAGTGCTGAAGGACCGGACTAGTCCGCTCTTTGAGGCCGGACTAGTCTGCAGGTTCAGACTAGTCCGTTTCCAACCGGAACGGGAGTTTCTGTGTGAGATCGGACTAGTCCTCTGTGTGTCAGACTAGTCCGTTTGGAACTAGGAAGTAGCTGCAGGGATTAAATCTTGGATGGCCGGACTTGTCCTCCCATGGAGACCGGACTAGTTCGGTGGACCAGACTTGTCTATTCTCAACCGGAACAATGGTTTCTGTGTGAGATCAGACTAGTCCATTGTGGACCGGACTAGTCCGTGGTATGTGACCGTTTAGTTGGTGGAATCTGACCGTTTAGTTGGTAGAATCCAACTGTTTAGTAGGTGAAGAGTGATTTCATCGGTCCCCGTAGACCAGACTAGTCCGGGGTGTGACGCCCACGTTCTGTGGAAAAACCACGGAACCCGGACTGATGCATATGTGTGACCAGGATGTTCATCACACATATACATGTAATCCACAAAATGAATTCAGAATAATACCACGAATAATAGCGTTCAAATTTCTTTATTACATCAATCTCTATTGCAGCGGAAGTCTGTAACTAAATCTAGCAGCCGAAGTCTTATTCTGGCAGCGGAAGTCTTCTAACTATTGCGGAAGCAAACTAAATACGGCAGCAGCGGCTTCATCTCCATATTCCACAGGCAAGGTTAATGGTGGATCTCACGCCTAATATTCCACATGCTCGTCAAAGTACTCCTCTCATGTTGCTGATGATGTATGATAATGCAAGGGTGAGTACATGGCATACTCAGCAAGTGCGGGAAATATGACATGTAGCTTTCAACAAGGTAGGTACAAAAGGATCACAGAAAAGCCGAATTTATTTCACAAACCATGATAAAAACAGCAACTAGCTTTATGTGAATGTTGATGTGTCCAGGGGTCCCGATCTTCTGAAAGGTTCTGATAACTCTCGATTTGGTGGAGACTTGACACAAATCGATCCGGCTTCCGAACAACACGTTCTGAACCCTGCAATCGCAGCACCACGTCTCCTCAGGTTATCAACCGATATTGCGCGGTTGACCTTGCCAAGAAGGCTAATCCTTGCCTGCGAATCGAAGAACACAAGCAGGAACAAGAAAGAATGCAACCAAATTGCTGAAAGATATGAAGCACTCAAGTTGGGGTCTCACAAAACCGATGAACGGCGAAACTGTTCTTGACAGAATAATCTAAGCAAAACCCAGCTGTTTGTGACGGCGGCTAGGGGGTATAAAGGAGGTGGAGGACAACCAGGGGGGTGCTGGGGTCGTGACCTAACCCTAAGACACGTACATAATGGACTTGGACTCGATACAAGGCCCAATGACCCAACTAGGTGATGCAACACCCTGACAGACTCTAAACTTTATATTGTTTCGAAGTTTCCGTTCGACTCCAAGGGAATTTTGACGTGGGTCCAGTTCCATTGGAAAGCTTATCCTCTCAGCTTTCTGTGCATATGTAGAACGTCAAAAATGGAGTCTGTATGTTTCCTGTGCATCCATTTTAAGGTGGACTGCTCCTGGGCCCGAGTTGGACTCGAGTTTGAGTTGGGCTCGGTCTCTAACTTCTTGTTGGCATATTTTCTGGTCCTCCACGCCTCCAAACCCCTCTCCATGTATCTCCATGTCCTCTCCATAGTTCCTAATCATAATTAATCCATTAGATAGCAACATACTCTCAAAATTCACATATAAAGAATTGTTCAGGAACGAGCTCACCTCTAAATTCAATTGTCGTGCTCGAGCTCTAGTAATTGGACCTTGCATGTCTACCATGTGAGTGTTGTGTATATCTGCAGGAGTGATGTCCACATCAAATGTAATCCCAACATATTAAACATCAACATACCTCCTTTGTGATTCATCACTTTCCATGTCTCATCCAGACATTATTCTTTCTCAAATTTCATCATGCTCATGAATACCATCTCGTATTCACTACCATCTTATCTCATAATCAATTCCGTCTCATATCCGAGACCAAATCTCATTATCATGACTCAACAGTCATGAGACCAATCTCATTTACCAAGACTCAACAGTCCCGAAACCAAATTCAAAGACCAAACCATAACCAATAAACAAACCAAATACCATCCATCCCAAAACTGTCCCATCTAATCATGTGAGTTGGCCAGGCGCTTGTGATCGTAAGCTCGGCTATCATGATAGTTTTAGACCCTGCAGAGTTTGCACCACTTTACCCACAAGTTTGTGATTTCATCACCCATCGGCGACTGCAGAACCTCCATTATACCAGTACACAACCGTCGGTGTATGGCCAATAGATCACAAAATAGCCTTTACAAAGGGGCTACTAGATGTATGGACTCACTAAGGTTTCACCGGCAGGCTAGAATCTCCAATTCTCCCACCTACGAGCCCCCTCTTGTGCCATGCAGTTCCCAGGGCAGTCCTCACTCGACTCACATTCCCCGCACCTTCCACGGTGCATAACAATCTAGAAACTTACCTAATTAGTCAGCTAAGCCGCACCCATATTTGGCCTTGTGGTGGCACTGTCATCCTGGCATGTGCTGGCATGAACCGGTCCTTAGATCTACGGCAAGTAAACCACCATCTCATTCTACCTCATTCACAAACTAAGCTTGCCTAGATCGCCCCCAATTCATGTTCATTATCACCAAGTTCTCATTATCATTATTCATACGAGTGCAGTTAGCTAGACACATCTATTTCGCTTCCCATATCCCGTAGATTAGCGAAACAGAAAAGAAAAATCGACCATACCCGACTCATAAAACTTCCCTAGCGACAAGTGTCATTAACAAAACTAGTAAACTCCTATAAAAGGGTTTCCCATCAAGTTGACTCAAGCATAACAGTTTTCGCAAACAAAACAGTTTTCCAAAACATGGGATCAATATGGTCAAGGGGCACTTGCCTTGTTCCTGTGGTTTCTATTGCTCTTGGATCTCAAAGTCTTAGTTCTGAAATCCTTCGTAGATAGCTCCCTGAGCTTGTCCTTCTACTAACGATCACACACATACAAGATTCACAGCAATCAATATCATGCACAATCTTTACTCAATATGCAATAGCGCATATGCATGCTAATCCTACGGTGCCATCTGTTTTTATGTGTTCTTGCATGTTTTAATGGCTTTGCATGGGTTTTTACAATGAACAGAGGTGTAAAGATCAAGTGTGGACGTGGAGATGATCTGGACTCAAGACCAAACCGATCAACACGTGATATGTCTACATAAAAGAGCTTTTGTTCGAAAGGATCGAAGAACAGATGCAAAGAAAACCGCGATGATGGTGTAAGGTGGTAATGGAGACCTACCTTACTTCCTTTGGGTCCTTCCTCCTAGCTATGGCAGCAAAACAGATCGTCGACTCTCCTCCGGAGATCATGTCGGTGCTTGTCAGCGGTATCTTCGGCGAAGAGGGTTAGCTCGGCGAGATGGGAGCTAGGGCTCTAAGTTTTGTCAGCTTGGAAAAGATGTTACGACCAAGGGGTTGTTTCGGTTCTATTTATAACAGGAAAAGAAGAGTTCTATTCTGATTCAAATAAGATTCCTATTTGATTCGTGTTTTGATCTTAACAACTTATCTTCAATAGATTTGGTGCGGTATCAATCGTGGAAGAATTCGTACCGGTTTCCTCTGTGTCGGGGCTCTCGTACAGGGAAAAACTTCTTAAAGGACCTCGTCCTTCCGTGGGGATAAGCTTCGAAGGCTCCACGTGTCCATCGGGGGCCTGGGTCTCCCTTTTCCGTAAGGGCGAGCTCTGGTTGCGCCGCGTGTCAGACGGGCAGGACCTCCCTCTCCCTCAGAGGCGAGCTCCGCGTGCGCCACGCGTCCTGGCTGGTCGGGACCTCCTCTCTCTCCAGAGACGAGCTCCGCGTACGCCACGTGTCAGAGCCGGACCTCCCCTCTCTTTGGAGGTGGCTCCGAGTGTGCCATGTGTCAGTGCTGGACCTCCCCTCTCTTCGGAGGTGATCTCCGATAGTTCCACGTGTCCTAGCAGCGTCGAACTTCCTTTCTGCTCAGAGATGAGCTCCGAGGATGACACGTGTCAAGCAGTGTTAGACCTCCCGGAGGCGAGCTCCGAGTCTGACACGTGTTCTGCAGTGCCTTCTCCTCGGAGGTGAGCTCCGAGGATGACACGTGTCCACCAGAACCTTCTCCTCGGAGGTGAGCTCCGAGGATGACACATGTCCAACAGGCCGGACCTCTTGGAGGCGAGCTCCGAGAGCGACACGTGTCCTGCGGGGCTGGACCTTTCTTTTCCTCAGTGACTAGCTCCGAAGGCGACACATGTCTTGCGGAACTGGACCTCGCTTCTCCGTAGAGGCTAGCTCCGGTGGCAACACGTGTCCCACGGGGTCGGACCTCGCCCCTTCTGCAAAGGCAAGCTCCGAGCCTGCCACGTAGCCAGTTATCGGCGGACCTCTCCCCCTTTTGCGGGGATGAGCTCCGAAGGCGCCACGTGGCCAGCGGGCCGTGGGAATCGTCTACGGCGTTCCTCAGCAAACTGGAATTGGCTCTTTTGGCTATCTTTATGATTCTTTCTCTGTTTCTACTTCATTTAAAATGTTTTCTCTACATGAATTCTGTATACATGAATAAACACAAAATTGAGGGTGTTACAAACCTACCCCCCTTAAATTGAATCTCGCCCTCGAGATTCGATAGTAGAGAATAGATGAGGGAATTCTGCCTTGAGGTCTTCCTCATGCTCCCATGTAGCTTCGGCTTCTGTATGGTGGCTCCATTGTACCTTGCACCATCGGATCACTTTGTTCCTCGTGACCCTTTCCTTCATGTCCAAAATTCGGACAGGGTACTCTACATAGGTCAAATCCTCTTGAAGCTCAAGTTCATCCATTGGTACTTGCTCTTCTGGTACTCTCAAGCACTTCTTGAGTTGGGATACGTGAAATACGTCATGCACGTCAAAGAGGTGCATCGGGAGCTCTAGCTGATAGGCTACTTCCCCTCGCTTGCGCAAAATCTTGAAGGGTCCGATGTAGCGAGGTGCTAACTTGCCTTTGACGTTGAAACGTCGTTGGCCACGGATAGACGATACCTTAGGTAGACGAAGTCTCCTACTTCGAAGGTCAACTTTCTTCGCCTATTATCCGCATAGCCCTTTTGTCGTGACTGAGTAGCCTTCAAGTTCTCCCATATTGTTTGGACTTGCTTCTCAGCTTCTTCCAGCACTTCCAATCCAAATACTTGGTTCTCTCCGGTCTCGTTCCAAAACAACGGCGTTCTACACCGTCTTCCATACAATGCTTTGAAAGGTGACATCTTCAAGCTAGCTTGGTAGCTGTTGTTGTACGAGAACTCGGCATACGGCAAACTCCTATCCCAACTACGTCCATGCTTCAAGGCACAGGCTCTCAACATGTCCTCCAAAATTTGGTTTGTCCTCTCGGTTTGTCCATGGGTCTGCGGGCGGTAAGCGGAGCTAAAATCCAGTCGTGTACCCATAGCTTCATGCAGCTTCTTCCAGAACCTAGAGGTAAATTCGGTACCTCGGTCTGAAACTATCCTCTTCGGGACTCCATGACGGCACACGATTTCCTCCATGTATAGCTCGGCTAGTTCTGCGACGCGGTATGTGGTTTTAACAGGAAGAAAATGGGCTGTTTTCGTATCGGTCCAAGATAACCCAGATGGAATTGTAACCCGATCGAGTTCGTGGTAATCCGACGATGAAATCCATACTAATGTCTTCCCACTTCCACTCGGGTACCTTCAATAGTTGCAACAATCCAGCGGGTCTTTGATGTTTGGCCTTCACCCGTTGGCATGTGTCGCATAGGGCAACATATTCCGCTATGTCCCTCTTCATACCATCCCACCAATAACAAGTCGTCAAGTCCTTGTACATTTTTGTACTTCCGGGATGTATGGAATAAGGTGAATGATGTGCCTCCTTTAGTATCGTGTTGTGGATGTGCTTCACGTTAGGCACACAAATCCTTTTCCCTAGCCAAGGCGTACCCTTCTCGTCTTCCTTGAAGTCCTTCTCTATGCCTTGTCAGATTCTCTCTTTGATCTCCTCGATTTCTTCTTCCGTTGCTTGGCTATCTCTTATCTCTTGCCCTAGCGAAGAATGGAGTTCCATCACTTCCATCTCGTTTAAGAACCCGAGATGTAATCGTTCGAACTCCTTGCGTAGCTCGGGTGGCAGCTCCCGAACCGTGAGTTGGTGACATGCTCCCTTTCGGCTCAATGCATCAGCTACTACGTTGGCCTTTCCGGGGTGATAGTTGATTCCTACATCATAATCCTTGATAAGTTCCAACCATCGATGTTGCCTCAAATTCAAATCCGTTTGAGTGAATATGTACTTGAGGCTTTTATGATCCGTATAGATCTCACATCGGTGGCCAAGGATATAATGTCTCCAAATCTTCAAAGCATGTACCATGGCTGCTAGCTCCAAATCATGTGTGGGGTAATTTAGCTCGTGTTTCTTGAGTTGCCTTGACGCATAGGCTACCACTTGTCCTTCTTGCATGAGCACACATCCAAGCCCTTGTCTTAATGCGTCACAATATATGTCGAAGCTCTTGCTTACATCCGGTAATACCAGAACCGGTGCTGTGGTTAGCCTTTTCTTGAGCTCCTCAAAGCTTTCTTGGCACGCTGGAGTTCATTGGAAGGCTTTTCCCTTCGTTAGTAGCTCCGTCATAGGCTTCGCTATCTTGGAGAAGTCCTTGATGAACCGTCGGTAGTATCCGGCCATCCCAAGGAAACTCCAAATATCCTTCATGTTCTGCGGTTGGTTCCACTTCAGAACATCTCCCACTTTTCCGGGATCAACTGATACTACTTTCTTGGAGATGATGTGGCCTAGGAACGATATCTCCTTTAGCCAAAATTGACACTTGCTAAGATTGGCATACAATTGATGCTCTCGCAGCTTCTGTAATGTCAATCTCAAGTGTTCTTCGTGTTCCTCCCCACTTTTCGAATACACCGTAATGTCGTCGATGAAAACCACGATGAACTTGTCCAAGTACTCCATGAAGACTTTGTTCATGGGGTACATGAAATATGCGGGTGCATTCGTTAACCCAAAAGACATAACGGTATATTCGTACAAACCATACCGTGTTTGAAAGGCAGTCTTGAGTATGTCGGAGGGCCTAATCTTCAGCTGGAAGTATCCCGACCGAAGATCAATCTTGGAGAAAACTCGGGCTCCTTTCATTTGGTTGAATAGGTCCTCTATACGGGGCAGTGGGTATTTATTCTTGATCGTCACCTCATTGAGAGACCTATAATCCACACACATCCTTTGTGTCCCATCCTTCTTGTCTACGAAGAACACAGGGGCTCCCCATGGTGACGAACTTGGACGTATAAAACCCTTCTCTATCTGCTCCTGTATTTGCTTCTTGAGCTCCACTAGTTCATTGACGGGCATTCTATATGGTCTCTTTGCTATAGGTGCAGTTCCGGGTACCAAGTCAATGGAAAACTCAATGTCCCGGTCAGGTGGCATACCTGGAAGTTCTTCCGGGAACACGTCCGAGAATTCTTGAACCACCGGAATGCTTTCCAATGTTGCTCCTTTGACCTGGTTCAACGTTGCCTTCTCGGTTGTCGGTTGGGCTGACTCGAACTCAATACGGGTACCGTGCTCGTTTGTCAATTGCACGCTCCTCTCAGCACATTGGATCACTCCGTTGCGCTTGCTTAACCAATCCATTCCGAGTATTATGTCAAGCCCTTGGGAGTCCAAGACAATGAGGTTGGCAAGGAAGTCTACCCCCTTATTTTAAGGTTTACTTTCGGACATACTATATTAGTCCTCATCTCTCCACCGGGAGAATTAACCAACATAGTATATTTCAAGTGTGATATGGGTAGATTGTACTTGGCAACATATTTGGATGGTATGAATGAATGCGATGCTCCAGAATCAAATAAGATGGTGGCTGGGTTGGAGTTGGCAAGGAACATACCAATCACGACGTCCTCAGCCTGCTGTGCTTCCTCAGTCAAAACATGGTTCACGTTGCCGCGAGCGTAGTTCTGCTGTCCACGGTTTCCTTGCGTAGCTCCTCCGTTCGGCCGTGGGTTCTGCTTGGGCACGTTGCTTGGCTGTCCAGCACCTTTCCTCGGACACTGGCTTGCAAAGTGTCCTGTTTCTCCGCATGCAAAGCATGCCTTGTTGCCCAAGACAGCGGGGACGTTGGGGCGGGGGTTTTGAACAGGGGCGCCCATGTTAGGACGAGGCACCGGAGGCAAAGGCACATGGGGTTCTTGCATGAGAGGACGTTGCTGTGGTGGTTGATTAGGGCGAAACAATCCATACTGTGGTGCAGCTGGGGGCATGTACCGAGGGCGTACGTTGCTCCCTTGTGGATGGTATGGCATCTTTCTTTTGCCCTCTTGCTCGATCTCTCGGATTTGCTCTCAACCACTATGGCTTTATCAACTAGCTTCTGGAAGTTTGCATAGTCGTTGTTGAGGAGCTGAACCTGGATCTCATTGTTCAACCCTCTCATGAACAAGTACTGCTTCCGTTGGTCTGAGTTGACATCTTCGGGGGCATACCGTGACAGTTGCGTGAACTTGTTGAGGTACTCATTCACGCTCTTCCGTCCTTGACGGAGACCTTCAAACTCCTGCCTTTTCAGCATCATGACACCAACAAGGACGTAATGAGAGCAGAAACTCTCCTTGAACTCAGCCCAAGTGATCGTCTCCTGGTTGACATGAGCATTGCAGAGAGCGTCCCACCAGTCAGCGGCTGCTCCCATGAGTTGGTGCGACGCAAAGAGAACTTTCTCTCTGTCACTGCACTGAACTATGGCAAGCTTCTTCTCCATGGACTTCAACCATTCGTCGGCCTCCATGGGATCACTAGCTTGTGAGAAAGTGGGTGGTCGAGTCTTCATGAACTCTTCCAGTCGGTTGTGAGCCGGCGGTGGTGGCGGTGGTGGTGGCAAGGGTGCCGGAACAGGGTTGTTGTTGTTGTTGGCTTGCAGCTGACCCAAAGTTTGGATCATGGTCTGCATGAGCTGATTCTGCATAGCCATCAGGTTCTAAATTGTTTGCACCAGCCCCGGGGTTGACATTCTCAGGAACCTCAACGTGGTCGTCCCCTTAGTTGCCACGGACGTTCCTCCCTTGACGGCTGGCGTTTCCTCTCACCATCTGTGAGAGAGAGTTGAGTAGAATAGAGGTTAGAAGTTTAGATGGATTCCCTAACTATATACATCAAGGGTATGAACTACGTATCTTCTATTGTATGAGGATGTGAACACATACCGAAGCATCTCACATCTCTCTACTATGTGTGGATATGGACAACGCTGAAACGTCCCACAACTCACACTAAGCACTCAAGCACAAACAATCATCAAAAAGTTAACACAACTCCTATTCAAGCTTATTCAATGGGGGGTCCTATGTGGTTTTGGGGTGATACCAATCTGCGACTTCTGTGACTTCTACCTAGGCTTGCACTTTACGGTCTATGTGGTTCTAATGCCAATCTACGCATTCTAGGCTTGCATCCTATGTCAGCGTGGCTTCTAATATCATTCTGTTACTAGGCCTTCATCCTATGGTCAATGTGGAAGCTCTATTACCAATCTGTGATTTCAATCTAGTCTTGTGACCTACGGTCAATCGTGGCTTCTGGTGCCAATCTGTGACCTATCTAGGCGTGTGACCTACGATCAACCGTGGCTCTGATACCAATCTGTGACGCCCACATTCTGTGGAAAAACCATGGAACCTGGACTGATGCATATGTGTGCCCAGGATGTTCATCACACATATACATGTAATCCACAAACTGAATTCAGCATAATACCACGAATAATAGGGTTCAAATTTCATTATTACATCAATCTCTATTGCAGCAGAAGTCTCTAACTAAATCTAGCAGTGAAAGTCCTGTTCTGGCACCGGAAGTCTTCTAACTATTGTGGAAGCAAACTAAATACGGCAACAGCGGCTTCATCTCCATATTCCACAGGCAAGGTTGATGGTGGATCTCACGCCTAATATTCCACATGCTCTTTAAAGTACTCCTCTCCTGTTGCTGATGATGTATGATAATGCAAGGGTGAGTACATGTCGTACTCAGCAAGTGCGGGAAATATGACATGTAGCTTGCAACAAGGTAGGTATAAAAGGCTCATTGCAGAAAAGCAGAATTTATTTCACAAACCATGATAAAAATAGCAACTAGCTTTATGTGAATGTAATCCCAACATATTAAACATCAACATACCTCCTTTATGATTCATCACTTTCTATGTCTCATCCAGACATTATTCTTTCTCAAATTTCCTCATGCTCATGAATACCATCTCGTATTCACTACCATCTCATCTCATAATCAATTCCATCTCATATCCGAGACCAAATCTCATTATCATGACTCAACAGTCATGAGACCAATCTCATTTACCAAGACTCAACAGTCTCGAAACCAAATTCAAAGACCAAACCATAACCAATAAAGAAACCATATACCATCTGTCCCAAAACCGTCCATCTAATCATGTGAGTTGGCCAGGCGCTTGTGACCGTAAGCTCGGCTATCATGATAGTTTTAGACCCTGCAGAGTTTGCACCACTTTACCCACAAGTTTGTGATTTCGTCACCCGTCGGCAACTGCAGAACCTCCATTATACCAGTACACAATCGTCGGTGTATGGCCAAGAGATCACAAAATAGCCTTTACAAAGGGGCTACTAGATGTATGGACTCACTAAGGTTTCACCGGCAGGCTAGAATCTCTAATTCTCCCACCTACGGGCCCCCTCTTGTGCCATGCAGTTCCCAGGGCAGTCCTCACTCGACTCCCATTCCTCGCGCCTTCCACAGTCCATAACAATCTAGCAACTTACCTAATTAGTCAGCTAAGCCGCACCCATATTTGACCTTGTGGTGGCACTGTCATCCTGGCATGTGCTGGCATGAACCGGTCCTTAGATCTACGGCAAGTAAACCACCATCTCATTCTACCTCATTCACAAACCAAGCTTGCCTAGATCTCCCCCAATTCATGTTCATTATCATCAAGTTCTCATTATCATTATTCATACGAGTGCAGTTAGCTAGACACATCTATTTTGCTTCCCATATCCCATAGATTAGCGAAGCAGAAAAGAAAAATCGACCATATCCGACTCATAAAACTTCCCTAGCGACAAGGGTCGTTAACAAAACTAGTAAACTCCTATAAAAGGGTTTCCCATCAAGTTGACTCAAGCATAACAGTTTTCGCAAACAAAACAGTTTTCCAAAACATGGAATCAATATGGTCAAGGGGCACTTGCCTTGTTTCTGTGGTTTCTGTGTCTCTTAGATCTCGAAGTCTTGGTTCTGAAATCCTTCGTAGATAGCTCCCTGAGCTTGTCCTTCTACTAACGATCATGCACATACAAGATTCACAGCAATCAATATCATGCACAATCTTTACTCAAGATGCAATAGTGCATATGCATGCTAATCCTACGGTGCTGTCTGTTTTTACGTGTTCTTGCATGTTTTAATGGCTTTGCATGGGTTTTTACGATGAACAAAGGTGTAAAGATCAAGTGTGGATGTGGAGATGATCTGGACTCAAGTTCAAACCGATCAACACGTGATCTGTCCACATAAAAGAGCTTCTGTTTGAAAGGATCGAAGAACAGATGCAAAGAAAACCGTGACGATGTCGTAAGGTGGTAATGGAGACCTACCATACTTCCTTCGGGTCCTTCCTCCTAGCTATGGCAACAAAACAGATCGTCGACTCTCCTCCGGAGATCGGGTCGGGGCTTGTCGCTGGTTTCTTCGGCGAAGAGGGTTAGCTCGGCGAGATGGGAGCTAGGGCTCTAAGTTTTGTAGGCTTGGAAAAGATGTTACGACCAAGGGGTTGTTTCGGTTCTATTTATAACCGGAAAAGAAGAGTTCTATTCTGATTCAAATAAGAGTCCTATTTGATTCGTGTTTGGATCTTAACAACTTATCTTCAATAGATTTGGTGTGGTATCAATCTTGGAAGAATTCGTGTCGGTTTCCTCTGTGTCGGGGCTCTCGTATAGGGGGAAAACTGCTTAAAGGACCTCGTCCTTCCGTGGGGATAAGCTCTGAAGGCTCCATGTGTCCAGTGGGGGCCTGGGTCTCCCTTTTCCACAAGGGCGAGCTCTGGTTGCGCCGCGTGTCAGGCGGGCAGGACCTCCCTCTCCCTCAGATGCGAGCTCTGCGTGCGCCACGCATACTGGCGGGTCGGGACCTCCTCTATCTCCAGAGACGAGCTCCGTGTACGCCACGTGTCAGAGCCAGACCTCCCCTCTCTTCGGAGGTGGCTTCGAGTGTGCCATGTGTCAGTGCCGGACCTTCCCTCTCTTCGGAGGTGAGCTCCGATAGTGCCACGTGCCCTAGCAGCGTCGGACTTCCTTTCTGCTCAGAGATGAGCTCTGAGGACGACACGTGTCAAGCAGTGTTAGTCCTCCCGGAGGCAAGCTCTGAGGCTGACACGTGTTCTGCAGTGCCTTCTCCTCGGAGGTGAGCTCTGTGGATGACACGTGTCCACCGGGACCTTCTCCTCGGAGGTGAGCTCCTAGGATGACACGTGTCCAACATGCCGGACCTCTCGGAGGCGAGCTCCGAGAGCGACACGTGTCCTACGGAACTGGACCTCTCTTCTCCGCAGAGGCTAGCTCCGGGGGCAACACGTGTCCCACGGGGTCGGACCTCGCCCCTTCCGTAGAGGCAAGCTCCGAGCCTGCCACGTAGCCAGTTAGGGGCGAACCTCTCCCCCTTTTGCGGGGATGAGCTCCGAAGGCGCCACGTGGCCAGCGGGCCGTTGGAATTGTCTACGGCGCTCCTAGGCGAACTAGAATTGGCTCTTTTGGCTATCTTTATGATTCTTTCTCTGTTTTACTTCATTTAAAATGTTTTCTTTACATGAATTATGTATACATGAATGAACACAAAATTGAGGGTGTTACACGGGGTCAAAGGGCGGACTAGTCCGGACTTTGGCAGTTGGCAATGGCTAGTTTCCGGGACCTCTATAAAAAGGGGTTGCTCGGGCCTCAAAGAAAAGAACAAGCACCCTAATGACGAAATAGCGTTCCTAGAGATTTTCTAGTCCCCTCTCTTCAAGTTCTTGGAACCCTAAGTGTGATTCTTGAGGGATTGTGAGTTTTGGGAAGAGGAGAAGAAGGGGATTGTGCACCATAGAGCTCTTGGTTGGTTCTCTAGCACCGAGTGAGAAGTGTGCTGTTGAATAGAATTGGTTTGCAAGTGCTTTGAGCTGAGTTCTCGTGGGAGCCTCAAGTTGTGAGGTGACCCATGATATATTGTGATGCATTTGTGATATAGTGGAAAAATAAGCCGACCATGGTGGTTGCTTGGTGAGGAAAAGGTTGAGAGCAACCTAGTCCTTGGTGGACTCCTCAACGTGGACGTATGTAACACCCCAAAATTTTGGTTCAAAACACTAAACCATGTTCAGAGGGGAATTTAAAAATTTTTGGACGTGTTGCATGTTTTGCAAAAATTCAAATTCAAACTGGAATTCAAATTAAACTCAAATCAGAAAAGAAATGGAAAAAGAAAAAGAGAAAACGGAAAAAAACCGGCCAGTGGGCCGAAACCCGCCAGCCGGCCCAGTTTCCCCCGCGCCAGCCCGCAGCCGCGCGCGCCCGCGCTATCCCTCACAGACAGGTGGGACCCACCTGTCATCCCCAACCCCGCGACCCCGGACACTCTCCCGCGCGCGCGATCTTAACCGATCGGAATACCGCGTCCCTCAGCCCGAATTCCGGTCCCAGAAGACTCAAACTCGATCACAACTGACCCACCGCCCTTCCCCGGCTATAAAAACCCCAGCCCCGATCGGTTTTTCCCACGCGATCGCCGATTTTTACTCCGGTGAGCACCGAGACTTCGCCGGTGAATTCTGGCCAATCTAAGCTCGGAAACTCTGATCTAAATCGCTGGTCTTGATCCACCGCCTCCGGGGAACCTTGCAGGTGCAGAAAACTCGGAGACTTACGGTGTAAACACAGCGCCGACGAGCTTCGCCGTGGTTTTGCCTCGGACCTCGCCGCCGATCACTTTCCAGGACCCCCGAGCTCAAGAAAACCCCCGAGGTGAGATCCCTGACCTCCCCTCTACCGATCTATGCCATAAGATCACAGTTCTAGGCAGAATTCTCGAGGATCCGAAACTTTCCGGCGAGATCGCCGCTTCCCGCCACCTTGCGCCGCCGGCAGCGCCGCCCGCGCTCGATCAGAGCGACGTGGCCGCTTGTGCGCCGTTTATTTTAAATCGCACGGTAGACTTTAAAACCCCGCGTACCGGTTCGATGTTATAATCTCAGCCGTCGGTTTAAAATCGGACGGTCCACGTCAGCCCCGCGTTATAAAGACTGGAATTCTTACGTGCTACCCCCTGGGGTTCTCGGGAAATAAGAG
The DNA here is from genome assembly GCA_030760725.1 of Neostapfia colusana. Taxonomy (NCBI): domain Eukaryota; kingdom Viridiplantae; phylum Streptophyta; class Magnoliopsida; order Poales; family Poaceae; genus Neostapfia; species Neostapfia colusana. The sequence goes on along the minus strand of JASWHV010000008.1, from coordinate 65,634,724 downwards.
CTAGCCCCGGAAACTTCTGATCTAGCCCCTGGAACTCCAGAAAATCATGTAAATTCATTTAAAAATCAATTTTAGCCCCTGGACTTAATAAAAATTAGGAAAAACACCTCTGATAAGTGTAGCTAGACCCCTGGAAATTATGAAAATAATATTATAGACCCTGTAATGAGGTGAGTTCATTATTTTAGCCCTGTTTAGTATTTAATTTAGAAAATTGAATATGTAACTAGTGTTTAAAAATTAAAAAGTGGGACAAACATAATTGTCAAAATTAATTAAAAACTTTCTCAGTATTTAGAAACTTTGGAGTGAGGTAAAAATATATTTTTGGGCTAAAATGAATCTGTTTCATTTAATATTCACATTTATTAGTATAGGGACACATTTTTAAGTAAAGAATAGTTATAGAAAAATAGGGAAAATAATTATGAAATAGTTTACATCAGAGGCCAAGGTCAAAATATGTTATTAAATTATTTAGGACCACAACCTATACTGTTTAGATGATGTGTATTACTAATTTCATAATAAAATACACAATTATGCATAGGAATATAAATCTGAAAATATAGCAACTAGTAAATGATAAATGGAGTTTTTAAAATCCAAAGAGTTCAGTTTAGGGTTGATAGAAATTATGAAGGCACATATGGAGAAGAAAAATACTTTTCATACATACTTGGTAGTTTAATATAAGGAATTTATTTAAAATTGAAACACACACACACACACACACATATATATATATATATAGTATGTAAGTATAAATATGAACACCAAAGTAGGAATCATACACATATAAATAAAAGTGTATGCAAGCCACAGATCAACACACAAAGTAACCACAACACATATAATGGTGAATGAATTTCATAAATATGAATGTGTGGTTTGTATGAAGTAAGAAGTGTGAACTATGTCTTATGATTGTTGTTTTTCTTTTGCTATGTGTGATGGTATGAAGTAGAACCTGTTCAAGAGCAAGTTATTCCTTTCCAAGATCAGGACTACCCATTTCAAGAGCAGCAAGAAGGAGGCAAGTGTCCTTGACCACTTTGATCCTATGCTAGGATGTGTAGATAGAATTATTTGCATTGTCAAATGAAATATGAAACCCATGCTAGGAAAGTTTCCCTAGAATTGCATTACCTGGTTTCCTTGTAGCTTGGGTTGGGATTTATTTTGTCATGTCATTTATTTACATGCATATGCTTAGCCATGCTTAGAATGGGACATTTGGCATATGAGATCATCAGTTTATTTTACCATACTCTTGAATGAGATATTGTGAGTTATGTAGAGGTAGGGATCAAAGCAAGTTGGATGTTTTGGTTGTGTGCTGGGTGCACGAGACTTGGGTTTGTGTTTAGTACTTGCCTGGATCCTAAGGACCGGTTCATGGAGCATGTAACCCGGCTTTACAGTGCCAACCACATGCTGAGATGGGGCAGCTTGGCCAATTAATTAGGTGTATCCCCGGCGTAGTATGGGTGTGTTGGATGGTGCGGGGAATAGGTGTCAGCTGGACTACCATATGAACCGCAAGGCTCAAGAGGGGGCCACTGCAGCGGGGTTGGAGCCTCTTGTATGCTGTTAGGGGTGAAACCTCTGTGGGCCCACGCTCGTCGGGAATCCCTTTGTAAAGGCTTCGTAGTGATCTCCTGGCTACACACCTGGGAAGTGTGAATGTGGTTCGTAGCCACTGGCATAATGGAGGTTCTTTTAGTCCACCCGGCAACGGGGGATGAAATCACTACATGTGGGTACAGTGGTACAAACTCTGCAGAGTCAAAACTGTCTTGACAGCCGTGCTCACGGTCAAGAGCGGCCTGGACTTATTCATGATTAGAGGATTGATGGTTTTTGGAAGTTAAGCGGGGAGCTTAACATTAGAAATGATGTTATGGTTATTGGATTATGATGATGGGATGGGAGATTGGGACCATTTCACCTGTGTAGTAATGTAGGTGCTTAATAAGCTAAGGTGATAGGTATTAATTGCGTAGTGCTTTAACCATGAATTCAACCTCTCCTTGTTCTAGCCATGCATGATATAATTTTCCCACACTTGCTGAGTACCATTGGTACTCAACCTTGCATATTTGTTGGTTTATATTGCTGCTCAGGTCAAGATAATGAGGTGGTGTATAATGACCAAGATTTTGGACCCGGGGAAGGTTTTTAGATTCATGAAGACCCCCGGGCAACGCCTGTGATGGAGCCCTAAAGAATAATATTCCGCTGCTAGTTTATTTACTTGTGATGAACTTATTATTGTCCATCGAGACATTTACTATGTAAGACTTACTTATATTCGACACCTGGCTTGTAATAAATGATGCTTCACTATTTGTCATCACATGTATGAGAAAATGATCCTGGCATACATGTGATATTCACTTGGTTGTTCTTCGGAAAAACCGGGTGTGACAGAGGTGGTATCAGAGCCAAGGTTGCCCGTAGGAACGTGGACCTAGGTAGAAATGGACATATTTAAGGGCCCTATTTTCTTAAAAACTATTTTCCAAGGTGTGGGTTGAAGAGTGTTATTTAAGGAGTCATTTTTTTCATCTTATCCCAAAATTTTCATTCAAATGGGATTTCTGTTTAAAAAGTTTATCTAACCTAATTTTAAATTCTTTTTGTTTTAGATGGTTCGCATGATTCGCACCGCTCGCAAGTCCACAGGAGGGAGAGTTCCCGTAGTTGCCCTTGCCGAAAGAGAGGAGAGTCGTCCAGTGACGTACCTTTCCTACGGATTGGCAGTAGGAGACTTGTTGCGCCGTCTTCGACGTATGCTCGAAGCCGCAGGCAATACGGGCAAGCTAATCATCCACTATAACTCCACCAGGACCATCCGTGAGAAGAGGGAAGAATGGAGTTCAGAGATAAGGATTATACACGAGAATCAGCTGCTTAAGATTCACCACTCTCCAGCTTGTCGAGCAACACAAGTTGACGCGGAGAAAGATGTCACCTGGGAGGCCATCACCTGCCAGAGTCACATCTATCGTCGCCACTTGGACAAAACTGAGTACATGTATGTCCTCCAACGTGAGAGTGGTACCACGGAGTACAAGTACCCACCGGTGCAGCAAGGGACTTCCCATGAGCACATGGACTTGTGCTTGGAGGATGCTGCTATGCTCAGCACTCGACTGCAGGAGTGTCAACAAGAGCTTCAGGATGTCCGAGACACCCTGAAGGAAACGGAGGCGTTGCTGCGAGCTTGCTTAAAGGCGAGAGAAAGAGGAGATGGGAATGAACTGTGCGTCACCGTGAATGATACATGGACTCCTGACTCCCCGGATCGCCGAGCAATCAGGCGTCGTCGCACTTCTCCACCAGCAGCCTCCCCACCCAAAGCAGAGTCAGAAGGTAGCCGAAATGAGGAGGAAGATCCTGAGGAGCCAGCTCAAGAGGACGAGTAGTGTAGAGTCTTTCCCCTAGCTAGCAAGAGGTCGAGTAGTCGAGTCGTTACGTAGTTAATGGTGTGATAATGCTTAGTGTGTGACGTGAGTTGTGGAAGCCATGAGCAATTGTCCACAACCTCGTCTTCAGATTGTTTTGCTTTGGTGTGTGAACCCACAGGAAATAATAGTGCATTTATTTGGTGTGAGATATAAACCCTCGTAAAATTTTAACAAAGCCTCAACACCTCAAAGTACCAACAAATGAGAGTAGTAAGACGATACTAAATGGGATCAAATTAACATTTGTTGATTCTGCCAGATGGCCGGAAGAGGAAAAGGACGTGCTGCCAACCCCGCCAACAACAATGATGAGGCATGCAACCCTCATCTTTCTGGAGGCCAGGACCGGGGTGGTCGCCGTGAAGAAGTTGATCCTCTCCACCAAATGCTGGAGAATCAAAATCAGCTCATCCAGAACTTGACTCAAGTGGTGGCCAACTTGCATCAAGTTCCACCTACACAAGCTGCACCACGCCAACCAAGGTTGAGTGAGTTTCTAGGAACTCAACCTCCAAAGTTTGCAAGTGCTGCTGAACCTCTGGAGGCAGATGATTGGCTGAAGACCATTGAAAGTAAGATGAGGATAATACAATGCCAAGGGTATGAGAGGGTGCTGTTTGCCTCTCATCAATTGCATGGACCTGCTGCTGATTGGTGGACCGCCTACGTGGCCGCCCATCATGACCCTGAGAACATCACTTGGGAAGAGTTCAAGCGTAGCTTCCCCAACCATTACATCCCAAGAGGTGAACTCAAAAACAAGAGGAAGGAGTTTTTGGGACTGCAGCAGGGAAACATGACGGTGAGGGAATACCTCACTAAATTTACTCAACTATCCCGTTATGCTCCACGAGACATAGAGACTGATGAGCAGAAACAAGATTGTTTCGTGGATGGACTTACCGCAGAGATGCAGTGTGCAATGTCCTCAAATGAGTATGAAAGCTTTCAAAAGATGGTGGACAGAGCATTTGTGGTGGAAAGGAAGCTAAAGGCCCTGGAAAATGAGAATAAGAGGAAGGCTGGGTGGTCACATCAAGCCTCAGGGAGCAACACCCGCCCACGTATGATGCAGCAACCTACGGGGCAGACGAGCCGTGCTGCGGTACCCTATTCAGCACCAAGAGGGTACAACCCAAACTACAGGCCTCCCACAGCACCAGCGCAGCCGCAACGTCAGTTTGTGCAGCAGCCTCGCCCCGCATATCCACCTCGACCAGCAGTGCAAGGACCCCCAAACCAACCCCAAGACAACAAGGGCCAAGCATCTAAGATTGGGGTGCAATGTTTCAGCTGTGGTGAAGTGGGGCACTACGCCCATAAATGCCCAAAGAAGAAGCCCACGCAGCCACAGCAGCAGAATGTAATGAGAGGACGGGTAAACCACGTCACTATGGAGGAAGCACAAGAGGCACCCGACGTGGTAGTTGGTAAGTTTCCTGCCAATTTACACCTTGCAACTCTGCTGTTTGATTCTGGTGCTACCCACTCGTTCATTGCTCAAGGGTTTGTTAAGAAGCATGACCTAGCAACCACACAAATGAACCATATGCTAGCCGTAAACTCTCCAGGTGGAGAAATAAGGACAAGACAAGTGTGTCCCAAAGTGAACCTAGACATTAATGGGGTAGTATTTACTGCTAACCTCATAGTGATAGATTCACAAGGGATAGATATTATTTTGGGTATGGATTGGTTGACCAAACATAAAGGAATCATCCATTGTTCGACCAGAACGGTGGAACTAACTCACCCCAGTGGCACAAGAGTAAAGTTCATAATGATACACGAGCCTAGGAGGGACATTAAATTAAATCAAGTGGAGGTGAAAGTTGAGGAAATCAGGACTATCAGGGAATATCCAGATGTTTTTCCGGAGGAGTTGCCAGGTATGCCTCCCGACCGTGACGTGGAATTCGCAATTGAGCTAGTACCGGGAACAGCCCCGATATACAAGAGACCTTATCGAATGGACTCCAAGCAGCTAGAAGAGCTCAAGGATCATTTGAGAGAATTGACGGAGAAGGGGTATATTCGCCCTAGTTCCTCACCATGGGGAGCTCCGGTGATATTTGTGCCTAAGAAAGACGGAACCCAAAGGTTATGTGTGGATTACCGTGCCTTGAATGAGGTAACCATTAAGAACAAGTACCCATTACCCCGCATTGAAGACTTGTTTGATCAGTTGAGGGGAGCTTGTGTGTTCTCGAAAATTGATCTCAAGTCGGGATACCACCAACTCAAGATAAGGCAATCTGATATTCCCAAGACAACTTTCGTATCTCGGTACGGACTGTATGAATACACTGTCATGCCTTTCGGGCTAACCAATGCCCTGGCATATTTCATGTACCTCATGAACAAGGTATTCATGGAATATCTGGACAAATTTGTGGTGGTTTTCATAGATGATATTCTCGTCTTCTCCAAAGATGAAGAAGAACATGAGAAACATCTAAGGTTGGTGTTACAGATGCTGAGAGAACACCAACTATATGCCAAGTTGAGCAAGTGTGAGTTTTGGCTGAAGAGAGTTCCCTTTTTAGGACATATAATCTCGGAGGGAGGAATCTCCGTCGATCCCGCCAAAATCGAGGATATCCAGAAGTGGAAGACCCCTGAAAATGTCGGGGAAGTTCGAAGCTTTTTGGGATTGGCTGGATACTATCGACGGTTTATTGAGGGATTCTCCAAGATCTCGAGACCTCTCACTAAACTGTTGGAAAAGGGAATCACATTCACCTGGACGCCACAGTGCGATACGAGCTTTCAGGAGCTAAAGAAGAGATTGACAACAGCCCCAGTGTTGGTTATGCCAGATATGCAGAAGAATTTCACAGTGTACTGCGATGCCTCTGGGAATGGGTTGGGATGTGTTCTCATGCAAGAAGGACATGTCGTGGCATATGCATCCCGGCAGCTTCGGAAGAACGAGAAGAACTATCCTACACATGACCTAGAACTAGCTGCGGTGGTACACGCGTTGAAAATTTGGCGGCACTATTTGATGGGGAAGAGGACAGAGATATATACGGATCATAAGAGTTTGAAGTACATATTCACACAGCCAGATCTCAACCTCCGACAAAGGAGATGGTTAGAGCTAATCAATGACTTTGATGTGGGCATCAACTATCATCCCGGGAAAGCAAACGTCGTGGCCGATGCTTTGAGTCGGAAAGTGCAGGTCAATAAGTTGAGCTTGAAAGACATGCCCGCAGAATTGAAGGACGAGGTTATAAGGCTCAATCTATGTCTAGTAAATAGTGGTGAAGCCATCGCCATGGAAGTGGACTCCACACTCGAGCAAGACATACGCGAGGGCCAAAAGAATGATGAGAAGATACAAGAGATCAGACAGCTCATCAAGGAAAATAAAGCTCCTGGTTTTAGAGAGGATGAACAAGGAACGGTGTGGCACGGGAAAAGGATCTGTGTGCCAGAAGTAAAGGAGATCCGTGAATTAATTTTGAAGGAGGCTCACGATTCCGACTATTCCATTCATCCTGGGAGTACGAAGATGTACCAGGACCTCAAGAGCAGGTATTGGTGGTATGGCATGAAGCGAGATGTCGCGGAACATGTTGCCCTATGTGACACATGTCAGTTGGTGAAAGCAGAACATCAACGACCCGCGGGATTGCTGCAACCACTCAAAGTGCCTAAATGGAAGTGGGAAGAAATCAGTATGGATTTTGTTGTGGGATTGCCTAGGACCCAATCCGGGTATGATTCAATATGGGTCATTATTGATCGGCTAACCAAGGTAGCTCATTTCATACCTGTGAAAGAAAGCTACAGCGGATCCAAATTGGCAGAATTGTACATGTCAAGGATTGTGTGTTACCATGGAGTGCCAAAGAAGATAGTGTCGGACCGAGGGACACAGTTCACCTCGAGGTTTTGGCAAAAGTTGCATGAAACCATGGGAACCCATCTGAATTTCAGCTCTGCCTATCATCCCCAAACTGATGGGCAGACGGAGAGAACCAATCAGATCCTTGAAGATATGTTAAGGGCATGTGCACTAAAAAACAATAGGAGTTGGGACAAGAACTTACCGTATGCGGAGTTTTCCTATAACAACAGCTATCAAGCTAGTATGAAAATGTCACCGTTTGAAGCTTTGTATGGAAGGAAGTGCAGAACTCCCCTATTTTGGAACCAAACAGGAGAAAGTAAAGTGTTTGGTCCAGAAGTGCTACAAGAAGCCGAGGCAAAGGTGAGGGAGATTCGCAACAATTTGAGGATAGCACAAACACGCCAAAAGAGCTATGCCGATGTACGAAGAAGAGAGCTTGTTTTCAACGTGGGAGACTATGTTTATCTCAAGGTGTCCCCTATCAGAGGACTTCGTCGGTTCAAGGTGAAAGGGAAGTTGTCACCTCGATACATCGGACCCTTTCAAGTTTTGGAAAGGAAAGGCGAAGTGGCGTACCAACTAGAGTTACCGGTTCATCTATCGGACGTGCACGATGTATTCCATGTGTCACAACTCAAGAAATGTCTGAGGACGCCTGAAGAGGTGTTACCCATGAATGAAGTGGATGTAGCTGAAGATTTGTCTTATGCCGAGCAACCCTACAAGATTTTGGAGACAATGGAACGCCTCACCAGAAATAAAAGAATCCGGATGTGCAAGGTGCAGTGGAAGCATCACTCAGAAGAGGAAGCCACCTGGGAACAGGAAGATGAGCTCAAGGCACAATTTCCGGAATTGTTTTCTTAGAAACACCAATCTCGAGGACGAGATTTCTTTTAAGGGGGGTAGAGCTGTAACACCCCAAAATTTTGGTTCAAAAAACTAAACCATGTTCAGAGGGGAATTTAAAATTTTTTGGACGTGTTGCATGTTTTGCAAAAATTCAAATTCAAACTGGAATTCAAATTAAACTCAAATCAGAAAAGAAATGGAAAAAGAAAAAGAGAAAACGGAAAAAAATCGGCCAGTGGGCCGAAACCCGCCAGCCGGCCCAGTTTCCCCCGCGCCAGCCCGCAGCCACGCGCGCCCGCGCTATCCCTCACAGGCAGGTGGGACCCACCTGTCATCCCCAACCCCGCGACCCCGGACTCTCTCCCGCGCGCGCGATCTTAACCGATCGGAATACCGCGTCCCTCAGCCCGAATTCCGGTCCCAGAAGACTCAAACTCGATCACAACTGACCCACCGCCCTTCCCCGGCAATAAAACCCCAGCCCCGATCGGTTTTTCCCACGCGATCGCCGATTTTTACTCCGGTGAGCACCGAGACTTCGCCGGTGAATTCTGGCCGATCTAAGCTCGGAAACTCTGATCTAAATCGCTGGTCTTGATCCACCGCCTCCGGGGAACCTTGCAGGTGCAGAAAACTCGGAGACTTACGGTGTAAACACAGCGCCGACGAGCTTCGCCGTGGTTTTGCCTCGGACCTCGCCGCCGATCACTTTCCAGGACCCCCGAGCTCAAGAAAACCCCCGAGGTGAGATCCCTGACCTCCCCTCTACCGATCTATGCCATAAGATCACAGTTCTAGGCAGAATTCTCGAGGATCCGAAACTTTCCGGCGAGATCGCCGCTTCCCGCCGCCGTGCGCCGCCGGCAGCGCCGCCCGCGCTCGATCAGAGCGACGTGGCCGCTTGTGCGCCGTTTATTTTAAATCGCACGGTAGACTTTAAAACCCCGCGTACCGGTTCGATGTTATAATCTCAGCCGTCGGTTTAAAATCGGACGGTCCATGTCAGCCCCGCGTTATAAAGACTGGAATTCTTACGTGCTACCCCCTGGGGTTCTCGGGAAATAAGAGCTAGCCCCGGAAACTTCTGATCTAGCCCCTGGAACTCCAGAAAATCATGTAAATTCATTTAAAAATCAGTTTTAGCCCCTGGACTTAATAAAAATTAGGAAAAACACCTCTGATAAGTGTAGCTAGACCCTTGGAAATTATGAAAATAATATTATAGACCCTGTAATGAGGTGAGTTCATTATTTTAGCCCTGTTTAGTATTTAATTTAGAAAATTGAATATGTAACTAGTGTTTAAAAATTAAAAAGTGGGACAAACATAATTGTCAAAATTAATTAAAAACTTTCTCAGTATTTAGAAAACTTTGGAGTGAGGTAAAAATATATTTTTGGGCTAAAATGAATCTGTTTCATTTAATATTCACATTTATTAGTATAGGGACACATTTTTAAGTAAAGAATAGTTATAGAAAAATAGGGAAAATAATTATGAAATAGTTTACATCAGAGGCCAAGGTCAAAATATGTTATTAAATTATTTAGGACCAGAACCTATACTGTTTAGATGATGTGTATTACTAATTTCATAATAAAATACACAATTATGCATAGGAATATAATCTGAAAATATAGCAACTAGTAAATGATAAATGGAGTTTTTAAAATCCAAAGAGTTCAGTTTAGGGTTGATAGAAATTATGAAGGCACATATGGAGAAGAAAAATACTTTTCATACATACTTGGTAGTTTAATATAAGGAATTTATTTAAAACTGAAACACACACATATATATATATATATATATAGTATGTAAGTATAAATATGAGCACCAAAGTAGGAATCATACACATATAAATAAAAGTGTATGCAAGCCACAGATCAACACACAAAGTAACCACAACACATATAATGGTGAATGAATTTCATAAATATGAATGTGTGGTTTGTATGAAGTAAGAAGTGTGAACTATGTCTTATGATTGTTGTTTTTCTTTTGCTATGTGTGATGGTATGAAGTAGAACCTGTTCAAGAGCAAGTTATTCCTTTCCAAGATCAGGACTACCCATTTCAAGAGCAGCAAGAAGGAGGCAAGTGTCCTTGACCACTTTGATCCTATGCTAGGATGTGTAGATAGAATTATTTGCATTGTCAAATGAAATATGAAACCCATGCTAGGAAAGTTTCCCTAGAATTGCATTACCTGGTTTCCTTGTAGCTTGCGTTGGGATTTATTTTGTCATGTCATTTATTTACATGCATATGCTTAGCCATGCTTAGAATGGGACATTTGGGATATGAGATCATCAGTTTATTTTACCATACTCTTGAATGAGATATTGTGAGTTATGTAGAGGTAGGGATCAAGGCAAGTTGGATGTTTTGGTTGTGTGCTGGGTGCACGAGACTTGGGTTTGTGTTTAGTACTTGCCTGGATCCTAAGGACCGGTTCATGGAGCATGTAACCCGGCTTTACAGTGCCAACCACATGCTGAGATGGGGCAGCTTGGCCAATTAATTAGGTGTATCCCCGGCGTAGTATGGGTGTGTTGGATGGTGCGGGGAATAGGTGTCAGCTGGACTACCATATGAACCGCAAGGCTCAAGAGGGGGCCACTGCAGCGGGGTTGGAGCCTCTTGTATGCTGTTAGGGGTGAAACCTCAGTGGGCCCACGCTCGTCGGGAATCCCTTTGTAAAGGCTTCGTAGTGATCTCCTGGCTACACACCTGGGAAGTGTGAATGTGGTTCGTAGCCACTGGCATAATGGAGGTTCTTTTAGTCCACCCGGCAACGAGGGATGAAATCACTACATGTGGGTACAGTGGTACAAACTCTGCAGAGTCAAAACTGTCTTGACAGCCGTGCTCACGGTCAAGAGCGGCCTGGACTTATTCATGATTAGAGGATTGATGGTTTTTGGAAGTTAAGCGGGGAGCTTAACATTGGAAATGATGTTATGGTTATTGGATTATGATGATGGGATGGGAGATTGGGACCATTTCACCTGTGTAGTAATGTAGGTTCTTAATAAGCTAAGGTGATAGGTATTAATTGCGTAGTGCTTTAACCATGAGTTCAACCTCTCCTTGTTCTAGCCATGCATGATATAATTTTCCCACACTTGCTGAGTACCATTGGTACTCAACCTTGCATATTTGTTGGTTTATATTGTTGCTCAGGTCAAGATAATGAGGTGGTGTATAATGACCAAGATTTTGGACCCGAGGAAGGTTTTTAGGTTCATGAAGACCCCCGGGCAACGCCTGTGATGGAGCCCTAAAGAATAATATTCCGCTGCTAGTTTATTTACTTGTGATGAACTTATTATTGTCCATCGAGACATTTACTATGTAAGACTTACTTATATTCGACACCTGGCTTGTAATAAATGATGCTTCACTATTTGTCATCACATGTATGAGAAAATGATCCTGGCATACATGTGATATTCACTTGGTTGTTCTTCGGAAAAACCGGGTGTGACAACGTAGGCTTCTTTATGGAGCTGAACCATAGGATAAATATTGTGTCCATTGTCTTATTGAGCTAAAATCCTCCGTGACCGGACTAGTCCGCCCTCAGGACCGGACTAGTCCGCACTCTGTGAACTAATCGTTTTTATTAAGCCGTATTTCAGATTTTCTGCCTATTCACCCCCCTCTAGGCAACTTTCAATTGGTATCAGAGCCTAACTCTCTTAAAAGATTAACCGCTTGGAGAGGAGATGAAGGAAAATGACAAGAAGATCTTACCGCCCGTCGACACCACCGGCGCCGGCGAGAACAACACCCACAGCGGTGAAGGGCTCAAGCTCACCTCAAAAGGGTGTCAACCCAATCAAAGACATGCCAAGGCTCCCTCCCTTCGACTTGGAGACCGACGATGAAGATGAAGAAGTGAGGCGTCTTGTCGATCTTCTTTAAAAGGCAAAAGACGAAGCTAGAAAAAGGAGGAGGCTTGAGAAAGAAAAGAAATTCAAGAAGCTTGAAGAAGACTACACTCGATATCCTTTTAACTATGAGTGTTTAAATTCGCACACAAATTACTTATCTATTCCTTTAGGAAAATCTCCACAGTTTGAAGGCACAAACTAACAATGTGGAAACACAATATGAAGCTGCACCTTATCTCTCTCAACCCCACACTTCGGCACATTGTTTTCATAGGTGTAGATATCCCCATGGATGATGAAGAACTTACACCGGAGCAAGAGCAACTCATCCACCGCAATGCTCAAGCAGCAGCCCTACTCAACTCTTCTTTAAGCCAAGATGAATTCAACAAGGTGGATGGGTTGGAACAAGCCAAAGAAATATGGGACACACTCAAAATTGCACATGAAGGCAACCACTCTGTCTGAGAAGCAAAGATTGAGATGATTATGGGGGGAGCTTGGGTGATTTGCCATGGAAGATAATGAAACCCCTCAAGAGATGTACAACCGACTCAAGACTCTTATAAACAAGAGTCGAGCGTACGGTTGTAAGAAGTGGACAGATCACGAGGTAGTCAAAAAGATGATAAGAGCCTTCATGCCTCGCAATGTGACGCTTTGCACACTCATCCGAGAGAGTCCAAACTTCCACAAAATGACTCCGGATGAGGTGCTTGGCAAGATCATCAATCATGAGATGATGGAAATGGAATCACGTCATGTAAATGATCTTGCCAAGGTTACATCCAACAAGAAAAAGGGGATTGCTCTCAAAGCATCACCCAAAGCCAAGAATAAAGAAGTACAAATCTCAAGTGATGATGAGGAAAGTGAAGAAGAGAGCACTGATATGGATGATGAGGAGTTGGCCTTCTTCATCAAGAAATTCAGAAGGATGATGAAGAGAAGAAGAGGACCAAGCTATGAGAGCAGAAGCAAGGATAAAGGCAAGTCAAGAAACAAGAAAGCATACTACAACTGCGGCGAGTATGGGCATTACATTGTTAATTGCCCATATGAAAGGGAAGAAGACAAGAAGAAGAGGAATAAGGATGAAAAGCCACAAGAGAAGAGGATATTCAAGAAGAAGAAGACACATGGGCACACTCATGTTGGCAAAGAATGGGACTCCAATGATGAGTCCTCCTCCAATGATCAAAAAACTATTTGATGAGATCTTAGATAAGGAGGAGCTTCTTTAGAGACAAGAGGATTTGCTTATCGAGGAGAAGCAAAAGAATCTTGACCTTGAGAAGCTCCTCGAGCTTGAGAGGAGAAAAACATGGCACTTGAACTTGAACTTGCGGAATGCATGGAGACCTCTTCAAGTCTCAAGAGTTCGAATGTTGTGCTCCAAGATGAGCTTGTGAGTTTGAACAAAGCTCACAAGAACCTTGAAGCACAATTCACAACTCTCAAGTCAAATGTTATTTCTCTCCCCTCAACAAGCTCAAACTTGTCTAGTTTAGAGTTAAATACTAAAAACTGCAAATGTGCAAAACCTGAACCTAATTTAGAAAAAAGGAACTTAACATAGGAAAGAGCGCACCTAATAGTAGCATCTTTGACAAGGAGAAGATTAAGTATGCACGTAGTGCATACTCAATTGCATTGCAAGGTCTCCTTTGATCAAATATGGTCTTGGCTATTCAAGAAAAGAAAAGAAAAATACAAACATATCTAAGAGTGACAAGATGCATATAGCCTTTGTAAAAGAAGGATCTGTAAAATCCCCAAAAAAGTGGTAGCAAGAAAATTCAGCTCATGTACACCCAGGAAAAATGAGGGGAATTAAAAACTTTGAATATTAACGGTGTGAGTTCAAAGTGGTGATTCAAACTTCCCAAAACTTCCAAACATGGAGATCTAAATGCGTAACTTGGATCTTCATATTCCAAATATTCAACCTTCCAAATTTCAGCTCATTTGGAGGGGTTTTAATGTTTGTTTGGGATTAAAAGAGGAAGCCCTCTAATCTGAATTTCAAATTCAGTTTCAAATTCCAATTTCCTCCATTTGCAAATTTGGTTCCACAAATGTGTTCTCCACATTTGAATTAGCAGCCATGCCAAAAATAAGAAACATTGGAGTTGGTTTGCTATGTTTTTGGAACAGTGCAAAAGGGAGAATTTAAATATCATTTCAAATTCAAATCATCAAACTTAATTCAAACTCCACACCAGAATTCAAACTATTTGAATTCAGCAAATTTAAACCATGACTTGGTGTGGAAGTATAGGCTTTAATTCTGAGTAGCTGGGATAAAAACGTCAGTGGAAAAGTTAATTAAAATGAGAGGGGGTGGAACCCATTTGTCAGCCACACAGAAGAGTTAACCGACCCTGTTTTCCCCTCGGCTGTTCACCGCGCGCCACCGAGCGACGGCTGCCTCCACCGAGCTGCTTCCTCGCGTGCTCGTGGAGTCAAGCCGGTGCGCGTGAGCGATCAGAGCCGCAGCACACTTCTACTTCCCCTCTCTGCCATCATCCACAGCCTCCCCAGCCCCTCTGCTCGAGCGCACTACCGAAACCTTGAGCTACACTGCCACTCGGTTCTTCCCCGATCAACCACAGCACCCCGAGCTCGGTTGCTCGAGCTCCCCACAGCAAAAACCATCATACACACGTGCTCTAGCCATCCACCATCCCAACTCATTCGGTCTCTGCCCGTTGGAGCTTAAAATTTCCGGAGTTGCAACTGTACCGCCGTGAACACCGAAAGTTCTAACTTTCGGTCACCGTGGACAGCTCAACCCGGAGAAGCTCACATCCAAGCGATCCAACCCATTGGTGCACCTACAACCGGAGCTGCTCACCTCCAAAATTCAGCCCAAGCCGTGATTCCTCGGAGGAGAATTCGGAGATTTTCCCCTGGGCAGCGCAACTCGACCCCGAGGTAAAGAGTTGCTAAATTCAGCCTCAATTCGTGTTGTGAGTAGCTCAAATCTTGCACACAGGTTCTAGACTAGCTATCGCCCTTCCTCCCTCGATTCTAGGTCGGGAAATTAGGTGTAGAGTGAGGATTTTACGTTCTTGTCGCGGGAACACCTTCGGACCACTTCGGGCGCACGGTGCCGATAAGTTTGGAGGGCTCTCCGGCAGATTTGGCTGCCATGCCTAGCTCCTACATCTCCCACTGGTGCTCTAGGGCCCAAGAACTGATCGTTTGGTGGAGAATTCACCATGCACGACCTCGCCGGAGCCCTAGTTCTCACTGTTGCCGGTGCGTGGTGATTTTCGGTGAGATCTGGCCAGTATGGGGCCGGGAGACGGCCGGGAAGGCCTTTCTCACCACCCTCGCCGGAGAACGCCACGGGTTTCTCTGTATGGCGCGAGGTAGAAGAGGGTGCTGACATGTGGGACCCACAGCCGAGTTTAAACATTTCTAGATTTTCCTATTCCAGTTCAAACTTTGAAGACCATAACTCTCAGTAGGAATGTCCAAAATTTGTGAAACAAATTTTGCTGGATTCCACTCAGTCAGTACTTTGTGTAAATGCAAAGAAATTGATCTGAGGATCACTGGAGATTTCTCCAAAATTCATCAAAGTTAAATATTTGGGAATTAATTCCAGAAGATCCCTGTTATGGAATTTCTTCAAATTTGGCCAGGAGGTTCCTCATGATATTAGTGATCTGCTGCTACGGATGGACCGGTTCGGCATTTGGGTTGACTTTGAAAGGTTGTTGCATACAACAGAGTAGGAAGGTTTGAAGCACCACACTTCTGAAAGTGGGTGTATGTGGCGTGTTATCCGAGTGTGTTTTGATTGCAATCACCGTCCCTCGCGGTTATTTGAGTACCTGCTTGTTCACTGCGCTGTGACGTAGTAAGAAGTGAAATAAGCCAACTGAATATGCTGTATTGAATTATTAATGTCTTGAAACCTTGTATGCTGTAGTTATAGACTAATTAAGTTTATATTCCACTTTGGGCATCACCACATCGGAGGAAAGCGTTTCTTGTTTGATTGTGGACTTCCGATGTAAGGGCTGCCTAAGGCTCATTAAACTGTTGCTATAAAACTGAAAGTAAGGATCAACATGTAGGCGTGTCTTTATTGCAAAGTCCTTTTTCCTATCTTACACATCCTTGCATGTAGAGTTTCATGCCTAGGGTTGTCGGTTAAGACTTGCTGAGCCATCGTGCTCACGGTTGCAATATTTGAGCTGTGTGCAGGTGAGAGTTATGAGAAAGGTTCCGAGGACGAGGCGATGCCCCCGTCGGGGTACACGGCCGAGCTGGAGCCCTGCACGCTGCCGTGATCTCCGGTTCCATATTGCTAGTGTGTAGCATCCCCGGGCTGGATGTCTACACCTTTGCTTAGTTAGGATAAGAGAGTAGTTATAAAGAATACTTCCGCTGTATAGTTATGTTTTGTAAAAGACTTCCGCTGTTTTATATCAAATAAAAGTTTGTATGTTGTTCTTATTCTTTTCTTGTGTGCTGTTGGGTGCCGCATCGAAGGCACCACCCTCTGCGATCTCGAAGTGGGTGAACCACGGGATGGTCCCCACAGGATCATACAAAACTATGAATGAATGCCATACCTCTACTAAAATGACAAAATATACTAAAGATGCTAAGAATAACAACCTAACACTATTCCATGATTTTAATGCATTTTATGTACTAATGAGAAGCAAATTTGGGTATGTTTATGCAAAATATTTTGGGCCACTCCGCAAGAGCCCAAATCCTTGTGTACGGGTACCCAAAACTCTTGTCAGTAACCTCAAAGGACCCAACCAAGCTTGGGTACCTAAAATCAAAGCCTAAACTTGTTTGTAGGCATACTCCTCCGGCGGCACAAAGTGGGTGTTAGATAGTGGCTGCACCAACCACATGATCGGAGCGAGAAAAATGTTTGTAGAGTATGAAGAAACCAATGATCCAAGTCAAGGTATTTATTTCAGTGACAATAGCCAAGGAAGGGTACTAGGTATGGGTAAAATCTCCATTTCTCCACAACACACCATTTCAAATGTCATGCATGTGGAGTCACTAGATTATAATCTTTGTTCCATATCTCAATTATGTGTCATGGGTTTTAATTGCTTATTCACTAACGAAGGTGTGATTGTCACTAGAAGAGTAGATAACTCAATTGCCTTCAAAGGTGTGCTCAAAGGAAAGCTTTATCTTGTGTACTTTTCTGCGGATAAAACTCAACTTGACACATGTTTGATGGCAAAGACTAACATGGGTTGACTGTGGCATTGTAGGCTAGCACATGTTGGTATGAGAAATCTCCAAAAACTTCTAAAAGGTAATCACGTCCGAGGTCTTAAAAATGTCATTTTTGAGAAAGATAGACCTTGTAGTGCATGCCAAGACAGGAAATAAGTTGGAGTAGCTCATCCCGCCAAGAATGTCATGACAAAAACAAGACTGCTAGAGATGCTTCACATGGGCCTCTTTGGTCATATTGCTTACATAAGCATTGGCGGTAATAAATATGGTCTAGTTATTGTCAATGATTTTTCTCGCTTCACTTCGGTATTTTTCTTGCATGATAAGGGTGAAACTCAAGGTGTCCTCAAGAGTTTTTTTAAGGAGAGCTCAAAATGAGTTCTCCTTGAGAATCAAGAAGATAAGAAGCGACAATGGCACCGAATTCAAGAACACCCAAGTAGAAGAGTACTTGGACGAGGAGGGCATCAAGCACGAGTTTTTGGCACCATACGCACCCGAACAAAATGGAGTGGCCAAAAGAAAGAACCGAACTCTAATAGAGATGCCAAGGACAATGCTTGATGAGTACAAGACATCCAACCGGTTTTGGGCGGAAGCGGTGAATACCGCTTGCCATGCCACAAACCGTCTCTACCTCCATCGTCTCTTGAAGAAGACTCCCTATGAGCTCCTAACGGGTAACAAACCAAATATCTCCTATTTTAGAGTCTTTGGTAGCAAGTAACATATTCTTAACAAGAAACCTCGAGTTTCGAAGTTTGCCTCAAAATCCGATGAAGGTTTATTGCTTGGTTATGACTCAAACACTTACGCCTATCGTGTATTCAACAAAACCTCCAGTTGTGTTGAAATCGCACGTGATGTAGTGTTTGATGAAACTAATGGCTCCCAAAGGGAGAAGTTGATCATTGTGCACTAGATGAAGAAGAGGCACCATGTATGGCATTAAGGAGGATGGCACTCAGTGACATATGACCACAAGAGATACAAGACCCAAGTGACCATTCCTCGTCACAAGAAGTGACCCAAACACATGATCAACCACTAGATCCCCTAAATTAAGAACAAGATCAAGATCACCGTGTTCAAGACATCGAAGGCAACAATGGTGGCAACGATCAAGGGGGAGATGAAGAGGAAGAAGAAATTGACTCAAGACCAAGTGTGCCACACCCAAGAGTCCATCAATGTGTACAACGGGATCATCCCGTTGACAATATACTTGGAGACACCTCCAAGGGGGTAATGACTCGCTCTCGTATGGCTAACTTTTGTGCTCACTACTCTTTTGTATCTTCTTTGGAGCCTTTCAAGGTTGAAGATGCCCTATGAGATCCGGATTGGGTGATGCCGATGCAAGAAGAGCTTAACAACTTCAAAAGAAACAAAGTGTGGGAGCTTGTGGAAAGACCAAATGCAAATATAGTAGGCACCAAGTGGGTCTTTTGCATCAAGCAAGATGAGCATGGAGTAGTAACAAGAAACAAAGCTAGACTTGTGGCGAAGGGATACTCACAAGTCGAAGGTTTGGATTTTGATGAAACTTTTGCTCCCGTAGCTAGACTTGAATCAATTCGTATATTACTAGCCTATGCTACTCACAATGATTTCAAGTTGTACCAAATGGATGTGAAAAGCGCCTTTCTCAATAGACCAATCAAGGAGGAAGTGTATGTGGAGCAACCATCCGGCTGTGAAGATGATAAGTATCCTAACCATGTTTTTAAGCTTAAAAAAGCTCTCTATGGCCTCAAACAAGCTCCTAGAGCTTGGTATGGATGTCTTAGAGATTTCCTCATTGACAATGGTTTTAGGATAGGAAAGGCCGACTACACACTTTTCACAAAGACCTTAGACAATGACTTATTTGTGTGTCAAATTTATGTCGATGACATAATATTTGGTTCTACTAATAAATCTTTTTGTGAAGAATTTAGCAAAATCATGATGGAAAGGTTTGAGATGTTAATGATAGGAGAACTAGAGTTCTTTCTAGGCTTCCAAGTGAAACAGCTCAAGGAAGGCACCTTCATATGTCAAACAAAGTACACTCAAGACATACTTAAGAAGTTTGGCATGGAAAAGGCCAAGCCCATCAAAACACCAATGGCGACAAACGGACACCTCGACCTCAACCAAGACAGCCCTAGCGTGGATAAAAAGGCATATCATTCCATGATTGGATCCCTTCTTTATCTTTGTGCATCTAGGCCCGATATTATGTTAAGTGTATGCATGTGTGCAAGGTTTCAAGCCGCACCCAAAGAGTGTCATCTAATAGCCGTAAATAGAATCTTGCGCTATCTAGTTCATACACCTAACCTAGAGCTATGGTATCCTAAAGGGTCCAAGTTCAATCTCATCGGATACTCCGATGCCGATTATGCCGGATGCAAAGTAGATAGGAAAAGTACCTCGGGCACCTGACAATTCTTGGGAAGGTCCTTAGTGTCATGGTCATCCAAGAAACAAAATTCCATTGCCCTATCCACAGCTGAAGCAGAGTACGTCGCAGCCGGTAGTTGTTGTGCACAACTTCTTTGGATGAGACAAACTCTAAGAGACTACGGTCTCAATATGAATCACATTCCACTCCTATGCGACAATGAGAGTGCTATTAAGATTGCCCACAACCCTGTTGAACACTCTAGGACCAAACACATTGATATCCGACATCATTTCATGAGGGATCACTCAATAAAGGGAGACATAGTCATTTCACATGTTAGAACCGTAAAACAACTAGCGGATATTTTCACCAAGCCACTAGATGAGAAACGCTTTTGCGAACTTAGGAGTGAGCTGAATATCCTCGACTCCCAAAATGTGGCTTGAGATGTTGCAGATCTGGTTGTTATAGTCTAATTTCTTCAAAACTGAGCACATTTTTTAAAAAGACTATCTCTCTCAATTTTTCTATCAAATTATTTTCAATTATCATATCCTTGAATCATGGCCATTGTATGTTTGGTTGTGTGCTCTACTGGTCATGATTCATTGAGAATACTTGTGAAAAATTAGTCTATGTGGATCATTTCCTACAGATCTCATCATATATATAAGAGTGTGATGTCAAGGACCGAACTAATCCGGCCCATGGGCCAGACAAGTCCGGAATGATAGACAAGTCCGACTGGGTTTAGACAAGTCTACATCGGACTAGTCCGCTCCTGACCGGACTAGTCCGCAAAGTCAGACAAGTACGGACCTTGTCCGGTGACCGGACTTGTCCGGTATCTACGACCGGACTAGTCCGGACAGTTGGGACTTAACCCAACCGCTGGGGGTCGAGACCCACTTCACTCGTCACAACGTTCAAACACGCGCCCACGCTCAAAACTTGCCCTCATTGGTGATTTTTGATGATTTCCACCAAAAACTTCAAAGGATCCGAGTCCTCTAGCCCTTAGGGTCTCAGGAAGTCAGTCTTCGGACTTCTTCGCACTTCGATCAGGCAATTTCATTGGATTTGAGCAATCAAGGTGTGTTCTTGGGGCAAAACCTAATCTTCTAAAATCTCTCAATTCTAGGATGTTTCTTCCATAAACTAGGATGTATAGTGCTTCATAATCTTCATGCGCCTCTTCCTTAGGATTATTGCAAACTATCGATCGAATATGCAAAAAATCTGCTTAGTTAGGGTTTAACCCCAGGCTTCCGTTCCTGACCGGACTAGTCTGATCAGGGACCAGACAAGTCTGGCCAAACCTTGAGTTAACCCCTAACTTAGTGTTTTTGCTGCACCTCTGTCGCGATAATTCTTTGCTTTCAACTCATATCCTTGCTCATTCTTCCAGCATGTCTCCAAACGACAACTCTCCACCCCTCTCCGATCCGGAGCGCGAAGCAGCTCGACAAGGGCTTTATCACCGTCGTGAGGAGGAGGACGCTGCACTTGTGCAAGAACTCGCTCGTCGTGAAGCTTGAACCAAGAAGCGGTACAAAAGAGAGGCAGCTCAATCTCAAGCTGAAGAAGAGTGCTCTAGTCGGAGGAAAAGGATAGTATCCTTAGGTGAAAAGGAAAGGGCTTAAGCAGCCGACAAAGGCAAGAGACCCATAAATGAAGAAGAAGGGGCAAAGAGAAAAGGGAAAGCCCCGGTTCATAAGGTTCATGTCAAGAAGGAAGCACCAAGGAGAAGGGCACCTGCTAGTGGGGGAATTGTCGTTCAAGACCGTCCCGTGGGGTCAAGTGCTCCCCCACAGGGTCCCATTGGACCTTTGGTCATGACACCACCCATGAACAATCCCAGCCGACAACCAGAGCTTTCAAGCAACATCTTTCATGGGAAAGGCTCTGAAAAGGCGAGGGGGTTCAGGGAAAAGGATCCCTACAAGTATGAGAAGGCCACACCGGATCATCGCTTTTGGCGTCACTTCCACTGCGACCACTATCGCCTAGTGTATTTGAAGATGAAGACACCGGTTGTTGATGCTTAGTGGGTTGATTGGCCCTATATGGACAAAAAAACTATCAAGCCTTCAATGCAGTTATTCAAGCCACTGAGCATCACGGTTTGAAGGATATTCTAGCTTTCCAATATGATTGGAACATAGAGGTGGTCGCTCAGTTCTACACCATGTGCTATTTCTCCACCTTCGGAGATAGAAAGATTTCATGGATGACGGACGGAGTCCAATACTCCGTCCTATACAGTGAGTTTGCACGGATCCTTGGCCTCGAGGAATTTTTGAACTACGAGTTGACCATTCACAACCTCACGGCGATAGACTTGGGGAGATGGAGTTCATGTATGAGGTTGCTTTTATAACCCTCCTACAACCAAAATCATTTGTCCCTTCTTTAGCGTGCTTAATCGGATCTTGAGAAAAACTTTAGCACCTAAAGACGGGGATGCGAGAATGATCCAAGGCCACCTCCGCCATCTGTTGAAGCTAATCTGTGAAGATGAAAAGTTAATGTGTTTGACTACATCTACAACGACATCTTCAACATATCCCACACCCCCAATCGCTCATGTGGGTATGCTCCTTTTATAATGTGCATCATTAGAAAGTGTCGGGACTGGAGTTTGTGAAGGATGTCAAGCATAGACCCCTTCACCCTCAAATCCCTTCTATTGTGCCAAAGCTTGGTGGAGCTTCTAGGAGGAGTGCCCCGATGCACCTCCTCCTCCAACCGCTCCTGCCTCTTCCTCTTCCGGAGACTCCTCCAATGCCATATTCAAATTCTTAAAGTCTATCTTCACATCTTGCCGCAAAGTGGAAGTCAAGACGCAGAAAATGGCTAAAAGGCAAGAAAAATACTTGAAGAAGCTCTGTGAGAAGGCGGACATCACTATGTCTCTAGAAATCTCCGACGACGAGGAAATCACACCCTTCTCGGATATCATGGCAGCTGAGGCTGCATTCCTTGGGGGTGGTTCCTCTAGTGCTGCTCCTGCCGTCGAGGAAGAAGAGGACGACCAAGATGATGAGGAGGACGATGTAGAAGCAACCCAAAGCGATGAAGATCACGAGGAGGAGAGTGAGAGCGACGACGACTAGACTTAGGCTCTACTATTTTCCTTTTTGGTGTCTTGATGTCAAAGGGGGAGAGATTGAGGAGGGGTAATGAGTATCTATGTATCTATGTCACTCTCTTAAGTTGTAATGTTGCTACACTTTCATATTTTGCTATTTGGGTTGTAATAACTTTATACTATGCTACTCGTATGTGTGATGATCCTTGATTTCAATTTGAAATGCATGTTTCACACTTGGTTATCACATCTCAACATTTGCATCACACGTAGGCACCGCACCATAACAAACTACTCTAATAAATCTCCCATATAGCTCACTCTCGTGCATAGCCTTTATTGCAAATCATTCATGCACATATTTAGGGGGGGTTCTTATACACGTGTGTGTTATGAAAACTAACTCATTCACATTTTTATCAAAATCTCAAAGTGTTGTCATCAAATCACCAAAAAGGGGGAGATTGAAAGTGCATCTAGGCTAATTCCCCGTGGTTTTGATGATTAATGACAACACTTAAGGGACTAATGAGCTTTGCAAGTGTGAGTACAGGTAATTAAGAAATTTATGAAGATGGATACACTCAAAAAGGAAAAGAGGAGAAAAAGGCAAATGCACAAGAAGAATAGAATTTAGGGTTTTTAATTCTTTGTGTTGAGTTTAGCCTTTGAGTATGAGTGTGAAACATAGAGTAGAGTGTTGAGAATCATCTAAGAGCTCATAGTCCGAGTTTATGTTGAGTGGAGTGAAGATTTGGGATAAGCCCTGGGAATAGGGCCGTACTTGTCCGGACTGTAGGCCGGACTACTCCGGTACATCGAACTGATCCGATGTAGAACAGAACAAGTGGTTCTGTGTGAGTTTGGACTTGTCCAGGGTGGAAGGCCGGACTAGTCCGAAGTATCGGACTAATCCGATATAGAACGGAACAAGAGTTTCTGTGTGAGTTCAGACTTGTCCGTCTGGGGACGGACTAGTCCGTGGAGAGAGTGTCTGAGCTCTTCAAGAGCTAAGTGCTGAAGGACTGGACTAGTCCGCTCTTTGAGGCCAGACTAGTCCACAGGTTCAGACTAGTCTATTTCCAACCGGAACAAGAGTTTCTGTATGAGATCGGACTAATCCTCTGTGTGTCGAACTAGTCCGTTTGGAACTAGGAAGTAGCTGCATGGATTAAGTATTGGATGGCTGGACTTGTCTGTCCATGGAGGTCGGACTAGTCCGGTGGACCAGACTTGTCCGTTCTCAACCGGAACAATGGTTTCTATGTGAGATCAGACTAGTCCGTTGTGGACTGGACTAGTCCGTGGTATGTGACCATTTAGTTGGTGGAATCTGACCGTTTAGTTGGTAGAATTCAACCGTTTAGTAGGTGAAGAGTGATGTCATCAGTCCCCGCAAACCAGACTAGTCCGGGGTCAAAGGGCGGACTAGTCCGGACTTTAGCAGTTGGCAACGGCTAGTTCCCGGGACCTCTATAAAAAGGGGTTGCATGGGCCTCAAAGAAAAGAACAAGCACCCTAACGACGAAATAGCCTTCCTAGAGCTTTTCTAGTCCCCTCTCTTCAAATTCTTGGAACCCTAAGTGTGATTCTTGAGAGATTGTGAGTTTGGGGAAGAGGAGAAGAAGGGGAGTGTGCACCATAGAGCTCTTGGTTGATTCTCTAGCACTGTGTGAGAAGCGTGCTGTTGAAGAAATTTGTTTGCAAGTGCTTTGAGCTGAGTTCTCGTGGGAGCCTCAAGTTGTGATTTCCCCACGACATATTGTGAAGCATTTATGATATAGTTGAAAAACAAGCCGACCTTGGTGGTGGCTTGGTGAGGAAAAGGTTGAGAGCAACCTAGTCCTTGGTGGACTCCTCAACGTGGACGTAGTCTTCTTTGTGGAGCTGAACCACGGGATAAATATTGTGTCCATTGTATTATTGAGCTAAAATCCTCTGTGACCGGACTAGTCCGCCCTTAGGACCGGGCTAGTCCGCACTCTGTGAACTAATCGTTTTTATTAAGCCGTATTTCAGATTTTCCACCTATGCACCCCCCTCTAGACAACTTCCAAGGTTTAACCACGAAACCATAGTACGAATAGAACATGTTTGCGAGTGAACATTTTAGTGCCACCTATGATATGGATATGTCGATATAATCCGGTTAGAATTTTTCTTTGGTGAGGCTACGTAGTACCGACATGATTCTTACGGTGCATTGATACCGTACTACACTTAATAACGTATTCCCTATGAATAAATGATTCATTAAATAACTTTCAACTAAAAATGAAAGTTTGTAACGAATAATAGTTATTGAACTCTTATTTTGAGCTAACATTCAAATGAGAGGATGATTATGCGTCAAAGATTTCAAAAACAGAGTGCTCTGTTTCTGACAGAAATTCTTGCTGGACTTTGACAGAGCATAACTATGAGTAGCTTTACCAAATTAAGGTGTATGATACAGTTCTAGAAATATTTTTAAGTTCTCTACAACTTCTCTGTAGACCTCCAGAGCAAAATCACACGTTAAAGTGGTGGAAAGTCCAGTTGAAGGTAAACTGTCCAGAACCAGGACAGCAGCAAAAACCTCTCTGGACCTTTCTGTTTTTAAGCCATAACTTTCTGTAGAAAAATCCCTAAGGAGCCTATAATATACCGTTGGAAATGTTATGAAATGTGCAACATTGTTGTAGTTCAAAGCTTGTTCAGATTCTTATTGTATTTGCATATACAATTGTGATAAAATCAGCCACATACAAGGAGATGCTGGCAAATTTTATCCAGGAATTCTGTCAACTTTGAAATATCATAACTTTTGATCCAGAGATGATCTGAAGGCATATGAATACTATTTGGACATATATTGAAGTTAACTTTAACTTTGGTATTCAACTTGAGTTATGAAAATTCTTTTTACTGGATCAAAATCTGGAGTTAGTATATAAAGGTCTGTTCTGTACAGATAGGCTGGTTAGCTATGCCTACTCTAAGGAGTTGTGTAAACATGGATGTTGTTACTGCTTTCATAAAGTTTTGACATATTCATGTTTTCATTAGTCTCACATACTGATGAGTTCATGTTTAACTCATATAAAATATATTTTTGCAGTATGGTTCGTACTCACTCTAGGAGTAAGGCCGGGAGTTCTCGCCGAGGCGGTGATGAATCTATTCCACCGTCAGAACCACCATCCACGGGATGGATGGATCTTATGACTCGACTTGTTGAGTCTAACCAGGAGAACACCACGCTACTCCAAGAAGCAGCACAAGAGAACACACGCTTACTCCAAGCTTTGGTATAGCAAGGTGTACTCCAGAACACGCAACAAGTCGTTCCACCTCGGAACACTTATCTGGATTTCTTGGCGATTCAACCGCCAATATTTACTGAAGCTACCAAACCTGTTGAAGCAGATCAGTGGCTTTGTGTCATGGAGTCTAAATTTGGAGTATTCAGGCGTGATGAAGTTCAGAAGACAATGTTTGCTGCTCAGCAACTCCATGGAGCCGCCGGAAACTGGTGGGTTGAACATCTCGCCACCATTCCAGAAGGTCATCAAGTGACATGGAGTAAGTTCTGTGAAGCCTTTCATACTCTTCACATACCGATAGGTATTATCAAGGCAAAGCGGGAGGAATTTATGATGTTGAAGCAAGGGGAGATGAGTGTCCTTGAGTATGTCAGAAGGTTTAACCTTTTGGCTCAATATGCTCCCGAATATGTGGCGAAAGAAGAGGCACGGTGTGATTTATTCTTCCATGACCTGAGTGTCATATTACAGGAGAAACTGGCCATGTTCAACAAAGTCAGTTACACCGACATGGTCGATGCGGCTCTCATCCAAGAGAAGCCGACATTCGAGTGGCAAGCCGAGAAAAGAAAAATGAGTGAGATCGAGCAGGCCAGCACAAGTTATGTGCCCCAAAAATATCATTTGGTGTACCAAACGCCATCCGGTGAAAGATGGAGGCCACCTGTACGATCAACTCCTCAGAGGTTGATTGTTGGTCAAGTATCACAACTTGCACCACCTCCACAGCAGCAGCATCAGACGGTGGTTTGTGCTCCATCGCTGCAGCCATGTGTACCTAGCATCCAACCGCAAGTCAGTGAAGAACCGGAAAGATATTCGTGTTTTACTTGTAGGCGTATGGGCCATTATGCTAGGTATTGTCCGGAGGGAATTCAATGTTGCAGGTCATCATATTTACAATATTCATACCCATACCTAAATCTGCAGAAAAGAGGGCAGACAAGGGGCAGTATTCACTACACAGTGATGGATGATGTTCCGGAAGGAGAAGCCGCTTTAGCAGGGATGTTTTCTCTGAATCAGTTACCGGTTTTAATTCTCTTTGATTCCGGTGCCACACACAACTTAATTAGCCAATCTTTTGTGGCTCAACATCAGCTCCAACCAACTTTTACAAAGAGCCAATACCTCATCTTCGCCCAGGGGTAGAAGTACCACAAGTGAGATTGTCTCCCGAGCACCTCTTTGTTTAGGGGGTAGAATATACCCACAACTCTCATTATTCTTGAGGGTTTGAAGATCGACATCATTTTGGGGATGTCGTGGTTGAATTACCACAATGCGGTTCTTAACATCAGCTCTAGAACCGTTGAGCTCAACCCCCCACAGCATGGTCTTCATATATTATTTCTGGGCGCCAGTCGGCAACAGATTGCAACATTGAATCACACGGAAATTGTGAAGATAGAGGACATTCCGGTGGTACGTGAATATCCAGGATGTGTTTGCCGATGATTTACCGGGCATGCCGCCCGAACGGGGCGTAGAGTTCAAGATTAAACTTGCGTCAGGAAAAACGCCAATATCACGAAGGCCGTACAAGATGGCACCCAATGAACTGGCAGAATTGAAAACACGGCTGAATGATCTAATGAGCAAGGGCTTTATATGACCGAGTTCGTCACCTTAAGGTTATTCAGCGTTGTTTGTCAAGAAGAAGGAAAAACACTACGGCTTTGTGTTGATTATCGTCCTATGAACGCTGTTACCATCAAGAACAAGTATCCACTACCTCGCATTGATATGCCATTCGATCAATTAGTGGGTGCTAAAGTATTCACGAAGATGGATCTTCGGTCCAGATATCATCAGATAAAATCCGGGAAGAAGATATTCCGAAGATGGCTTTCTCAACAAGATACCGGCTATATGAGTATCTTGTTATGTCTTTTGTTCTGACCAACGCCCGGCACACTTTATGTACCTGATGAATTCAGTGCTCATGCCGGAGTTGGATAAATTCATCGTGGTCTTCATCGACGATATCTTGGTGTACTCCAAGTCAGAGGAAGAACATGCTGAGCATCTGCATATTGTGCTATAAAGATTGCGAGATCATCAGCTCTAGCAAAATTCAGCAAGTGTGACAAGGAATTCACATGAAATTTTTCTTGTGACAAGGAACTCACATGAAAATTTTCAACTCCATTAGAGCTCAGGATCATCAATGTCCTGTTTAACCTCTTTAGATTATTAAAACACAAGTGATGAAATGCACTTATAAACTTGATCATGTTGCTTAACCCAAACTCAAACCTTAGCACTAGTGTCATTTTAAATTATTAAATAGAGTTCCAGTTTCTAAATTGTCATTAGAACTTGTTAGCAAAAACTTTACAATCAAATACTTGTGCATATTCATAACGTGTAGCATCGACGTGAAGATTGTGAAGCAATTAAAGGGGAGATCAAAGAGGGAGGAAAGCAAGTGATCAAGCCTCAAGTGAACTACACTAACTGATTGTAATCTTAGTCACCTGCAAAACAGGCAAGCCTCGGTTTGCATTCAATCAATTTTATAAAGTCTTTTCATTTCTAGAGATCATAGCTTTGAATGGTTGATTGCATTAGGTCTAGATGATATAGAATACCCAAGTGCATGACCAGAATTACCTAAGAGAGAAAAAGTAGATTAGCACCTCCTCGAGTGGATTTGGCTACGCTAAACGTTAGTAGGAAAGATCCGGTAGAAGTCGAGTAGTTGGAATCTACTCGCGAGTTTAGGGCTTGGTTTCTTCGGAACGGGTCGTGAATAGAAACAATGAGGAAAGTTCACAATTAAGAAATGGAGACCGAGTAGGGAGGTTTAAATGCAGCA
This sequence comes from Neostapfia colusana, assembly GCA_030760725.1. Lineage (NCBI taxonomy): Eukaryota > Viridiplantae > Streptophyta > Magnoliopsida > Poales > Poaceae > Neostapfia > Neostapfia colusana. Next base: position 65,605,794 of record JASWHV010000008.1, on the reverse strand, counting down.
GGCTGTGGACCGTGCGTGCATAGCCCTGCCTGTGTCGGTTAAGGCCCATCCGTACTTGGCCCTGTTGGACAAGTTTGAGTTGTGTATCGGGCGCATACTGGCTATATGGGACCCAGGAAACCGATGTACCTTGTGAGGTCCACATTGGAACTTTTCTAATCGTCTTAGTGTTTCAGCGTCAGGATAGAAGGAGGTAACTCACTCAAGAACATATCACAGCGGGTATGTACCTTGAGGGAGCTTGCTATTCAGGGCAATTGGACTGTGTCCTGTGTGGAAGAACTTGGGAAAGGTGGTCGCGTACAACATCGGTCAAGGTTGCTGTCGGCAACTCGGAGTATGGGTGTACGTGTCGTGTAGTCCGGGCGTGTACTGATTCGAATCACCTTCGCTCGCAGTCATATGAGCATACTTGTCCACTGTGTCGTGACGTAGTAAGAACTGGATTGATTTCCTTTGAACTTGATAAGGCTGTGATTTAACTTGTATTGTATCCATGCTTGATTAGAGATAGTGCTAATTAAAGTTTACTTCACTTTGTGCAAGAAGCATCGCAACAAAAGCGTTTCTTGTTTGATGGTGGAGTTGTGATGCTGTTCGGTTCAAGGTCTTTAAAATGAGGCTTAAAATCTGAAAGTTAAGGATCAACATTAGGAGAGTCCTTTATGCAAATTCAGCTAACCTATTTCTCCGTCGTGCATATAGAGTTTCTTGTTTAGGAGAGACGGATCAGTCTTGCTGAGTCTATGTGCTAACGCTTGCTATATGAGTGGTTTTGCATGTTAAGATTGATGCTAAGAAGAAGGTTTTCCTGTGATACTCAGAGACTTCCGTCATTTAACACATGGAGAACCCAGCCGCTGCAGTTGTCTTCGTGTTGCTAGCGAGAAGAGTCCGCGGGCTGGACATCTTCTCGAGTGCTTAGTAGTTATTCGACGTGAGATGATTATAGTCTTCCGCTGTAGATATTTGCTGTAAATTATTTACAAAGAACCTTTGTAAGGTTCCGCTTTTGATTTATGTAATACATATTTCCTTATATGTGTGTTGTTGGGTGCCGCATAACACGCCACCACCCAATGTGATTCCCGGGCGAGTGGCACGGCCCCGTGAACGGGTGTCGGATCCCTATCACAGGCTGGGCCCAAACCAGCTAGGGAGCACTCATGAGAAGGCGCATGCCCTAGGCCTCGAGCCTGACCACCTGCTAAGGAGGGCTCCGAGGCTGCCACGTGTCTTCAGGCCCTGGGCCTGACTACCGGCCGAGGGGGCTTCGGAGCCGCCATGTGTCCAGTGGTGCCAGGCCCGATCTTCCGCCAGGAAGGGATCCAGTGTTGCCACGTGTCCGGAACCTCCGAGCCACGCCCCTGCTAGAGAGAGCTCCGGAGGTGCCACGTGTCCTAAGGCTCCGGGCCCGACCTCTAGCATGGGAGGGCTCCGGTGCTGCCATGTGTCCAACGACTCCGGACCCCTCGCTACTCCGCGAGATAGCTCCGGTGGAGACGTGCGTCCCGGGGGCCAGCCACCCGGATGCCGCGCCGACAAGCAACGTGCAGATGCCAAGGAGTAAAGAGAAAGGTACGTTGTCAGACCGTGCATTCAAGGTTCACGCCTTCCCTAGAAGCATGGCTCACGGCGCACGCCCCCGTCCTCCGCTTGCTCACCATTACGGTGATGAGACAAGACGGAGAGGCGTGATGGCGCAGCAGTGCCGCCCAGAGGCACTAAGACGCCCAGCAGAGCAAGGAGACTTGGCGACAAGATGTCTACTTCATCATCACCTACTACCCAGTCAGAGGCGCTCGACGGGACAGGCGGCGTGCCTTAACTCCACTAACAGTGACAATGCGTATAACAGTGAAGACCCTAGCTCATGTATAGGGCACAGATAGCCGCGGGGCCACCTGTCGGGCCTCGGGCCACATTGTAACTTCCTCGGCCTTGGGCTATAAAAGGACAGGGGTAGCCACCATAGAAGGGGTTCGCTCTGAGATCCCTCTAGCACCAAAAAGGCTGAGCTTCCTCAGCATTCATACGCACAAGCAATACAAAAAGCACACCCGTGAACGTAGGGTATTATGCTCCGGTGGCCCGAACCACATAAATCCTCGTGTCCCTCCTTCCCATTGTGCTCCGACCTTCGAATACCACTAGCCCCTCCTAAAAAAAGAACCTCCACGGGCTGCTTCCGAGCAGACCGGGGGAAGTGTCGTAGCGAACACTTCGATAGAAGCCTTGGAAATGGAGTGATGTTCAGTCAGGTGAAAATGAGATGGTGTCATACTTTGAAGTTCAATGGTCCACTATCACTGAAACTTCTATGGGCAGAACTGAAAATAACCATTGTTCAGAGGCTGCATCATCAGGCACACCACTTAATGATGATGAATTGACTCCACCTACAGGGATTCACTGGGTAACTCCTCCCATTAGGAAGGAGGTCAATACTGAGGCGGTGCCTGAGAGATTCAGAAAAGTTTCAGATGTACTTAGTGCAACTGAACCTGTGGAAGACTTTGAATATCCTGGTCTTTGTCTCTTGTCAGCAAAGGAATCAAGTGATGTGGAGCAGGCCATTCAATACAGGCATTGGAAAATTGCCATGCTAGAGGAACTGAGATCCATCCAAGAGAACATGACTTGGACTCTTACAGAGCTGCCATCAGGGAGTGAAGACATTGGTCTCAAGTGGATATTCAAGGTAAAAGGAGACCCCTCTGGCATCATTGTGAGACATAAGGCAAGATTGGTGGCAAAAGGCTATGCACAAAGGTAGGGAGTAGACTTTTGATGAAGTCTTTGCCCCTGTAGCCCGAATGGAAACTGTAAGAGTGATTCTGGCCTTAGCAGCAAACAAAAATTGGGAAATACATCACATGGATGTTAAGTCTGCATTTTTTAATGGAGATTTGAAAGATGATGTCTATGTGTTACAGCCTCCTGGTTTCATAGATGAGAAATACCTAGAGAAGGTCCTGAAACTTAGAAAAGCACTTTATTGTCTTCGGTGAGCTCCAAGAGCTTGGAATGATCATCTTGACAGGGAATTGTCCAAGCTCGGTTTTGAAAAACAGAAAGAACATGCACTTTACAAGAAAGGTAAAGGTTCAGTCTTACTTTTGATTGGAATTTATGTTGACGATTTGATAATATGTGGCCCAAACCATGAAAGAATCAAAGGGTTCAAGGAAGAAATGAAAAGGAGTTTCATGATGAGCGATCTTGGAATGTTGAGTTATTACTTGGGCATTGAAGTGAAGCAAACAAAAGGTGAGATCTTCCTTTGCCAAAAGGCATATGCACTCAAAGTGATTGAACTTGCTAACATGAAGCACTGTAATCCCTGTGACACACCCATGGAGCAGAGATTACATCTCAGCAAGACAGATGGAGGAAAACCAGTAAATGCCAAGACTTACTGGAGAATTATTGGCTGTCTGAGACATTCGGTGAATACCAGACCTGATCTTGCCTTCTCAGTAGGTCTGGTAAGTCGGTTTATGGAAGCTCCATCTGATCTTCACTGGTAGCAGTGAAAAGAATATTGAGGTATGTGGCTGGCACCTCAGAATATGGATGTGTGTACAGAGGAGGGAATTCGCTGAACATTATGAGATATAGTGACAGGTGGATGTAGATGATAGAAAGAGCACTACAAGAATGGCATACTTTCTAGGCAACAACTTGGTCACTTGGAATCCACAGAAGCAACGAGTTATGGCATTATTCTCATGTGAAATTGAATATATAGCAGCTGCAACCTCAGTTTGTTAGGTAATCTGGCTAAGCAGGCTACTTGGAGAAATTCTTGAGGTAGAACCCATGAAGTTCAAGTAATTGGTGGATAACAAGGTGGCCATCGAGTTAAGCAAGAATCCCAAGTTTCATGATAGAGTAAATCACATTGATACTCGGTTTCATTATATTCTTAAATGTGTTGAACAGAACAATATGGAGCTCGAGTATGTTGGCACTCGGTGTCAATTAGCTAGTATTATGACAAAGGCCCTTCCAAGGGTGAAGTTGGTTGAAATTCGGCAACAAATAGGAGTGACCAAGATGCAACAAGATTAGTGGGTGAAATGTTAGTAATATCGTTGCATACTCTGTATTTTTTATTTAAATAAGGGTTGCTACATGAGTGTCATGTTGTGTAACAGACTCAGTGCATGTATGTAGTGCGTGTGTGTGCGCGTCTGGTTCCTCAGCCGAGACTGCTTGAGTTGTTGCTAAAGACGCAGTGTGTGTAGAAGTAGTTGCATCTCCATAAAGACCGGATCATAGGCTAATCGTGGACTTAGTGATCCTTTTGTAATTCTGCTATATATTAAACTGAACATGAGAAGGCAGGTGTACCGGTCTAACATACACTCTCTGTCTTCCTCTATTTCTTCTGTTTTCGGTGCTATTCCTGAGAGTAGACACAATTTTGGCGCAAGCTCAGCGATCCTACCAGCTCACAGGAGTGTGTTCCTGCAGCTCCAACAGCTGTTGCCTCCCACCGTCTTCCCGGCTAGCCGCTCTCCTCCAACGGCAGCGCGGGCTAGCCGCTCTCCTCTGGCAACAAGCTCCGACGGCAGCGCGGTTGGGGAGTGAAAAGGCAGGTGCCGGTGGCTGTAGGGTTTGGAGGCTGCCCGAGCGGGGCGACGCGCGGGGGCTTGCCGAGTAACCATTACTTCCACAGTACCTTGTGCATACCTGTATCCGTGAGTCATGGATTGAACTGGAGTTCCAGTGCTTCTAGAAGGTTTAGTCGTTACCGATGTTAGATGAGGGAGACAAAAGCTTATATCAGACTTACTGTTTCTGTTGCAGACATCGTTGGCCATTGTGTCAAAACGTATACCATACATGCAATCTGCCATGAGGGAGGTCGCGCGCGTGAGATTCATGGGTGCGGGAAGAAGCCAGCTGCCGATATGTCGCCGTTCACGACGTGGCAATAGCGAAAGGGTGGTCTGCTTGCATCGGTGAAGAATAGACCGACTCCATCACAGCAGGTGCTTGGAGGCGCCGAAACGTTGGAGTTGGTCACGACGAAAGGAGCTCACAGCAACTGCGTCATCAACGTCTGGTGATGATGGCGGCAACAGAACGTGGCAAAGATCCAGCACGATTTGTGGAAGGAATGGTAGGCAAGGGAACTCTGGTGATAGAAGCCATGCCAATCGCACGGGCGATATATTAATCTGGCCAAGGAGAGGGCGGTGCACGCAACATGAATCTCCGCCGCCGCTTCTTGAATGGCTTCTTGAAGGAGAGGGTGGTGCAACATGTATCTTCGCGTGAACGCGACGAGAAAGACTGTCAGCATGCATGAACTTTGAGTGCGGCATCTCTTAATTTAGATGGATGCGTAAATGGAGCTTTGTTGGGCCATTGTCAAGGCGTATGTCTGGCAGCCGAAGCTTGGTAATTTTATCTAACTTAGACATGTCGTGTTCAGATAGAAAAAAACTTAAAAACCATATATATATATATGTATATATATAGGCACACACGATTAGATGTGGAGGAGGCTGTTATTGTCTGTCCATTACTCAGATCGCTCGCTGGGAAGTTGATTTGTTAGGATATCTTTGCAATTTCACGGCATACACATCTAGTTTTCTCTCAAAGGTACCATCGACAAGTTGGGATGCGATTTCATAAAATCTTAACATGTATACACGACTACTCTTGACAAATCTGAAACGACTCTCGTACTTACATGGATCCGTACCAGCACACATGACACTCTAAATTAGAAACTTGATAACTTGAGGTGTGTATATATATATATATATATATATATATATATATATATAATTACAGACTATATACCCTATATCATAGTATTAAGGAAAATATACGTCTCATCCAACTACTGCTGGAAAGATGTTGATGTTCTTCTCTTAGGGAGACGGAGCTGCAGGACAATGCAAGACGGAATCAGGAACACGGAATACATACAAAATAATTCAACACAACTCAAATCAAACCAGCAAGGCTTGTTTCCAACAAGTAGTTACCCGGAGAGGGAGCAGTGGTAGGACTCGGAGCAGGCATTGTCAACGGTGGCACTGGTCCTGCTGTACAATTCACAAATCATCACCGTGTTAATCTCCTGATTTAGAAACATATACAAAACTACAACAAGTTCCAGAAAAATTGGCGAGCGTAACAACATGTCATATAGGGTAACAACACATGCAGTTATCAACACATACCAGAGCACTTGGCGAGCGTCTGCAATGGCAGCGCCACGCGGCACCTTGCTGGGAGGGACATCATGCGCATGAAATCCATTGGCGCTGGCATGATCTTGTTAATGTTGCCGTTCAGGCCATGGCAGAGGCAGATTGGCGCGTCGTCCACGAGAGTCTTGAAGCCGTCGCAGCATGTTCTCGGAGGCGCCTGTACGCTGGTGTCAGTGAGGTAGTCCGTGCAGGGCGCCAACCGCATCAACGGCGGCAGACAATCTGTCACTTGTGGCGGCGGTGACGACGACGATACGGTTTCTCCTGCTGATAACTTTGTCGAAGTTGAACTAGGCGGTGATGTTGATCCCGGAGATCCTGGGCGTGGAAAAAGTGGTGGAAACTATGGGAAGGGGAAGCCGGGCAACTGCCCCTGCCCAGCCGGTGGTGCAACGGGCAACGGGAAGAGCGTGAAGGAATAAGTCTTGTACTCTTGGTCTGTGTGGCCTCTAGTTAGGACAGCATCTCAGTTCTTGTTAGGATAACATATTAGTACTTTAGTAGGACAGCATCTTAGTCCTTGTTAGGACAGCATCTTAGACCAAGAGGACAGCATCTTAGTCCTTGTTAGGACAGCATATTAGTCTTTTGGTAGGAAAGCATCTTAGACCAAGAGGACAGCATCTCAGTCCTTGTTAGAACAGCATATTAGTGCTTTGGTAGAACAACATCTTAGACTAGCATCTAGGTATATGCTTGGTTGCCTCAGCTATAAATATGTAACCCCAACCCCTAGGTTGGGCATGGCATTGTGTGTGGAATGAAACAAGAAAAATTTCTCAACTCTTAGTGTCATCCTCTCCATGAGAGTAATACTTCAGATACTAACAAGTGGTATCAGAGCCGTTCTATCCTGTAGCCTAGACATCTCCTGCTCATCTCCTTCCCACGCCTCTCTTCGTCTTCAGCCGGCAGCAATAACACCGGTTGCTTCAACTCATTCCTCCTCTTCTGCAAAGACAAGCAACAGCTTGTCTGAGACAGACTCTTCCCCACACAGCACTCCCCCACTAGCGCGCCATGTCTAAAGGACAGGCTCAGCACTCGGTCGCTTCGAGCGCGCGGCATCGGTAGGACGTCGAGGTCGCCGCGGCAGAAGAACGCGAGCGAGCAGCGGCAGAGGCTGCAGCGAGGGCGGCGAGGCTGGCGGCGGCGGAACTGGCAGCGGCGAAGGCGGAAGTAGAAGCAGCAGCGGCTGCGGATGCAGCGCGTGCGACTGCAACAGAGCTTGAGTGTGACACCCTCATTTTTGGTTTCTGCATGTATTCATGTTTCATGTAGAGAAAACATTTTAAAAGAAGTGGGAACAGAGAAAGAATCAAAAAGATAGCCAAAAAGATCAAAATCCAGTTCACCAAGAGCGCCGAAGACAACTCCCGCGGCCCGCTGGCCACGTGGCGCCTTCGGAGCTCATCTCCGCAAATGGGGAGAGGTCCACCGCTAAACTGGCTACGTGGCAGGCTCGAGGCTCATTCCCGCAAGGGGGGGAGAGGTCCGACCCCGTGGGACACGTGTTGCCCCCGGAGCTAGCATCTGCGGAGAAGCGAGGCCAGCCCGCAAGACACGAGTCACCTTCGGAGCTAGTCACCGCGGAAATCAGAGGACCAGTTGTAAGGGCCTCAGTTTTTGACACATATTTGAAGTGTTCATCACCATACACACACACCTCATTTGAGGAAAGTTGATGAACACAAATGAAGAGCAAGTAACCACCATCAACATGTTCATTATAGAACAAACTCACATATTGCAAAAGTGGCATTTTCCACATGTGATATAGATGGGCTGGGCATATGAAAACTCCTACACATTTCTAAGGATGTCCATGCCAAGTTTGACCCAAATTCAAAACCTTGTAGAGGTCATTTTGGGTATAGTTAGGAAGAGGGCAGTTTGAAACCATATTCAAATTCAAACTGTTTTTATCCCATGAATTTGAAAGTGGGAGGCATATTCTTATTCAGCACATTTTTGTGAGTTCACATACCAATTTTCACTCCATTTGGAGTTAATATTGACATGAGCTAAGTGGGACAAATTCAAACTTTATTTGAATTCAAAACTGAACTTGTGCTGAAATTCATTCAAACCAAACCCAATTTGAATTCTACTCAATTCAAATGGCTCATGGGTGAATATTTTGAATCACCAGGGGTATTATGGGGCTCACTGTTCACAACAGTGATTAGGAGTAAATTTCAGAGGTTAAAATTAGAAGTGGGACCCACATGTCAGCCACTACTTCAAAACAAACCGACTGAAACACAGCTCACTCGGTTCCCGGGTGCAGTGCACGCGCGCCACCGGGGGGCAGCCGGCGCCAGCTCCTGCTGCGTGCCCCAAGCCGGAGACCGGTCGCCGGGCTTCTTATCCCCTCCCCGACGTGCTCCCATCACTTATTCCCCGAGCTACCGACGCACTCGGCCGTTCTTCCATCTGAGTTCCACTGCAACCGCCGCCGCTCGAGCTCACGCTTGATCAAGTCTGATCACTCGCGAGCTCAGCCTCCTCCACAGCAAAACGGTACCGGGAGATCGTGAGCAACCTCCTAGACCCTGTGTTGGTCAGTGAGTAAGCGTCCTCGAGCTGTACCAAACCGTTTCTCCGGCGAACCAAGCATCGCCGCCGATCGGGCTCTCGTGGACAGCACAACACAGCCATTGTCACGTCCTCTTCTCTACACAAGAAAGGTGCCTGATTGTATGTAGATGGGGTAGCCGAAAGCCGTTTGGCGATTGATCAACCCTCGGCCGAGAATTTCCAAATTTACTCTTGATCAGTTCATAAGGACAGAGCTCACCTTCGGGTGAAATTCGTGCTCTATACGCGAGGGTTGGGCAAGCTCGTTACCTAGTAGCTTCTACGCACGATAGCGCCCACGCTCGAACTGGAATCAGAGAAAACCATCGAGAATCGGCCATGATATGGCCGTTTTCCCCGCCGCCATGGCTGAGCACCTCGGCTCACCGTCGAGAGCATAGTTGCCGGTATTTCTAGCTTCCACCCAGCCCTGGTTCGTGTTCCCCATGCTCTACTGATGCTCTCCACCCGATTCCCGATCGATTTGGTGCACGGGAGAGCGGAACCGACCTCACCGGAACCCTAGTAGGTGCTGTCACCGGTGCGCACGGGTTTTCGGTCATCGCCGGTGGCCGGCGATCCCACCATCGAGTCCAGGGGGTCAGTAAAGGGGCAGGCGGCGAGTTTCGGGCTGGGGGGTGGCCGGGAACTCAATTCCGGTGAAGGTCGCCAGAGACCACCGCCGCCGCGCAGTTGGCGCGAGGAGGGAGACGACGCACTGTGTGCGGGGCCCACGAGCAGGAGTTTAAACTTTTCCCCAAATTTCAGTTTCAGTTCAAACTTCAAATCCTCATAACTTGAGCTAGGAAACTCCAAATTTTGTTGGATTCAGCTCTCTGAGCACTTTCTAGCAAATCAAGTTTCACTTCATGAACACCCTTATTTCTCCAGAATTAATTCCTCAAATTTAAACTGTTTGGAATTTTAACTGGAGAATCCTTTGGAGGAAAATCCTGAAATTTTACTGGAATGTTCAACAAAATATCCTTGAACTACCATAAAAATTTCAGATCCATTTGAGCTCATTTGATCCACCTAATGGTATGATTAGTGAAACTGTTCCAGAGAAAATAGAAAATGTCCAGAAACATTTTCAGAATTTTCTCTGAAATTGTTTAGCTCATATGTTTAGCTAGGAACCTTCAAATTAAGTGAGACCAACTCCATTAGAACCCTCCGAAAATCTAGTTTTCAGAAAGTCATAGTTTGTTTCATGAAAATCCTTAGAACACCCTAAAAGCCTTCAATTAAGGTCAAGTACATAATTAATTGTGGAGGGCTTAAATGGGCTTTGCTGCAACTAAAACTTGACCAGATCTCTGTTTAGGTTGTAACCAAGCCACAGTAAAAGTTTCACGGTCATTGGGTTTGTCTAGTGAGAGTTATAGACTTCACAACTTCAAACTTAATACAAATGCATTTAAATTGATACATGTACCTCTTATATCATGTAGTCGCTAAGGTCGAGGAGGAACCCGAAGTCCTAGAATTCGTTACTCCGGAGGAACAGCTATCCTACGATCAAGAGCAGCAAGGCAAGCTCCGGTTTGCATTAACCTATTTACAAGTTTTTATTATTTTGAGAACATACTTGATTACTTTATTCTTTGCATTAGAGTCTTGTTTGGAAACCCAAATGCATAGCCAAGAAAACCATGAGTTGGGTTTAGGATTGCAAACCTCGTTAGCTACTGCAAAGCTAAGTTAGGGTAGGATTTGGTACAAGTCGAGTAGTTGGAACTACTCGCGAGCATAGGCTAGAGGCACTCGACTTGGGTAGAAAATAGCACATGAAACACATGGCAAGAATATGAGACCAAGCGGGGAGTAAGGGCAGCAGGACTTTGGGGCCTGTGTGCTGTAGCTCCGCTTGTGTCGAATGAGGACCGAGCCGTGTGCGGGCCTGTTGAACAAGCTAGAATAGTACCGAAGACCTACCGGCTATATGGGAACCAGGAAACGATGTAACTCGGGTAGCTGGGTGTTGAGGCATAGCTGGTCGTTCAGAGGGTAGGTTGAGAGCTCGAGGTGTAAATCGGCTGGCGGCACTGAGATGCGCGTGCAGAGACCTCTTGCTCGGGACGATTGGACCGGTTCAACATTTGGCTAACGGGTGAAAGGTGGTTGCGTACGGCGTCCGTGATGGTTGCTGTAGGCAACATCGAGTACGGGCGTACATGACGGGTTGTTCGGGTAACTCTGCAGGTGTAAATCGATTATAATCGCCGTCCCTCGCGGTCAATGAGTACCACTTGTTCACTGTACCGTGACGTAGAAACAACAGGCTAGTTGCATGTTAAAATGTTGTTGATTGAAACATGGACTCTGATTGCTAATGATTTGATGTAGTTTAGGGCTAACTAAAGTTCATTTCAACTTTGGGCAAAGTACATGAGAGAAATACGTTTCTTGTTTGATTGCGGCTCTCTCATGTGCCTTAGCGTAAGGTTCTCCACAACCTGCTGCTAAAACTTGAAAGTAAGGTTCTACTAATTAGGCGAGTCCTTGCAAATGATTTTTACCTCATGTAACTCATCACCCCTCATGTAGAAGTTCCATGTTTAGGTGAGACGGGTCAGACTTGCTGAGCCTTCGTGCTCACTGCTTGTGTTTGAAGCTTTTGCAGGGTTCTATGAGGAAGGGACTCCCGAAGAGGAGACGGAACCCCAGGAGGGGAACCACATCCAGTTGGAGTCGTGCACGCCACAGAGTTAGTGTGCGTGTGTGCTAGCAAGGACACGTTCAAGGGCTGAACGTGCACTTGATGCGTAGTCTACGCCCGTGAGTGTAGACTGAACTTATTTTTGATGTAAACATGTTCATAAACTTGTTTATGTAATAAAATTTTGCTTCCGCTTTGTACCTTTGACGTGTGTTATACGGTGCTATGCAACGCAGCACCCCTCAGCGTGATCCTGGCTCGACAAGACCGTGGGGTCGTGTCAGCGCTGGTATCAGAGCTCGCTTGAGGTTTAAAGCACTACAAAGGTCATCTTTTTCAAAAATCCAGTGAGGAACGAGTTAGTAGCCCGTATAAGGATGTTATTAGTGTATAGAGAGTGGCATACTAACCTATTTGTCTATGTCGGAAAATCGTGTATCTCGGGACGTTTATGTCTTGGGGGTGCACGTAAGCGCTGTCCACCAGTGCGCACAAGCTGAAGGGTGGAGCCCCACGGGTGGCAGGTAACCCGACCCGCTTTGATATCCTCTACGACTCTTCATGTCGTTTGGGGTATACGAGCAACGTCTGTCCCTGGCGTGCGTGGTGCAACTTGGGAGACCCCGTCACGTGGTCTGAAACGTGAACACGTAACTCAAGGCGTGTTTGGCTTGAGGACATCCAGGCGAGGGTGATGACGGCCGGGTGTACGAACTGTATGGATTCCGGGCTCGGTGTGCAGCCGAGTCTGACGATTGCTTGAGTTTCTGCAGGTAGTCTGACCACGAAACGGTAGACGTGTAACATCCGTGTGCGAGTGACGTTTAGTGCCACTGAAATAACGAAGCCGGCTAAGTCCGGTATAGGTTTTTCTTTGTGAGGACGTAGTACCGACATAATCTCGTGACGCATCGACGTCACACCCAACTAAATGAACAACTTCATTTAAAACTTGAAGGTTTTGATATAAAGTAGTAAAACTTGATGTAACTCCTTCCCTTGAACAGGATATTCAAAGTTAACAAGTTTTCAACTTATAGATTGTTGAGGGCAGAGCACTCTGTTTTCAGCTGAATCAAGGCTGAAGTTAATCAGAGGTTAGAGGTTGAGTTCTTTCGATGTTGGGGTCATATGATACATTTCTGGAAAGCTTTGGAAAAGCTTTACAACTTTTCTGTTAAGGTCCAGAGGTGTTTCATCCCTTAACCAATCGAAAAATGCATTAGAGTTGAAACTGTCCAGAAAACAGGACAGAGTAAAGACTCTCTGTAAACTCTCTGTAAATTAAGCATAACTTGCTGCTTAAAAATCCAAAAATAGAAAATGAGGTAGTTCTGGAAAGCTTATGAGATAGGTTACAACTTTGTAACATAAAGTTTTGTCAGATTAGGAACAGAATTAAATGGGATTCTTGGATCAAATCAGTACCTAAAGCAGGGAGGTGCTGTCCAATTTTCTCCAGAAATTCTGTTAACTTTGACATCTCATAACTTTTGAACCAGGACAGATCTTAGGCCAAGCAAATACTTTCTGGAAAGATATTGAAGTTAGCTTTAACTTTGATGTTAAGCCCCAGAACTGGTTTTGCATTTAGCATGGCCTAAATCAGGTTGATATGGAAACTGGTCAGGGCTGTCATGTTGAACAGCAGATCAGCAGTCAAATTTGCTTAAAATTTGAACTATGTTTCCAAGTTTTATGGGTTCAATGACATGTCTTATGTTATAACTCCATAGTTTACTGTTTAAATAAATATTTGACATTTCTCAAATATATTTTTACAGATGACAGCAGATAAGCAGTTGGAGAACGGGTGGGTGGTATCCCACTGTTCTCACCACAGCGGTTATCCGGAAACATTGAGGCAGATGCTTCAATATTTCGGATATAACCAGATGCCGCAGTACTTCGCCAAGGAAGAAGGCGAAGAGGGGAACAAGACGTGGACAATCCATGTCGAGGTCCCTGCAGGACCTACGCCACCCGGTTGGGTGCCGTTCACCATCACGGTGAGAGGAAGACAACCGGAAGGGATGTGGCATGTGGCAGCCCGTGACACAATGTCGCGTTTCTGCCAACTGCACGTGCAGGCTATGGAGGGCACTCCATACGCGCTCGTTCCGGTGGAGGGACGGGCTCAGCATGTGTGGGAAGAGAGGTACCGGGAGGCAACGGACCCAAGTTGCCCAAGGTACAACCCTGCGGAGGCAAATCTCAGCCTCTAGATGAGGGCGGGAAACGCCGTGATGGACAGCCAAGCTGTTCATACGGAGCATCTCGCCACAAAGATCAAGGAGAGCACGAGCCGTGGAGATCATTCCGAGAGTGCTCACAGCGCACTCCACAATGTGCTCCTTCCGACGATCAAGCGACTGAATGAACAACATAATCAGTTGCATCGTCTGAAGAAGGCGAAGAGGAAAACCGTGTCGACATCGCGGTGTTGCAAGAACTGGTACAGAATCTGACCCAGCAGAACGAGGAACTTACTCAAGAGCGGGACGACGCTATTGAGGAAGGGCAAGGCTGGGAAGAAGATTACAACCAAGCCATGGACGAGGTGCATGCATTGCAGGACCTCGTACCTCCAGTGTTAGGCGTACCGGTGGTCTTGGGCCTTCCAGCAATGGGAGAACCCGAGATGGGAGAGGAGGTGGTAGATCCAGAGCCACCAGCAGAGGTACCGGAGGAGGAGGACCCGCAGGAGGTCGAGTTCTACTCCGAGTAGGGGGTTACAGTTGCTAAGTAGGGCAGCTAGGGTAGTGTAACCCAACTTTTGCAATCGGTGACATGTCGTGTAGGCAGTAGTGTATGTATAGGTAGTGACGACATGAGCACGACTTCTCGGAGACCTGAGAATAATGTATCTTGTATAAATTTTATGCTTTATCAATATATGTGAATGTTGTGCAAATTAATCATGTGTCACTTCAATACCTACTGTTACATATGGAATTTTAAGTAAGACATGTGCTAATCGCTGCTGTTTTGAATTTCAGAATGACGCGTACTCGTGCCAACCCTGATGTTGGGGGTACTAGTCAAGGGGGAGAGACCTCCCAATAGCCTCCCGAGGACTCTTCGGGACCGCAGGAGCAACAGCAACAACAGCAACAGCAAACACCGCCACTGCCAACGGTTACATTGGCCGACATCGTCGCGGCAATGGAGGGTTCACATCAGCAGCACACGGAGTTGCTGCAAACGCTTATCGCTAATACGTCTCGCCCAGAGAGACGTCAAGACCGTGAGGAGCGTCAACAGAGCTCCTACTCCGACTTCCTGGCAACTCATCCCCCGGTATTCTCAAGGGCGGATGAACCTCTTGACGCGGACAACTGGCTCCGCGCCATGGAGATGAAGTTCGGGCTGCTCCAGATAAGCGAGCAGCGCAAGACTCAGTTCGCGGTCCAGCAGCTCCAAGGATCCGCGAGCGCGTGGTGGGCCAACTTCTGTGCTTCACAGCCCACCGACCGAGTAATGACCTGGACAGAGTTCCGGACGGCCTTCAGGGCCTATCACGTACCGCCAGGCTTGATGAAGAGGAAGACGCAGGAGTTCCTGCACCTGCAGCAAGGGAGCCGGAACGCGCTGGAATACTCCAGGGCGTTCAATGATCTCGCGCTCTATGCGTCATATCATGCCGATACTGACGAGAAGCGGCGGGACCACTTTTACCAGGGGCTTAATCCGCTCCTGAAGGACAAGTTGGCGATGTTCAATCGCGGCAGCCTCAACGACATTATTGACGATGTGATTGTTCAAGAGGACTCCGGCAAGGAGTTAGCGCCGGCAGAGTGAAAGCGAAGCGCGCCGCAGATCAGCGGAGAAGGAAGCGGTCCTTCTCAGAAGTTTTGGATGGTGAATCGCCCACCATCAGGTTCACGCTGGCAGCCACCCCAAAGGTCGATGCCTTTCCGCAGTCGGCCGTACTCTTCACCGGCATTCAGGCCGGCACTGCCAGTACCACCTCCGCAACCACAGCAGCAGCGGGCGATGCCGCGTGCGTATGCACCTCAGCAGCGCATGCCGGGCTTTCGTCCCCCGAGCACTACACCAGCAGCGGCCACATGTTACAAGTGTGGTCGTTCAGGACACTTCGCGAGCAGTTGCCCAGAGAGGCAAGGCGGCGGAGTGGCACCGCAGTTTCCGGGGAGGAATCAACCCCGGAACCCTACTAATGCGCGGCGGGCAAACCCTAGGCCCGGCACCGTCCACCAGCTTGCCATAGAGGACGTGCCGGAGGGCGAGCCAATCCATGCGGGTATGTTCCAACTCCACCAGCATTCCGCTATAGTATTGTTTGATTCAAGCGCCACGCATAGCTTCATTAGCCAAGCTTTCATTAATAAATATAGCTTGCAAATACTACCCACCGATAGTCCTTATGTGATCTGTTCACCGGGTGGGAAAATTTCAGCAAGCATGATGGTCCCAAAAGCGCCATTGTGCTTAGAGGGTAGAGTTTACCCTACGTCTCTCATAATCTTAGAGGGACAAAAGGTCGATGTCATCCTAGGGATGTCGTGGTTAACCCGCCACGGCGCTGTTTTAGACACCGTCCTCCGAGTTGTGCACTTAAATTCAGAAGTGCACGAATCTCATTCTTTATTTCTGGACAGTCCAGAAATAAAACTTCCAAGCATCTATCAGTCCACCATCATCAGATTGGAAGATATTCCAGTGGTCCGAGAGTTCCCTGATGTATTCCCGGACGATTTGCCGGGGATGCCGCCCGATAGAGAGGTGGAGTTCAAGATTGAACTTGCACCGGGAACCATGCCGATATCCCGAAGGCCGTACAAGATGGCGCCCAAGGAGTTGGCTGAACTGAAGACTCAGCTCACGGACCTCCTGGAAAAGGGTTTCATTAGGCCGAGCTCCTCGCCATGGGGCTGTTCGGCATTATTTGTCAAGAAGAAGGATGAGACGTTACGGCTTTGCGTGGACTATCGTCCATTAAATGCCGTAACCATCAAGAACAAGTACCCGTTGCCACGGATCGACATGTTGTTTGATCAGTTGGTCGAAGCAAAGATCTTTTCCAAGATGGATTTAAGATCCGGGTACCATCAGATTAAGATAAGGGCTGAGGACATTCCAAAGACAGCTTTCTCGACAAGGTACGGACTTTATGAGTACCTGGTCATGTCCTTCGGCCTCACCAATGCTCCAGCTCACTTCATGTACTTGATGAACTCGGTATTCATGCCGGAGCTGGACAAGTTTGTCGTGGTCTTCATCGACGACATTCTGGTATATTCCAAGTCGGAAGAAGATCACAAGAAGCATCTGCGTATAGTCTTGCAACGGCTGAGGGATCACAAGTTATACGCGAAATTCAGCAAATGCGAGTTTTGGATATCGCAAGTGCCTTTCCTCGGGCATATCATCTCAGCGGAGGGTATCGCTGTAGACCCGAGCAAGATCACTCAAGTGCTGAATTGGAAATCCCCGAGAACTGTTCACGAGGTACGGAGTTTCCTCGGACTCGCGGGATACTATCGGAGGTTCATTTCAAACTTCTCGAAGATTGCCAAGCCAATGACAGAGCTGCTTTAAAAGGCCACCAAATATGTTTGGGGTCCAGCATGTGAAGCAGCATTCAAGGCTTTAGTCAAGCACCTGACATCAGCACCGGTTTTGGCGCAGCCAGACACAACAAAACCGTTCGATGTGTACTGCAATGCATCCGGCATTGGGCTCGGATGTGTGCTGATGCAAGACCGAAGGGTGGTCGCGTATGGGTCACGGCAGCTTAGAAACCATGAGAAAAATTATCCAACTCACGATTTGGAGCTCGCTGCCGTGGTGCTTGCATTGAAAATGTGGAGGCACTACATACTCGGTAACCTCGTACATTTATATACCGACCACAAAAGCCTCAAGTACATATTCACTCAGAAGGAGCTGAACATGAGGCAGCGTAGATGGTTAGAATTGATAAAGGATTACGAAATAGAGATCCATTATCATACGGGCAAGGCAAACGTAGTGGCAGATGCGCTGAGCCGCAAGTCACACGTCAACAATCTGACCATCACACCATTGGAAGAGAGCGAACCACCACTACATGTGATTCCACACGGAGCTCTCTACAACCTAGCTTTGATCCCCACCATCCGTGAAGAGATAGCGGCAGCCCAGAAGAATGACAAGGGCATGTCGCATTTGCGGAGACGTGTAGACAGTGGGGAGTTGAAATGTTTCCGGAAGGACGGAGACGGCGTCCTATGGTTCAAGGACCGGATCGTCGTACCCCGTAACCCGGAATTACGGAAGAAAATCTTTGATGAGGCTCACTTGTCAAACTTTTCTATTCACCCCGGCAGCAACAAGATGTATCAAGAACTCAGAAGCAAGTTTTGGTGGACACGGATGAAGCGAGAGACTGCAAAATAGTGTCCGAGTGTGATACATGTCGAAGGGTGAAGGCAGACCATATGCGGAAACCGGGACTGCTGCAACCACTGGGCATTCCTGCCTGGAAGCGGGAGGATGTGAGCATGGACTTCATCGTCGGTTTACCCACCACCTCTCAAAAACATGATTCCGTGTGGGTGATCGTCGACCGGCTCACCAAGGTTGCCCATTTCATCCCGGTCAACACCAACTACAATGCCAAGAAGTACGCTGAACTGTACATCTCACGGATCCTATGCTTGTACGGCGTACCCCGTACCATCATATCGGATCGGGGCACTTTATTTGTGTCCCGTTTTTGGGAGCAGCTACACGCTGCCTTGGGGACGAAGCTGATCCGTAGTTCAGCATACCACCCGCAGACGGATGGGCAAACCGAGCGGGTAAATCAGATCCTAGAAGACATGCTACGAGCTTGCGCTATCAACCACGGCAAGAATTGGGTTGATCACTTGCCGTTAGCCGAGTTCTCGTACAATAATGGGTACCAAGCCAGCATCAAGATGGCGCCTTATGAGGCGCTATACGGAAGAAAATGCTGCACACCATTGAACTGGTGTGAGTCTGGCGAAAGGGTTACCTTCGGGATTGACCTTGTCAACAACGCGGAAGAGAAGGTTCGACTGATTCGAGCGAACCTAAAAGCCGCCCAATCCCGTCAGAAACAGTATGCGGACCGGAGAAGACGCCCATTACAATCCGAAGTCGGGGATCACGTATATCTACGTGTGTCTCCGATGAAGGGCGTAAACAGATTCGGGGTGAGAGGGAAGTTGGCACCCCGATTCATCGGTCCATTTCAGATTATCTGTGAGAGGGAAGTTGGCACCCCGATTCATCGGTCCATTTCAGATTATCGACAGATGTGGATCAGTGGCATACCGGCTACAATTACCAGAAGCACTTTCCGGTGTGCACGACGTCTTTCACATTTCCCAGCTGAGGAAGTGTCTCAAGCTATCAACTACCGTTCAGCTGGAAGACATTGAAGAACTGCAACCGGATCTCACCTATCGGGAGGAACCGGTGCAGATTATTGATGAAAAGGCCCGAACCACACGCAACCGTACGTTGTGGTTTTACAAGGTTCTATGGAGTAATCACTCCGTGGACGAAGCGACATGGGAGAGCGAAGGATTTCTTCGCACCAACTACCCAGACTTTTTCACGTCGCATATCCGGTAATCTTCCACCGTCCTCTCTCTCATTTTCACCTTATAATCTCGGGACGAGATTCTTTTAAGGGGGGAGGAATGTAAGGGCCTCAGTTTTTGACACATAGTTGAAGTGTTCATCACCATACACACACACCTCATTTGAGGAAAGTTGATGAACATAAATGAAGAGCAAGTAACCACCATCAACATGTTCATTAGAGAACAAACTCACATATTGCAAAAGTGGCATTTTCCACATGTGATATAGATGGGCTGGGCATATGAAAACTCCTACACATTGCTAAGGATGTCCATGCCAAGTTTCACCCAAATTCAAAACCTTGTAGAGGTCATTTTGGGTATAGTTAGGAAGAGGGCAGTTTGAAACCATATTCAAATTCAAACTGTTTTTATCCCATGAATTTGAAAGTGGGAGGCATATTCTTATTCAGCACATTGTTGTGAGATCACACACCAATTTTCACTCCATTTGGAGTTAATATTGACATGAGCTAAGTGGGACAAATTCGAACTTTATTTGAATTCAAAACTGAACTTGTGCTGAAATTCATTCAAACCAAACCCAATTTGAATTCTCAAATGGCTCATGGGTGAATAATTTGAATCACCAGGGGTATTATGGGGCTCACTGTTCACAACAGTGATTAGGAGTAAATTTCAGAGGATAAAATTGGAAGTGGGACCCACATGTCAGCCACTACTTCAAAACAAACCGGCTGAAACACAGCTCACTCGGTTCCCGGGTGCAGTGCACGCGCGCCACCAGGGGGCAGCCGGCGCCAGCTCCTTCTGCGTGCCCCAAGCCGGAGACCGGTCGCCGGGCTTCTTATCCCCTCCCCGGCGTGCTCCCATCACTTATTCCCTGAGCTACCGACGCACTCGGCCGTTCTTCCATCCGAGTTCCACTGCAACCGCCGCCGCTCGAGCTCACGCTTGATCAAGTCCGATCACTCGCGAGCTCAGCCTCCTCCACAGCAAAACGGCACCGGGAGATCGTGAGCAACCTCCTAGACCCCATGTTGGCCAGTGAGCAAGCGTCCTCGAGCTGTACCAAACCGTTTCTCCGGCGAACCAAGTATCGCCGCCGATCGGGCTCTCGTGGACAGCACAACACAGCCGTTGTCACGTCCTCTTCTCTACACAAGAAAGGTGCATGATTGTATGTAGATGGGGTAGCCGAAAGCCGTTTAGCGATTGATCAACCCTCGGCCGAGAATTTCCAAATTTACTCTTGATCAGTTCATAAGGACCGAGCTCACCTTCGGGTGAAATTCGTGCTCTATACGCGAGGGTTGGGCAAGCTCGTTACCTAGTAGCTTCTACGCACGATAGCGCCCACGCTCGAACTGGAATCAGAGAAAACCATCGAGAATCGGCCATGATATGTCCGTTTTCCCCGCCGCCATGGCTGAGCACCTCGGCTCACCGTCGAGAGCATAGTTGCCGGTATTTCTAGCTTCCACCCAGCCCTGGTTCGTGTTCCCCATGCTCTACTGATGCTCTCCGCCCGATTCCCGATCGATTTGGTGCACGGGAGAGCGGAACCGACCTCACTGGAACCCTAGAAGGTGCTGTCACCGGTGCGCACGGGTTTCCTGTCATCGCCGGCGGCCGGCGATCCCACCATCGAGTCCAGGGGGTCAGTAAAGGGGCAGGCGGCGAGTTTCGGGCTGGGGGTGGCCGGGAACTCAATTCTGGTGAAGGTCGCCGGAGACCGCCGCCGCGCCGCAGTTGGCGCGAGGAGGGAGACGATGCACTGTGTGCGGGGCCCACGAGCAGGAGTTTAAACTTTTCCCCAAATTTCAGTTTCAGTTCAAACTTCAAATCCTCATAACTTGAGCTAGGAAACTCCAAATTGAGTGAACCAAATTTTGTTGGATTCAGCTCTCTGAGAACTTTCCAGCAAATCAAGTTTCTCTTCATGAACACCCTTATTTAGCCAGAATTAATTCCTCAAATTTTAAACTGTTTGGAATTTTAACTGGAGAATCCTTTGGAGGAAAATCCTGAAATTTTGCTGGAATGTTCACCAAAATATCCTTGAACTACCATAAAAAGTTCAGATCCATTTGAGCTCATTTGATCCACCTAATGGTGTGATTAGTGAAACTGTTCCAGAGAAAATAGAAAATGTCCAGAAACATTTTCAGAATTTTCTCTGAAATTGTTTAGCTCATATCTTTAGCTAGGAACCTTGAAATTAAGTGAGACCAACTCCATTAGAACCCTCTGAAAATCTAGTTTTCATAAAGTCATAGTTTGTTTCATGAAAATCCTTAGAACACCCTAAAAGCCTTCAATTAAGGTCAAGTACATAATTAATTGTGGAGGGCTCAAATGAGCTTTGCTGCAACTAAAACTTGACCAGATCTCTGTTTAGGTTGTAACCAAGCCACAGTAAAAGTTTGACAGTCATTGGGTCTGTCTAGTGAGAGTTATAGACTTCACAACTTCGAACTTAATACAAATGCATTTAAATTGATACATGTACCTCTTATATCATGTAGTCGCTAAGGTCGAGGAGGAACCCGAAGTCCTAGACTTCGTTACTCCGGAGGAACAGCTAGCCTACGATCAAGAGCAGCAAGGCAAGCTCCGGTTTGCTTTAACCTCTTTACAAGTTTTTATTGTTTTGAGCACATACTTGATTACTTTATTCTTTGCATTAGTCTTGTTTGGAAACCCAAATGCATAGCCAAGAAAACCATGGGTTGGGTTTAGGATTGTAAACCCCGTTTGCTACTGCAAAGCTAAGTTAGGGTAGGATTCGGTACAAGTCGAGTAGTTGGAACTACTCGCGAGCATAGGCTAGAGTGTAAAGGTCCCAAAATTATGAATACAAAGAAACACTTGTTTGCAAAGTTTTGTTTCATGTGTATGAAATTTGGGACTTGTTAAAACTTTTTCCCACATGTGATAACACACATGAGGGCTTTCTTCACACAAGTCAAATGTTCATTTGAGAACTTGGAACCCTAGAGGGGTCTAAAATAAGGATGGGAAGTTCCCATATGTGTGAGAAAACAAAAATCCGATTTGGAACAATTTGTTCAAACAAAAATTCAAATGAGAAAAACACAATGGAATTCAAAACTGTTGTGCTAAAAATCTCATTTGCAGCAGCCAAAATAAAAATCAGACTTCATATTTGAATTCCTTGAGTCCAAATTAGGGGGTGTGCAAAGTTTCATGATTTATAGAAATAATTTGCAACCCATTTTGCAAAATGGACTTTAAAAGACAAAGAATTCAAATACCTATTTGAATTTGGATGAAACTTGCCCAATTATCCAAATGCATACCAGATTTGAATTCCCACAATTGAATTCACTCAACATTCAAACTTGGGAGATATTTGGAGAGGGGATAAGGAGGACTGATCAGTGGGTCCCACATGTCATTGTGTGAACTGAAAACTTGCAAAAGATCTCAGTGTTGGGTCTCTGTTTTGCCTCCCCGGGTGATCGACACCGAGGGCAGCACC
The DNA here is from genome assembly GCA_030760725.1 of Neostapfia colusana. Taxonomy (NCBI): domain Eukaryota; kingdom Viridiplantae; phylum Streptophyta; class Magnoliopsida; order Poales; family Poaceae; genus Neostapfia; species Neostapfia colusana. The sequence goes on along the minus strand of JASWHV010000008.1, from coordinate 65,583,228 downwards.
GGTCGACACCGGGCAGCGCCGAGCCACCACCTGCTTCGCCGGTGGGCGCCTGGCGAGCTGCTTTCTTCTCCTTATCACCTCGGCCGAGTTCCCTTGCCACAACCACGAGGAGTCGTTCTGTTCTTCTTCCACCCCCGCACCCTAAACAGAGCTGCTGCCGCCACACTCCTTCGATCGGCAGCCGGCTCGGGTGATCACGAACCAAGGCCAGTGAGTAGCAAAACGGCACCAGGGCCTCACCCTCGTCCTCCACGACGCGCCATCGACCGAGCTCGACCCTCCTACCCCGGGGACACCGCGTCCGCGCGGCGGCCGAACAAGGACCGATTAGGATGCGTCCGTGGACAGCTCCACCTGGTGAGGGTCACGACCAAGTACCGGCGCTCCTGGACGTGCCAAGGCACCGTGCTGCTCTCCTTCCAGGCTCAGCCCATGCCATGCACCGCCGGGAGTGAATTTTGAAAAGTTGCTCCGGCGTACTCCATCTGACCTTCCGGCACGGTAATCCCGAATTCCTTCCCAATTCTCAATCTTTGTTCGTCAAAGTTTGCACGAAGGGCCCAAAGCGATAGGCGATCCTTTGCCCTTCACGGTTCTAGCCTAAAACTGCACATAGACCGAGTATTTCATGGGTTTCTACCGGCGACCGAACCGGGGAGACCGCGGTCGCACGGTGAAAGCATGTTTGCCATCATTCTCGAACATTTTTGAGGCTAGGCCGAGCTTCCCCATCGTTCACTGGTGCTGTAGCACCATTTTTTCGAACTGTTGGTGCACTAGGATGGCCGGCCAACGTCGCCGATGAAGTGCCGGGCTGCCGCAGCGTCGCTAGCTACCATAGAGGTTTTGCTGGCTCGGGAAACCTTACCATCGTGCTCAGCAGGGCAGGTTAGGCTCTGGCGGCGAGCAAGGGCTCGAACAGAGGCCGGAAGATCGAGTTCCGGCGATCTCCGGCGAGGGCAGCGGCGCGGGCACCCGGAGCGCGGGAACTGACCCGAGGTAGAAGAAGGGGTCGGCGGGCCCAGTCGTCAGTGAGAGAGAGTTTAAAACCCTGATCCTCTGTGGCTGTGGGATCCCGTGTGACTGCACAGAGGAATATGTGTGGCCCCGTGTGCCTTTGATTCTGTAAGTGACACGTGCCCCGTGGCCCACAGTCAGGTTAAAACTTTTCTCGAATTTATGCAGATCTCAGATTTTTTTCCCCAAACTTTAGAAGAGCATAACTTTTGCTAGGAACCTCCAAATTTAGTGATTCAAATTGGTTTAAATTCAGATTGACATACTCTATCCAAATATGCAACCCAATTTGTATGAAAGTCTTTATTTAAATCTGGAAAATTCTTTAAAGCTTTTCAGCAAAAGAATTTTAGAGGGCGCTTCGTTTATCCAAAAATCCTCAAATTTTGCCAGAGTGTTCTTTAGGGTGTTATTAGACTCCTGTAAAAGTTTCAGCTCATTTGGAGTTGAATTGATCAGGGTAATTCAGATTGTAAGTTCCTGTATTCAAATGAATACAGAAACATTTTCAGAGAATTTCCAAAACTTGTAAATTCAGTTCTGGGAAATTCTTAGCTCCAAAAATCCTAGGAAAATTCATGTAGACTCTATGAAATATAATTGAAATTGTGTTTCACTGAGTTTGACATGAACAATGATGTTACCTCAGACTTAATTCATCTTTGACTAAACACTTAGAGAATTATTCTGAATAAACCATTCCATGAAATGTGCTAAATTTTGGTCCAGAGGACTTTCTTGTGACAAGGAACTCACATGAAAATTCTCAGCTCCATTAGAGCTCTGGATCACCACTGTCATGTGTGATCCCTTAAGGTGATCAACACTTAAGTGGGAAAAGCACTTAATAAGTGATCTTAGTGTTTAAGCCCAACCCAAACCACTAGCACCAGTGTCATTTTAAATTCTTAAACAAAGTTCCAGTTTTAAAATGGTCATTAGATCTTATGAACAAAAGCTTTTCAATTAAATACATATGCATGATTATATCGTGTAGTATATACGTGAAGAAGGTGAGGAGGACTTGAAATGAAGATCAAGGAGGGAGGAGAACAAGTGATCAAACTCCAAGTGATCGTCACTAACTGATTGTAACAGTAGTAACCTGCAAAACAGGCAAGCCCCGGTTTGCACTTGAACCATTTTATAAAGCATTTTCATTTGTAGAGATCATAGCTTTGCATCGTTGATTGCATTACGTCTAGATGATATTGAAAACCCCACTTGCATGACCAGAAACACCTAAGAGAGAAAGGGTAGAATAGCAACTCCTCGAGGGAATTTGGCTACGCTAATGTTAGTAGGAAAGGTCCGGTAGAAGACGAGTAGTTGGAATCTACTCGCGAGTTTAGGGCTGGTTTACTCGGAACGGGTCCGAATTAGAAAGAATGATGAAAGTTCACACATAAGAAATGGAGACCGGGCAGGGAGGTTTAGATGCAGCAGGTTGCAGGCCGTGCGTGCATAGCCCTGCCTGTGTCGGTTAAGGCCCGTCCGTGCTTGGCCCTGTTGGACAAGTTTGAGTTGTGTACCGGGCACATACTGGCTATATGGGACCCAGGAAACCGATGTACCTTGGGAGATTCATAGTGGAACTTTTCCAACTGCCTTAGGCTTTCGGCGTCAGGGTAGCAGGAGGTACCTCGCTCAAGAACATACCACAACGGGTATGTACCTTGAGGGAGCTTGCGTACTCGGGGCAGTTGGACTGCGTCCAATGTGGAAGATCTTGGGAAAGGTGGACGCGTACAACGTCAGTCGAGGTTGCTGCCGGCAACTCGGAGTACGGGTGTACGTGTCGTGTAGTCCGGGCGTGTACTGATTCGAATCACCATCGCTCGCGGTTATATGAGCATACTTGCCCACTGCGTCTTGACGTAGTAACAACTGGAATTGTTTATCTTCGAACTTGATAAGGCTGTGCTATAACTTGTATTGCAACCATGATTGAATTAGAGATAGGCTCATTAAACTTTACTTTCACTTTGTGCAAGGAGCATCGCAACAAAGCGTTTCTTGTTTGATTGTGGAGTTGCGATGCTTTTTCGGCTCAAGGTCTGCACAATGAGGCTTAAAATCTGAAAGTTAAGGATCAACTTTAGGCGAGTCCCTTATGCAAATCTAGCCGACCCATTTGAAACCATCGTGCATGTAGAGTTTCTTGTTTAGGAGAGACGGGTCAGACTTGCTGAGCCTATGTGCTCACGCTTGCTATATAAGTGGTTTTGCAGGTTAACAACGATGCTGAAAAGAAGGTTGTCCGGTGAGACTCGGGAACTCCCGAGTCAGGTAACACATGGAGAACCCAGCCGCTGCTGCTTGTCTTCGTGTTGCTAGCGAGAGGAGTCCGCGGGCTGGACTTCATCTCAAGTGCTCTTAGTTATTCGACGTGAGTTGATATAGACTTCCGCTGTAGTTACTTGATGTAAAGTATTTACAAAGAAAAACTTGTAAGCTTCCGCTATTGTTTTATGTAATACATTGTTCATCATATGTGTGTTGTTGGGTGCCGCATAACACGGCACCACCCAATGCGATTCCCGGGCGAGTGGCCTGTCTCGGTTGAGCGGGTCGCGTCATAGAGGCACTCAACTCGTGTAGAAAATAGCACATGAAACACATGGCAAGAATATGAGACCAAGCGGAGAGTAAGGGCAGCAGGACTTTGGGGCCTCTGTGCTGTAGCTCCGCTTGTGTCGATTGAGGACCGAGCCATGTGCGGGCCTGTTGAACAAGCTAGAACAGTACCGAAGACCTACCGTCTATATGGGAACCGGGAAACCGATGTAACTCGGGTAGCGGGGTGTTGAGGCATAGCTGGTCGTTCAGAGGGTAGGTTGAGAGCTCGAGGTGTAAATCGGCTGGCGGCACTGAGATGCGCGTGCAGAGACCTCTTGCTCGGGATGATTGGACCGATTCAACATTTGTCTAACGGGTGAAAGGTGGTTGCGTACAGCGTCCGTGATGGTTGCTGTAGGCAACATCGAGTACGGGCGTACGTGACGGGTTGTTCGGGTAACCCTGCAGGTGTAAATCGATTATAATCGCCGTCCCTCACGGTCAGTGAGTACCACTTGTTCACTGTACTGTGACGTAGAAATAACAGGCTAGTTGCATGTTAAAATGTTGCTGATTGAAAGATGGACTCTAATTGCTAATGATTTGCTGTAGTTTAGAGCTAACTAAAGTTCATTTCAACTTTGGGCAAAGTACATGAGAGAAATACGTTTCTTGCTTGATTGCGGCTCTCTCATGTGCCTTAGCGTAAGGTTCTCCACAACCTGCTGCTAAAACTTGAAAGTAAGGTTCTACTAATTAGGCGAGTCCTTGCAAATGATTTTTACCTCATGTAACCCATCACCCCTCATGTAGATGTTCCATGTTTAGGTGAGACGGGTCAGACTTGCTGAGCCTTCATGCTCACTGCTTGTGTTTGAAGCTTTTGCAGGGTTCTATGAGGAAGGGACTCCCGAAGAGGAGACGGAACCCCAGGAGGGGAACCCCGTTGAGTTGGAGTCGTGCACGCCGCAGAGTTAGTGTGCGTGTGTGCTAGCAAGGACATGTTCAAGGGCTCAACGTGCACTTGATGCGTAGTCTACGCCCGTGAGTGTAGACTGAACTTATTTTTGATGTAAACATGTTCTTAAACTTGTTTATGTAATAAAATTTCGCTTCCGCTTTGTACCTTTGACGTGTGTTATACGGTGCTGTGCAACGCAACACCCCTCAGTGTGATCCTGGCTCGACAAGACCGTGGGGTCGTGTCACCAGTCGCGCGGGATACGTGTCGATCTCGGAGCTCACCACCGAGAGGTCCGGTTCTATTGGACATGTGTCACCACCGGAGCTTACCTCCGGGAGGTCCGTCACTGTTGGACACGTGTCAACCTCGGAGCTCGTCTCTGAGAAGAAAGGAAGTCTGGCACTGTTAGGACACGTGGAACACCCGGAGCCACCTCCGAAGAGAGAGAAGGTCCGGCACTGACACGTGGCGTGCGCGGAGCCACCTCCGAACAGAGAGGAGGTCCCGACCACCAGGATACGTGGTGCACGCGGAGCTCACTTCCGAAGAAGAGGGAGGTCTCGCCCGCTTGACACGCGGCACAACCGGAGCTCGTCTCTGTGGAAAGGGGGATACCAGGCCCCGATGGACACGTGGAGCTTCCGGAGCTCATCACCGCAGAGGTAACGAATTCTGGAGCGGTTTTTGCTTCTGTACGTGGGAATACCGGTACGGGAGGAAACCGACACGAATTCCACAATGTTACCGCACCAAATCAACTAAAAATAAGTTGTTAAGATTTAACAACAAGATGAATAGGACTCTTATTCGAAGTCCAAACAGATTAGAACTCTTTCTTCCCGATTATAAATAGAACCCATAACCTCTGGCCGAAACCACGAACTTATTTTCCAACTCTCCGACGACTTAAAGCCCTAGCTCCAGCTCGCCGAGTAAACCTTTCGCCGGAGTACGGTCGAGGGAGAGATCGCTGGAAGAGAGCCCCTACGATCTGTCTGATAGGAGAAGGACCTCGAGACTAAGAAGAACATAAGGTAGGTCTCCAATACCACCTTACGACATCGTCGCGTTTTCTTTGCATCTGTTCTTTGATTCCTTTCAAATAGAAGCTTTTCATGGACAGATCACGTGTTGATCGGTCTGATCTAGAGTCAAGATCATCACCACGTCCACATTTGATCCGAACACCCCTGTTCATCATAAAACCCATGCAAACCATGCAAGAACACGTACAAACTGATCTAATAAAAACTGATCATAGGATAGCATGCATATGCATCATCGCATCTAGTTAAAGTTTGTGCATGATATTGATTGTTGTGAATCTTGTATGTGCGTGATCGCGTATAGAAGGACAAGCTCAGGGAGCCGTTTACGATGAGCTGCCACAACAAGGTTTCGAGATCCAAGAGCAACCGGAACCGCAAGAACAAGGCAAGTGCCTCTTGACCATAGATCTAAGGATCGGTTCATGCGAGCACATGCCAGGATAATAGTGCCACCACAAAGCCAAGTATGGTGCGGCTTAGCTGACTAATTAGGTAAGTTGCTAGATTGTTATGGACCGTGGAAGGCGCGGGGAATGGGAGTCGAGTGAGGACTTCCCTGGGAACTGCATGGCACAAGAGGGGGCCCGTGGGTGGGAGAATTGAAGATTCTAGCCTGCCGGTGAAACCTTAGTGAGTCCATACATCTAGTAACCCCTTTGTAAAGGCCATTTTGTGATCTCTTGGCCATACACCGACGGTTGTGTATTGGTATAATGGAGGTTCTGCAGTCGCAGACGGGTGACGAAATCACAAACTCGTGGGTAAAGAGGTCCAAACTCTGCAAAGTCAAAACTATCATGATAGCCGAGCTTACGGTCACGAGCGTCTGGCCAACTTCCATGATTAGTTGGGATGGTTATTGGCTATGGTTATTGGTTATGGTTTTGGAAGGTTTGGTTTTGATTTTGTTTTCGGGACTGTTGAGTCCGGGTGATAAGATGGGTTGCATGACTGTTGAGTCATGGCAAAGAGGTTGGTCGGTGTGAGACGAAAATGTTTATGAGATGAAATGGTAGCGAATACAAGATAGAATTCGTGAGATGGTAGCGGATACGAGAAGGTATTCGTGAGCAACAATGAGGTTGATTAATGTCTAGATGGGACATGGAAGGTAATGAACATAATGGAGGTATGATTGGTATTTTAATACATGTTGGGATTACATTCACTTAAAGTTAAGTTGTTGGTTTTATCGTGTTTTAAGAAATAAACTTTGCTTTCTGCAATGAGCCTTTTTATACCTACCTTGTTTTGAGCTACATATCATATTTTCCCACACTTGCTGAGTACATCATTGTACTCAAACTTGCATTATTATTTTATCATCAGCAACAGGAGAAGATTACTATGAAGACCAAGTGGAGCATTACGCGTGTAATCTGCCCTCAACCTTGACTGTGGGGATGGAGTAGAGATGGAGCCGCTACTGCTTAGAATTGCTTCCGCATTAGTTAGAAGACTTCCGCTGCTAGAATAAAGACTTCCGCTGTTAGATTAAGACTTCCGCTGTGAGCATGAGTCCAAGACTCATGAGACATTGTAATAAACTCTATTATTCGTGGTTCTATATATTCTGAAATTCAGTTTATGGATGATGTGTATATGTGTGATGAACATTCTGGGCACACATATGCATCAGTTCTCGGTTCCGTGGTTTTCCGCCGAATTGAGGGCGTCACAGACTGGTAAGAGCCACGGGTTTACGGTAGGATTACACGCTTAGATAGATCACAGATTGGTATCAGACACAGATTGGTAGCTAAGCCACGCTGACCATAGGATGCATAGATTGACCTTGAAACTACCTTGACCATAGGATACAAGACTAGGAAAGGCCATAGATGGATCACAGATTGGCAACCCCCTAAGCCATATAGGACCCCCATTGAACAAGCCTTGACTAGGAGTTGTATGAGCCCTTGCGATGATTGTTTATGATTGTGTGTTTAGTGTGAGTTGTGGGACGTCTCAAAGCGTTGTCAATATCCACACATAAGTAGAAAGAGGTATGAGATGCCTCGGCACTTGCTCACATCCTCATATGGGCTATCATATATAGTCCAATCCACCTTGATGCATATAGTTGAGGGGATCTATCTAACCTTCTATTCTATTTCGTCCTCTCTCACAGATGGTGAGAGGAAACGCCGGCCGAAGGAACGTCCGTGACAACCGAGAGGATGGCCACGATGAAGTTCCTGTTAACCCCGGAGCTGGTGAGAACAACCTGGAACAGTTGATGGCCATGCAGAATCAACTTATGCAAACCATGATCCAAACTTTGGGTCAGTTGCAGGCCAACAACAACAACCCCGTTCCGGCACCACCGCCACCACCACCGTCGACTCATAACAGATTGGGAGAGTTCATAAGGACTCGACCACCCACCTTTGCTCAAGCTAACGACCCCATGGAGGCCGACGACTGGTTGAGATCCATGGAGAAGAAGCTTGACATAGTGCAGTGCAATAACCGAGAGAAGGTTCTTTTTGCGTCGCACCAACTCATGGGAGTTGCCGCTGACTGGTGGGATGCCCTAAGTAACGCTCATGTCAACCCGGAGACGATCACTTGGACTGAGTTGAAGGAGAGTTTCCGCTCTCATTACATCCCTGCTGGTGTAATGATGCTCAAGAGACGGGAGTTTGAAGGTCTCCGCCAAGGACAGAGAAGCATGAATGAGTATCTCAACAAGTTCACACAACTGTCCCGGTATGCCCCCGAAGATGTCAACTCAGACCAGAGGAAGCAATACCTGTTCATGAGAGGGTTGAACAATGAGATCTAGGTTCAGCTCCTCAACAATGACTACGCGAGCTTCCATAAGCTGGTTGACAAGGCTATAGTGGTTGAAAGCAAGATCCGAGAGATCGAGCGAGAGTGCAAGAGGAAGATGCCATACCAGCCCCAAGGGAGTAACGTACGATCTCGGTACATGCCCCCGGCCGCACCGCAGTATGGATCGACCGCTCCTGCATACCGCCCTAGTCAGCCACCACAACAACGACCCGTTGCACAAGCACCTCGTGTGCCCTTGCCTCCTGTGCCCCGACCCAACATGGGCGCTCCTGTTCAAAACCCCCGCCCCAACGTACCTGCTTCCATGGGCAACAGGGCATGCATTGCATGCGGGGAAACAGGACACTTCGCGAGCCAGTGCCCGAGGAGAGGCCCTGGACAGCAAGGCAACGTGCCCAGGCAGAACCCGCGACCGAACGGAGGGGACAATCAAGGAAACCGTGGACAGCAGAACTATGCTCGCGGCAACGTGAACCATGTCTCTGCTGAGGAAGCACAACAGGCTGAGGACGTCGTAATTGGTATGTTCCTTGCCAATTCCAACCCAGACACCATTTTATTTGATTCTAGAGCATCACATTCCTTCATATCATCCAAGTATGTTGCCAAGCATAATCTACCCATATCACACTTGAGTTTTACTATGTTGGTTAATTCTCCCGGTGGAGAGATGAGGACTAATATAGTATGTCCGAAAGTAAGCCATAAAATAAGGTGGGTAGACTTCCTTGCCAACCTCATTGTCTTGGATTCCCAAGGGCTTGACATAATACTCGAAATGGATTGGTTAAGCAAGCACAACGGAGTAATCCAATGTGCTGAAAGGAGCGTGCAGTTGACAAACGAGCACGGTATTCGTATCGAGTTTGAGTCAGCCCAACAAACAACCAAGAAGGCAATTTTGAACCACGTTGAAGGAGCAACATTAGACAGTATTCCAAAGGTTCAAGAATTCTCGGACGTGTTCCTGGAAGAGCTTCCAGGTATGCCACCTGACCGGGACATTGAGTTTGCCATTGATTTGGTACCCGGAACTGCACCCATAGCAAAGAGACCCTATAGGATGCCCACCAATGAACTAGTGGAACTCAAGAAGCAAATTCAAAAGCAGTTGGAGAAGGGTTTTATACGTCCAAGCTCGTCACCATGGGGAGCTCCCGTGCTGTAGACAAGAAGGATGGGACCCAAAGGATGTGTGTGGATTATAGGTCTCTCAATGAGGTGACGATCAAGAATAAATACCCGCTGCCCCAAATAGAGGACCTGTTCAACCAAATGAAAGGAGCCCGAGTCTTCTCCAAGATTGATCATCGGTCGGGATACTTCCAGCTGAAGATTAAGCCCTCCGACATACCCAAGACTGCCTTTCGAACACGGTATGGTTCGTATGAATATACCGTTATGTCTTTTGGGTTAACGAATGCACCCGCATACTTCATGTACCTCATGAACAAGGTCTTCATGGAGTACTTGGACAAGTTCGTCATGGTTTTCATCGACGATATCATGGTGTATTCAAAAAGTGGGGAAGAACATGAAGAACACCTGAGATTGACATTGCAGAAGTTGCGAGAGCATCAATTGTATGCCAAGCTCAGCAAATGTCAATTTTGGCTAAAGGAGATATTGTTCCTAGGCCACATCATCTCCGAGAAAGGAGTATTGGTTGATCCCAGAAAAGTGGGAGATGTTCTGAAGTGTAACCAACCGCAAAACGTGAGAGATATTTGGAGTTTTCTTGGGATGGCTGGATACTACCGCCGAGGACTTCTCCAAGATAGCAAAGCCGATGAGGGAGTTACTAACGAAGGGAAAAGCGTTCCAGTGGACCCCAGCATGCCAAGAAAGCTTTGAGGAGCCCAAGAAAAGGCTAACCACCGCGCCGGTTTTGGTATTGCCGAACGTAAGCAAGAGCTTTGACATATATTGTGATGCATCAAGACAAGGGCTTGGATGTGTGCTCATGCAAGAAGGACAAGTGGTAGCCTATGCGTCAAGACAACTATAGAAGCACGAGTTAAATTACCCCACGCATGACTTGGATCTCGCAGCCGTGGTACATGCCTTGAAGATTTGGAGACATTATATCCTTGGCCACCAATGTGAGATCTATACGGATCATAAAAGCCTCAAGTACATATTCACCCAAACAGATTTGAATTTGAGGCAACGTCGATGGTTGGAACTCATCAAGGATTATGATGTTGGAATCAACTATCATCCTGGAAAGGCCAATGTAGTAGCTGATGCATTGAGCCGAAAGGGAGCATGTCACCAACTCACGGTTCGGGAGCTACCACCCGAGCTACGCAAGAAGTTCGAACGGTTACATCTGGGGTTCTTGAACGAGATGGAAGTGATGGAACTCCATTCTTTGCTGGAATAAGAGATACGAGATGGCCAAGCTACGGATGAGGAAATCAAGGAGATCAAGGAAAGAATCCAACAAGGCATAGAGAAGGACTTCAAGGAAGACAAGAAGGGTACACTTTGGCTAGGAAAAAGGATCTGTGTGTCTAACGTGAAGCACATCCGCGACACGATATTAATGGAGGCACATGATTCACCTTATTCCATACATCCCGGCAGTACAAAGATGTACAAGGACCTGAAAACTTGCTACTGGTGGGATGGTATGAAAAGGGACATAGCTGAGTATGTTTCCTTATGCGACACATGCCAACGGGTGAAGGCCGAACATCAAAGACCCGCTGGACTATTGCAACCATTGAAGGTACCCGAGCGGAAGTGGGAGGACATCAGAATGGATTTCATCATCGGATTACCACGTACTCAGTCGGGTTACGACTCCATCTGGATTATCATGGACCGATTGACAAAAACAGCCCATTTCCTTCCTGTTAACACCAAGTACAACGTTGCACAACTAGCCGAGCTATACATGGAGCAAATCGTGTGCCGTCATGGAGTCCCAAAGAGGATAGTTTCATACCGGGATACCCAATTTACCTCTAGGTTCTGGAGGAAGCTGCATGAAGCTATGGGTACACGACTAGATTTTAGCTCCCTTACCACCCGCAGACCGATGGACAAACTGAGAGGACAAATCAAATTTTGGAGGACATGTTAGGAGCTTGCGCCTTGAAAAATGGACGTAGTTGGGATAGGAGCTTGCCATATGCCGAATTATCGTACAACAACAGCTACCAGGCCAGTTTGAATATGTTACCGTTTGAAGCATTGTATGGAAGACGGTGTAGAACGTCGTTGTTTTGGAACGAGACCGGAGAGAACCAAGTGTTTGGACCAGAAGTGCTGCAAGAGGCTGAGAATCAAGTCCAAACGATACGAGAAAACTTAAAGGCTGCTCAGTCACGACAAAAAGGCTATGCGGACAATAGGCAGAGAAAGTTGACCTTCGAAGTAGGGGTCTTCGTGTACCTTAAGGTATCGCCTATCCATGGCCAATTACGTTTCAACATCAAAGGCAAGCTAGCACCTCGCTACATCGGACCCTTCAAGATTTTGGGCAAGCGAGGGGAAGTAGATAGAGCTCCCAATGTACCTCTCCGACGTGCATGACGTGTTTCACGTATCCCAGATCAAGAAGTGCTTGAGAGTCTCGGAAGAACGAGTACCGATGGATGAACTCGAACTTTAGGAGGACCTGACCTATGTAGAGCACCCTGTCCGAATTTTGGACGTAAAGGAAAGGGTCACGAGGAACAAAGTGATCCGTTGGTGCATGGTACAATGGAGCCATCACACGGAGGCTGAAGCTACATGGGGACGAGAGGAAGAGATCAAGGAAGTATTTCCCCACCTCTTCTCCACTATCAAATCTCGAGGATGAGATTCAATTTAAGGGGGGTAGATTTGTAACACCCTCAATTTTGTATTAATGCATTCATTCATATTTCATGTAGAGAAAACATTTTAAAAGAAGTAGAAACAGAGAAGCAATCAAAAAGATAGCCAAAATGAGTCAATTCCAGTTAACCGAGAGCGCCGAAGACACTTCCCGCGGGTCGCTGTCCATGTGGCGCCTTCAGAGCTCATCCCCGCGGAGGGGGAGAGGTCCACTGCTATCTGGCTACATGGTAGGCTCGGAGCTTGCCTCTGTAAAAGGGGAGAAGTCCGACCCCGTGGGACACGTGTTGCCCCCGAAGCTAGCCTCTACGAAGAAGTGAGGTCCAGTTCCATAGGACACGTGTTGCCTTCAGAGTTAGTCACCGCGGAGAAGCGAGGCCCAGAACTACGGGACACGTTTCGCTCTCAGTTCTCACCTCCGAAAGATCCGACACTGCTTGACATGTGTCGCTCTCGGAGCTCGCCTCCAAGAGGTCCCGTCCTGATGGACACGTGTCATCCTCGGAGCTCACCCCTGAGGAGAAGGCATTACTGGACACGTGTCATATTCGGAGCTCGCCTCTGGGAGGTCTGACGCTGTTGGACACGTGTCGACCTCAGAGCTCATCTCTGAGTAAAAAGGAGATCCGGCGCTGCTGGACACGTGGAACTCTTGGAGCCACCTCCGAAGAGAGGGGAGGTCTAGAACTGACGCATGGCGTACGCGGAGCTCGTCTCTAGAAAGAGGGGAGGTCCCGATCCACCAGACACATGGCGCACGCGGAGATCGCCTCTGAGGGAGAGGGAGGTCCCGCACGCCAGACGCATGGCACACGCAGAGCTCGCCTCTGCGGAAGAGGGAGGTCACGCCCGCCTAACACATGGTGCAACCGGAGCTCACATCTGCGGAAGAGGGAGGTCCCGCCCGCCTGACACATGGCGCAACCAGAGCTCGCCCCTGAGGAAAAGGGAAGCCCAGGTCCCCGCTGGACACGTGGAGCCTCCAGAGCTTATCCCTACAGGAGGACGAGATTCTTTAGCGGTTTTTCTCTTGTACGCGAGTCCCCGGTACAGAAGAAACCGACATGAATTCTTCTACATTGAATACCGCACCAAATCTATTGAAGATAAGTTGTTAAGATCCAAAAACAGTTTGAATAGGACTCGTATTTGAAATCCAATCGGAGGAGGACTCTTCTTTATCCGGTTATAAATAGAACCCGAAACACCCCTTGGTCGTAACATCTTCTCAAGCCGACAACTTAGAAGCCCTAGCCCCCAAAACTCGCCGAGCTAAACCCCTTCGCCGGAGTTCAACCACCGGTGAGACCGCCGACGAGCCCCGTCACGATCACCATCGCCGAAGGAGAGCCGATGATCTGTTTTGCTGCCGTTGCTAGGAAGAAATCCGAGATAGGTCTCCATTACCGCCTTACGACATCATCGCGGTTTTCTTCGCATCTGTTTTTCTTCGATCCCTTCGGACAGAAGCTTTTTCGTGTGGACAGATCACGTGTTGATTGGTTCTTAATAGAGGAATTGATCTAGATCTTAAGTCAAGATCATCTCCACGTCCACAATTGATATTTACACCTTTTGTTCATCGTAAAACCCCATGAAAGACATTAAAACATGCAAGAACACGTAAAAACTGATAGCACCATAGGATTAGCATGCATATGCACCATTGCATCTTGAGTAAGGATTGTGCATGATGTTTGGCTACTGTAAATTTTGTATGTGCGTGATCGTAAGTAGAAGGACAAGCTCAGGGAGCTATCTACAAAGGATTTCAACACCAAGAATTCGAGATCCAAGAGCAACAGAAATCACAAGAACAAGGCAAGTGCCCCTTGACCATATTGATCCCATGTTTTGAAAACTATTTTATTTGCGAAAACTGTGTACGCTTGAGTCAACTTGAAGGGAAACCCTTTTATAGGAGTTTACTATTTTTGATAACCACCCTTGTCGCCACGGAAGTTTTATGAGTCGGGTGTGGTCGATTTTTACTTTTTGCTTCGCTAATTTACGGGATATGGGAAGCGATAGAATGTGTCTAGCTAACTGCACTCGTATGAATAATGTTAATGAGAACTCGATGTTAATGCATGAATCGGGGGAGATCTAGGCAAGCTTGGTTCGTGAAAGCGGTAGAATGAGATGGTGGTTACTTGCCATAGATCTAATGTAACACCCCAAAAATCTTGTTAAGACCCTAAATCATGTTAAGAGGGGAATTTAAAATTTTTTGGACGTGTTGCATGTTTTGCAAAAATTCAAATTCAAACTGGAATTCAAATTAAACTAAAAACAGAAAAGAAATAGAAAAAGAAAAAGGAAAAACAGAAAAAAACCGGCCAGTGGGCCGAAACCCACCAGCCGGCCCAACCAGCGCCCGCGCCAGCCCGCAGCCTCGCGCGCCGCTTCCTTCCGCTGACAGGTGGGGCCCGCCAGCCCTTCTTCTACCTCGCGCCCGCGCCGGGATTCTCTCACCCCGGATTAAAACAGACCCGGATTCCTGCGTATCCCCGCTGAATTCCGTTCGTAGGCGACGCGGACTTGATCTAAACCACCCCACCGCCTTTCCCGTCTATAAAAACCCCGACCTCGTTCTGTTGTTCCCACGCGATCTGCCGATTTTCCTCCGGTGAGAACCGAGACTTCTCCGGCGAATTCTGGCCGATCTAAGCTCGGAAATTCCGATCTAACTCGCTGGTCTTGATCCACCGCCTCCGGGGAACCTTGCAGGTGCAGAAAACTCGGTGACTTGCGGTGTAAACACAGCGCCAACGAGCTTCGCCGTGGTTTCACCTCGGACCTCGTCGCTGATCACCTTCCAGGACCTCCGAGCTCAAGAAAACCCCCGAGGTGAGATCCCCGACCTCCCCTCCACCGATCTATGCCATAAAATCACAGTTCTAGGAAGAATTCTCGAAGATCCGAAAGTCTCCGGCGAGATCGCCGCTTTCCGCCGCCGTGCGCCGCCGGCAGCGCCGCCCACGCTCGATCAGAGCGACGTGGCCGCTTGTGCGCCGTTTATTTTAAATCGCACGGTAGGGTTTAAATCCCCGCGTACCGGTTCGACGTTATAATCTCAGCCGTCGGTTTAAAATCGGACGGTCCACGTCAGCCCCGCGTTATAAAGACTGGAAATCTTACGTGCTACCCCCTGGGGTTCTCGGGAAATAAGAGCTAGCCCCGGAAGCTTCTGATCTAGCCCCTGGAACTTCAGAAAATCATGTAAATTCATTTAAAAATCAGTTTTAGCCCCTGGACTTAATAAAAATTAGGAAAAAACCCTCTGATAAGTGTAGCTATACCCCTGGAAATTCTGAAAATAATATTATAGACCCTGTAGTGGGGTGAGTTTACCTTTTTAGCCCTGTTTAGTGTTTAATTTAGGAAATTGAATATGTGGCTAGTGTTTAAAAATTAAAAAGTGGGACAAACATATTGTCAAAATTTAATTAAAGACTTTCTCAGTATTTAGGAAACTTTGGAGTGAGATAAAAACATATTTTGGGCTGAATTGAATCTGTTTAATTTATTATTCACATTTAGGGACACATTTTTTAAGTAATGAATAGTTTTAGAAAATAGGGAAAATAATTGTGAAATAGTTTACATCAGAGGCAAAGGTCAAAATATGTTATTAAATTATTTAGGACCATGACCTATTCTGTTTAGATGGTGTGTATTACTAATTTCATAATAAAGCACACATGTATGCATAGGAAAATAAATCTGAAAATATAGCAACTTGTAAATGATAAATGGAGTTTCTAAAATCCAAATAATTCAGTTTAGGGTTGGTAGAAATTCTGAAGGCACATATGGAAAAGAAAAATATCTTTCATACATACTTGGTAGTAAAAAGGTGTAATAGTTGAATATAAGGAATTTATTTAAATTGGAAACTCATATATATGTATATAGTATGTAAGTATAAATGTGAACACCAAAGTAGGAATCATATACACATGATTAAAAGTGCATGCAAGCCACAAATCAACACACATAGAGTAACCACAACACACATATAATGGTGAATGACTTTCATAAATATGAATGTGTCGTTTGTATGAAGTGGAGGTGTGAACTATGTCTTATGGATTGTTGTTTTTCTTTTGCTATGTGTGATGGTATGATGTAGAACCTGCTCAAGAGCAAGTTATTCCTTTCCAAGATCAAGACTACCCATTTCAAGAGCAGCAAGAAGGAGGCAAGTGTCCACTTTGATCCTATGCTAGGATGTGTAGCTAGAGTTATTTGCATTGTCAATTTAAATATGAAACCCATGATAGAAAGTTTCCCTAGAATTGCATTACCTTGTTTCCTTGTAGCTTGGGATTGGGATTCATTTTATCATGTCATTTATTATTATGCATATGCTTAGCCATGCTTAGAATGGGATATTTGGGATATGAGATCATCAGTTTATTCTACCATACTCTTGAATGAGATATTGTGAGTTATGTAGAGGTAGGGATCAAGGCAAGTTGGATGTTTTGGTTGGTGAGGGGTGCACGAGACTCGGGTTTGTGTTTAGTACTTGCCTGGATCCTAAGGACCGGTTCATGGAGCATGTAACCTGGCTTTACCGTGCCAACCACATGCTGAGATGGGGCAGCTTGGCCAATTAATTAGGTGTATCCCCGGCGTAGTATGGGTGTGTTGGATGGTGCGGGGAATAGGTGTCAGCTGGACTACCATATGAACCGCAAGGCTCAAGAGGGGGCCACTGCAGCGGGGTTGGAGCCTCTTGTATGCTGTTAGCGGTGAAACCTCAGTGGGCCCATGCTCGTCGGGAATCCCTTTGTAAAGGCTTCGTAGTTATCTCTTGGCTACACACCTGGGAAGTGTGTATGTGGTTCGTGGCCACTGGCATAATGGAGGTTCTTTTAGTCCACCCGGCAACGGGGGATGAAATCACTACATGTGGGTACAGTGGTGCAAACTCTGCAGAGTCAAAACTGTCATGACAGCCGTGCTCACGGTCAAGAGCGGCTTGGACTTATTCATGATTAGAGGAGTGATGGTTTTTGGAAGTTGTGGATGTTAAGCGGGGAGCTTAACATTTGAAAATGATGTTATGGTTATTGGATTATGATGATGGGATGGGAGATTGGGACCATTTCACATGTGTAGTAATGTAGGTGCTTAATAAGCTATGGTGATAGGGATTAATTGCGTAGTGCTTTAACCATGAGTTCAACCTCTCCTTGTTCTAGCCATGCATGATATAATTTTCCCACACTTGCTGAGTACCATTGGTACTCAACCTTGCATATTTGTTGGTCTATATTGATGCTCAGGTCAAGATAATGAGGTGGTGTATAATGACCAAGACTTTGGACCGGAAGAAGGTTTCTAGGTTCATGGAGACCCCCGGGCAACGCCTGTGATGGAGCACTCAAGAATAATATTCCGCTGCTAGTTTGTTTATTTGTGATGAACTTAATTGTCCATCGCGACATTTGCCATGTAAGACTTATTTATATTCGACACCTGGCTTGTAATAAATGATGCTTCACTATTTGTCATCATATGTATGAGAAAATGATCCTGGCATACATGTGATATTCACTTGGTTCTTCAGAAAAACCGGGTGTGACAGAAGTGGTATCAGAGCCAAGGTTGCCCGTAGGAACGTGGACCTAGGTAGAAATGGACGTATTTAAGGGCCTTATTTTCTTAAAAACTATTTTTGCAAGGTGTGTGTTTAAAAGTGTTATTTAATGAGTCACTTTCTTCATCTTACCCTAACTTTCATTCAAAATAGGATTTTTGTTTGAGAGTTTATCTAACCTAATTTTAAATTCTTTTTGTTTTAGATGGTTCGCATGATTCGCACCGCTCGCAAGTCCACAGGAGGGAGAGTTCCCGTAGTTGCCCTTGCCGAGAGAGAGGAGAGCCGTCCGGTGACGTACCTTTCCTACGGATTGGCAGTAGGAGGCTTATTGCGCCGTCTTCGGCGTATGCTCGAAGCCGCCGGCAATACGGGCAAGCTAATCATCCACTATAACTCCACCAGGACCATCCGTGAGAAGAGGGAAGAATGGAGTTCAGAGATGAGGATTATACATGAAAATCAGCTGCTTAAGATTCACCACTCTCCAGCTTGTAGAGCGACACAGGTCGATGCGGAGAAAGATGTCACCTGGGAGGCCATCACCTGCCAGAGTCACATCTATCGTTGCCACTTGGACAAAACTGAGTACATGTATGTCCTCCAACGTGAGAGTGGTACCACGGAGTAAAAGTACCCGCCGGTGCAGCAAGTGACTTCCCATGAGCACATGGACTTGTGCTTGGAGGATGCTGCTATGCTCAGCACTCGACTGCAGGAGTGTCAGCAGGAGCTTCAGGATGTTCGGGACACCCTGAAGGAAACCGAGGCGTTGCTTCGAGCCTGCTTGAGGGCGAGGGAAAGAGGAGATGGGAATGAATTGTGTGTCACCGTGAATGATACATGGACTCCTGACTCCCCGGATCACCGAGCGATCAGGCGTCGTCGCACTTCTCCACCAGCAGCCTCCCCACCCAAAGCAGAGTCAGAAGGCAGCCGAAATGATGAGGAAGATCCCGAGGAGCCAGCTCAAGAAAACGAGTAGTGTAGAATCCTTCCCTTAGTTAGCAAGATATCGAATAGTCGAGTCGTTACGTTAAGTTAATGGTGTGTTAATGCTTGGTGTGTGACGTGAGTTGTGGAAGCCATGAGCAATTGTCCACAGCCTCGTCTTTAGATTGTTTTGTTTTTGTGTGTGAACCCACATGAAATAATATTGCATTTATTTTTATGTGAGAAATGAACTCTCAGAAAAATATAACCAAGCCTCAAACTTCAAAGTACAAACAAGTGAAAGTAGTAAAATGATACGTAATGCTTTAAATTAACATTGGTTGATCATGCCAGATGGCCGGAAGAGGAAAAGGTCGTGCTGCCAACCCCGCCAACAACAACGATGAGGCCTGCAACCCTCATCTTTCTGGAGGCCAGGACAGGGGTGGTCGCCGTGAAGGAGTTGATCCCCTCCACCAAATGTTGGAGAATCAAAATCAGCTCATCTAGAACTTGACTCAAGTGGTGGCCAACTTGCATCAAGTTCCACCTCCACAAGCTGCACCACGCCAACCAAGGTTGAGTGAGTTTCTAGGAACTCAACCTCCAAAGTTTGCAAGTGCTGCTGAACCTCTGGAGGCAGATGATTGGCTTAAGACCATTGAGAGCAAGATGAGGATCATACAGTGCCAAGGGTATGAGAGGGTGCTGTTTGCCTCTCATCAATTGCATGGACCTGCTGCTGATTGGTGGACCGCCTACGTGGCTGCCCATCATGACCCTGAGAACATCACATGGGAAGAGTTCAAGCGTAGCTTCCGCAACCATTACATCCCAAGAGGTGAACTCAAAAACAAGAGGAAGGAGTTCTTGGGACTGCAGCAGGGAAACATGACGGTGAGGGAATACCTCACTAAATTTACTCAACTATCCCGTTATGCCCCACGGGACATAGAGACTGATGAGCAGAAACAAGATTGTTTCATGGAGGGACTTACCGCAGAGATGCAGTGTGCAAAGTCCTCAAATGAGTATGAAAGCTTCCAAAAGATGGTGGACAGAGCGTTTGTGGTGGAAAGGAAACTGAAGGCCTTGGAAAATGAGAATAAGAGGAAGGCCGGGTGGTCACACAAGCCTCAGGGAGCAACACCCGCCCACGTCTGATGCAGCAACCTGCAGGGCAGGCGAACCGTGCTGCGGTACCCTACTCAGCACCAAGAGGGTACAACCCGAACTACAGGCCTCCGGCAGCACCAGCACAGCCACAACGTCAGTTTGTACAGCAGCCTCGCCCCGCATATCCACCTCGACCAGCAGTGCAAGGACCCCCAAACCAACCCCAAGACAACAAAGGCCAAGCACCTAAGGTTGGGGTGCAATGTTTTAGCTGTGGTGAAGTGGGGCACTACGCCCATAAGTGCCCAAAGAAGAAGCCCGCGCAGCCACCACGTCACTATGGAGGAAGCACAAGATGCACCCGACGTGGTAGTTGGTAAGTTTCCTGCCAATTTACACCTTGCAACACTGCTGTTTGATTCTGGTGCTACCCACTCGTTCATTGCTCAAGGGTTTGTTAAGAAGCATGATCTAGCAACAACACAAATGAACCATATGCTAGCCGTAAACTCTCCGGGTGGAGAAATAAGGACAAGACAAGTGTGTCCCAAGGTGAACCTAGACATTAATGGGGTAGTATTTACTGCTAACCTCATAGTGATAGATTCACAAGGGATAGATATTATTTTGGGTATGGATTGGTTGACCAAACATAAAGGAATCATTCATTGTTCGACCAAAACGGTGGAACTAACTCACCCTAGTGGCACAAGAGTAAAGTTCATAACAATACACGAGCCTAGGAGGGACATTAAATTAAATCAATTTGAGGTGAAAGTTGAGGAAATCAGGACCATCAGGGAATATCCAAATGTTTTCCGGAGGAGTTGCCAGGTATGCCTCCCGATCGTGAAGTGGAATTCGCAATTGAGCTAGTACCTGGAACAGCCCCGATATACAAGAGACATTATCGGATGGACTCCAAGCAGCTGGAAGAACTCAAGGATCATTTGAGAGAACTGACGGAAAAGGGGTATATTCGCCCTAGTTCCTCACCATGGGGAGCTCCGGTGATATTTGTGCCCAAGAAGGACGGAACCCAAAGGTTATGCATGGATTACCGTGCCTTGAATGAGGTAACCATCAAGAACAAGTACCCATTACCCCGCACTGAAGACTTGTTTGATCAGTTGAGGGGAGCCTGTGTGTTCTCGAAAATTGATCTCAGGTCGGGATACCACCAACTCAAGATAAGGCAATCTGATATTCCCAAGACAGCTTTCGTATCTCGGTACGGACTGTATGAATACACTGTCATGTCTTTCGGGCTAACTAATGCCCCGGCATACTTCATGTATCTCATGAACAAGGTATTCATGGAATATCTGGACAAATTTGTGGTGGTTTTCATAGATGACATTCTCGTCTTCTCCAAAGATGAAGAAGAACATGAAAAACATCTAAGGTTGGTGTTGCAGAGGCTGAGAGAACACCAACTATATGCCAAGTTGAGCAAGTGTGAGTTTTGGCTCAAGAGAGTTCCCTTCTTAGGACATATAATCTCGGAGGGAGGAATCTCCGTGGACCCTGCCAAAATAGAGGATATACAGAAGTGGAAGACCCCTGAAAATGTCGGGGAAGTTCGGAGCTTTTTGGGATTGGCGGGATACTATCGACGGTTTATTGAGGGATTCTCTAAGATCTCGAGACCCCTCACCAAACTGTTGGAGAAGGGAATCACATTCACATGGACGCCGCAGTGCGAGACGAGTTTTCAGGAGTTAAAGGAAAGATTGACAACGGCCCCAGTGCTCGTTATGCCAGATATGCAGAAGAACTTTACGGTGTACTGCGATGCCTCTGGAAACGGGTTGGGATGTGTTCTCATGCAAGATGGGCATGTCGTGGCATATGCATCCCGGCAGCTTCGGAAGCACGAGAAGAACTATCCTACACATGACCTAGAACTAGCCGCAGTGGTACACGCGTTGAAAATTTGGCGGCACTATTTGATGGGGAAGAGGATCGAGATATATACAGATCATAAGAGCTTGAAGTACATATTCACACAGACAGATCTCAACCTCAGACAAAGGAGATGGTTAGAGCTAATCAATGACTTTGATGTAGGCATCAACTATCATCCTAGGAAAGCAAACGTCGTGGCCGATGCTTTAAGTCGAAAAGTGCAGGTCAATAAGTTGAGCCTAAAGGACATGCCTGCAGAATTGAAGGACGAGGTTTTAAGGCTCAATCTATGCCTGGTAAATAGTGGTGAAGCCATCGCCATGGAAGTGGACTCCACACTAGAGAGAGACATACGCGAGGGTCAAAAGAATGACGAGAAGATACAAGAAATCAGGCAACTCATCAAGGAAAATAAAGCTCCTAGTTTTAGAGAGGATGAACAAGGAACGGTGTGGCACGGTAAAAGAATCTGTGTGCCTAAAGTAAAGAGGATCCGTGAATTGATTTTGAGGGAAGCTCATGATTCTGACTATTCCATTCATCCTGGGAGTACGAAGATGTACCAGGACCTCAAGAGCAGGTATTGGTGGTATGGCATGAAGCGAGATGTCGCGGAACATGTTGCCCTATGTGACACATGTCAATTGGTGAAAGCAGAACATCAACGACCCGCGGGATTATTGCAACCACTCAAAGTGGCTGAATGGAAATGGGAAGAAATCAGCATGGATTTCATCGTGGGATTGCCTAGAACCCAATCAGGATATGATTTGATATGGGTCATCATTGATAGGCTAACCAAGGTAGCTCACTTCATCCCCGTGAAGGAAAGCTACAACGAATCCAAATTGGCAGAGTTGTACATGTCAAGGATTGTGTGTTACCATGGAGTGGCAAAGAAGATTGTGTCGGATCGAGGGACACAGTTCACCTCAAGGTTCTGGTAGAAGTTGCACGAAACCATGGGAACCCATCTGAATTTCAGCTCTGCCTATCATCCCCAAACTGATGGGCAGACAGAAAGAACCAATCAGATTCTTGAAGATATGCTGAGGGCGTGTGCACTCAAAAACAATCGGAGTTGGGATAAGAACTTACCGTATGCGGAGTTTTCCTATAACAACAGCTATCAAGCTAGTATGAAGATGTCACCGTTTGAAGCTTTGTACGGGAGGAAGTGCAGAACTCCCCAATTTTGGAACCAAACTGGGGAATGTAAAGTGTTTGGTCCAGAAGTACTACAAGAAGCCGAGGCGAAGGTGAGGGAAATTCGCAACAATTTGAGGATAGCACAGACACGCCAAAAGAGTTATGCCGATGTACGAAGAAGAGAGCTTGTTTTCAACGTGGGGGACTATGTCTATCTCAAGGTGTCCCCTATCAGAGGACTTCGTCGGTTCAAGGTGAAAGGGAAGTTGTCACCTCGATACATCGGACCCTTTCAGTTTTGGAGAGGAAAGGCGAAGTGGCGTATCAACTAGAATTACCGGCTCGTCTATCGGATGTGCACGATGTATTCCATGTGTCACAACTCAAGAAATGCCTGAGGACGCCTGAAGAGGTGTTACCCATGAATGAAGTGAACGTAGCTGAGGATTTGTCTTATGCCGAGCAACCATACAAGATTTTGGAGACAATGGAACGCCTCACCAGAAATAAAAGAATCCGAATGTGCAAGGTGCAGTGGAAGCATCACTCAGAAGAGGAAGCCACCTGGGAGCGAGAAGATGAGCTCAAGGCACAATTTCTGGAATTGTTTTCTTAGAACCACCAATCTCGAGGACGAGATTTCTTTTAAGGGGGGTAGAGCTGTAACACCCCAAAAATCTTGTTAAGACCCTAAATCATGTTAAGAGGGGAATTTAAAAATTTTTGGACGTGTTGCATGTTTTGCAAAAATTCAAATTCAAACTGGAATTCAAATTAAACTCAAAACAGAAAAGAAATAGAAAAAGAAAAAGGAAAAACAGAAAAAAAACCGGCCAGTGGGCCGAAACCCACCAGCCGGCCCAACCAGCGCCCGCGCCAGCCCGCAGCCGCGCGCGCCGCTTCCTTCCGCTGACAGGTGGGGCCCGCCAGCCCTTCTTCTACCTCACGCCCGCGCCGGGATTCTCTCACCCCGGATCAAAACAGACCCGGATTCCTGCGTATCCCCGCTGAATTCCGTTCGTAGGCGACGCGGACTTGATCTAAACCACCCCGCCGCCTTTCCCCGTCTATAAAAACCCCGACCTCGTTATGTTTTTCCCACGCGATCCGCCGATTTTCCTCCGGTGAGAACCGAGACTTCTCCGGCGAATTATGGCCGATCTAAGCTCGGAAATTCCGATCTAACTCGCTGGTCTTGATCCACCGCCTCCGGGGAACCTTGCAGGTGCAGAAAACTCGGTGACTTGCGGTGTAAACACAGCGCCGAAGAGCTTCGCCGTGGTTTCACCTCAGACCTCGTCGCCGATCACCTTCCAGGAACTCCGAGCTCAAGAAAACCCCCGAGGTGAGATCCCCGACCTCCCCTCCACCGATCTATGCCATAAAATCACAGTTCTAGGAAGAATTCTCGAAGATCCGAAAGTCTCTGGCGAGATCGCCGCTTTCCGCCGCCGGCAGCGCCGCCCACGCTCGATCAGAGCGACGTGGGCGCTTGTGCGCCGTTTATTTTAAATCGCACGGTAGGGTTTAAATCCCCGCGTACCGGTTCGACGTTATAATCTCAGCCGTCGGTTTAAAATCGGACGGTCCACGTCAGCCCCGCGTTATAAAGACTGGAAATCTTACGTGCTACCCCCTGGGGTTCTCGGGAAATAAGAGCTAGCCCCGGAAACTTCTGATCTAGCCCCTGGAACTTCAGAAAATCATGTAAATTCATTTAAAAATCAGTTTTAGCCCCTGGACTTAATAAAAATTAGGAAAAAACCCTCTGATAAGTGTAGCTATACCCCTGGAAATTCTGAAAATAATATTATAGACCCTGTAGTGGGGTGAGTTTACCTTTTTAGCCCAGTTTAGTGTTTAATTTAGGAAATTGAATATGTGGCTAGTGTTTAAAAATTAAAAAGTGGGACAAACATATTGTCAAAATTTAATTAAAGACTTTCTCAGTATTTAGGAAACTTTGGAGTGAGATAAAAACATATTTTAGGCTGAATTGAATCTGTTTAATTTATTATTCACATTTAGGGACACATTTTTTAAGTAATGAATAGTTTTAGAAAATAGGGAAAATAATTGTGAAATAGTTTACATCAGAGGCAAAGGTCAAACTATGTTATTAAATTATTTAGGACCATGACCTATTCTGTTTAGATGGTGTGTATTACTAATTTCATAATAAAGCACACATGTATGCATAGGAAAATAAATCTGAAAATATAGCAACTAGTAAATGATAAATGGAGTTTCTAAAATCCAAAGAATTCAGTTTAGGGTTGGTAGAAATTCTGAAGGCACATATGGAAAAGAAAAATATCTTTCATACATACTTGGTAGTAAAAAGGTGTAGTAGTTGAATATAAGGAATTTATTTAAATTAGAAACTCATATATTTGTATATAGTATGTAAGTATAAATGTGAACACCAAAGTAGGAATCATATACACATGATTAAAAGTGCATGCAAGCCACAAATCAACACACATAGAGTAACCATAACACACATATAATGGTGAATGACTTTCATAAATATGAATGTGTGGTTTGTATGAAGTGGAAGTGTGAACTATGTCTTATGGATTGTTGTTTTTCTTTTGCTATGTGTGATGGTATGATGTAGAACCTGCTCAAGAGCAAGTTATTCCTTTCCAAGATCAAGACTACCCATTTCAAGAGCAGCAAGAAGGAGGCAAGTGTCCTTGACCACTTTGATCCTATGCTAGGATGTGTAGCTAGAGTTATTTGCATTGTCAATTTAAATATGAAACCCATGATAGTAAGTTTCCCTAGAATTGCATTACCTTGTTTCCTTGTAGCTTGGGATTGGGATTCATTTTATCATGTCATTTATTATTATGCATATGCTTAGCCATGCTTAGAATGGGATATTTGGGATATGAGATCATCAGTTTATTCTACCATACTCTTGAATGAGATATTGTGAGTTATGTAGAGGTAGGGATCAAGGCAAGTTGGATGTTTTGGTTGGTGCTGGGTGCACGAGACTCGGGTTTGTGTTTAGTACTTGCCTGGATCCTAAGGACCGGTTCATAGAGCATGTAACCTGGCTTTACCGTGCCAACCACATGCTGAGATGGGGCAGCTTGGCCAATTAATTAGGTGTATCCCCGGCGTAGTATGGGTGTGTTGGATGGTGCGGGGAATAGGTGTCAGCTGGACTACCATATGAACCGCAAGGCTCGAGAGGGGGCCACTGCAGCGGGGTTGGAGCCTCTTGTATGCTGTTAGCGGTGAAACCTCAGTGGGCCCACACTCGTCGGGAATCCCTTTGTAAAGGCTTCGTAGTGATCTCCTGGCTACACACCTGGGAAGTGTGTATGTGGTTCGTGGCCACTAGCATAATGGAGGTTCTTTTAGTCCACCCGGCAACGGGGGATGAAATCACTACATGTGGGTACAGTGGTGCAAACTCTGCAGAGTCAAAACTGTCATGACAGCCGTGCTCATGGTCAAGAGCGGCTTGGACTTATTCATGATTAGAGGAGTGATGGTTTTTGGAAGTTGTGGATGTTAAGCGGGGAGCTTAACATTTGAAAATGATGTTATGGTTATTGGATTATGATGATGGGATGGGAGATTGGGACCATTTCACTTGTGTAGTAATGTAGGTGCTTAATAAGCTAAGGTGATAGGGATTAATTACGTGGTGCTTTAACCATGAGTTCAACCTCTCCTTGTTCTAGCCATGCATGATATAATTTTCCCACACTTGCTGAGTACCATTGGTACTCAACCTTGCATATTTGTTGGTCTATATTGATGCTCAGGTCAAGATAATGAGGTGGTGTATAATGACCAAGACTTTGGACCCGAAGAAGGTTTCTAGGTTCATGGAGACCCCCGGGCAACGCCTGTGATGGAGCCCTCAAGAATAATATTCCGCTGCTAGTTTGTTTATTTGTGATGAACTTATTATTGTCCATCGCGACCTTTGCCATGTAAGACTTATTTATATTCGACACCTGGCTTGTAATAAATGATGCTTCACTATTTGTCATCACATGTATGAGAAAATGATCCTGGCATACATGTGATATTCACTTGGTTGTTCTTCGGAAAAACCGGGTGTGACATCTAAGGACCGGTTCATGCGAGCACATGCTAGGAATACAGTGCCACCACAAGGCCAAGTATGGGTGTGGCTTGGCTGACTAATTAGGTAAATTGCTAGATTGTTATGGACCGTGGAAGGCGCGGGAAATGGGAGTCGAGTGAGGACTTCCTAGGGAACTGCATGGCACAAGAGGGGGCCCGTAGGTGGGAGAATGGTGATTCTAGCCTGCCGGTGAAACCTTAGTGAGTCCATACAACTAGTAGCCCCTTTGTAAAGGCTATTTTGTGATCTCTTGGCCATACACCGACGGTTGTGTACTGGTAAAATGGAGGTTTTGCAGTCGCCGACGGGTGACGAAATCACAAACTTGTGGGTAAAGTGGTGTAAACTCTGCGGAGTCTAAAACTATCATGATAGTCGTGCTTCCGGTGACAAGCGCCTGGCCAACTTCCATGATTAGATGGGTTAGTTATTGGGATGGATGGTTTTGGTTTGGTTATGGTTTGGTCGTTGAGGTTTGGTTTAGAGACTGTTGAGTCTTGATAATGAGGTTGTGACTGTTGAGTCGTGATAGTGAGCTTTTGGTCTCGGTTGTGAGATGGAATTGAATATAAGATGATATGGTAGTGAATACGAGATGGTATTCATGAGCATAAGAAAAAGTTGAGGAAGATGAATGTTTGGATGAGACATAAAAAGAGGTGAATATGATGGAGGTATGTTGATGTTTTAATTGGATATATGTTGGTATTACAATCACTTTAAGCTAGTTGTTGTTTTTATCATGTTTTGAGAAATAAACTTTGCTTTTCTGCAATGAGCCTTTTTATACCTACCTTGTTGTAAGCTACATGTCATACTTCCCGCACTTGCTGAGTACGACATGTACTCACCCTTGCATTATCATACATCATCAGCAACAGGAGAGGAGTACTTCGAAGAGCATATGGAGTGCTAGGCATGTGATCTACCGTCAACTTGCCTGTGGAGTAGAGATGGAGCCACTGCTGCTGCTGCTTAGTTGCTTCCGCTATCATTAGAAGACTTCCGCTGCTAGAAAATGTTAGAGACTTCCGCTGCAAGAAAAGATAGACATTTATCTAATAAAGTACTTATACCCCTGTCATTCGTGGTATTATTCTGAATTCAGTTTGTGGATTACATGTATATGTGTTTTACGGGACCGGCGTCACACATTTACAGGCGCGCGCGACTCTCCCTCCCCGAATAGGTACCATGGTCACCACGGGATCCAAGCCATTGTCAGGGACGTTGATCCCGGCGGTGGGTGGCCTACCCTCACCAAGACCAACTACGTCGAGTGGATCGCGGTGATGAGGATACGGCTCCAAGTGCGGCACATGTGGGAAGCAGTCCGGTACAGCGACGTCGACTACTACGAGGATCGACGGGCGCTGGATGCGCTCATTGCTGCAGTACCGCCCGAGATGCAGTTCTCGCTTTCCAACAAGCGGACTGCCAAGGAGGCTTGGGACGCCATCGCTGCGGCACGCATCGGCAGCGACCGCGCCTGCAAGACCACACTGCAGGCACTCCGCAAGGAGTGGGAGAACCTTACCTTCAAACCAGGTGAGGATGTTGATGACTTTGCTCTCCGTCTCAACACACTACTGCAGAAGATGGTGCAGTTCAGCGACGACACCTACAACAAGGACAAAGTCGTCGAGAAGATCTTCCGTTGCGTCCCCGAGAAGTACAAGCAGATCGCTCGCTCGATCGAGTCTCTGCTGGACCTCTCCACGATGTCGATCAAAGAGGCGATAGCCCGCCTCAAGGTCATCGACGGCGATGAATCTCAGCCTCTCTCAGGGCCTATCACCATCGGCGGGAAGCTACATCTCACTCGGGAGCAGTGGGAGGCCTGCCAAGGTGACGGGAAGAAGGGGGAGCCCTCCTCCTCGAAAGGCGGCCGCAAGCGTGGCAAGCCAAGCAAGGGGCGCGGAGGTGTCCAAGCTGGGGCACAGAGACGTGCCGAGGGTGGCACCCATGGAGGCGCCCAAAGCGGCGCCACCGACAACCGGAAGCCAGAACGAGACGACACCTACCACAACTGTGGCAAGCTTGGTCATTGGGCCAACGAGTGTTGGCAGCAACGACGTGGCCAGGCCCATGTCGCATAGGTGGAGGAGGAGGAGCCGGCTCTGCTCCTGGTGCACGGAAGCATCGAGCCACCTCCAGTGGCATCGGCCGCAGCGGCTCACCTCCACATCGATGAGCCGAGAGCACACGCCTTTCCCGGTGACGGCTCCAGCAACGACAAGACTGACGGGTTGTGCCTCGACACTGGCGCCACCCATCACATGACTGGTCGACAGGAGTTCTTCACTGAGTTCGACCCCAATGTTCGAGGCTCCATCAAGTTTGGGGACGCCTCTGGCGTGGAGATCAAGGGCGTCGGCTCCATCATCCTCACCGCCGAGTCTGGTGGGCACAGGCTGCTCGTCGGAGTCTACTACATCCCCGCGTTGAGAAACTCTATCATCAGCCTAGGCCAGCTGGATGAGAACGGTTCGCGCGTGGAGATCAAGGACGGAGTCATGAGGATTTGGGATTGCCATCATCGCCTTCTTGCCAAGGTAACCAGAGGCACAATCGACTCTACGTCCTTAACGTGCAGGTAGCACAACCTCTCTGCCTTGCTACTCGCCGGGATGACAAGGCGTGGCAGTGGCATGAGCGCTTTGGGCACCTTCACTTCAAGGCCCTAAAGCGACTCAGTGCCAAGGATATGGTATGGGGCCTGCCGTACCTTGACCATGTGGAGCAGTTCTATGATGTCTGCATAGTGACAAAGCAGAGGCGGCTCCCCTTTCCCCAGCACTCGAGCTACCGAGCCAAGGAGCGGCTCGACCTCGTGCACGGGGACTTGTGTGGCCCGGTGACACCGGCTACATCGGGAGGACGACGTTACATACTGCTGCTTGTCGATGACCTCTCCCGCTACATGTGAGTGATGGTCCTCGGCAGCAATGGAGAGGCTGCGAATGCCATCAGGCGCGCGCAGGCCATTGCAGAGGCGGAGTGAGGCCGCAAGCTGCGCGTGCTGCGCACCGACAACGGCGGCGAACTCACGGCGGCTGAATTCGCGTCGTACTGCACGGATGAGGGTGTTCAGCGCCACTACTCCGCGCCGTACAGCCCGCGGTAGAATGGCTTCGTCGAGCAGTTCCCCAACTTTTTGAGTAGATCAGTATGTCATCTATGAAGACGACGACAAACTTGTCCAACTCTTCCATGAATATCTTGTTCATTAGGTTCATGAAGTAAGCCGGTGCGTTGGTCAGCCCAAACGGCATTACTGTGAACTTGTACTATCGGTAACGAGTCATGAAGGCCGTCTTCATGATGTCCGCATTTCTGATCTTCAACTGGTAGTAACCCGATCGCAGATCGATCTTGGAAAAGTACTTTGCTCCCTTTAGTTGGTCGAACAAGTCATCGATCCATGGCAAGGGGTACTTATTCTTAATCGTGACCTCATTTAGGGACCGGTAGTCGATACACATCCTCAAGTTACCGTCCTTCTTTTTGACAAATAGTACGGGAGATCCCCAGGGTGAAGAGCTAGGTTGGATAAATCCCTTCTCTTGTAACTCTACGATTTGCTCCTTTAACTCAGCTAACTCGTTGGCTGCCATCCGATATGATCTCTTGGCTATCGGTGTTGCCCCAGGTATTAGGTTGATCAGAAATTTGATATCCCTATCCGGGGGCATTCTGGGTAGCTCTTCTGGGAATATGTCCGGGTATTCACTTACAACTGGCACTTTCTCCAAGGGTGTCGTTTCCAGGCTGCATACTAGGTGTTCCATCCCGAGTTTGCGGGGTTGGCATGGCACGGTAATCCCATCACGGTTCGTCGCCGTGACCATGCGGTTGGTACAGGATATATTCCCTTTATGTCGTGCCAACCAGTCCATTCCAAGGATGACATCTATGTCGTCCGACTTCAGGATGACTAGATCCGCTAGAAATTATACCCCACTTATTTGAATCTTAACCCCCAGGCATCCGAGGTGGCACTTTATAGTGGCCCCTGGGGATCTGGTCACTAGTGGGGTTTTTAACCATACCGTTGGCAATCCACTTTTAGCCACGAAGTTGGAGGAAACGAAAGAGTGCGAAGCCCCGGAATCAAATAGTATTGTGGCGAGGGTTGAGTTGACAGGAAATGTTTCAGGTATCAGGGACCTTGCATTAGGTAACCCAGGTACTCACCGAGTACGACGTCTGGAGCATCCTCAGCCTGGCTTGCGTCGATGTGGTTTACATGACCGCGTCCGAAGGACTGAGCTCAATTCTGCGGCCCTGAAGCTTGTTGTGGGTTACGCCCGTTGTTGGACGCAATGGTTCTTACTCCTGAGTTCGCCAGGGCATCATTTGGTTTCCTCATGAGTGGGCAATTTGCGATCTAGTGCCCCGGGTCGCGGCAATGGAAGCAAGCCCTGCCGGCAGTCGTTGTCCGAGTTGTGTTGGCATTGCCCTGTTGCGGTGCATTGGTGCTTGGCGGCCGGTATTGCTGCATCGGCTGCTGTAGGTTGGACCCCGTGGTGCGGAAATGCATTGTCGGTTGTTGTCATGGCTTCGATGGGAAGTTAGGCCTTGCCCATTGGAATCGCTCTTGCTGCTTGAACTTTTGCATCTAGAACTTCCTCTATCGCTCCCCATCTAGCTGGGTACGTGCCTCTTCCAGTAGTATGGCCCTATTCATAAGGGTGTTGAAGTATGAGTATATGTGAGTGACAAGTTGCGCTTCATGTCATTGTTCAACCCTTTGTAGAAACGATCTTGCTTCTTCTTGTCAGTGTTGATTTCGCTACTGGCGTAGCGTCCCAACTTCAAGAATTTCTTGATGTACTGGTTGATGGTCATGGCTCCTTATCGTAGGGCGCGAAACTCATCTGCCTTCATTTCTATGACTCCTTCGGGTATATGGTAATCCTGGAAGGCTTGCTGGAATTCCTCCTAGCTTATTGTGTCTGGTTCGGCCGCTGCTTCACGATAGTTGTCCCACCACTCTGCGGCAGCTCCCACTAGCTGATGGGAAGCCAGCATCACTCGCTCCTGGTCCCCGGCTGTGGTAATGTTGAGTTTATTGCCTATGTTGCGCAGCCGGTCATCGGCTGCCAACGGGTCCTCGTTAGCGCCGTCGAAGACCGGGTGTCGGAGTCTCTGTGAGACCTATGTGTGCTGAATACATTGGCTTTGACGATAAAAGTTTGGAATACTACCAAAACACCTTTTTAACAAGGTCTGACTCTAGGTCCGAGCTCCTTCAAGGTCCGACGATAGGTCCGACGTAAGGTCCGACTTGCTTTGTCTAAGCCTGATTTATTTTGGCTAGGTCCGACTTGTTTTTGCTAGCTCCGGTGCTAGGTCCGACTTGTTTTTGCTAGCTCCGGTGCTAGGTCCGACTAGCTTTGTTAAGTTCCGTGCTAGGTCCGACTAAGCTTTAGTAAGCTCCGGCGCTAGGTCCGACTAGCTTTGGTAAGCTCCGGTTCAAGGTCCAGTTAGCTTTGGTAAGGTTCGGAGCTTGATTGCAATAGTTCTGCTTTTAACTTGCAATGTTTAGAACTTGCTTTACTCTTATGGAAAGTTTGCTTAGTATTATTTTACTAAGTTTTTGGTGTGTTTTGGTGGTTATGGCTGATATCATTTTGCTATGGTTTACAACATTCTTATGTGAGGTGCTCACGTAAGATGTTGTAGTTTCAGAACTAACGAGAGTCAAGTCGAGGACTTGTGCTCGGAAGTATTGGTTGTTTATTCATGTGCAGGTTTTTCTTGAGTTCAAGACATGGCTGGTGATGGGATCCATTGAACTAGTCTTAGGGAGAAGATGAGGTTCAACAACCAAGTTCGGGAAGAATTATGGTTGAGTTGATCGGAAGGTTGCGCAAATGTTTGAATCAAGAACAATGCATATGAAGGTATCTTGGACGTTGTTGGAAGATGTTTGCACATGTGAAAGGAGTGCATGGACGTGGCTGCATGGTTCCAAGGCGTGATGAAGAGATGTGGACGTAAAGAATTGGTCGGAAAGGTTCAACCGACTAGGTTATGGACTCAGGCTGCGGTTGAGTCATGTTTGACTCAAATATGGAAAGTTTTGAGTTGGTTATGATAGGATTGTGTGTGGGTCACGAATTTGAGTTGTTTTAGGAATGTTTGGGACGTTACTAAGGTGTTTGGAAGTCTTAAGATTGCTTCTATATGCGTGTAGAAGAGTCTTGAGCAGTATTGGAAAGTTACAGTTTGAATCCAAGTAGAAGTAGGAGTCCTAGTTTGAATTGGGTTGGCCTTAGGGCTGGTTATATAAGCAAGGGAGGCTATAGCTCGTGGGACACGACTTTGGGACTGTTCCTCTTGTGTTTTGATAAATAAAATTCGTATTCTACAGGAACTTTTGTGCCTTATTCGTCCGACTTGTTTCAGACAATTTCTCGTCGAGTTTCTGTTCAGCACTAGCTTGCTTCGGTGGTTTTATCATAACTCGAGTTTTACAGATCCAATTTATGTGATTCTTTTTGAGTTGTCTTCACAACTTGATTATCTATCATCTGTGAAAATTTCACGGTCATCAAATTTGTGGTTTCTGATCTACACGAGTTTCTTTGCAGTATCCCAGAACTGTTTTTCTCGCGTAGGACAGATTGACCTTTGTTCGATCTTTCGATCGTAACTTGAGTTTCTCTCAACGGATTTTCTTGATTCTTGTTGTGAAGTCTTTGTGACTTGATTCTCTACAATCTATACTAGTTTTGTCACAGTTGAACACGTTTAGATTAGTCGCACACACGGTTTCTTTAACAGATCAGTTTTCTACTGAGGGGTGTTTTGTTGCTTCCGCTGAAAAGTTTTTATCTACCATTCACCCCCCTCTGGTAGCTTGACACGTGTACTTCGATCTTACAGTCTCATGAACTCTGACATCCTAGAGGGCGGAGGCGCCCCATAGCCTCGCTGTCCCTGCATTACCTGAGTTATGGTCTATAATAGATGTGTTTGTACCGCCATAACTTCGGCCAACGTAGCCAATGGTGGTGGAGGCACCACTTCCTCCTCCGCAGCTGCCACTTCTTCGGGGTTGATTTCCACAACTCCTTCTGGAAGATTTCTTGCCCTATTGGGTTCACCTCTCCCAAAAGCTGCTACCTGTGGGACCTAGATTGGTGCACGACGTCCTGCTTCCCTGCCCCTCTGGGCGGGTATGCTTCGGGGTGCACGCACCACAGGTGCATGAGCCCCTTCAGCAACGCGCTCCCGGCGTGCCTGAACTCTAGCGGATCTCTTGGGGGCCATATGGGAAAGCAAAAATTTTTAAAAGTTTAGTTGTTGTTTTGTTCATTGTTTCATGTTTTACTTGCCTATATTCTAGTGTAAAGGTTTGCTAATTTGGTTCATATTAAACTTATTTCCTTTCCAAGAGGGGTGCCCCTCATCTGAGCTCTTGCCCATATCGCTCAACAAAGTTTTATCACACACACTGGAAGTCCATTAAATCCCGGCAAATCATATCATCATTACTAGAGTACAATCATCACATGGTCCAACACATAGCAGGCCTAGGACCTTGCAACACACGCCACATCTAACGATCATGATGCTAATCATCCACTAACATGGGGTACACAACTCACACTATGCCGGGCTACTCATGGTACTACAGGCTGCTATCCCTGTGACTATTGTGGGGGAATCGGTGGTGGTACGGCGTCCTCCATGTCGTGGTCCTGGCGCCACTCGCGCCCCAAGTTGATTCCGTCATCGACCAACTCCTCAACAGTGAAGGGGAATTGTCCACTGCCGTGTCCTGCGGTCTCCTGGCTAGGTCCTCCACAGCTAGCAACCTCCTCTAGTATCTCGACGCTCGAGTCCTGACCATCGCCTCCCAGCGGGTGCTCGTCCTCCTCTGGCTCGTCTACGGTGTCGTCGTCGGAGTCGATGTATGTCTCCGTGCTCCTAGTGCGTCCTCCATGCAGCCGCTCCAACAATCGAAGGCTCTTGCCTCGACCTAAGCGTCCAGCGCCCCTGGCTATAGTGGCTCGGACGGAGGGAGTCAGGTGGAGTACAGCCGGCACATGCATCGTCTGCGGGCCACTCTCGTGCTGCACGGCCAGGGCACTCTTATGAGCAGTGATCCGGACTCGCGCTCCTCCTGAGCAGCCTCCGGCCTGTTAGAGGGAGTCCAACTGCCTGACGTGCGCTGCAGTCCTATGGTTGAGCTCCACACGCATAGCCTCGGTCACCTCACGAGCTCGCATGGTCTCGGTGCGGGCCTCGTCCAGCTGGTCCTGCAGACTCCTCACTCTAGCCTCCGCGCCCTGAGTACGAGCAACCTCTGCCCTCCACTCCGTGTGGGCGTCCTCGCAGCACTGGTCCAAGGCGTGCAGGTATCTGGCAGTCTCTGTCAAGGTGGTGTCCTCCATGATCCTGGTGGGTCCCTCCAGTGTCGCAACTCAGTGCCTCCAGACGTAGTTGTCCTCTCGGCGCACGGGGAAGTAGTGGATGGGCATCGGCCCGGTCCGCTCCATGCACCTGTCGCTGAGCTCCAACAGTGCCTCCCGGGCCACAGCTCTGATGGAGTCTGCATAGTGGGCTCCGATGAAGGTGAGTGAGTAGGGCTGCACTCCATAAGGTCCTAACGCCTCAGTGATGTGGACCTCTGCCTCGCAGCGGAGTGCACCGTCCTCCTCATACTCCCTCCAGCGGTAGCATGGAAACCTCATGTAGCCGAGTCTCTCCAAGGTGCGGATCAGCACCTACGGAAACCCAGTCAGGTCCTGGCAAGTGCCCTCAGACCAGCCGTCCATCTGTCAAGGCAAACTATGGGTTAGTGTTGTTTTGACAAAGATAATTTAACATATGAGTGAGGTAAGTCTCGTAAAGGTAGGTTTTTGGACATAATTTTTGGAAAATACGTG
Source organism: Neostapfia colusana (assembly GCA_030760725.1). Classification (NCBI taxonomy): domain Eukaryota; kingdom Viridiplantae; phylum Streptophyta; class Magnoliopsida; order Poales; family Poaceae; genus Neostapfia; species Neostapfia colusana. Next base: position 65,547,272 of record JASWHV010000008.1, on the reverse strand, counting down.
TTCTGTCGGTGTTTCGTCTCTAAGGTTTCGTCCTACGGCCAAGTACGGCTCTATACCACTCTGTCGGGACCCACCTCTCTCAGGGCCCACTTGTGCGTCCCGTACCAATCTCTAGATCAGTAGTTGGTACGTACAATAGAATGGATCGAAAGCCATTCATTAAACCAGTCTCAATATGACCCTTAAGGTCTTACAACCAAGTCTTAAGTTACAATTCATTGGCTTCTCAGGGCCTCAAAAGAACAATAAACTAGTGAAAGCAGCGGACTAAGTGGCTCCCATTCCCCTCAGACAGCCTTGGGCGCAGGACTAGGCCTACTCGTCATTGTAATGTGCTTCATCCTCCATCTCCCTTTCCTCTTCTGCTTCTGAGGGTCGTGAAGAAAGCAAGAGTGGGTACAGAAGGTACTCAACAAGCCCTAAAAATACTCAAGGGGATGTGTTTCATGCTAGGGTTATAGCAAGGTAGGGCCATATGGCTTAGGGTTGCCAAAAATCATTCATGCAGAGTCTTCTTTGAAGAAGGTTTTGCAAAGCAAATGAGGTAGTCGTCTCTTGTTTTTGTTGGTGGGACCTGGGGGAGTTTGAGCTCCATCCCACCAGTTCTCTAAGTTTTACCCCAACGTTCAAGCCCACGGCTTTACTAGTTCCCGACACACAGCCAAAATCTCCAAAACACGGCAAACACTGCCACCCATCATATCAAGGAATCACACTAAGGCTAATCAACAAGAGCTCGGAACATAGTGTGCCAATACCGTGGCAACGGTTATCCAGATTTACACTCTGCAGAGGTTGTACACTTTACCCACAGGTCAAGCACTCCTAGCAAGGGAGTAGCGTAACATTCGCCTCATCTTACCCGAGTAACCCCACAATCACACCTCGGGACGCACCTAGGGGCTATTCGGGCAATAACTCTCCCAGCCGGACCACGGGTAATGGCTCCCCCATGTCTTTTCCTGGTCCACCGTGCCATACTGGCCGCCAGATGGCTCATGTGGAAGTCACCAAGAAGGTAGAGGGAATCCTGCCCATACAGGTTCTGTGGTTGTACGAAATCACTATGACGAGGTCATATGAACCGGTCCTTGAGTTGGTGAGGCGGCTCCATCAATTTTAACGACAGGTGGACTCCACCGAAGCACAAACTACACATTCACCGAATCCCGCCTCAACCAATCCCTCTTTCCCACTTCACCCACACAAGTTTTATAACACTAATTCCCAACCCACTTCCTAACTCACACCACCAAGACACCCTTCAACGCTTTTCGCAAATCTGTTGAATAATTGTGTTGAGTCACGATGCGAACATCACGAGGGTTTCTAAGCGTTCTACTTTCAAGAAATCACACACGTCATCACGTTATAGTGTGACGACAGGGCCTTAGGGCATCAAGGGGGGTAGGTTGACAAGATCAAGGAGGGTTTGTGACGCTTCACGTGTCAAGCACGTGGCTAAGCAACCACTGGCCAAATGGGTCTTAACTACTATAACATTTAAAAATAGTCACGAAGAACATGCATATTAAAAATAGGCCATCAGGGTAATTTTACAAATTTCTAGGAGCAATCATGATCAAGGGGATTAGAGCTTGCCTTCAAAAGCTTCTAGGAATTCCTCGTAATTCGGGTCGTCAAATTCCTCGTTGGCTTCTTCGCCCGCTATAGTACGTGAATTGCCCGAATTAGCGTTGAACTCAAGGAATCCAAAACTTAAGTAACATCATAGGTTTATGGGTGTAAGGCTTTAAGGGGTTTCCCAACATCCAACATGCCTTAGTTGGGCTTTTGGAGGGGGTAGTGTCTTTGGCCGGAGGGCATCACCCTATCCCCTCTTTCCGTCCATTTGATTTGTCGGGTTAGCTCGTTCACGGACGATTGGTAATGCCCTATATAGTTTCTAGCCTTTACCGCATGTTATTATCCTCTAATGGCTAATTCTTATTTTTAGGAATTTTTCTGCACCCAAAAATACCCTTTTCAAGTTTCTGTGTACATTATCGGGTGTACCTAGCATTTTTTTTCCTGTGTACAGCGGCTGACTGACGGGCCCAGGGCTCCACGGGGCACTATTTCATGGACCGGGTCTCGGTCCACGGCTGTTGGGTCCTTGGTCCATGTGGACCGAGCCCACCCGGGCCCCTGGCAGGCGCGCGGGGAGATGGCGCCCGCGTGGTGCCGGGTCAGCGGCCATGTTGGCGCCTTGCCCGCGTGGCCCTGCCACCTGGCTGCCACGTGAGCAGCCGGTCACGGAGGGGGGTGTAACGGTGCGGCGGAGGCGACCGGTGGCTCGCCGGAGTTGCATTCTACTCCCAGCAGGGTCCAATAGAGCTAGTGTCGACGGTCTATGCGTCGTGGGGAACCTAACGAGGGCGGCTAGCGGCGATGAAACCCACCGGAGCGACGCCGGCGGCTTGCTGGAGATGGATTGGCGGCGGTGCACCGTGGCTTCTCGGTTATACTCGATTTAGCCGGGGTTTGAGGGCTCCTCCACGAGCGCTGGGTCACAGGGAAGGCGTTGCAAGCCTCGATCGGGTCGGGGAAGCTCCCACGGTGGCCTGCGACGTGCTGAGGTGGCGAGAAGATGCGGTGCTTGGTGGAGGGACTGCCTTGGGGCTTCATGCTCGAACCTTGACATGGGGAAAAGGTTGTATGCGGCCTAGGGAAACCGTGGGAGCGAGTAATTGGGCCATGGAGGCTTACCAGAGTCACGCGGCGGTGGTGGCCAGAGTTGGGGGAGGATCGCCGCTGTGAAATTGAAGGCCGAGAGCTCCTTCCTCTGCTCGAGCTGGTGCTAGGAAGCTTGGTGGTGAGGGTGTGGTGAGAATGGGCGGAGGTGCCCTTTTATAGCGGCTGGAGGCGGTGACCAGCGACCGGTTCGGTGGCGGTTGCTCCATTGATTAAGGTGGTCGGATTTTCGTGGCATGGGGTAGGATTAATGGAGGCGATGGAGCGCCAGGGTATGGACGGCCTCGGGCGGAGCGGCAAGACGTGATGGGGCGCGTCAATCACCGGGATTCCGGGGATCCTTGCTCGGCTCGCCAACGGGACGGGGGAAGAAGATGCACAGTAGCGGGCCGGACCTGGCGAGGGGAGGAGGGAAAAAGGGTCGGGACGCGTGCGGGAAAACTAAAAGAAAAGGGGGAAACACGGCTGGGCTGATGGGGAGGTGGGTTGCGCCCGGGAAACCGGCCCATCTCCTCTTTTTATTTTTCTTTCTCTTTCTTGTTGTTTTGACTTCCAAATTTGAATTTGGTTCAAATTTTCATATTCCAAATTTTGTGTCCGTTACATAACCATCCACAATGGTCGAACTATAAATTTTGGACTGATAGCTGGCTTCAAGGATTGGCCCCAACAGCCAGATTCCCGGAGCTATACAGACATGCCAAGCGCAAAAATAGAACTGTGACGAGGCGATCAATCATCACAACTGGGTTTTGGATATAGCTTATATATGAGCTCACGGTGCCACTGCTCCAACAGTATGTACTCCTGTGGCAATTGGTTCAGGATCAAGACATCAAACTATTGGATGATCGGCCAGATGATATAATCTAGACAACACAGCGTCAGGTGCGTACTCGGGCAAATGAGCTTATACAATCCGGTTTGCTGGCTCTACTTTCTCTCTGTTCTAGAAGACTATATGGCGTGTATGGGCTCCATCAAAATGCAAGATTTTTGTGTGGCTAATGCTTCAAGATAGGGTGGATTAATTCTTATTTCTGTCCAATGTACATCCGGAACCTGGAGACGGTATGCCACCTTTTCAGGGAATGCCTAATTGTTCAAAAGATTTGGAGTGACACCTCTACTTGGATCAGGGTGCAAAAATTACAACCGGATGAGTGGAGCCAGGTAGATAGCATGTATGCGGCTCTAGCAGCAGGTAGCAAGAATACTAAGAAGGCGTCAAGATCCATCTCAATTCAGATTTGCTGGAGTATTTGGAAGGAAAGAAAATGCAAGAATTTTTTGAAAAGAAAGAAAGAACCGTAGAGAGAGTGATTGAGGACATCAAAGAACAAGCTACATCTCGGAGAATGGCAGGAGCAGAACATCTACTCGAAGTAGTTTTAGCTAGCTCAGCCTAGAGCCAAACTGTGTCAATATCCTACATACTACTACCCATGTATAAATGACGGCATAATCATTGTAAACCTTTTCTTTTGTGCTTAATATATAGCCCCATGGCCCTTTCTAAAAAAATAGTCACGGAGAAGCAGCTTTCGACACGGATGCATAGCTCTCTCTTTTTTAGTTGGACCAGAAATCTGATGTGATGGGGAAATGCTTGGCTCTATTTTTTAGTAGGACCAGAAATCTGAGGTGATGGGGAAAATGTTTTTTTAATCTGCTTCGCACAAAAATCCTTTTGGTTGAGATTTTAGATTGTTGATGGTAAATCTATTGCATAAATCTAAACCAAAGATACCTTTTATTTTCTACAATTGTGGAAGCAAGTAGCATATTGCACCCCGTGGTTCATGCAAGGTAGGATATATAACAGGACGATTAGAATGTAAGATTTTTATTGCAATCATGCAAAAAGCTATTCCAATCCATATGATCTTCTTTTTATTGTTATTGTATTTTTCACTTCGACCTCTCCATCTGGCAACACAAATTAGAAAGACTGCAAATGTTGAATAATGCTCCTACTCAGAAACAAAGAGTCAGAATTGTAGTAAATTCGACATTGAAATGAATCTAATTTACGTCCACAAATGAATGCAAAATGTACTCTGTGATTGTGTTGCAAAGTAAAAATTGTATAACTAACCACTATTTTGTTCTAATATAACGTTTTAAATTTTGTTTTTATAATTTTAATTGCTTACTATTATTTATATATCATATTTTTTTAAAAGAAAATAAAATGGATATGGGTTGCCCAACCACTAGGTGACTCATTTAAAAAATTAGATGGGTCGTTCGGTGGCTGCACGGTTATTTGTCAGTGGGCCGCTACAAGATTGTTAAACGACATTTTTTACAATCGACTCTTCCGTGAATGAGTTACCCGACCACCAACGACTCAATTATCGTAGCAATGAGTCGTTTAGTCAACTCATTACTATAGTGAACGAGTAGCCCGGTGATCAGTATGTATTTCTGTAATTTTTTGAACCGGCACTCACATTTTTTAAATTTCAAATAAAATATTACAATTCTTGAAAAAAAAGTTAAGGCTAGCTAGCCCTTGGCCCACTTGGTTAAAAAAGAAGCGGGCTTAAGGCCACCTAGACAATATATGTGGGCCTCTTTGGGACAGCTGGAGCCCAGCCTTACCCTGGTCCAACTATACTCTCCACAGAAGTTTTTTTATTTTTAGAACTGTTGTTAAAGAATTTAATATTAATAACGTCTAATTTTTTTTGAAAACTAGCTACCTTATCGTCCACGGCGTGGACGATTTGTCCACGTGGACATCCTGTCGTCCACGCCGTGACGACAGGACGGTGTCGTCCACAGCGTGGACGACAGGAGCCCACGTGGACTCCACGTCGGCCCAACGGTCATAGGACCGTTGGACCGACGTGTCCTATCGTCCACGCCGTGGACGACATGTTTTCCTATATAAATAGACCCCCCCGGGGACCATCTCCCATAGAAAAACATCACAACAAAGAGAAGGGGAGAAGAGGAAGAGAAGAAAGAGAAAGAGAAGAGGAAGAGAAGAAAAGAAGAAAGAAAAGAAGAAAAGGAAAAAGAAAACGGTAAAAATTTGTAGAAATAAATAAAAAACTATGAAGTTACTTATTTTAATTATACATTTTAGATAGTTTATACTTAAATACTAGTTTATTCTTAGTTAGATTCATATTAGGACTTAGTTAGATTATTTTTAGAATTAAGTTAGATTGTAATTCTATTCACTAGTTAGTTTGTAATCTAAATTTTTATTAGTCGTCAATTTTAGTTTATGTTATCTTTTATAGGTTTCTATCTTAGTTTATTTTGTTTATTACGTTTAGTTAAGTTATACTGTTGATTAGGTAAAATTAATTTATGTAATTTAGTTGAAACTTTAAATTTTAATCTTAGCATTATTGTTAGATTTAAATAATTTTTTAATTAAGTTTATAGGTTAGTTATGTTATCCTGTTGATTAGGTTAAGTTAGTTTATAGTTAAGTATATATTATTATTTTAATATAATTTGTTTTAATTCAATTATGGTTACTCTTGTTGTGACAATTATTAAATTGCGTATATACATATGCTAGGTATGTTAAATAAAGTAGAATTTCAAATCTTCTATGGAGATGACGAAATTAGCTACAATTCGAGTAGAGTAGATCTATCTGGACTCACTTTTATAAATCGGGGAATATCTAGTTCAACGGAACGGACATTTATGGATATATACAGATGGTTGTTGAAAGTTTTTAAACTGAGTGAGGATGAATATGAGTTGAAAATAAGCGGAGTTATTAGCCATTCAAGTGACGTTCATTTTTGGGAACTACTGCCGCTAAACGGAACACCCGTGTGGCGTGTTTATGTTTCAAGAGTTATGCAATATGGCTGGCCCCTGATACTTCTTATTCGGGTTCAAGCCAAGGAAGTAGTCGATGAGACACAGGATCAAAATAATGATGGGGAAGATAATAATGGTGGTGAAGCTGAAGAGGATGATTATAATGAATTGTCACATACGGTTGTTACTGAATCAACTGGTCAAGCAGATAAAGGAGAACATATAGAACATATAGTTCATCAGATGGTTGTTGAGGATAGGGATTATAATAATGTTCCTGATTACGATTCATCTGACGAAGAAGTTCAACCTCCTGTCTGTGCCGATTGGAGTAATCCAAATTTTGAAAATCTAAGAGTAACCAAAGGTTATCATTTGCTGTTGGATTACCACTGCAATACGATAACAACGGGGTCTCTTTTCAAAAATAAAGAAGCTTTGTAAGATGCTGTGAAATATTAGTCTCTTTCAATGAAAAGATCATTTAAAGTTTCTTGATGCACTAAGAAACTTTATGATGTCGGATGCTTATCAACCAGTTGCCCATTTCGTGTTCGCGGATATGCAGGGAAATAAAGTAGCCTTTAAAAGTGTTCTATTGTGATTGATCATTCTTGCGAGTTGCAATATCTTGAAAAATGCAATACTGCTCTAACATCCAAGTTTGTTACAAATCACATGTATGTTCGTATCGTTGATAATATTTCTTTTGAGCCTAAATCTATTATCAACATAATTGAGCAAGATTTTAAGTACACAATAAGTTACTCTAAAGTTTGGAAGGCAAAACAGAAGTTTATTGAGGCAAGATTTGGTACTTATGAAACATCTTATGATAATCTTCCGAAATTACTTAATACTATCAGAAGTTGGAATGTTGGCACAATCGTGGATATCGTGGATGTTCCAAACCCTTGATATGCTGGGAAACTTATTCTTCACCATGCATTCTTTTCACTAGTGAAATGCATAAATGCATTTCGATATTGTAGGCCCGTTCTGTGTACGGATGGCACATTCCTAATCGGAAAGTACAGAGGTCAAATTCTCACAACTATTGGAGTTGATGGCGATAATCAAATTTTACTTGTGGCCTTTGCATTTGTGGAGAGTGAAAATGCTGACAGTTGGTACTGGTTTTTGAAACGGATTAGAGTTGATGTAGTTCAAGGCCGAGAAAATGTATATTTCATACATGACCGTCACACTGGCTTGTTGAAGGCAATAACGGATATTAAATACGGCTGTACAGAGAGCTCTCTCACACCAGTTTGGCCGGATATACAATCAAGATGGTGTATGAGGCACTTGGGTGCAAATTTTTATAGTCACTTCAAGAACAAATAACTCATGAACATGTTTAAGCGTCTCTGTAGTCAAAATCAAGAGAGAAAGTTCAATGCTTTATGGCGATGACTGTTTCACCGCCAGGTACAACGTATATGTATTACTGATTTATACAAATATGTTCAACGTAGTCATTAATATTGTTTTATGTGCAGTGCCTTCGACGTGTCCCGGTGATATTGTTGGGACATCCAACTGGTGCAGTGGTACGTCTCACTTTAATTTATATTATTAATCTTTATAGATATTCAATAATTTGACAAATAACATGTTTTGTAGGTTTTGAGGACCCGTCTTACGGGTCCGATGCTACGCAGCAGGATTTGGGAGTCTCCTTTGACTGGAAAGCGTATGTCGCCGATGCTATGGCGGACACGCTTCCTCAGACGCAAGGAGCTCCGGAGCCGACGCAGCCGACGAAGCCGATGGACGACGCGAGCCCGCCAGCACCTCCTAGGCCCAGGAACCCTCCTGATCCGCTGACTTACGATACGGACCACGTACGAGCGGCGCGTAGGGTTGCTAGGGGAGCACGTGGAAAGCGTGCTAGGCAGTGATTTATTGTGTAATTTATTTTTTGTTTTTTTTCACTCTATGTATCATATCTTTTACGATAATGAATTTATATCTCTACTTTTGCATGTTACTTTATGTCACAAATAATAAATCTTTTACGACGGGGTGGACGATATTAGCCCTATAAAAGTCGTAGCGCCTTGAAGAGTCACCATTACAAATAGAGAGTGAGCGAAGAGAGTACTAAAACAATGGCGAGCAGAGGTCGCGGTAGGAGAGAGGTAGAAAACATTAGATCGGTGCATCCTGACTACTTGGTGGGTGGTCCTGATTGGTATGAACCACCGGTAGACAGATTCCCAGTTCTAAGCAAGAGTGATTTTGGTGTGTTCAATCTTCTTTGTCCGTATGACAGCACGAAAGAAGAGTGACCAAAATGTTGCTGTGGCATTGATTGTGTTGTGCAAATGAAGGATGAAAGGGAGGGCAGCGATCGTGGATTCTTTCGTTGCCCTAACGGTGGAGTAAGTTCAAAATACATATTAATTTTTCGGTTAAATATTGTCATTTTTGACCATATTTTGGTTTTTAACTAGTGTTACTTCGATGATGATAATTGCGGATACACACTCTGGGTTGACCCACAACCAATCAAGCCAACTGAAGATTGTTGGTGAACTAGCGGAAATGGAGTCACAGCTATTCGAGTACATAGGTACTATGCCCGTCTGCGACAACAAGGATTGCGAATGTCCTCACCACAAGCCAAACCATAACCGTTAGAACTAGGTTTCACTAATATGGAGCAACATGTATGCTCGCAATGTATCCTTGTAATGTATGATCTTCTACTAAGAATTTCAATAAATATGGATGAGAGTAACTATTATTGTTCTTTAATTTTCGCACTGTAGTGAAATGAACCGTTCATGGACGAGTAATACAAGTGATGGACTAGTCGTCCACCTACTGGACAACTCGTCCACATGGTGGACGACTCGTGCACCTGATGGACGAGTCATATAAATAATGGACTAGCCGTACCGCTAATGGACTTATCGTCCACATAGTGGATGACTAGTCCACCTGTTCAACGAGTCATACAACTGATGTACTAGTTGTCCATGTACTGGACGAATCGTCCACCTCGACGATTCGTCCACCTCGTGGACGATTCGTCTATCCTCGATCGTCTATTTAAGAGTACTCCGGACATTCGCCACAACCACACTTCACAGATCCAACTCTCGCGGACATGACTCACCGTACTCACCACAAAATCAAAAAGAGAGAGTTCGTGTTCCAGAGAGATTACAACCGCTAATGTGTCTATGTGACACTGATTGTCGGTTCGTGAAAGATTTAAGGCTCGGAGTCACTTACGATTTGAGACTATGGATGTGCAACAACTATGAATATGACCCCCCCACATAGGACCACACCATTTTTCCCGAATGGTAGATGTCAGGTAACATGTTTACTTCACGTATTCGTATTTTAGCTCTAATATTGATAACAACACATAACTAATCATGCAGTCTGCACCGCCCCTTTGTGAGTTCACCCGTTACATCGACAACGAACAAACACCGGAAGACATCGAGTACGTACACGAGATGCACAGAGCTGCCTGGGACAAGTTTCACTACGAGATGGAGTTCGAAAAGCGGGTTGAGCAGGAGAGGAAGGATGCGGCTGAACAGGCGGAGCGTCGGCGCAAACGTCAGGAAGAACTTTAAAGAATCGACGAAAAGTATCGTCGCCAGACTCAGGAGGAAGAACGCATTTCTCGCTAGGCGAGAGAGGATGAACGGGAGCGCTTATGCGAGAGAGCACATCGCGCAAGGGATGCCGGGACGGATGCATCGCAAGGGAAAATATCTCCGTAGCACTCAGTAGAATCTATATTTGCAATTTAATAAACTTCGTAATGTATCGTACGTCGAATGTTTTAAATGAAGTGCTGCTGTTATTTTGCTAAATTTAGTTACATCTACATCCATAACAAGAAATAATAAAATTTGTGATCGTGTTACATAATTCAAAATTCCGTAACATAGAATCCATTCAACAAAAATCAAATTAAACAACTTACATAAAATCATAACAAAATATACTACATTAATTTCTATAAAAACATTTTGTAAAATGTCTCTAAGCATTTTTAAATAGATGGTAAAAACCTAATCTTATAATATTTTCTGCAGAGAGCAATCAAACGTCCCAGGCCTGTCGTCCACGGCATGGACGACAGGATTGTCCACGTGTCGTCCACACCGTGGACGAAAGGGCTGCATACGTGGCCCAATCGTCCACGACGTGGACGATAAGGCGTCCACGTGGACAAATCGTCCACGTCGTGAACGATTGAGTGACTAGTTTTGCAAAAAATATTTAGATGTTATTAATATTAAATTTTTTAACAATAGTGCCAAAAAAAATTCCTCTCCACGCGCATTTTTCAGGATAAAATGCTAACACATGGGCCTGTTTCCCACGAGATACGCGGGTCCATGGAGCCACGTGTGCGTCTGAGGATTTCTAGGCGCAGCAGTGCCTTGTGCGGGACCGAGGCTCGTCTCTTCAGTCTTCGCGTCTACATAACTCACTGGGTGGTGGGTCCCACCGGGGATCGAGGACACGCCTCTTCCACGAAATCAAAACAAAACGAGTTCAAAGGTACAGCTACCAACCGAATCACCGGTCCGCGACAGACAAAACGAGCCCGTACATGTCATGGGCCACACCACGCACGTCGTCGGTTTCGGACACTCCACCTCACCTGAAAAAGACCACGGACTCCGTGCACTGACAACCGTGCCCCACCACACTCTTCCTATCCACTGACAGGTGGTCCCGAACTCGCCAACATCGTCTAGTCGGCCAGACAGAGGCTTGCGGCTGCGGTCTGCCGTCTGCGGGACAACACGAAACCCATCGTTTCCGGCGGCACGGGCCGCCGCGTAAACTGCCCCCCCCCCCACCCCCCACTTCGGCCGCCGGGTTGCTCCACCGGATCGGGCCCGCCGCTAGGCCCACGAGGCTCGCCTAGTTCTAGTAGAGGACGAGCAGTGGACTGGAAGGTACAGTAGTTTGCTCCACGGAGCCGCCCCACACCGGGAAACCCTAGTCTCGCCGCCGGCGATCGCCGGGATGGCATCGCTGCCGCGCCGGTTCCTCTTCGACCTCAACGTCGCCCAGGAGGAGCCCGATGGATGGAACGATCCCCAGGAGGTGGTCGAGGAGAAGCGGGCCGTGGCGGATACGGTCGAGTTGGAAGGGGTGGAGGAAGCAGTAGATGAGGTGGTCGAGCCGGAGGAGCTGATCATGGAGGAGGATGGGCCACTGGAGGAGTCGACAATGGAGGAGGTGGAGCAGGAAGAGGCTGCCGAGGAGGAGGTGGCAATGGGGGAGGAGGACGGCGCTGCGGCGGCGGAGGAGACAGGGGAGGACGAAGACCGAGAGGGAATGAAGAAGCGGAAGGACTACGAGGTGCTCGTCGGCGGCCTGCCGCTGGACGCGGCGGAGGAGGACGTGGCGCGGGCGCTCGAGGAGGCAGGCGAGGTGGAGGAGGTGCGGCTCGCGCGGGATCCCACGGACCCCAAGCTCAACCGGGGATTTGCCTTCGTGCGCTTCGCCGCCGCCTGGGAGGCGCGCTGGGCTGTCAACGACCTCCGCACGGCTACGGTATTCAATCCTAACAATGCACTAGATTCGCATCACGGTGGTTGGGGAAAGTTGCGAATTTACTCGTCTTGATTGAATTGAATTTATGTCTCCTGATTAGCACCTGAAGTGTTTGGTTAGTTACTTTTGGAGTTTGATTGATTGGAAAAAAATGATTACTTTACTCTTACTACTTGTTCTGCAACCGATAAATATAGGGATTTCATACTGTAGTACTACTTGTTCTGCAACCGAAATGAAGAATTTCGAATACGCAACTGGAATGTAGAACCAGTGTTTACCAGGCGTAGCCTAGTCGCCGCCTAGGCGTCCAGGCGCTCCGGCCTGGATGCCATGGCCAGTCGACTCGCCCAGCCAGCCAGCCGCCGCTGCAGTAAGGTCGCTGCCATGGCCAGAGCCGTCGTGCAGGTCGCTGCCGCTGCTGCCGTCGACCCCTCGCCGCGTCATTGCTGCCAGCCTCTCGCCGCGCCACCGCCGCCAGCCCCTCACTGTGCCGCCGCTGCTGTCGGTGGAGAGGAGAGTGAGGTAGGAAAGTGGGTAGGGTTGGGGTTGGGGATGGGTTTTTGTAAGTCCCGATTTGGAAAGAGAAACGTCAGATCTCATCTGACGGTTCACAATTAGCCCAGCCCATAACCGCCCACGTCCGCCCCACGGCATCCATGTTCGCCGCCCCCGCCCTCTGCCACCACCACCTCCTCCGCCCGCTGCTGCTGCCACCGCCTGGCCGGCCGCCTAGGCGGGCGCCTAAGCATCCAGACAGCGATTTAAAACCCTGTGTAGAACTCAAATATGTGGTGCGGCCTCAACCAGAGTGTTTGACCAAATAAAAGTATTCAGCATGGTACCATGGAGTGGATTTTTAGTTTGCTACCTCATCAATTTTGTGGAAGTTCTAAATATCATATATATATATATATATGAAATAATTAGTTTAAATGGTGGCCAAAGATGGTAGAATACTACTTCAACGAGGTCTTATTTTCAATTGTATTAAAATAATGTCAACATTTAGTTACTTCATTACGACTTGTGAGACTCCGGCGTATCATTTTAGGAGTTACAAATTTGCTTCCCTCACGAAAGAACATATTTTTATTCTAGACAACCATGCAGACATGTTAGTTATTTTAATGTATTTATTTTTTTGTATGCTATATTTATCCATGTTATCATCCACCATTGGAAATATCTATTAATTAATCTGCGTTTAGCACTCGTAAAGCAAAAAAATGCTCCGTTTAAAAAAGCAGTGCCTAGGTGCCACTTAAGCACGCCTAGACGTTGAGCAATGCTGTGAAAGTGGCTGCTATGAAGTGGTTGAACATTTAAGCGTTCAAAAGCGTTTTTTTCGCCTTTTGGCTGCTTTCTTGTGCTTTTTTGCCACTTTTGGATGCTTATCTCACTGATTGATGTATTCAACATTATCAAATTTAAAAATTTACAGTAGCTTGATGCACGTGGCTCTCGCATGTGCAGGGTCCAACGAAGGGTCCGATCCACTCTAGTTTTTTTTACGTGGTATTTCTCGGCATTTCTATGAGATGATATTTTCAAGACTCGAACCCGTGATCTCATAGTCATAAAGCAACAAGCTTTACCACTAGGACCCTCCTTCTAAAAATTTACAGTATATAATGAAATATATATGCAGTTGACTCTGGTTTTGTGAAGCGCCTAGAAATGCCTAGGCAGCGCGCCTAGGCAGCCTAGGTGCTACGCAGGGCTCCTCCGCTCGCTTTTCTCCACCACTTTTATAAACATTGAAAAAATGTATGGGGAATGATGTTGGAAACAACTTTGGTGGAAGTGATATTGGATACAACTTTGATGCATAATTGCATATGTAGTTGTTTTATAAAGAATTTGGTTTTGTTTGACCTTTCCAGTGGCACATAGACAAAAGTGACCTGCAATTTGAACCATACTGTATAAAATGGGGAAAATTATGCCAACACACTCTGTATTTGCTCATTTAATGTATGACTTATGGGTATTGTTATCTTGATGTGTGCTAACTCCTATGCATCTATCTACCATCTAATTGGTTTGAGTCATGAGATACCTAATATGTAATCATTTAATACTAGTCGAAAGCAAAGCGGTACCTGTACGATTCTGATTAATTTTTTCGCTTGAGACAGAATTCTAGATAAAAACATTAACAACAACAACAACCAAGCCTTTGTCCCAAGCATGTTGGGGTCGGCTAGACATGAAACCCAATATCAATGAAGTAAAGAGAGGAAGAGATATAAGAACAAGAAATAAAGAGAAAAAAGAAAAAAAGAAAAAAAGAAAGAAAAAAGAGAAAAAGAGAAAAAAGAGAAAAAATAAAAGAAAAAGAAACAAGACTAAAGTTCTGGCACATGAATTGCTACTTTCCATGCGGTCCTATCATGAGCTAAGTCTCTGGATACATTCCAATCTCTCAAATCTCGTTTTACCGCCTCCTCCCAGGTCAACCTTGGTCGTCCTCTACCCCTCCTAATATTTTCTCTACCTCTTAAAATCTCACTGTTAACCGGTGCTTCTGGAGGCCTCCGCTGGATATGTCCAAACCACCTAAGTCGATGTTGGACTAACTTCTCTTCAATCGGCGCCACCCCTACCTTATCACGACGCCTCATTCCTTATTCGGTCTCTTCTCGTGTGCCCGCACATCCACCGTAGCATGCGCATCTCCGCGACACTCATTTGTTGGACATGTTACCGTTTAGTTGGCCAACATTCCGCCCCATAAAGCATCGCGGGTCTGATCACCGTCCTATAGAACTTTCCTTTTAGCTTTTGTGGGACCTTCCTATCACATAGGATTCCAGAGGCTTGTCGCCATTTCATCCACCCTACCTTGATCCCGTGGCAAACATCCTCATCAATATCGTCATTGCTTTGTAACATTGATCCTAAGTATCGGAAAGAGTCCCTTCTAGGTACCATTTGTCCCTATAGACTAACATTTCCCTCTTCACGAGCAACACCACTAAAGTCTTATCAACACCATTCCTAGTTTCATCTACCAACACTACATCATCGGCAAAGAGCATGCACCAAGGGATATCCCCTTGTACATCTTTCGACACCTCATCCATCACCAAGGAAAAGATGTATGGGCTCAAAGCTGATCCTTGATGTAGTCCTACCGTGATAGGAAATGCATCAGTCTCACTATCACTTACGCGCACACTTGTCCTAACATTATTGTACATATCCTTGATAAGGGTAATGTACTTTGTTGGCACTTTATGTTTCTCTAGTGCCCACCACATGACTGACCTTGGTATCTTGTCGTACGCCTTCTCCAAGTCAATGAACAAAGTCCTTCTTCTGCTCCCTATATCTCTCCATAAGGTGACGAAGCAAGAAAATCGCCTCCATTGTAGACCTCTCAGGCATAAAACCAAACTGGTTTTTAGTCACATTGGTCATTCCTCAGGCGGTGTTCAATCACTCTCCCAAAGCTTCATAGTATGACTCATAAGCTTAATCCCTTGATAATTAGTACAACTTTGAATAGCTCCTCTATTTTTGAAGATAGGTACTAATATACTTTTCCAACTCCGCCTATGTTGTAATGACATAGCCGGTCCCAAGCCCGGGTAAAGGAGGAGGGGGTTGTGATAGGCTTGGCGAGCCAACAACTTACACTTAGCCATTCTCATGGAAATGAAACCCAATAGAAATTCGTTGGGGCGTAACCCTCTTAGCGACGCGCCATATCGGAACCCGGGTATGGTGTTAAGTGGGCAAGGGCCGGGTCGCCACCGCCTTAGTGGCGCGCCATATCGGAACCCGGATATGGTGTTAAATGAGCAAGGGCCGGATCGCCACCACCTTAGTGGCGCGCTACATCATCGCCCGGATGTAGTGATAAGTGAGCAAGGGTCTTTGCATCTTACTCGACGGGTGCAAAGCGTAAGGAAGCTAGCCGAGGAACATAGATTTCGGGTGGGTAGTTGGAATGTAGGATCCTTGACGGGGAAGCTACGTGAGTTAGTAGATGTTGCCATTAGGAGACGAGTAAATATCCTTTGTGTACAAGAGACTAGATGGGCGGGTCAAAAGGCGAGAGAAGTTGATAATACCGGTTTCAAGCTTTGGTATTCTGGTTCGGCTGGGACCAGGAATGGCGTAGGTGTTCTAATAGATAAGAGTCTTAAGGATGGAGTAGTGGATGTTCGAAGACGAGGGGATAGGATCATCTTAATCAAGATAGTAATTGGGGACATTGTCTTGAATGTCATCAGTGCTTATGCCCCACAAGTTGGGCTCAACATGAGTGCCAAGAGGCAATTTTGGGAGGACTTGGAGGATATGGTTAGTAGTGTACCGATAACCGAGAAACTCCTCATAGGGGGAGATCTCAATGGTCATGTGGGTGCAACTAATCTAGGATTTGAGGGAGTACATGGAGGTTTTGGATGCGGCGATAGAAATCAAGAGGGTAAGGACATCCTAGACTTTGCCGTAGCCTATGACCTGTTGGTAGCTAACACCTTCTTTAGGAAGAGGCAATCTCACCTAGTGACCTTTAGTAGTGCCCAACACTCTAGCCAGATTGACTTTGTCCTTACTAGGAGAAAGGATAGACGGGAGTGTCTTGATTGTAAGGTGATCCCGGGGGAGTGTGTTGTGACACAACATAAGCTTGTGGTAGCTGACTTTCGCTTCCATACATGCTCTTTGCGGGACAAAGGTGTCAAAATCACAAGAACAAAGTGGTGGAAGTTGAAGGGAGAATCACAAGAATCTTTTAAAAATAGGGTGATCACAGAAGGACCCTGGGCAGAAAATGGAGATGCAGATAGTATGTGGATGAAGATGGCAACTTGCATTAGGAAGGTAGCTAGTGAGGTGTTCGGTGTGACAAAGGGAAAGAAACTTGTAGGTAAAGACACTTGGTGGTGGAATGAGGATGTACAAAAGTCCATTAAGGAGAAGAAGGAGTGTTACAAGAGTTGGCATAATGATAGAAGCGCAAGCAACATGCTTAAGTACAAAGAGGCGAAGAAGAATGCAAAGCGGGTTGTGAGTAAGGCAAGAGGACAGGCCTATGATAAGTTATATGAGAGACTAGAGACAAAAGAAGGTGAAAAGGACATATACAAGGTAGCAAAAATCCGCGAGAGAAAGATGAGGGATCTCAATCAAGTTAAATGCATCAAAGATGAGACTGACCGCATTCTAGTGAAGGATGAAGAGATTAATAATAGATGGCGTGATTACTTTAATGGGCTATTCAATGATGGGAATGAGAGCACTATGGTTGAGTTGGATGACTCCTTTGATGACTCCAACAGGCGATTCGTGCGGAGGATACAAGAGTTTGAGGTTAAGGAGGCCTTAAAAAGGATGAAAGGAGGAAAGGCCCTCGGCCCCGACGATGTCCCTATTGAGGTGTGGAGATGTCTTGGGGACGTGGCAATAGTATGGCTCACAAAGCTATTCAACCACATTTTTCGGTCAAACAAGATGCCTGAAGAATGGAGGAAAAGTATATTAGTACCTATCTTCAAAAATAAAGGAGATATTCAAAGTTGTACTAATTATCGAGGCATTAAGCTTATGAGTCATACTATGAAGCTTTGGGAGAGAGTGATTGAACAACGCCTAAGGAAAGTGACCAATGTCACTAAAAACCAGTTTGGTTTTATGCCTGGGAGGTCTACAATGGAGGCGATTTACTTACTTCGTCAGCTTATGGAGAGATATAGGGAGCAGAAGCAGGACTTGCATATAGTGTTCATCGACTTGGAGAAGGCGTATGACAAGATACCAAGGTCAGTCATGTGGTGGGCACTAGAGAAACATAAAGTGCCAACAAAGTACATTACCCTTATCAAGGATATGTACAATAATGTTAGGACAAGTGTGCGCGTAAGTGATAGTGAGACTGATGCATTTCCTATCACGGTAGGACTACATCAAGGATCAACTTTGAGCCCATACATCTTTTCCTTGGTGATGGATGAGGTGTCGAAGGATATACAAGGGGATATCCCTTGGTGCATGCTCTTTGCTGATGATGTAGTGCTGGTAGATGGAACTAGAGAGGGTGTTGATAAGAAATTAGAGTTATGGAGACAAACCTTAGAGTCCAAGGGGTTTAGACTTAGTAGGACCAAAACCGAGTATATGAGGTGTGACTTTAGTGGTGTTGGTCGTGAAGAGGGAAATGTTAGTCTACAAGGACAAATAGTACCTAGAAGGGACTCTTTCCGATACTTAGGATCAATGTTACAAAGCAATGGCGATATTGATGAGGATGTTTGCCACAGGATCAAGGTAGGGTGGATGAAATGGCGACAAGCCTCTGGAATCCTATGTGATAGGAAAGTCCCACAAAAGCTAAAAGGGAAGTTCTATAGGACGGTGATCAGACCCGCGATGCTCTATGGGGCGGAATGTTGGCCAACTAAACGGCAACATGTCCAACAAATGAGTGTCGCAGAGATGCGCATGCTACGGTGGATGTGCGGGCACACGAGAAGAGACCGAATAAGGAATGAGGTGATTCGAGATAAGGTAGGGGTGGCGCCGATTGAAGAGAAGTTAGTCCAACATCGACTTAGGTGGTTTGGACATATCCAACGGAGACCTCCAGAAGCACCGGTTAACAGTGGGATTTTAAGAGGTAGAGAAAGTATTAGGAGGGGTAGAGGACGACCAAGGTTGACCTGGGAGGAGGCGGTAAAACGAGATTTGAGAGATTGGAATGTATCCAGAGACTTAGCTCATGATAGGACCGCATGGAAAGTAGCAATCCATGTGCCAGAATCGTAGTCTTTTTTCTTTTTCTTTTTTTTTTCTTTTTTTCTTTTTTTCATTTTTCTTTTTTCTTTTCTCTTTTCTTTTTCTTTTTCTTTTTTCTTTTTTATTTTCTCTTTTTCTTTTCTCTTTTTCTTTTTTCTTTTTTTTCTTTTTTTTTTTCTTTTTTCCTTTTTTCCTTTTTTCTTTTCTTTTTTCCTTGTTCTTATAACTCTTCCTCTCTTTTACTTCATTGACATTGGGTTTCATGTCTAGCCGACCCCAACAGGCTTGGGATAAAGGCTTGGTTGTTGTTGTTGTTGTTGTAGGTACTAATATACTTTTCCTCCATTCTTCAGGCATCTTGTTTGACTGAAAAATATGGTTGAATAGCTTTGTGAGCCATACTATTGCCACGTCCCCAAGGCATCTCCACACCTCAATAGGGACATCATCAGGGCCGAGAGCCTTTCCTCCTTTCATCCTTTTTAAGGCATCCTTAACCTCAAACTCTTGTATCCTCCGCACGAACCGCCTGTTGGAGTCATCAAAGGAGTCATTCAACTCAACCATAGTGCTTCTATTCCCATCATTGAATAGCCCATTAAAGTAATCCCACCATCTATTCTTAATCTCTTCATCCTTCACTAGAATGCGGTCAGTCTCATCTTTGATGCATTTAACTTGGTTGAAATCCCTCATCTTTCTCTCGTGGATTTTTGCTATCTTGTATATGTCCTTTTCACCTTCTTTTGTCTCTAGTCTCTCATATAACTCATCATAGACCTGTCCTCTTGCCTTACTCACAGCCCGACTTGCATTTTTCTTGGCCTCTTTGTACTTAAGCATGTTGCTTGCATTTCTATCATTATGCCAACTCTTGAAACACTCCTTCTTCTCCTTAATGACTTTTTGTACATCCTCATTCCACCACCAAGTGTCTTTATCTACAAGTTTCCTTCCTTTTGTCACACCGAACACCTCACTAGCTACCTTCCTAATGCAAGTTGCCATCTTCACCCACATACTATATGCATCTCCATTTTCTGCTCAGGGTCCTTCTTTGATCACCCTATTTTTAAAGGATTCTTGTGATTCTCCTTTCAACTTCCACCACTTTGTTCTTGTGATTTTGACACCTTTGTCCCGCAAAGAACATGTATGGAAGCGAAAGTCAACTACCACAAGCTTATGTTGTGTCACAACACACTCCCCGAGGATCACCTTACAATCTAGACACTCCCGTCTATCCCTTCTCCTAGTGAGGACAAAGTCAATCTGGCTAGAGTGTTAGGCACTACTAAAGGTCACTAGGTGAGATTGCCTCTTCCTAAATAGGGTGTTAGCTACCAACAGATCATAGGCTACGGCAAAGTCTAGGACGTCCTTACCCTCTTGATTTCTATCGCCGCATCCAAAGCCTCCATGTACTCCCTCAAATCCTAGGTTAGTTGCACCCACATGACCATTGAGATCTCCTCCTATGAGGAGTTTCTCGGTTATCGGTACACTACTAACCATATCCTCCAAGTCCTCCCAAAATTGCCTCTTAGCACTCATGTTGAGCCCAACTTGTGGGGCATAAGCACTAATGGCGTTCAAGACAATGTCCCCAATTACTATCTTGATTAAGATGATCCTATCCCCTCGTCTTCGAACATTCACTACTCCATCTTTAAGACTCTTATCTATTAGAACACCTACGTCATTTCTAGTCCCAGCCGATCCAGAATACCAAAGCTTGAAACTGGTATTCTCGACTTCTCTCGCCTTTTGACCCGCCCATCTAGTCTCTTGTACATAAATGATATTTACTCGTCTCCTAATGGCAACATCTACTAACTCACGTAACTTCCCCGTCAAGGATCCTACATTCCAACTACCCACCCGAAATCTATGTTCCTCGGCTAGCTTCCTTACGCTTTGCACCCGTCAAGTAAGATGCAAAGACCCTTGCTCACTTATCACTACATCCGAGCGATGATGTAGTGCGCCACTAAGGTGGTGGCGATCTGGCCCTTGCTCATTTAACACCATAGCCGGGTTCCGATATGGCGCGCCACTAAGGCGGTGGCGACCCGACCCTTGCCCACTTAACACCATACCCGGGTTCTGATATGGCGCGTCGCTAAGAGGGTTACGCCCCAATGAATTTCTATTGGGTTTCATTTCCATGAGAATGTCTAAGTGTAGTTGTTGGCTCGCCAAGCCTATCACAACCCCTCCTCCTTTACCTGGGCTTGGGACCGGCTATGTTATTACAACAAAACATTCTAATATTGAATTGTTTCGGATGGAATCCGACTGGCAGAACTGGATTCATCATATGGTATGAGCCTATCACAACCCCTCCTCCTTTACCTGGGCTTGGGACCGGCTATGTTATTACAACATAGGCAGAGTTTAGATAGAAACATTCTAATATTGAATTGTTTCGGATGGAATCCGACTGGCAGAACTGGATTCATCATATGGTATGAATAAATATGCATCCATGAACTCTGGGAAATGAACATCCAGGCTCTGCCATCGTTTGCAAAAATCATGACGGTTTACCCACAACTTTGTAGTTTAGGTAGTCTTATCTCATTATCTGAACTCTGTCAGTCACCATAAATAAAAATGAAACTAAAAAAGTTAAAGGGATACATCTGCAAATCCTAGTTTCTATGCTTGGCTTACTCGATTACAATTCTTGTTCAAGCATCCTAATTCATTAAACTTTTTATCTTTGTGCATTACAGTTTACATATCAGAGGTAGAAGTATTTGCAGTAGCTCCACTTGTATGCCCATGAGCCCTGTTAACATGTTTGGCAGTCTGAATTGCGGGTTCCTGTATTTTATACTCGTCATGATATTTGAATAGACTATTCTGATGAAATAGTAACAAAAATGCACATTTGTTTGTCATTCAGGTTATTTCACTTATCAGTTGATACCTATCCTTTTAAAGCCTGTTGGATTTGATGTATCTACTTCTTGCATGATGTGCTGGAGCATCGTTAAGTTACACTTAGGCGAGAATTTTTGTATTTTTCTTTATCTTGTGTTACCTATATGCAGATGGCCTACGAGACTATAGTTAGCTATACCTTCTATCTATTATGATATTTGCCATCATAGTGAATGCACATATCCATGCATAGTGAATGCACTTACAGTAGTTTCTTCACTGGATGATTAACTGTGTTTCTTTTTTCAGATTAAGGGAAAAACTTGTGTCATATGCAAGAATAGTGAAAATGAAACCCTTCATCTACGGAATATATGCTTTGATTGGTCAAAAGATGATGTATGTTTACCAGCTCATTTGATACTAATGTTTGTTGAGTAGTTTATTGTTTTGTATAACCCTCAATCGCTCTTGTTCAGTTAGCTGAGAGACTGAAACCTTTTGAATTGGAAAACCTGGAAAGAATCAATCTGATTGAGCATCCAGAAAGAAGAGGAAAAAACAGAGGCTATGCGTTTCTTGACTTCAGAACACATGTGGATGCTGTGGCTGCTTTTCTCAAACTGCAGAAAGGGGATTTGTTTTTCGGTACTGATTTTAGAGCGCACGTATCATTTTCAAACACTCTTTCTCCGGACGATGAGGTTATGGAAAAGGTAGCACATACCTTTTATGGATATGTTGCTTAGGATGTTTTGTTTCCTTTTTATTTGGCCATTTACATGTTTTTGTTCCGATTATCTGATGCAGGTAAAAACTGTTTTCTTGGATGGCTTACCACCTCACTGGGATGAAGACAAAGTGAGAGAAATGTTTGGAAAATTTGGTGAAATCGATAGCATACAGCTTGCTAGAAATATGTTCACGGCAAAACGAAAAGATTTTGGTTTCATCGGCTTTACGACAAGACAGTCAGCTTTAGATTGCATTAAAGTGGTTAATAGAGATGGTGTTGGTGAAGGAGGAAAGGTAACTACTTTCAAGTTTGCATTAAAGGTGACAAGACAGTTATTCGTTTTTTGTATTGCCATCTGGTACCATTTGACAAGATATGTCTGATTATTTGTCAAAATATTTAGATTTGCATTAAAGCTACTTTACAAAGGCCTAGACCTACTTTCAAGAAGCCTTCATGGCAAGATGGTGGTTCCATGTTAGGCGTCAGAAGAGGATATGTAGACAAAAATTCTAGTGGCAGAGTGCACCACTCAGACAGATATAGGCGCTTTAGTTCTGAAAGACGTCCTTATTCAGATAATTTTTCTCGCCGTCGCAGCTCTATGGATTTTGAAGAAAGGCTTTTTCCTGTGCGAGAATACAGAGGTTATTATAGAAGAGATTCTGCAGCTCATGGTTCGTTTTCTATTGCCTACACCAAACGAACTTGTTTGTCTTTTTTTATTCCTCAGCACTATCATTAGTTTCCCGTTTCCTGTTTTAGCTACAAGCCATAAATATGGAAGGACACATCCAGGGAGCAGAACAAGGGAAGCATATGCTGAGAGTCGATACTCTACTAAATATCCAAAACACAGGCAGGCAATGCATGAAGAACCCATGCAGAGAGATCCATACCGCAGGAGCAAATATGGACATTCATGCCAGGAAAGGGCTCAAAGAACTTCTTTCGTGGAATGTGCTCTGAGTGATCATAATGTTGGTTCTTATCAGAATTGTGACTACCTTGGTGGTAATAAATCTAGTGTTGGTCATTCTTGTTATCAGTACCAGAATGGTGAAGAATTTTCTCCAACCAGCGGTCATGAGCAGGCCTACCATAATAATGTAAGCATATTACTTCTATTGTCAGTACTTCATCACATCCTTCTTGATACTTATCATAGATTACGTTGTTACATAGGACCACAAAGTGATGACTTCAACAGGTTCTCAGGTAGTATCTTACTGTGAGGATTCATACACCTAGGTCCATGCACGTCACACCCGATTTTATATAAAATAAAATCGGCCGTAATCTATATGTATGTCAGGATCGGTTTAATCATACATGTAGGACAATTAGTGATAAACAATTCTATATCGAATATAAATGTCATTTATATCTTAAATGAGTTTCGTATAGCAGCGGAAGAGGAAAATCTTGTAGGGTCGTCCATAGGACAAATCGACTGGCAGTAATATGACCTTCACACCGATGACCTTGGCGCAGCGGTAAAGCTGTTGCCTTGTGACCATGAGGTCACGGGTTCGAGTCCTGGAAACAGCCTCTTGCAGAAATGCAGGGAAAGGCTGCGTACAAAAGACCCAAGTGGGTCGGACCCTTCCCCAGACCCTGCGCAAGCGGGAGCTACATGCACTGGGCTGCCCTTTCTTTACACCGATGACCTTCACACCGTTTTCATCTGATCTTCTTTTCACTGAACAACATTTATGATAAAGGAAAAAGGAAAACGTATGAGTAAATAAAGTACTCAGCAAGTGTGTGAAGGTAATGTTATGCAGGCTAGATCAAGGAAAGGCTTAACTCATGGTTAATGCACTACGCAAATTAAATCCTATCACCTTATCTTATTAAGCACCTATTTTACTATAAATGTGAAGTAGTCCCAAACCCATAATCTCATTTTCATTGTTAAGCTCCCCGCTTAACATCCTCCACTTCTCAATTCATCATCCTCTAATCATGGTCCAAGCCGCTTTTGACTGTGAGCACGATTGTCATGATAGTTTTGACTCTGCAGAGTTTGCACCACTTTACCCACATGTAGTGATTTCATCTCCCGTTGCCGAGTGGACTAAACCTCCATTATGCCTGTGGCCGCGAACCACGTTAACACTTCCCAGGTGTGCAACCAGGAGATCACTACGAGGCCTTTACAAAGGGATTCCCGACGAGTATGAGCCCATTGAGGTTTCACCCCTAACAGCATTCAGGAGGCTCCAACCCCCGCTGCAGTGGCCCCCTCTTGAGCCTTGCGATTCCTATGGTAGTCTAGCTGACACCTATTTTCTGCATCATCCGAACCCCCACACTACGTCGGAAATACACCTAATTAATTGGTCAAGCTGCTCTATCTCAGCATGTAGTCGGCACGGTAAAACCAGGTTACATGCTCCATGAACCGGTCTTTAGAACACAGACAAATACTGAACACAAACTCGAGTCTCGTGCACGCAGCACCAACCAAAGCGTTCAGCTTGTCTAGATTTCTATCTCTATCATGATTCATCACATATCATCAATAGTAAATAATCGAGTTTTTCAATTCATATCCACCAATTCTAAGCATGGCTAAGCATAGATGAATATCCATAATAATGATACTAAGTAACTCCCAACCCATGCTACAAAACTTACTAGCATGGGTTTCATAGTTCATTTGACAATGCAAGTAATTCTAACTACACATCCTAGCTTAGGTGCAAAGTGGTCAAAGACACTTGTCTTTTTTTTTGTATCGTTGCTCAGTCCAGTGGTTGAACTCTTGATCTTCAAAGTCTTCGCTTTGTTTCTTGATCGTCACATGTACACGTATACATTAGAGGGTTCGTGCTGTTAAGAATAATGAGCTTGTATTATTCAGGAGGCAGGTGGCCTCTATAAATAGATGTACAGAGATGGTCAATTAACATAAAAGCCCTTATGCAAAAGGGAAATATAAAAACACACCCCTACACCTCTAACACCCCCCCTCAAACTCAAGGTGCGTCACGAACACTGAGTTTGGAGAGATAAAAACAATGCTGAGCTCTAGTCTGTGCCTTCGTGAAGAAATCAGCTAGCTGGAGCTCTGAAGGCACATACTGAAGATCAACAACACCATCCTGTACCTGCGCTCGTGTATAAGAAGCATCAACACCAATATGCTTGGTAAGCTCATGCTTGACCGGATCACGAGCAATGCTGATAGCACCTGTACTGTCAGATAAAAGAGGAGTCGGCATACCAGCAGAAACACCAAAGTCCTCAAGCAACCAGCGCAACCAAGTCACCTCTGCACTCACAAGAGCCATAGCACGCAACTCAGCCTCTGCACTCGAACGAGAAACTGCTACCTGCTTCTTAGTCTTCCAAGCAATGAGGGAACCACCAAGAAAAACACAATAGGCAGAAAGAGATCGACGATCAGAGGGATCACTAGCCCAAGTAGCATCAGAATATGCTTTGAGCTGTAAAGAGCTAGAGCGTGAAAAGAACAAGCGTCTAGAGATAGTCCCACGAAGGTAACGCAAGACACGAAGCAAGTGACTATAGTGGACCTGGGTGGGAGCAGAAACAAACTGACTCAGAATGTGAACAGCATACGAGATATCAGGACGAGTGACACCAAGGTACACGAGACTCCCTACAATATGACGGTAACGAGTAGAATCATCAAGAAGCTCACCATCAGTGGCTCGAAGATGGACATTGAGTTCCATGGGAGTCTCAACAGTCCGGTGATCAGTAAGAGAAGCCCGATCAAGAAGATCCTGAATGTACTTCTCTTGAGACAGATAAATTCCCTCAGAAGAGGAGGAAACCTCAATCCCAAGAAAGTAGCGAAGAGGACCAAGATCGGACATAAGAAACTGCTCACTGAGACGGGCCTTCACAAAGGCTATGTACTCTGAATCATCTCCGGTGATGATCATGTCATCAACATAGAGAAGAAGAAGAGTCCGACCTCGTGACGAAGTATGCACAAAAAGCGCTGGATCATGAGCACTGGCAGAGAAACCAGCAGCAGTGACCACAGACGCAAAGCGCTGAAACCAAGCACGAGGAGCCTGCTTAAGGCCATAAAGAGAACGCCGAAGGCGACAGACCATACCCTCAGGAACAGAATACCCAGGTGGTGGCTGCATATAAACCTCCTCACGCAGCTCACCATTAAGAAAAGCATTCTTTACGTCAAGCTGAGAGATGGACCAATCACGAACAGAGGCCACAGCAAGCAGAGTGCGAACTGTGGTCATGTGAGCGACAGGAGCAAAGGTCTCATCATAGTCACGACCATGTTTCTGCTGGAAGCCACGGGCAACTAATCGAGCCTTATATCGCTCAAGTGAACCATCCGAACGAGTCTTAACCTTATAGACCCACTTACAGGTGATGGGCCGAACACGTGGGGGACAGGGCACAAGTTCCCACGTGCCGGTGCGCTCGAGAGCAGCAATCTCCTCAGCCATCGCATGCTGCCATTCCTGATGAGGAACAGCATCACGATACGTAGCCGGCTCAGAAAGAGCAGTAGCAGCAAAGCTAGAAGGAGAGTACCGATCAGGAGGCTGGCGAGAACGATAACCTCGTCCTAGGGGCTGGTCAAGAGAAGAATCATCAGAAGGAGATGATTCCTTAGGAGAAGAAGGCGTATCCGGAGAGTCAGACAGAGTTGGAGAAGCTGAGACATCAGATGACTCAACTGGAGTAGACGGCTCATCAGAAGAAGATGGCACATCTGTAGGGGGCACAACTCGTCGAGTATAGACTCGCGTCACTGGAGCCTTCAAAGCATAATCAGGAACCATCGAAGAAGGTTCCGAAGAAGAGGAGGTCATGGATGGAGGTACTGAGTGTGAAGGAGAAACACTCACAACTGGAGCATCAGGAAGGAAAAGGAATGAAATAGGATCAACCACAGACACAGAAGAAGTATCAGAAGATGGTCGGGGATAGAAAGGACGTGTCTCATCAAAAACAACATCCCGTGAAATTCTCATCCGTCGACCAACCGTATCCCAACAACGATATCCCTTATGCTCCGAGCTGTAGCCTAGGAAAACACACTCAACAGACTGAGCAGTCAACTTAGTGCGCTCGCGTGGTGCAAGCAACACGTAACACACACAGCCAAAGAGACGAAGGCTAGTGTAATCAGGCATCTTGCCTGTAAGGCGCTCAAAGGGAATTCCACCTTTAAGGGTAGACAATGGCTGAATGTTAATTAAGAATGTGGCAGTAGAAACAGCCTCAGCCCAAAAATGAGGTGGAACAGAAGATGCAATCAGAAGAGTGCGAGCTGTCTCAAGGAGATGTCGATGCTTGCGCTCTGCAACGCCATTCTGAGCATGAGCACCTGGACAAGAGAATTGTGCAAGTGTTCCTTGCTCAGAAAGAAAATGGCGAAGAGCATCGGATAGATACTCACCAGCAGAGTCAGCTCGAAAAATACGAATAGAGGTGTCAAACTGAGTATGGACCATAGTCGAGAATGATTTATAGATAGATAACGCCTCACTGCGATGCTTCATGAAGTAGACCCATGTGTGGCGAGAAAAATCATCTATAAAAATAATATAATATCGATGTCCTCCTTTTGAAACAAAAGGAGCAGGGCCCCATACATCAGAATGAACAAGATCAAAAGGACGCTTAGACACTGACTCGCTAGAAGGATAAGGAAGCTGAATCTGCTTCCCTAGCCGACAACCCTGACAATGAGCTAAAGACTCGGAACTAGAAACCGATCCTAAAACACCTCGACGAACTAGAATGGAGAGGCGAGAGCCACAAAGATGACCCAAACGGTGGTGCCACTGAGCAAACGTCGAAGTGGACGAAGCAGCAAGAGTGGAGCCGACTGAACTGGTAGGTGCAGCGGAAGGAAGACGAAGCCAGTCAAGCTCCCAAAGACGCTGTGAGTCAAGACGACGAGGGCCAGTACCAAGCAGGCGACCCGTGCGACGATCCTGAACATAGCAACAATCATGATCAAGAATCACTCGACAATCATTATCAGTGAGTTGACCAGCAGATATAAGTTGCATTGTAAGTCCAGGAACAAAAGAAACAGTAGGAACAGCAAAAGAGTCAGATAGAAGAGTGCCCTGTCCAATAACCGAAAGAGGAGAACCATCGGCGGTATGAACAATAGAAGGACGGTAAGAAAGACTCAAGGAGGACAAACTGGTACGATAAGGAGTCATATGGAACGAAGCACCAGAGTCAAGAATCCATGGACAAGTACCTGGAGCAGAAGTAGAAGGTGGTCCCTCAGTGGAAGACGAAGAAGCAGCAACAGCATTACTCGAAGACGTACAAGACTGAGTCACAGAACCAGCAGCTCCCGATGGTGCAGAGGTAGCAAGGCGACGAAGAAGCATGAGTAACTGGGCATCCGTAGTAGCAGAACTCACCTGAGATCCTCCAGCACTAGAACCACCAGCACCCTGTGAAGACCGACGAGCCTGAGCCTTCCTCTTTTTGAAACAAGACGTCTCCTCATGACCATCTTTACCACAGTAATCACAATGACGAGCACGAGCACCACGCCCCCCTGGCGCTGAAGGAGGAGGAGCTAAAGTCGATACCGGCAACGAAGAAGTAGTGTGCATAGGTGTCGAAGAACGAGCTGCCAACACTGAAGATGGACGTAGCAATCCTGCAGCCTGAAGACGAGTCTCCTCGTTGCGGACACTCGTTAGAGCATCCATAAGAGAGACACAAGGGTGACGAGCAAGCAGCTGCGCACGAAGAGGCTCAAATTCAGCACGAAGACGAGTCAGAAAATCATAGGTGCGTCGAAGCTCAAGTGCAGCCTTCTGACTCTGACATGAGGAGCAAGTATCTGTCGACAACCGCGGACCAAGAGCATCAAGCTGACGCCAAATAGCAGACATCTGACCGAAAAACTCCTCCACTGAAGCATCTCCCTGCTGCAAAAGCTGCTCCTGACGAATAGCAACAAGATAGGTAGACTGTCCAGTAGGCTCGTATCGAGAGCGAAGAAAATCCCACATCAGATATGCATGCTCAAACTCAACTATATCTGCAGCAAGACGATCCTCCATACTGGCAGCAAGAATAGCAGCAGCTCGAGCATCATCATCCAACCAAGTCTTGTATAAACTGATGTGAGACTGATATGCAGAGATACGTGCATCATAATCCGTCAACATCTTCTTCTTATCATCATCAGTAGTCTGATCTGAAATAACAGGCTCTGAAGGAACTGCAGGGCAAGACGGGCATTTGAGATCGCCTGTAAGATACTCCCATAGTCGTAGACCACGCATATGCAGACGCATGCGAGGAACCCAGTCACGGTAATTAGTGCCATCAAAAAGCACGGGACACCGCATAACTGGAAATCCACCTGAGGAAGTCATCATGATATGACTCGACGACGACAAGAGTGCAAAAGAAAAGAAATAAAGAGAAAGAAAGAAAAAAAAAATAAAGAAGAAAATAAAAATTAACAATAATAAGAAAACATTTTCTTTTCTGCTATTTTCTCTCTCTCCTTTTTTTTTCTTTTTCTTTTTTTTTTCTTTTTTTTTCTTTTCTCTTTTTTTTTTCTTAACCCTACCGCCGCCGCCTACCGAAAGAAAGGCGGCTGCTCACGGGCGAGCTGCAGGCCACTCAGATCCAACAGCAGGACCGGCGCTCACGTTGCCTGTTCAGGCACGCGAAAGAACCAGGCAGCAGCGCCAAAAGTAGCAGCTACACGGGGACCGATGAAGAACCAAGCAGCAGCGCCAAAAGGCTGCGATTTCCAGGCAGCAGCAGCCTACGACAGGGCTAGGAACAGAGATGCTCGTGAGCAGCTCCGGATAACTCACCAGAAAAAAAAGGAGTAGTGGTAGAGATCCACCGGTCAGCAAAAACAAAGCCGCCGGTGAGAGATCGCCGGGTGGAGAGAAAAAGAAAACTCTAACCCTAATTTTTCTCTGATACCATGTTAAGAATAATGAGCTTGTATTATTCAGGAGGCAGGTGGCCTCTATAAATAGATGTACAGAGATGGTCAATTAACATAAAAGCCCTTATGCAAAAGGGAAATATAAAAACACACCCCTACACCTCTAACACGTGCGGCCCTGGAAGGAGAGGATAATGGCTCGCGGCGTGGAAGAGTGGCGACGTTCTTCGGGCACTGTCGGGATCGCCATTGACATGTCCTTCCCGCACGTTCTTCGGGTCTGAGACGCGTTCTAGAGCAAGGCAAAGGTGTCGAGGTGGTTAGTGCAAATGAAAAACTGAACGAAATTGGTGGAACATCGTGAAGGGCGAAAAACCTCATCGGAGCTTGTCGGAGTTGGGGTTCCAACGCCAATCCGCGTCGGGGAACTTCCGGAAGAGCTTTCCGACAACCCGAGAGGAAGAGCGTACCTAGTAGCAACTCATCGCCATCATGCACCCGCCGATGTAGAGGGGAGGCACGCGGACCGAGGTCTTCTCCAGCGGGCTGCAGACAAGGAGCCTTGAGCTCCGGGGGACTCCCGAGGGACTGTGCAGAAATTGTGGTCAAGGATGGGACTAGAAACTCTCTTGGGTCATTTACTTCTTTCAACGGATCATCCTCACTTCTCCCAGCATATTGAAGGCGTACAAATGAGACCTGAATAACCTGGTGTTCTCTGAACATCCACTGCATCAGCACCGTCATTTTGCTTTTGCTGTGTTCCTCCTTGATCGGTTCTTGACAACGGAGCAACTGTACTGTCAAGCAATTTGCCCCACCAATGTGCTGCAGGTTGAGCCCGCTAGGGTATTCTGGCATGGCGAAGCGGACCGTGCCATGAGGCGCCCCCACACAAACTCAACAAACTCCTGCAGGAATCCCGTGAACTCCTTCTCGTACTTCTCCATGTAAAGATGGAGGTGGTTGAAGACGTAGTAGTCGACGAGGAAGGCGAGGCAGAGGAACGCCGTGGCGAGGAAAGCACGCGTCGAACGCCGCCGGATCGCGTCGGCGCCAAATTCACAGCCGCGGCCGTACAAGACGCCATAGACCTAGCGGCACCAACACCCCTGCGATGTCACGAGAGAGATGATCCGCCCGGTCGTTCCCAGCTCGTTTTGCACACCGAGCAAGAGTGCGGATCCGCCAGCGCCTTGGGGTGCGATAGCAGCCGCAACGAAAGAAATCCGAAATGCGGGCACATGGGGAGGCGAGTAGGGCCGACGGAGCAGGTCGACGAGGAGTCCACGGGCGGGCGGCGCTCGAAACCGGCAGCGCCGTTGCCGACATGGCCTGCACCACCCGCACCCGAATCTCCTCCTTCTCGGTCCCCTCTTGCGCCTCAATCACCAGCGCACGCGACGAGGAAAGCAACTGCCGGACGTGGACGAGGTGCTTGAGGGCCAGCGGTGCGGGCAGCAGGCGCGGGGCGAGCGGGAGAGGCGGCGCGCGGCGCTCGGCGTCGGGACGGAGGAGGTGTGGGCGGAGACCGGCGGGGGCGAGGGGAGAGTGACGGGGCGAGCGGTGTTAGTATCTGAAGTATTACTCTCATGGAGAGGATGACACTAAGAGTTGGGAAATTTTTCTTGTTTCATTCCACACACAATGCCATGCCCAACCTAGGGGTTGGGGTTACATATTTATAGCTAAGGCAGCCAAGCATATACCTAGATGCTAGTCTAAGATGGTGTCCTACCAAAGGACTAATATGCTGTCCTCTTGGACTAAGATGTTGTCCTACCAAAGGACTAAGATGCTGTCCTACCAAAGGACTAATATGCTGTCCTCTTGGTCTAAGATGCTGTCCTACCAAAGGAATAAGATGCTGTCCTACCAAAGGACTAATATGATGTCCTACTAAGGACTGAGATGCTGTCCTAAGTAGGGGCCACACAGACCAAGAGTACAAGACTTATTCCTTCATTCTCCCCCTAAGTCTTGTGCGTTGTCTTGTGGGAGAGTTGGACCATCCCGATCCCGGAGCAAAGCTCAAGGAACATGATTCTCCTAAGGGGCTTGGTGAGCAGGTCTGCAAGCTGGTCCTTGGTGTTGATGTAGCACGCCTTGATGCTCCCTTCCTCCAAGCAGCCTCAGAGGAAGTGGTACCTCACCCGGATGTGCTTGCTCCGTTCATGAAAGACAGGGTTCTTTGCTAGAGCCAGAGCGGACTTGTTGTCCACCCTGAGTTCCACCGCTCCGGTGTCTTTGCCGAGGAGATCACCAAGCAGTCGAACTAGCCAGAGCGCCTGAGTCGAAGCAGTAGAGGCCGCTATGTACTCGGCCTCGTAGCTAGACAGGGCCACCACCTGCTGCTTGACCGACTGCCAGCTAACGAGGCACTTGGTGAGAAAGAAGAGAATCCCGCTCGTGCTCTTGCTAGTGTCGATGGTCGCTGTCGCTGTACCCGACAAGGTGTGCCTCCCCAGGGCACCTCGGGTAGTAGAGGCCGTGGTCGAGAGTGTCGACAACGTAGCGGATGATCCTCTTCACAGCCTGCTGGTGCTCCGTCGTCGGTCGCTGCATGAACCGACTGACGTAGCCGACAGAGAATGCCAAGTACGGCCGTGTGTGGGCGAGGTAGCGAAGGCTCCCCACAAGACGTCGATACTGCGTGGCGTCCACCTCCTCCGTCGTGCTGTTGCGGCTCAGCTTTAGTCTCTCCATGGGAGTGAGAGCTGGGTTGCAGTCTGCGAGCCCAGCCAGCTCAACAATGCGCTTGGCGTAGGCAATCTGTCGAAGCATGATCCCGGAGTCGGCCTGGTGCACCTCGATCCCCAGGTAGAAGGAGAGAGATCCCAGGTCACTCATCTGGAAGGTGGCTTTCATTGCTTCCTTGAATGCTGCCACCTCCGCATCCTTGGTGCCGGTGATCACCAAGTCGCCGACGTAGACACCCACCTGTAGGGCATTTCCTCCATTGCCCCGTCGGTAGATGGCCGCCTCGTGCGGGCTTTGCTCGAAGCCCATCCCCTTGAGCGTGGAGTCCAACTTGGCATTCCACGCCCTTGGTGCCTGCCGCAGGCCATAGAGGGTCTTGCGCAGGCTCAACACCTTGCCCTCCTTGCCAGGAATCGTAAATCCCGGCGGCTGGTGCACATAGACCTCCCCCTTTAAATCGCCGTTAAGAAACGCCGACTTGACATCCATGTGCTGAACCCGCCAGCCTCCCAGAGCAGCCAGCGCAAGGAGTCACACAGATTCCATCCGCGCCACGGGCGCGAAGGCATCGTCGAAGTCGATCCCCTCCTGTTGCACGAAACCGCGTGCCACCAAGCGAGCCTTGTGCTTGACGATGGCGCCGGCTTCATCCCTCTTCAGCTTGAACACCCACTTAAGGGTGATTGCGCGGTGACCATGAGGGAGGTCAGCAAGCTCCCAGGTGCGGTTGTTCTCAACCGCGTCCATCTCCGACTGCATCGTGGCACGCCACGCCGCTTGTCTCTCAGCCTCCGCGAAAGACCGAGGCTCGCCGTCGTTGCACGCAGGATGCAACTGCGCCTCCAGATCGCGAGGGACCAGTCCTGGCACCAATTGGTCAACAAGAAGATCCTCCATCGTACGATACCGCAACGGCTCGCCATCGTGGTACGCGTCGATGCGCTCCTCGTCGTGGGAGAGCGGAGTAATGAACTACACCGGTTTGTGCTCGACACGAGCTAGTGTCGGAGTGGACGTACCCGGAGGGATGGCAGTCGGTGCTGGAGTGCGTGGGGTCGTCGGCTGTGGTGGTGGAGAGGTCGTCGCAACCGAGGTCGTGACTGGGGAGCGTGGCGCTGAAGTAGGTGGAGAAGAGCTGCCTACTCCCTCAGTTCCCTTGAAGTGGACGTACTCGACGATGAAGTTGTCGTATGTCGGAGTCGAGCTGTCGTCTACCGCCTTGTCCCATGCCCATCCTCGCCCTTCATTGAACACTACATCACGTGCCGTGCGCACGCGCTGTGTTCCTGGGTCGAGAATGCGGTAGGCCTTCGAGCCCTTCGCGTAGCCGATGAACACCCCTGGAGTGCTCCTGTCGTCGAGCTTGCTGATGTGGCCAAACTCCTTGGCAAATGCTAGGCAGCCGAAGACCCATAGGTGAGAGACTGTCGGCTTGCGCCCATGCCAAGCCTTGTACGGCGTCCTGCCGTTGAGAGCCTTGGTGGGCGAGCGGTTGAGGATGTAGACCGCCGTCACCACCGCCTCTCCTCAGAAGATAGCCGCCATTTCCCTCTGCTTGATGAGGGCCCGAGCCATCCCCACAATCGTCTGGTTGCGTCGCTCGACGACGCCGTTCTGCTGCGGGCTGTACGGCGCGGAGTAGTGGTGCTGAACACCCTCATCCGCGCAGTATGACGCGAATTCAGCCGCCGTTGTCGGTGCGCAGCACGCGCAGCTTGCGGCCGTACTCCGCCTCCGCAATGGCCTGCGTGTGCCTGATGGCGTTCGCAACCTCTCCCTTGCTGCCGAGGACCATCACCCACATGTAGCGGGAAAGGTCATCGACAAGCAGCAGGAAGTAACGTCGTCCTCCTGGTGTAGCCGGTGTCACCGGGCCACACAAGTCCCCGTGCACGAGGTCGAGCCGCTCCTTGGCTCGGAAACTCGAATGCTGGGGAAAGGGGAGCTGCCTCTGCTTTGTCACTACGCAGACATCGTAGAACTGCTCCACATGGTCAAGGCACGGCAGGCCCCGTACCATCTCCTTGGCACTGAGCCGCTTCAGGGCCTTGAAGTGAAGGTGGCCAAAACGCTCATGCCACTGCCACGCCTCGTCATCCCGGCGAGTAGCAAGGCAGAGAGGTTGTGCTACCTGCACGTTAAGGACGTAGAGTCGATTGGTGCCTCTGGTTACCTTGGCAAGAAGGCGACGATGGCGATCCCAAATCCTCATGACTCTGTCCTTGATCTCCACGCGCGAACCGTTCTCATCCAGCTGGCCCAGGCTGATGATAGAGTTCCTCAACGCGGGGATGTAGTAGACTCCGACGAGCAGCTTGTGCTCACCAGACTCGGCGGTGAGGATGACGGAGCCGACGCCCTTGATCTCCACACCAGAGGTGTCCCCAAACTTGACGGAGCCTCGAACATTGGGGTCGAACTCAGTGAAGAACTCCCGTCGACCAGTCATGTGATGGGTGGCGCCGGTGTTGAGGCACCACCCGTCAGTCTTGTCGTTGCTGGAGCCGTCACCGAGAAAGGCGTGTGCTCTCGGCTCATCGATGTGAAGGAGAGCCACTGCGGTCGATGCCACTGGAGGTGGCTCGATGCTTGCGTGCGCCAGGAGCAGAGCCGGCTCCTCCTCCACCTGTGCGACGTGGGCCTGGCCACGTCGTTGCTGCCGACACTCCCTGGCCTAATGACCAAGCTTGCCACAGTTGTGGCAGGTGTCGTCTCGTGCTGGCTTCCGGTTGCTGGCGGCGCCGCTTTGGGTGCCTCCGTGGGTGCCCCCCCTCGGCACGTCTTTGCGCCCCAGCTTGGGCACCTCCGCGCCCCTTGCTTGGCTTGCCGCGCTTGCGGCCACCTTTCGAGGAGGAGGGCTCCCCCTTCTCCCTGTCACCTTGGCAGGCCTCCCATTGCTCCCGAGTGAGATGTAGCTTCCCTCCGATGGTGAAGGCCCCGAGAGAGGCTGAGATTCGTCGCTGTCGATGACCTTGAGGCGGCCTATCGCCTCTTCGATCGACATCGTGGATGTTGCAATTCCGGCGCTGAAACTACCTCTGTTCTTGCTGAACAAGCTGATCTGCCCTAGCAGATCAATCTGTCTTCCCTGAAGACAGACCAGAAAAATCTTCAGCCAACAACAGAGGAATAACAGCAACTGTTTAGGGAAACAGAACAGCCGCAGGCTTGATTCAGCTTCTGCTCCTGCGCTGGACAGAGCAGAACAGAGAGTCACGCCAGGTTCTGTTCCAGCAGAACAGAACAGGGGAGATCAGGAGCCGCCGGATCTGTTCTGGTGTTGAAGAGACGCAGAATAGAGGTGGGGAACAGAGGTGGCGGCTGGTTCTAGCCCCTGGTGGCGGCTAGGGCTGCAGAGGGAGGCGGCGGCTAGGGCAGGAGCTAGGCGGCGGCTAGGGCAGAAGCTGTGCGGCGGCTAGGGCAGAGGCTAGGCCGGCGGCTAGGGCAGGAGGGAGAGAGGCGGCTAGGGTTAGAAAAGTGGAGGAAAATTTTCTGTATTGATCTCTCTCAATTTGGGGTGTTTTTGGCTTGTATATATAGCCCCCCCTTACAAGAGTCCTAATCTGTTACAAAGGATCTTTTAATCTATCTCTAAGAAGATTAAACTCAAAAACCTTCTAGAAAGGGGGCCCGGCCTGGGCCAGGGCTGACCAGCCCACTTGGCCCAGTTCTGGCCGCCCTGGGCCAGGGAGGGGCCGGCCTGGGCCAGGGGCAGATCAGCCCACATTCTCCTCCTGATCCTGACACTGGCCCATGTCTAGAATCCCGATCCTTCTTCTCATCTCCACGAACTTCTGTCTTCCAAGAGCCTTGGTCAAGATGTCCGCTATCTGGTCTTGAGTGGAGATTTGCTCAAGCACAATAGTACCGCCGTCCACACACTCCCGCATGTAGTGGTACTTGACGTCGATGTGCTTGCTCCTATCATGGTGTACCGGATTCTTGCTCAAGTCTATGGCGGACTTGTTATCAACCCGCAGCACCGGTGCCTTCATCCTTTCAGCCAAGTCTTCCATCAGTCGTGCCATCCATACACCTTGACATGCTCCTTGAGCTGCTGCGATATACTCTGCTTCACATAAGGACAAGGCCACCACCTTCTGCTTGCAGGACTGCCATGAAACGGGGCTGTTTCCAAGACAAAACAACACCCCGCTTGTGCTCTTGCGGTCCTCCACGTCTCCTGCATAGTCACTATCCGAGTACCCAATAAGCTCCATGTCTCCTCCTCTTGCATAGAAGACTCCATAGTTGATTGTACCCGCTATGTAGCGTACAATGCGTTTGACTGCAGCAAAGTGATCCTCCTTGGGCTCCTCCAGAAACCGACTCACGTACCCGACCGAGTAGGCAAGATCGGGACGTGTGTTCACCAAGTATCGCAGCCCTCCAACCAAGCTCCTATAGTCCGTTGCATGCACCAACGGGCTATCACTTGTCTTGCAAAGCTTGAGGCCTTGCTCCATGGGAAATGCACAGGGATTGCATCCTTCCAGGCCAGCTTTAGAGACAAGTTTGGAAGCGTAGGCCGCCTGCCCAACGCTTATCCCTTCTTCAGTCTGCCGCACCTCCAGGCCAAGATGATACGACAAGAGGCCCAAGTCGCTCATCTTGAACCGCTTCATCATCTCCTCCTTGAACTTCTTGATCGTGCCACCTCCTGTAATCACGAGGTCGTCGACGTACACACCGACGATGAGCTTCTCCTTTGCGGCTCCACGGAAGTAGATCCCGTGCTCGCCCGTACTCTTCTGGAAACCAAGTGATAGCAAGCTATCGTTGAGCTTGGCATTCCAGGCCCTGGGCGCCTGACGAAGTCCATATAAAGCTTTCTTGAGCCGATACACCTTGTGTTCGGCTCCGTCGATGATGAAGCCAACGGGTTGGGAGACGTACACCTCCTCCATCAAGTCGCCGTTCAGGAAGGCGCTCTTCACGTCCATGTGGTGTACCTCCCACCCCTTGTGTGCAGCAACTGCAAGGAGCAAGCGAATAGATTCGAGACGAGCTACAGGAGCAAATACCTCGTCAAAGTCTATTCCTTGCCGTTGGACATAGCCTTTTGCCACCAGTCTAGCCTTGTGCTTCACCACCTCCCCATGCTCGTCCTTCTTCACCTTAAACACCCATTTGAGGCCAATGGACTTGTGTCCTGCAGGAAGATCAACAAGTTGCCAAGTCTTGTTTTCTTCTATGGACTCCATCTCCTCGAGCATGGCCCGTCTCCAGCACGGGTGTTCCTCAGCATCGGCGAAGGACGTGGGCTCCTCCGCGGTGGTGAACATAAGCTCCCCCTCCTCCAAGCTTGGTGGGCGCTCAGCCCGACCAGGAGGGGTGAGGGTTCCCAGCACGTTGCGCATCGTGCGGAACCGAAGTGCAGCGTTGTCGTCGTGGTAGGCATCGACGTTGCTGCCGACGTCCGTCGGCGGCGTGGCGAAGCGGATGGGCCGTGGAGGGTGCCGGGGCGTGACGAAGGTGCTGGAATCTTCAAGTACGGAACCCCCCACTGCTGTTGACCCCCGTGCAGGACTGTCCCAGCCCCGATTTGCGCTGGACAGCCCCTGCAGGGGCCCTTGGGGCGACGCTGCAGGTGCTGGACTCTCTCCAGCAGGTCTGGAGGCTGGCGCAGGAACTCCTAGGGTCTGTACAGACCCTTCTGTGCCCCTCCTGGGCACTGCAGGGGTGCTGTTCGGCCCCTCCGGACCCTGCAGCACCTCTCCGGGTGCTGAAACAGCGGGTCCAGCACCTGCTGGACCTAAGGAGTCGACGTGGAAGGCGGTGTAGTCCTCTTCTCCTGCTCCTTCTCCCCAGTCCCACTTGGCCGCCTCGTCGAATATCACGTCACGTGATATGTGTGTACGCCCATCAGCCGGATTATACATCCGATATCCCTTCGTCCCTGCAGCATAGCCAAGAAAAATCATCGGAGTACTCCGGTCTTCCAACTTTTTCAGGTGGGGGCGCGTGTTCTTGACATGCCCCACGCACCCAAAAGTTCGGAAATAATTGACGGCTGGTCGCTCTCCATGCCAAGCTTCATATGGCGTCTTCCCGTCGAGGCCGCGGGTAGGGGATCGATTCAGGATATAGACAGCCGTGATAACTGCCTCACCCCAAAATATCCCGGGCATACCCTTTGCCTTCAACATGCTCCTCGCCATGCCGACCACCGTCTGGTTGCGCCGCTCCACAACCCCGTTTTGCTGCGGCGTATACGGGGCTGTGAGCTGACGTTGTACTCCGTGCTGAGCGCAGTACTCGCCGAACTCCTGTGAGGTGAACTCCCCTCCGTGATCAGTACGGAGTAACTTCAGCCTCCTCCCGGACTCTAATTCAGCTGTTGCCTTGAATTGCTGAATTAAGTCTGGCGCCTTGTCCTTGGTTGCTAGAAGATAAAGCCACATATAGCGGCTCATGTCATCCACAAGCAACAAGAACATCTTCTTGCCACCTGGAGTCGTCGGCGTGATAGGCCCGCAGATGTCGCCGTGGACAAGGTCGAGCGCGCCCTCCGCGCGCCGCCGAGCTTGCTTGGGGAAGCTGGAGCGCCTCTGCTTCCCGACCAAGCAAGCTTCGCACAATTGATCGACATGATCAATTTGCGGAAGCCCGAGCACCATCTCCTCTCGTGCCAACTTCCGAAGCGCCTGGAAGCCGACGTGTCCGTAGCGTTCGTGCCAACGCCACGCAACATCATCACGCCTTGCGGTTAGGCAAACCGGACGTGTGATGTTGAGCCTGATGGAGTACAGCTTGCTGTCGTCGCGCTGAACTCGTGTGAGGAGACGCTGCTGCTCATCCCGTATGTGCATCACTCCTCCTTGCACCGTGATGCTGTAGCCATCCTCATCCAGCTGGCCGACGCTGATGAGGTTGGTGGTGAGGCGTGGGATGAGGTAGACGCCGGTGAGCCTCCTGTGCTCACCCGTCTTGGCGGCGAATAGAACCGTACCCTTCCCCTGGATACGCACAACGGAATTATCGCCGAACTTGATGGTTCCGACGATGTTTTCGTCGAGCTCGGAGAAGACGGCGCGCGAACCCGTCATGTGGTTGGTCGCGCCCGTGTCGAGGTACCAACGAGTGTCGTCAAAGGCATCGTCGTTGCTGCGGTGAGCGAAGACACGTCCCTCCACTATCTCCAGTGGGCGCATAGGACGTTCCTGTACAGGCTCCTCCTGTACTGAGGCCACCCTTGTCATAAACAAGGCGCCCTCCTCCTCCGCCTTTGCCACGAAAGCCTGCTGCTGCGGCTCCTCCTTAGGCTTCGACCGACACTCCCTGGCCCAGTGGCCCTTCTTCCCGCACTTCCTGCATTGGTCCCGCGGAATATCCTTCCCGGAACCTCCCTTCTTGCCTCCGTTCTTCTTGGGCGGGCCCTTTCGGCCGCCCCTCTTAGAAGAACCCGCGGACTGGGTAGACCGCTCCTTCCGCTGTGCCTCCCACTCCTCCCGAGTGAGGTACAGCTGGTCGTTGTGTACTCCTCCCTTCCGCTGCGTCGAGTCGAAAGCGTTCTCAGCCGCCCTGAGACGCCCCGTCACCTCCGACAAGGTGAGGGTCGACACGTCCAGCAGTGTCGTGATCGCCACCACGATCTGTTGGAAGCGTTCTGGAACGCTTCGCAGGAGCTTCTCCACGGCTCTCTCTTCTCCTATCTCCTCCCCTAGTGACGCAAGCCGTGATAGCATGCCACTCAGGCGGAGGGAGAAGTCCTCCACACTTTCACCATCCTTGAAGACAACGTCTTCAAACTCCTTCCGGAGTTGCTGCGCCGTCGTCTTCTTCACGCGGTCGGCCCCGACCCGCATGATGGCGATCGTGTCCCATGCCTCCTTCGCCGTCCTCTTTTCTCCGATCGTCGTGATCATCTCCGGCGGGACAGCGCTAACCAAGATGTCAAGCGCCATCATGTCTTCCTGCTCGCTCACGTTCCCCTCCTCCACGGCCTTCCAAAGCAGCCGCGCCTTCAGCTTGATCTTCATCATGACAGCCCACTCCGCGTAGTTGGTCTTGGTGAGCACGGGGAACCCCGTCCCGGTGTTCACCTCACGAGCTGCTGGTGAGGGTGTGCCATGGCTGATGGCGCTGCCGCTGCTTGTAGGTGTAGACGACATCTTGCAGAATTCAGCCTAGGGTTGAAACACACTCTGATACCACGAATGTTGCAATTCCGGCGCTGAAACTACCTCTGTTCTTGCTGAACAAGCTGATCTGCCCTAGCAGATCAATCTGTCTTCCTGAAGACAGACCAGAAAAATCTTCAGCCAACAACAGAGGAATAACAGCAACTGTTTAGGGAAACAGAACAGCCGCAGGCTTGATTCAGCTTCTGCTCCTGCGCTGGACAGAGCAGAACAGAGAGTCACGCCAGGTTCTGTTCCAGCAGAACAGAACAGGGGAGATCAGGAGCCGCCGGATCTGTTCTGGTGTTGAAGAGACGCAGAATAGAGGTGGGGAACAGAGGTGGCGGCTGGTTCTAGCCCCTGGTGGCGGCTAGGGCTGCAGAGGGAGGCGGCGGCTAGGGCAGGAGCTAGGCGGCGGCTAGGGCAGAAGCTGTGCGGCGGCTAGGGCAGAGGCTAGGCCGGCGGCTAGGGCAGGAGGGAGAGAGGCGGCTAGGGTTAGAAAAGTGGAGGAAAATTTTCTGTATTGATCTCTCTCAATTTGGGGTGTTTTTGGCTTGTATATATAGCCCCACCTTACAAGAGTCCTAATCTGTTACAAAGGATCTTTTAATCTATCTCTAAGAAGATTAAACTCAAAAACCTTCTAGAAAGGGGGCCCGGCTTGGGCCAGGGCTGACCAGCCCACTTGGCCCAGTTCTGGCCGCCCTGGGCCAGGGGCAGATCAGCCCACAGTGGAGAGGTCCAGCAGAGACTCGATCGAGCGATCTACTTGTACTTCTCGGGGATGCAACGGAAGAGCTTCTCGACGGCTTTCTCCTCGTTGTAGGTGTCGTCGCTGAACTGCACCATCTTCTGCAGTAGTGTGTTGAGACGGAGAGCAAAATCATCAACATCCTCACCTGGTTTGAAGGTCAGGTTCTCTCACTCCTTGCGGAGTGCCTGCAGTGTGGTCTTGCGGGCGCGGTCGCTGCCGATGCGTGCTGCAGCGATGGCGTCCCAGGCCTCCTTGGCAGTCTGCTTATTGGAAAGCGAGAACTGCATCTCGGGCGGTACTGCAGCAATGAGAGCATCCAGTGCCCGTCGATCCTTGTAGTAGTCGACATCGCCATACCGGACTGCTTCTCACATGTGCCGCACTTGAAGCCGTATCCTCATCACCGCGGCCCACTCGACGTAGTTTGTCTTGGTGAGGGTAGGCCACCCACCGCCGGGACCAACGTCCCTGACAATGGCTTGGATCCCGTGGTGACCACGGTACCTGTTCGGGGAGGGAGAGTCGCGCCACTTGTAATTGCCTCGATCTTCGTCGACCCAACCACCCCTGTCGGGAGCGTTGCCAGCGCGTCCGCGCCCGTCTGGGCTACAACCGCCACACTCATGGGGGTGCGCGTCTGCCCACTGTGCCGTCGGTAGAATCAGAGCCTCTGTCGCTACCGCTACGCAGAGCCTCAAGCTCTGTTGCAGCCGCACGCGCTGCATCCGCAGCCGTTGCTGCTTCTACTTCCGCCTTCGCCGCTGCCAGTTCCGCCGCCGCCAGTCTCGCCGCTCTCGCTGCAGCCTCTGCCGCTGCTTGCTCGCGTTCTTCAGCCGCGGCGACCTCGGCCTCCTGCCGATGCCGCGCGCTCGAAGCGACCGGGTGCTGAGACTGTCCTTCGGACATGGCGCGCTAGTGGGGGAGTGTTGTGTGGGGAAGAGGCTGTCTCAGACAAGCTGTTGCTTGTTTGTGCAGAAGAGGAGGAATGAGTTGAAACAACCGGTGTTATTGCTGCCAGCTGAAGACGAAGAGAGGCGTGGGAAGGAGATGAGCAGGAGATGTCTAGGCTACAGGATAGAACGGCTCTGATACCACTTGTTAGTATATGAAGTATTACTCTCATGGAGACTGGAGAGGATGACACTAAGAGTTGAGAAATTTTTCTTGTTTCATTCCATACACAATGCCATGCCCAACCTAGGGGTTAGGGTTACATATTTATAGCTAAGGCAGCCAAGCATATACCTAGATGCTAGTCTAAGATGCTGTCCTACCAAAGGACTAATATGCTGTCCTCTTGGTCTAAGATGCTGTCCTATCAAAGGACTAAGATGCTGTCGTACCAAAGGACTAATATGCTGTCCTGTTGGTCTAAGATGATGTCCTACCAAAGGACTAAGATGATGTCCTACCAAAGGACTAATATGCTGTCCTACTAAGGACTGAGATGCTGTCCTAACTAGGGGCCACACAGACCAAGAGTACAAGAATTATTCCTTCAAGCGGCAGGCGGCGCTGGCGGGATCGGGAGAGGGGCGGCGCTCGGGGAGGACGTGGGAGGAACGGGGAGGAAGGAGGCGGCGCCGTGGGCATAGGGAGCGGACGACGGCGCTTGGGAGGAGGCGGACGGCAGGCGCGGGGGTCCGGAGGGAGGTGGGGGCGAGGGGAGAGTGACGGGGCGAGCGACAGGCGGCGCGGGCGGGATCGGGAGAGGGGCGGCGCTCGGGGAGGACGCGGGAGGAACGAGGAGGAAGGAGGCGGCGCCGTGGGCATAGGGAGCGGGCGGCGGTGCTTGGGAGGAGGCGGACGGCAGGCGCGCCGTGGGGGTCCAGAGGGAGGCAGGGGCGAGCGTGGACGGCGCGGCGGAGACCCGCTTGAGGGGCGGTTCGGGGAGGAGGCGAGAAGAAGGTGGGCGGCGGTGGGGCGCGCGAGGTAAGAGCTGGAGCGGCAG
Organism: Neostapfia colusana; assembly: GCA_030760725.1. Lineage (NCBI taxonomy): Eukaryota > Viridiplantae > Streptophyta > Magnoliopsida > Poales > Poaceae > Neostapfia > Neostapfia colusana. The sequence continues at coordinate 65,503,418 of JASWHV010000008.1, read as the reverse complement.
TTGGCACGAGGAGAGCGGGAGTGGGGAGGTGGGGGAGAGGAGGGAGAAAAAAGAAAAAAAACGTGTAGACGACATGTGGGCCCTATGTGTCATAAAGGGAAAGAGGGGAGGCACAGTTGGGCTGGGCTGCTAGGAAGGCAAATGGGTTTTCGGCCCAAGTCCAGTCTGGTTTTTATTTGGTTCTTTTTCATTTGTTTTCTATTTTGATTTTTTATTTTCAATTCAAACTCGAATTTAAACGAGTTTATAGCATGTTTTAAAATTTATGTTTTCCCCAACATTTCGTGAAAAGTAGGGTGTTACAATGCACAATGTGTTATAAGTATACTTTGATTTAGGTGAATGCTAAGTATTAGAGCTTATGTTTATTAGGACTGCACAAGCACATTGGCTCCTTCAAGTTCTGCTAGGGTGTGCGACTGTCGCGACTGCTATCTTGTAAGTTTGAAGTGCAGTCATTTTTATTTTCTTCAAGCACATCATTTTAAATTCTAATAATCAAGAACTATGTTCTTCAGGAGCAAGAGCCTAGTCCAAGTTCAAGTGAGCGTATCAGAACCAGATCTGACCTTCAAGCGCCTCTTCATCGTCGGATTGTCAAACCTTTTCATGAGCATCGGAGGCATGTACCATAAAGATTGCCCATATTCTTTTCCTATTATTCATTTTGATTCCTTGGGAGTTCTCACACGTGATTGAGCTCTTGCTTGCTTTGCAGCTTTGTGCCTGATGAACATTCTGCATTTGAGGTGGACTACCCGGTGAGGGAAAGCAGAGGCCGGTATTTATCTTCAAGAGATGCGCTCAGTTCTCACTCTAGGAAACACCATAGGCCAGCAAGGTAGGCTGTAGGTGTCGCAAGATAGAGAAAAAAACTCTTCTAGTAGCTCTCAACTGTTACTCTATAGTTCATTGATAGTGGTCAAGTTACATACCTGCTTGTGGATCGTTGACATCCCGTTGCGCAGCAGAAATCTACTTGAAGTACAGCAGTATACCATCTTAAGATATAAGTAATTATTTTGCATTTTCCTTTGCCCCATTTCGCAATGTCATTGGAGCTGGCAGGTGTGTAGAAGTTGTCCTGATTTTTGTTCTCTTTTTTTTCTTCTTCCAATTTGTCCCCTGGAGGTCTCGGATTAGAATTGGTCTTGCAAAATAAGCAAGAATGCTGTCAAATATGAGAGATTTCAGCATCCACACAATGTTTAGTTTTCAACGTGTGACTAAGTCGGGTTGTGACACTGACTGGTGGCTCTCGGCCTATGCATTATCCTCTGCGTTGAAGTGATTCCTGATACGCTGTTCTTAAGGAATCAGAGTTGCAAACGCTGACGAATGTACTAGGAAACCTTCCATTCTATTTTTTCATTATCCTTTTCTTTGGAAGAGAGGTTTATTAAGGATTAAAGGAGTAATGACAACTGAGGATATACTGCGTTCACAGACAAACTAAATCCTAAATACAAACTGAAATAATGGCAAAAAAAACACGACATTGACCTAGCTTACATTATTACTACGCAAGTACATGTGCCACATTATTCGCTCTTTCAACCCTGAGGATAGTGATGGACTGCAACTGGCTCCCCTCATCTTTTTTCTTCTCGTTTCCCATTCATTTCATGGTATTCACAAAAACGTTTTCATCATGAATTATACTCAATAAGTTCCATGGCAGTAACTCCTTATATACAAATATATATAAATTAGGTGTAATTGATTATTAAACTAAATTTGATATTGATAAAGTTATAACAAATTCAGTGACGACATCATTGTTATTAATAGTAGCAACTTATTGTGTGTTTGATTTGAGGGATATGGTGGGACGGGGCGAACCCACTTTTGATAGTGTTTGTTTTGGAGACAGGTGGGATGGGGCCATCCCTTGAGAGGAATATTCAGCTCAGATCCAAGACGGAACCATCCCACCGAAGCTGGGCGGACGAATCCGTCCCACCTCCCGCATTTGCTGTTTTATGACAGATTATAAGGTGTTTATTTACATTTTTAAACATATTATATGCTACTTATTTTCAGTTTGATAGGAGTAAATCAATATGAGCAGTTTATTTGCAGTTTGTTTGCAATTTAATCACAATGTTTCATGATTGTTTCCTCATATTGGAAGAGTTTTCTACAACTGACCCTTTGAACACAGGTTAAATTTTATTGTAAAGTGGATTACTGAGAGGTTTTCAAACTAAAGATAGTCAAATGATTAGTGCGAAGTTAAATTTTATCATGTTGTCTGTTAATGAAATTATTTTCTTGCTGGAACTTGTGTTATCAAGTAACAGATTGCATTTTCTATTGCCGCTGCTTACTGAAAATAATCATACCCATGTGTCTATATATCCCTTAATTCAAACAGGACAGAACCATTCCCCACATTATCCTCCAAACCAAATAGAAAACAGGGACCGTACCATTCCACAAGACAAACAAAAAATGAGACCATCACATCACTGAAAACTGGAATGTATCCAACCCATCCCACCTTGACAGATGAAACTTCGTTAAAATATATGCAAGTATGATCTAATTTTATTCGGTTTGTCATGTAGAATAAAATTGTACAGAATAAATGGAAAACAAAAATCATGTATGATATCTACTTAAAAAACTTATTTATTCTTGCATGATGCTACAAAATAAATAGTTGCTCAACAAATACAAAATTTCATTAAAGTTATTGGAAAATGTCCAGTTTTAAAAAGCACTAAGTCAAAAGATTATTAAAAAAAGGAATAGGTCAAAAGGACATAAAGAAAAGAAGAAAGGCAGTATATAAGAAACTTAACCCTTTTGCATGTCTCCTGACAGGCAACTAGACCGAGCTAAGAAAAGCCCCGGAGCTAAGAAAATCGGGCCTGCACGCAACTTGCTCGTGCTCGGGACAAGTACCATCGCGTGAGGAAAGAGGAGGGTTTTCAATCAAGGTTTTTATTATTGTGAAAACGGGTGGTTTCCACTCAAGCTCACGACGCGAGTGTCAGACTCGGACAATCTTATTCCGGAAATCTTGGATTAGAACTCAGGAACAGCTGCTCCTCTACGGAAAGCTCTACAGCCAAGCTATTAGCTTGTTTGCCTTTTGAAACAGTCTAACCTAAAAAAATGAAATTCCTGTTGATTGGAATAGTCTTTCACACCGCATCATCGCCACCGCCAACGGTTCAAACCTAATCAAGCTCCCCTCTCCTCATATAGATCCAGACATGGCACAACGTTCTCTACTAGAGTTCCGTGACTTCAGCCACCTATAATGTTCCTATATCTCAGAGCACATAAGTGCAACCATCCAAGGTGAAACAACTGCTCGATGTTTTAAAGCCAGGATACTTTTTTCACATTTCTCAAATTCTAATAGTTGAAAACCCTAAAAAAGGTCAATAAAATTAAAAAGAATGTAAGAAATCCTGAAGTTGACGTAACAACAGTTGCAATCCTAGACATGCGATCCTCGTTCTCGTCCTCGCCCTTGACACAATACACTTCTAGTCACTGTCATTTATGCACCTCTTTTGTGCTTGTCTTCACATGTAGATATCCAATTAAGCAACATAAGTACTTTCATACTTGATAAGCCACACTTATAACATATGCATAGGCTGGCTCAACTCCAGGGGCCTATTTGTAGCACATCTATGAAGTGAAAGTTAGGATGTGTTTGGTTACTTGTATCGTCTTGGATTAAATTGGATTGGATGATACAGTCTCGTGTTTGTTTCACAGATAGCTGGACAGAGTCATCTAACTTTAGATAATATTTCTTATAGATGCTGGATGGAGTGATCTAAAAATATTTGCTGGATGAGCTCATCCACCTTGCCTAAGTATAATTTTTAGTAGCGTAATTTGTGATAACTAGTGTATTTTGTTGTTGATTAATAATTGTTATTATGATATCAACATTAATATGTACTAGTAACATGTAATTAGTATATAAGTAATTGATATTATGTGAAAACATCAAATTGAATGATCCAATCCATATATCTTTCATCCAACCTACCCAAAAATTGGACCATCCAATCTATCCAACCAAACATCAACTTGGATGATCCGTACAGAAAAATATGGATTATTCTATCCAATACAAGTTTAACTTTAAACCAAACACATCCTTACAGTCAAATCAAGTCCAAATAATCTGTCTTGTGGATGAGCTATAACTATATTTTTCTGGTCGCATGGTTGACTATCCTCAAACGCCTCGTACATAGCTGATTTGCCACATAACCACTAGGGTACATATGTGTGCAATCACCTCGGGACTCATGTAGTCAAGCCAATACATACTTCCATCTTGAATCAAAATATTAATATATTCTCAAGTATTTTCTCAGTTGTGACCTTAACCTATAGTTTTAGTTCAAATCATCTATTGATTGGTGCAGGCACAAGCTAGAGTTATTTTCAGAATAATGTGGCCATAATGAATGGATGGCTTTCTAAAATAAAAAATATTTTGGAACTTCTAGCGTTTCCGCTAAACTAACATCAATTAAATTCTTTAGATAATGGACAAATAAACCCCGACCTTTCCCCCTAAATAAGTTATGGCCAAACTATTACACTAGAAAGACATCTCAGCCACTCACGGACTAGCTTAAACCAAAAAGTAGAAGCCTACACGGAAATTTGAATGATTACATTGTTAGACAATAATCCTATTACTGAATCTTTATCCGTGGTAGGCAAACACCGACATGACCGTCGCTTCTAAGAACCGACATGTCTCTCTTATTGTAGTGGTGTCCTACTCACACTTTTGTAATAGCGAGCATGTTCGACACTAGTATGTTCCATGCACTGAAGATCACCTTTTGTGGCTTTTAGCTTCTCAGCTTTGTCTAGTGAAGACTCATCAATTGAATTAGCTCTGTGCTTGCTGCGGCGAAGAAAGCTTGGAGATGGAGATGCCTCCAGTATGGTCGTCAATTCTTGTGCTTCTGCCGCTACCATTACAGGAATCCCTCAAATTTACGACGGTCGTTGTTATTTACGACAATTGTAGTGTTAGCCATCGTAAATAACATTATTTACGACATCCTAACCTAGGCCATCAAAAATACCATCTTATTTAGGACGACCATGGATTAGCCGTCGTAAATAAGCGGTATATACTCGCGGGCCCGGAGTCGGCTCGGGCATTCACGCCCGCGCTGAACCCGACCCCGCGAGCCGCCGCCCCCGCCACTCTGGCGCCTCCCCCGCCCCCAGCCTCCGCCGCCCCTGACCCCTGGCGCCTCCATGACCCCCGGCCACGCGCCCCCTGACCCCAGAGGTACCCAACACCCTCCCCCGACCCCGACGGCCCCCGGTGCCCCTCCCCGATCCCGACGCCCCGCTGCCCCGCCCCCGGCTCCCGCGACATCGAGCCCCGTTGCACCCATTGAGAAAGTATATTTTTTGTTTTTGAAATTAGTTGAAAATTATAGATAGAAAATTGTTGATTAGTAGTTTGTAGATAGAAATTTAGTTGAAAATCATCAAATAGTTTAGTTTAGCTAGTTTGCTTACTAATTTAGAATTTAAGTTTCTTACTTTCTTTAATTTTGGTGATAATTAGAGTTAGTTTAGTTATTAGTTAGTATTATTGTTTAATTTATGTAGATTATTTTATTATTTTTAGATTGATTTTTTTTAGTTTTAAATTGTTTAACCGGCCTCCCCTCCTTACGCCGAATCTAAGGCGACAGGACGCCTAAACGTCCCTAGGCGCCTTAGCACTTAAGCGTCGCTTAAGCGATGCCTTAACAACCTTGGTAGTTTGTTAATTATTTAGGTGAAAATTGTCTGTAAATTATTAATTAGTTCTATTTTTGGTGATAAGTAGTTGTTAAATTAGATAATTTCTTATTTTGTTAGTTTAATTATTAACTATTTGCTTCATTTGATTATTTAGTTGAATATTGTATATAGAATTGAGTGTTTGTTATGTGCTCTCATGACAGTTAGCTATGTATATATATACCATCATGAGAGCATGTATAAAATATGTTATTTACGATGGCTCCAGACTAGGTTGTCCAGTCACCCTCTTCGTCGTGATGGCGGCGGGAGCCAGAATGCTCCGAACCTCCAAGCTTTGAGCACCCAAGGACGCGGAGAGACCCTCAACGAGAGCCGTCGGTCCGGGCTTGGCGTCCGAATGACCTTCCTCTAACGCTCGACCACCCATCCACCGTGACCCCATCGTAGTAGGGTAAGGACCCCCCAACGACCCGTGTTCGGTGCCGGAGCCCCCGAAAGGCTAGCGGGATTTGGCTTCATCCTTCTCCCGCTGCTCTTGAGACCCTAGACATGCCAAAGGATTAGGTAGAAAGGAAAGTCGATGATCTGGTTTAAGGAGTAGGGTTCGTGATATCGATGAATTCTAAAACTGACTACAAGTAACTTTTTATTCACTAAATTAAAATAACTTTGTATATTTCCTTAGCAATTGATCATTTACTCCTTACAACTGGATGTCGTCAGAGAAGGGGAAAGGGGAGGGGGCTGGGGCTTCCTCAAGCAAGCACGAGACACCCTTTTTAGGGACAGTTCGCCAGGTGAGAGCGGACGCTCTCAGCTAATGAGACACGTCCCGGACCTAGCGGGCAAACCTGTGGCGTCATAGCGCACGGTGGTAAATTTCCATTGGGAATTATGTTATCTTATATATCACTTACCAATTAATAGTTCTTAACAATCCTTCAATTTGCCAATCTGACTCAGAGTCATCTAAGTCAGAGTCAGAGGCTAGGGCGCTGCCATAACCTTTGGGGTTGCCTATGGCTGCTGCGGAGGTGCCTTTTTTGAGCCGCCTAGTGTGGAGCCTTCGGGCTCCAGTGGTGACCAATCTTCCGGGTCACCGGACGTGGTCCCAAAGCATAGGCGACGGACGAGGAGGACACACTTTATGTCTCCTTCTACAGTTCTTACAGAGCGGGTTACTATTCGTTCGGTCGGAGAACGTAAGCAAACTATCACATAGTATTCAACTTTTGATTTCTTTTGTTTGTGGGTACATTAATGAGTTCACTAAATTCTTGCAGCTCCTTATACGACTGCTCGTTCACTGGTCAGGGGCACCACAGACAGGTGTCCGGTTGCATCCGGTCATTAGTACGTCTGCACTATTCCTGTGTGATCGACGGTGTCTTTGCGACGTTGTGAGACGACTACGCTCGTATCTCTCACGAGGCGCACAACAACCTTCAAGGGGCTGTGTGGGCAGATTTTATGTTAAGTCTGCTTAATAAAATTTTTGTAAATTAGTAGTCTTCAACTTGATTAAATTGTTAACGCATATCTCTTCAATATTTGTTTTCTTATAGCTGAGGTACCGTTTAGAGGACACGAGCCAGAGCATGTTGGACCATGCTAGAGCCGTGTTCAACATGGACGCACGGAAGCTTGTAACGCAAGCGTTGTCGTACGCTCATATTCAAGCCGCGAACGAGTACCCCAAGCGGCATCAGAAGCTCCAGTCCGGGCCGTTTAGGAGGGCCTCGGACATGTACTTGACGGAGGAGCAGTACGAGGAGGTCAATTGTTTGTGTTCCATTATTTCAATACTTAGTTATGTAAATGGTATGTCAATGATATAATAAATATGTGTAGGTCAGTATTTCCTGGCTAGAGAGTCATCCCGAAGCATACCGGGCTCTCTGCCAGATGTGGACTAGCGATGCTTTCATCGCTAAGTCTAGGAGGGCTCGTGGACGCAGAGGTTCCAACGAGAAGCACCCCTATGGCCCTGATGGCCATGTGTGTTTGGCTAAACACATGGTATGCGTAATAACCCTTTTTTGTATGTCTTCATGATATAATTAGCATACTAACACATATATACAAGAGCGCGAGACCGGTCAGGTACCGACCGCCACTTAGGTCTAGAAGCGGGGTCATAAGGACCCATCCTAGGCTGGGGAGTGCAGTCAGGTCGCATCCGATCGACTGGTAAGTTATCAAAACTCATCAATTCAATTGTTACTAATTTGTTGTTACTAATATGCAATTTTACTCCTTTTAGGAACAGTATGAAAGGGATGCTGTGACGATTCACGTGGAAGGGTACGATTGGGAAAACACGCCAAATCGACCCTCAAGCCGTGTACGCTAGCAGTGGTGGGAAGGTACATGGATGGTTAGTTGGTCATTTTATTTGTTTCTTTACAATCTTGTTTCTTTTAATTATTGTTCTTCTATTCTTTTGTAGGTTTGCCATATTCGATGGAGTTGTCGACTCGAGGGTAGCGCGACTTTCGATCGTCACTCCGTCGATCGAGGGTTCCTCTGTCAGCCAGACATGTCGTCGTCTCTCCCAGAGCGAGATAGAGGAGCTCCAAAGGGAGAGAGACGAGATCCGGAGAGAGAGAGAGAGAGAGAGAGAGAGAGAGGAGCTCAGAGGGAGAGGGAGAGGGAGCGAGAGGAGCTCTAGAGAGATAGAGGGATATAGCTCGAGTCACGAAGGAGCAACAGGCCGCCTACATGGCAAACTAAATAGCTCGGATGGAGGGGACAATCGAGGTAAGTAATTCAATGTAATTTAATTTATATTCATATAATTCCATTAGTATCTATGTTTTAATATTTTGTAATTACAGACCTTAGCTCAACAGAGTGGGCAATAAATCTCGATCCCTACATGGCAGCCATCAAAGTTGGCTCCGCAACAGGTGCCCCCAACACATGGACATTCAAACATCCAGGCAATATGTTCTTTATTTACTATTTTCTAATCTAAAAAACTTAGTGTGGTAGAGGGGAGAGAGTGAGAGGGAGGGGGGGGGGAGAGGGAGGGAGTGAGAGTTAGAGATAGTGGTAGAGAGAGGGGGAGGGAGACGGCAAGGGATAAATGAGAGTGCAGGGGAGGGATACGGAGAGAGAATGAGAGTGAGGGGGGAGAGGGAGGGAGAGAGAGACAAAGTGGTAGAGAGAGGGGTGAGAGAGGGGGAGGGCGAGGGAGAAAGTGAGAGTGCGGGGGAGGGAGAGGGAGACAGAGTGAGAGTAAGTGGGGAAGAAGGAGGGAGAGAGAGACAGAGTGGTAGAGAGAGGGGGGTGAGAGAGAGAGAGAGAGGGAGTGGTAGAGAGATGAGGAGGGAGAGGGCGAGGGAGAAAGTGAGAGTGCGGGGCACTACAGGAATCTAGCAAATCTACGATGGATAAATTAATTTACGACGGCTAACTTTACGACCGTCGTAAATAAGTCTGGCCGTCGTAAATAAAAGCTTGTTTACGACGGCCAGGGTCGAGCCGTCGTAAATAAAAGCTTATTTACGACGACCAAAGTCTGGCTGTCGTAAATAGGGTGGTATATACCCGCGGGCCCGGGGTCGGTGCAGGCATTTACACCCGCGCCAACCCCGAGCCTGAAGCGCCGTCGCCGCCGGTCCACGCCCCCAGCCGTCGCCGCCTCCGCACACGACGACGCCCCGGCCAGCCCTGCCGCCCCGGTACCTCCACGCCATCGGCCGCCACCGCCCCGACCCGGCGGTTCCAGCGCCCTCCCCCGACACCGGAAGCCCCCGACACTCCTCCCCTACTCGGCGTCCCGCTGCCCCACCCCCAGCCCCGAGCTCTCGTGCCGTCGAGCACGTTGTAGCCGTCGAGAAGTTAGTTTTTTTAGTTTAGTTGATAATTAGATTTAGTTTAGTTAATTTAGTTATTAATTGTTATTGTTTAATTTATGTAAATTATTTAATTAGTTTTACATTGAATTTAGTCTAGTTGTTAATTGTTTAGTTTATGAATTTTATTAAATATAGTTGTCAATTCTTTGTATTAGTTTTTGCTTTAATTTAGTTTAGTTGTAAATTGTTCACTTTATGAATTTTATTTAATTTACCTGTAATTTGTTTGTATTAGTTATAGATTTAATTTTGTTTAGTTGTAAATTGTTTAGTTTACAAATTTTGTTTAATTTAGTTGTAACTTAGTTAGTTTTAGATTGAATTTAGCTTCTCACCCGCCCACACCGCCGCGTCGCCGGCCGCCCCGCTGCTTCGACTGCTGCCCCGCCGCCCCCGGCCTCGCCTCCACAACGCCCACCGCTGCCCCAGCACCCCGCGCCTCTGTCACCTCATGTCACCGCCCGGCTGCCCCTGACCTCCTCCGCCCAGCCGCCCCTGCCTGCCACCCCCCCCCCCCCCGCGTCGCCGGCCAACCCGCCATGCCGCCGCACCCGGCCTCCTCCACGCCGCGTGCCACCGTCCCTGCACCCCTCGCCTTTGCCTCCCGCGTCGTCGCGCGGCTTCCCCGGGCCTCCTCCGTCAGCCCTTTGTTCACCCACCGTCTATATATTTACTTCATTTCATTATTTCATTGAATATTGTGTATGAAATAAAGTGTTTATGATATGCTCTCATGACGGTTAGGTATATATATACACTGTCATGAGGGAATGTGTAAAACATGTTAATTACGATGGTTCCAGGCCGGGTTGTCACGTCATGACGGTGGCGGGAGCCAGAAGGCCCCGATCCTCCAAGCTTCGAGCATCCAAGGACGCGGAGAGATGCTCGACGAGAGCCGTCGGTCCGGGCTTGGCGCCCGACTGACCTCCATCCAACGCCCGGCCGCTCATCCACCGTGACCAGTCGAAAAATGGTACAAGGACCACCCAACGACCCGTGTCCGGTGCCCGAGCCCTAGAAAGGCCGACAGGCTTTTACTTCGTACTTCTCACATTGTAAGATCTCGGACATGCCGAAAGATTAGATCGTATGGACGCAGGTCCGCGCATTGACAGTCACCCCTATTCTTCCCCCTCTCTCTGTCGTTCTTTCCTCCCTCCCTGTCATAAATGATTCAAAAAAGGATGAGTAACGTAAACCTTTAGAATATGCATCACCCGTTTCGATCTGGCATGTCTCACATGCATTATGCATGTGAGCGGGTAGGTTCGGAATTGTCCCTTTTTTGACAGCCTGAGAGTGGCTGGGGGGCACGCCTACGACGAGACATGGATCAGAATCCGAATGAGATTTCGACAGCGTAACCCTGATGTTCTCTGCTGCACCATTATCAGGCGTGCAGTTGGAGAACAGCAGGGTTATGCTGCCAAAATTTCATTTGGATTTGAACCTGGCATCTCATCAGAATCACGTGCATCTCGGTCACTCTTGGGTGGGTTTACGACCTATTTGTCCCAATAGAAGTATAAATTAACGATGTTTCCCCCCTCTTTAATTTGTAGACTCCAACATGGGTGAATACCATAGTTGGATGCACACTGGTTGGAACAAGAAAGGTGGTCACTCAGATGAATGGTTCGCAAAGACATACGCTTTTATCGATCGAACCTTCTCATTGTCGACGATCGATTAGGTGCGATGCCCATGTACGAAATGTCAAAACACAAAGTGGCTTGATAAAATGACCCTTTCGATACACTTGTGTTGAAATGGTGACACATCACATTATGAGGTGTGAAGTTTTCACGGCGAGACAACTTCTAATGCCGTACAAGAAGTGCAAGAGGATGATGACAACACAGGGGTTGATTGGATGGATGAGATGCTACAACCTATTGAACCAGAGGCTACGGAGGATCCTCCAACAACGGAGGTAGAAGCGTTCTTCAAGCTTCTTAAAGATTCAGAAGAGCCGCTTCATGAGCACACAGAAGTGACCCTCCTTACATTCATCACCAGATTTATGGCAATTAAGTCCAAATACTTCTTTTTCAACAACTGTTACAACAACCTAATTAAATTGATCAGTGATATCCTTCCACAACCCCACAAAGTGCCTAAAGATATGTATCAGTCCAAGAAATTGTTGTCTGGTCTCGGTATGAAATATGAGAAGATTGACGTGTGTCCAGACAATTGTATGCTTTTTTGGAAAGAGCATGCGAAAGAGAACAAGTGCTTAAAATGAGGTAAATCGAGGTTTGTCAAAGTTTTTAACGACGATGGTGATAATATGATGACAGAAGTCGCACATATGCAACTTCATTACTTAGCACTAACACCGCGATTGAAGTGATTATTTATTTTAAAAATAACAGCTAGACACATGAGATGACACAAAAGGTGTATGTCAGAACAATGGAGTCATGACGCACCCATCAGATGGTGATGCGAGAAATGTGCGGTTTGGCGACAGATGGCTTCTCACTGTTTAGTACAAACATCACGCCATACTCGTGTTTGCCTGATTTTGTTATTCCTAACAACCTGTCACCATCTCTTTGTATGAAGTATGAATTCATGTTTCTTTGCCTCATTATACCTAGACCGAATCATCCTGGGCCACGTCTAAACATGATGTTGAAACCGTTGATTGAAGAACTGAAAACTTTTTGGACAGGAGTCAAAGCTTACTGTTACAAGAAACATAAATTCAACCTACAGGCTGCTTACTTATGGTCCGTCCATGATTTTCCAGCATACGATATGTTTTCTGGATGGAGCACTCAAGGTCATTTGCCGTGCCTGATATGTGCTTTGGACATGGATTGCTTTTGACTTGCTCATGGAGGTAAGATATGCTACTTCGATTGTCATAGACGTTGGTTGCCTCGAAATCACGTGTTTCGACAACAGAAGAATGTCTTCAGAAAGAACACAGTTGTAACAAAAAGACCACCGGAACGTCAAAATGGGTTAGAAATTTTTTATATGTTGAACAAACTGGTGGTAGATGGAAGTCGTCCTGGATATTTTGTAGGTTACAGAGAGGAACACAATTGTACTCATATATGTGGAATTCGGGAGCTCCCTGTGACGCCCTCAATTCTGTGGAAAACCACAGAACCGAGAACTGATGCATATGTGTACCCAGGATGTTCATCACACATATACACATCATCCACAAACTGAATTTCAGAATATATATGACCATGAATAGCAGAGTTTATTACAATGTCTGATGAGTCTTGGACTCATGCTCACAGCGGAAGTCTTTATTCTAGCAGCGAAAGTCTTCTAACTAATGTGGAAGCAATCTAAGCAGCAGCAGCAGCTCCATCTCTACTCCATCCCCACAGGCAAGGTTGAGGACAGATTACACGCCTAATGCTCCACTTGGTCTTCATAGTAATCTTCTCCTGTTGCTGATGATGAAATAATAATGCAAGTTTGAGTACAATGATGTACTCAGCAAGTTCGGGAAAATATGATAATGTAGCTCACAACAAGGTAGGTATAAAAAGGCTCATTGCAGAAAGCAAAGTTATTTATCAAAACCATGATAAAACAACAACTTATCTTTAAGCGAATGTAATCCCAACATGTACTAAAATACCAACCATACCTCCATTATGTTCATTACCTTCCATGTCCCAACCAGACATTAATTACCTCATTATTGCTCACGAATACCTTCTCGTATCCGCTACCATCTCACGAATACCATCTTGTATTCGCTACCATTTCATCTCATAAGACAATTTCGTCTCACACCGACCAACCTCGTTGCCATGACTCAACAGTCATGCAACCCATCTTATCACCCGGACTCAACAGTTCCGAAAACAAAACCAAAACCAAACCATCCAAAACCATAACCAATAACCATAACCAATAATCATCCCAACTAATCATGGAAGTTGGCCAGGCGCTCGTGACCGTAAGCTCGGCTATCATGATAGTTTTAGACTCTGCAGAGTTTGCACCTATTTACCCACAAGTTTGTGATTTCGTCACCCATCGGCCACTGCAGAACCTCCATTATACCACTACACAACCGTCGGTGTATGGCCAAGCACAAAATAGCCTTTACAAAGGGGTTACTGGATGTATGGACTCACTAAGGTTTCACCGGCATGCTAGAATCTCCAATTCTCCCACCCACGGGCCCCCTCTTGTGCCATGCAGTTCCCAGGGCAGTCCTCACTCGACTCCCATTCCCCGCGCCTTCCACGGTCCATAACAATCTAGCAACTTACCTAATTAGTCAGCTAAGCCGCACCCATACTTGGCCTTGTGGTGGCACTGTTATCCTGGCATGTGCTCGCATGAACCGGTCCTTAGATCTACGGCAAGTAAACCACCATCTCATGCTACCTCATTCACAAACCCAGTCTTTCCTAGATCACCCTCCAATCCATGTTCATTAACAACATCAGTTTTCTCTTTATCATTACGAGTGCAGTTAGCTAGACACATCTATCTCGCTTCCCGTATCCCATGGACTCAGCGAAGCATAAAAGTAAAAACCATACCCGACTCATAAACTTCCCTGGTGACAAGGGTGGTTTAACCAAAACTAGTAAACTCCTATAAAAAGGGTTTCCTATCATGTTTGACTCAGCACACACACCTTTTCGTAAAACAAAATAGTTTCCCAAAACATAGGATCAATATGGCCAAGGGGCACTTGCCTTGTTCTTGCGGTTCCTGTTGCTCAAAATCTTGTTATTGTAGTCCGTCGTAGGTAGCTCCCTGAGCTTGTCCTTCTATACATGATCACGCACATACAAGATTTACAACAATCAATATCATGCATAAACTTTAACTAGATACGATGATGCATATGCATATTATCCTATAATCAGTTTTTATTAGATCGGTTTGTACGTGTTCTTGCATGGTTTGCATGGATTTTGTGATGAACAGGGGTGTTCGGATCAAATGTGGACATGGCGATGATCTTGACTTTAGATCAGACCGATCAATACATGATATGTCCATGAAAAAGCTTCTGTTCGAAAGGAATCGAAGAACAGATGCAAAGAAAACGCGACGATGTCGTAAGGTGGTATTAGAGACCTACCTTATGTTCTTATTAGTCTCGGGGTCCTTCTCCTATCAGACAGATCGTTGGGGCTCTCTTCCGGTGATCTCTCTCGACCAAACTCCGGCGATGGGTTTACTCGGCGAGTTGGGGCTAGGGCTCTGAGTCATCGGCTCAGGAGGTGGAAAAGAAGTTCGTGGTTTCGGCCAAAAGTTCTGGGTTCTATTTATAATCGGGAGAAGAAGAGTCCTAATCTGATTGTCGTTGAATCTTAACAACTTATCTTTAGTTGATTTGGTGCAGTAACATTGTGGAATTCATGTCGGTTTCCTCTCTGTACCGGTATTTCCATGCGTACAGAATCCAAAACCGCTCCAGAACTCGTTACTTCTGAGGTGATGAGCTCCGGAAGCTCCACGTGTCCACCGGGGCCTGGTGTCCCCCTTTTCGCAGAGACGAGCTCTGGCTGTGCCGCGTGTCAAGCGAGCGAGACCTCCCTCTCCTTCGGAGGTGAGCTCCGCGTGCGCCACGTATCCTGGCGGTCGGGACCTCCTCTCTTATTCGGAGGTGGCTCTGCGCACGCTACGTGTCAGTGCCGGACCTTCCCTCTCTCCGGAGGTGGCTCCGGGTCTGCCACGTGTCCTAACAGCGCCAGACTTCCTTTTTTCTCAGAGACGAGCTTCGAGGTTGACACGTGTCCAACAGTGATGGACCTCCCAGAGGTAAGCTTCGGTGGCGACACGTGTCCAATAGAACCGGACTTCTCGGAGGTGAGCTTCGAGATCGACACGTATCCCGCGCGACTGGTCCTCTGATTTCTACGGTGACTAGCTCCGAAGGTGACATGTGTCCTTCGGCTGGCCTTGCTTCTCCGCAGAGGCTAGCTCCGGGGGCAACACGTGTCCCATGGGTTGGACCTCTCCCCCATTTGCAGAGATGAGCTCCGAAGGCGCCACGTGGCCAGCGGGCCGCGGGAGTTGTCTTCGGCGCTCTTGGTGAACTGGATTTTGCTCTTTTTAGTTATCTTTTTGATTCTTTCTTTGTTCCCACTTCTTTTAAAATTTTTTCTCTACATGAAACATGAATACATGCAGAAACCAAAAATGAGGGTGTCACACTCCCGTATGTGAAGTCCTTGATTTTAATGCACAACATTGATATTATGCATCAGGAGCGTCACATGGGCGAATGTATAATAAACACATGCATGAATATGATGGGCAAAACGGAAGACAATATAAAGGCTCGAAAAGATCTGGCGGAGCTTTATAACCGTCCAACTCTTGAGCTCTCCGAAAGCGGTGGTTAGCCATGTGCTTCTTTCTGTCTTTGATCTAAAGAAAAGAAAGAAATCATGAAACGGTTGAAAAGTTTGAAATTCCTAGATGGTTACGCAGCTAATCTGAACTAAGCCGTGAATGTGAAGACGGGAAAGCTCATTGGATTGAAAAGTCATGATTATCACATAATTATGGAAAGACTCCTACATGTTGTGTTTCGCGGCTATTTTGACGATGCGGTGTAGAAGGTGCTAGCCGATCTTAGCTACTTCTATAAACATCTATGTGCTAAAGAAATCATGGTAGAGATGATGTATAAGTTGGAGAAGGAGATACCGGTATTGTTATGTAAGATGAATTTTTTTTTTTCCTCCAGGCTTCTCCAATCCAATGCAGCATCTCCTTATCCATCTTCCATTTGAGGCTAAAGTGGGCAGTCCTGTGCAATATAGATGGATGTATCACATTGAAAGAGCACTTAGATATCTGAAGCCAATGGTTGGCAACCGAGCAAGGGTGGAAGGGTGCATCGTCGAAGCTTTTATCCTTAAGGAAGTGGGATACTTTTCAAGTGTTTACTTTGCAGAGCAACACAATGTAAATAATTCGGCAACGCGATACAATATGGGTGAACATCCACCTTGCAGCGATCTCTCTATTTTTGCAACGAAGGGCACTACTGTTGGTAGTAGTCGGAGCTACAATTGTACCACAGATGAAAGAATGGCCACTTTCCTCTACATGTATGCTAATATAGATGGGATGGACAAATATTTCGAGTAAGTTTTTGTCCTAACATTGATGCTTACCGGCATATTATGCAACATTTATATTCATGAAAGTTTTTTCCATCCAGTGAGTTTCACAAGCAAAATTGGACACATAGCCATCAACCAACGAGCAAACAAGTAGAAACGATGCGAAGGGACGGAATAAATGGACGACCTATTTTTATTTCCTGGTTTCGACAATATGTAACATTTTCTCGCTAACTTATGAGTATTTATAAAGTATTGTTATAACTTTTAAGTATTATAAAGTATTCTTATAACTTTGTAATTTGAACAGTGCATGAAAGAGCCCGACATCCATGAAGACTTGCGACAACTGTCATATGGACAGGTTAAAGTTAGAAGCTATGGCCGATATGACGTCAACGGGTTTCAATTTCAAACAACTGAATTTGAAGCTCTTCATCCTCTCGCAGCAACATGTAATACTGAAGTTCTGACGAGTGCAATCGACTCTCAAGGCCGCGAAACTAATTACTATGGGATCATTAACAAAATCCTTGAATTTAGTTTTGCCGGAAATAAGGAACTTCAAGTCATCTTCTTTGATTGTGATTGGTTTGACAACAATCATGGAACATGACAAAACAAATTTGGCATGGTGGAAGTCAAACATAATGAACGACTACGAGGCTACGATATATTTGTCCTTGCACACCAAGTGGAGCAAGTATATTATTTACCTTATCCATATCAAAAGCTTAATGCTTGGTGAGTGTTACATAAGATGAATCCTCGTGAGCGGTTATATACTCGAAGAGATGATGACTACCATGATATGAATGACGTTGACGAGGTTTATCACGAACAAGAGTTGCCAGACTTGTTTACCGTCGAGTCTGGTGTCAAACTTGATCACTTGGATGGCGACTCTAACGATGAACAGGCTTCTAATATCCGCAAATGAAAACTAAAACAAATTACGAAACAAGAACGATGGTCGGGTTTAATGAGTAGGGTTCATGATGTCGATGAATTCTGAAACTTACTCCAAGTACCTTTTCCCACTAAATTATCATAACTTTGTATATTTTCCTAGCATATTTATCAATTACTCCTTACAATAGGATGTCGTCACAAAAAGAAAAAGAGAAGGGGGCTAGGGGCTTCCTCAGGGAGGCACGGGACACCCTTTTTAGGGGTAGTTCCTCAAGTGAGAGCATACGCTCTCAGCTGTTGAGACACGTCCAGGACCTAGCGGGCGTACCTGTGGCCTTACAGCGCACGGAGGTACATTTTTATTGGAAATTACATTATCTTATATATCACTTAGCAATTAACTATTCTTATAAATTCTTCTATTTTGCAGTCCGACTCGGAGTCAACTGAGTCAGAGTCAGAGGCTAGGGCGCCGTCACAGCCTTTGGGGTCGCCTATGGATGCCACGGAGGCGTCTAGCGTGGAGCTGCCTAGCATGGAGCCTTCGGGCTCCAGTGGTGAGCAACTTTTCGGGTCACCAGACGTTGTCCTGGAGCAGAGGGGGCGGACGAGGAGGACACACTTTATGCCTCCTTCTCCAGTTCCTACAGAGCGGGTCACCATTCGTCCGGTCGGAGACACGTAAGCAAACTATCACATAATATTTGACTTTTAGATTCTTTTGTTTATGGGTACATTAATAAGTTCACTAAATCATTGCAGCTCCTGGTATGACTGCTCGTTCACGGGTCAGGGGCACCATAGACAGGTGTCAGGTTGCATCGGATATTTAGTGCGTCTGCACTATCCCGGTGTGATCGACGGGGTCCCTGCGACATCGTGGGACGACTACACTCGTGTCTCTCACGAGGCGCACAACAACCTTCAGGGGGCTGTGTGGGTGGATTTTATGGTAAGTCTGCTTAATAGAATTTGTTAAATTATTATTCTTCAACTTGATTCAATCATTAATGCATACCTCTTCAATATTTATTTTCTTATAGCTGAGGTACCGTTTAGAGGACACGAGCCAAAGCATGTTGGACCATGCTAGAGCCGTGTTCAACAGGAACGAACGGAAGGTTGTAATGCAAGCGTTATCGTACGCTCGTATTTAAGCCGTGAGCGAGTACCTCAAGCGGCACTAGGAGTACCAATCGGAGCCGTTTAGGAGGGTCTCAGACACTTACTTGACAGAGGAGCAGTACGCGGAGGTAAGTTCATTGTGTTCAATTATTTCAATACATAGTTATGTAAAAGGTATTTCAATGAGATAATAAATATGTGCAAATCAGTATTTCCTGGCTAGAGGGTCGGCCTGAAGCACCGAGCTCTCTGCCAGATTTGGGCTAGCGATGCTTTCATCACTAAGTCCAGGATGGCTCGTGGATGCAAAGGTTCAGACTCAAAGCACTCCTATGGCCCCAATGGCCATGTTCGTTTGGCTAAACGCATGGTAAGAATAATAACACTTCTTTGTATGTCTTTATAATATAATTAGCATATTAATACATAACTACAGGAGCGCGAGACTGGTCAGATACCGACTGTCTTTGCCGTTTGGAAGTGGGGTCATAAGGACCCATCCCAGCTTGGGGAGTGCAGTCAGATTGCGACCGATCGACCGGTAAGTTATCAAAACTTATCAATTCAATTGTTACTAATTTGTTGTTACTAATACGCAATTTTACTCCTTTTAGGAAAAGTATGGGCGAGAGGCCGTGAGGATACACGGCGAAGGGTACGATTGGGAAAATGCACCAATCGACCCTCAAGCTGTTTACGCTAACAGAGACGAGAAAGCACATGGATGGTAAGTTGATCATTTTCTTTATTTCTGTAAAAACTTGCTTCTTCTAATTATTATTCTTTTATTTTTTTTGTAGGTTTTCCATTTTTGATGGAGTTATCGACTCGAGTGTTGCGCGACCTTTGAACGCCACTTAATCGACCAAGGGATCTGCTTCCCACTCCATCGGGCATACAGGTCATCATCCCTCATATAGCCAAATAGTGGAGCTCCTTAGGGAGAGAGACGAGATCCGTAGAGAGAGGGAGGAGCTCCAGAAGGAGAAGGATCTAGCCCGGGTCGCACAGGAGCAGCAGGCTGCCTACATGGCAAACTACATGGCTCAGATGCAGGCGGCGATGGAGGTAAGTATTTGAATACAAATTAATTTAAATTCATAACATTGCATTAGTTTATTTGTTTTAATATTTTGCAATTACAGGCCTTAGCTCGACAGAGTGGGCAGCAGATCCCGATCCCGACGTGGCAGCCATCAGAGTTGGCCCGGCCACAAGTGCCCCCATCTCATGCACATTCAGATGTCTAGGTAATGTGTTTTATATTTGCTATTTTCTAATCTAAGAAAAACTTAGTGTAGTCGAGGAGAGAGAGTGAGAGTGAGGGGGGAGAGGGAGAGAGTGAGAGTAAGAGATACTGGTAGAGAGGGGGGGAGAGGGAGAGATAGTGAGAGTGAAAAGGGAAAGATGGAGGGGGACTGAGACAGAGTTGTAGAGATAGGGGGTGAGAGAGAGAGGTAGTCGTAGAGAGAGAGGGAGGGAGAGGGCGAGGGAGAAAGTGAGAGTGAGGGGGGAGTGGGAGTAAGAGATTGTGGTAGAGAGGGGGAGGGATAGGGACAAAGAGTGAGAGTGAAAAGGGAAAGAGGGAGGGAGAGAGAGACAGAGTGGTAGAGATAGGGGGTGAGAGAGAGAGGGATTCGTAGAGAGAGGGGGAGGGAGAGGGCGAGGGAGAAAGTGAGAGTGCGGGGGAGGTAGAGAGAGGGAGTGAGAGTAGTGGGGAGAGAGCTGTACAATCTCAAACTCCACCGCCACAGCTACCGGTACCGGGAGCGAGTGGAGGAGCGAGTGGAAGGGGTAGTGTTTAGCCCCTTGTTATTTCATATTTTGGATGATTATAATGGAATATCCGTCTTGTTGTTTATATGAAGCTGTTCTATGAGTTGGCCATCGTGCCAGGGTAGCTGTTTTCTGTTTTTTTTTAATTAAAAACCTTATTTACGATGCCCAACTGTACAGGGCCGTCGTAAGTTAACCTAATTAACTTACGACGGCCAGGGCTAGGCCATCGTAAGTTAACCTAACTAACTTACGATGGTCAGGGTCCCGGTCGTTGTAAGTAAGGCCTCCAACCCGCCACGTGGTGTGAAAATGGGCGACAACCCTTTACTTACGATGGTCGTTCCCAGCCGTCGTAAATAATTAACTTACGACAGTAACCGTCATAAATAATATTATTTACGACCAAAAACTTGAAACAGCCAGAAACTGTCGTAAATAACCGAAAACCGTCGTAAGTTAGTTATTTACGACGGTTTTTCCTTATGTACGATGGTTTCTGGGCGTCGTAAGTGTGCTTCATACCTGTAGTGGGGAGGGAGAGGGAGAGAGACTGGGAGTGAGAGTGAGGAAGGAGGGAGAAAGAGACAAAGTGGTAGAGAGAGGGGCGTGAGAGAGAGGGAGTGGTACAGAGAGGGGGACTGAGAGGGGGGATAAAGAAATCAGTGAGTTGGAAGCTCAAACTCACTCTAACTATTTATTTGTATTGCAGGGTTCGGTAACGGAGGCTCAAACTCCACCACCACAGCTACCAGCACCGGGAGGAGGGCGCGGAGACGGATTCTTCGGCCTCGGAGCGAGTGGAGGAGCGAGTGGAAGGGGTAGTGTTTAGTTCCTTGTTGTTTTATATTTTGGATGATTATTTAATGGAATATCTTATTGTGTATATGTTTAGCTGTTCTGTGAGCTGACCATCATGCTAGGGTAGTTGTTTTCTGTTTTTTAAAAAAATTAAAAATCTTATTTACGATGGCCAACTATATAAGGCCATCGTAAGTTAACCTGCATAACTTACGAAGGCTTGGACCTCATGCCATTGTAAGTTAACTAAATAACTTACGACGGCCAGAGGTCCAAGCCGTCGTAGTTAGGTGCCCAGCCCGCCACGTGGCACGGCCATGGGTGACGGCCCTTATTTACGATGGCTGGGAACGACCGTCATAAGTAAGTTATTTATGAAGGTCACTTTTGTAATTAACATTATTTATGATCAATTAATGGAAACGGCCAGTAACCGTCGTAAATAATAAAAAACCGTCATAAATAAGTTATTTACGATGATTTTCTCTTATTTACGACGGTTTCTGGCCGTTGTAAATTGATCTGTTTCCTATAGTGTATGCTTTTCCCATCCGATTCAACCAAGGAATCAATATGTTTGTTCCATTCATCACTATTCATAGAGTCGGTTAACTGCATTTCAGATTCTTTCACCTCCTGTAAGTTTTCCATATCGACATCAACTTGAAACTCAGACTCACAGGAGATTTGGTTTTCATCCATAGCAGCTTTAACACTCCAACGAGTTCTCAGCGAGTTGATTTCTGCTCTGACCGACTGCTCTTCGCTCTATACCTTTGGCTTTCGCGCGCTGTCTTGTATCATGGATATATATGGTATGTTTATGTGATAAACGCGCCGCTTCTGCGTTTCATTAGGAGGACCCAGCAGCATTTTATTGTTTCCTGAACCCCCACCTCGTTTGTGATGACCTGCTGCATCTCCTGTACCTCCTTCCTTATTGGCATCTGCCCAGCTCTCATCATGCATGGTAATCAGCTTCCCCGGCACCATCAAAATCCATGTTCATGGGTTCCGAATTATTTTCATCTATATTATCTTCAACCCGTAGATGCAAGCAGATAGTAACCTGACTTTTTAGAGACGAAATTCAGCTCATATAAGATTTCCCAAATTACTACATCGATTGACTCGGGTATCAACTTAGGATCAAGAACCATCACCTGCATCCTACTCCCATATTTCCTCGTGAAAGTCATATCGTTATCCTTTGTTATCCTTTATTACTCCTGAAATTGACCCTATGGCCCATATGATCAAGAACTCTCCCAGCTCCTGTGGAATCCCAGTAAATTACACCCAAACCTTCGGCGAGATAGCTTTGCATCCACACCACCGTCGCGCTATTCAATTTTCAGCTTTGCATTTTCACCTTTATCCAAACTATCCCCCACTCTGCCATCCATTCAAGCTCAGACCTGGAAAGAAAAACAGTTCTGAACCTATTGTTACCCATATTTGGAAATGGTAAGAGCCCATCCATGACATGAATCGAAGTTGTTCTTGACCTGCTCTTCAACTTCTGATTTGTGATATATGATATGTACAAGAAACCTAATCCCTCCACCGCGTAACCATAAATGCTTGTATTTTGCTTGACCGCCCGATATATTAGGCATCTAAAATTGACATGCTCCTTCCAATCGCAAATTTCACAGTACATATCGGTGCCACATTAGTGCATTGTATGGCCTTTAGTGTAGCACCTATAGCAATATGGTATTTTTCCATTGCCTTCTTTTGTATTTTCAGTGATGCTTCTAGAACGTCATTAGCAGCTGTTGCCTTGGACATATAAATGATCACTCTATTTGTGACTTACCTTCTTGCTCTTTGTGATTCCATCCCATAGCTCCAGAATTACGCCATTATCCTATTCTAGCCCACATTCAGGTTCGTAAGCGTGACATTCTAGCGTTGAGTGAGAATGAGCGATAATAATAAATAACTGCTTAAGAGAACCAAATAAAACTCAAATAATGGAATATATTCAAATAGGAATAAAATCATTTTTCTGAAGCATAATGCAGCCAAACAAAAGAATTGCATTTGTAATGCGGGATATGACGAAGATTTAGCAGAATTTGGATCACATTCTGGGGGTTATGGTACCTCAGATGATTTGCCGGAGTTGGAGAAGAAGCAAACTAGTGGTGAACAGGAAAGCGAAATTTACGGAAATTCAAAATCTGGTAGTTTAGCATAAAGGAAACAAGTACCCAAGATGGGTTCAAAACCTATAGAAAGTGATCGGGTAATTGGCCCAAAGAGGTTATGGCTCGATCCATCCTTGCCTTACCGACCCGTTCAGGGTTTGGTGGCATTATTTCAGCGTACGGACACATGATCTTTCGGAAAACCTAGGGCGCCGCACATTCAACACTGATTCTCCCAGTTAGGCACATAAGCAGGAGCCGTTCATGCGACAATGGAGAACACAAGTGTTGATCGTGTAGCCTCAAGGGGAGGAAGCGCAAACAAAGGTCGCAGTATCGGCCATGGAGGAGTGTCCGGTCAAGGAGGTTTTCAGCACTATTCTCAATTTCATCCAGGTTATGGTGGAGGTGAGTACAGGGGTAGAGGTGATGGTCGTTTTCAGTATCGTCAATTTGGGGGCAGATATACGATGGGAAGAAACAGAGGGAATTATAGAGGATCTTACACAAATCATTTTGTTCCTGGTGGATTCTCATCTGATGGGAATAGAGTAACAAATACCAGGTGGAGTCCTGCATCTGAGGGCAACTCTGCTGGGGGTATGAATGTTAATTCATCTCTTAATTTGCCAGCACAAGCTGCTGCTTTACTGCAGCAGGCTATAGTATCTGTGGCTAAAGCATCAAGGATGGCCAACGAACCACAACAGGACAACTCAAACAAGGAGATGAAGACCTTATCAAATATTGAACCTGTCAATAACTTTTCAAAAGCGACGGCCACTGGGCCAGCGGAGTCTGTGGGCTGATCTGCCCCTGGCCCGGGCGGCCAGAACTGGGCCGAGTGGGCTGGTCTGCCCTGGCCCAGACCGGGCCCCCCTTCTAGAAGAAATCTGAGTTTAGTTTTCTTAGAGATAGACTAAAAGATCCTTTTGTAATAGATTAAGACTCTTGTAAGGTGTTAACATAATCTAGTTGCATTATCATATTTGCTTGGTGTTTGTTTTATTTCCTTACGTGCAGTGCATCGTGTGAGTGTACCGAGCCATAGGACTTGGTAGTCTCGGACCCAGGGGGTTCTTCAGTTAGAGTTCCCGGTTCAGCCACTGAATGGGCATGTCCATGGCGTGTTGATCGTGGGTAGTTAGTCATGCATGAAAAACCGGATCGTGACATCATGTAGCTCGTGGTAATCAAGATAAATACAGAGGAAGAAAACGGCAACAGATTCACGCCGATAAAACACAAGCATTCTGCTTTCTTCCTCCTCTGTTCGTGAACTGAGTGGCAACACGTCTGTTTTGGCGTGAACTCGGCGAATTTCTGTGCCAGAGTCGATTGCTCACGTGTTCCAGCTCCAACAAGTGGTACCAGAGCCGGCGTTGAAGCGGTTCGTGGAGGAAGATGGTCGGTGGCGAAACTACTCCTGGAACTGACCCGAAGACCTTGGTGGGCACCAGCACAGCGATCACCAACCCGATCGTCGTCGAGCGAGTGGTGAAGGAATCCGGCAGCTCACTCATCTATCCCATGCTCACACGAAGTAACTACAATCAATGGGCACTCGTGATGCAAGTCAATTTAGAGGCTCAAGATTTGTGGCAAGCTGTGGAGTCGGAGAAGGTGACTCGACGTGAAGACAGATTGGCCCTTGCGGCTATTCTGAGAGGAGTACCTGCTGATATGCACATGGCTCTGGCTGTGAAGCCAACTGCGAAGAAAGCATGGGAAGCTGTGAGGAGCATGAGGATTGGGGATGACCGAGTTCGGGAGGCAAACGCCCAGCAGTTGCTGAAGGAATTTGAGAACATAGAATTCAAAGAGGGTGAAGCTATCGATGATTTTGCCATGAGGATCTCGGGCCTGGCAAGTTCTTTGCGGACCCTGGGAGAATCTATTGAAGATGTTCGAGTGGTAAAGAAGTTCTTACGGGTTGTGCCAGCCCGATACATGCAAATTGCATTGTCTATCGAAACTTTACTAGATCTCAACAAACTCTCTGTTGAGGAATTGGTTGGTCGTCTTTGAGCTGCAGAGGACAGACTTGGAAGAGGTGAAGTGGTAGACAAGGGTGGCAAACTGCTCCTTGCTGAAGAAGAATGGTTAGCGAAATACAAGCACCGACTGACACCAGAATTTTCATCAGGTGGAAACAAGGGAGGAGGGAACATGCAACCGAGGAACAAGAATGGAGCACGATCTGATCAACGTGACTCTGGTGGAAAGCTCACCTCTGAAGGCACACCCAGGCGAAAAGGGAACTGCAAGAATTGTGGGATTTGGGGACATTGGGCAAGAGAGTGTCGGAAGCCCAAGAAAGAACACAAGGAAGAAGCTCATTTGGCTCGTACTGGTTCAGATCAACTGGCACTCTTGTTGGCTGCAAAATCTTCAGACACCTCTCAGACTGAAGGTGAATGTCAGGAGCTGGAGAAAACTAAAGGTTCTGAATGGTACTTGGACTCGGGAGCGAGCAACCACATGACTGGAGACAGGTCAGTAATTTCTTCACTAAGATATTCAGACAACGGCTCAGTCATCTTTGGTGATGGTTCTTCAGTAAAAATCAGTGGCATGGGTTCAGTAGTGTTTCAGGGGGTTTCAATGGAGCACAAAGTACTATCTGATGTCTACTTCATACGCAGACTGAAGACTAATATTATTAGTCTCGGACAGCTAACTGAAGGGGGGTGCAGAGTAGTGATGGAAGGGAATCAGTTGAATATCTTTGGGTCTGATGATACTCTAATGATCAAGACTAAAAGTACTGGTAACAGACTTTTCATTGCAAAACTGCAAGAGGTGCACCCAGTTTGTTTGATGTCCAAGGTGAATGATGAAGCCTGGTTATGGCATTCCAGGTATGGTCATCTGAACTTCAAGGCTTTGAGGGATTTGGGAAAAAAAGAGATGGTACATGGTATTCCTGTCATAGAGCATGTTGAGCAGGTATGTGATGGGTGCATGCTAGGCAAACATCACAGAAAACCATTTCCCCATGCCTCTGAATACACTGCAAAAGAAACTCTGAGTCTGGTTCATGGAGATCTATGTGGGCACATTGATCCACCCACCCCTGGAGGGAAGAAATACTTTCTCCTTATGGTAGATGATTTCAGCAGGTTCATGTGGGTAGAGCTATTGAAGGCCAAGAGCGAAGCATTTCACTACTTCAGGGTGATCAAGGCAAGAGCTGAAACTGAGTCTGGAAACAGGATGAAAGGGTTGAGAACTGACAGAGGAGATGAGTTTAATTCAACCTTATTTTCTGCATACCTTGATGATCATGGTATTAAGCACTTTACTACTGCACCATACACGCCCCAACAAAATGGTGTGGTGGAGAGGAGGAACCAGACCATTGTAGAGATGGCAAGATGCATGCTGAAGGGGATGAGAATGCCTGCAAAATTCTGGGGGGAGGCTGTTCTAACTGCTGTATATGTACTAAACAGATCACCTACAAAGTGTCTTCAAGGGAAAACTCCCTATGAGGTATGGACAGGTAGAAAACCTTCTGTTGAGCATTTTAGAGTTTTTGGATGCACAGTTTTTGTCAGAAATATTGAACCAGGCATCTCAAAGCTTTCAGACAGATCTACCCGAGGGGTATTTCTTGGCTATGAACCCTGTTCTAAGGCCTACAAAGTATATGATCCGGCAGCCAATAAAGTGATAGTGTCAAGGGATGTTAAGTTTGATGAAAGTCAGTCATGGCCATGGGAGGAAATTCGGTCAGGAGCAGAGGAGTCTTTCTCTGAATTTACTGTCTACTGGACCATCGAATCTGGCATCTCAGAAGCTCAGCCTGAAGAAGCTCCAAACTTGTCAAACACTCCAATGACACCAGAGACTGTAAATGCAGAAACACCTCCAGCACAAACTCGATGGGTGACACCTCCCACTGGTCAAGATGTTGATTCTGAAGGCAACCCTCAACGATTCAGAAAATTGGCTGATGTTTTTAATGAAAGTGAAGAACTGCTGGACTTTGAGTATTCGGGACTCTGCCTACTGACAGCAGAAGAGCCGTCCAACATTCAGCAGGCCGTTCAAGACAGGAGGTGGAGAAAGGCCATGCTAGAAGAGCTAACTGCTATTGAAGAAAATCACACA
The DNA here is from genome assembly GCA_030760725.1 of Neostapfia colusana. NCBI lineage: Eukaryota > Viridiplantae > Streptophyta > Magnoliopsida > Poales > Poaceae > Neostapfia > Neostapfia colusana. The sequence continues at coordinate 65,475,815 of JASWHV010000008.1, read as the reverse complement.
TGGACTATGGAAGACTTACCTTCAGGAGGTAAAGCCATAGGTCTGAAATGGATTTTCAAGGTAAAGAGAGATCCCTCAGGCAACATTATCAGGCACAAGGCCAGATTGGTAGCAAAAGGCTATGCTCAGAGACAGGGGGTGGACTTTGATGAAGTGTTTGCACCTGTAGCACGTCTGGAAACTGTCAGAATTCTTCTAGCACTAGCTGCAAGTCAAAAGTGGGAAATACATCACATGGATGTAAGATCTGCATTTCTGAATGGGGAGTTACTTGAAGAGGTATTTGTGCAGCAACCATCAGGTTTTGTGGATGAAAGGCATCCTGGTAAAGTACTGAGATTAAGAAAGGCCCTATATGGACTAAAACAAGCCCCAAGGGCCTGGAATTCTAGACTAGACAAAGAATTACATCAACTTGTATTCAGAAGATGTGAGACTGAACATGCACTCTACGGTAGGGGCTATGGTTCAGACCTACTTCTAGTAGGAGTATATGTGGATGATCTTGTGATTTGTGGTCCTTCTCAAGATCATATCAAAGAATTCAAGACAGAGATGAAAAATAGTTTCATGATGAGTGATCTTGGAAGACTAAGTTACTACTTGGGAATTGAGGTCAGGCAGGGTCAAGAAGATATATACTTGTCTCAAAGGGCCTATGCATTGAAAATTCTTGAGAATGCAGGGATGACACACTGTAATCCCTGTGACAGTCCTATGGAACCCAGACTGCACCTCAGCAAAACTGATGACAGCGCACCTGTTGACCCTACACTGTACAGAAGTATTATTGGGTGCCTTAGGTACTTGGTTAATACAAGACCTGATCTTGCATTTTGTGTTGGGATGGTCAGCAGGTTTATGGAGGCACCAACAGAGAACCACTGGAGTGCTGTCAAACGAATATTAAGATATGTGGCTGGGACTGTAGACTACGGATGCAGATATGGCACAGGAGGGGAACTGAACATTGTTGGGTTCAGTGACAGTGACTTAGCCGGAGATATAGATGACAGGAAGAGTACCTCAGGCATGGTTTTCTTCCTAGGTAACAATCTTATCACCTGGTGTTCTCAGAAACAAAGAGTTGTAGCCCTTTCCTCCTGTGAGGCAGAATATATCTCAGCATCAACAGCAGTGTGTCAGGGACTCTGGATCAGCAGTCTCATAGCAGAAGCTCTGGGTGAATCTCCAAAGGTGTTCAAGCTGTGGGTAGATAACAAAGCTACAATTGAGATAAGCAAGAATCCCAAGCACCACGAACGGGTGAAACACATTGACACCAGGTTTCACTATATTCGGCAATGCATTGAGGACAAGATTGTGGAGATTGATCACGTAGGAACTGCTGGACAACTTGCTGACATGCTTACTAAGGCTCTGCCAAGGGTGAAGTTTGTTGAAAATCGTCAACGCCTCGGAGTTGTCAAGGTGCAACAAGATTAAGGGGGTGAATTGTTAACATAATCTAGTTGCATTATCATATTTGCTTGGTGTTTGTTTTATTTCCTTACGTGCAGTGCATCGTGTGAGTGTACCGAGCCATAGGACTTGGTAGTCTCGGACCCAGGGGGTTCTTCAGTTAGAGTTCCCGGTTCAGCCGCTGAATGGGCATGTCCATGGCGTGTTGATCGTGGGTAGTTAGTCATGCATGAAAAACCGGATCGTGACATCATGTAGCTCGTGGTAATCAAGATAAATACAGAGGAAGAAAACGGCAACAGATTCACGCCGACAAAACACAAGCATTCTGCTTTCTTCCTCCTCTGTTCGTGAACTGAGTGGCAACACGTCTGTTTTGGCGTGAACTCGGCGAATTTCTGCGCCAGAGTCGATCGCTCACGTGTTCCAGCTCCAACATAAGGGGGGGCTATATATACAAGCCAAAACACACCAAAAGTTGAGAGAGTTGAATAAAGAAAAATTTCCTCTATTTTTTCTACCCTAGCCGCCTCTCTCCCCTGCTGCAGCCGTCGCCCCCCTCTTTCTCCCCCAGGTTGGCGCCTCCACCAGGAACCCTAGCCGCCACCAGGGGCTAGGGTCTGCCGCCGCCCAGGTCTCCAGTCGCCGCCTGCTGTTCCAGCCGCCGTCCAGGACTGCTGCTGTTCCAGCCGCCGCCAGGTCTCCTGCTGTTCCAGCCGGCGCCAGGGCATCATCTTCCTCAAGCTGCTGCCCCCCTCCTTAACCCTAGCCACCACCAGGCTTGGTTCAGCCACCATCAAAGCCTGGTCAGATTGATCTGCTAAGGGCAGATCAGTTCTTACAGAAAGAACAGAGAAGTTTTTGGGGCTGGAATTGCAACAGAGTCATCCCTGAAGGTAACAAGAGATAATGCTAATAATAAGCCGTATTGTTATAGGTGTTACAGAGGTAGAGTCTCTCCACTTGTGTCCTGGAGGTCCTGGGTTCGAATCAGCCTCCTTGCAAAATAAGCAAGGGGAAGGCTGCCTAGAAATTCCCTTCCCCAGACCCCACCACGTGTGGGAGCTTTCAGCACTGGGTATGCCCTTTTTTATTGTTATAGGTGTTACACAAAAGGTCATATTATGCATGAGTGTAAGAAGAAGACGTATTGTGAAGTATGTGATTGCAAAGAGCATGATAAAAGTAGGTGCCCAGTCTACAGAGGGGCCAAACAGCAAGCAGCCATATGTGGATGCGGTTGATGCTTTGGGTTTTTTTTTTCCATATACCATACAACCCTTACCAGAAAATGAAGTTTGAGACAAGGACAGGTTTGATCCGTGTTGTGGAAGGTAACCTGACCTCCAATAATATTACTGCAGAGCTTGAAAGACTCATCACAGGGAAATGGACTTGGAATGTAGAAGATATGGGGAAAAAATACTTTTAAAACTATCTTCCCCTCAAAGACAACTTCAGAGGATGGTGGAATGGGGACTAGTTCAAACAAAAGTGACAAATGGTAACTTCAAAACTGAAGAACTGGGTGGTGGTTCAGAGGCCAAAGCTGCTTTACCAAAAGTTTGGATACAGTTTATAGGGTTACCACAAGAACTAAGAGATTTTTAGTTATCTGGGCAGTTGGGTCTCTGTTGGGAGTAACTAAAGATGTGGATATGTGCTTCACAAGGAAATATGGTATAGGCAGAATGCAAGTGTTGGTGTTTGACCCCAACTTGATACCACAATATGTAGATATGGTAATAGGAGATTTCCTATATGAGTTGAAGTTCAAGGTTGAGGACAAGATGGAGGATGAAGACCCTGAACCAATGGATATGGATTTTGATTTAGACGAGGATGAAGAGCAGAAGGAGGAGGACTCATCAAAGCCGAGTGATCCCAAAGGAGGAAGGTTGGGGGATTCATATTCTAATGAAAATAAGGCAACAGGAATTGTTCCTTCCTCATTGGATGGAAAAACTTCAAACTCGCAACAGCGTAGGATCTATCACATCCCTGTACCACAGTGCTTGGTGCCTACCTTGTCTACACCAGTTCAAAGTGAGTCAGTCAAGAACAAAAATAATGAGGTTAGATACGATGATAGTGTATTACTGCCAAATGATGCAACTGTGGGCAATCCAGGGATGGGGGAAGGTCAGGTCGGTGAAGAGATAAATATGGAAGTGAAACAGAATGATATGACTGTTAAATGGCGCAAGGCAATCCCCTCAAGGGATAGACTCATGTATATATAGTGGTTACAGCAGGTTACATGCATGGCAGGTAATATCACATGCCAAGAATAGAGGGGCAGGCAATATTACATACCAAGAATAGAGGGAGCGTAGCCCTAGAATCAAGCATTCCTAATATACATGATTTTCTATTTAACACCCCCCTCAATCTGAACGGTATGGAATTAAGTTCAGATTGTTACAGATTTTTCCAAAATCCGGACCAGCTAATGGTTTAGTCATAATATCGGCCACTTGATCTTTAGAGGATATGATCCGCACATCTAATAATTTAGATGCAACCTGCTCACGAACGAAGTGGTAGTCGACTTCGACATGTTTGGTGCGACAATAAAACTGTGGATTCGCCGTCAGATAAGTAGCCCCAATGTTGTCACACCAGAGTGTCGGCGGTCTGGATTGTTGTACGCCAATTTCCTTGAGCAGTGCTTGTACCCAAATTAGTTCTGCGGTAGTATTGGCGACCTCCTTATATTCAGCCTCCGTACTGGAGCGTGAGACGGTTGGGTGTTTTCGAGAACTCCAGGAAATGAGATTGCCGCCAAAGAAAACGGTGTAGCCGCCAGTACTACGCCGATCGTCTGGATTACCAGCCCAATCCGCATCAGAAAAGGCACTCAGTACCGAAGAAGCAGACTTAGTAATGGAGAGTCCCAAATCAGAGGTGGAGTGGAGATACCGCAAGATGCGTTTCACTGCCTTCCAATGAGATTCAGTTGGTGCGGACATATATTAACAAACTCTATTAACCGAGAATGATATATCAGGGCGTGTGAATGATAAATACTATAGTGCACCAACCACACTACGATAGTGTGTAACATCATCTGGTGAGAGAGGTGTACCATCGTGTAGAAATAGTTTGTCAGTAGGCAACATCGGGGTATTGACACCTTTAGAGCTCTCCATGTTGGTGCGCAACAGAAGATCTTTGATGTATTTGCGTTGTGTAAGGATCAGTCCAGAAGATGTATACTGAACTTCAATGCCTAGAAAATAGTTGAGGCGGCCAAGATCCTTTACCGCAAAATCAACTCGAAGTTGTTGGAGCAAACGGTCGGTAGCTGAAGATGAGGAGCTCACAATGATAATATCATCCACATAGATAAGGATATACATTTGGATGCCGGCTTGAGTGAAGATAAATAGCGATACATCTGACTTGGATGCTTGAAAACCCAACCGAATCAGAGTGCTACTCAACCAAGAGAACCAGGCCCGTGGTGCTTGTTTAAGACCATATAAAGATTTCTCAAGTTTGCAAACATACTTTGGATAAGTGGAGTCTTCAAAACCTGGTGGTTGCTTCATGTAAACGTCTTCATCAATAAATCCATGAAGAAAAGCATTTTGAATGTCAATCTGTCAGAGTGACCATCCTCGAGAAACTGCCAAGGATAATAAAATGCGAATGGTGGTCGGCTTCACAACCGGACTGAAAGTGGCATCATAATCAATCCCATATTGTTGTTTGAAACCTTTTGCGACTAGGCGGGCCTTATAACAATCAATAGTTCCATCTGACTTGTATTTGAGTTTGAAAATCCACTTGGAATCAATGATATTGAGACCAGGACGAGGAGGGACAAGGTGCCAAGTATTGTTTTTAATGAGTGCATCAAATTCTTCTTGCATCGCACGAAGCCATACAAGGTGCTTCATAGCAGTAATATGAGATGATGACTCTTCAACAGTAGTCCGAGTAACAGAATATGTCACCGTACCATCGGTACGTTGTTTCGACTGTCGAATATTATTTTTCAGCCGTGTACCATACGTATGTCCTGTGTGATGATTTGGAACAACAGTTAGATCAGCATGATTGACAGGATCGGGGAATACCTCCGGATCAGATGATGTTGTATCCATATCTGAGGGGCCCGCATTGTCCGTTGATGACGATACAGCTGCAGGCGCCGGGATTGAAGGAGCAGCATTTAAATCCTTGCTTGGGCCTGGCTGGTCGTGTTGGTTGACCAGGCCAGCACATGCTGGCTGAGATCCCGGTGGCAGGGATTCAGTTGCCACCGTATGTGTGCTGCCCATATGCAGCAAGGTTCCTGGAGCGGGCCCAGGTTGCATGCATGCATGCATGTGGCCAGGAGATGCAGACATGTGTACCACTGCCAGGGGACAAGATCCATGAGCTGCCGTTTGTTTGCCGCGTGCCTGGTCGGGCGGTTCTCCCGAGGCCAGGGGACACGGCCCAGCTATTGCCGCGTCGCTTGCAGATGTCACGCGTGATTGATACGAGGAAGATCCGCCAATAGAATTTCCTGCATTTATTATGGGCATCGAATAGGAAAACAAATCAAACAATTGGTTAGTAATCCTATCAACACTATTACTGCCCGATGATTGTGGATCAACGTTGGATGAAGGATTTTTGAATGGAAAGACATGCTCATCAAAGATAACATCCCTGGAAATATAGACACGTCCGGTATCTATGTCAAGACATTTGTACCCTTTATGAATAGCACTGTAGCCAATAAAAACACATGGTTTAGATCAAAAAGATAATTTGTGTTTATTATATGGACGAAGATGAGGCCAACACGCACAACCAAAAATACGAATCATGGAATAATTAGGTGGTGTGCAAAATAGTCGTTGTAAAGGGCACAAATTATCAATAACACGGGTAGGGAGGCGATTTATGAGGTATGTGGCTGTGGTGAAGGCTTCATCCCAGAATTTGAGTGGCATGCCGGCATGAGCTAAGAGGACGATACCGGTTTCAACAATATGGCGATGTTTGCGTTCAGCTGAACAATGTTGTTGATGGGTATGGGGACAGGACACCCTATGTGTGATGCCTATTTTAGTGAAGAATTGGTTATGGAGTTTCTGATATTCCCCACCCCAATCGGATTGTACGCATTTGATTTTGGTGTCAAGGAGGCGTTCGACATGAGCTTGAAAAATGAGAAAAATGCGCTGAGCGTCAGTTCTATCATTCATGAGATAAATCCATGTAAATTTGCTGAAGTCATCAATAAATCTAATATAATATTTGAAGCCACCAACAGACACGGGAGCAGGACCCCAAACATCAGAATAAATGAGTTCAAGTGGTATCGTGGATCTATGATAGGAAATAGTATAGGGTAATTGATGACTTTTAGCTAACTGACATGCATTACAAACTGAGGAAATAGTAGACTCTTTAAGACACGGAAGATTATGAATACGTAAAATGGACCGAACAACTTGAGGAGATGGATGGACGAACCGAGCATGCCATTGATCCGGTCGCGCAAAATAGCTCACGAACGCCTGCTTGATGTACTTAATATCGGACGGCTTGAGGGGGTACAGACCGACTTCACATTTACCTTCCAGGTGTAGATTCCGAGTTGCCCGATCCTTTATGAGGTAGTAGGAAGGATGAAATTCAGAGAATATATTGTTATCACGGGATAGTTTATGAACTGAAAGAAGGTGTTTAGAAATTTCGGGAACGTGAAGGACATTGTTAAGAGCAAGAGGGCGTGTATTAGTATTGATAGAACAGGAACCAATGTGTTTAATTTGCAAACCTGCACCGTTGCCCACTTGTACCGTGTCACCACCATGGTACTGATCCCGCACAACTAGGCGATCAAGATCACTTGTCATGTGATAAGTGGCGGCCGTGTCATTGTACCAGTTAGGATCAATTTTGTAGGAGCTTGTAGATGCGAGAGCCGCCGAAGGAACCTCCTCCTTGTACAATTCATCCATCCGGTGCCAACACTTGATGGCAGTGTGACCGATCTTGCCGCAGATCTGGCACTGAGGACGAGGGCCGCCGCGACGGTCAGCCTGCATGGGAGTACCTCCACGGGAGTGTCCGCCGCGACCACGGTCACCACGGCTGCGGCCGCGGCCGCGGGAGGGGCCACCGCGATGCACGTAGTTGGCAGAGGCACCGTGGTGCTGCTGCAATTCAGCCACGTGTTGAAGTTGACGTGCCTCAAACGCAACTAGATGTGCCAACACGTCGTCAATGGAGAGCGGCTCGGTCTTGGTCGTCATGGAGGTGACGAATGGGTCATATTCAGCCGGTAGCCCCGCGAGTAGATAAGCGAGGACCTCTTCATCACGTAGAGGAGCGTCAGCGCTAGCGAGCTCGTTAGCAAGCCCCGTGATCTTGCGGAAGAAGTCAGCCGCAGATAAATCACGTTTTTTTTGATGTAGCAAGTTCCACACGGATTTGCACCGTGCGCGCCTTCGTTGAAGAGGCGAATTTCTTCTGGAGGGAGTCCCAAACCTCCTTGGAGGATGCCGCATTGACGACGTCCTTAAGGACTTCCTCAGTCATTGACGAGAGAAGGCCACTCAACAGTTGTTGATCTTGATCATACCAGCATTCATATGCCGGGTTAGGGACTTCAACACCGCCTGCGACCGTCGAATCGACGATCTTCTTCGCAGGCGCGACATTGGATCCATCAAGGTATCCCATGAGCTTCGAGCTTCGTAGGTACGGAAGGAGCTGAGCACGCCATAGGAGATAATTGGATTTGTTTAGTCAAACCGTGACGACATGGTGTATGGGGATCGATGCCATGATAGTAGAAGCAGTGGCGTTCGACATAGGTGGAGGAAGGGGAGGAGGAGGAATAGTGCGTGGTGGGTGGTGGGATCAGAAATTTTTCCTTGGCTCTGATACCATGTTAAATGGCGCAAGGCAATCCACTCAAGGGATAGACTCATGTATCTATAGTGGTTACAGCAGGTTACATGCATGGCAGGTAATATCACATGCCAAGAATAGAGGGGCAGGCAATATTACATACCAAGAATAGATGGAGCGTAGCCCTAGAATCAAGCATTCCTAATATACATGATTTTCTATTTAACAATGACAATAGAATTAAGTGATAACATGAATACTGATGAACTGAACATGCAAGAGGATTCTTTGATTGAATTTGAGGGAGAGAGTATGTAAGTGACACTTGATCTATTGGCGGCAATTCCTGACGCATCACCAAAGATTTCAGCTTCTCGCCGTAGCAAGTGAAGGGGGGTTAATTCTATTGATCATTCCTCGCTGGAAAGGTCAGGTTTCTGTCTCCTTTTTAAAATTTTCTGATTCTATGATTAAAGATAAACTTAATAGCATTGGTATATTATTAGGAGAGGATGAACCTAGTATACATGATTCAATTAAAGAATTAAAGGAAAAGAAATGAACCGGGTAAAAAATTGTGAAAGATTAGATATAAAAACATATGTCTTAGATAAAGAAGAGAAAGAAATGGAAGAAGAGGAGCTAGATAGATTCATACTCAATCATATATGTTTGTATATTATGGATGAAGTCATGGACATGGGTGATGATCATGATGGTCAAAGGAATAGAGCTAGTTCTTCCAGGAGAGGTAGACAACCAGGGAATAAAAATTCCAGATAATGAAAATGAAGGGACTGTTTTGGAATAGCAATGGGTTTAGGGACCCAAAGAAGCATAGATTTATTTTGATGTTACTAAAGAGCATGACTTAATATTCATGGGAATTTCTGAAACCGGTTCGGATAATTATAGTCACACATTTTTACAGAATTTGTGTGCAGGGAGGAATTTTATATGGCACAGTAAAGAGGTAGATCAGGTGGAATATTAGTAGGTGTTGATCCTAATATTTTTGATATTGGTGGGATAGATGAAGGAGAATACTATATTAAGTTCCTTTTGTGTAACAAAATATATTGTTTCAAATGGGCACTTATTGTAGTCTATGGGCTGGCGCAAAATCAATTTATGGATCAGTTTTTAGCTGAAATGGTTCGGGTATGTAGCAAGGAAAATCTACCTGTTCTTATAGGCGGAGATTTTAATATAATGAGAAGAGCTGAAGAGAACAGAGGGAATTTCAATAATAGGTGGCCTTTTATGTTTAATGCAGTAATTGATGGACTAAGCTTGAGAGAATTGGATTTGTCTGGTAGCAAATATACATGGGCAAATTCGTTCCATAACCCCACATATGAAAAACTAGACATAATTTTAACATCTACTGAATGGGAACAAAAATATCCCTTATCTACAGTAGTGGCATTACCTAGACTAATATCGGATCATACACCTTTGCTTTTATATATGGGGAACACACATTCAAACAGTTATAAACCTTTGTTTAAATTTGAGTTAGGTTGGTTGCTTAGGGATGGTTTGATGCCACAGTCAAAGACATATGGCTATCAGAAAATCATGGATGCACACCTATGAACAGATGGCAAGCTAGAATAAGCAGATTACGCCAACATCTTAGAGGGTGGGCTAGAAATGTCAGTGGAGTATACAAGAAAGAAAAGAAGGGGCTGCTGGATAAATTGGACTTCCTAGATAAAAAAAGAAGAAACACAATTCCTTACTTCTGAGGAAATACAGAAAAAACATCTGTTAAATGAAAGGATAGCTACTTTATTAAGGGAAGAAGAAGTTAAATGGTACCAAAGGGCGAAGACAAAAAAACCTTTTGGAAGGAGATTCTAATACTAAGTACTTTCACCTGATAGCAAATGGAAAATACAGGAAAACAAGAATTTATTGTCTGGAGGATGGGGTTAAGGAAATAAGTGGGGAACGGGAGTTAATGGATTATATAACTAAATACTACAAAAATCTCTTTGGTCCACCAGTGGACAATTCTTCCCATCTGGACTGGACTCGAAGAGATGATATATCTAAAGTAACGGCTCTGGAAAATGAAATTTTGACAGAAAAGTTCACAATGGAGGAAGTTCAAATTGCTGTATTTCAAATGGAACACAATAGAGCACCAGGTCCAGATGGTTTCCTGTATAACTCTATCAACGGTTTTGGGAATTGATTAAGGATGACTCAATGGCCATGTTTTATGATTTTTACATAGGGAATCTTCCCATATACAGATTAAACTTTGGTTCAATTGTTTTGTTACCAAAATGTGTGGATGCAAATAAAATACAACAGTTTAGACCAATCTACCTACTGAATGTGAGTTTTAAAATTTTCACGGAAGTACTTACTAACAGAGTACTATCGGTGGCAAAGAAGGTGATTGGTCCTTCATAGACGGCTTTCTTACCTGGTAGGAACATAATGGAAGGTGCAATTGTGTTACATGAAACAATTCATGAGCTTCATAATAAAAAACAGAATGGGGTTATTTTCAAAATAGACTTTGAGAAAGCATATGACAAGGTGAACTAGAAGTTTGTGAGACAAGTGTTGCAAATGAAAGGGTTTCTCAGGAAAGTGGTGTGATTGGATAGATGTGGTCATAAAAGGAGGAAATATTGCAATTAAAGTAAATGACTTGATGAGTACTAATTTCCAGGCTAAAAAAGGATTAAAACAAGGTGACCCGTTGTCTCCTATACTTTTTAATATAGTGGTTGACATGCTGGCCATATTAGTAAACAGATCGAAGGAGATGGATCTGATTAGAGGGATTTTTTCACACCTCTTGTAGATGAAGGGTTATCTATTTTGCAGTATGATGATGACATGATACTTTTCATGGAACATAGTTTAGAAGAAGAAAAAAACTTAAAATTAATTTTGTGTGCTTTTGAACAACTATCTGGTTTGAAAATAAATTACCATAAGAGTGAGATTTTTTGTTTTGGAGAAGCCCAAAGTTTTGAAAATCAATACTCACGATTATTTGGGTGTCAGATGGGTAAATATTCATATAAATACTTGGGCATTCCCATGCATTTCAGAAAGTTAAGGAACTCTAATTGGAGATCAGTCGAAGAGAAATTTGAGACAAAATTAAGTAGTTGGAAAGGGAAGCATCTATCAGTTGGAGGTAGATTGGTGCTGATAAATTCGGTCCTAACAAGTTTAGCCATGTTCATGTTATCATTCTTTGATGCCCCTAGAGGTGTCATTGAGAAGTTGGATTACTATAGGTCAAGATTTTTCTGACAGACTGATAGCCATAAGAAAAAAAATATAGACTAGCAAAATGGAGTATAGTATGTCAACCCAAAGAAAATGGTGGCCTAGTAATTTTGAATATAGATGTACAAAACAAATGTTTACTTGGTAAATGGCTATTTAAGTTAATTAATGAGGAAGGTATGTGACAGAACATAATTAAAAGAAAATATTTATTAAATAAGTCTATAGGACAGGTGAGGCATAGACCAGGTGATTCTCACTTATGGTCTAGTTTGATGAAGGTGAAGGACATTTTCCTTTGGCTAGGAATGGTCAGTCTATTAGATTTTGGGAGGATAATCGGTTGGAAAATTTTGCGATAAAAGACAAATTTCCTTCACTCTACAATATTGTTAGAAACAAACATGATACGGTTGCTAATGTGTTTAGCTCAATACCGTTGAATATATCATACCGGCGTGGTTTGGTTGATAACAATTTGACAAAGTGGAATGAATTAGTAGCAACAGTGGCACATATACATGTAAATAATAGGAAGGACACATTTAGATGGCGCCTAAATCAAAATGGATTGTTTTCAGTCAACTCAATGTATGGGCATCTTATTTTTAATAATAATATAATTTGTTATAAATGGCTGTGGAAAATTAAGATACCGCTAAAGATCAAAATTTTTATATGGTATATGTATAGAGGAGTAATTCTTATGAAGGACAACCTAGTTAGACGTAATTGGAAGGGAGATAAGAAGTGTGTATTTTGTTCACATAACAAAACAATTCAACATATTTTCTTTGATTGTCAGTATGCTAAGACATTTGGAGAGTTATCCAAGCAACTTTTGGTATACATACTGTGGCGGACCAGAATCCGCTCATCTAGGATCACAGAGGGTGGTGCCGCACGATGCGACACCCGACAACACACATCATAAGGACACATTGTATTACATAGAAAGCCAACTGAATATGCACAAACTAGTACAATACTTTCAGTTACAAACTAGTGTTTATATTACAAACGCGGAAGCTATGTTCATACAACTCACGCCCATCTACCTAGAAAAAGTCGGTTGCCCAGCCCTATGGGCAACCCACACTAGCTGCATTCCTCAGCTCAGCGCGGCGTGTACGGCTCCCACTCAGCCGTGGTCCCCGACGGAGGGTAACCCTCGCCGGTGGACTCATAACCCGAGTCCATGGGGTAGTCATCACCTGAAAAACACCTACAGCAGCAACCGTGAGCACGATGGCTCAACAAGACTTAACCGACTCACCTAGGCATGAAACTCTACATGCAGTTTACACAAGCCTGGGATGGTAAATTTCAGCAAATGGACACGCCTACAAGTTCATCCTTAGTTCATCTTTTAGCCACAAGTTAACAATTCATGAATCTGAAATTTAGTAAGCAATATTTGGTGGCACACAAGTAGCAATATAATTTTATCATAACAGCAATATTGAATCATCACATTTCATATATTAACCTACGTCACGACTCAGTGACCAAGTGGTACTCTTCACCGCGAGGGACGGCGAATCGATTCGATATACACCTGCAGGGATACCTGAAGAGCACGTCACGTATGCCCACCCGTGGAGCTGCACAACACGCTCACTCAGTGTCGTACGGAACAACCTTTCACCAACAGCCCAAACGTCGAACCGGTCGCACCGAAACGGACAGGAGGTTCCCTACACGGAGCATCTCTCTATGCCCTTTAGCAGATTCCCACCTTGCTGCCCTCAACCTACACCTATAAATCGGTGTGCTATGCCTCGATGCCCAGAGGTTTAGGTTACATCGGTTTACCGGGGCCCATATATCCGATATGCCTTCGGTACGTTCAAACTTGATCAGCATGGGTCGCACACGGATCGGTCCTCAATTGACAAGGACAGGGCTGCGCAAACAAGACTTCCTCTTGCTGCGCCCTAACCCCTGCCTAGTCTTATTTTCATCACTAAAGTGATCTCACATCACTCGAACCAATCCCGTGTGTCCCAAGCCTAACTTGCGAGTAGATTCCAACTACTCGACTTGTACCGAAGTTCTATGAATCATTAAGCATAGCCTGTCTACTCGAGGACTTAGATTCTACCCTCACTCTTATATGAAAATTCTGGTTATGCACTTGGGTGTCATCATCCATCCTACACCTAATGCACATCCATACCACATACTAAGTATTCATAAAGCAAAACTTTGAAAACTGGGTTAATGCAAACTGGGGCTTGCCTTGTTGCTGCTGGTCAGTGGTTAGGGCTTCTTCCGGAAGGAGAAAATCGAGCACTTCCGGGGTCTCCTCGCCTTCAGCGACTACACGTAAATGATATACTATATGTCAATTTAAATGCAATGTTTGAAATTGAATATGTACAGACTATAACTCTAGCTAACCCTCCCCTTTGGCTCTGAAATTTTTATGGTGGCTTGGTAGGGTTCTAACCAGAGTCTTGACCAAGTTTTATTTGAAACAAAGTTTATTTGATCTCTGTACAAATAAAAGCCTATTTGATCATTAGTAAGTCCTCCAAGGATTTCAAGGGATTTTCATGCCCCAACCATTACTTTCTGGAAACTAGAATTTGAGATGGTTCTAATGGAATTGGTTTCATGTCATTTGAAGAATTCTAGATGAAGTTATGCCCTAAACAAGATTTGAGAAAATCTGAAAAATGTTTCTGTACATTTTTCTATTTTCTCAGGGTAGTTCACTTAATCACACCATTTGGGGGACTAAATGAAATTTGATGGTTCTGAAAATTTTACCGTGACTCTAGGATTTTCCAATGAACCTCCCAGCCAAATTTCAGAATTTTTCATAAAGTAATTCTCCAGATAAAATTCCCAACAGTTTAAATTTTAGGGAATTAATTCTGGAAAATTATTAAGTTTCATGAGCTGAAATTTATATTGCTGGAAAGTAATAAAAAATCTGAGTTCAGAAAAATTTGGTTCACTGAATTTGGAGCTTCCCAGCAGAAGTTATGTGCATTTGAAGTTTGAACCAAATTTGAAAATTCAAATAAAGTTTAAACTGGCTGGTGGGGTCCCCGGGCTACGTGTTAGCACCGCAGCCAAACCACACAAGGGTCCGCAGAGTCTCCCGCGTAGTCGCACGAGATCCCGGTGCCACAGCAGATCCAGCGCTGTTTAAACAGAGGCTGACACGTGGGGCCCGCGGGGCTTCGTCTACCTCGCGCTCCCGCGGCTCCCCGCCGCTCCCTTGGCCGGAGAGCTCGCCGCCGGGCGTTCTGCTTCCCGACCTTCGAAGAAATTTGCCGCCTGTGCATATTTCTGCCTGGGAAACATGGTGGTGCACTCCCCGGAGCTCCGCGACGGCCGGAATAGTGCTCGCGACGGTGACAGCGGCCGGGAGCTCATCGGCGACGTCGAACTCGGTGTCCTATGCACCTTTTTCGACGCGGTTTGCTCGGAGAGCTCCACTGAGACTTGCTGATCACAGATATGAGCACTGATCCCCGTGAAAACGGCCGCAACTATGACCTCACCGTCGACCTAGGGCTAAAACGGCCGTGACCGGGAAAATTTCGAAGAACAACAACCCTAGTCCATGGTTTTTGCTGGTTTTTGATCCTAGGTGGCCGTGGACACGTGCAGAACGTATGTGTAGCTCGGAATCCTCTGTGGTGAACTACCCATTATGAATTTCCGAGTTTTGAACCATTCGGTCCTTTGAACACCGAATGACTAACCGGACAAATTCTACCCCGGCGAAGCACGAGAGGAGGAGCGGTCGGAACGAGCGTGTCAAGCACCTTGGAGTGGAAATTTTTCGTGTAGCTCGTCGGGCACGAAACGGCTTCTAGCTCTCAGACACTGGGGAGCAGAGGAGGTCGGCCGGCGATAGTTTTCTTCACGCGCGGGAGCAAACGCAGCAATGCTGGCTGGTGGAGAAAGCGAAGTCGGTCTGTGCAGCGTACGTGTGAGACGGGAATGAGCGTGGCTAATCATTTCACAGTGCTGGCGCACGCATGGTCGGGAGAGGGTGAGGCGGCAGCGTTCTCGGCAGCCGACCGAAGCAGTGGAGGCGGTTCTCTCCTCTTCAGTCTCTGACCAGTGGGCCCTCTTCTCCCCTCTAATCCATTCCCCCCCTTCTGCTGCAAATATCTCAACCACTCAGAATTGAATGGTAGACTTTGCCACAAAGGCATGGGTTGAAATTTGAATTCTTCAACTGAATTTGGTTTGGACAAATTTGCTGCCCATTTGAATTTGAGATTCAAATCCAGTTTGAATTATTGCAAATTTGGCTCCCGACAAGATGAAGTCCAATGGGAATGAAAATTGGTGGACTAACTCAGAAAAATGTGCTGAGTTTGAGTATGAGGTCAACTTTTGAATTCAAGTGATGAAAGTGGCTGCAATTTGAATTTGCATTCAAATTGGCCCCTTTTTCAAATGCCTCCAAAAGTGCCTCAAAAAGTATTGGATTTGCATGAAATTTGGCCTGAGCCTTCCCAAGAATATATAAAGTCTAGGGGTGAGCTCAACCTTTCATGTTTATGTGTAGAAATCCCACTTTTTGAAGTTAGGGATTTCCCCTCTAATCACCCTTTTGATGGTGGTTACTTGCTCTTTACAAGTGTTCATGAGATATCCATCACAAGAGTTGTGGTGTTGTGAGGTGATGAACAATTTTTTTGGAAGTCACTGTCTTGGGCTTTTACATCCTCCCCCCTTAAAAGAATCTTGTCCCGAGATTATAGAAGAAGAGACAATGATGTAACAAGAACTCACCCATGATGAGACGCCATGAGCTCCGGGTAGTTTGAGCGAAGGAATTCTTCGCTCTCCCACGTCGCTTCTTCAGCGGTGTGGTTACTCCACAGTATCTTGTAGAACCACAGCGTTTGGCTACGCGTGGTCCGAGCCTTCTGATCAAGAATTGCCACCGGGTATTCATCATACGTTAAATCCGGTTTCAGCTCGCCAATGTCTTCGGTGGGAACAGCAGCCGTATACTTCAGACATTTTTCGCAGCTGTGAAACATGGAAAAAGTCGTGAACACCCACAAGATATGCCGGTAGTTTCAGTCTATACGCCACGGGTCCACACTTCTCGGTGATGGCATAGGGTCCAATTAATCTGGGGGCGAGATTCCCTTTCACGCCGAATTGGTGCATGCCCTTCATCGTAGATACACGGAGATACACGTGTTCCCCGACGTCAAAGTGCAGCGGCCTACGCCTCTTATCAGCGTAGCTTTTCTGCCGGGATTGAGCGGCCTTCAAATTGGCTCGAATCGTCCGAACACGCTCTTCGGCGTCGTTCACCACATCCACCCCAAATGTGACCCTTTCACCAGACTAGCACCAGTTCAATGGGGCGAGGCATTTGCGACCGTAGAGAGCCTCATAGGGTGCTATCTTGATACTCGCTTTATAGCCATTGTTGTACGAGAATTCCGCCAACGGTAGATGATCATCCCAGTTTCTACCATGGTGGATGGCACACACTCTCAACATGTCTTCTAGTACTTGGTTCACCCTCTCTGTTTGCCCATCTGTCTGAGGGTGATAGGCGGAGCTTCTAATCAGCTTAGTACCCAAAGCAGCATGCAACTGCTCCCAGAAACTAGATACAAATAGTGCCCCTCGGTCTGAGACTATGGTCTTGGGTACTTCGTGCAAGCATAGGATTCTTGCAATATACAACTCCGCATACCTGTTGGCATGGAAATGTGTATGCACGGGAATGAAGTGAGCCGACTTGGTTAACCGGTCAACGATTACCCAAATGGAATCATGCTTGTTGGAAGTCAGGGGTATTCCCACAATGAAATCCATGCTCACATCTTCCTACTTCCATGCTTGAATTTTCAGGGGTTGCAACAGCCCTGATTTCCTCATATGATCCGCTTTCACTCGTCTACACGTATCACACTCGAATACGTATTTAGCCACCTCCCGCTTCATCCGTGTCTACCAAAATCTCTTTTTCAAATCTTGGTACATTTTGTTGCTGCCCGGATGAATGGAGTATTTAGACAAGTGAGCTTCATCAAGAATCTTCTTTCTTAGCTCCATATCCCGGGGTACGACTATGCGGTCATTGAACCATAGCGTCCCCACATCATCTTTCCGGAGACATTTGATTTCACCATTGTCTATCCGTCTCCGGAGATGTGCCATACCCTTGTCAACTTTTTGAGTTGCAATAATCTCCTCCCTAATGGTAGGGATGAGGGCAAGGTTGTAGAGTGATCCAGAAGGAACCAAGTACAAGCTTGGCTCTTCCTCCTCCACCGGTGTAATGGTGAGGTTATGGACATGTGATTTCCGACTCAGCGCGTCGGCAACCACATTCGCCTTGCCGGGGTGGTAATGAATCTCAATCTCATAATCTTTGATTAGTTCTAACCACCTCCTTTGCCTCATATTCAGCTCCTTCTGGGTGAAAATATACTTCAGGCTTTTATGGTCGGTGTAGAGATGCACCAAATTCCCCAGGAGATAGTGCCTCCACATTTTCAGTGCCAAAACCACAACAGCGAGCTCAAGATCATGAGTCGGATAATGCTGCTCATGGTTTCGAAGTTGGCGTGAGCCATATGCGACCACACGTCCTTCTTGCATCAGCACGCAGCCAAGCCCGATGCCGGACGCATCACAATACACGTCGAAGGGCTTGGTTGTATCCGGTTGAGCTAAGACCGGGGTGGTTGTGAGATGCTTCACCAATGATTAGAACGCTCCTTCATATGCCACGTTCCAAACATATTTTGTTCCCTTCTTCAATAATTCTGTCATCGGCTTAGCAAGCTTGGAGAAGCTTGGAATGAATCCCCGATAGTATCCCGCTAAGCCGAGGAAGCTTCTGACTTCATGGACTGAAGTGGGAGCTTTCCATTTAAGCACCTGCTCGATTTTGCTTGGGTCAACCGCAATGCCTTCCGCTGAGATGATATGTCCCAAAAATGGCACTTGGCTGATCCAAAACTCACATTTGCTGAACTTGGCATATAGCTTATGGTCCCGCAATCGTTGAATAATGATTCTCAAGTGTTCGGCATGTTCTGCTTCTGTCTTGGAGTAAACCAAGGTATCATCGATGAACCCCACAACGAACTTGTCCAGCTCCGGCATGAACACCGAGTTCATGAGATACATGAAATGTGCCGGAGCATTGGTGAGACCAAAAGACATGACGAGATATTCGTATAAGCCATATCTCATCGAGAAGGCCATCTTTGGGTTATCCTCCGCCCGGATTTTTATTTGGTGATATCCAGAGCGAAGGTCCATCTCGAAGAACACACTTGCACCCACAAGCTGATCAAACAGGATGTCAATGCGGGGCAGTGGGTATTTGTTCTTGATGGTGACGGTGTTGAGCGGCCGGTAATCCACACAAACCTCAAGGTTTCATCCTTCTTCTTTACGAACAACGCCGAGCATCCCCAAGGCGAGGAACTCGGTCTAATGAAACCTTTGGTCAACAGACCATTGAGCTGTTCTTTCAGTTCAGCCAACTCGTTTGGAGCCATTTTGTATGGTCTCCGTGATTTGGGCATAGTCCCGGGTGCAAGCTCAATCTTGAACTCGACATCTCGCTTAGGTGGCATGCCCGAAAGATCATCCAGAAACACGTCGGGGTATTCCCGCCTCTAACTTGAGAGCTTCAGTATTATTAATTGCTGAAACCTCCTGGACAGGATTGTCTAAGACCATGGAATGCGGACGGTGGAATGGAGAATTCAAATGAACCGTCCATGTCCGAGTGTCCAGGACAGCGCCATGGTAGCGTAACCATGACATCCCTAAGATTGCATCAATCTTTTGTCCCGTAAGGATTATCAAGGTGGTGGGATAGATCTTCCCACCTAAGCACAGAGGTGCTTTTGGAATCATCATATTTGCTGAAATCTTCCCTCCCGGTGAGCAGATCATATAAGAGCAGTCGGTTGGGAAGACTTGAATTTGATGCTTAGCCACATAGGATGCACTTATTAAACTGTGGGTTGCACCAGAATCAAATAAAATGATGATTGCTTGATCGTTGAGAGTGAACGTACCCGCCAGCACGTTGTCTCCCTCTGGGGTGTCCTCATTGTCGAGGTTGCGAATGCCCCCAGTTCGCTGACGAACCTTCTTGACCGGAGGTCGGCCTCGAGCATCGCCCTGGAACTGTGCTTGCCCCGCTGCTCTGCTGCCCCTGGAGACAGTCCTTCGAGAAATGGCCCGCCTGGCCACACGTAAAACACTTGTAGCGAGGCTGCCCTCCGCTGATCGGCGGACGGAAACCCGGGGCGCGTTGCGGCGGTGGAAACGCCCGGGGTACCATCTGCTGCTGCTGCTGTTGTTGCGGTCGTGGTGGTGGCATCGGCGGTCGAAACGGGGGTGACTGGAAAGAACGACCCCCGAACTGCTGTGGTCGCGCCGGTGGATGCCACTGCTGACCGGATGGTGTCCGATACACCATGCGATATTTCTGGGGAGCTCCACCCCCACTGCTGGGTGGAGTGCTGCGCTTCTGCTGCTTAGCCGCCAACTCCCGCTGAGCATCTTCTTGTATGATCGCGGCATTGACTAGATCATTGAACGTGCCGCGACTGCATTGGACGAGATGCGTCTTCATCTTGGGATGTAATCTCCGATAGAAGTGCTCCCGCTTCTTCTCCTCGGTGGAGACATAATCTGACGCATACTGCGCCAGATGGTTGAAGGCATGGGAGTAATTGTGGGCACTCCTCCCGCCCTGCTTCAGCTCCAAGAACTCTTGGAGCTACTGCTTCATTATCCCGGGAGGGATATGGTAGGCACGGAACGCCTCCCGGAATTCTTCTCACTCCACGGCGTGGCCAGCCAGCAGTGAGGCGACATAGTTCGCCCACCACGCACCAGCGGCACCGTGAAGCTGCTGCGCCGCAAACAAAGTCTTCTGCCGCTCCGTACATTGGAGCAGCCCGAACTTGGACTCAATTGTCCGCAGCCAGTTGTCGGCCTCCAGGGGTTCTGCTGCTTCAGTGAACACCGGAGGGTGCGTACTCATGAAATCCGAGTACGTCACATCACGGGGCTCACGAGGCCCCCTCTCTTGACGCCCCCCCACCTGTGACGTATTCTGCACGATCGTGCGGAGCAGGTCGGTCTGCTCCTCACGATTACCCACTAGGGCCGCGATCACATCCGCTAGCGTAAGCGGAGGCGGCAGTGGTGGTTGTTGCTACGGGGTGCTGTCGTAGGCAGGTGGCTGGGAGTCATCACCCCCTTTCTGGCAAGCCACCAATCTCATGCGTGGTCCAAGTGCGAACCATCTGCAACCATACGACAATAAACATCAGTCCCGCAACATACTTCATGCAGTCCAATAGGCATAAAACATAATGACAGTGAAACATGCGATACATCTCGTATACAGATAATGTAATAACTTTGCACAAGCTACACCATTACCAGACAACTACAAGCTAGTTAAATTCAACTTGACAGACTTCCTCTTTGGAAGTTCATCACAACTAGGTTTGGTCACTACGAGACGTTAAAATCCCTTTGTCATCACGTATACTACCCTTTTATCTTCAATACGACACAAACATGGTCTCTAGCAAAAGAAACTTGAGCAACACATATACTTAAATCTTTCACTAGTTGAAGATAACTACTCATGAGTATGTTCTACCCCAAGGGAAGTACTTAAACAACCTAGGGTACAACAATCTCTCACATGAGTTCAACTGTCATCCCTCTGCCATATTGACCTGTTTCTACATATTCCAGATTTTGATCTAGTTCTGGGCATTTTCATGACTTACGCTGAATATCAAAGTTAAAGTTAACTTCAGTATCTTTCCAACGAGTACTTATTTTTCCTCAGATCAGCTCTGGTTTAACAGTTATGATAATTCAAAGCCAACAGAATTTCTGGAAGAAGTTCAACAGCACCTCCTTTGGAAGTTGCTGTTTTCAACTCACATTTTCACTGAATTCCGTGCTGAAAATACAGAAACTTTGAATTACAAAGATGTAACATACCTCCTATCCTTTCCAAAGATGTGTCATATGATAACTTTTTATTTTTCTACAGGAAGGTATGCTGGAAAAACAGAACAGTCCATAGAGTGTTTTGAATCTGTCCTGGTTCTGGACAGTTTACAATCCTTTGGAATTTCGGCCAGTTTAAGGTGTGATTCAGCTCTGGAAGTCTACAACAAAGTTGTAGAGAACTTAAACACCTTTCCATAACTATATCCCACATCTCCATGGGCTAAATAAATATGAGTTATGCTCTGTCAAAGTTCAGCGGACTTGCTGCCCCAAAACAGAGCACTCTGTTTTTCAATCCCTTTGAGCTAAACCGATTAACTATTGAATTTTTCTACCCAACCAGGGTCCTTAATGTTTAAAACTTGGTGATTTTTGTTCCATGTTATCATTATCTTTCATGCACATGCCTATGATATGTCGGTACTACGTTCCTCACAAAAGAAAATCCTAACCAGATTATACCGGCATGTACGTCTCAATTGTGGCACTAAACGGTCGCGCGCACACGTATACTACACGGGATACATACGTGGTTAGTACCTGCAGAAGAACACCCAATAATGATGCACTCAAAGGTTATTTTCATTTCAGGCAGGTCCATATTTGAAAGTAAATACAAACACCCGTATCATTGCCATACGGCCGTCCTTGAGTTAAGCCATGTCTCAAGGTACGTGATCGTGTTTTAACACCACACGACGGGGAACCCGAGTAGAGCGCGAACGGGTCGTCACGGTTGGGAATTTTATCACCTCAACAGATACCACCTACTGCCCTGCAGGGCATGCCGATGGCAAGCGCTGCGTATGTCCTCCTGGGCTATTTCTAGACGAACACACTACCACGTTACTGACCACACGATGGGGCCTCCACTTGCTTGCCTAATGCACGCTAGGGATCAGTGTTTCATATGAACTCAGGAACACGAAGAGTCCATGAGTTTCATATTGACGTCTCACACCAAGCTGTGAGACCTATCCCTGAACCACGTTCCTCGTTAGGGGAGCTAACCGAAATTGAACCGCATTCGGTGGCGTTCCTTACCATTTTTACCTGAGTGTAGGTGTGTCGTTACATAATCAAAGTTCAAAATTATAACACATAGGTTAGTCTTGCCACTTTAAGTAACTATGCTAATATAGTCCTTACTTGGGCAAACTAGTGAATCCTCACCGTAAACCTAAGTTTCCCGTAATACAGTCCTTAATTATTATGCTATCCTCAATGCGGCTCTGATACCAGCCTGTGGCGGACTGGAATCCGCTCATCCAGGATCACAGAGGGTGGTGCGGCATGATGCGACACCGGACAACACACATCATAAGGACACATTGTATTACATAGAAATCCAACTGAATATGCACAAGCTAGTACAATACTTTCAGTTACAAACTAGTGTTTATATTACAAAC
The DNA here is from genome assembly GCA_030760725.1 of Neostapfia colusana. NCBI lineage: Eukaryota > Viridiplantae > Streptophyta > Magnoliopsida > Poales > Poaceae > Neostapfia > Neostapfia colusana. The sequence goes on along the minus strand of JASWHV010000008.1, from coordinate 65,452,836 downwards.
GCAGAAGCTATGTTTATACAACTCACGCCCATCTACCTAGCAAAAGTCGGTTGCCCAGCCCTATGGGCAACCCACACTAGCTGCATTCCTCAGCTCAGCGCGGTGTGTACGGCTCCCACTAAGCCGTGGTCCCCGACGGAGGGTAATACTCGCCGGTGGACTCGTAACCCGTGTCTGTGGGGTAGTCATCACCTGAAAAACACTTACAGCAGCAACCGTGAGCACGATGGCTCAACAAGACTTAACCGACTCACCTAGGCACGAAACTCTACATGCAGTTTACACGAGCCTGGAATGGTAAATTTAAGCAAATGGACACGCCTACAAGTTTATCCTTAGTTCATCTTTTAGCCACAAGTTAACAGTCCATGAATCTGAAATTTGGTAAGCAATATTTGGTGGCACACAAGTAGCAATACAATTTTATCATAACAACAATATTGAATCATCACATTTCATATATTAACCTACGTAACGACTCAGTGATCAAGTGGTACTCTTCACCGCGAGGGACGGCGAATCGACTCGATATACACCTGCAGGGATACCCGAAGAGCATGTCACGTACGCCCACCCGTGGAGCTGCACAACACTCTCACTCGGTGTCGTACGGAACAACCTTTCACCAACAGCCCAAACGTCGAACCGGTCGCACCGAAACGGACAGGAGGTTCCCTACACGGAGTATATCTCTATGCCCGTTAGCAGATTCCCACCTTGCTGCCCTCAACCTACACCTATAAATCGGTGTGCTATGCCTCGACGCCCGGTGGTTTAGGTTACATCGGTTTACCGGGGCCCATATATCCGATATGCCTTTAGTACGTTCAAACTTCATTAGCGTGGGCCACACACAAATTGGTTTTCAATCGACACGGACAGGGCTGCGCACACAAGACTTCCTCTTGCTGCGCCCTAACCCCTGCCTAGTCTTATTTTCATCACTAAAGTGATCTCACATCACTCGAACCAATCCCGTATGTCCCAAGCCTAACTTGCGAGTAGATTCCAACTACTCGACTTGTACGGAAATATTCTAGATGAAGTTATGCCCTAAATAAGATTTGAAGAATTCTAGATGAAGTTATGCCCTAAACAAGATTTGAGAAAATCTGAAAAATGTTTCTGTACATTTTTCTATTTTCTCAGGGCAGTTCACTTAATCACACCATTAGGGGGACTAAATGAACTTTGATGAGTCAGAAAATTTTACTGTGACTCTAGGATTTCCCAATGAACCTCCGAGCCAAATTTCAGAATTTTTCACAAAGTAATTCTCCAGATAAAATTCCCAACAGTTTAAATTTTAGGGAATTAATTCTGGAAAATTTTTAAGTTTCATGAGCTGAAATTTATATTGCTAGAAAGTACTCAAAAAGCTGAGTTCAGCAAAATTTGGTTCACTGAATTTGGAGCTTCCTAGCAGAAGTTATGTGCATTTGAAGTTTGAACCAAATCTGAAAATTCAAATAAAGTTTAAACTGGCTGGTGGGGTCCACAGGCTATGTGCCAGCACCGCAGCCAAACCACACGGGGGTCCGCAGAGTCTCCCGCGTAGTCCCACGAGATCCCGGTGCCACAGCAGATCCAGCGCTGTTTAAACAGAGGCTGACACATGGGGCCCACGGGGCTTCATCTACCTCGCGCTCCGGCGGCTCCCCGCCGCCCCCTTCGCCGTAGAGCTCGCCGCCGGGCGTTCTTCTGCCCGACCTTCGACGAAACTCACCGCCTGTGCATATTTCTGCCTGGGAAACACGGTGGTGCACTCCCCGGAGCTCGGCGACGGCCGGAATAGTGCTTGCGACGGTGACAGTGGCCGGGAGCTCATCGGCGACGTCGAACTCGGTGTCCTCTGCACCTTTTTCGACACGGTTCGCTTGGAGAGCTCCACTGAGACTTGCTGATCACAGATATGAGCACTGATCCCCGTGAAAACGGCTGCAACTATGACCTCACCGTTGACCTAGGGCTAAAACGGCCGTGACCGGGAAAATTTCGAAGAACAACAACCCTAGTCCATGGTTTTCGCTGGTTTTTGATCCTAGGTGGCCGTGGACAAGTGCAGAACGTATGTGTAGCTCGGAATCCTCTGTGGTGAACTACCCATTACGAATTTCCGAGTTTTGAACCATTCGGTCCTTTGAACATCGAATGACTAACCGGACAAATTCTACCCTGGCGAAGCACGAGAGGAGGAGCGGGTCGGCACGAGCGTGTCAAGCACCTTGGAGCGGAACTTTTTCGTGTAGCTCGTCGGGCACGAAACGGCTTCTAGCTCTCGGACACCGGGGAGCAGAGGAGGTCGGCCAGCGATCGTTTTCTTCGCGCGCGGGAGCAAACGCAGCAACGCTGGCTGGTGGAGAAAGCGGAGTCAGTCTGTGCAGCGTACGTGTGAGATGGGAATGAGCGTGGCTGATCTTTTCACAGCGCTGGCGCACGCATGGTCGCGAGAGGGTGAGGCGGCAGTGTTCCCAGCAGCCGACTGAAGCAGTGGAGGCGGTTCTCTCCTCTTCAGTCTCTGACCAGTGGGCCCTCTTCTCCCCTCTAATCCTTTCTCCCCCTTCTGCTGCAAATATCTCAACCACTCAGAATTGAATGGTAGACTTTGCCACAAAGGCATGGGATGAAATTTGAATTCTTCAACTGAATTTGGTTTGGACAAATTTGCTGCCCATTTGAATTTGAGATTCAAATTCAGTTTGAATTATTGCAAATTTGGCTCCCGACAAGATGAAGTCCAATGAGAATGAAAATTGGTGGACTAACTCAGAAAAATATGATGAGTTTGAATATGAAGTCAACTTTTGAATTCAAGTGATGAAAGTGGCTGCAATTTGAATTTGCATTCAAATTGGCCCCTTTTTCAAATGCCTCCAAAAGTGCCTCAAAAAGTATTGGATTTGAGTGAAATTTGGCCTGAGCCTTCCCAAGAATATATAAGGTCTAGGGGTGAGCTCAACCTTTCATGTTTTATGTGTAGAAATCCCACTTTTTGAAGTTAGGGCTTTCCCCTATAATCACCCTTTTGATGGTGGTTACTTGCTCTTCACAAGTGTTCATGAGATATCCATCACAAGAGCTGTGGTGTTGTGAGGTGATGAACAATTTTTTTTGCAAGTCACTGTCTTGGGCTTTTACATCCCTCCCCCCTTAAAAGAACCTCTTCCCGAGATTATAAAAGAAGAGACAGCGATGTAACAAGAACTCACCCGTGATGAGATGCCATGAGCTCCGGGTAGTTTGAGCGAAGGAATTCCTCGCTCTCCCACGTCGCTTCTTCAGCGGTGTGGTTACTCCACAGTATCTTGTAGAACCACAGCGTTCGGCTATGCGTGGTCCGAGCCTTCTCATCAAGAATTGCCACTGGGTATTCATCATACGTTAAATCCGGTTGCAGCTCGCCAATGTCTTTGGTGGGAACAGCAGCCGTATACTTCAGACATTTTAGCAGTTGTGAAACATGGAAAACGTCATGAACACCCGCAAGAGATGCCGAATGTGACCCTTTCACCGGACTCACACCAGTTCAATGGGGTGCGGCATTTGCGACCGTAGAGAGCCCCATAGGGTGCCATCTTGATACTCGCTTGATAGCCATTATTGTACGGGAATTCCGCCAACGGTAGATGATCATCCCAGTTTCTACCATGGTGGATGGCACACGCTCTCAACATGTCTTTCCCATTATCTAAAAAATGCAATTCTATGTTGTCGAAATGAAAATGATACGAGTTCTAAGAGGAGATGCATCACTCCCATATCAACATCCATCCAGCTAGGTTTGTGTAACTGTCATAGCTCTCCTGATTCAACGCAGGGACTGACACACTATATTTTCAGTCTAAAAGTAAAGTACTTGATGACAAAATTTTACACCACTACAATAGAGCACACAACGTGCAGCCCCACAGCTGCACGCCCCCACCAATGAGCCTCCTATGGGAAACCGATTTAACCAATTTGGTGTAACTGACCTGACTGGTTAAGTATATATTAAGGATTTTAGATATAAACTAGTTATAGTTAGCCATGAAGAGTTATTATTTTAGGTTTTAGTGAATATTATTAAAATATAATTTTATGATTACAAATTATTAGTAATAATAAAATAATATTTAGCATGGTTCATTGGTTATTATAGACATAAAACTTATACATTAATATTCCATATGAGTTTTCTGAAATGAAGCACGTTTATGTACCATTCCTTACAGCCACCAAACAATTTATGTATTGTTCAATACATCTAACCAAACAACCAACTTGTACCAACTCATCCACGACCATCTCATCCTCATCAATCCATCGAGGATGATCCCACACAGTTTAGTTTGGTACAACTAACCAAACACTACCTTAGTACATGATAGAGTAGGAGCCAGTGACTTGTTAGGTCCAGTGCATGCAAAAAAATGTGCATGGGCTTTGGCAACACAATCATGCCAGAAAGAGGGGGCAAGATATGCAACTGAAAGTGTTTTCCAACTTATAAATACATTTTCTTTATTGGATACAATTTAGAAATGTTGATACAACACTCGATTATTTCTTGGCCTTTCAACACAACTTTTTTTTTTCTAACGATCAAATTGAGATCCAATAGCCCCCAAACCTTCTTCTACCTTCAGCCAACCATGACCCCAACCACGCCCAAGCGAGCCACCACCTGGCTCGACAGGCTAAGGTCTCGCAAGTGGCGAAACCCTAGACGGCCGAGTCACCTCCTTTCTACTGCCTCCCCCGACTGTCTCTCTCCACTGCGATTGACATCCTCACCCTCACACTAACCCTGCTCAACTGTCATCTTCCACCGCACTGGCTGATGGCACCCCCGCCGCCTCACCACCCGCGCACGAACCGTGACCAACATCAGATTTTCCTTCCTGCCCCGACTGGCCGACTCCTCTTGTAAGCCTGTCGGATTTTGGCAAGCAACCAAGAACCTCGGAGCCTTGAAACCCCAACCTCATCAGAGAAGAAGTTTTCTCATCGGACACGAAGAAGAGGGTGGGGATCGGAGCGGGAAGGGAAAAATGGGTGTTGGCTTGAGGAGAAACAATCAAGTGAGATATAGCCTTTCCCACCATTTTTCTACTAAATGTGAGAAGAGAAAGCCATGTCTCATCAACCCCTCCCTGCTGTCACTAACAATGAGCACAGTAAATGATAGCGTTTCTTCTTCCTCATTCTCCTCCTGGCACTACAGGAAACCCGATCATTTGCGACGGCTAGAATTATTTGCTACGGGACGCCGTCGCAAATAAAGTGAATTGCGACGGCTAACCCTAGGCCGTCGCAAATAACAGAGCCGTCGCAAATAGTACCCTATTTGCGATGGCTACGACTGCAGCAGTCACAAATAGCATTAATTTGCGACGGCCGGACCTGTGGCCATCGCAAATAGCATTAAGTTGCGACGGCCAGACCTGTGACCATCGCAAATTAAGCAACCGTCGCAATTAAATGCTTGTTTGCGACGGCCGATGGAAATGTCATCGCAATTAAGGAAGTCATCGCAAATGACCCCGATATAGTCGGTCGGGCACCTCCCGGTTCATACAATTGTCGCTGCCGCCGCACCGTAGCCGCCCCAGCGCTCGCCGCCCGCCGCCGCCGCCATGCCCCTGCGCTCGGCTCCCTCGGCCGCCGGCCGCGCCCCAGCGTGCCGCCGCCCGCCTCCAGTCGGTCGCCTGCCGCGCCCCAGTGCGCCGCCACCCGCCGGCCGCCTCCAGCCGGTCGCCGGACACGCCCCAGCGCGCTGCCGCCTGCCGGCAGCCTCCAGCCGGTCGCCAGCCGTGCCCCAGCGTGCCGCCGCCCGCCACCAGCCGGCCGCCGGCACCTCCTGGTCGCGTCCCCGACGTGCAACTCCCTTCCCTGCGTGCGACTCCCTGCCCGCCGCCTGCTCCTCAAGGTGAGAAACGAAGACTTTAACCTTATACTGCATGAATTACAACATATATTAGTTGAAGATCACAGTTGGTCAAAATTTGATAAAAAAGTTTATGCTTTTTATCAGTTTTATGTGTCACATGTGTTGTGGATATTAGTTAGCACAATGTTTTGAGATCTTTTGAATGTATGTGTAGAATGTTCATGTCTTCATATTTTATGACTTCTAGCTATGAGTTGCTTCATAGAAATTGAGATCTCAGGACATGTTTGTATTTTCCATTGCCCAACTGTAGCTGACACTTGCTGTTTTATTATTGGCAGAAAGCATTTTTGGTTAATGATGATTGCTTGTTAGGGATGTCAAACATGATTTGCAGTTTTAGTAAGATTGATGTTATTCGCGTACTAGGAAGATGTACGCCCTGCCGCGGCCGCCGCCTCCCGCCGTCGCGTCCCGCTGCGTCGCCTCCACCGCGGGCGCGCCGCCTCCCGCCACCGCGCCCCGCCGCGGCCGCCACCTCCCGCCGCCTCCCGTCGCCCCGCCACGCCCGCCGCCTCCCGCTGCCGTGCCACGCCCGCCGTCTCCCGCATGTGCCTATTTTGTGTTGAACATGTTATTTTATGTAGTGGCTCTAGTCAGGCGCATACTAGGCCAATACTCGTATAAAGTCTTATTTGCGACGGCCAAAGAAAAAGCCGTCGCAAGTAAAATAAATTGCAACGGTTTCCTGTAGTGCCTGTCGTCTTCCTCCTAGCGCCCCCGGGCCTCCCCGTGGCTGCCCTCGCCGGAGAGCTCGCCGGAATGGTGTTCCCGTGCCCCAACCTTCGCCAAACTCGCTGCTACTGCCTATTTCCACACAGGAAACATGCTACCGGTCTTACCCCTCACCGGCGATGGCCGAAGATGGGCATGCGACTGTGGCAGCGACTTTGGTCACTCCGGCGACATGGTATTGGTACTCCCTCGGCAAGCCTGGTAACCGTCGCAAATAAAGTATCCAAGCCATAATTGGTGACGGTAACCGTCGTTCGTTAGCAGGATGTCGTTAGTTACGACAAGCTCCCGCGCGTGGACAGCGGGCCTCGACGGGTGGTTTTCTCTCGTTCATTCCTCCTCTTTCATTATTTCCTCGTCTCCTCCCTTGTTGTTGGACAGTTGACCCCAAAGCTTGAAGAACTGCACCATTTTTGGGGGGTGCAGTGTAAAAGAAGCGAGGTTATGCTGCCAAAATTTTGTTGGGCTTCAGATATTGTGTCTCGTCAGAAGCAGGATAAATCCTACATATATTAACGATAATTTCTTCAGCTTTAAACTGCAGAGTCAAACATGGGTGAAGACCGCAGTTTGATGTATACTGACTGGAAGAGCAGAACTAGTGGTCACTCGGATGAGTGGTACATCAAGTTAGATAAATTCTTGGATCGAGCATTTTCATTGTCAACAGATAATAAGGTGCGGTGCCCACGTACGAAATGCCGTAACACCAAGTTTTTGAGCAGATTGGAACTTTTGTTTCGCTATGTCGAAACGGTTTCACCTCAAGTTATGAGGTGTGGACCTTCCACGGCGAGACTAAATCTCGACACACAGTAGAAGTGGATGAGGATGATGATATAACGGGGGTTGATTGGATGGATGAGATGCTAGAAGCTCTGGAGGTGGAGGATCCTCTTACAAAGGAGGCAGACGATTTCTTCGAGGAGGTCAAGAAATCACAACATCCGTTGCATGAACACACGGATGTGACCGTCCTTGCTTTCTTGACCAGATTTATGGCAATTAAGTCTAAATACTTTTTTTCCATCAACTGCTACAACAATATCATGAAATTGATATGCGATATCCTTCCACAACCTCACAAAGCACCTAAAGATATGTATCAGTTGAAGATTCGAATATCTGGTCTCGGTATGAACTATGAGAAAATTGATGTGTGCCCACACAACTGCATGCTATTCTAGAAAGAGCACGCCAACGAAAACATGTGCTTGAAATGTGGTAAACCGAGGTATGTCAAAGCTCTTCATCCTCTCGCGGCAACATCAAATTCCGGTGTTGTGACGAGAGCAATTTACACTCAAGGTAATGTAACCGATTATTATGAGATCATTAACAAAATTCTTGAATTTACTTTTACCGGAAATAAGACACTTCGAGTTGTATTCTTTGACTGTGTCTGGTTTGATAACACTCATGGAACTCGAGAAAACCAATTTGGAATGGTGGAAGTCAAGCATAAGGCACGACTACGAGGTTACGATACCTTTGTTCTTGCACACCAAGTGGATCAAGTGTATTATCTACCTTATCCATGCACAAAGATCAGTGCTTGGTGGGTGGTATATAAGGTGAATCCTCGTGAGCGGTTATATACTCCTGGGGATGATGGTTACCATGATAGTGAAGAAGTTGAAGAAGTGTACCAAGAAGAAGAGTTGCCCGACACTTTTACCGTCGAGCCTAGTGCAAGACTCGATCAATTAGTTGGAGATGTTGAAGATGTAGAGAAAGATGATATGCAAAAACAGAAATTAAAACAGGTCACGATGGAAGATCGTTGGGCTGGTTTAAGGAGTAGGGCACATGATAATGATGTTGATGAATTTTGAAAGTGATTACAAGTAACATTTTCTTATAGCTAGTAACATGAATTTTGTATATCTTATTTGCATATTTACTGATTATATATTAAAACAGGATGGCATCAAAGAAGAGTAAGAAGATGCATCCGATGAGGGGGTTCTTCCCCTCTAGAGCTGAGGACGCTTTCGCTGGTGCCTCGTCGACCGGGAGCAGACGCTCTCAGCTGCTAGGGTATGTTCGGAGCAGCTCTAGGGCTTCGTCATAACAGTCCACATAGGTAAATTTAACTATTCTTTGACAAATTTTTCAAATTCAATTTCCAATTAAACTTACTTATGAATCATTTGAATGTTGTAGTCCTCACCGACTGACTCAGTGGCTACGGCGAGCCAGCCCTCGGCCAGCCAGCCCTTGGCTGGCGAGCCTTCGGTTTCTGAGCCATTAAACTCGACTGGTGACGAGCCTTCTAGGTCACCATACGTGGCGCCCCAGCAGACGCAGAGGACGAGGAGGACTCACTTTGTCAGTCCTCCTGCGGTCCCTTCACAAAGGATCGTGATTCGTCTGGTCAGAGACAGGTAATAAAATCGTGTTGTTCAATTCTTGTTTCTTTTTGTTACTTAAGTAACGAATTAATAAATGTCTTGCAGTGCTTTGTACGACGCGTCTTTCATCGGTGATAGACACCACAGTCCGGTGAACAGTGTCCTCGGGTCCTTAGTGCGTTTGCACTATTCCGGGGTCATCGACGGGGTGCCTACTACTTCATGGGAGGATTATGCACGCGCCCATCACCAGGAGCACGACAACGTTCAGGAGGCCGTATGGGCCGATTTTATGGTAAGTATGTTAAATAAAGTTTCTAAATTTTTACTATTAAACTCTTTTAATTTACATCTCTTCAGTATATTATTTATCACAGGAAAGGTATATTTTAGAGGACCCGGACGACCCTCGCATGTTGGAGGATGCGAGGAAAGTGTTTCACGTCAATGCTGCGAAGGCGGCTCGGCAAGCTTTGTCGAACGCTCATATTCAAGTTATCAATGAGCACTTGAAGGCGAACCAACACCACGTGCTACACTTCCGGCAGGAGAGCGAGAGGCACCTGACGGAGGAAGAGTACGCGCAGGTACGTGGGGTGTAGTAAATATTTTTTCTGAGCATGGGGCAGATGCATCAATTGTATTTTTAACGACCTACAACTATGTGCAGGGCCACGTGAGCTGGTTGCAGGGTCGGTCCGACGCATACCGGGCCCTTCATCGGTACTGGGCTAGCGATGAGTTTAAGGCTAAGTCCCAGAGTGCTCAAGGGTGCAGAGGGGTTGAGGAGAAGTACAACCACGACCAAGATAACCACTTGCGTTTAGCTAAACGTATGGTAAGTGTATCTAACTTACGTTTATATATTAATAATATACTGTTCATACTAACAAGTATTGACAGGAGCGCGAGACAGGGGTGCCATCGACCCCTGCTGAGATCTAGAAGAGAGGTCACAGGGACCCTTCTCAGCCCCAGGGGTGCAGTCAGGCCGCAGCCGAGCGGTTGGTAAGTGTAGAAATCATTCATAGTAAATTTAACTATATGGATTGATGAAATTACACGGTTTTCTTGTTTTTCAGGCTAGGTACGAGGAGGAGGCTAGGAGGATACACGGCACAGATTTCAATTGGGAACATGAACCAATCGATCCTCAAGCCGCGTATGCAAGCGGAGGTGGAAAAGCCCATGGAAGGTGAGTTCATAAGTCATTTTATTGTTTTCAATTCAAAATATTCAAAATATTTCAATTCCATATTAACGATTCTTTTTTATAGGCTCGCTAGATTCAACGGAGTTGTCGACTCGAGGGCGGCAAGACCCGCAAGAGGCAGCTCCACACAGTCTTCGCCGGCGGGCCTGGGTCGCCGTTTCTCGCAGGTGGAGACTCTCGCCCGTCAGGTTCAGGAGAGTCATGAGCAGTATCAGGCGGCGATGGAGGCACAGAGGGCGGCGATGGAGGCTACCATCTCCTACCAGCGAGCCTGCATGGAGCAGATGCGGCAGGCGATGGAGATGCAACGATAGGCGATGACGGTAAGTTAAAGCAATTTAAATTTATGGCATTCTTAATAATATGTAATAACTTGTAATGTTTGCAATGACAGAGTTTCTTTCAAGGCTGCGAAGCCCAGGGGTTGCGCCTCGAGCTACCTCCACTGCCACCGCCAATTCCACCACCAGAACTAGAGCTACTGCCGCCGATACACATTTCTCCGGGTTTTCAGATAATCAAAAACATTCTTCTAGTAAAAAACGAAGTTCTAAACTAATCCATATGTCAAACAACTTCTATGTGTTGCAAGGAGCGGCGACGGAGGCTGAAACCCCGTTGTCGTCTATACCGGCGCCTGGGCTGACGCGCGGCGAGGACGTTGGTGGCTCTGGAGGTAGCGCTAGAGGATAGGCTCTATTTTTTTTCTATTGTTGTGATGAGATGCGAGACACTTTTGTGCTGTGATGAGATGCGAGACACTTTTGTATTGTGATCGATTAAAATGTTATATGTTGTCTTTTGTGTTACCTCTATCGTGTTTCTGGCCATCGAGCCGGGCAGAATGTTCTGTTTTTTAAAAAAATAAAAAACCTTAATTGCGACGGCTTTTTATACAGTACCGTCGCAAATAAGATTACAGCCTTCGCAAACTAGCCTATGTTATTGTAAAGGCCTCAGTTTTTGACACATTCCGAAGTGTTCATCACCACACACACACTTCATTTAAAAAAAGATGATGAACACATTTGAAGAGCAAGTAACCATTATCAACATGCTCATTAGAGAATAAACTCACAAAAATGCAAAAGTGGTATTTCCCACATGCATCATCTAGGGGCTGGGCATATGAAAACTCCTACACCTTGCTAGGAATGTCCATGCCAAGTTTCACCAAAATTCAAAAACTTTTTGAGGTCCTTTTTGGGTATAGCTAGAAAGAGGGTGGTTTGAACTCACATTCAAATTCAAACTGTTTTTACCCCATGAATTCAAAAGTGGGAAACATATTCTTACTCAGCACATTTTTGTGAGCTCACACACCAATTTTCACTCCATTTGGAGTAGATATTGACATGAGCTAAGTGTAGCAAATTCAAACTTTATTTGAATTTCAAACTGAACATGTGCTGCAATTTAGTCAAACCAAACCCAATTTGAATTCTAACCAATTCAAATGGATCAGGGGTGAATAATTCAAATCACCATGGGCATTGTGGGGATTACTGTTTACAACAGTAATATGGAGTTAAGTTCAGAGGTTAAAAAGGGAGTGGGACCCACATGTCAGCCACTGAAGAAATTCAACCGACTGAATCTTCAGTGCTCGGGTCCCGGAGCTGCTTCTGAGAGCGCCACCGAGGGGAGACCGCCGCGCCACCAGCTGCTTGCTAATCGCAGCCACTGAACCGACTCTCGGGGCCTTTATCTACGCGCGAGAGCGGTCGCCGGTGCTCCCCACCATTGCCCCGACGCATTCTCACCCAACAAACTGAAACTCCTCGCCACCCAGTTGAGCTCTCGGTCCCTCATCGCCCGGCCGATCTAGTGATCCTCCCGGCGATCTGAGACCCGCACCAGTTGCGCCAAGCCATCCTTGACGCCCTCGCGCCGGTTCCAGGCCCTGAGCAGTCCTTCCCGAGCTTCCCCACGACGATCTTTTATTTCCCGGTTCAGCTCGAGCTGCCATCGCGGGAACGATCCGTCCGGCCACCACAGCCTGCCGTTCACCGAGCCGTGAACAGCAAAAAGGTTCACCTTCGGTCCCTCTTTCATTACCGCAAGCTCCGGCAGCATGACATAGACTGCTCACACCGGAATTTTACGATTTCGCAACGGTGTACAAAAGGGGAGCCCAAACCGATCCGCGAAATTCGTAGTCCACACTGCACCACTCATCCTCTCGTGGAGGGGATCACTTCTAGGTGCCCGCACGAGTCCATAGGAGCAGGAACCACGAAGAACCGTTGAGGGAAACCGCTGTTCTTTGAGTTTTAGGAGAAATCCCGATTTCCGGCCTAGGTCGCACGGTGACAGCCCAACACAACCCTTCCCGAGCTCCATGGAGCTCATGTCGACCTTTCCTAGGGTCCATTGGTTGTCGACGACCCTTAGCTCGATCGGTTGGGGAGCTAGGGAGGTCGGCCGACACGGCCGAAGTTCTCCCAAAGCTGCCGCTCATCGCCGACCATGTGCCGGCCGTTTTCATGATGACCTGAGCCCGGAATCATGTTCCCCAAGTGGAATTAGGCAGGGGCGGCTAGAATCATGAAGTTTGGAGTACCACAGTGGCTGCCGGCGAGATGTCACGGCGGCCGAACACGGGCGTCGAGAGGTAGACGAAGCCGGGTGGCCCACGTGTCAGCGGCTCAGATTTAAATCGGGGATCGGTCTGCGGCTCAGATCCAGTGTGCTGGCGCGCAAAAACTCCGTGGACCCCGGTGTGCTGTCGCTCCAGCACCCAACGCGTGTCCCCATGGACCCACCGGCAGATTTAAACTTTTCCCAATTTTCAGATTTTATTCAAACTTGAAATCCTCATAACTTGGGCTAGAAAACTCCAAATCAAGTGAACCAAATTTTGTTGGATTCAGCTCTCTGATTACATTCCAGAAAATCAAGTTTCACTTTATGAAAATCCATATTTCTCCAGAATGAATTCTTCAAAGTATAAACTGTTTGGAATTGTAACTGGAGAATACCTTGGAGGAAAATTCTGAAACTTTGCTGGGATATTCACCAAAATATACCTGGACTACCATAAAAATTTCGGGTCTATTTGAGCACATTTGATCCACCTAACGGTGTGATTAATAAAACTGTTCCAGAGAAAATAGAAAATGTTCAGAAACATTTTCAGAATTTCTCTGAAATTGTTTAGCTCATATCTTTAGCTAGGAACCTTCAAATTAAGTGAGACCAACTCCACTAGAAGTCATGGATTGCTCCATGAAAACCCCTAGAACACCCTAAAGCCTCCAATTAAGGTCAAGTACATAATTAATTGTGGAGGGCTCAAATGAGCTTTGCTGCAACTAAAATTTGGCCAAGTCCCTGTTTAGGTTGTAACCAGCCACAGTAAAAGTTTCACAGTCATTGGGTCTGTCTAGTAAGACTTATAAACTTCACAAGTTTCAATTCAATTCAAATGCATTTAAATTAATACATATACTTGTATATCATGTAGTCGCTAAGGTCGAGGAGGAACCCGAAGTCTTAGACTTCGTCACTCCGGAAGAGCAGCTAGCCTACGACCAAGAGCAGAAAGGCAAGCTCCGGTTTGCATTAACCTTTTTACAAGTTTTTATTGTTTTGAGAACTACTTTGAGTACCATTAATTCTTGCATTAGAGTCTTGTTTGGAAACCCAAATGCATAGCCAAGAAAACCATGGGTTGGGTTCAGGATTGCAAACCCTGTTAGCTACTGCAAAGCTAAGATAGGGTAGGATTCAGTACAAGTCGAGTAGTTGGAACTACTCGCGAGCATAGGCTAGAGGCACTCGACTCGGGTAGAGATAGCACATGATACACATGGCAAGAAAAATGAGACCGAGCGGAGAGTAAGGGCAGCAGGACTTTGGGGCCTTGGTGCTATAGCTCCGCTTGTGTCGATTGAGGACCGAGCCATGTGCGGGCCTGTTCAACAAGCTAGAACAGTACCGAAGACCTACCGGCTATATGGGAACCGGGAAACCGATGTAACTCGGGTAGCTGGGTATTGAGGCATTGCCCGTCGTTCAGAGGGTAGGTTGAGAGCTTGAGGTGTAAATCGGCTGGCGGCACTGAGATGCGCGTGCAGAGACCTCTTGCTCAGGACGATGGGACCAGTTCAATATTTGGCTGACGGGCGAAAGGTGGTTGCGTACGACGTCCGTGATGGTTGCTGTAGGCAACATCGAGTACGGGCGTACGTGACGGGTTATTCGGGTAACCCTGCAGGTGTAAATCGATTATAGTCGCCGTCCCTCGCGGTCAATGAGTACCACTTGTTCACTGTACCGTGATATAGAAAGAACAGGCTAGATACATGTTAAAATGTTGCTGATTGAAAGATGAACTTTGATTCTTAATGATTGTTTGTAGTCTAGAGCTAACTAAAGTTCTTTTCAACTTTGGGCAAAGTACATGAGAGAAATGCGTTTCTTCTTTTCAACTTTGATGTGTGTTATCCGGAGCTGTGCAACGCAGCACCCCTCAGCGTGATCCTGGCTCGACAAGACCGTGGGGTCGTGTCAGCGCTGGCATCAGAGCTCGCTTGAGGTTTAACGCACTAAAAAGGTCATCTTTTTCAAAAATCCAGTGAGGCACGAGTTAGTAGCCCATATAAGGATGTTATTAGTGTATAGAAAGTGGCATACTAACCTATTTGATTATGTTGGAAAATCGTGCATCTCAGGACATTTATGTCTTGGGGGGTGCACGTAAGCGCTGTCCACCAGTGCGCACAAGCTGAAGGGTGGAGCCCCACGCGTGGCAGGTAACCCGACCCGCTTTAATATCCTCTACGACTCTTCATGTCGTTTGGGGTATTCGAGCAACGTCTTTCCCTGGTGTGCTTCGGGGAATTTGGGAGACCCCGTCACGTGGTCAGTAACATGAACACGTAGCTCAAGGCGTGTTTGGCTTGAGAACATCCGGGCGAGTGATGACGGCCGGGTGTATGAACTGTATGGATACCGGGTTCAGTGTGCAGCCACGTCTGACGATTGTGTGAGTTATATGCAGGTAGTCTAACCACGAAACGGTAGACGTGTAGTATCCGTGTGCGAGTGACGCTTAGTGCCACTGAACTAACGAAACCGGCTAAGTTCGGTATAGGTTTTTCTTTGTGAGGACGTAGTACCGACATGATCTGGTGACGCATCAACGTCACACTCCACTAAGTGAACAACTTCATTGTAAAATTTGAAAGTTTTAATCCAGAGTATTAAAACTTGATGTAACTCCTTCCCTTAATCAGGATATTCCAAAGTTAACAAGTTTTTAACTTATAGGCTGCTAAGGAAAGAGTCCCCTGTTTTCAGCTGATAGAAGGCTGAAGTTAATCAGAGGTTAGAGGTTGAGTTCTTTCGAGGTTGGGGTCATATGATACATTTCTGGAAAGCTTTGGAAGAGATTTACAACTTTTCTGTTGAGGTCCGGAGGTGTTTCATCCCTTAACCAATTGAAAAATGCAGTAGAGTTGAAACTGTCCAGAAAACAGGGCAGAGCAAACGCTCTCTGTAAACTCTCTGTAAATTGAGCATAACTTCCTGCATAAAAATATAAAAAAATAGAAACTGAGGTAGTTATGGAAAGCTTATGAGATGGGTTACAATTTTGTAACAGAAACTTTTGTCAGATTGGGAGCAGAATTAACTGGAATTCTTGGATCAAAGCAGTACCTAAAGCAGGGAGGTGCTGTCCAATTTTCTCCAGCAATTCTGTTAAATTTGGCATCTCATAACTTTTGAACCAGGATAGATCTTCGGCCAAGCAAATACTTTCTGGAAATATAGTTAAGTTAGCTTTAACCTTGATGTTGAGCTCCAGAATTGGTGTTGCCTTTAGCATGGTCTAAATCAGGTTGAAACGGAAACTGATCAGGGCTGTCATGTTGGGCAGCAGATCAGCAGTCAAATTTGTTTAAATTTGAACTATATTTCCAAGTTTTATGGGTTCCATGACATGTTTGTTGTTATAACCCAATGGTTTACTGTTCAAATAAATATTTGACAGTTCTCAAGTATATTTTTACAGATGACAGCGGATAAACAGTTCGAGAACGGGTGGGTGGAATCTCACTGTTCTCACCACAGCGGCTATCCGGAAGTATTGAGGCAGATGCTTCAATATTTCGGGTACAACCAGATGCCGCAGTACTTCACCAAGGATGAAGGCGAGGAGGTGAACAAGACGTGGATGATCCATGTCGAAGTTCCTGCAGGACCTACGCCACCCTGTTGGGCGCCGTTCACCGTCACGGTGAGAGGTAGACAACCGGAGGGAATGTGGCAAGTGGCAGCCCGCAACGCCATGTCGCGTTTCTGCCAACTACACATGAGAGCTATGGAGGGCACTCTATACGCGCTCGTTCCGGTGGAGGGACGGGCTAGGTACATGGAGGCAACAGATCCAGGTTGCCCAAGGTACAACCCCGCGGAGGCGAACCTCAGCCTCCAGATGAGGGTGGGAAAGGCCGTGATGGACAGCCAAGCTGTTCATACGGAGCATCTCGCCGCAAAGCTCAAGGAGAGCACAAGCTGTGGAGACCATTTCGAGAGTGCTCACAGCGCACTCCGCAATGTGCTCCTTCAGACGATCAAGCGACTGAACGAACAGCATAATCAGTTGCATCGTCTAAAGAAGGCGAAAAAGAAAAGCAGTGTTGATATCACGGCGCTGCAAGAACAGGTGCAGGCTCTGACCCAGCAGAATGAGGTCCTTACTCAAGAGCGGGATGATGCCATTGAGGAAGGGCAAGGCTGGGAAGAAGACTACAACCAGGCCATGGACGAGGTTCACGCGTTGCAGGACCTCGTACCTCCGGTATTGGGCATACCGGTGGTCTTGGGTCTTCCGGCAATGGGAGAACCCGAGATGGGAGAGGAGGTTGTAGATCCGGAGCCACCAGCAGAGGTACCGGAGGAGGACGGCCCACAAGAGGTCGAGTTCTACTCCGAGTAGGGGGTTACCGTTGCCAAGTAGGGCAACCAGGATGGTAACCCAAACTTTTGTAACCGGTGGCATGTCGTTTAGGCAGTAGCGTATGTATAGGTATTGACGACATGAGCACGGCTTCTTGGAGACCGAGAATAATGTATATTGTATAAAGTTTATGCTTTATCAATATATGTGAATGTTGTGCAAATTATTCATGCGTCGCTTCAATACCTACTGTTTCATATGGAATTTTGAAGTATGACATGTGCTGATCTCTGCTGTTTTGAATTTCAGAATGACTCGTACTGGTGCCAACCCGTACGTTGGGGGTTCTAGTCAAGGGGGAGAAACCTCCCAACAGCCTCCCGAGGATTCCTCGGGACAGCAACAGAAGCAGCAACCACAGCAACAACCGCCACCGCCACCGCCAACGGTTACTTTGGCGGATATTGTAGCAGCAATGGCGGGCTCTCATCAGCAGCATACGGAGTTGCTGCAGACCCTCATTGCCAATACGTCCCGACCAGAGAGGCGTCAAGATCATGAGGAGCACCAACAAAGCTCCTACTCTTACTTTCTAGCAACCCATCCCCCGGTATTCTCAAGGGCGGATGAACCCATCGATGCGGACAACTGGCTCCGCATGATGGAAATGAAGTTCGGGCTGCTCCAAGTGAGTGAGCAGCGCAAGACTCAGTTCGCGGTCCAACAGCTCCAGGGATCCGCGAGCGCATGGTGGGAAAACTACTGTGCTTCACAGCCCACCGACCGAGTTATGACCTGGGCGGAGTTCCGGACGGCCTTCAGGACCTATCATATACCGCCGGGTCTCATGAAGAGGAAGACGCAGGAGTGCCTACACCTGCAGCATGGGACCAGGAACGCGCTGGAATACTCCAGGGCGTTCAATGATCTCGCGCTCTATGCGTCGTATCACGCTGATACTGACGAGAAGCGGTGGGACCACTTCTACCAGGGGCTCAACCCACTCATGAAAGACAAGTTGGCGATGTTCAATCACGGCAGCCTCAACGACATAATTGATGCTGCGATTGTTCAGGAGGACTCCGGCAAGGAGTTAGCGGCGGCAGAGAGAAAGCGAAGCGCGCTGCAAAGCAGCGGAGAAGGAGGCGGTCCTTCTCAGAAATTTCGGATGGTGAATCGCCCACCATCAGGTCCATGCTGGCAGCCACCACAGAGGTCGATGCCATTCCGCAGTCGGCCATATTCTTCACCGGCGTTCAGACCGGCACTGCTAGCACCACCTCGGCAACAACAACAGCAGCAGCGGGCGATGCCGCGTGCGTATGCACCTCAGCAGCGCATGCCGGGCTTTTGTCCTCCAAGCACCGGACAAGCAGCGGCCACATGCTACAACTGTGGTCGTCCAGGACACTTCGCCAGCAGTTGTCCGTAGAGACAAGGCGGTGGAGTTGCACCAGAACTTCCGGGGAGGAATCAGCCCCGGAACCGTACTAATGCCTGGCGGGCAAACCCTAGGCCCGGCACCGTCCACCAGCTTGCCATAGAGGACGTGCCGGAGGGTGACCCAATCCTTGCGGGTATGTTTCAACTCCACCAGCATCCCGCCATAGTGTTGTTTGATTCAGGCGCCACACACAATTTTATTAGCCAAGCTTTCATTGCTAAACACAGCTTGCCAATACTACCCACCTATAGTCCATATTTGATTTGTTCACCGGGTGGGAAGATTTCAGCAAGCGTAATGGTTTCCAAAGCACCATTATGCTTAGCGGGTAGAGTGTACCCTATGTATCTTATAATTTTAGAGGGGCAAAAGGTCGATGTCATCTTAGCGATGTCGTGGTTAACCCGCCACGGCGCTGTTTTAGACACCGTCCTTCGAATCGTGCACTTGAACTAAGAAGTGCACGGGTCTCACTCTTTATTTCTGGACAGTCCAGAAATAAAACTTCCAAGTGTCTATCAATCCACAACTATCAGATTGGAAGATATTTCAGTGGTCCGAGAGTTCCCTGACGTGTTCCCGGATGATTTACCGGGGATGCCGCCCGACAGAGAGGTGGAGTTTAAGATTGAACTTGCACCGGGAACCATGCCAATATCCCGAAGGCCGTACAAGATGGCGCCCAAGGAGTTGGCTGAACTGAAGACCCAGCTAACAGACCTGCTGGAAAAGGGTTTTATTAGACCGAGCTCCTCGCCATGGGGCTGTTCGACATTATTCGTGAAAAACAAAGATGAGACGTCGCGGCTTTGCGTGGACTATCATCCACTAAACGCCGTAACCATAAAAAACAAGTACCCGTTGCCACGGATTGACATGTTGTTTGATCAGTTGGTCGAAGCAAAGATCTTTTCCAAGATGGACATAAGATCCGGGTACCATCAGATTAAGATACGGGCTGAGGATATTCTGAAGACGGCTTTCTCGATGAGGTACGGACTTTATGAGTACCTGGTCATGTCCTTCGGCCTCACCAACACTCCAGCTCACTTCATGTATCTAATGAACTCGGTATTCATGCCGGAGCTGGACAAGTTTGTCGTGGTCTTCATCGACGACATCCTGGTATATTCCAAGTCAGGGGAAGATCACAAGAAGCATCTGCATATAGTCTTGCAACGGCTGCGGGATCACAAGCTATACACGAAATTCAGCAAGTGCAAATTCTGGATATTGCAAGTGCCTTTTCTCAGGCATATCATCTCAGCGGAGGTTATCGCTGTAGACCCGAGTAAAATCGCACAAGTGCTGAATTGGAAATCCCCGAGAACTGTTCATGAGGTACGGAGTTTCCTCGGACTCGCGGGATATTATCGGAGGTTCATTCCGAACTTCTCGAAGATTGCCAAGCCTATGACGGAGCTGCTTAAGAAGGCTACCAAATATGTTTGGACTCCAGCATGTGAAGCAGCGTTCAAGGCATTAGTGAAGCACCTGACATCAGCACCGGTTTTGGCGCAGCCAGACACAACAAAACCTGATGTGTACTGCGATGCATGCGGCATTGGGCTCAGATGTGTGCTGATGCAAGACCGAAGGGTGGTCGCGTATGGATCACGGCAGCTTAGAAGACATGAGCAGAATTATCCAACTCACGACTTGGAGCTCGCTGCCGTGGTACTCGCACTTAAAATGTGGAGGCACTACCTACTCGGTAACCTCGTACATTTATATACCAACCACAAGAGCCTCAAGTACGTATTCACTCAGAAGGAGCTGAACATGAGGCAGCGAAGATGGTTAGAATCGATAAAGGATTATGAAATAGAGATCCATTATCACCCCGTCAAGGCAAACGTAGTGACAGATGCGCTGAGCCGCAAGTCACACGTCAATATTCTGACCATCACACCGTTGGAAGAGAGCGGACCACCACTGCATGTGATTCCACATGGAGCTCTCTACAACTTAGCTTTGATCCCCACCATCCGTGAAGAGATAGTGGCAGCTCAGAAACATGACAAGGGCATGTCGCATTTGCGGAGACGTGTAGACAGTGGGGAGCTGAAATGTTTCCGCAAGGACGGAGACGGCATCCTATGGTTCAAGGACCGGATCGTCGTACCCCGTAACCCGGAGTTACGGAAGAAATATTTTGATGAGGCTCACTTATCAAAATTTTCTATTCACCCCGGCAGCAACAAAATGTATCAAGAACTCAGAAGCAAGTTTTGGTGGACACGGATGAAGCGGGAGATCGCAAAGTACGTGTCCGAGTTTGATACATGTCGAAGGGTGAAGGCAGATCATATGCGGAAACCGGGACTGCTACAACCACTGGGCATTCCTGCCTGGAAGTGGGAGGATGTGAGCATGGACTTCATTGTCGGTTTACCCACCACTTTTCAGAAGCATGATTCTGTGTGGGTGATCGTCGACCGGCTCACCAAAGTTTACCATTTCATCCCGGTCAACACCAACTACAATGCCAAGAAGTACGCTAAACTGTACATCTCACGGATCCTATGCTTGTACGGCGTACCCCGTAACATCATATCGGATCTTGGCACTTTATTTGTATCCCGTTTTTGGGAGCAGCTACACGCTGCATTGGGGACAAAGCTGATCCGTAGTTCAGCATACCACCCGCAGACGCATGGGCAAACCAAGCGGGTAAATCAGATTCTAGAAGACATGCTACGAGCTTGCGCTATGAACCACGGCAAGAATTGGGATGATCACTTGCCGTTAGCCGAGTTCTGGTACAACAATGGGTACCAATCCAGCATCAAGATGGCACCTTACGAGGCGCTATACGGGAGGAAATGCCGCACACCACAGAATTGGTGTGAGTCTGGCAAAAGGGTTACCTTCGGGATTGATCTTGTCAACAACGCGGAGGAAAAGGTTCGACTGCTTCAAGCGAACCTAAAAGCCGCCCAATCCCGACAAAAGCAATATGCGGACCGGAGAAGGCGCCCACTACAATTCGAAGTAGGGGATCACGTGTACCTACGTGTGTCTCCAATGAAGGGCGTGAACAGATTCGGGGTGAGAGGAAAGTTGGCACCCTGATTCATCGGTCCATTTCAGATTACCGAAAGATGTGGATCGGTAGCATACCGGCTGAAAATACCAGAAGCACTTTCTGGTGTGCACGACGTCTTTCACATTTTCCAGCTGAGGAAGTGTCTTAAGCTATCAACTACCATTCAGCTGGAGGATATTGAAGAACTGCAACCGGATCTCACCTATCGGGAGGAACCGGTTCAGGTTATTGATGAGAAGGCCCGAACCACATGCAACCGTACGTTGTGGTTCTACAAAGTTCTATGGAGTAATCACTCCATGGACGAAGCGACATGAGAGAGCGAAGGATTTCTTCACGCTAACTACCCCGACTTTTTCACATCGAATATCCGGTAATTTTCCACCGTCCTCTCTCTCATTTTTCACCTTATAATCTAAGGACGAGATTCTTTTAAGGGGGGAGGAATGTAAAGGCCTCAGTTTTTGACACATTCCAAAGTGTTCATCACCACACACACATACTTCATTTAAAGAAAGATGATGAACACATTTGAAGAGCAAGTAACCATTATCAACATGCTCATTAGAGAATAAACTCACAAAAATGCAAAAGTGGTATTTCCCACATGCATCATCTAGGGGCTGGGCATATGAAAACTCCTACACCTTGCTAGGAATGTCCATGCCAAGTTTCACCCAAATTCAAAACCTTTTTGAGGTCCTTTTTGGGTATAGCTAGAAAGAGGACGGTTTGAACTCACATTCAAATTCAAACTGTTTTTACCCCATGAATTCAAAAGTGGGAAACATATTCTTACTCAGCACATTTTTGTGAGCTCACACACCAATTTTCACTCCATTTGGAGTATATCTTGACATGAGCTAAGTGTAGCAAATTCAAACTTTATTTGAATTTCAAACTGAACATGTGCTGCAATTTAGTCAAACCAAACCCAATTTGAATTCTATCCAATTCAAATGGCTCAGGGGTGAATAATTCAAATCACCATGGGCATTGTGGGGATTACTGTTTACAACAATAATATGAAGTTAAGTTCAGAGGTTAAAAAGGGAGTGAGACCCACATGTCAGCCACTGAAGAAATTCAACCGACTGAATCTTCAGTGCTCGGATCCCCGAGCTGCTTTCGAGAGCGCCACCGAGGGGAGACTGCCGTGCCACCAGATGCTTGCCGATCGCAGCCACTGAACCGACTCTCAGGGCCTTTATCTACGCGCCCGAGCTGTCGCCGGTGCTCCCCACCGTTGCCCCGACGCGTTCTCGCCCAACAAACTGAAACTCCTCGCCGCCCAGTTGAGCTCTCGGTCCCTCATCGCCCGGCCGATCTAGTGATCCTCCCGGCGATCTGAGACCCACACCAGTTGCGCCAAGCCGTCCTTGACGCCCTCGCGCCGGTTCCAGGCCCTGAGCAGTCCTTCCCGATCTTCGCCGCGACGATCTTTTATTTCCCGGTTCAGCTCGAGCCGCCATCGCGGGAACGATCCGTCCGGCCACCACAGCCTGCCGTTCACCGAGCCGTGAACAGCAAAAAGGTTCGCCTTCGGTCCCTCTTTCATTACCGCAAGCTCCGGCGGGATGACATAGACTGCTCACGCCGGAATTTCACGATTTCGCAACGGTGTAGAAAAGGGGAACCCAAACCGATCTGTGAAATTCGTAGTCCACACTGCACCACTCATCCTCTCGTGGAGGGGATCACTTCTAGGTGCCCGCACGAGTCCATAGGAGCAGGAACCACGAAGAACCGTTTAGGTAAACCGCTGTTCTTTGAGTTTTAGGAGAAATCCCGATTTCCGGCCTAGGTCGCATGGTGACAGCACAACACAAACCCTTCCCGAGCTCCATGGAGCTCATGTCGACCTTTCCTAGGGTCCATTGGTGCTCGACAACACTTAGCTCGATCTGTTGGGGTGCTAGGGAGGTCGGCTGACACGGCCGAAGTTCTCCCGAAGCTACCGCTCGTCGCTGACCATGTGCCGGCCGTTTTCATGACGACCTGAGCCCGGAATCATGTTCCCCGAGTGGTCTTAGGCGGGGGCGGCCAGAATCATGAAGTTTGGAGTACCACAGTGGCTGCCGGCGAGCTCTCCGGCGAGATGTCGCAGCGGCCGAACACGGGCGTCGAGAGGTAGATGAAGCCGGGTGGCCCACGTGTCAGCGGCTCAGATTTAAATCGGTGATCGGTCTGCGGCTCGGATCCGGTGTGCTGGCGCGCAAAAACTCTGTAGACCCCGGTGTGCTGTCGTCTCCAGCGCCCAACGCGTGCCCCCGTGGACCCACCGGCAGATTTAAACTTTTCCCAATTTTCAGATTTCATTCAAACTTCAAATCCTCATAACTTGGGCTAGGAAACTCCAAATCAAGTGAACAAAATTTTGTTGGATTCAGCTCTTTGAGTACTTTCCAGCAAATCAAGTTTCACTTCATAAAAATCCTTATTTCTCCAGAATTAATTCTTCAAAATTTAAACTGTTCGGAATTTTAACTGGAGAATCCCTTGGAGGAAAATTCTGAAACTTTGCTGGTATATTCACCAAAATATCCCTGAACTACCATAAAAATTTCGGGTCTATTTAAGCTAATTTGATCCACCTAATGGTGTAGTTAATAAAACTTTTCCAGAGAAAATAGAAAATGTTCAGAAACATTTTCAGAACTTCTCTAAAATTTTTTAGCTCATATCTTTATCTAGGAACCTTAAATTAATTGAGACCAACTCCATTAGAACCCTCTGAAAATCTAGTTTTCAGAAAGTCATGGCTTGCTCCATGAAAACCCCTAGAACACCCTAAAGCCTCCAATTAAGGTCAAGTACATAATTAATTGTGGAGGGCTCAAATGAGCTTTGCTGAAACTAAAATTTGGCCAAGTCTCTGTTTAGGTTGTAACCAAGCCACAGTAAAAGTTTCACAGTCATTGGATCTGTCTAGTAAGACTTATAAACTTCACAAGTCACAATTCAATTCAAGTGCATTTAAATTAATACATATACTTGCATATCATGTAGTCGCTAAGGTCGAGGAGGAACCCGAAGTCTTAGACTTCGTCACTTCGGAAGAGCAGCTAGCCTAAGACCAAGAGCAGCAAGGAAAGCTCCGGTTTGCATTAACCTTTTTACAAGTTTTTATTGTTTTGAGAACTACTTTGAGTACCATTAATTCTCGCATTAGAGTCTTGTTTGGAAATCCAAATGCATAGCCAAGAAAACCATGGGTTGGGTTTAGGATTGCAAACCCCTTTAGCTACTGCAAAGCTAAGATAGGGTAGGATTCGGTACAAGTCGAGTAGTTGGAACTACTCGCGAGCATAGGCTAGAGGCACTCGACTCGGGTAGAGATAACACATGATACACATGGCAAGAAAAATGAGACCGAGCGGAGAGTAAGGGCAGAAGGACTTTGGGGCCTGGGTGCTATAGCTCCGCTTGTGTCGATTGAGGACCGAGCCGTGTGCGGGCCTGTTGAACAAGCTAGAACAGTACCGAAGAACTACCGGCTATATGGGAACCGGGAAACCGATGTAACTCGTGTAGCTGGGTATTGAGGCATTGCCCGTCGTTCAGAGGGTAGGTTGAGAGCTTGAGGTGTAAATCGGCTGGCGGCACTGAGATGCGCGTGCAGAGACCTCTTGCTCGGGACGATGGGACCGGTTCAATATTTGGCTGACAGGCGAAAGGTGGTTGCGGACGACGTCCGTGATGGTTGCTGTAGGCAACATCGAGTACGAGCATATGTGACGGGTTATTCGGGTAACCCTGCAGGTGTAAATCGATTATAATCGCCGTCCCTCGCGGTCAATGAGTACCACTTGTTCACTGTACCGTGACGTAGAAAGAACGGGCTAGATACATGCTAAAATGTTGCTGATTGAAAGATGAACTTTGATTGTTAATGATTGGCTGTAGTCTAGAGCTAACTAAAGTTCTTTTCAACTTTGGGCAAAGTACATGAGAGAAATGCGTTTCTTGTTTGATTGCGGCTCTCTCATGTGCCTTAGCGTAAGGTTCTCCACAACCTGCTGCTAAAATTTGAAAGTAAGGTTCCACTAATTAAGTGAGTCCTTGCAACTTGTTTTATCTATTGTACCTATCACCCCTCATGTAGAAGTTCCATGTTTAGGATAGACGGGTCAGTCTTGCTGAGCCTTCGTGCTCACTGCTTGTGTTTGAAGCTTTTGCAGGGTTCTATGAGGAAGGGACTCCCGAAGAGGAGACAGAACCCCAGGAGGGGAACCCCGTTGAGTGGGAGTCGTGCACGCCGCCGTGTTAGTGTGTGTGCGTGCTAGCGGGGACACGTTCACGGGCTGAACGTGAACTCGATGCGTAGTCTACCCCCGTGATTGTAGACTGAACATATTTTGTTGTAAAAATGTTCATAAACCTGTTTATGTAATAAAATTTTGCTTCCGCTTTGTACCTTTGATGTGTGTTATCCGGTATTGTGCAAGCAGCACCCCTCAGCGTGATTCTGGCTCGACAAGACCGTGGGGTTATGTCAGTTATTTGCGAATGCCTGAATGCGCCCGTCGCAAATAGGTCCTTATTTGCGACGGCCGCAGCCGGCTGTCGCAAATTGTCTTGCCGGACCCATTCGCTAGGCCCCGGATCTTATTTGCGACGGCATGCCGAAGCCGTCACAAACAATGTTATTTGCGATGGTGGCCATCGCAAATAAATTTAATTGCAACAAAAAATGAGCGACGGTCGGAATCCGTCACAAATAAGGGAAACCATCGCAATTAGACTATTTGCAACGGTTTTTGACTTATTTGCGACGGCCTCGGCTGTCGCAAATGATCGGGTTTCGTGTAGGGTGGTCCTCCTTATAGCTTTCACAGATATGGATCCTAGAATCTCTCCTTATCCTATATGTCTAGAGAAAAGACGGTCTAATGGAGGAAGATGATGACATGATCTATGTATCCATATTTTTATTAGAATTATTCATACTTGTTTCGACGTGTTTTTTGATTGATAACAGGGTAACATCTAAAGAGGTGGTAACACATGATATTTTCCCGGTGGTCGCATGCTCCTTCAACAAGGTATTCATCACTCTCATCCCATGTGCCTAGATTTATTTTGTTTTGTTTCTTTTCATCTTTTCCATTTTCCAGTTCCAATCCCTGTGGCAATGAGGCGGGTGGTGCCAGCGATGCTGGAAAGTGCACCTTTTCAAGCGCGCTCAATCCCGATCAAACAGTAGGGAAAGCCCCTACTGGCTGTTTGCTATCAAGATTCAAGTTTCATATACATAATATAATTTGAATAGCCTTAATTTAAGGCAATATTATTTGTCGACTATGTTTTGACAGAATACACACTCCACCACCCTGTGCCAAACCGCCAACTCTACCGTTATATTTTATCTCTTGCTTTGTTATTTCTCATATGAGTCCTTTACTGGAATAGAGTTTGTGCCCGTTTTCTGCTACCTTATGTTTGTTGTTTAGGTAAAATCAACTGATCTCCGCTGGCTCATAGTTCTCTGATTTATACTTCCCTGCTTCAATATTACACTGTCTATGTTGAATTATTAATTCAGCCATGTTATATAACTGTATCTCCCTTTTTATAGGACGTTACTGATGATTTCAAGAAGATTATGGCTTTCGGGTCAATCATATCTCCTCTAAATGGGATTACTCTAGCACGTAATTTAGGAGCAATGTAAGTGAGCTGAAGGTCACGAGATATCACACCTTCATTGAGCTGGATAGCACCTGGTATCGCTCTACTGTAGAGCTATAACTTCCCTTATATCGATCATCGAAGGAGCTGCATTTTGTCTCGCCCAGAAAGCCACTCGCGAATTTAATTGTTTGAAATGGTCTCCCCATTTTGTTAATGTTAATTTAAATAATACATTTTTGAAAAAATAGCAGTATCAATAGTGTTTGCAAACTCGCATAATATTTGTAAAAGAAATAAATTTTCAAACCTGCATATGCCGGATATGTGCTGCCCATGCATGCCGAACACCTATGATAACGTAAATTAGAAGCGATGTGTGTCACTACATAAATCACAATAATAGACAACGGCAATAAACCGTCATCTATAAGGCTAAACTGTCGTCTATAGCTTATAGAAGATGGTAAACACTTACTGACGATGGTTTCCGGCCGTCTATGATTATTAGTGATCTATAAGGATATAGACAACGCTGGCCGTCGTCAACTAGGTACTCCTGCCACTTGGCACCTAGTGGAGCTTATAGATGACCGTGGTACGGTGGCCATTGTCTATAGGGGCTCTTATAGACGGCGGTTTTTTTTCTGACCGTCGTCTATAATTATGAATTATAGATGACGGCCACTGCTCCACCATCATCTATAAATATGGCTTATAGACGACGGCTAAGCACCAGAAACAGTCGTCTATAAGGCTCACATTTAAAAAAAAAACAGAAAATGTTGCTCTGTCTTCGAGGTTAGCCCTGCTCAATGGCCAGATCACACAGGCAGAAAAAACAATATACATAAGCATATATATCACAAGAAACATTGTAAAACAGTTCAGAAAGAATACACGCGAGACACACGACATTACACGCTACCCCGTCCATTGCCGAAGTTTGGGAAGTCGTCCTCGTGCAGTCGTCCAAGCGGCGCAAGATGGGGCGATGGTGTGCGAGCCTCCGTCACCAATCCCTGTGATTTGCAAGTGTGCTTAGACAAGTTACAAGTATAAACATGCATATTTGACTAAATATGCTCATTAAAATGCAGAATTGAGCAAGTTAACTAGATTTTGCTATGTTTGAGTAAGTTTGCTCATATTTTAGTAAGTTTGAGCAAGATCGACTAAGTTTGAGCAAGTTTAACTAGTTTTGACTATATTTTAGTAAGTTTGAGTAGTTTGATTAAGTTTAACTAGTTTTGGCTATATTTAAATAGTTTTGGCTATATTATGTAAGGACCTATGTTTTCGGCACATATTCAAAGTGTTCATCACCACACACACACTTCATTTGAAGAAACTTTGTGAACACATTTGAAGAGCAAGTAACCACCATCAACATGATCATTAGGGAAGAAACTCACAAAAAGGCAAAATTGGCATTTCCGACATGCACCATCTAGGGGCTGAGCATATGAAAAACTCCAACACCTTGCTAGGAATGCTCATGCCAAATTTCACCCAAATCCAAACCTTTTTGAGGTCCTTTTTTGGTATAACTAGAAACAGGGTGGTTTGAACTCAAATTCAAATTCAATGACACGACCCCAACGGTCTTGTCGAGCCAGGATCACGCTGAGGGGTGCTGCGTTGCACAGCACCGTATAACGCACGTCAAAGGTACAAAGTGGAAGCGAGATTTTATTACATAAACGAGTTTATGAACATGTTTACAGCAAAATATGTCCAGCCTACACTCACGGGCGTAGACTACGCATCAAGTTCACGTTCAGCCCTTGAACATGTCCTTGCTAGCACACACACACACACTAACTCTGCGGCGTGCACGGCTCCCACTCGACGGGGTTCCCCTCCTGGGGTTCCGTCTCCTCTTCGGGAGTCCCTTCCTCATAGAACCCTGCAAAAGCTTCAAACACAAGCAGTGAGCACGAAGGCTCAGCAAGTATGACCCGTCTCACCTAAACATGGAACTTCTACATGAGGGGTGATGGGTATATGAGGTAAAATCATTGGCAAAGGACTCGCCTAATTAGTGGAACCTTACTTCCAAGTTTTAGCAGCAGGTTGTGGAGAACCTTACCCTAAGGCACATGAGAGAGCCGCAATCAAACAAGAAACACATTTCTCTCATGTACTTTGCCCAAAGTTGAAATGAACTTTAGTTAGCTCTAAACTACAGCAAATCATTAGCAATCCAGTCCATCTTTCAATCAGCAGCATTTTAACATGTACTAGCCTGTTCTTTCTACGTCACGGTACAGTGAACAAGTGGTACTCACTGACCGTGAGGGACGGCGATTATAATCGATTTACACCTGCAGGGTTACCCGAACAACCCGTCACGTATGCCCGTACTCGATGTTGCCTACAACAACCATCACGGACGCCGTACGCAACTACCTTTCACCCGTTAGCGAAATGTTGAACCAGTCCAATCAGCCCGAGCAAGAGGTCTCTGCACGCGCATCTCAGTGCCGCCAGCCGATTTACACCTCGAGCTCTCAACCTACCCTCTGAACGACCAGCTATGCCTCAACACCCAGCTACCCGAGTTACATCGGTTCCCGGTTCCCATATAGCCGGTAGGTCTTCGGTACTGTTCTAGCTTGTTCAACAGACCTGCACACGGCTCGGTCCTCAATCGACACAAGCGGAGCTACAGCACACAGGCCCCAAAGTCCTGCTGCCCTCACTCTCCGCTCGGTCTCATCTTTCTTGCCATGTGTATCATGTGCTATTTCTACCCGAGCGATGTGCCTCTAGCCTATTCTCGCGAGTAGTTCCAACTACTCGACTTGTACCGAATCCTACTCTATCTTAGCATTGCAGTAGCTAACGGGGTTGGTAAATCCTAAACACAATCCATGGTTTTCTTGGCTATGCAGTTGGGTTTCCACACAAGACTTTAACGCAAAAAATCATAATACTCAAGTAAGTGCTCAAAACAATAAAAATTTGTAAAAACAGTTAATGCAAACCGGGGCTTGTCTTGCTGCTCTTGGTCGCAGGCTAGCTGTTCCTCCGGAGTAACAAAGTCTAGGATTTCGGGTTCCTCCTCGACCTTAGCGACTACATGATAGAAGCAATACATGTATTAATTTAAATGCAGTTGTATTAACTTTTAAACTTGTGAAGTCTATAACTCTTACTAGACAAGCCCAATGACTGTGAAACTTTTACTGTGGCTTGGTTACATTCTAAACAGATACTTGGTCAAGTTTTAGCTGCAGCAAAGCTCATTTGAGCCCTCCACAATTAATCATGTACTTGACCTTAATTGGCACTCTTAGGGTGTTGTAGGGATTTTTATGAAACAAACTATGACTTTCTGAAAACTAGATTTTCAGAGGGTTCTAATGGAGTTGGTCTCACTTAATTTGAAGGTTCCTAACTAAAGATATGAGCTAAACAATTTCAGAGAAAATTCTGAAAATGTTTCTGAACATTTTCTATTTTCTCTGGAACAGTTTCACTAATCACACCATTAGGTGGATCAAATGAGCTCGAATGGATCTGAAATTTTTATGGTAGTTCAGGAACATTTTGTTGAACATCCAAGAAAAATTTCAGGATTTTCCTCTGAAGGATTCTCCAGTTAAAATTCCAAACATTTTAAATTTTGAGGAATTAATTCTGGAGAAATAAGGGTTTTCATGAAGGGAAACTTGATTTGCTGGAAATTTCTCAGAGAGCTGAATCCAAGAAAATTTGGTTCACTCAATTTGGAGTTTCCTAGCTCAAGTTATGAGGATTTGAAGTTTGAACTGAAACTGAAATTTGGGGAAAAGTTTAAACTCCTGCTCGTGGGCCCCGCACACAGTGCGTCGTCTCCCTCCTCGCGCCAACTGCGCGGCGGTGGCGGTCTCCGGCGACCTTCGCCGGAATTGAGTTCCCGGCCACCCCCAGCCCGAAACTCGCCGCCTGCCCCTTTACTGACCCCCTGGACTCGATGGTGGGATCGCCGGCCGCCGGCGATGACCGCAAACCCGTGCGCACCGGTGACAGCACCTGCTAGGGTTCCGGTGAGGTCGGCTTCGCTCTCCCGTGCACCAAATCGATCAGAAATCGGGCGGAGAGCATCAGTAGAGCATGGGGAACACGAACCAGGGCTGGGTGGAAGCTAGAACTGCCGGCAACTATGCTCTCGACGGTGAGCCGAGGTGCTTAGCCACGGCGGCGGGGAAAACGGCCATATCATGGCCGATTCTTGATGGTTTTCTCTGATTCCAGTTCGAGCGTGGGCGCTAACGTGCGTAGAAGCTACTAGGTAACGAGCTTGCCCAACCCTCACGTATAGAGCACGAATTTCACCCAAAGGTGAGCTCGGTCCTTATGAACTGATCAAGAGTAAATTTGGAAATTCTCGGCCGAGGGTTGATCAATCGCCAAACGGCTTTCGGCTACTCCATCTACATACAATCACGCACCTTTCTTGTGTAGAGAAGAGGACGTGACAACGGCTGTGTTGTGCTGTCCATGAGAGCCCGATCGGCGGCGATGCTCGGTCCACCGGAGAAACGGTTTGGTACAGCTCAAGGATGCTTGCTCACTGGCCAACACGGGGTCTAGGAGGTTGCTCATGATCTCCCGGTGCCGTTTTTCTGTGGACGAGGCTGTGCTCGCGAGTGATCGGACTTGATCAAGCGTGAGCTCAAGCGGCGGCGGTTGCAGTGGAAGAACAGGCTGAGTGCGTCGGTAGCTCGGGGAATGGGTGATGGGAGCACGCCGGGGAGGGGATAAGAAGCCCGGCGACTGGTCTCTGGCTTGAGGCACGCAGCAGGAGCTGGCGCCGGCTGCCCCCCGGTGGCGCGCGCGCACTGCACCCGGGAACCGAGTGAGCTGTGTTTCAGTCGGTTTGTTTTGAAGTAGTGGCTGACATGTGGGTCCCACTTCCAATTTTAACCTCTGAAATTTACTCCTAATCACTGTTGTAAACAGTGAGCCCCATACTACCCCTGGTAATTCAAATTATTCACCCATGAGCCATTTGAATTGAGTAGAATTCAAATTGGGTTTGGTTTGAATGAATTTCAGCACAAGTTCAGTTTTGAATTCAAATAAAGTTTGAATTTGTCCCCCTTAGCTCATGTCAAGATCAACTCCAAATGGAGTGAAAATTGGTGTGTGAGCTCACAAAAATGTGCTGAATAATAATATGCCTCCCACTTTTGAATTCATGGGATAAAAACAGTTTGAATTTGCATATGGTTTCAAACTGCCCTCTTTCTAGCTATACCCAAAATGACCTCAAAAAGGTTTTGAATTTGGGTGAAACTTGGCATGGACATCCTTAGCAATGTGTAGGAGTTTTCATATGTCCAGCCCATCTATATCACATGTGGGAAATACCACTTTTGCAATATGTGAGTTTGTTCTCTAATGAGCATGTTGATGGTGGTTACTTGCTCTTCATTTGTGTTCATCAACCTACTTCAAATGAGGTGTGTGGTGTGGTGATGAACACTTCAAATATGTGTTAAAAACTGAGGCCCTTACATTCAAACTGTTTCCATCTCATGAATTCAAAAGTGGGAGGCATATTCTTACTCAGAACATTTTTGGTGAGCTCACACACCAATTTTCACTCCATTTGGAGTTGATCTTGACATGAGCTAAGTTTAGCAAATTCAAACTTTATTTGAATTTCAAACTGCATATGTGCTGAAATTATATTCAAACAAACCCCAATTTGAATTCTATCCAATTCAAATGGCCAGAGGGTAGATAATTCAAATGACCAGGGTTATTTGGGTCTCTACTGTTTAGAGCAGTGGGAAAAATTCAATTTCAGAGGTTAAAACCAGAGTGGGACCCACATGTCATCTTCACCAGTGTTTAAACCGACTGAAGTCACCACAGCTCGGTTCCTGCACGTGACCACGCGGGCGCCACGGCGATTGCCGACCGCTGCCACCTCCTGGTCGCCGATCAGAGCCCAAACCGACGTCCTCATCTATATATGTTCTAGCTGCCACCGGCAGCAAACCATTTTCCCACTGCCTCGACGTTTCCAGCGCTGAAAACACCGAGCTGATTGCCACACAGCCCCACCGCATCACCTCGCCGTCGACCGGCCAAAGCAGTGCCTTCCACCGCGAGATGAGGCCACAAACGGCACCGCCAATCCTTGCTCGACGTGTTACAGCTCTCAGCTTCTCGTGATCAGCTTCGGTGTAGCTTGTCCGAGCCGATCTTCCAGTGCTTTGTCGACCCGAGAGCTCCTCTGACTTGACGACGTCGCCCGAGCAGCGCAAAATTTCTCCAGCGCGACCAACGTGTCTCTGAGGTTAGCATCGAGGTATAGTAGCTCTCTCTGAACTCCCTAGGTCCCTCTTAGTGCCGGTTAACCGGAATTTCCACTTTTCCCGAGGATCACCGTATAGAGCACCGAGGACAAAAACTCAAAATTCATCGTGATCACTTAATCACTGGTAATCCGGGTCGAGCTGAAGCTAGAGTAGCACCTCACGGTCACTTCAGCCGAATCCTAGTGGTGATGATCAACCCAGTGAGCAGAGTACCGGAATTTGGCCATCGCCGGTGAAAACGGCTCGGCTCACCGGTGAAGTCCACTTTCCTGGCGATCTCCGACCAAGAGGAGGGCAGGGATAGCTTCCTCGTGCCCCAGTGGTGCTTTGCGACCCATTGGTTGATCATGTTCACCGCCGAGACAAGCTAGCGCCGTCGGACCCGAGCTCCTCTTCCGTCGCCGACTAGGTTTCCGGCGATGTCGAGGTCCGAGAAGGTGCCCGGCGTGTGCGCCGTGCTCCAAGGATCACGTAGGAAGAAACCGTGTCGAAAATTAGGCAGTAGTGGCCGAGAACGAACCACGCCACCCGTCGCTGGATGTCGCACGCTCGGGCGCTGACGGGAGGTAGACGATGACACTGTGCGTGGGACCCACGTGCAGTGTTTTAAATATTTCCCCGATTTTCAGTTTTAGTTCAAACTTCAAACCCACATAACTTTGGCTAGAAAAATCAAAATAGAGTGAACTAAATTTTTTTGGATTCAGCCCTCTGAGTACTTTCTCGAAAATCAAGTTTCACTTCACGAAAATCCTTAGTTCTCCAGAATTAATTCTTTAATGTTTAAAGTGTTTAGAATTTTAACTGGATAACCCTTTGAAGGAAAATTCTAAAATTTTGCTGGGATGTTCCCCAAAATATACCTGAGCTACCATAAAAATTTCATATCCATTGGAGCTCATTTGATCCACCTAATGGTGTGATCAATAAAACTGTTCCAGAGAAAATAGAAAATGTCCAGAATCATTTTTAGAATTTCTCTGAAATTGTTTAGCTCATATCTTTATCTACGAATCTTCAAATTAATTGGATCCAACTCCATTAGAACCCTCTAAAAATCTAGTTTTCAGAAAGTCATGGCTTGCTCCATGAAAATCCCTAGAACACCCTAGGAGCTCCAATTAAGTTAAGGTACATAATTATTTGTGGAGAGCTCAAATGAGCTTTGCGATAAATGAAACTTGGCCAAGTCTCTGCTTAGGTTGTAACCAAATCACAGTAAAAATTTCAGAGTCATTGGGTCTGTCTAGTAATACCTATAGTCTTCACAAGTTTAAATTCAATTCAAATGCATTCAAATTGATACATATACATGTTATCTCATGTAGTTGCTAAGGTCGAGGAGGAACCCGAAGTCTTAGACTTCGTCACTCCAGAAGAGCAGCTTTCCTACGACCAAGAGCAGCAAGGCAGGTTCCGGTTTGCATTAACCTTTTTTACAAATTTTACTGTTTTGAGAACTTACTTTGAGCACCCACTTACTTCTTGCATTAGAGTCTTGTTTGAAACCCAAATGCATAGCCAAGAAAACCATGGGTTGGGATTAGGATTGAAAACCACGTTTAGCTACTGCAATGCTGAGGTAGTGTAGGATTCGGTACAAGTCGAGTAGTTGGAACTGCTCGCAAGGATAGGCTAGAGGCACTCGACTCGGGTAAAGATAGCAAATGAAACACATGGCAAGAAAAATGAGACCGAGCGGAAAGTAAGGGCAGCAGGACTTTGGGGCCTGGGTGCTATAGCTCCGCTTGTGTCAATTGAAGACCGAGCCATGTGCGGGCCTGTTGAACAAGCTAGAACAGTACCGAAGACCTACCGGCTATATGGGAACCGGGAAACCGATGTAACTCGGGTAGCTGGTATTGTGGCATTGCCTGTCGTTCAGAGGGTAGGTTGAGAGCTCGAGGTGTAAATCGGCTGGCGGCACTGCGGATTCACGCGCAGAGACATCTTGCTCGGGACGATAGGACCGGTTCAATATTTGGCTGACGGGTGAAAGGTGGTTGTGTACGACGTCCGTGATCGTTGCTGTAGGCAACATCAAGTACGGGCGTACGTGACGAGTTATTCGGGTAACCCTGCAGGTGTAAATTGATTATACTCGCTGTCCCTCGCGGTTAGTGAGTACCACTTGGTCACTGTACCGTGACGTTAAAAGTTTGCTGATACAGGCTAGATACACGTTAAAAGTTTGCTGATTTGAAAGACAGACTTTGCTTGTTAATGTCTTGTTGTAGTTTAGAGCTAATTAAAGTTCTTTTCAACTTTGGGCAAAGTACATGAGAGAAATGCGTTTCTTGTTTGATTGCGGCTCTCTCATGTGCCTTAGCGTAAGGTTCTCCACAACCTGCCGCTAAAAATTGAAAGTAAGGTCCAACTAATTAGGCGAGTCTTTTGCAACTTATTTTACCTCATCTACCCTATCACCCCTCATGTAGAAGTTTTATGTGTAGGAGAGACGGGTCAGTCTTGCTGAGCCATCGTGCTCACTGCTTGTGTTTGAAGCTTTTGCAAGAGTTTATGAGGAAGGGACTCCCGAGGAGGAGACGGAACCCCAGGAGGGGAACCCCGTTGAGTGGGAGTCATGCACGCCGCCGTGTAAGTGTGTGTGCGTGCTAGCGAGGACACGTTCACGGGCTGAACGTGGGCTCGATGCGTAGTCTATGCCCGTGAGTGTAGACGGAACATATTTTGTTGTACAAATGTTCATAAACCTGTTTATGTAATAAAACTTTGCTTCCACTTTGTATCTTTGATGTGCATTATCCGGTGCTGTGCAATGCAGCACCCCTCAGTGTGATCCTGACTTGACAAGGCCGTGGGGTCGTGTCAATGTGGTATCAGAGCACGCTTGAGGTTTAACGCACTACAAAGGTCATCTTTTTCAAAAATTCGGTGAGGAACGAGCTAGTAGCCCATATAAGGATGTTATTAGTGTATAAAAAGTGGCATACTAACCTATTTGCTTGTGTCGGAAAATCGTGCATCTCAAGACGCTTTATGTCTTGGGGGGTGCACGTAAGCACTGTGCACCAGTGCGCACAAGCTGAACGGTGGAGCCCCACAGGTGGCAGATAACCCGACCCGCTTTAATATCCTCTACGACTCTTCATGTTGTTTGGGGTATTCGAGCAACGTCTGTCCCTGGCGTGCTTTGGGCAACTTGGGACACCCGGTCACGTGGTCAGTAACATGAACACGTAGCTCAAGGCGTGTTTGGCTTGAGAACATCCGGGCGAGTGATGATGGCCGGGTGTATGAACTGTATGGATACCGGGATCGGTGTGCAGCCGAGTCTGACGATTGTTTGAGTTATCTGCAGGTAGTCTAACCACGAAACGGTAGACGTGTAGAACTCGTGTGCGAGTGACGTTTAGTGCCACTAAACTAACGAAGTAGGCTAAGTCCGGTATAGATTTTTCTTTGTGAGGACGTAGTACCGACATGATCTGGTGACGCATCAATTTCACACTCCACTAAATGAGCAACTTCATTGTAAAACTTGAAAGTTTTAGTCCAGAGCACTAAAACTTGACGTAACTCCTTCCCTTAATCAGGATATTCAAAGTCAACAAGTTTTCAACTTATAGGATACTAAGGACAGAGTCCCCTGTTTTCAGCTGAAATTAAGGCTGAAGTTAATCAGAGACTAGAGGTTGAGTTATTTCGAGGTTGGGGTCATATGATACATTTTTGGAAATCTTTGGAAGAGCTTTGCAACTTTTCTGTTGACGTCCAGAGATGTTTCATCCCTTAACCAATCGAAAAATGCAGTAGAGTTGAAAACAGGGCAGAGCAAGCACTCTCTGTAACTCTCTGTAAATTGAGCATGACTTCCTGCATAAAAATCCAAAAATAGAAAATGAGGTAGTTCTGGAAAGTTTATGAGATAGGTGACAACTTTGTAACGGAAAGTTTTGTCATATTTGGTATAGAATTAACTGGAATTCTTGGATCAAATCCGTACCTCAAGCAGGGAGGTGCTGTCCAATTTTCTCCAGAAATTCTGTCAAATCTGACATCTCATAACTTTTGAACCAGGACAAATCTTAGGCCAAGCAAATACTTCCTTGAAAGCTACTGAAGTTAGCTTTAACTTTGATGTTGAGCTCCAGAATTGGTTTTGCATTTAGCATGGTCTAAAACAGGTTGAACTGTAAAGTGGTCATGGCTGTCATATTGGACAGCAGATCAGCAGTCAAATTTGTTTAAGTTTGAACTATGTTTCCAAGTCTTATGAGTTCAATGACATGTTTTATGTTATAACTCAATGGTTTAATGTTCAAATAAATATTTGACATTTCTCAAATATGTTTTTACAGATGACAGCGGATAGACAGTTGGAGAACGGGTGGGTGGTGTCCCACTGTTCTCACCGCAGCGGCTATCCGGAAGCATTGAGGCAAATGCTTCAATATTTCGGGTACAGTGAGATGCCGTAGTACCTCGCCAAGGAAGAAGGCGAGGAGGGGAACAAGACGTGGATGATCCATGTCGAAGTTCCTGCAGGACCTACGCCACCTGGTTGGGCGCCGTTCACCGTCACGGTAAGAGGTAGACAGCCGGAGGAAATGTGGCAAGTGGCAGCCCGCGACACCATGTTGCGTTTCTGCCAACTACACGTGAGAGCTATGGAGGGCACTCCATACGCGCTCGTTCCGGTGGAGGGACAAGCTAATCATGTATGGGAAGGGAGGTACATGGAGGCAACCGATCCGGGTTGCCCAAGGTACAACCCCACGGAGGCGAACCTCAGCCTCCAGATAAGGGCGGGAAAGGCTGTGATGGACAGCCAATCTGTGCATACGGAATATCTCGCCGTGAAGCTCAAGGAGAGCAACAGCCATGGAGATCATTTCGAGAGTGCTCACAGCGCACTCCGCAATATTCTCCTTCCGACGATTAAGCGACTGAACGAACAGCATAATCAGTTGCATCGTCTGAAGAAGGCGAAGAGGAAAAGCCGTGTCGACATCATGGCTTTGCAACAACAGGTGCAGGCTCTGACCCAGCAGAACGAGGTCCTTACTCAAGAGCGGGACGACGCTATTGAGGAGGGGCAAGGCTGGGAGGAGGACTACAACCAAGCCATGGACGAGGTGCACGCGTTGCAGGACCTCGTACCTTCGGTAATGGGCATACCGGTGGTAGGTGCTGTACCTGTGGTTTTGGGTCTTCCGGCAATGGGAGAGCCCAAGCTGGAAGAGGAGGTCGTGGACCCAGAGCTACTAGTAGAGGTGCCGGAGGAAGACGACCCGCAGGAGGTCGAGTTCTACTCCGAATAGGAGGTTACCGTTGCCAAGTAGGGCGGCTAGGGTGATGTAACCCAAACTTTTGTAATTGCTGACATGTCGTGTAAACGGTAGTGACAACATGAGCACGACTTCTTGGAGGCCCGAGACTAATGTATCTTGTATAAAGTTTATGCTTTATCAATATATGTGAATGTTGTGCAAATTATTCATGTGTCACTTCAATACCTACTTTTTCATATGGAATGTTAAGTATGACATGTGCTGATCGTTGCTGTTTTGAATTTCAGAATGACTCGTACTCGTGCCAACCTGGACGTTGGGGATTCCAGTCAGGGGGGAGAGACCTCCTAACCGCCTCCCGGGGATTCCTCGGGACAGCAACAGCAGCAACAGCAACAATCGCCACCGCCAACGGTTACTTTGGCTGATATTGTGGCAGCGATGGCGGGCTCTCATCAGCAGCACACGGAGTTGCTGCAAATCCTCATTGCAAATACGTCTCGACCAGAGAGGCGTCAAGATCGTGAGGAGCGTCAACCGAGCTCCTACTCCGACTTTCTGATTCCTTATCCCCCGGTATTCTCAAGGGCGGATGAACCCCTCGATGCGGACAACTGGCTCCACACAATGGAGATGAAGTTCGGGCTGCTCCAAGTGAGTGAGCAGCGCAAGACTCAGTTCACGGTTCAACAGCTCCAAGGATCCGCGAGCGTTTGTTGGGCGAACTACTGTGCTTCGCAGCCCACCGAGCGAGTTATGACCTGGGCAGAATTCCGGACGGCCTTCAGGGCCTATCACATACCACCGGGTCTCCTGAAGAGGAAGATGCAGGAGTTCTTACGCCTGCAGCAAGGGAGCCGGAACGTGCTGGAATATTCCAGGGTGTTCAATGATCTTGCGCTCTATGCTTCGTATCACGCCGATACCGACGAGAAGCGGCGGGATCATTCCTACCAGGGGCTTAACCTGCTCCTGAAGGACAAGCTGGCGATGTTCAATCGCGGCAGCCTCAATGATATGATTGATGCTGCGATTGTTCAGGAGGACTCCGGCAAGGAGTTAGCGGCGGAAGAAAGGAAGCGAAGCACGCCGCAAAGCAGTGGAGAAGGAGGTGGTCCTTCTAAAAAATACCAGATGGTGAATCGCCCACCATCGGGTCCACGCTGGCAGCCACCACAGAGGCCGATGCCATTCCGCAGTCGCCCATTTTCTCCACCGGCATTCCGGCCGGCACTGCCAGTACCACCTCCACAGCAACAACAGCAGCAGCGGGCGATGCCGCGTGCGTATGCACCTCAGCAGCGCATGCCGGGCTTTCGTCCCCTGAGCACGGGCCAAGCAGCAGCCACATGCTACAAATGTGGTCGTCCAGGACACTTCGCCAACAATTGTCCTGAGAGGCAAGGCGGCGGAGTTGCACCACAACTTCAGGGGAGGAATCAGCCCCGGAACCCAACTAATATGCGGCGGGCAAACCCTAGGCCTGGCACCATCCACCAACTTGCCATAGAGGACGTGCCGGAGGGAGAGCCGATCCTTGCGGGTATGTTCCAACTCCACCAGCATCCTGCAATAGTATTATTTGATTCAGGCACCACGCACAATTTTATTAGCCAAGCTTTCATTGATAAATATAGCTTGCAAATACTACCCACCGATAGTCCATACTTGATTTGTTCACCGGGTGGGAAAATTTCAGCAAGCATGATGGTTCCAAAAGCGCCATTATGCTTAGCGGTAGAGTGTACCCTACGTCTCTCATAATTTTAGAGGGACAGAAGGTCGATGTCATCTTAGGGATGTCGTGGTTAACCCGCCACGGCGCTGTTTTAGACACCGTCCTCGGAGTCGTGCATCTACACTCAGAAATGCACGAGTCACATTCTTTATTTCTGGACAGTCCAGAAATAGAACTTCCAAGTGTATATCAGTCCACAACCATCAGATTGGAAGACATTCCAGTAGTCCATGAGTTCCCGGACGTGTTCCCAGATGATTTACTGGGGATGCCGCCTGACAGAGAGGTGGAGTTCAAGATTGAACTTACACCAGGAACCATGCCAATATCCCGAAGGCCGTACAAGATGGCGTCCAAGGAATTGGCTGAACTGAAGACACAGTTAACAGACCTGCTGGAAAACGGTTTTATTAGGCCGAGCTCCTCGCCACGGGGCTGTTCGGCATTATTTGTAAAGAAGAAAGACGAGACATTGCGGCTTTGCGTGGACTATCATCCATTAAACACCGTAACCATCAAGAACAAGTACCCGTTGCCATGGATTGACATGTTGTTTGATCAGTTGGTCGAAGCAAAGATCTTTTCCAAGATGGATTTAAGATCTGGGTACCACCAGATTAAAATACGGGCTGAGGATATTCCAAAGATGGCTTTCTCGACGAGGTATGGACTATATGAGTACCTGGTTATGTCCTTCGGCCTCACAACGCTCCAGCTCACTTCATGTATTTGATGAACTCGGTATTCATGATGGAGCTGGACAAGTTTGTCGTGGTCTTCATCGACGACATATTGGTATATTCCATGTCAGAGGAAGAACATAAGAAGCATCTGCGAGTCTTGCAACGGCTGCAGGATCACAAGCTATACGCGAAATTCAGCAAATGTGAATTCTGGATATTGCAAGTGCCTTTTCTCAGGCATATTATCTCAGCGGAGGGCATCACTGTAGACCCGAGTAAGATCACCCAAGTGCTGAATTGGAAGTCCCCGAGAACTGTTCATGAGGTACGGAGTTTCCTCGCACTCGCGGGATATTATCGGAGGTTCATTCCGAACTTCTCAAAGATTGCCAAGCCTATGACGGAGCTGCTGAAGAAGGCTACCAAATATGTTTGGAGTCCAGCATGTGAAGCAGAATTCAAGGCTTTGGAGACGGCGCGACCGATTCTACAGTCTAGTGTCCTGCGAAAGATTGCCACATACGCCGTAATGAAGGACACCAGATTTGGGTCTTCAGAGGCGGGCGTATGTGTCGAGTTATCCGGGTAGTGTTTGATTCGAATCATTGTCCATCACGGTTATTGATTACCGCTTGCTCCCATGTTGTGACGTAGTAATCAACTTGTGTGGAAACAGTTTGCAAAGCTTTAATTGCTGCTGTGATTATTATAAATTGCATGAGAACCCTATTTGAAGTAGAGATAGAGCAATAAAGTTATTTTCCACCTTGGGACAAGTAACATTGGAATGAAGCATTTCTTGTTTGATTGTGGAGTTCCAATATTGCCTGGTGCAAGGTCACTACTATTATGGCTAAAATATGAAAGTTAATGATGAACTCATAGGCGAGTCTCTTTGCAAATTACAGGATTAGGTCTCAAGTTACCCTCATGTAGAGTTGCATGCCTTAGGAGAGATGGTTAAGTCTTGCTGAGCCTTTGTGCTCACTCTTGCTATATGAGTGGTTTTGCAGGTAAACTTCGACGCTATAAAGAAGGTTGTCCGGTGAGACTCGGGAACCTAGCCACTGCCTCGTCTTCGTGTTGCTAGCGAGAGGAGTCCGCGGGCTGGACCCCTTCTCGGTTGCTCACTAGTTATTCGAGTGAGCTATTTATAGACTTCCGCTGTAGCTATTTTATGTAAATTATTTACAAACAACATTTGTAAGCTTCTGCTTTGATTTATGTAATACAGTTTTCCTTATATGTGTGCTGTTGGGTGCCGCATAACACGGCACCACCCAATGCGATTCCCGGGCGAGGTGCCCTGTCCCCGTGATCGGGATCGGCGGGCCCCGTCAGCGTGGTATCAGAGCCGCATTGGTAATAGCGCACGGAATAGGGATCGTATTACGACAAAAACTTAGGATATTGTGAGGAAACGGTATTAGGCCCACATAAGGACTATAGTAGTATAGTTACTTAAGTGGCATGACTAACATATTTGTTATAATTCTAAATTTTGATTATGTAACGACGCACCTACGCTCAGGTAAACATGGTAAGGAACGCCACCGAAAGCGGTTCAATTTCGGTTAGCTCCCCTGACGAGGAAAGTGGTTCAGGGATAGTTCTCACAGCTTGGTGTGAGACGTTAATATGAAACTCTTGGACTCTTAATGTTCCTGAGTTCATATGAAACGCCGATCCCTAGCGTGCATTAGGTAAGTAAGTGGAGACCCCATCGTGTGATTAGTAACGCGATAGTGTGTTCTTCTGGAAGTAGCCTAGGAGGACATACGCAGCGCTTGCCATCGGTGTGCCCTGCAGGGCAGTAGGTGGTATCCGTTGGGTTGATAACATTCCCAACTGTGACGACCCGTTCATGGTATACTCGGGTTCCCCGTCGTGTGGTGTTAAAACACGATCACATACCTTGAGACGTGGCTTAACTCAGGGACGGCCGTATGGCAATGATACGGGCGTTTGTATTTACTTTCAAATACGGAACTGCCTGAAATGAAAATAACCTTTGAGTGCAGCACTATTGAGTGTTCTTTTGCAGGTACTAACCACGTACGTATCCCGTTTAGTACACGTGTGCGAGAGAATGTCTTAGTGCCACTGATAAAACAGATATGCCGGTATAATCCGGTTTAGGATTTTCTTTGGTGAGGCTACATAGTACCGACATGGTTCTTGCGGTGCATCGACACCGTACTACACTAATAATCCCTTCCCTATGAAGAAATGATTCATGAACTAACTTTCAAACTAAAATGGAAGTTTGAAACAAATATTAGTTACTGAACTCTTATTTTGAGCTAAGATTCAAATGAGAGAAGGTCTAGGTTTCAAAGATTTCAAAACCAGAGTGCTCTGTTTTCTGGCAGGAATTATTGCTGGACTTTGACAAAGCATAACTCTGAGTAGATTTAACCAATTAAGGTGTATGATACAGTTCTAGAAAGATTTTCAAGTGATCTACAACTTCTTTGTAGACCTGCAGAGCAACATTACACGTTAAGTTGGTGAAAATTCCAGTTGAAGGCAAACTGTTCAGAACAAGGACAGTACCAAAAACCTCTCTGGACCTTTCTGTTTTTAAGCCATAACTTCCTGTAGAAAAATCCTTAAGGAGCCTATGATACACCTTTGGAAAGGTTATGAAATATTCAACATTGTTGTAGTTCAAAATTTGATCAGATTCTTATTGTATTTGCATATACAACTGCGATAAGATAGCCACATACAAAGGAGATGCTGGCAAGTTTTATCCAGGAATTCTGTCAACTTTGGGCAATCATAACTTGTGATCCAGAGATGATCTAGAGGCCTATGAGTACTCGTTGGAAATATACTGAAGTTTACTGAAACTTTGGTATTGAACTCAAGTCAATAATCTGCAGTTAACTTGAGTAAATTTTGGAGTTTGTGTGAACTGGTCAGGGTAGTCCAGCTGATTAGTTTAGCATACTTAAGATTTGTTTAAACATGAATGTGGTTATGCTTTCATAAAGTTCATGACATGTTCATGTTTTACTTATCTTTAATCACTACTGATATAGAATTTTGATTAACTCAAAATTTTGTTTCGTGCAGTATGGTACACACACATTCTCAAATGGAGATAGGAGGTTCAAGTCGAGGTGGGAATGAGTCGACTACATCACAAGAGCCACCGCCAACCAGATTGGTGGAAATTATGGTGAAGATGAATGAAACTCTCAAAACTCTAGTT
This sequence comes from Neostapfia colusana, assembly GCA_030760725.1. Taxonomy (NCBI): domain Eukaryota; kingdom Viridiplantae; phylum Streptophyta; class Magnoliopsida; order Poales; family Poaceae; genus Neostapfia; species Neostapfia colusana. The sequence goes on along the minus strand of JASWHV010000008.1, from coordinate 65,408,355 downwards.
TAGCAAGGCATAAATAGAGAGTCTCAGCATCACATGCCAACCCTGAGCACTTATCTGGATTTCTTGGCGACACAACCGCCGGTATTCTCCGAGGCGGCTGACCATTGTGAAGCAAATCACTGGTTACGTGTCATTGAGTCCAAGTTTGGGTGGATTCAATGTGATGACTTCTCAATAACACTATATGCCACTCAGCAGCTTCACGGCTTTGCTGGAGCATGGTGGGCAGAATACCTTGCTGTCCAACCAGCAGGGCATCGTGTTACATGGGCGGAGTTCCAGGAAGCATTTCGTGCTCGTTTCATTCCTGCGGGCATAATGCAAACCAGTCTGGATGCATTCTGGAATCTAAAGCAAGGTGACAGGAGTGTTATTGAGTATGCGAAGGAATTCCATCGCTTAGCTCAATATGTCCCTGACTATGTGAAATCACCATCCATGAGGGGTTATCATTTTTACCGAGGGCTGACTCCTAGGCTGCGATGTGAGTTGGCTCAAGTTAGCCAAGAAAATTTTGATGAGTTTGTTAGCTGTGCTATCACTCAGGAATATTATTCCAATCTCTACCTTAAAGAAAAGAGGGAGAGGAACTCATTACAGGATGAATGCAATCATCTACCTCAGAAGTATCGGTGGGTAATCCGTTCACCTTCCGGTCGAGAGGTTGCACAAAAAGTGCAGTCATTCTTGGAGTATGACGACTCGTATACTCCACAGAGGTCTTATTCACCTCCACCGCAGCAGAAACTTATTTCTCATGCACCTCAGTATCAACAAGGTGCACCAGAATGTTATTTTCCTCAAGAGGTTGAAGATGCTCAAGGTGACTTCTCAGCTGAACCGAGTGCTGCCCCACTTCATATTGACAATGAACTCACTGAACCGAGCAGCAACACTATGTCTGCGGGTACAGTTCCAAAGAGTGATGTTGGACAGCAAAGAAAAGCCATGTCCAAAGTGGGAACAGTGAATTATGTGTCAGTCGATGATCTGCCAAAGGGAGGACCTGTTCATGCTGGCAGGTTCACCTTAATTGACAAACCGGTTGTCATTTTATTTGACTCTGGTGCAACACATAACTTCATTAACAGGGCGACGGTGATCCGGGATCAGATCTCCACAACTATCACAAAAGGTTCTTACCTTATTCATTCGCCAGGTGGAGACATATCGACTAATGAGGTCGTTTCTCGAGCACCACTGTGTTTGGGTGGAAAAATTTATCCTACCACCCTCATTATTCTCGAAGATCAAGGAATCAATGCCATATTGGGAATACCATGCTTGACCTTCCATAAGGCTGTCCTGGACATCGAGAACATGAGTGTTCATTTGGACTCCCCACTTCACGGGCGTCAAACTTTGTATCTCGGCAAAGTGGTTTCCAAAGACCCGGAAGTACGTAATGCCGAGGCTTGCAAGTTAGAAGACATTCCGGTAGTCCGTGAATATCCGGACGTGTTTCCCGAAGATATTCCAGGCTTACCACCTGAGCGCTAGGTGGAATTCAAAATAGAGTTTATATCGGGAACCACGCCGATCTCTCGGAGACCATACAAAATAGCTCCAAATGAATTAGCGGAGCTGAAGGAGCAACTCAAAGATCTGATGGACAAGGGGTTCATTCGTCCATGTTCATCACCATGGGGTTGCTCGGCTTTATTTGTGAAGAAGAAGGATGAGACGCTGAGGCTATGCGTCCATTATCGTCCTTTAAATGCTGTGACAATAAAGAACAAGTATCCACTACCAAGAATTGATATTCTCTTCGATCAGCTAGTGGGTGCTAAAGTCTTCTCCAAGATGGACTCAAATAAATATTCGAGCGGAAGATATCCCGAAAACAGCATTCTCGACAAGATATGGGCTCTATAAGTATCTTGTCATGTCATTTGGGTTGACCAATGCTCTGGCTCACTTTATGTATCTTATGAACTCGGTGTTCATGCCGGAGCTGGATCAGTTCGTCGTGGTATTCATCGACGACATCTTGGTCTATTCCAAATCGGAAGAGGAACACTCTAAACATTTGCATATTGTGCTCCAACGCTTGAGAGATCACAAGCTCTATGCAAAGTTTAGTAAATGTGAATTCTGGATCAACCAAGTGTCGTTTCTTGGACATATTATTTCAGCGGAAGGCATTGCTGTTGATCCAAGCAGTATTTAACAAGTGCTGCAATGGAAGTCTCCAACATCAGTCCATGAAGTTCGTAGCTTCTTGGGTTTGGCGGGATATTATCGGAGGTTCATCCTGGGATTATCAAAAATCTCCAAACCTATGACGGAGCTACTGAAAAAGGGCATCAAATATGATTGGAGCAAGCCATGTGAGGAAGCTTTTCAAGCGTTGGTGAAACACCTCACAACAGCCCCGATTCTATCTCAACCGGATACAACCAAGCCCTTTGATGTTTATTGTGATGCATCCGGCATCGGGCTTGGTTGTGTACTCATGCAAGGAGGACGTGTGGTCGCATATGGATCACGGCAATTACGGAATCATGAGCAACATTATCCAACTCATGACCTCGAGCTTGCTGCCGTGGTGTTAGCTTTGAAGATGTGGATATATTACCTATTGGGAAATCTGGTTCATCTCTACACCGACCACAAGAGTTTGGAGTACATATTCACTCAAAAAGAGTTGAATATGCGACAATGGCGATGGTTAGAGCTGATCAAGGACTATGAGATTGAAATCCATTATCATCCGAGCAAGGCAAATGTGGTTGCCGATGCACTCAGCCGGAAGTCTCATGTTCATAACCTGACCATTACGCCGATAGAAGAGGAAGAACCGAGTCTCTACTTGGTTCCATATGGGGCTCTACATAATCTAGCTCTCATACCCACATTAAAAGAGGAGGTTATGGAAGCTCAAAAGAAAGACAAGGGCATGGCTCATATCAAAAGGAGGTTGAAGAACGGGGAGATGAAATGTTTCCGGTTAGATGGTGAAGATACCTTATGGTTCAAGGACCGGATAGTCGTACCCCGTGATATGAGTCTACGGAAGAAAATTTTGGATGAGGCTCACTTATCCAAATTTTCTATTCATCCAGGCAGCAATAAAATGTACCAAGACCTCCGGAAGAAGTTTTGGTGGACACGTATGAAATGTGAAATTGCAAAATACGTTTCATAATGTGATACGTGTCGTAGAGTTAAGGCCGACCATGTGAAGAAGTCGGGCCTGTTGCAACCACTACAAATACCGGCATGGAAGTGGGAAGATTTGAGTATGGATTTCATCGTTGGGTTGCCGATGACCTCCCACCACCATGATTCAATTTGGGTAATCGTTGACCAATTAACCAAATTGTAAGGGCCTCAGTTTTTGACACATAATTGAAGTGTTCATCACCATACACACACACACCTCATTTGAGGAAAGATGATGAACACAAATGAAGAGCAAGTAACCACCATCAACATGCTCATTAGAGAACAAACTCACATGTTATAAAAGTGGTATTTCCCACATGTGATATAGGTGGGCTGGACATATGAAAACTCCTACACATTGCTAAGGATGTCCATGCCAAGTTTCACCCAAATTCAAAACCTTGTTGAGGTCATTTTGGGTATAGTTAGAAAGAGGGCAGTTTGAAACCATAATCAAATTCAAACTGTTTTTATCCCATAAATTTAAAAGTGGGAGGCATATTCTTATTCAGCACATTTTTATGAGCTCACACACCAATTTTCACTCCATTTGGAGTTGATCTTGACATAGCTAAGTGGGACAAATTCAAACTTTATTTGAATTCAAAACTGAACTTGTGCTGAAATTCATTCAAATCAAACCCAATTTGAATTCTACTCAATTCAAATGGCTCATGGGTGAATAATTTGAATTACCAGGGGTAGTATGGGGCTCACTGTTTACAACAGTGATTAGGAGTAAATTTCAGAGGTTAAAATTTGAAAGTGGGACCCACATGTCAGCCACTACTCCAACTCAAACCGACTGAAAACCCAGCTCGGGTTCTTGAACCGGACTGAGCAGCCGCCACGGCGAAGAGGCGATCGGGACACCACCTGCTTGCCGCCCCGACGTGCTGAACCGCCTCACAGCCCCCTTATCTACGCCACCTCCCTGATCGGAGCGATCACCGCCCACTCTGCTGCCTCCTCGCATCAGAATCGCACCATCGCTGCCGATCACTCGGAGCTGATCAGGGAAGCTTGATCACCGCCTCTCCGTCCCCTCCAGAGCCACGGCAAGGTACTAGAAACCTTCCTCCGTCTTCCCCGCTGCTAGAATTCAGCTGAAACCAATTGATATCGGCTATGCCGAAAGATCAATTCGGTGACTTAGAACCGCCGCACCTCAGGCTCCCGTGGACAGCCCAACCGGGGCGTTGTCACGCCCCAGCCAAGGCACCCTTGGACACGCTGGTGACCGGTGCTGCTCACCCCCGAGCCACAGCCCGAGTGTTTGCTCACCGGCGGCGAATTTCCAGTTTTCCCCTTTCTGTGTGCTGAACGACTTTCGGGTGCAATTCCGTTGAATTCGTACTCTAGAAAGGATTAGAGGGCCTCAATAAGCTCTCACATAAACTAGACACGGTAACGCACAAGTTGCCTTCACAACCTTTGGCCGGAGAACCTCTGCAACCGGTGTATTTCGAAGTTTATCAACGGCGAAACAAACGGGAGGCGTCGGGCGCACGGTGAGGACCTACTTCGGGTCTTCCCCGAGCTGCCTCAAGCTCATGTCCACCTTCCCTGAGGTCCACTGATGCTTCCCGACCGGTTGCTCGAGTAGTTGAGGTGCTAGGGAAGTCAGCCGACATGGCCGAAGTCTTTCCGAGGCGGCGGCTCGTCGCCGACCATGCACCGGCCATTGTCATGACGAGCTGACCCCAGAATCCTGTTCCCCGAGTGAAAGTAGGCAGGGGCGGCCAAAATCGTGAAGTTTGGAGCTTTACAGAAGCCGGCGGCGAGCTCTCCGGTGAAGTCCCCCGGCGGCAGAGCGCGGGCGTCGCGAGGTTGAAGAAGGGGGTGGACCCCAGCTGTCAGCGACAGATATTTTAAATCGGGATCGGGGTGTGGCCGGGATCGGGTGTGCTGGCACGCAATAACCCTGTGGGCCGCAGTGTGCGGTCGCCTCGGCGTGCGACGCGTGTCCCCGGGGCCCACTCGCAAGTTGAAACTTTTCCCCGATTTTCAGAATTCTTCCAAACTTCAAATCCTCATAACTTTGGCTAGAAAGCTCCAAATCGAGTGAACCAAATTTTGTTGGATTCAGCTATCTGAGAACTTTCCAGCAAATCAAGTTTCACTTCATGGAAACCCTTATTTCTCCAGAATTAATTCCTCAAAATTTAAACTGTTAGGAATTTTAACTGGAGAATCCTTTGGAGGAAAGTCCTGAAATTTTTCTGGGATGTTCACCAAAATGTCCCTGAACTACCATAAGAATTTCAGATCCATTTGAGCTCATTTGATCCACCTAATGGTGTGATTAGTGAAACTGTTCCAGAGAAAATAGAAAATGTTCAGAAACATTTTCAGAATTTCTCTGAAATTGTTTAGCTCCTATCTTTAGTTAGGAATCTTCAAATTAAGTGAGGCCCACTCCATTAGAACCCTCTGAAAATCTAGTTTTCAGAAAGTCATAGTTTGTTTCATGAAAATCTTTAGGACACCCTAAAAGCCTTCAATTAAGGTCAAGTGCATAATTAATTGTGAAGGGCTCACATGAGCTTTGCTGCAACTAAAACTTGACCAAGTCTCTGTTTAAGTTGTAACCAAGCCACAGTAAAAGTTTCACAGTCATTGGGCTTGTCTAGTAAGAGTTATAAACTTCACGAGATTAAAAGTTAATACAACTACATTTAAATTAATACATGTATTGCTTCTATCATGTAGTCGCTAAGGTCGAGGAGGAACCCGAAGTCCTAGACTTCGTTACTCCGGAGGAACAGCTAGCCTATGACCAAGAGCAGCAAGGCAAGCTCCGGTTTGCATTAACCTTTTTACAAATATTTATTGTTTTGAGCACATCTTTGAATACTATTATTCTTTGCATTAGAGTCTTGTTTGGAAACCCAAATGCATAGCCAAGAAAACCATGGGTCGGTTTAGGATTGCAAACCCCGTTGGCTACTGCAATGCTAAGTTAGTGTAGGATTCGGTACAAGTCGAGTAGTTGGAACTACTCGCGAGCATAGGCTAGAGGCACTCGACTCGGGTAGTGATAGCACATGAAACACATGGCAAGAAAATGAGACCAAGCGGAGAGTAAGGGTAACAGGACTTTGCGGCCTGGGTGCTGTAGCTCCGCTTGTGTCGATTGAGGACCGAGCCGTGTGCGGGCCTGTTGAACAAGCTAGAACAGTACCGAAGACCTACCGGCTATATGGGAACCGGGAAACTGATGTAACTCGGGTAGCTGGGTGTTGAGGTATAGCTGGTCGTTCAGAGGGTAGGTTGAGAGCTCGAGGTGTAAATCGGCTGGCGGCACTGAGATGCGCGTGCAGAGACCTCTTGCTCGGGACGATTGGACCGGTTCAAGATTTGGCTAACGGGTGAAAGGTAGTCGCGTACGGCGTCCGTGATGGTTGTTGTAGGCAACATCAAGTACGGGCGTACGTGACGGGTTGTTCGGGTAACCCTGCAGGTGTAAATCGATTATAATCGCCGTCCCTCGCGGTCAGTGAGTATCACTTGTTCACTGTACCGTGATGTAGAAAGAACAGGCTAGATGCATGTTAAAATGTTGCTTATTGAAAGATGGACTTTGGTTGTTAATGATTTGCTATAGCCTAGAGCTAACTAAAGTTCCTTTCAACTTTGGGCAAAGTACATGAGAGAAATGCGTTTCTTGTTTGATTGTGGCTCTCTCATGTGCCTTAGCGTAAGGTTCTCCACAACCTGCTGCTAAAACTTGAAAGTAAGGTTCCACTAATTAGGCGAGTCCTTGCAATTGATTTTTACCTCATGTAACCCATCACCCCTCATGTAGAAGTTCCATGTTTAGGTGAGACGGGTCAGACTTGCTGAGCCTTCGTGCTCACTGCCTGTGTTTGAAGCTTTTGCAGGGTTCTATGAGGAAGGGACTCCCGAGGAGGAGACGGAACCCCAAGAGGGGAACCCCGTCGAGTGAGAGTCGTGCCCGCCGCAGAGTTAGTGTGCGTGTGTGCTAACAACGACACGTTCAAGGGCTGAACGTGGACTTGATGCGTAGTCTACGCCCGCGAGTGTAGACTGGACTTATTTTGATGTAAACATGTTCATAACCAGTTTATGTAATAAAATTTTGCTTCCGCTTTGTACCTTTGATGTGTGTTATCCGGTGCTGTGCAACGCAGCACCCCTCAGCGTGATCCTGGCTCGACAAGACCGTGGGGTTGTGTCAGCGTGGTATCTGAGCCCACTTGAGGTTTAACACACTACAATGGTCATCTTTTTAAAAAATCCAGTGAGGAACGAGTTAGTAGCCCGTATAAGGATGTTATTAGCATATAGAAAGTGGCATACTAACCTATTTGTTTATGTCGGAAAATCGTGTATCTCGGGACGGTTATGTCTTGGGGGGTACACGTAAGCGCTGTCCACCAGTGCGCACAAGCTGAAGGGTGGAGCCCCACGGGTGGCAGGTAACCCGACCCGCTTTGATATCCTCTACGACTCTTCATGTCGTTTGGGGTATACGAGCAACGTCTGTCCCTGGCGTGCGTGGTGCAACTTGGGAGACCCCGTCACGTGGTCTGAAACGTGAACACGCAACTCAAGGCGTGTTTGGCTTGAGAACATCCGGGCGAGTGATGACGGTCGGGTGTACGAACTGTATGGATTCCGGGCTCGGTGTGCAGCCGAGTCTGACGATTGTTTGAGTTTCTGCAGGTAGTCTAACCACAAAACGGTAGACGTGTCGCATCCGCGTGTGAGTGACGTTTAGTGCCACTGAAATAACGAAGCCGGCTAAGTCCGGTGTAGGTTTTTCTTTGTGAGGACGTAGTACCGACATAATCTGGTGACGCATCGACGTCACACCGCACTAAATGAACAAATTTATTGTAAAACTTGAAGGTTTTGATCCAAAGCACTAAAAAATTTGCTGTAACTCCTTCCCTTAATCAGGATATTTAAAGTTAACAAGTTTTCAACTTATAGGTTGTTAAGGACAGAGCCCTCTGTTTTCAGCTGAATTAGGGCTGAAGTTAATCAGAGGTTAGAGGTTGAGTTCTTTCGAGGTTGGGGGTCATATGATACATTTCTGGAAATCTTTGGAAGAGTTTTACAACTTTTCTGTAGAGGTCCAGAGGTGTTTCATCCCTTAACCAATCGAAAAATAGAGTAGAGTGGAAACTGTTCAGAAAACAGGACAGATGCAAATCTCCCTGGATGTTTCTGTAAAACACTTATAACATTCTGTAGAAAAAAATCTTAAGGGTCATATGATACACTGTTGGAAAGGTTATGAGATAATCAACATTGTTGTAATTCAGAGTTTGTCCACATTCCTATTGTATTTGCATATACAACTGTGATAAAACCAGCCACATACATGGGAGATGCTGGCAAATTTTATCCAGGAATTCTGTCAAGTTTGAAAAATCATAACTCTTGATCCAGAAGTGATATAGAAGCATGTGGATACTCGTTGGAAAGATATTGGAGTTAACTTTAACTTTGGTATACAACTTGAGTGATTAAAATGCTTCTAACTGGATCAAAGTGTAGATTTAGAGCATCAAGGTCTGTTTTGTACAAAGGAGAAAAATGAGTGATATCGTGCAGGCTAGTACAAGTTATGTGCCCCAAAAGCACTTGTTGGTGTTCCGAACGCCATTCGGTGATATGTAGGCCCCTGTACGATTATCTACTTAGAGATTGATTGCTGGTCAAGTACCACAACTTGCACCACCTCCAGAGCAGCAACACCAGACGGTGGTTTGTATTCCATCGCTGCAGCTATATGTATCTGGCTTCCAACCACAAGTTAGAGAAGAGCTGGAGAGACATCCGTGCTCTAATTGTGGTCGGATGGACCATTGTGCTAGGTATTGTCTGGAGGGAATTCAATGGTGCGGGTCATCATATTAAAAATGTTTAGACCCGTACCGATATCTGCAGAAAAGAGGGCAGACAAGGGGCGACATTCACTACACAGTAAGTGAAGATGTTCCAGAAGGAGAAGCCGTGTTAGCAGAGATGTTTTCTCTGAATCAGCTACTGGTATTAATTCTCTTGGACTTAGGTGCCACACCTAGCTTTGTTAGTCAATCTTTTGTGGCTCAACATCAGCTCCAAACCACTTTTACAAAGAGGTAATGCCTCATATCTTCGCCGGGGCAGCATTAAAAGAAGTGATGTTGTTTTCCGAGCACCTCTTTGTTTGCGGGTTAGACTATAACCCACGACCCTCTTTATTCTTGGGGTCTGAAGATCGACATTATTTTGGGGATATTGTGGTTGAATTACCATGAAGCGGTTCACAACATCAATTTTAAACCGTTAAGCTCAGACTCCCCACGGCACGGTCTTCATACATTAGTTCTGGGCGCCAGTCGGCAACAGATTGCAATATTGAACCACTTGGAAACTCTTTAGATAGAGGGCAGTCCGGTGGTACGTAGATTTCAGGGGTGTTTCCCAATTATTACCGGGCATACCGCCAGAACGGGACGTAGAGTTCAAGATAAAACTTGCGCCGGGAACACCACCGAGTTTGCGAAGGCCGTACAAAATGGCACCCAATGGATGGGCAGAGTGGAAGACACGCTAAATAACCCTATGAGCAAAGGTTTTATACGACTGAGTCGTTGCCTTGGGGTATTCAGCATTGTTTACAAAGGAGAAGCACGAAACACTATGACTTTGTGTAGTGCTCGTCTGCTTAACAATGTGGCAATCAAGAACCAGTACCCGTTACCACAGATCGACGTATTGTTTGATCAGTTGGTCGAAGCAAAGATCTTTTCCACAATGGATTTAAGATCAGGGTACCATCAGATTAAGATAAGGGCGGAGGACATTCCAAAGACAGCTTTCTCGACGAGGTACGGACTTTATGAGTACCTGGTCATGTCCTTCGGCCTCACCAATGCTCCAGCTCACTTCATGTATTTAATGAACTCGGTATTCATGCCGGAGCTGGACAAGTTTTTCATGGTCTTCATCGACAACATCCTGGTATATTCCAAGTCGGAAGAAGATCACAAGAAGCATCTGCGTATAGTCTTGCAACGGCTGCGGAATCACAAGCTATACGCGAAATTCAGCAAATGCGAGTTTTGGATATCGCAAGTGCCTTTTCTCGGGCATATCATCTCAGCGGAGGGTATCGCTGTAGACCCGAGCAAGATCACTCAAGTGCTGAATTGGAAATCCCCGAGAACTGTTCACGAGGTACGGAGTTTCCTTGGACTCGCGGGGTATTATCGGAGGTTCATTCCGAACTTCTCGAAGATTGCCAAGCCTATGATGGAGCTGCTGAAGAAGGCTACCAAATATGTCTGGAGTCCAGCATGTGAAGCAGCATTCAAGGCTTTAGTCAAGCACCTGACATCAGCACCGGTTTTGGCGCAGCCAGACACAACAAAACCGTTCGATGTGTACTGCGATGCATCCGGCATTGGGCTCGGATGTGTGCTGATGCAAGACCGAAGAGTGGTCGCGTATGGATCACGGCAGCTTAGAAACCATGAGCAGAATTATCCAACCAACGATTTGGAGCTCGCTGCCGTGATACTTGCACTGAAAATGTGGAGGCACTACCTACTCGGTAACCTCGTACATTTATATACCGACCACAAAAGCCTCAAGTACATATTCACTCAGAAGGAGCTGAACATGAGGCAACGAAGATGGTTAGAACTGATAAAGGATTACGAAATAGAGATCCATTATCATCCGGGCAAGGAAAACGTAGTGGCAGATGCGCTGAGCCGCAAGTCACACGTCAACAATCTGACCATCACACCGTTGGAAGAGAGCGAACCACCACTACATGTGATTCCACACGGAACACTCTACAACCTAGCTTTGATTCCCACCATCCGTGAAGAGATAGCGGCAGCCCAGAAGAATGACAAGGGCATGTCGCATTTGCGGAGACGTGTAGACAGTGGGGAGCTGAAATGTTTCCGAAAGGACGGAGACGACGTCCTATGGTTCAAGAACCGGATCGTCGTACCCCGTAACCCGGAATTACGGAAGAAAATCTTTGATGAGGCTCACTTGTCAAAGATTTCTATTCACCCCGGCAGCAACAAGATGTATCAAGAACTCAGAAGCAAGTTTTGGTGGACACGGATGAAGCGAGAGACTGCAAAATACGTGTCCGAGTGTGATACATGTTGAAGGGTGAAGGCAGACCATATGCGGAAACCGGGACTGCTACAACCACTGGGCATTCCTGCCTGGAAGTGGGAGGATGTGAGCATGGACTTCATCGTCGGTTTACCCACCACCTTGCAGAAACAAGATTCGGTGTGGGTGATCGTCGATCGGCTCACCAAAGTTTCCCATTTCATCCCGGTCAACACAAACTACAACGCCAAGAAGTACGCTGAGATGTACATCTCTCGGATCCTATGCTTGTATGGCGTACCCCGTATCATCATATCGGATCGGGGCACTTTATTTGTGTCCCGTTTTTGGGAGCAGCTACACGCTGCCTTGGGGACGAAGCTGATCCGTAGTTCAGCATACCACCCGCAGACGGATGGGCAAACCGAGCGGGTAAATCAGATCCTAGAAGACATGCTACGAGCTTGCGCTATCGACCAAGGAAAGAATTGGGATGATCACTTGCCGTTAGCTGAGTTCTCGTACAATAATGGGTACCAAGCCAGCATCAAGATGGCGCCTTATGAGGCGCTATACGGGAGAAAATGTCGCACACCATTGAACTGGTGTGAGTCTGGCGAAGGGGTTACCTTCGGGATTGACCTCGTCAACAACGCGGAAGAGAAGGTTCGACTGATTCAAGCGAACCTAAAAGCCACCCAATCCCATCAAAAACAGTATGCGGACCGGAGAAGACGCCAATTACAATTCGAGGTGGGAGATCATGTATATTTACGTGTGTCTCCAATGAAGGGCGTAAACAGATTTGGGGTGAGAGGAAAGTTGGCACCCCGATTCATCGGTCCATTCCAGATTACCGAAAGATGTGGATCAGTGGAATACCGGCTGAAATTACCAGAAGCACTTTCCGGTGTGCACGACGTCTTTCACATTGCCCAGCTGAGGAAGTGTCTTAAGCTATCAACTACCTTTCAGCTGGAAGATATTGAAGAACTGCAACCGGATCTCACCTATCGGGAGGAACCGGTGCAGATTATTGATGAAAAGGCCCGAACCACACACAACCGCACGTTGTGGTTCTACAAGGTTCTATGGAGTAATCACTCCATGGACGAAGCGACATGGGAGAGCGAAGAATTCCTTTGCACTAACTACCCCAACTTTTTCACGTCGCATATCTGGTAAATTTTCCACCGTCCTCCCTCTCATTTTCACCTTATAATCTCGGGACGATATTATTTTAAGGGGGGAGGAATGTAAGGGCCTCAGTTTTTGACACATCATTGAAGTGTTAATCAGCATACACACACACCTCATTTGAGGAAAGATGATGAGCACAAATGAAGAGCAAGTAACCACCATCAACATGCTCATTAGAGAACAAACTCACATGTTGTAAAAGTGGTATTTCCCAAATGTGATATAGGTGGGCTGGACCTATGAAAACTCCTACACATTGCTAAGGATGTCCATGCCAAGTTTCATCCAAATTCAAAACCTTGTTGAGGTCATTTTGGGTATAGTTAGAAAGAGGGCAGTTTGAAACCATATTCAAATTCAAACTGTTTTTATCCCATAAATTTAAAAGTGGGAGGCATATTCTTATTCAGCACATTTTTATGAGCTCACACACCAATTTTCACTCCATTTGGAGTTGATCTTGACATGAGCTAAGTGGGACAAATTCAAACTTTATTTGAATTCAAAACTGAACTTGTGCTGAAATTCATTCAAATCAAACCCAATTTGAACTCTACTCAATTCAAATGGCTCATGGGTGAATAATTTGAATTACCAGGGGTAGTATGGGGCTCACTGTTTACAACAGTGATTAGGAGTAAATTTCAGAGGTTAAAATTTGAAAGTGGGACCCACATGTCAGCCACTACTCCAACTCAAACCGACTGAAAATCCAGCTCGGGTTCTTGCGCCGGACTGAGCAGCCGCCACGGCGAAGAGGCGATCGGGACACCACCTGCTTGCCGCCCCGACGTGCTGAACCGCCTCACAGCCCCCTTATCTACGCCACCGCCCTGATCGGAGCGATAACCGCCAACTCTGCTGCCTCCTCGCATCAGAACCGCGCCATCGCTGCCGATCACTCGGAGCTGATCAGGGAAGCTTGATCACCGCCTCTCCGTCCCCTCCAGAGCCACGGCAAGGTACTAGAAACCTTCCTCCGTCTTCCCCGCTGCTAGAATTCAGCTGAAACCAATTGATATCGGCTATGCCGAAAGATCAATTCGGTGACTTAGAACCGCCGCACCTCGGGCTCCCGTGGACAGCCCAACAGGGGTGTTGTCACGCCCGAGCCAAGGCACCCTTGGACGTGCTGGTGACCGGTGCTGCTCACCCCCGAGCCACAGCCCGAGTGTTTGCTCACCGGCGGCAAATTTCCAGTTTTCCTCTTTCTGTGTCAGAACGACTTTCGGATGCGATTCCGTTGAATTCATACTCTAGAAAGGATTAGAGGGCCTCAATCAGCTCTCACATAAACTAGACACGGTAACGCACAAGTTTCCTTCACAACCTTTGGCCGGAGAACCTCTCCAACCGGCGTATTTCAAAGTTTATCAACGGCGGAACAAACGGGAGGCGTCGGGCGCACGGTGAGGACCTACTTAGGGTCTTCCCCGAGCTGCCTCAAGCTCATGTCGACCTTCCCTGAGGTCCACTGATGCTTCCCGACCGGTTGTTCGAGTAGTTGAGGTGCTAGGGAAGTCAGCCGACATGGCCGAAGTCCTTCCGAGGCGGCGGCTCGTCGCTGACCATGCACCGGCCGTTGTCATGACGAGCTGACCCCAGAATCCTGTTCCCTGAGTGAAAGTAGGCAGGGGCGGCCAAAATCGTGAAGCTTGGAGCTTTACAGAAGCCGGCGGCGAGCTCTCCGGCGAAGTCCCCGGCGGCAGAGCGCGGGCGTCGCGAGGTTGAAGAAGGGGGTGGACCCCAGCTGTCAGCGACAGATATTTTAAATCGGGATCGGGGTGTGGCCGGGATCGGGTGTGCTGGCACGCAAAGACCCTGTGGGCCGCAGTGTGCGGTCGCCTCGGCGTGCGACGCGTGTCCCCGGGGCCCACTCGCAAGTTGATACTTTTCCCTGATTTTCAGAATTCTTCCAAACTTCAAATCCTCATAACATTGGCTAGAAAGCTCCAAATCGAGTGAACCAAATTTTGTTGGATTCAGCTCTCTGAGAACGTTCCAGTAAATCAAGTTTCACTTCATGAAAACCCTTATTTCTCCAGAATTAATTCCTCAAAGTTAAAACTGTTAGGAATTTTAACTGGAGAATCCTTTGGACAAAACTCCTGAAATTTTGCTGGGATGTTCACTAAAATGTCCCTGAACTACCATAAAAATTTCAGATCCATTTCAGCTCATTTGATCCAACTAATGGTGTGATTAGTGAAACTGTTCCAGAGAAAATAGAAAATATTCAGAAACATTTTCAGAATTTCTCTGAAATTGTTTAGCTCCTATCTTTAGTTAGGAATCTTCAAATTAAGTGAGGGCAACTCCATTATAACCCTCTGAAAATCTAGTTTTCAGAAAGTCATAGTTTGTTTCATGAAAATCCTTAGGACACCCTAAAAGCCTTCAATTAAGGTCAAGTGCATAATTAATTGTGGAGGGCTCACATGAGCTTTGCTGCAACTAAAACTTGACCAAGTCTCTGTTTAGGTTGTAACCAAGCCACAGTAAAAGTTTCACAGTCATTGGGCTTGTCTAGTAAGAGTTATAAACTTCACGAGATTAAAAGTTAATACAGCTGCATTTAAATTAATACATGTATTGCTTCTATCATGTAGTCGCTAAGGTCGAGGAGGAACCCGAAGTTCTAGACTTCGTTACTCCGGAGGAACAGCTAGCCTACGACCAAGAGCAGCAAGGCAAGCTCCGGTTTGCATTAACCTTTTTATAAATGTTTATTGTTTTGAGCACATCTTTGAATACTATTATTCTTTGCATTAGAGTCTTGTTTGGAAACCCAAATGCATAGCCAAGAAAACCATGGGTTGGGTTTAGGATTGCAAACCCCGTTGGCTACTGCAATGCTAAGTTAGTGTAGGATTCGGTACAAGTCGAGTAGTTGGAACTACTCGCGAGCATAGGCTAGAGGCACTCGACTCGGGTAGTGATAGCACATGAAACACATGGCAAGAAAATGAGACCAAGTGGAGAGTAAGGGCAACAGAACTTTGGGGCCTGGGTGCTGTAGCTCCGCTTGTGTCGATTGAGGACCGAGCCGTGTGCGGGCCTGTTGAACAAGCTAGAACAGTACCGAAGACCTACCGGCTATATGGGAACCGGGAAACTGATGTAACTCGGGTAGCTGGGTGTTGAGGCATAGCTGGTCGTTCAGAGGGTAGGTTGAGAGCTCGAGGTGTAAATCGGCTGGCGGCACTGAGATGCGCATGCAGAGACCTCTTGCTCGGGACGATTGGACCGGTTCAACATTTGGCTAACGGGTGAAAGGTAGTCGCGTACGGCGTCCCTGATGGTTGTTGTAGGCAACATCGAGTATGGGCGTACGTGACGGGTTGTTCGGGTAACACTGCAGGTGTAAATCGATTATAATCGCCGTCCCTCACAGTCAGTGAGTACCACTTGTTCACTGTACCGTGACGTAGAAAGAACAGGCTAGATGCATGTTAAAATGTTGCTGATTGAAAGATGGACTTTAGTTGTTAATGATTTGCTATAGTCTAGAGCTAACTAAAGTTCCTTTCAACTTTGGGGAAAGTACATGAGAGAAATGCGTTTCTTGTTTGATTGCGGCTCTCTCATGTGCCTTAGCGTAAGGTTCTCCACAACCTGCTGCTAAAACTTGAAAGTAAGGTTCCACTAATTAGGAGAGTCCTTGCAATTGATTTTTACCTCATGTAACCCATCACCCCTCATGTAGAAGTTCCATGTTTAGGTGAGACGGGTCAGACATGCTGAGCCTTCGTGCTCACTGCTTGTGTTTGAAGCTTTTGCAGGGTTCTATGAGGAAGGGACTCCCGAGGAGGAGACGGAACCCCAGGAGGGGAACCCCGTCGAGTGGGAGTCGTGCACGCCGCAGGGTTAGTGTGCGTGTGTGCTAGAAAGGACACGTTCAAGGGCTGAACGTGGACTTGATGCGTAGTCTACGCCCGTGAGTGTAGACTGGAATTATTTTGATGTAAACATGTTCATAACCAGTTTATGTAATAAAATTTTGCTTCCGCTTTGTACCTTTGATGTGTGTTATCCGGTGCTGTGCAACGCAGCATCCCTCAGCGTGATCCTGGCTCGACAAGACCGTGGGGTCGTGTCACAAATCAGCACGTTTCATTCCGGTGCATACCAACTACAGCGCCAAGCAGTATGCGGAGTTATACATAGAACGAATCTTATGCTTGCATGGAGTTCCCCGTACCATTGTTTCTGACAGAGGATCACTGTTCATGTCCCGCTTCTGAGAGCAGCTACACGCATCCTTGGGAACTAAATTGATTAGAAGCTCCGCATATCACCCTCAAACCGATGGGCAAACTGAGAGGGTGACTCAAATCCTTGAAGATATGCTAAGGGCGTGTGCCATCCACCACGGTAAGAGCTGGGATGATCACTTACCGTTGGCGGAGTTCTCGTATAACAACGGTTATCAAACTAGCATAAAAATGTCACCTTATGAAGCTCTCTACGGCCGGAAGTGCCGCACACCCTTGAACTGGTGTGAATCTGGCGAGAGAGTGATTTACGGGATTGATCTCGTAAATGAAGCTGAAGAGTGGGTACGGCTTATTCAAGAAAATCTTAAAGCCGCTCAGTCCAGACAAAAGAGCTATGCGGATAGGAGACGTCGTCCTCTGGACTTCCAAGTTGGGGACCACGTATACCTCCGCGTATCTCCTATGAAGGGCATTCACTGATTCATAGTGAAAGGGAAATTAGCTCCGCGATTTATTCGTCCCTTCGCCATCGTTGAAAGGTGTGGACCCGCGGCATACCATTTGGAGCTACCGGCAGCCTTAGCCGGAGTTCATAACGTCTTCCACATATCTCAGTTGCGGAAGTGTTTGAAAGTTCCAACGGAGGTTCTCACGGGAGACATAGCAGACTTGAAGCCGGACCTCACTTATGTTGAGCATCCAACCCGGATAATTGATGAGAAGACTCGCGAGATAAGAAAGCGAACGCTGCGATTTTTCAAAGTGTTATGGGAAAATCACACGTCCGAGGAAGCTACATGGGAAAGTGAGAAGTATGTACAACACAATCATCCGGAGTTATGAGAGGCTTATGTTTGATAGTTGTCCTCCCCACGTTATTCTTAATTGTGAATCTCGGGACGAGATTCTTTTTAAGGGGGGAGGAATGTAAAAGTCCCAAAAACTTGTCAAGGGAAAACTTGAACTGTGAATAAAGTTGAGTTTAAATCCAAGAAATGGGACTTGCAAAAACTTTTGTTTAATCATATAAGTGTTGGCATGTGCAATAGGACTTTAAATTCAGTTTGAACTAAAAGGTTCACTTCAAAGAGAAGAAGGCCATTTCCAAAAAGGGAATTCAAACTGTTGTTTAAAAATTTGTATTTGCAATGGCCAACTCAAAGTTCAGAGGGAATATTCAAATTCTTCAGGTCCAAATTATGAGGAAGGCGAATTTTGAGAAAATTTGGAGGTGCTTTGATATGTATATCAAAGGGACTTGTAAATTGCATCGAAATTTAAATTCAAATTTGAAACTGAGGCACAACTTGTAAAATTTCCAAATGACTTTTGAATTTGAGTCCCTCATAACTGAAGTTGCAATGTGCAAAAAAATTTGGAGATATTTGAGAGAGGAACTTGGTGGGGCCCAATTGTCATGGAGAAGAGGAAAACTTAGCACACAAGTCTTTGCTTTCTCTGTTCAGACCCATTCAGCCGACTGAACAAACCGGTTCATTGTTTATTTTGCTCGAAGTCGCTGAACAGCCGATGCCTGCACACGCGCCACTGAGGCGATGTCGCCGCCAGCTCCCGAGCAGCCAGAGGCACGTTTTTTTTTGCCCTTACCGCCTCCACCGATAGCACAACGCTTCACCCGACTGCCTCAAACCGCTGCCGTCGGTTTCACGCGCTCTCCTCACCGAGCTGCTGCCGCACGGAAGAAAACGCTCGGTTCTTCGGCGCTCGGCCAGCCCGATGAGTCGCACACCGAGATGAACCACCCTACAGCACCGCTGGACCTCCCTCAGCGTGACCGAAGCGAAAAACGGGCGCCAACTCCGCGGGAACCATGGCATTGAGCTCATTTTCCCTCCACCGCGCAGAGTGAGGCCGCCGTGACAAGAACTCGTTGCCCGGCCGCCACAGGGCTTCTCCCACCGAGTTGCAAAAGAAAAAAGGTGCACCTGTAACTCTTCTCGCTTCACAGCAACACTGGCAGCTTGTCGCAAACCGTGCTCGCCGGAATTTGGTTTTTCCCGCGGACATGCAATATGAACCGTGAGTAGGAAATCGGGAAATTAGGGCGACACAGTGCACCACTCATCATCAGACCTAGAAACCCAGTTGTAGACGTCCATGCGGGCACGTGGGATCAAGAACTAGGAAGAACCGTCGAGGAAACCTTCGGTTCTTCGGCCTAGGTCGCACGGTGAGCCCCTAGTTGTCGATGCTTCTCGCGAGATCAGAGCCTTGAACGTTGCTCCCTAGGTCGTGGCGATGCTGTACGAGCTAACCAAAGCAAGGTTGGAGCATTACAGCGCCCTAGCGACGTCACCGGAGTTGCCGCAGCCACTGTTGCCGTCGCACCTAAGGTTCCGGCCATCTTCGATCCGAGATGAGACCGGCAACGTGTTCTCCGCACGAGAATACGTAGGGGAAGCGAGAATCAGTGAGTTCCGAGCACGGGAACTCCCTCCCGGCGAGAGCTCCGGCAATCTCGGCGGCGGGGGTCGCGCGGGAGCGGGTGGAAGACGAAGGGGGGTCGGCCCCACTCGTCAGCGGCTGGAGTTAAACGTGCAGGATTTTCTGTAGCCTCGGATCAAACTGTGGCAACGCGGGGAAGATTCTGTGGCCCGTGTGGCACGGTTTCAGTGGTCGACACGTGGCCCTGGACCCACGGTCAGAATTTAAACTTTTCCCCGGTTTATTTCAAATACCAGATTTGATTCAAACGTTTGGATGGCATAACTTGTGCTAGGAAGCTCCAAATTTAGTGATTCAAATTGGGTTGGATTCAGGATGAAAAACTCTATCCAAATATGCAACCCAATTTGCATGAAAACCAATAGAAAATTCTGGAAAATTCTTTGAAGCTTTTCAGCAAAAGAATTTTAGAGGGAGTTTGGTTCATCCAAAAATCCCCAAGTTTTGCCAAAATATTCTTTAGTATATTAGTGAACTCCTGTAAAAGTTTCAGATCATTTGGAGTTGATTAACTAGGGTAATTCTGATTTGACGTTTCTGTGTTCAAATGAATACATAAACAATTTCAGAGAGTTCCCAAAACTTGGAAATTCAGTTCTGGGCAGTTCTTAGCTCCAAAAACCGTAGGAAAATTCATGCATGCTCCCTGAGCTATGTATGAAATTATGGTTCAATTGTATGTGCATGAAAGTGCACGTTTATTCAGAATTAATTTCTTTTTGCCTAAATGCTTAGGGAATTGTTCTGAGTGATCTACTCATTGAAGAATTCTGAATTTTGGTCCAGATGGCCTTCTTTTGACAAGGAACTCACATGAAAATTGTCAGCTCAATTGGAGCTCTGGATCACCACTATCCTGTTCAACCTATTTAGATGAGTAGCACACAAGTGATGAAATGCAATTATCACTTGATCATGTTGCTTCACCCAAACCAAACCACTAGCAGCAGTGTCATTTTAAATTCTTAAACAGAGTTCCAGTTTTAAACTTGTCTTTAGAACTTGTTGACAAAAGTTTTACAATTAAACCTATATGCATGTTCATAATGTGTAGTGCTTAAACGTGGAAGAGTGGAGGAGAAGTGAAGCTTGGATCAAGGAGCAAGAAGGCCAGTGATTAAGATTCAAGTCATCATCAGCTAACTTCATAAATTTCTGACTTGGTCACCTGCAAAACCAAGGCAAGCTCCGGTTTGCATTTAAGTTATTTTATAAAGTTTTCCCTTTGTTCACTACTACGGGTCAAAGTTTGTATGTGCACTAGGTCAAGGATGTTTTATACTCCACTTGCATAACCAAAAATGAACCCTGAGGTCAAGGGTAGAAAGGTGTCATCAGTGTATAATAAGGCCGTGCTAAACAGGCTAGGACATCCGGTAGAAGACGAGTAGTTGGAATCTACTCGCGAGCTATAGTTCAGGATCACATAAGTGTGGTTGGAAGGGAGAGGGAAACTAAAGTTTACATTTCTAAAGATGAGACCGGGCAGTGGGGTTAGGCTGCGACAAGACGAGGTCTTGGTCGAGTACCTCTGCCTGTGTCGGTTAAGGACCGATGCGTGTGCCGCATGTAGGAGCAAGTGTTGAGTTGTGTACCGGATGCTTACTGATATATGGGAACTAGGAAACCGATGTACCAGGTTCACTGGATTGTATAGACATACCACATCATCTCGTTAGACCTATGAGCCCGAGACGGCGCGACCGGTTATACAGTCTAGTGTCCTGCGAAAGGTTGCCACATACGACGTAATGAAGGACGCCAGATTCGGGTCTTCAGAGGCGGGCATATGTGTCGAGTTATCCGGGTAGTGTTTGATTCGAAATCATCGTCCATCGTGGATATTGATTACCGCTCGCTCCCATGTTGTGACGTAGTAATCAACTTGTGTGGAAACAGTCTGCAAAGCTTTAATTGCTGCTATGATTATTATAAATTGCATGAGAACCCTGTTTGAAGTAGAGATAGAGCAAACTAAAGTTATTTTCCACCTTGGGACAAGTAACATTGGAATGAAGCGTTTCTTGATTGATTGTGGAGTTCCAATATTGCTGGGCGCAAGGTCAGTACTATTATGGCTAAAATCTGAAAGTTAAGGATGAACTCGTAGACGAGTCTTTTCGCAAATTACAGGATTAGGTCTTAAGTTACCCTCATGTAGAGTTGCTTGCCTTAGGAGAGACGGTTAACTCTTGCTGAGCCTTTGTGCTCACTCTTGCTATATGAGTGGTTTTGCAGGTAAACTTCAACGCTATAAAGAAGGTTGTCCGGTGAGACTCGGGAACTTCCAAGTCATGTATCACATGGAGAACCTAGCCGCTGCCTCGTCTTCGTGTTGCTAGCGAGAGGAGTCCGCGGGCTGGACCTCTTCTCGGTTGCTCACTAGTTATTTGACGTGAGCTGTTTATAGACTTCCGCTGTAGCTATTTTATGTAAATTATTTACATAGAACATTTGTAAGCTTCCGCTTTGATTTATGTAATACAGTTTACCTTTTATGTGTGCTGTTGGGTGCCGCATAACACGGCACCACCCAATGCGATTCCCGGGCGAGGTGCCCCGTCCCCGTGATCGGGATTGGCAGGCCCCGTCAGCAGCTACACACTGCATTGGGGATGAAGCTGATCCGTAGTTCAGCATACCACCCACAGACGGATGGGCAAACCGAGCGGGTAAACCAAATTTTAGAAGATATGCTACGAGCTTACGCTATCAACCACGGCAAGAATTGGGATGATCACTTGCCGTTGGCCGAGTTCTCGTACAACAATGGGTACCAAGACAGCATCAAGATGGAGCCTTACGAGGCGCTATATGGGAGAAAATGCCGCACACAACTGAATTGGTGTAAGTCTGGCGAAAGGGTCACCTTCGGGATTGATCTTGTCAACAACGCGGAGGAAAAGGTTCGGCTGATTCAAGCAAACCTAAAAGCCGCCCAATCCCGACAGAAACAATATGCGGACCGGAGAAGACGCCCATTACAGTCCGAAGTTGGGGATCACGTATATCTACGTGTGTCTCCAATGAAGGGCGTGAACAGATTCGGGTGAGAGGAAAGTTGGCACCCCGATTCATCGGTCCGTTTCAGATTACAGAGAGATGTGGATTAGTAGCATACCGGCTGAAATTACCAGAAGCACTTTCCAGTGTGCACGACGTCTTTCACATCTCCCAGCTGAGGAGATGTCTTAAGCTATCAACTACCATTCAGCTGGAGGATATAGAAGAACTGAAACCGGATCTCACGTATTGGGAGGAACCGGTTCAGATTATGGATGAAAAAACCCGAACCACACGCTACCGTACGTTGTGATTCTACAAAGTTTTATGGAGTAATCACTCCGTAGACGAAGCGACATGGGAGAGCGAAGGGTTCCTTCGTGCTAACTACCCCGACTTTTCCACGTCGCAGATACGGTAATTTTTCCACTGTCCTCTCTCTCATTTTCACCTTATAATCTCGGGATGAGATTCTTTTAAGGGGGGGGGGGAGGAATGTAAGGGCCTAAGTTTTTGGCACATATTCAAAGTGTTCATCACCACACACACACTTCATTTGAAGAAACTTTGTGAACACATTTGAAGAGCAAGTAACCACCATCAACATGATCATTAGGGAAGAAACTCACAAAAAGGCAAAAGTGGCATTTCCCACATGCACCATCTAGGGGCTGAGCATATGAAAAACTCCAACACCTTGCTAGAAATGCTCATGCCAAATTTCACCCGAATCCAAACCTTTTTGAGGTCCTTTTTGGGTATAACTAGAAAGAGTGTGGTTTGAACTCAAATTCAATTTCAAACTGTTTCCATCCCATGAATTCAAAAGTGGGAGGCATATTCTTACTCAGCACATTTTTGTGAGCTCACACACCAATTTTCACTCCATTTGGAGTTGATCTTGACATGAGCTAAGTTTAGCAAATTCAAACTTTATTTGAATTTCAAAATGCATATGTGCTGAAATTATATTCGAACTAACCCCAATTTTAATTCTATCCAATTCAAATGTCCAGAGGGTAGATAATTCAAATGACCAGGGTTATTTGGGTCTCTACTGTTTAGAGCAGTGGGGAAAATTCAATTTCAGAGGTTAAAACCGGAGTGGAACCCACATGTCAGCCTCACCAGTGTTTAAACCGACTGAAGTCACCGCAGCTCGGTTCCTGCGCGCGACCACGTGGGCGCCACGGCGATTGCCGCCCGCTGACACCTCCTGGTTGCCGATCAGAGCCCAAACCGACGTCCTCATCTATATATCTTTGAGCTGCCACCGGCAGCAAACCATTTTCCCAATGCCTCGACGTTTCCAGCGCTGAAAACACCGAGCTGATCGCCGCACAGCCCCACCGCATCACCTCGCCGTCGACCGGCCAAAGCAGTGCCTTCCACCGCGAGCTGAGGCCTCAAACTGCACCGCCGATACTTGCTCGACGTGTTACAGCCCTCAGCTGCTCGTGATCAGCTTCGGTGTAGCTTGTCCGAGCCGATCTTCCGGTGCTCTGTCGACCCGAGAGCTCCTCCGACTCGACGCCGTCGCAAGAGCAGCGCAAAGATTCTCCAGCGCGACCAACGTGTATCTGAGGTTAGCATCGAGGTCTAGTAGCTCTCCCCGAACTCCCTAGGTCCCTCTTAGCGCCAGTTAACCGATTTCCACTTCTCCAGAGGATCACCGTATAGAGCACCGAGGACAAAAACTCAAAATTCATCGTGATCACTTGATCACTGGTAATCCGGGTCATGCTGAAGCTAGAGTAGCAACTCATGGTCACTTCAGCCGAATCCTAGTGGTGATGATCGACCCAGTGAGCAGAGCACCAGAATTTGGCCATCGCCGGTGAAAACGGCTCGGGTCGCCGGTGAAGTCCACTTTCCCGATGATCTCCGGCCAAGAGGAGGGCAGGGATAGCTTCCTCGTGCCCCAGTGGTGCTTTGCGACTCATTGGTAGATCATGTTCACTACCGAGACGAGCTAGCGCCGTCGGACCCGAGCTCCTCTTCCGCCTCCGCCGTCGTTGACTTGGTTTCCGGCGATGTCGAGGTCCGAGAAGGTGCCCGGCGTGTGCGCCATGCTCCAAGGATCACGTAGGAAGAAACCGTGTCGAAAATTAGGCAGTAGCGGCCGAGAACGAACCGCACCACCGTCGCTGGACGTCGCGCGCTCGGGCACTGGCGGGAGGTAGACGATGACACTGTGCGTGGGACCCACGAGCAGTGTTTTAAACATTTCCCCGATTTTCAGTTTTAGTTCAAACTTCAAACCCACATAAGTTTGGCTAGAAAACTATAAATCGAGTGAACCAAATTTTGTTGGATTCAGCTCTCTGAGTACTTTCTAGCAAATCAAGTTTCACTTCATGAAAATCCTTAGTTCTCCATAATTAATTCTTTAAATTTAAATTGTTTAGAATTTTAACTGGAGAACCCTTTGAAGGAAAATTCTGTAATTTTGCTGGGATGTTCACCAAAATATCCCTGAGCCACCAAAAAAATTTCAGATCCATTTGAGCTCATTTGATCCACCTAATGGTGTGATCAATAAAACTGTTCCAGAGAAAATAGAAAATATCCAGAAACATGTTCAGAATTTCTCTAAAATTGTTTAGCTCATATCTTTATATAGGAACCTTCAAATTAAGTGGAACCAACTCCATTAGAACCCTCTAAAAATCTAGTTTTCAGAAAGTCATGGCTTGCTCCATGAAAATCCCTAGAACACCCTAGGAGCTCCAATTAAGGTCAAGTACATAATTATTTGTGGAGAGCTCAAATGAACTTTGCTGCAAATGAAACTTGGCCAAGACTCTGTTTAGGTTGTAACCAAACCACAGTAAAAAATTCAGAGTCATTGGGTCTGTCTAGTAAGACATATAGTCTTCACAAGTTTAAATTCAATTCAAATGCATTCAAATTGATACATATACATGTTATCTCATGTAGTCACTAAGGTCGAGGAGGAGCCCAAAGTCTTAGACTTCGTCACTCCGGAAGAGCAGCTAGCCTACGACCAAGAGCAGCAAGGCAAGCTCTGGTTTGCATTAACCTTTTTACAAATTTTACTGTTTTGAGAACTTACTTTGAGCTGGGGAACTAACTTTGAGCACCCACTTACTTCTTGCATTAGAGTCTTGTTTGAAACCCAAATGCATAGCCAAGAAAACCATGGGTTGGGATTAGGATTGAAAATCCTGTTTAGCTACTGCAATGCTGAGGTAGTGTAGGATTCGGTACAAGTCGAGTAGCTGGAACTACTCGCGATGATAGGCTAGAGGCAATCAACTCGGGTAAAGATAGCAAATGAAACACATGGCAAGAAAAATGTGACCGAGCGGAGAGTAAGGGCAGCAGGACTTTGGAGCCTGGGTGCTATAGCTCCGCTTGTGTCGATTGAGGACCGAGCCATGTGCGGGCCTGTTGAACAAGCTAGAACAGTACCGAAGACCTACCGGCTATATGGGAACCGGGAAACCGATGTAACTCGGGTAGCTGGTATCGAGGCATTGCCTGTCGTTCAGAGGGTAGGTTGAGAGCTCGTGGTGTAAATTGGCTGGCGGCACTGCGGATGCGCGCGCAGAGACCTCTTGCTCGGGACGATAGGACCGGTTCAATATTTGGCTGACGGATGAAAGGTGGTTGCGTACGACGTCCGTGATGGTTGCTGTAGGTAACATCAAGTACGGGCGTATGTGACGGGTTATTCGGGTAACCCTGCAGGTGTAAATCGATTATACTCGCCGTCCCTCACGGTCAGTGAGTACCACTTGTTCACTGTACCGTGACGTAGAAAGAACAGGATAGATACACGTTAAAAGTTTGCTGATTTGAAAGACAGACTTTGCTTGTTAATGTCTTGTTGTAGTTTAGAGCTAATTAAAGTTCTTTTCAACTTTGGGCAAACTACATGAGAGAAATGCGTTTCTTGTTTGATTGCGGCTCTCTCATGTGCCTTAGCGCAAGGTTCTCCACAACCTGCTGCTAAAACTTGAAAGTAAGGTCCAAGTAAATAGGCGAGTCCTTTGCAACTTATTTTACCTCATGTACCCTATCAACCCTCATGTAGAAGTTTCATGTTTAGGAGAGACGGGTCAGTCTTGCTGAGCCATCGTGCTCACTACTTGTGTTTGAAGCTTTTGCAGGAGTTTATGAGAAAGGGACTCCCGAGGAGGAGACGGAACCCCAGGAGGGGAACTCCGTCAAGTGGGAGTCGTGCACGCCGCCGTGTTAGTGTGTGTGCGTGCTAGCGAGGACACGTTCACGGGCTGAACGTGGACTCGATACGTAGTCTACGCCCATGAGTGTAGACGGAACATATTTTAGTGTACAAATGTTCATAAACCTGTTTATGTAATAAAACTTTGCTTCCACTTTGTATCTTTGATGTGCGTTATCCGGTGCTGTGCAATGCAGCACCCCACAGCGTGATCCTGGCTTGACAAGGCCGTGGGGTCGTGTCATATTACTCATTATATTTTACTAAGTTTGAGCAAGTTTAACTAGTTTTAGCTATATTTGAGTAAGTTTGATCAAATTTTACAGAATTTGAACAGGTTTAACTATTATTAACAATTTTGAGTCATTTTGTACCTGTGCACCTATCGTCGGCACCTGCGGCAGCTCCAACGGTGGCGGCACCCACAGCAGAAAGACAACCTGCTGTCCTACGGCCATAGCCTGCAAATATGAATCAAATCATTTCACATAGCATTTATATAATAGAAATATTAAGTACAACGGTCAAAATTTACCTGCATGGCAGCTTGCAACTCGAGCATGTACAAGATTTGATACTCATCCCTAGCCCTGAGCACCGCTGCCTGCATCTCATCCCTAGCCCTGAGCGCCGCTGCCTGCATATTGTCCCAAGCCCTCAACGCTTCTTGCGTCCTCTGGAGCTCCTCCCGGACACTCCGTAGCTCCAACTCTTGGGTCATGCGGCTGCTGCTGGACCCGCCCTGTTGCGATGAAGAGGCTCTCCAGGAAGACTGCGCCTGCCTCGAGTCGACCACTCCATTGAAGATGGCTAACCTAAACAACAGAGTAAGATTATTAAATTTTTGTATCTCAAAGTTCGTGATAGTAAACCAAAAATATCAAAACTCACCATCCGTGGGGTTTCCTGCCACCACTTGCATACGCGGCTTTGGGGATAATTGTTGGCGCGCTCTCCCAATCATACCTTTCGCCTCGAAGCCTCACCATCGGACCGGTGCACCATCATTCCGTTGTTCTCACGTACACCTTATTTGTGCCACCTCATGTGCCTGGCTGTTTTTTTGAGAGAAACAAACGCTTCAACCTAGATGCGACCGACAAGTAGCGAAGCTGCTTCTGTGCAACTTGAGTCATTACTTTTGCACCGTCGTCATTAACAACTTCAACAAATCTCGCTTTATCACATTTTAAGCACTTGTTCTCGTTGGCATGCTCTTTCCATAAAAGCATACAATTGTCTGGGCACATATCAATCTTCTCATATTTCATACCAAGACCAGAAATCAACTTCTTAGACTGATACACATCTTTAGGCACTTCATGGGGTTGTGGAAGGATATCGCTGATTAACTTGATGAGATTGTTGTAGCAGTTATTGGAGAAGAAATACTTAGACTTAATTGCCATAAATCTAGTCATGAAAGTGAGGAGTGTCACTTGAGTGTGTTCATGCAACAATTCTTATAAAAGCTTTGAGAAGCGTGAAAAATGCTTCAACCTCTGTTGTAGGAGGATCCTCAATCAATTCAGGATTTGTGGCTTCAAGCATCTCGTTCATCCTATCGACCCCCATGCTATCATCCTCATCTCCATCTTGTATGGCTTGAGAAGGTGTCTTACCGTGAAAGGTCCACACCCCATAATGTTGCATGAAACTATTTCGACACAAGTGGAACGTCAACGTCACATTGTAGAAACACTTTGCATTCTGTCATCTAGTACATGGGCACCACACCTTATTGTTGTTTGACAACAGAAAATCTCGTTGTATGAAAGCATCCGTCTTGGTGAACCACTCCTCTGAGTGACTCCCATCCTTTTTCCAACCAGTATACATCCAAGTGCGGTCCTCATCCATGTTCGAGGGTATACCTTCAAACAGACAAATCATTATTAGTTTCATTGTTATGTTATGTCATGGCCCTACAACTAGGCAGATAGGTCCTAAACCCACGCAAGAGTGACCAAGCGGAGCGTGCTCATGACGAGACGCATGGTCCGGATCCGAATGAAATTTCAGCAGCAGAACCCCGCTGTTTTCCACTGCACACCTGAAAATGGTGCAGCAGAGAACAACAGGGTTATGCCGCTGAAATCTCGTCCAGATCCAGACCCACGTCTCATCACGAGCCACGCCTCTTCTGTCAATCCCAGGCTGTCCAAAAAGGGACAATTCTGAACCTGCACGTTGCACATGCCAATGACATGTGAGACGTGCCGATCCGAAACGGGTGACATATTGCTATAGGTTGCGTTGCTCATTTTCATTTTTAAGTCATTTAAGAGGAAAGATTGAGAGAAAGAGAGAGAGGAAAGTTGGTCTTCGATGAAAATTCCACGTCCCGATCCACCGTCCACTCAAGCGCGGACGATTGACGTCCTCACCATCGTTGTTCGCTTCCGTGTCCGTCCTGACACATGTGTAACAATCGTGTCGGGCCAGGCCTTAAACGGACCGTGTCGGGCCGGACCCTAAACTGTTTGTGCCAGGCTGGGCCGACCAGACTATTTATATAATAATTTAGCACTTCATCAATCAAAGTAATATTTAAACAATTACTCTACTAATTAAATAATTAATAAATAAAACTACAAATTAAACAAGAAATCAACTAATTAAATGATTTAAACAACTAATTATTCCATTGTTGAAACTAATTAAACAACTATTTAAATGATTTAAATCGACAAATTAAACTAACTAAACTACAAATTTAACAACAAATCAACAATTAATCAATAATTCAATATTAAAATAAATAATATATGATTAACATAAATCAACAATTGAACAAGAAAGAGATCAAATAAATCAACAATTAAACAATAGCAATGCACAATTCACAATAAAAAACAATTAATCTATAAATGAACAATTAAATCGAGGGAGGGGCAGGGTGGTCGCCGGTGGGGGGAGGGGGTCACCGGCGGTAGCGCGGAGCAGGGGCTTGTAAGGTGGGGCACGGCGCAGCGGGGTGGGGGCGCGGGCGGCCGTCTGTGGCACGGCTGGCGGCCGCCGCGCGGGGCAGGGGTGGGTGGGGGGGGGGGGTGGCGCAGCGCAGTGGGTGGCGGGATGCTGGCCGGTGGGCGGCGGTCACGTAGAGCAGGGGCGGAGCGGGGAGTGCCGGGTGCAGGGCTGGGGCGTGCCGTATCAGGGCGAGGACTGGTGGGGGTTGCAGCGCCACGGCACGTGGTGGGCCTGGAAAAGGGGCACTGGCGGGAGGTTCGAGGAGAATAGGAGGGGAGGAGGGAGGGAGGCGGCGTACCTCGTTGGGATGACGTTGGTCGGCGGCGGCGGCTGTAAAAGCCCAAGAAAAAGGGACTTGCAAAAACTTTTCATCACCTCACAACACCACAGTTTTTGTTGTGAATATCTTGTGAAGAATTGTGAAGAGCAAGTAACCTCCATCAAAAGGATGATTAGAGGGGAATGCCCTAACTTTCACAAAATAGGATCTCTACACATGAACGTGAGAGGTTGATCTCACCCCTAGGACTTAAAAAGTCTTGGGAAGGTTCAGGCCAAATTTCATGCAAATTCAACACTTTTTGAGGCACTTTTGGAGGCATTTGAAAAAGAGGCCAATTTGAATGTAAATTCAAATTGCAGCAACTTTCATCACTGAAATTCAAAAGTTAGCTTCATATTCAAACTCAGCACATTTTTCTGAGTTAGCCCACCAATTTTCATCTCCATTGGAGTTCATCTTGTCGGGAGCTAAATTTGCAAGAATTCAAAACTAAATTTGAATTTCAGTTCAAATGGGAAGCAAATTTAGCCAAACAAATTTCAAATTTGAGGACTCAAATTCAAACCAAGACTTGGTGATTAAGTCTCACATTCAATTATGAGTAGCTGGGGATTTTAGCAAAAACATAAATGAAAAAGTGGAAAAAAGAAATTAGAGAGGAGGCCCACATGTCAGCAGACTTCACTCTGAAGTTTTCCCTTGGGTGATATTTCCTTCGACCGAAGCCGCGCACGCCAGCACGACCGCGCCCCGACCGCCAGCAGCGCTCGGGCGTCCACCTCACGGTGAAAAATCACGGCTCAAAGGCCAGCGCACGAGCTGCTTCGCCCCTCCTTCGGTTTCCCGAGTGAAAACGAGCAGGTACCGAGCTACTCTCCCATGTCCGCGCAAGAACTCGACGCCTCCTCCTCTGATCGCCGGCGACCGGCCGATCCCGACGGTTTCACGCGCCGTCAACAGAGAAGAAAAGGTGCACCTACTTGTGCTGAAGCCGTAGGAGGAAACCGTGCGCCAGTTCCAGCGATGTAGAGAGAGAATTCCTGGATTTCCTCCTCGGTACATGTTAGGGTTAGAATTCGGTCTACGGCGAAATTTGTTGCACAGGAGCAACCACCGATCATGCTATAGCGTACACACACTCTAGAATACCTAGCGCACCTCCTCGATCAAGTAGCAGCCAGTTTCATGCACTAGGGCCTTAGTTCTGTCAAAATTTTGGCTCGGCGGCGGAGAACAGGGCACCTCACCACTGAGGTCGTAGTTGCGGCCGTTTTCATGGAGATCGGTGCCCATGTCCATGATCAGCAGGTGTCAGCGGAGCTCCCCGAGCAAACCGCGTCGAAAAAGATGCAGGGGACGCCGAGTTCGACGTCGCCGATGAGCTCCCGGCCGCTGTTACCGTCGGGAGCACTGTTCCGGCTGTTGCCGAGCTCTAGTGAGGGCACCACCGTGTTCCCCAGGCCAAGATATGCACAGGCGGTGAGTTTCGTCGAAGGTCGGGCAGCAGAACGCCCGGCGGCGAGTATTCCGGCGAGGTGGGCGGTGGGAGCCGCGGGAGCACGAGGTTGAAGAAGCCTCGCGGGCCCCGCGTGTCGGTCTCTGCTGAGAGCACCCCGGATTTGCTGCGGCACTGGGATTCTGTGCGACTGCATGGGTGATTCTGTGGGCTCCTGTGTGGTTAGCTGGGAGGCTGACACGTAGCCCGGGGACCCCACCTGAAAGTTTAAACTTTATTTGAATTTTCAGATTCGGTTCAATCTTCAAATGCTTAGAACTTTTGCTAGGAAACTCCAAATCCAGTGAACCAAATTTTGCTGAACTCAGAATTCTGGTTACTTTCCAGCAATACCAATTTCAGCTCATGAAACCTAATAGTTTTCCAGAATTAATTCCCTAAAGTTTAAATTGTTGGGAATTTTATCTGGAGAATTACTTTATGAAAATGCTGCAATTTGGCTGAGAGGTTCATTAGAAAATCCTGGAGTCACAGTAAAACTTTCAGACTTATCCAAGTTCATTAAGTTCCCCTAATGGAGTGATTAAGTAAACTGCCCTGAGAAAATAGAAAAATGTACAGAAACATTTTTCAGATTTTCTCTAATCCTGTTTAGGGCATAACTTCCTCTAGGATTCTTCAAATTACATGAAACAAATTCCATTAGAACCATCTTAAATTCTAGTTTCGAGAAAGTAATGGTTGGAGCCATGAAAACCCTGGAATTACTTAAAGGCTCAAATATTGATCAAATAGGCTTTTATTTGTACAAGGCTCAAATGAACTTTGTTTCAAATGAAACTTGGTTAAGACTCTGGTTAGGACCCTACCAAGCCACCATAAAAATTTCAGAGCCAAAGGGGAGGGCTAGCTAGAGTTATAGGAATTACTTATTCAAGTTTACACATTGCATTTGAAATGACATGTAGTATCTCGTTAACGTGTATTTTCTAAAGGCGAGGAGACTCCGGAAGTGCTCGACTTCCTCCTTCCGGATGAAGACCTAACTACTGACCAGCAGCAACAAGGCAAGCCCCAGTTTGCATTAACCCTTTTTACAAAGTTTTGCTTTGTGTACATGTCTCGTGTGAAGTATGTATGTGCATTAGGTGTAGGATGGATGAAACCCCACTTGCATAACCAGAATTTGCCTATAAGAGTGAGGGTAGTGTCTAAGACCTCGAGTAGACAGGTTATGCTTAATGATTCATAGGACTTCGGTACAAGTCGAGTAGTTGGAATCTACTCGCGAGTTTAGGCTTGGGATACACGGGTTTGGTTCGAGTGACATGAGATCACTTTAGTAATGAAAATGAGACTAGGCAGGGGCTAGGGTGCAGCAAGAGGAAATCATGTGTGCGCAGCCCTGTCCGTGTCGATTGAGGACCGATCCGTATGTGGCCCTACTGAGTAAGTATTGAACGTACCGAAGGCATATCGGATATATGGGCCCCGATAAACCGATGTAACCTAAACCTCCGGGCGTCGAGGCATAGCACACCGATTTGTAGGTGTAGGTTGAGGGCAGCAAGGTGGAAATCCGCTAACGGGCATAGAGAGATGCTCTGTGTAGGGAACCTCCTGTTCGTTTCGGTGCGACCGGTTCGACGTTTGGGCTGTTGGGTGAAAGGTTATTCCGTACGACATCAAGTGATCATGCTGTGCAGCTCCACGGGTGAGCGTACGTGACGTGCTCTTTGGGTTTCCCTGCAGGTGTATATCGAGTTGATTCACCGTCCCTTGCGGTGACGAGTACCGCTTGTTCACTGAGTCGTGACATAGGCTAATGTATGAAATGTGATGATTCAATATTGCTGTTATGATATAATTGTATTGTTACATGTGTGCCACCAAATATTGCTTACTAAATTTCGGATTCATGAACTGTTAAATTGTGGCTAAAAGATGAACTAAGGATAAACTATAGGCGTGTCCATTTGCCGAAATCTTACCATCCCATATTATTGTACTCTACATATAGAGTTTCATGCCTAGGTGAGTCAGTTAAGTCTTGTTGAGCCGTCGTGCTCACGGTTGCTGCTTAAGTGTTTTTCAGGTGAGGAGCCACCCACGGACTCGGGTTACGAGTCCACCGGCGATGGTTACCCTCCGTCGGGGACCACGGCTGAGTGGGAGCCGTACACGCCGTGCTGAGCTGAGGAGTGCAGCTAGTGTGGGTTGCCCTAGGGCTGGGCAGACGACTTTTGCTAGATAGGCGGGCGTGAGTTGTATAATTTAGACTTCTGCTGTGTAATATAAAAATTAGTTTGCAACTGAAGCTTGTACCTGTTTGCACAGTTCAGTTGGTTTCCCATGTAATAAAAGGTGTCCTTATGATGTGTGCTGTCAGGTGTCGCATCGTGCGGCACCACCCTCTGCGATCCTGGATGAGCGGATTCCGGTCCGCCACAGCCTGGTATCAGAGACGCATTGGGGATAGCACAGTACCTAAGGACTGTATTACGGGAAAACTTAGGCTTACAGTGAGGATCCGGTAGTTTCCCAAGTAAGGACTATATTAGCATAGTTACTTAAAGTGGCAAGACTAACATATGTGTTACAATTCTGAATTTTTATTATGTAATGATGCACCTACGCTCTAGTAAGAATGGTAAGGAACGCCACCAAAAGCGGTTCAATTTCGGTTAGCTCCCCTGACGAGGAACGTGGTTAAGGGATAGGTCTCACAGCTTGGTGTGAGACGTCAATATGAAACTCTTGGACTCTTCATGTTCCTGAGTTCATATGAAACGCTGATCCCTAGCGTGCATTAGGCAAGTAAGTGGAGACCCCATCGCGTGGTCAGTAACGCGAGAGTGTGTTCATCTGGAAATAGCCCAGGAGGACATACGCAGCGCTTGCCATTGTCGTGCCCTGCAGGGCGGTAGGTGGTATCTGTTGGTTTGATAACATTCCCAACCGTAATGACCCGTTCATGATCTACTCGGGTTCCCCGTAGTGTGGTTTTGAAACACGATCATGTACCTTGAGACGTGGCTTAACTCAAGGATGGTCGTATGACAATGGTACGGGCGTTTGTATTTACTTTCAAATATGGAACTGCTGAAATGAAACAACCTGTGAGTGCATCATTATTGTGTGGTCTTCTGCAGGTACTAACTACGTATGTATTCCGTGTAGTACACATGTGCGAGAGACCGTTTAGTGCTACAATTGAGACGTATATGCCGGTATAATCCGGTTAGGATTTTCTTTTTGTGAGGAACGTAGTACTGACATATCATAGGCATGTGCATGAAAGATAATAAGGAATTAAAATCACTAAGTTGCAACATTTAGGACCCTGGTTGAGTAGAAAAATTTGATAGTTGATCAGTATAGTTCCAAAAGATTAAAAAACAGAGTGCTCTGTTTTTGCAGCAAGATTGCTGAATTTTAACAGAGTATGCCTCACAGGTCTTTTAGCCCAGGGAGGTGTGGTGTATAGTTCTGGAAAGGTATTTAAGTACTCAACTTTATGGTAGACTTCCAGAGCTGAAACACATCTTAAGATGTCCTAAATTCCAGAGGAATGTAAACTGTCCAGAACCAGGACAGATCCAAAACACCCTCTGGACTGTTCTGTTTTTCAAGCATAACTCTCTGTAGAAAAATCTAAAAATTATCATATGATACATATTTAGAAAGGGTAGAAGATGTGTTACATCTTTGTAATTCAAGGTTTCTGAAATTTCAGCACAGAATTTAGTGGAAATCATAGTTGAAAACATCAACTTTCCAAAGGAGGTGCTGTTGAAATTCTTCCAGAAATTCTGTTGACTTTGAATTACCACAACTTTTTAACCAGAGCTGACCTGTGGGCAAATAAGTATTCGTTGGAAATATTGAAGTTATCTTTAACTTTGGTATTCAACTTGAGTCATGAAAATGCACAGAACCAGATCAAAATCTTGGTTATGTAGAAACGGGTCATTCTGACAGAGGAATGACAGTTGAACTCATTGAGAGATTGTTATACCCTAGGGGGTTTAAGTACGTCCAATGGGGTAGAACATACTCATGAGTGGTTATCTTCAACTAGTGAAAGATTGAGTATATGCTTTACTCAAGTTTCTTTCGCTAGAGACCATGTTTGTGTCGTATTAAAGATAAAAGGGTGGTATACGTGATGACCAAGCGATAGTAACGTCTCGTGGTGATCAAACCTAGTTGTGGTGAGCTTCCAAAGAGGAGGTTCATCAAGTTGGATTTAACAAGCTTGTATTTGGTCTGATAATGGTATAGCTTGTGCAAAGTTATTACATTATCCGTATACGAGATGTATCGCATGTTTAATGTCATTATGTTTTACGCCTATTTTATTGGACTGCATGCAATATGTTGCGGGATTGATGTTTAATGTCGTATGGTTGCAGATGGTTCGCACTCGGACCACGCACAAGACTGGTGGCTCTAGCTAGCAGGGAGGCGATGACTCCCAGCCACCTGCCTACGACAGCACCCCATGATGTGGACATCACTCCTGCAGATATACACAACACTCACATGGTAGACATGCAAGGTCCAATTACTAGAGCTAGAGCACGACAATTGAATTTAGAGGTGAGCTCGTTCCTGAACAATTCTTTATATGTGAATTTTGAGAGTATGTTGCTACCTAATGGACTAATTATGATTAGAAACCTTGGAGAGGACATGGAGATACATGGAGAGGGGTTTGGAGGCGTGGAGGACCAGAAAATACGCCAACAAGAAGTTAGAGACCGAGCCCAACTTAAACTCGAGTCCAACTCGGGCCCAAAAGCAGTCCACCTTAAAATGGATGCACATGAGGCATACAGACTCCGTTTTTGACGTTCTACATATGCACGGAAAGCTGAGAGGATAAAATTTCCAATGGAACTGGCCCAATGTCAAAATTCCCTCGGAGTCAACGGGAAACATCGAAACAATATAAAGTTTAGAGTCTGTCAGGGTGTTGCATCACCTAGTTGGGCCATTGGGCCTTGTATCGAGTCCAAGTCCATTATGTACGTGTCTTAGGGTTAGGTCACGACCCCAGCACCCCCCTGGTCGTCCTCCACCTCCTTTATACCCCCTAGCCGCTGTCACAAACAGCTGGGTTTTGCTTAGATTATTCTGTCAAGAACAGTTTCGCCGTTCATCGGTTTGTG
The DNA here is from genome assembly GCA_030760725.1 of Neostapfia colusana. Lineage (NCBI taxonomy): Eukaryota > Viridiplantae > Streptophyta > Magnoliopsida > Poales > Poaceae > Neostapfia > Neostapfia colusana. The sequence continues at coordinate 65,372,108 of JASWHV010000008.1, read as the reverse complement.
AGACCCCAACTTGAGTGCTTCATATCTTTCAGCAATTTGGTTGCATTCTTTCTTGTTCTTGCTTGTGCTCTTCGATTCGCAGGCAAGGATTAGCCTTCTTGGCGAGGTCAACCGCGCAATATTGGTTGATAACCTGAGGAGACGTGGTGCTGCGATTGCAGGGTTCAGAACGTGTTGTTCGGAAGCCGGATCGATTTGTGTCAAGTCTCCACCAAATTGAGAGTTATCAGAACCTTTCGGAAGATTGGGACCCCTGGACACATCAAGTGGTAATCAGAGCTTTAGGTGCACCGTCAGGTTCGCCTTCCCCTAGTTTTGTTTATCTTGAACTCGTCCTATCATCCACGAAAAAGCCAAAAAAACTATAGTCATAGGTTTCCCCATCCTAGACCAGGTTTAGCCTTTTGCACAATTCTGTTTTGGAGTATGTAGTGTTGAATTTGTGTCCTAGTTCGTGTTTTGTTGCTGGTTTAATCGTGTTTTGTTCCTACTTTGTTATTCCATCCGCTGCATTCCATCGAAACCCTAGCTGCCACAATCGTTATCAAATCGATCACCATAACTATTCATTGTGCTAGGGTTATCCTTGTTCTTCAGTTTTCATCACATATTACGTGAGTTTATCCTCCTTGATATAGGCACACCATCCCACATGTTGTCACCATCATATCCAATTTTTTTTCTCACCACCGTTTCCAATTCAGCTCCACCAAAAACATAATCTTGTGGTGCTGTCTTAAAACAGCCATAACCTTGGCATTGGGTTAAATTACATTGCCTAGATTCACTTTGGAAGATTGATTATTTGGCATCTAAAGGATCAACAATAATCATAAAGAAAGATATTGAATTTCTGTTGTCCACATCTTCTTTTTTCAAGTGAGCTGAAAATTTGTGCGACGTGTATATTAGTGCTCCTGATTTCACGGCAGATATAAAAATAATCAAAGAAAAAATATAGAAAAGAAAATTTGTGAAGAGGAGCACAAATATCAAAACTTGGGTGTGTTATTTTGCCTTGTGGTGCAATTATTCCTGCTCAATTATTGTCCTTATCATTCATACTTCTTGCTGTCTTGTTCATAACATCCGGGATAAGACACGAGTATGCCAGCAACTAGGACAAGTGTTTCGACATCTATTCAGCATTACTCTGTTATTGAATTGTGTGCTACTCACATATATTTGGCCATCCAAACTCCACATTCATCCTTTCGAACAGCACAAGTTTTTGACCCTTGCAATCGCTGAATCACGTCGTCCAGGTATCTTTTGCCTTGTTGTGGTAAGAAACTTGTAAGAGCTTGGTAAGACTCGACCCATTGCTTTGTGAGTTCCACCATTATTGCGTAGTAGTTGATAGGGATAATATTGTTGTTTTCCATATTATTCTTGCTAACAATGTCAGATCATGTTGATCCTACAGAGTGTGTTTTGAAAAGTGAGATGAAGGGTTACATAGAACAAATGATGAAGTCTGTCAAGGAAGCAATCGCACAAGGGGTAAAAGATTATCTTGCTGAACAGAGAATACCCCGCACCCTTGAGAGGTTGGACAAATGCTTAAGCTCGCTAGTTGGAAGGATTGATGATATGGAGACCCACCTACCATTCAGCCATGATGCTACCCACCACAACAACTTTGAAGAAGAAGAAGACGTGTTGTGTGATGTCAATGGAGAGGTGGATACACGTGCTGCGCAGAATGTACATCTACATCAACGCCTTCGTAAAAACACTCATGGTATGGTAGAAAACAACATGTGTGGTAACAATAACCGCCCTCTTGATGACCCTTTTTCTAAAGTTAAATATTCCATACCTTCATTTTCTGGTTCTTATGATGCTGAGGCATATCTTGATTGGTAAATGGTGGTTGAGCAGAAATTTAATTCCCACCTTGTTCCTGAACAACATAGAGTTCGACAAGCCACTAGTGAGTTTAAGGATTTTTCTATAATATGTGGAATGAACTAAGTACCACACGCATACAACCTGATACATGGGAACGTTTAAAAGAAGCTATGCGCAATCGTTTTGTTCCTCCATCCTACCAATGTGATTTACGAAAGAAATTGAAGCGCTTAGAGCAGGGAAATAATTCTGTCCAAGATTATATGCGGAGCTTCAAAAGGGTATGATACGATGTGGGTTAGTAGAGGACACTGAAGATAAAATTTGTCATTTCTATGGAGGGTTGAGACTTGAGATACAGGATATTGTTGATTATAAGGAATTTAATACTGTCAACCAGTTGTTCCAGCTTGCCATGCTTGCAGAAAAGGAGTTACAGGGTCGTCAACAAAAGAACAAGAGCAGCAGCGGTGCCTCCTACACTCCACGAACGACATCATCTTTGGGGGCGTCCAAGTCATTCCGTTTTATGCCCTTTCACCAAAACAAGCAGCCAAGCTTCCTTCTGGCAGCAACAACATTTCAGCAGCACCGAAACCACCACCTGCACGACCTGCGGATTCGGGTAAAAATTCCATGCAGGTACCCGCCAAAAGTGCTTCATCCGTTGCTTCAACAGGACGTACTTCCGGCATTCAGTGGCACCGCTGCCATGGTCTTGGTCATGTGCAAAAAGATTGTCCTAGTCAGCGGGCATACGTGGCTACAGAAGAGGGAGGATACATCAGCACCTCCGATGTCGAAGACAACAATGATGATGAAGCTGCCACGGACAATGATGGGGGACATGTTTTTGGGAGTGAAGACACATCAGCCTACATGAACATCATTGTGCAGCGGGTGCTGAACACACAAGTACAACAACTTGATAGATTACAACGCCATAATTTGTTTCAGATTTTCTTTGTCATCAAGAACCGGCGAGCACGTGTCATCATTGATAGAGGAAGCTGCAACAACTTTGTGAGTTCTGAATTGGTCAAGAAGCTTAGCTTGAATACACGACCACACCCACATCCATACTATATTCAATGGTTGAATGATTCTGGAAGAGCTAAGGTAACACAAACTTGCAGAATTCCGTTTTCCATTGGTACATATGTTGATTCCGTTGATTGTGATGTGGTACCCATGCAAGCGTGTTCACTTTTATTGGGTCGACCTTGGGAACATGATAAGGATGCTTTGCACCATGGCAGAAGTAATAAATATACTTTTATGCATAAAGGAAAGAAAATTACTTTGCTACCTTTGACTCCTGCTGAAATTGTACAAGTTGATAGGGAGAGAGCTGGAATTTCTAGTAGTTCTAAATCAGAAAATCAACAAGTCATTAATTATGTGTTACCACCAAATAATGAGAGATCTACACCTAGTTCTAAGACTGAGGGAATTAAATTGAAGGGTCGTGTAATGCTTGCTACAAAATCAGACCTTGCTGAAATTTCTGATCATGATATTTACTGTGCACTGGTGTGCAAACAAGTTTTGTTCTCCATTGATGATATTGCTAGGTCTTTGCCTCCAGCAGTTACTAACTTGTTGCAAGAGTATGAGGATATTTTTCCAGCTGAGATACCCCCGGGACTTCCACCTTCGAGAGGGATTGAACATCAAATTGATTTGATTCCAGGTGCAATTTTGCCAAACCGTGCTGCATATAGGACCAACCCCGAGGAGACTAAGGAAATTCAGAGGCAAGTCCAAGACCTTTTGGACCATGGGTCTGTACGTGAAAGCCTTAGTCCTTGTGCTGTTCTTGTACTTTTGGTTCCTAAGAAAGATGGTATGTGTGTTGATTGTAGAGCCATTAACAATATTACTATAAGGTATCGTCATCCTATTCCTAGGCTAGACGACATGCTTGATGAGTTGTGTGGTTCTATAATTTTCACTAAGATTGACTTGCGTAGTGGTTACCACCAAATAGGAATGAAATTGGCAGATGAATGGAAAACAGCTTTCAAAACCAAATTTGGGTTGTATGAGTGGTTAGTAATGCCTTTTGGTTTAACTAATGCACCAAGTACATTCATGCGTTTGATGAATGAGGTCTTGAGAGCATTTATTGGAAAATTTTTGGTGGTTTACTTTGATGATATCTTAATTTATAGCAAGTCATTGGATGAACATATGGATCATTTACGTGCTGTTTTTAATGCTTTGAGAGATGCACATTTATTTGGTAACCTTGAGAAGTGCATCTTTTGTACGAATCGAGTTTCCTTTCTTGACTATGTTGTGACTCCACAGGGAATCGAGGTGGATGAGATGAAAATTCAAGCGATCAAGAGCTGGCCAATACCTCAAGCCATCACACAGGTAAGAAGTTTTCTTGGTCTTGCAGGTTTCTACCGACGTTTCATCAAGGATTTTAGCACTATTGCTGCCCCATTGCATGAGTTGACTAAGAAAGGTGTGGTGTTCCATTGGGGGAAAGCACAAGAGGAGTCCTTTGACACCTTGAAGGACAAGCTTACACACGCACCATTGCTGCAACTTCCTGATTCTAGTAAGACTTTTGAACTTGAATGTGATGCTAATGGAGTTGGCATTGGTGGTGTCTTACTACAAGGTGGTAAACCGGTTGCATACTTTAGTGAAAAACTTAATGGTCCTGTCCTGAATTACTCCACATATGATAAAGAATTTTATGCTCTCGTACGATGCTTAGAGACATGGCGTCATTATTTATGGCCTAAAGAATTTGTTATTTATTCTGATCATGAATCGCTAAAGCATATTCCTTCTCAAAATAATCTGAATTGTAGACATGCAAAATGGATTGAATTTATTGAGTCTTTTCCTTATTTCATTAAACATAAGAAAGGGAAGGATAATTTGATCGCTGATGCATTGTCTAGACGATATAATATGCTGTCCCAACTTGATTGTCAAATTTTTGGACTTGAATCAATTAAAGAACAATATGCTCTTGATGCTGATTTTAAAGATGTGTTGCTGCATTGTAGAAAAGGTCATACCTGGAATAAATTTGTACTGGATGATGGATTCTTGTTTAGAGCTAACCGCCTATGCATTCCAGTTAGTTCGATTCGTCTTTTGTTATTACAGGAGGCACATGGTGGAGGTTTGATGGGCCATTTTGGCGCAAAGAAGACGGAGGATGTTCTGGCCACACATTTCTTTTGGCCAAAGATGAGGAGAGATGTAGAGCGGTTTGTGGCTCGCTGCACCACATGTCAAAAAGCTAAGTCCCGTTTGAATCCACATGGTTTATACATGCCTCTTCCCACTCCTTCCATTCCTTGGGCGGATATCTCTATGGACTTTGTTTTGGGATTGCCTAGGACTAAGAGGGGGAGGGACAACATTTTTATTGTGGTGAATCATTTTTCTAAGATGGCACATTTTATACCGTGACAGAAAAGTGATGATGCTGTACATATTGCCGACCTTTTTTCAAAGAGATTGTTCGCTTGCATGGTATGCCTTCTACTATTGTTTCAGATCATGATGCTAAATTTTTGAGTCACTTTTGGCGCACCCTATGGAACAAGTTGGGTACAAAACTGTTATTCTCTACAACATGTCACCCACAAACTAATGGGCAAACAGAAGTAGTGAACCGCACTTTGGGTACCATGTTGAGAGCTGTTTTGAAGAAAAATTTAAAGATGTGGGAAGAATGTTTGCCACATGTGGAGTTTGCATAATCGGGCAACACATTCTACCACCAAGGTAAGCCCTTTTCGGGTAGTGTATGGATTCAATCCTCGTGCTCCTATTGATATCTTGCCTTTACCTACTAGTGAGAGAACTCATAATGATGCAAAGGAACGTGCTGATTTTATTTTGAAAATTCATGAGACCACTAAACACAATATTGAAAAGATGAATGAAAAATATAGAATTGCTGGTAGTAAAGGTAGGCAGGAAGTTAGACTTGAACCGGGTGATTTAGTTTGGTTACACTTGAGAAAGGATAGATTTTCAGAACTGAGAAAGTCTAAATTGATGCCTAGAGCTGATGGTCCTTTTAAAATACTTGAGAAGATTAATGACAATGCATATAAACTTGAGTTGCCTACCGAGTTTGGGGTTAGTCCCACCTTTAACATTTCAGATTTGAGACCATATTTGGGAGAAGAAGATGAGCTTGAGTCGAGGACGACTCCAATGCAAGAGGGGGAGGATGATGTGGACATCACTCCTGCAGATATACACAACACTCACATGGTAGACATGCAAGGTCCAATTACTAGAGCTCGAGCACGACAATTGAATTTAGAGGTGAGCTCGTTCCTGAACAATTCTTTATATGTGAATTTTGAGAGTATGTTGCTACCTAATGGATTAATTATGATTAGGAACCATGGAGATACATGGAGAGGGGTTTGGAGGCGTGGAGGACCAGAAAATACGCCAACAAGAAGTTAGAGACCGAGCCCAACTCAAACTCGAGTCCAACTCGGGCCTAGGAGCAGTCCACCTTAAAATGGATGCACAGGAGGCATACGGACTCTGTTTTTGATGTTCTACATATGCACGGAAAGCTGAGATGATAAACTTTCCAATGGAGCTGGTCCCACGTCCAAATTCCCTCGGAGTCGACGGGACACTTCGAAACAATATAAAGTTTAGAGTCTGTCACGGTGTTGCATCACCTAGTTGGGCCATTGGGTCTTGTATCGAGACCAAGTCCATTATGTACGTGTCTTAGGGTTAGGTCACGACCCCAGCACCCCCTGGTCGTCCTCCACCTCCTTTATACCCCCTAGCCGCTGTCACAAACAGCTGGGTTTTGCTTAGATTATTCTGTCAAGAACAGTTTCGCCGTTCATCGGTTTGTGAGACCCCAACTTGAGTGCTTCATATCTTTCAGCAATTTGGTAGCATTCTTTCTTGTTCTTGCTTGTGTTCTTCGATTCACAGGCAAGGATTAGCCTTCTTGGCGAGGTCAACCGCGCAATATCGGTTGATAACCTGAGGAGACGTGGTGCTGCGATTGCAGGGTTCAGAACGTGTTGTTCGGAAGACGGATCGATTTGTGTCTAGTCTCCACCAAATTGAGAGTTATCAGAACCTTTCGGAAGATCGGGACCCCTGGACACATCACCCAGCAGCAACAACCACCACCGCCGCCTCCGCTTACCCTAACGGATGTGATAGCGGCACTGGTGGGGAATCGTGAGGAGCAGACCAACCTGCTCCGCACGATTGTGCAGAATACGTCCCAGGCGGGGGGGGGGGGGGGGGCGTCAAGAGAGGGGGCCTCGTGAGCCCTCTGAGGTGATGTACTCGGACTTCATGAGTACGCACCCTCCAGTGTTCACTGAGGCAGAAGAACCACTGGAGGCCGACAACTGGCTGCGGACAATAGAGTCCAAGTTTGGGCTGCTCCAATGCACGCAGCGGCAAAAGACTCTGTTCGCGGCGCAGCAGCTTCACGGTGCCGCTGGTGCGTGGTGGGTGAACTATGTCGCCTCACGTCCGGCTGGCCATGCCGTGGAGTGGGAAGAGTTCCGGGAGGCGTTCCGTGCCTATCATATTCCTCCCGGGATAATGAAGAGGAAGTTCCAAGAATTCTTGGAGCTGAAGCAGGGCGGGAGGAGTGCTGACGACTACTCCCGTGCCTTCAACCATCTGGCGCAATATGCGTCGGATTACGTCTCCACCGAGGAGAAGAAGCGGGGGCATTTCTATCGGGGGTTACACCTGTAAGGGCCTCAGTTTTTGACACTCATTTGCAGTGTTCATCACCACACCACACACCTCATTTGAGGAAAAATGATGAACACAAATAAAGAGCAAGTAACAATTATCAACATGCTCATTAGGGAACAAACTCACACATTGCAAAAGTGGTACTTCCCACATGTGATATAGATGGGCTGGACATATGAAAACTCCTACACTTTGCTAAGGATGTCCATGCCAAGTTTCACCCAAATTCAAAACATTTTTTGAGGTCATCTTGGGTGTAGATAGGAAAGGGGCAGTTTGAAAACATATTCAAATTCAAACTGTTTTCACCCACTGAATTTAAAAGTGGAAGGCATATTCTTGCTCAGCACATTTTTGTGAGCTCACACACCAATTTTCACTCCATTTGGAGTTGATCTTGACATGAGCTAAGGGGGAGAAATTCAAACTTTATTTGAATTTCAAACTGCACTTGTGCTGAAATTCATTCAAACCAAACCTCATTTGAACTTTGATCAATTCAAATGGCTCTTGGGTGAATAATTTGAGTTGCCAAGGGTAGAATAGGGTTCACTGTTTACCACAGCTGTTAGGAATAAATTTCAGAGGTTAAAAGAGGAGTGGGACCCACATGTCAGCCTCAGCCTCAAAGCAAACCGACTGAACCACAGTTCAGTCGGTTCCCGGCTGTTGTGCGCGCGCGCCACCGAAGGGGCCGGCCGGCGCCAGCTCCTGCTGCGTGCCCCAAGCCGGAGGCCAGCCGGCCGAGCTATTTATTCCCTCCCCGGCGTGCCTCAGTCACCATTTCCCCGAGCTACCGACGTGCGCGACTGCTTTTCCCACTGCCATCGCCGCCGCTCGAGTTCCTGCTTGATCAAGCCGATCGCAGCTCCCTCTTTCCATTCCAAGGTCCCAGCAAGGTACTAGCAACCATCCTCCATCCTTCCCATTGATAGAAATCGATTGAAACCGAGTGATATCGGCTGTGCCGAAAGATCAAACTCGGAACTGGAAACCGCCGCACCTCGGGCTCTCGTGGACAGCCCAACCTGGGCGTTGTCACGCCCGAGCCAAGGCACCCTTGGACGCGCAAGTGATCGGTGCTGCTCATCCCCGAGCCACAGCTCGAGTGGTTGCTCACCGGCGGCGAATTTCCACTTTTCCCCTTTCTGTGTGCAGAACGACCCTCGGGTACGATTCTGTTTAATTCGTGCTCTAGAAAGGATTAGAGGGCCTCAGGCCACTCCCACACGAACTAGACACGGTGACGCACAAGTTGCCTTCACAACTCTGGGCCGGAGAACTTCTGTGCCCGGCGTAATTCAAGGTCTACTAATGGCGGAACGCACGGGGGGTATCGGGCGCACGGTGAGGACCTATTTCGGGCCTTCCCCGAGCTACCCCGAGTTCATGTCGACCTTCTCTGAGGTCCACTGATGCTCCCCGACCGGTTTTCCAAGTAGCTGAGGCACTAGGAGCATCAGCCGACATGGCCGAAGTCGTTCCGATATGGCGGCTCGTCGCCGACCATGCTCCGGCCGTTGTCATGAGCAGCTGACCCTCGGATCATGTTCCCCAAGTAAAAGTAGGCAGGGGCGGCCAGAATCAAGAAGTTTGAAGCTGTACAGCAGCCGGCGGCGAGCTCTCCGGCGAGGTCCCTCGGCGGCGGAGCGCGGGTGTCGCGAGGTTGAAGAAGGGGGTGGACTCCAGCTGTCAGCGGCCGATATTTTGAATCGGGATCCGGCTGCGGCCGGGATCGGGTGTGCTGGCGCGCAAAAGCCTTGTGGGCCGCGGTGTGCTGTCGCTTCGGCGTGCGACGCGTGTCTCCTGGGCCCACGCGCGAGTTTAAACTTTTCCCCGATTTTCAGATTTCCTTCAAACTTCAAATCCTTATAACTTTGGCTAGAAAGCTCCAAATTGAGTGAACCAAATTTTGCTGGATTCAGCTCTTTGAGTACTTTCCAGAAAATCAAGTGTCACTTCATGAAATTCCTTAATTCTCCAGAATTAATTCCTTAAAGTTTAAACTGTTAGGAATTTTAACTGGAGAATCATTTGGAGGAAAATCCTGAAATTTTGCTGAGATGTTCACCAAAATATCCTTGAACTACCATAAAAATTTCAGATCCATTTGAGCTCATTTAGTCCACCTAATGGTGTGATTAGTAAAACTGTTCCAGAGAAAATAGAAAATGTTCAGAAACATTTTCAGAATTTTCTCTGAAATTGTTTAGCTCATATCTTTAGTTAGAGACTTCCAAATTAAGTGAGACCAATTCCATTAGAACCCTCTGAAAATCTAGTTTTCAGAAAGTCATAGTTTGTTTCATGAAAATACTTAGAACACCCTAAAAGCCTTTAATTAAGGTCAAGGACATAATTATTTGTGGAGGGCTCAAATGAGCTTTGCTGCAACTAAAACTTGACCAAGTCTCTGTTTAGGTTGTAACCAAGCCACAGTAAAAGTTTCACAGTCATTAGGTCTATCTAGTAAAGGTTATAGACTTCACAACTTCAAAGTTAATACAAAAGCATTTAATTAATACATACATTGTTCTTATCATGTAGTCGCTAAGGTCGAGGAGGAACCCGAAGTCCTAGACTTCGTTACTCCGGAGGAACAGCTAGCCTACGACCAAGAGCAGCAAGGCAAGCCCCGGTTTGCATTAACCATTTTATAAATTTTTATTGTTTTGAGCACATACTTGTTTTCTTTATGTTGTGCATCAGAGTCTTGTTTGGAAACCCCACTGCATAGCCAAGAAAACCATGGGTTGGGGTTTAGGATTGCAAACCCCGTTAGCCACTGCATTGCTAGGATAGAGTAGGATTCGGTACAAGTCGAGTAGTTGGAACTACTCGCGAGAATAGGCTAGAGGCACATTGCTCGGGTAGAGATAGCACATGATACACATGGCAAGAAAATGAGACCGAGCGGAGAGTAAGGGCAGCAGGACTTTGGGGCCTGTGTGCTGTAGCTCCGCTTGTGTCGATTGAGGACCGAGCCGTGTGCGGGCCTGTTGAACAAGCTAGAACAGTACCGAAGACCTACCGGCTATATGGGAACCGGGAAACTGATGTAACTCGGGTAGCGGGGTATTGAGGCATTGCCCGTCGTTCAGAGGGTAGGTTGAGAGCTCGAGGTGTAAATCAGCTGGCGGCACAGAGATGCGCGTGCAGGGACCTCTTGCTCGGGACGATGGGACCGGTTCAATATTTGGCTAACGGGTGAAAGGTAGTCGCGTACGGCGTCCGTGATGGTTGTTGTAGGCAACATCGAGTACGGGCGTACGTGACGGGTTGTTCGGGTAACCCTGCAGGTGTAAATCGATTATAATCGCCGTCCCTCGCGGTCAGTGAGTACCACTTGTTCACTGTACCGTGACGTAGAAAGAACAGGCTAGTTACATGTTAAAATGTTGCTGATTGAAAGTTGGATATTGATTGTTAATGATATGTTGTAGCTTAGTGCTAACTAAAGTTCTTTTCAACTTTGGGCAAAGTACATGAGAGAAATGCGTTTCTTGTTTGATTGCGGCTCTCTCATGTGCCTTAGCGTAAAGTTCTCCACAACCTGCTGCTAAAACTTGAAAGTAAGGTTCTACTAATTAGGCGAGTCCTTGCAAATGATTTTTACCTCATGCAACCCATCACCCTCATGTAGAAGTTTCATGTTTAGGTGAGACGGGTCAGACTTGCTGAGCCTTCGTGCTCACTGCTTGTGTTTGAAGCTTTTGCAGGGTTCTATGAGGAAGGGACTCCCGAAGAGGAGACGGAACCCCAGGAGGGGAACCCCGTCGAGTGGGAGTCGTGCACGCCGCAGAGTTAGTGTGCGAGTGTGCTAGCAAGGACACGTTCGAGGGCTGAACGTGCACTTGATGCTTAGTCTACGCCCGCGAGTGTGGACTAAACTTATTTTGATGTAAACATGTTAATAAACTTGTTTATGTAATAAAGCTTCCGCTTCCGCTTTGTACCTTTGACGTGTGTTATACGGTGTTGTGCAACGCAGCACCCCTCAGCGTGATCCTGGCTCGACAGGACCAGTGGGGTCGTGTCAGCGTGGTATCAGAGCTCGCTTGAGGTTTAACACAGTACAAAGGTCTTCTTTTTCAAAAATCCAGTGAGGAACGAGTTAGTAGCCCGTATAAGGATGTTATTAGTATATAGAAAGTGGCTTATTAACTTATTTGTTATGTCGGGAAATCGTGCATCTCGGGACGTTCATGTCTTGGGGGGTGCACGTAAGCGCTGTCCACCAGTGCGCACAAGCTGAAGGGTGGAGCCCCACGGGTGGCAGGTAACCCGACCCGCTTTGATATCCTCTACGACTCTTCATGTCGTTTGGGGTATTCGAGCAACGTCTGTCCCTGGCGTGCGTGGTGCAACATGGGAGACCCCGTCACGTGGTCTGAAACGTGAACACGTAACTCAAGGCGTGTTTGGCTTGAGAACATCCGGGCGAGTGATGACGGCCGGGTGTACAAACTGTATGGATTCCGGGCTCGGTGTGCAGCCGAGTCTGATGATTGTTTGAGTTTCTGCAGGTAGCCTTACCACGAAACGGTAGACGTGTAGCATCCGTGTGCGAGTGACGAGTAGTGCCACTGAACTAACGAAGCCGGCTAAATCCGGTATAGGTTTTTCCTTTGTGAGGACGTAGTACCGACATAATCTGGTGACGCCTCGACGTCACACCCAACTAAATGAACAACTTCATTTAAAAACTTGAAGGTTTTGATCCAAAGTAGTAAAACTTGATGTAACTCCTTCCCTTGAACAGGATATTCAAAGTTAATAAGTTTTCAACTTATAGGATGTTAAGGACAGAGCACTCTGTTTTCAGCTAAATCAAGGCTGAAGTTAATCAGAGGTTAGAGGTTGAGTTCTTTCGAGGTTGGGGTCGTATGATACATTTCTGGAAAGCTTTGGAGGAGCTTTACAACTTTTCTGTTGAGTTCCAGAGGTGTTTCATCCCTTAACCACTCGAAAAATGCAGTAGAGTTGAAACTGTCCAGAAAACAGGACGGAGCAAAGACTCTCTGTAGACTCTCTGTAAATTAAGCATAACTTCCTGCATAAAAATCCAAAAATAGAAAATGAGGTGGTTCTGGGAAGCTTATGAGATGGGTTACAACTTTGTAACAGAAAGTTTTGTCAGATTAGGAACAGAATTAACTGGAATTCTTGGATCAAATCAGTACCTAAGGCAGGGAGGTGCTGCCCAATTGTTCCCAGAAATTCTGTTAACTTTGACATCTCATAACTTTTGAACCAGAGCAGATCTTAGGCCAACCAAATACTTTCTGGAAAGCTATTGAAGTTAACTTTAACTTTGATGTTGAGCTCCAGGACTGGTTTTGTTTTTAACCTGGCCTAAATCAGATTGATATGGAAACTGGTCAGGGCTGTCATGGGAACAGCAGATCAGCAGTCAAATTTGTTTAAAAATTTGAACTATGTTTCCAAGTGTTAAGGGTTCAATGACATATCTTATGTTATAACTCAATGGTTTACTGTTTAAATAAATATTTGACATTTCTCAAATATATTTTTACAGATGGCAGCAGATAAACGGTTGGAGAACGGGTGGGTAGTTTCCCACTGCTCTGACCGTAGCGGCTACCCGGGAGCATTGTGGCTAATGCTCCAATATTTCGGGTACAACCAGATGCCGCAATACTTCGCCAAGGAAGAAGGCGAAGAGGGGAACAAGACGTGGACGATCCATGTCGAGGTTCCTGCAGGGCCTACGCCACCCGGTTGGGTGCCATTCACCGTCACGGTGAGAGGAAGACAACCGGAAGGGATGTGGCAAGTGGCAGCCCGTGACACTATGTCACGTTTCTGCCAACTACACGTACAGGCTATGGAGGGAACTCCATACGCACTCGTTCCGGTGGAGGGACGAGCTCAGCATGTGTGGGAAGAGAGGTACCTAGAGGCAACAAACCCGAGTTGCCCAAGGTACAACCCCGCGGAGGCAAATCTCAGCCTCCAAATGAGGGCGGGAAACGCTGTGATGGACAGCCAAGCTGTTCATACGGAGCATCTCGCCACCAAGCTCAAGGAGAGCACAAGCCATGGAGATCATTTTGAGAGTGCTCACAGTGCACTCCGCAATGTGCTCCTTCCGACGATCAAGCGACTGAATGAACAACACAATCAGTTGCGTCGTCTGAAGAAGGCAAAGAAGAAGAGCCGTGTTGACATTGCGGCGTTGCAAGAGCTGGTGCAGACCCTAACCCAGCAGAATGAGGACCTTGCTCAAGAGCGGGACGACGCTATTGAGGAAGGACAAGGCTGGGAAGAGGACTACAACCAGGCTATGGACGAGGTGCATGCATTGCAGGACCTCGTGCCCCCGGTATTGGGCGTACCGGTAGTCTTGGGTCTTCCAGCCATGGGAGAACCTGGAATGGGAGAAGAGGTGGTAGACCCCGAGCCACCAGCAGAGGTACCGGAGGAGGACGAACCACAGGAGGTCGAGTTCTACTCCGAGTAGGGGGTTACGGTTGCCAAGTAGGGCAGCTAGGGTAGCGTAACCCAACTTTTGTAATCGGTGACATGTCGTGTAGACAGTAGCGTATGTATAGGTAGTGACGACATGAGCACGACTTCTCGGAGATCCGAGAATAATGTATCTTCTATAAAGTTTATGCTTTATCAATATATGTGAATGTTGTGCAAGTTAATCATGCGTCGCTTCAATACTTACTCCTGTTTATGGAATTTTGAGTAAGACATGTGCTAATTGCTGCTGTGTTGAATTTCAGAATGACGCGTACTCGTGCCAACCCCGATGTTGGGGGTACTAGCCAAGGGGGAGAGACCTCCCAACCACCTCCCGAGGACTCCTCGGGACAGCAGCAGCAACAGCAACAGCAAACACCGCCACCGCCACTGCCAACGGTTACATTGGCCGACATTGTCGCGGCAATGGCGGGTTCACATCAGCAGCATACAGAGCTGCTGCAAACGTTAATTGCGAATACGTCTCGCCCAGAGAGACGTCAAGATCGTGAGGAGCGCCAACAGAGCTCCTACTCTGACTTCCTGGCGACTCATCCCCCTGTATTCTCAAGGGCGGATGAACCACTTGACGCGGACAACTGGCTCCGCGCCATAGAGATGAAGTTCGGGCTGCTCCAAATCAGCGAGCAGCGCAAGACTCAGTTCGCGGTCCAGCAGCTCCAAGGATCCGCGAGCGCGTGGTGGGCCAACTTTTGTGCTTCACAACCCACCGACCGAGTGATGACCTGGGCGGAGTTCCGGACGGCCTTCCGGGCCTATCATATACCGCCCGGTTTGATGAAGAGGAAGACGCAGGAATTCCTACACCTGCAACAAGGGAGCCGGAACGCGCTGGAGTACTCCAGAGCGTTCAACGATCTCGCACTCTACGCGTCGTATCACGCAGATACGGACGAGAAGCGGCGGGACCACTTTTACCAGGGGCTTAACCCGCTCCTGAAGGACAAGCTGGCGATGTTCAATCGCGGCAGCCTCAACGACATAATTGATGCTGCGATTGTTCAGGAAGACTCCGGCAAGGAGTTGGCGGCGGCAGAGCGAAAGCGAAGCGCGCCGCAGAGCAGCGGAGAAGGAGGCGGTCCTTCTCAGAAGTTTCGGATGGTGAATCGCCCACCATCAGGTCCGCGCTGGCAGCCACCACAGCGGTCGATGCCGTTCCGCGGTCGGCCGTATTCTTCACCGGCATTCCGGCCGGCACTGCCAGCACCACCGCAACAACAACAGCAGCAGCGGGCGATGCCGCGTGCGTTTGCACCTCCGCAACGCATGCCGGGCTTTCGTCCACCAAGTACTCCACCAGCAGCGGCCACATGTTACAAGTGTGGTCGTCCAGGACACTTCGCGAGCAGTTGCCCGGAGAGGCAAGGCGGCGGAGTGGTACCACAGTTTCCGGGGAGGAATCAACCCCGGAACCCTACTAATGCGCGGCGGGCAAACCCTAGGCCCGGCACTGTCCACCAGCTTGCCATTGAGGACGTGCCGGAGGGCGAGCCAATCCTTGCGGGTATGTTCCAACTCCACCAGCATCCCGCTATAGTACTATTTGATTCAGGCGCCACGCATAATTTTATTAGCCAAGCTTTCATTGCTAAACACAGCTTGCCAATACTACCCACCGATAGTCCATATTTAATTTGTTCACCGGGTGGGAAGATTTCAGCAAGCGTAATGGTCTCCAAAGCACCATTATGCTTAGCGGGTAGAGTGTACCCCACGTCTCTCATTATCTTAGAGGGACAGAAGGTCGATGTCATCCTAGGGATGTCGTGGTTAACCCGCCACGGCGCTGTTTTAGACACCGTCCTCCGAGTCGTGCACTTAAACTCAGGAGTGCACGGTTCTCACTCATTATTTCTGGACAGTCCAGAAATAAAACTTCCAAGTGTCTATCAAGCCACAATCATCAGATTGGAAGATATTCCAGTGGTCCGAGAATTCCCTGATGTATTCCCGGATGATTTGCCGGGGATGCCACCCGATAGAGAGGTGGAGTTCAAGATTGAACTTGCACCGGGAACCATGCCAATATCCCGAAGGCCGTACAAGATGGCGCCCAAGGAGTTGGCGGAACTGAAGATTCAGCTCACGGACCTTCTGGAGAAGGGTTTTATTAGGCCGAGCTCCTCGCCATGGGGCTGTTCGGCATTATTTGTCAAAAAGAAGGATGAAACGTTGCGGCTTTGCGTGGACTACCGTCCATTAAATGCCGTAACCATCAAGAACAAGTACCCGTTGCCACGGATCGACATGTTGTTTGATCAGTTGGTCGAAGCAAAGGTCTTTTCCAAGATGGATTTAAGATCCGGGTACCATCAGATTAAGATCAGGGCTGAGGACATTCCAAAGACAGCTTTTTCGACAAGGTACGGACTTTATGAGTACCTGGTCATGTCCTTTGGCCTCACCAATGCTCCAGCTCACTTCATGTACTTAATGAACTCGGTGTTCATGCCGGAGCTGGACAAGTTTGTCGTGGTCTTCATCGACGACATCCTGGTATATTCCAAGTCGGAGGAAGATCACAAGAAACATCTGCGTATAGTCTTGCAACGGCTGCGGGATCACAAGTTATACGCAAAGTTCAGCAAATGCGAGTTTTGGATATCGCAAGTGCCTTTCCTCGGGCATATCATCTCAGCGGAGGGTATCGCTGTGGACCCGAGCAAAATCACGCAAGTGCTGAATTGGAAATCCCCGAGAACTGTTCATGAGGTACGGAGTTTCCTCGGACTCGCGGGATATTATCGGAGGTTCATTCCGAACTTCTCGAAGATTGCCAGGCCAATGACAGAGCTGCTGAAGAAGGCTACCAAATATGTTTGGAGTCCAGCATGTGAAGCAGCATTCAAGGCTTTAGTCAAGCACCTGACATCAGCACCGGTTTTGGCGCAGCCAGACACAACAAAACCGTTCGATGTGTACTGCGATGCATCCGGCATTGGGCTCGGATGTGTGCTGATGCAAGACCGAAGAGTGGTTGCGTATGGATCACGACAGCTTAGGAACCATGAGCAAAATTATCCAACTCACGATTTGGAGCTCGCTGCCGTGGTACTTGCACTGAAAATGTGGAGGCACTACCTACTCGGTAACCTCGTACATTTATATACCGACCACAAAAGCCTCAAGTACATCTTCACTCAGAAGGAGCTGAACATGAGGCAACGAAGATGGTTGGAACTGATAAAGGATTACGAGATAGAGATCCATTATCATCCGGGCAAGGCAAACGTTGTGGCAGACGCGCTAAGCCGCAAGTCACACGTCAATAATCTGACCATCACACCGTTGGAAGAGAGCGAACCACCACTACATGTGATTCCACATGGAGCTCTCTACAACCTAGCTTTGATCCCCACCATCCGTGAAGAGATAGCGGCAGCCCAGAAGAATGACAAGGGCATGTCACATTTGCGGAGACGTGTAGACAGTGGGGAGTTGAAATGTTTCCGGAAGGACGGAGACGGCGTCCTATGGTTCAAGGACCGGATCGTCGTACCCCGAAACCCGGAGTTACGGAAGAAAATCTTTGATGAGGCTCACTTATCAAAGTTTTCTATTCACCCCGGCAGCAACAAGATGTATCAAGAACTCAGAAGCAAGTTTTGGTGGACACGGATGAAGCGAGAGACTGCAAAATACGTGTCCGAGTGTGATACATGTCGACGGGTGAAGGCAGACCACATGCGGAAACCGGGACTGCTGCAACCACTGGGCATTCCTGCCTGGAAGTGGGAGGACGTGAGCATGGATTTCGTCGTCGGTTTACCCACCACCTTACAGAAACATGATTCTGTGTGGGTGATCGTCGATCGGCTCACCAAAGTTGCCCATTTCATCCCGGTCAACACCAACTACAACGCCAAGAAGTACGCTGAACTGTACATCTCACGGATCCTATGCTTATACGGCGTACCCCGTACTATCGTATCGGACCGGGGCACTTTATTTGTGTCCCGTTTTTGGGAGCAGCTCCACGCTGCCTTGGGGACGAAGCTGATCCGTAGTTCAGCCTACCACCCGCAGACGGATGGGCAAACGGAGCGGGTAAATCAAATCCTAGAAGACATGCTACGAGCTTGCGCTATCGACCACGGCAAGAATTGGGATGATCACTTGCCATTAGCCGAGTTCTCGTACAACAATGGGTACCAAGCCAGCATCAAGATGGCGCCCTACGAGGCGCTATACGGCAGGGAATGCCGCACACCACTGAACTGGTGTGAATCTGGCGAGAGGGTTACCTTCGGGATTGATCTTGTCAACAACGCGGAAGAAAAGGTTCGATTAATTCAAGCGAACCTAAAAGCCGCTCAATCCCGACAGAAACAGTATGCGGACCGGAGAAGGCGCCCATTACAATTCGAAGTTGGAGATCACGTATACCTACGAGTGTCTCCAATGAAGGGCGTAAACAGATTTGGGGTGAGAGGAAAGTTAGCACCCCGATTCATCGGTCCATTCCAGATTACCGAAAGATGTGGATCGGTGGCATACCGGCTAAGATTACCAGAAGCACTTTCCGGTGTGCACGACGTCTTTCACATTTCCCAGCTGAGGAAGTGTCTCAAGCTATCAACTACCGTTCAGCTGGAAGACATTGAAGAACTGCAACCGGATCTCACCTATCGGGAGGAACCGGTGCAGATTATTGATGAAAAGGCCCGAACCACACGCAACCGTACGTTGTGGTTCTACAAGGTTCTGTGGAGTAATCACTCCATGGATGAAGCGACATGGGAGAGCGAAGAATTCCTTCGCACTAACTACCCCGACTTTCTCACGTCGCATATCCGGTAATTTTTCCACCGTCCTCTCTCTCATTTTCACCTTATAATCTCGGGACGAGATTCTTTTAAGGGGGGAGGAATGTAAGGGCCTCAGTTTTTGACACTCATTTGCAGTGTTCATCACCACACCACACACCTCATTTGAGGAAAAATGATGAACACAAATAAAGAGCAAGTAACAATTATCAACATGCTCATTAGGGAACAAACTCACACATTGCAAAAGTGGTACTTCCCACATGTGATATAGATGGGCTGGACATATGAAAACTCCTACACTTTGCTAAGGATGTCCATGCCAAGTTTCACCCAAATTCAAAACATTTTTTGAGGTCATCTTGGGTGTAGATAGGAAAGGGGCAGTTTGAAAACATATTCAAATTCAAACTGTTTTCACCCACTGAATTTAAAAGTGGAAGGCATATTCTTGCTCAGCACATTTTTGTGAGCTCACACACCAATTTTCACTCCATTTGGAGTTGATCTTGACATGAGCTAAGGGGGAGAAATTCAAACTTTATTTGAATTTCAAACTGCACTTGTGCTGAAATTCATTCAAACCAAACCTCATTTGAACTTTGATCAATTCAAATGGCTCTTGGGTGAATAATTTGAGTTGCCAAGGGTAGAATAGGGTTCACTGTTTACCACAGCTGTTAGGAATAAATTTCAGAGGTTAAAAGAGGAGTGGGACCCACATGTCAGCCTCAGCCTCAAAGCAAACCGACTGAACCACAGTTCAGTCGGTTCCCGGCTGTTGTGCGCGCGCGCCACCGAAGGGGCCGGCCGGCGCCAGCTCCTGCTGCGTGCCCCAAGCCGGAGGCCAGCCGGCCGAGCTATTTATTCCCTCCCCGGCGTGCCTCAGTCACCATTTCCCCGAGCTACCGACGTGCGCGACTGCTTTTCCCACTGCCATCGCCGCCGCTCGAGTTCCTGCTTGATCAAGCCGATCGCAGCTCCCTCTTTCCATTCCAAGGTCCCAGCAAGGTACTAGCAACCATCCTCCATCCTTCCCATTGATAGAAATCGATTGAAACCGAGTGATATCGGCTGTGCCGAAAGATCAAACTCGGAACTGGAAACCGCCGCACCTCGGGCTCTCGTGGACAGCCCAACCTGGGCGTTGTCACGCCCGAGCCAAGGCACCCTTGGACGCGCAAGTGATCGGTGCTGCTCATCCCCGAGCCACAGCTCGAGTGGTTGCTCACCGGCGGCGAATTTCCACTTTTCCCCTTTCTGTGTGCAGAACGACCCTCGGGTACGATTCTGTTTAATTCGTGCTCTAGAAAGGATTAGAGGGCCTCAGGCCACTCCCACACGAACTAGACACGGTGACGCACAAGTTGCCTTCACAACTCTGGGCCGGAGAACTTCTGTGCCCGGCGTAATTCAAGGTCTACTAATGGCGGAACGCACGGGGGGTATCGGGCGCACGGTGAGGACCTATTTCGGGCCTTCCCCGAGCTACCCCGAGTTCATGTCGACCTTCTCTGAGGTCCACTGATGCTCCCCGACCGGTTTTCCAAGTAGCTGAGGCACTAGGAGCATCAGCCGACATGGCCGAAGTCGTTCCGATATGGCGGCTCGTCGCCGACCATGCTCCGGCCGTTGTCATGAGCAGCTGACCCTCGGATCATGTTCCCCAAGTAAAAGTAGGCAGGGGCGGCCAGAATCAAGAAGTTTGAAGCTGTACAGCAGCCGGCGGCGAGCTCTCCGGCGAGGTCCCTCGGCGGCGGAGCGCGGGTGTCGCGAGGTTGAAGAAGGGGGTGGACCCCAGCTGTCAGCGGCCGATATTTTGAATCGGGATCCGGCTGCGGCCGGGATCGGGTGTGCTGGCGCGCAAAAGCCTTGTGGGCCGCGGTGTGCTGTCGCTTCGGCGTGCGACGCGTGTCTCCTGGGCCCACGCGCGAGTTTAAACTTTTCCCCGATTTTCAGATTTCCTTCAAACTTCAAATCCTTATAACTTTGGCTAGAAAGCTCCAAATTGAGTGAACCAAATTTTGCTGGATTCAGCTCTTTGAGTACTTTCCAGAAAATCAAGTGTCACTTCATGAAATTCCTTAATTCTCCAGAATTAATTCCTTAAAGTTTAAACTGTTAGGAATTTTAACTGGAGAATCATTTGGAGGAAAATCCTGAAATTTTGCTGAGATGTTCACCAAAATATCCTTGAACTACCATAAAAATTTCAGATCCATTTGAGCTCATTTAGTCCACCTAATGGTGTGATTAGTAAAACTGTTCCAGAGAAAATAGAAAATGTTCAGAAACATTTTCAGAATTTTCTCTGAAATTGTTTAGCTCATATCTTTAGTTAGAGACTTCCAAATTAAGTGAGACCAATTCCATTAGAACCCTCTGAAAATCTAGTTTTCAGAAAGTCATAGTTTGTTTCATGAAAATACTTAGAACACCCTAAAAGCCTTTAATTAAGGTCAAGGACATAATTATTTGTGGAGGGCTCAAATGAGCTTTGCTGCAACTAAAACTTGACCAAGTCTCTGTTTAGGTTGTAACCAAGCCACAGTAAAAGTTTCACAGTCATTAGGTCTATCTAGTAAAGGTTATAGACTTCACAACTTCAAAGTTAATACAAAAGCATTTAATTAATACATACATTGTTCTTATCATGTAGTCGCTAAGGTCGAGGAGGAACCCGAAGTCCTAGACTTCGTTACTCCGGAGGAACAGCTAGCCTACGACCAAGAGCAGCAAGGCAAGCCCCGGTTTGCATTAACCATTTTATAAATTTTTATTGTTTTGAGCACATACTTGTTTTCTTTATGTTGTGCATCAGAGTCTTGTTTGGAAACCCCACTGCATAGCCAAGAAAACCATGGGTTGGGGTTTAGGATTGCAAACCCCGTTAGCCACTGCATTGCTAGGATAGAGTAGGATTCGGTACAAGTCGAGTAGTTGGAACTACTCGCGAGAATAGGCTAGAGGCACATTGCTCGGGTAGAGATAGCACATGATACACATGGCAAGAAAATGAGACCGAGCGGAGAGTAAGGGCAGCAGGACTTTGGGGCCTGTGTGCTGTAGCTCCGCTTGTGTCGATTGAGGACCGAGCCGTGTGCGGGCCTGTTGAACAAGCTAGAACAGTACCGAAGACCTACCGGCTATATGGGAACCGGGAAACTGATGTAACTCGGGTAGCGGGGTATTGAGGCATTGCCCGTCGTTCAGAGGGTAGGTTGAGAGCTCGAGGTGTAAATCAGCTGGCGGCACAGAGATGCGCGTGCAGGGACCTCTTGCTCGGGACGATGGGACCGGTTCAATATTTGGCTAACGGGTGAAAGGTAGTCGCGTACGGCGTCCGTGATGGTTGTTGTAGGCAACATCGAGTACGGGCGTACGTGACGGGTTGTTCGGGTAACCCTGCAGGTGTAAATCGATTATAATCGCCGTCCCTCGCGGTCAGTGAGTACCACTTGTTCACTGTACCGTGACGTAGAAAGAACAGGCTAGTTACATGTTAAAATGTTGCTGATTGAAAGTTGGATATTGATTGTTAATGATATGTTGTAGCTTAGTGCTAACTAAAGTTCTTTTCAACTTTGGGCAAAGTACATGAGAGAAATGCGTTTCTTGTTTGATTGCGGCTCTCTCATGTGCCTTAGCGTAAAGTTCTCCACAACCTGCTGCTAAAACTTGAAAGTAAGGTTCTACTAATTAGGCGAGTCCTTGCAAATGATTTTTACCTCATGCAACCCATCACCCTCATGTAGAAGTTTCATGTTTAGGTGAGACGGGTCAGACTTGCTGAGCCTTCGTGCTCACTGCTTGTGTTTGAAGCTTTTGCAGGGTTCTATGAGGAAGGGACTCCCGAAGAGGAGACGGAACCCCAGGAGGGGAACCCCGTCGAGTGGGAGTCGTGCACGCCGCAGAGTTAGTGTGCGAGTGTGCTAGCAAGGACACGTTCGAGGGCTGAACGTGCACTTGATGCTTAGTCTACGCCCGCGAGTGTGGACTAAACTTATTTTGATGTAAACATGTTAATAAACTTGTTTATGTAATAAAGCTTCCGCTTCCGCTTTGTACCTTTGACGTGTGTTATACGGTGTTGTGCAACGCAGCACCCCTCAGCGTGATCCTGGCTCGACAGGACCAGTGGGGTCGTGTCAACACCCCGAGATGAAGACACATCTCGCCCAAAGCAATCGCGGCACCTTTAATGACCTCATCAATGCCGCGATAATGCAAGAAGATGCTCAGCGGGAGTTGGCGGATGAGCAGCGGAAACGCAGCACTCCACCCAGCAGTGGGGGTGGCGCTCCCCAGAAGTACCGCGTGGTGTATCGGATACCATCCGGGCAACAGTGGCATCCACCGGCGCGACCTCAGCGGTTCGGGGGTCGTCCCTTTCAGTCACCTCCGTTCCGACCACCGATGCCACCACCGAGACAGCAGCAGCAGCAGCAGACGACACCCCGGGCGTTCCCACCGCCACAACGGGCCCCGGGCTTCCATCTGCCGATCAGCGGAGGACCGCCCCACTTCACTTGCTTCACGTGTGGCCAGGCTGGCCATTTCGTGAAGGACTGTACCCAGGGGCAGCAAAGCAGCGGGCAAGCCCAGTTCCAGGGCGGTGCTCGAGGCCGACCTCCGGTCAAGAAGGTCGGTCAACGGACTGGGGGCGTTTGCAACCTCGAAAATGAGGACGCCCCAGAGGGAGATAACGTGCTGGCGGGTACGTTCACTCTCAACGACCAAGCGATCATCATTTTATTTGATTCTGGTGCAACCCACAGTTTTATAAGTGCATCCTATGTGGCTAAGCATCAAATGCAAGTCTTCCCAACCGACTGCACATATATGATCTGCTCATCGGGAGGGAAGACTTCAGCAAATATGATGATTCCAAAAGCACCTCTGTGCTTAGGTGGGCAGCTATATCCCACCACATTAATAATCCTTACGGGGCAAAAGATTGATGCAATCTTAGGGATGTCGTGGCTAAACTACCATGGCGCTGTCCTGAACACTCGGACACGAACGGTTCATCTGAATTCTCCATTCCACCGTCCACACTCCATTGTGTTGGACAATCCAGTCCGGGAAGTTTCAGAAATTAATAATACTGAAGCTCTCAAGTTAGAGGACATCCCCGTAGTCCGGGAGTACCCCGACGTGTTCCCGGATGATCTTCCGGGCATGCCACCTAAGCGGGATGTCGAGTTCAAGATTGAGCTTGCACCTGGGACTACGCCCATATCAAGGAGACCATATAAAATGGCTCCGAACGAGCTGGCTGGACTGAAAGAACAGCTCAATGATCTGTTGAGCAAGGGTTTCATTAGGCCGAGTTCCTCGCCTTGGAGATGCTCGGCACTGTTTGTGAAGAAGAAGGATGAAACCTTGAGGCTGTGTGTGGACTACCGGCCCCTCAACGCCGTCACCATCAAGAATAAGTACCCACTGCCCCGCATTGACATATTATTTGATCAGCTTGTGGGTGCAAGTGTGTTCTCCAAGATGGACCTTCGCTCTGGATATCATCAGATAAAGATCCGGGCGGAGGATATTCCGAAGACGACATTCTCGACGAGATATGGCTTTTGGTCTTTTGGTCTCACAAATGCTCTGGCACATTTCATGTATCTCATGAACTCGGTGTTCATGCCGGAGCTTGATAAGTTCGTGGTGGTGTTCATTGATGATATCTTGGTTTATTCCAAGACAGAAGCAGAACACACCGAACACTTGAGGATCGTTCTTCAACGATTGCGAGACCACAAGCTCTATGCCAAGTTCAGCAAATGTGAGTTTTGGATCAGCCAAGTGCCATTTTTGGGACATATCATCTCAGCGGAAGGCATTGCGGTTGACCCAAGCAAGATCGAACAAGTGCTGAAATGGAAAGCTCCCACTTCAGTCCATGAAGTCAGAAGTTTCCTCGGCTTAGCGGGATACTGTCGGAGATTCATTCTGAGCTTCTCCAAGCTTGCCAAGCCGATGACGGAGTTGCTGAAAAAGGGGACAAAATATGTTTGGAACACGACGTGTGGAGGAGCGTTCCAAGCATTGGTGAAGCATCTCACAACAGCCCCGGTCTTAGCTCAACCGGATACAACTAAGCCCTTCGACGTGTATTGTGATGCGTCCGGTATTGGGCTCGGCTGCATGTTGATGCAGGAAGGACGTGTGGTCGCATATGGCTCACGCCAACTTCAGAACCATGAGAAGCACTATCCGACTCATGATCTTGAGCTTGCTGCTGTGGTGTTGGTGATGAAAATGTGGAGGCACTATCTCCTGGGGAATTTGGTGCATCTCTACACCGACCACAAGAGCTTGAAGTACATTTTCACCCAGAAGGAGCTGAACATGAGGCAAAGGAGGTGGTTGGAACTAATCAAATACTATGAGATTGAGATTCACTACCACCCTGGCAAGGCGAATGTGGTTGCCGATGCGCTGAGTCGGAAATCACATGTCCATAACCTCACCATTACACCGGTGGAGGAGGAAGAGCCGAGTTTATACTTGGTTCCTTATGGATCACTTTACAACCTTGCCCTCATCCCTACTAATAGGGAGGACATTATTGCAGCTCAGAAGATTGATAAGGTCATGGCACATCTCCGGAGACGGATAGACAATGGGGAGATCAAATGTTTCCGGAACGATGATGAGGGGACGCTGTGGTTCAATGACCGCATAGTCGTACCCCGGGATATGGAACTGAGGAAAAAGATCCTTGATGAAGCTCACTTGTCTAAATACTCCATTCATCCAGGCAGCAACAAAATGTACCAAGATTTGAAAAAGAAATTTTGGTGGACACGGATGAAGCGGGAAGTAGCGCAGTACGTATCCGAGTGTGATACGTGTAGATGAGTGAAGGCTGATCATATGAGAAAATAAGGGCTGTTGCAACCCCTGAAGATCCCGGCATGGAAATGGGAAGATGTGAGCATGGATTTCATTGTGGGGTTACCCCTGACGTCCAACAAGCATGATTCCATTTGGGTAATCGTTGACCGGTTAACCAAGACGGCTCACTTCATCCGGTGCATACACATTACAACGCTGGCAAATACGCTGAGCTGTACATAGCGAAGATTCTATGCTTATATGGTGTACCCAAGACCATCGTCTCAGATCGAGGTGCATTATTTGTGTCTCTCTTTTGGGAGCAATTACACGCTGCATTGGGTACCAAGCTGATTAGGAGCTCTGCCTATCACCCTCAGACAGATGGGCAAACAGAGAGGGTGAATCAAGTACTAGAAGACATGTTGAGGGCGTGTGCCATCCACCACGGTAGGAACTGGGATGCTCACCTGCCGTTAGCGGAATTCTTGTACAACAACGGCTATCACGCGAGTATCAAGATGGCACCCTACGAAGCTCTCTACGGTCGCAAATGCCGCACCCCATTAAACTGGTGCGAGTCCGGTGAAAAGGTCACATTCGGGGTTGATGTGGTGAACGACGCCGAAGAGCGCATTCGGACGATTCAAGCCAACTTAAAGGCCGCTCAATCCCCGCAGAAGAGCTACACTGATAAGAGGCGTAGACCGCTGCACTTTGCCGTCGGAGAAAACGTGTATCTCCATGTGTCTCCGATGAAGGGCGTGCACCGGTTCGGCGTGAAGGGGAAACTCGCTCCCCGTTTCGTTGGACCCTATGCTATCACCGAGAAGTGTGGACCAGCGGCGTATAGACTGGAGCTACCGGCATCTCTTGCTGGTGTTCACGATGTTTTCCATGTTTCACAACTGCGAAAATGTCTAAAGCATACAGCTGCTGTTCCTACCAAAGACATCGGCGAGTTGCAACCGGATTTGATGTATGATGAATATCCGGTGGCAATTATTGATGAGAAAGCCCAGAGCACGCGTAGCCGAACGTTGTGGTTCTACAAGATACTCTGGAGCAACCACACTGCTGAAGAAGCGACGTGGGAGAGCGAGGAGTTCCTTCGCTCAAATTACCCGGAATTCATGGCGTCTCAGCACGAGTAAGTCCCTGCTACATCGCGGTCTCTTCTTTTGTAATCTCGGGACGAGATTCTTTTAAGGGGGGGGAGGGATGTAAAAGCCCAAGAAAAAGAGACTTGCAAAAACTTTTCATCACCTCACAACACTACAGTTTTTGTTGTGAATATCTTGTGAAGAATTGTGAAGAGCAAGTAACCTCCATCAAAAGGATGATTAGAGGGGAAAGTCCTAACTTTCACAAAATAGGATCTCTACACATAAACATTATAGGTTGAGCTCACCCCTAGGACTTAAAAAGTCTTGGGAAAGTTCAGGCCAAATTTCATGCAAATTCAACACTTTTTGAGGCATTTGAGAAAGAGGTCAATTTGAATGTAAATTCAAATTGCAGGAATTTTCATCACTCAAATTCAAAAGTTAGCTTCATATTCAAACTCAGCACATTTTTCTGAGTTAGCCCACCAATTTTCATCTCCATTAGAGTTCATCTTGTCGGGAGCTAAATTTGCAAGAATTCAAAACTAAATTTGAATTTCAGTTCAAATGGGAAGCAAATTTAGCCAAACATATTTCAAATTTGAGGACTCAAATTCAAACCAAGACTTGGTGATTAAGTCTCACATTCAATTATGAGTAGCTGGGGATATTTTAGCAAAAACAGAAATGAAAAAGTGGAAAAAAGAAATTAGAGAGGAGGCCCACATGTCAGCAGACTTCACTCTGAAGTTTTCCCTCGGGTGATATTTCCTTTGACCAAAGCCGCGCGCGCCAGCACGACCGCGCCCCGACCGCCAGCAGCGCTCGGGCGTCCACCTCACGGTGAAAAATCGTGGCTCAAAGGCCAGCGCACGAGCTGCTTCGCCCCTCCTTTGGTTTCCCGAGTGAAAACGAGCAGATACAGAGCTACTCTCCCGTGTCGGTGCAAGAACTCGACACCGCCTCCTCTGATCGCCAGCGACCAGCCGATCCCGACAGTTCCACGCGCCGTCAACAGAGAAGAAAAGGTGCGCCAACTTGTGCTGAAGCTGTAGGAGGAAACCGTGCGCCAGTTCCGGCGATGTAGAGAGAGAATTCCTGGTTTTCCTCCTCGGTACATGTTAGGGTTAGAATTCGGTCTACGGCGAAATTTGTTGCACAGGAGAAACCGCCGACCAAGCTATAGCGTACACACGCTCTAGAATACCTAGTGCACCTCCTCGATCAAGTAGCAGCCAGTTCCATGCACTAGGGCCTTAGTTTTGTCAAAATTTTGGCTCGGCGGCGGAGAACAGGGCACCTCGCCGGTGAGGTCGTAGTTGCGGCCGTTTTCACGGGGATCGGTGCCGATGTCCGTGATCAGCAGGTGTCAGCAGAGCTCCCCAAGCAAACCACGTCGAAAAAGATGCAGGGGACGCCGAGTTCGACGTCACCGATGAGCTCCCGGCCGCTGTTACCGTCGGGAGCACTGTTCCAGCCGTTGCCGAGCTCTGGTGAGGGCACCACCGTGTTCCCCAGGCCGAGATATGCACAGGCGGTGAGTTTCGTCGGAGGTCGGGCAGCAGAACGCCCGGCGGCGAGTATTCCGGCGAGGTGGGCGGCGGGGAGCCGCGGGAGCGCGAGGTTGAAGAAGCCTCGCGGGCCCCGCGTGTCAGTCTCTGCTGAGAGCACCCCGGATTTGCTGCGGCACTGGGATCCCGTGCGACTGCGTGGGTGATTCTGCGGACTCCTGTGTGGGTTAGCTGGGAGGCTTACACGTAGCCCGGGGACCCCACCCGACAGTTTAAACTTTATTTGAATTTTCAGATTCGGTTCAATCTTCAAATGCTTAGAACTTTTGCTAGGAAACTCCAAATCCAGTGAACCAAATTTTTCTGAACTCAGAATTCTGAGTACTTTCAGCAATACCAATTTCAGCTCATGAAACCTAATAGTTTTCCAGAATTAATTCCCTAAAATTTAAACTGTTGGGAATTTTATCTGGAGAATTACTTTATGAAAAATGCTGCAATTTGGCTGAGAGGTTTATTGGAAAATCCTGGAGTCACAGTAAAATTTTTAGACTTATCCAAGTTCATTTAGTCCCCCTAATAGAGTGATTAAATAAACTGCCCTGAGAAAATAGAAAAATGTACAGAAACATTTTTCAGATTTTCTCAAATCTTGTTTAGGGCATAACTTCCGCTAGGATTCTTTGAATTACATGAAACCAATTCCATTAGAACCATCTTAAATTCTAGATTCCAGAAAGTAATGGTTGGAGCCATGAAAACCCCTGGAATTACTTAAAGGCTCAAATATTGATCAAATAGGCTTTTATTTGTACAAGGCTTAAATGAACTTTGTTTCAAATGAAACTTGGTCAAGACTCTGGTTAGGATCCTACCAAGCCACCATAAAAATTTCAGAGCCAAAGGGGAGGGCTAGCTAGAGTTATAGGAATTACTTATTCAAGTTTACACATTGCATTTGAAATGACAGTAGTATCTCGTTAACGTGTATTTTCTAAAGGCGAGGAGACTCCGGAAGTGCTCGACTTCCTCCTTCCGGACGAAGACCTAACCACTGACCAGCAGCAACAATACAAGCCCCGGTTTGCATTAACCCTTTTTATAAAGTTTTGCTTTGTGTACATGTCTCGTGTGAAGTATGTATGTGCATTAGGTGTAGGATGGATGAAACCCCACTTGCATAACCAGAATTTGCCTATAAGAGTGAGGGTAGTGTCTAAGACCTCGAGTAGACAGGTTATGCTTAATGATTCATAGGACTTCGGTACAAGTCGAGTAGTTGGAATCTACTCGCGAGTTTAGGCTTGGGACACACGGGTTTAGTTCGAGTAATGTGAGATCACTTTAGTAATGAAAATGAGACTAGGCATGGGCTAGGGCGCAGCAAAAGGAAGTCTTGTGTGTGCAGCCCTGTCCGTGTCGATTGAGGACCAATCCGTGTGCAGCCCTGCTGAGCAAGTATTGAATGTACCGAAGGCATATCGGATATATGGGCCTCGATAAACCAATGTAACCTAAACCTCCGGGCGTCGAGGCATAGCACACCGATTTATAGGTGTAGGTTGAGGGCAGCAAGGTGGAAATCCGCTAACGGGCGTAGAGAGATGCTCCGTGTAGGAAACCTCCTGTCCGTTTCGGTGCGACCGGTTCGACGTTTGGGCTGTTGGGTGAAAGGTTGTCCCGTACGACATCGAGCGAGCATGCTGTGCAGCTCCACGGGTGGGCGTATGTGACGTGCTCTTTGGGTTTCCCTGCAGGTGTATATCGAGTCGATTCGCCATCCCTCGCGGTGACGAGTACCGCTTGTTCACTGAGTCGTGACGTAGGCTAATGTATGAAATGTGATTATTCAATATTGCTGTTATGATATAATTGTATTGTTACCTGTGTGCCACCAAATATTGCTTACTAAATTTCGGATTCATGAACTATTAAATTGTGGCTAAAAGATGAACTAAGGATAAACTATAGGAGTGTCCATTTGCCGAAATATTACCATCCCATATTATTGTACTCTACATATAGAGTTTCATGCCTAGGTGAGTCGGTTAAGTCTTGTTGAGCCATCGTGCTCATGGTTGCTGCTTAAGTGTTTTTCAGGTGAGGAGCCACCCACGGACTCGGGTTACGAGTCCACCGGCGAGGGTTACCCTCCGTCGGGGACCACGGCTGAGTGGGAGCCGTACACGCCGCACTGAGCTGAGGAGTGCAGCTAGTGTTTGTTGCCCTAAGGCTGGGCAGCCGTCTTTTGCTAGATAGGTGATGCGGACCCGTCCACTGAGACAGGCCACTCGCCCGGGAATCGCATTGGGTGGTGCCGTGTTATGCGGCACCTAACAGCACACATATGAGGAACCATGTATTACATAAAACAATAGCGGAAGCTGACAAGTTTTTTTTTCTTTGTAAATACTTTGCATCAAGTAACTACAGCGGAAGTCTATATCAACTCACGTCGAATAACTAAGAGCACTCGAGATGGAGTCCAGCCCGCGGACTCCTCTCGCTAGCAACACAAAGACAACAGCAGCGGCTGGGTCCTCCCTGTGTTAAACGACTCGGAAGTCTCCGAGTCTCACCGGACAACCTTCTTTTCAGCATCGATGTTAACCTGCAAAACCACTTATATAGCAAGCGTGAGCACATAGGCTCAGCAAGTCTCACCCATCTGTCCTAAACAAGAAACTCTACATGCATGACGGTTGCAATTGGGTCGGCTAGATTTGCATAAAGGACTCGTCTAAAGTTGATCCTTAACTTTCAGAATTTTAAGCCTCATTGTGCGGACCTTGAGCCAAAAAGCATCACAACTCCACAATCAAACAAGAAACGCTTTGTTGCGATGCTCCTTGCACAAAGTGAAAGTAAAGTTTAATGAGCCTATCTCTAAATCAATCATGGTTGAAATACAAATTACATCACAGTATTATCAAGTTCCAAAAGATAACCAATTTCAGTTCTTACTATGTCTAGACGCAGTGGGCAAGTATGCTCATATAACCGCGAGCGACGGTGATTCGAATCAGTACACGCTCGGACTACACGACACGTACACCCGTACTCCGAGTTGCCGGCAGCAACCTCAACTGACGTTGTACATGGCCACCTTTCCCAAGATCTTCCACATTGGACGCAGTCCAACTGCCCTGAGTACGCAAGCTCCCTCAAGGTACATACCCGCTGTGGTATGTTCTTGAGCGAGGTACCTCCTGCTGCCCTGACGCCGAAAGCCTAAGGCAGTTGGAAAAGTTCCACTATGGATCTCCCAAGGTACATCGGTTTCCTGGGTCCCATATAGCCAGTATGCGCCCGGTACACAACTCAAACTTGTCCAACATGGCCAAGCACGGACGGGCCTTTACCGACACAGGCAGGGCTATGCATGCACGACCTGCAACCTGCTGCATCTAAACCTCCCTGCCCGGTCTCCATTTCTTATGTGTGAACTTTTCTCTTCTTCTCTAAATTGGACCCGTTCCGAGTACACCAGCCCTAAACTCGCGAGTAGCTTCCAACTACTCAACTTCTACCGGACCTTTCCTACTAACATTTAGCGTAGCCAATCCACTCGAGGAGGTGCTATTCCACCCTGTCTCTCTTAGGTATTTCTGGTCATGCAAGTGGGGTTTTCAATATCATCTAGACTTAATGCAATCAATGATGCAAAGCTATGCTCTCTACAAATGAAAATGCTTTATAAAACTGTTCAAATGCAAACCGGGGCTTGCCTGTTTTGCAGGTGACTAAGATTACAATGAGTTAGTGACGGTCACTTGGAGCTTGATCACTTGCTTTCCTTCCTCCTTGATCTTCACGTCAAGTCCTTCTCACGTTCTTCACGTAGATGCTACACGATATGTTCATGCATATGTATTTAATTGAAAGCTTTTGCCAATAAGATCTAATGACAGTTTTTCAAACTGGAACTCTGTTTAAGAATTTAAAATGACACTGGTGCTAGTGGTTTGGGTTGGGTTTAAATATTATGATCAAATGTTAAGTGCTTCTCTCACTTAAGTGTTGATCACCTTAAGGTTTTACACATGACAGTGGTGATCCAGAGCTTCAATGGAGCTGGGAATTTTCATGTGAGTTCCTTGTCACAAGAAAGTCCTCTGGACCAAAGTTTAGCACTTTTCATTGAGTGGTTTATTCAGAACAATTCTCTAAGCAATTAAGCCAGGAAGAATTAATTCTGAGGTAATACCTATGTTCATGTAAAACTCAGTGAACCACAATTTCAATTATAGTTCATAGAGTCTACATGAATTTTCCTAGGATTTTTGGATCTAAGAATTGCCCAAAACTGAATTTACAAGTTTTGGAAATTCTCTGAAAATGTTTCTGTATTCATTTGACTACAGTAACTTACAATCTGAATTCTCCTGACCAAATCAACTCCAAATGAGCTGAAACTTTTACAGGAGTCTAAGAACACCCTAAAGAATGTTCTGGCAAAATTTGGGGATTTTTGGATAAACCAAACTCCCTCTAAAATTCTTTTGCTGAAAATATTTAAAGAATTTTCCAGAATTAAATAAAGACTGTCATACAAATTGGGTTGCATATTTGGATATAGTTGTCAGTCTGAATCTAACCCAATTTGAATAACTAAATTTGGAGGTTTCTAGCAAAAGTTATACTCTTCTAAAGTTTGGGGAAAATCTGGGATTTGAATAAATCCGGGAAAAGTTTAAACCTGACTGTGGGACCAGGGGCACGTGTCTGTCACCAGGAGCGCGCCACACGGGGCCACAGGGTTATTTCCCGCGCTGTTACAATCGATCCTGCACCACAGAATATCCAGCCCCCACTCCCGAGTCGCTGACAGGCGGGACCGGCGAGGTCTTCTTCGACCTCGCGCTCCCGCGCGATACCGCCACCGGGCTCACCGGAGAAGCTCCGGGATCGGTCGTCCGGCCATCTTAACTGCTCAAACTTGCCGCTAGCCCCTAGTTCAACGTGAGGAACACGCTGGTGGGGTTTTCTCGGGCTGGCAGGTCCCCCAAACTAGCCCGCGACGGTGCATCGGCTCGGATGAAGTCCGGCGACGTCGCCCTGTTGAGCTAGGCTGCCAAAAGCTTCCTAGAAAGGCTCTACAGCACCAGTGGGGGTTGGCCAAGCTCGGCATGGCCACATAGGGGCTCGGGAACGGCTCCAACCTAGTGTTCACCGTGTACCCGCACCTTCCCGCCATAGCCGC
This sequence comes from Neostapfia colusana, assembly GCA_030760725.1. Taxonomy (NCBI): domain Eukaryota; kingdom Viridiplantae; phylum Streptophyta; class Magnoliopsida; order Poales; family Poaceae; genus Neostapfia; species Neostapfia colusana. Next base: position 65,338,564 of record JASWHV010000008.1, on the reverse strand, counting down.
CGTCGTAAAAAGTGAAATTGCACCGTACACAGCGTGTTTCGTGCGAGGTTTCAAAAGAGAACTGGTGTGCCTACATGTCTAGCCTGTGTGTGCAAATTTTCATGGTGCCTAAACATAAATCAATCGGGAATTTCGCAGACTCATACCCGAAGGTCGGTTTACACCGGCCAAAGTGAATTCCCGAAATTCGTCGGCCAGGGGCGGAGGCAAGCTCTGTGCTTCGGGTGGAAGTTGCACGGAGCTCCTGCGCGTCCAAAGGTGGCCTTGCTCTGTCGTGACACACTCTGGTTGAAGCTGTCCACGAGAGCACGTTGTCGCCGTTGTGTGCCGGCCGCCGCGGGAACCGGTTTATCTCGGTTTGGGAGGGCGGAACTCACGTTGGAGTGGCACGAGGACGTCGGAGGGGAGTCTGTGGTGCTGCTTGGTCGCTTAGCCGAGGCTCGTGTGCGAGCTAGGCGATGGCCGATCGACTTGCCCGATCGTCGGCCGCCCGGTCCGGTTTCTCGCGCGAGGAGGGCAAGGCAGCGTCGATGCTTCGGTAAAGAGGGCGAGAGGGAGCGCGGCAGTAGATAACGACCCCCCCCCCCCCGTAGCTCTCCAGCGTGAAGGAAATCCAGCAGGAGCTGGCTGTCGGCTGAGCTCGGTGTCGATCGGAGGAAGGTCGGCCCGGCCATTGCTTCACTTGGGAGGAAATCAAATGGAGACTGTGTACTGAAGATCTTTTGCAGTATTCAGTCCCCTCAATGACGTGGGTCCCACATGTCAGTTCCTCCTTATATCTTTTAAAATATCTCCCAAGTTTGAATATTGATGGAATTCAATTGTGGGAATTCAAATCTGATATGCATTTGGATAATTGGGAAAGTTTCATCCAAATTCAAACATGCATTTGAATTCTTTGCTATTTAAAGTCCATTTTGGAAAATGGGTTGCAAATCATTTCATAAATCATGAAACTTTGCACACCCCCTAATTTGGACCCAAGGAATTCAAATATGAAATCTGATTTTTATTTTGGCTGCTGCGAATGAGATTTGTAGAACAACAGTTTTGAATTCCATTGTGTTGCTCTCATTTGAATTTTGAGTTTGAACAAGTTTGTTCCAAATCTGATTTTTGTTTTCCCACACATATGGGAACTTCCCATCTTTGTTTTAGACCCCTCTTGGGTTCCAAGTTTTCAAATAAACATTTAAACTTGTGTGAAGAAAACCCTCATGTGTGTTATCACATGTGGAAAAGTTTTAACAAGTCCCAAATTTCATACATATGAAACCAACTTTTGCAAACAAGTATTTCTTTGTATTCAAAATTTTGAGACCTTTACATTCCTCCCCCCTTAAAAGGAATCTCGTCCCGAGATTCAAAAGAAGAACGAGACGGGAGGTAATTTACAAAGTTTATGACAAAAGCTCCAGATAGTTCTTGTGTACGTAATCTTCGGTTTCCCACGTCGCCTGTTCCGGGGTATGATGACTCCACAGGACTGTGTAGAATCTCAAAGTCCGGTTCCGGGTGATCCAGGTCTTTTCGTCGATAATCTGTACAGGTTGCTCGACATAGGTGATCCGGCTTCAACTCGTCGATGTCTTCGGTGCGGATGGCAGCGGTAAACTAGAGACATTTCCACAGCTGGGACACGTGAAATATGTCATGAATACCGGCAAGGCTTGCCGGTAGTTCCAGCTGGTAGGCTACGTTTCCGCACTTTTCCGTTATAGCAAACGGACCGATGAATCGGGGAGCAAGTTTCCCCTTGACACTGAACCGATGAATCCCTTTCATCGGAGACACACGAAGATATACGTGCTCTCCGACTTCAAAATGCAGCGGTCGACGCCTCTGATCCGCGTAGCTTTTCTGACGAGATTGGGCAGCTTTGAGGTTCTCTTGTATTATCCGAACTCTCTCTTCGGCTTCATTGACAAGATCAACCCCGAACGTTACTCGTTCGCCGGATTCGCACCAATTCAATGGTGTACGGTTCTTCCGGCTGTATAGAGCTTCATATGGTGCCATTTTGATGCTCGTCTGATATCCGTTGTTGTACGAGAACTCCGCCAGCGGTAAATGATCATCCCAGCTCTTACCGTGGTGGATGGCACATGCTCTCAGCATATCCTCTAGTATTTGATTCACCCTCTCAGTTTGCCCATTGGTTTGAGGGTGATACGCAGAGCTTCTAATCAACTTTGTCCCCAAGGATGCGTGTAGCTGTTCCCAGAAACAGGCTACGAACAGCGATCCTCTATCTGACACAATGGTACGGGGAACTCCATGTAAGCACAAGATCTGTGCTATGTACAGCTCTGCATACTGCTTTGCGTTATACCTTGTATGCACCGGGATGAAATGTGCTGATTTGGTTAACTGGTCCACAATTACCCAAATCGAATCATGGTTGTGGGAGGTCATCGGCAACCCGATGATGAAGTCCATACTCAAGTCTTCCCACTTCCATGCTGGTACTTGCAATGGCTGCAACAGGCCTGACTTCTTCATATGGTCGGCCTTGACTCTTCGACACGTATCACATTCTGAAACGTATTTTGCAACTTCACGTTTCATGCGTGTCCACTAAAACTTCTTCCAGAGATCTTGGTACATTTTATTACTGCCCGGATGAATGGAAAACTTGGACAAATGAGCTTCATCCAAAATTTTCTTCCGTAGTCCCATATCCCGGGGTACTACAATCCGGTCGTTGAACCACAAAATACCTTCATCATCCTTCCGGAAGCACTTCATTTCTCCGTTGTCTATCCTTTGCCGTATGTGAGACATACCCTTGTCTTTTCGTTGAGCTTCCATGATCTCCTCTCGGATAGTAGGAATGAGAGCGAGATTATAGATAGCTCCATACGGGATGACACGGAGGCTTGGTTCTTCATCATCCATTTCAGCAATACTTAGGTGATGGATATGCGCCTTACGACTGAGCGCATCGGCGACCACATTCGCCTTTCCTGGATGATAATGAATCTCAAGTTCATAATCTTTAATGAGCTCTAGCCATATTCGTTGCCTCATGTTCAATTCTTTCTGAGTGAAGATGTACTTCAAGCTCTTGTGGTCGGTGTAGAGGTGCACAAAATTTCCGAGCAAGTAATGCCTCCACATCTTCAAAGCAAGGACCACGACAGCTAACTCAAGATCATGAGTTGGATATTGCTGCTCGTGATTTCTAAGTTGACGAGATCCATAAGCGACCACTCGTCTTTCTTGCATCAGCACGCAGCCAAGACCGATGCCAGATGCATAGCAATAAACGTCGAATGGCTTTGTCGTATCCGGCTGAGCAAGAACTGGGGTTGTTGTGAGATGCTTCACTAAAGTCTTGAAAGCTTGTTCACATGCAGCACCCCATATAAACCTGGCGTTCTTCTTTAACAATTCCGTCATTGGTTTAGCAATCTTGGAGAAACCCGGAATGAACCTCCGGTAGTAACCCGCTAAATCGAGGAAGCTATGGATTTCATGTACTGACTTTGATGACTCCCATTTCTGTACTTGGATAATCTTACTCGGATCAACAGCGATGCCCTCTGCTGAAATAATGTGTCCGAGAAAAGGTACTTGATTAATCCAGAATTCACACTTGCTGAATTTTGCATAGAGCTGATGATCTCGCAATCTTTGTAGCACAATATGCAGATGTTCAGCATGTTCCTCCTCTGACTTGGAGTACACCAAGATATCGTCGATGAAGACAACGACGAATTTATCCAACTCCGGCATGAACACTGAATTCATCAGGTACATAAAGTGTGCTAGGGCGTTGGCCAAACCAAAAGACATAACAAGATACTCATACAGTGTCACACCCGGTTTCTCCGAAGAACAACCGAGTGAATATCACATGTATCCAGGATCATTTTCTCATACATGTGATGACAAATAGTGAAGCATCATTTATTACAAGCCAGGTGTCGAATATAAATAAGTCTTACATAGCATACGTCTCGATGGACGATAATAAGTTCATAATATGTAAATAAAACAGCAGCGGAATATAAATCTTGCTGGGCTCCGTCACAGGCGTTGCCCGGGGGACTCCATGAACCTAGAATCCTTCTTCGGGTCTGAAGTCTTTGTCATTGAACACCACATCATCCCCTTGACCTGGGCAGCAATTTAAACCAACAAATATGCAAGGTTGAGTACCGTTGGTACTCAGCAAGTGTGGGAAAGTTATGTCATGCATGGCTAGAACAAGGAGAGGTTAAACTCGTGGTTTAAAGCACTACGCAATTAATACCTATCACCTTAGCTTATTAAGCACCTACATTACTACACAGGTGAAATGGTCCAGATCTCCCAACCCATCATCAAAATCCAGTAACCATAATCATCATAACCAATGTCAAGCTCCCCGCTTAACATCCTCAACTTCCAAAGCCATCCTCCTCTAATCATGAATAAGTCCAAGCCGCTCTTGACCGTGAACACAGCTGTCATGACAGTTTTGACTCTGCAGAGTTTGCACCATTGTACCCACATGTAGTGATTTCATCCCCCATTGTCGGGTGGACTAAAAGAACCTCCATTATGCCAGTGGCCACGAACCACATTCACACTTCCCAGGTGTGTAGCCAGGAGATCACTACGAAGCCTTTACAAAGGGATTCCCGACGAGCATGGGCCCACTGAGGTTTCACTCCTAACAGCATACAAGAGGCTCCAACCCCGCTGCAGTGGCCCCCTCTTGAGCCTTGCGCTTCATATGGTAGTCCAACTGACACCTATTCCCCGCACCATCCAACACACCCATACTACGCCGGGGATACACCTAATTAATTGGCCAAGCTGCCCCATCTCAGCATGTGGTTGGCACGGTAAAGCCAGGTTACATGCTCCATGAACCGGTCCTTAGGATCCAAGCAAGTACTAAACACAAACCCGAGTCTCGTGCACCCAGCACCAACCAAATCATCCAACTTGCCTCGATCCCTACCTCTACATAACTCATAATATCTCATTCAAGAGTAAGGTAAATAAATTGATGATCTCATATCCCAATTATCCCATTCTAAGCATGGCTAAGCATAAGCATAATTATAAATGACATGATAAAATAAATCCCAACCCAAGCTACAAGGAAACAAGGTAATGCAATTCTAAGGAAACTTCCTAGCATGGGTTTCATATTTCAATTGACAATGCAAATAATTCTATCTACACATCCTAGTATAGGATCAAAATGGTCAAGGACACTTGCCTTCTTCCTGCTGCTCTGGGAATGGATAGTCCTGATCTTGGAAGGGAAGAACTTGCTCTGGGGCAGGTTCTACTCATGCCAACACATATAGCAAAAGAAAACAACAATCCATAAGACATAGTTCACACTTTCACTCCACACATACATACATATGATAGTCATCACATTTCTAAGTGCTGTGGTTACTCTAGATGTGTTGATTTTTAGCCTACATGCACTTTAAGCATATGTATATGATTTCTAACTTTTGTATTCAGATTTCTGTTTGCACACTATATATAAATTTCCAATTTAAACAAATTCTTTAATACACTCTTTAGCTACCAAGTTTGCATGGAAAGTAATTCCCTATTCCAAATGGGTTTTCAGACCTTCTACCAAATCCAAACTGAAGTCTTTGGATTTGGAGACTTCATTTATTATTTTCTAGTTATGCATACCTATTTTCCTTTATTTTCCAGATTTATTTTCTATGCCTAAAATTGAGTTTTAAATCTTAAATATTAGGACTTATCATCTAAACAGAATAGATTCTGATCTAAAATATTAAATAATACACCTTTGAACTTCTCCTCTGATGTGAACTGATTAAATTTATTTTATCAGTTTCAGAATTATTTCCTAGCCTAAAAATGTGTTTCTAGATCTAATAAATATGAACTACACTTAAGCAGATTTTATTTCAGCCCAAAATTTATTTTTAGTTCATTCTAAAGTTTTCCAAGTTCCAGGAAAGTTTAAACTTGAATTAGCAATGTGTTTGCCTCACCTTTTAAATTTAAATCCAAATCCCATATTCAATTTTCTGATTTTAATATCATATAGGGTCAAAAAGGTAAATTCACCCTACTACAGGGTCTAATTTATTATTTCATAAATTTCCAGGGGTCTAACTACACATAACAGAAGGGTTTTCTTAATTTTTATTAAGTCCAGGGGCTAAAACTGATTTTTAAATGAATTTACACGAATTTCTAAAGTTCCAGGGGCTAGATCAGAAGTTTCCGGGGCTAGCTCGTGTTTTCTGAGATCCCCAGGGGGTAGCGCATAAGAATCCCGGCCTTTATAATGCGGGGCTGATGTGGACCGTCCGATTTAAAACAGACGGCTCAGATTAGATCGCCGAGTCGGTACGCGCGGGTTTTAATTCTACCGTGCGATTTAAAATAGACGGCGCACAAGCGGCCACGTCGCCCTGACCGTGCGCGGGCGGCGCTGCCCGGCGGCGCGCGGTGGCAGGAGGCGGCGATCTCGCCGGAAAACTTCGGATATTTGTCTATACCTCCTAAAACTGGGATTTCATGGCATAGAATGGTAGAGGGGAGGTCGGGGATCTCACCTCGGGGTTTTTCTTGAGCTCGGAAGCCCTGGAAGGCGGTCGGCGTCGAGGTCCGAGGTGGAACCGCTGCGGTGCTCGTCGGAGCTGTGCCTAGAGCGCAAACCACCGAGTTTTCTGCACCTGCGTGACTCCCCGGAGGCGGTGGGACACGATCGACGCGTTAGATCAGAAAACCCGAGCAAAGATCGAGAGAAAATGGCTGGAGAAGCTCTGGTTCTCACCAGGAGGAAAAACAGCCGATCAGGGGGAAAAACAGGGCGATGCCGGCGTTTATATAGACAGGGGAGGGCGGCGTGTCTGTTGGGATCGAGCCGGAGTCGTCCGGGACCAGAATTCGGCTGGGGGACGCAGGTTTCCGGGGTAGTTTGGATTCGGGCGCGCGGAGGAGTCCGGGTAGTTGGCGCGAGCGAGAGGTGGGGGATGACACGCGGGCCCCGTGTGTCAGTGAGAGGGAGAGGCGCGCGGCTGTGGGCTGGCGCGGGGGGGGGGGGGTATGGTGGGCCGGCTGGTGGGTTTTGGCCCACTGGCCGGGGGGGTTTCTTTTTCTTTTTCTTTTTCCATTTCTTTTCTGTTTTGATTTGAATTTAAATTCCAATTTGAATTTGAATTTCTGCACCACATGCAGTACGTCCAAAAATTTTTAAATTCCCCTCTTAACAGAATTTTGGGGTGTTACAGCTCTAGCCCCCTTAAAAGAAATCTCGTCCTCGAGATTGGTGGTTCTAAGAAAACAATTCCGGAAACTGTGCCTTAAGCTCGTCTTCTCGCTCCCATGTGGCTTCCTCTTCCGGGTGATGCTTCCACAGCACCTTGCACATCCGGATTCTTTTATTTCTTGTGAGGCGTTCCATTGTCTCCAAAATCTTGACCGGTTGCTCGGCATAAGACAAATCCTCTCGTACGTCAACCTCATTCATGGGTAACATCTCTTCAAGCGTACTTAGACATTTCTTGAGCTGTGACACATGGAATACATCATGCACATCCGATAAACGAGCCGGTAGTTCTAGTTGATATGCCACTTCACCTTTCCTCTCAAGAACTTGAAAGGGTCCGATGTATCGAGGTGATAACTTCCCTTTCACCTTGAACCGACGAAGTCCTCAGATAGGGGACACCTTGAGATAGACATAGTCTTTCACATTGAAAATAAGCTCTCTTCTCCGTACATCGGCATAACTCTTTTGTCGGGTCTGTGCTATCCTCAGGTTGTTGCGGATTTCCCTCACTTTCGCCTCGGCTTCTTGTAGTACCTCGGGTCCAAACACTTTACTTTCCCCGGTTTGGTTCCAAAATAGTGGAGTTCTGCACTTTCTCCCATACAAAGCCTCAAAGGGTGACATTTTCATACTAGCCTGATAGCTGTTGTTATAGGAGAACTCCGCATACGGTAAATTCTTATCCCAACTCCTATTGTTCTTGAGCGCACACGCTCTCAACATGTCCTCAAGGATCTGATTGGTTCTTTCGGTCTGTCCGTCAGTCTGGGGATGACAAGCAGAACTAATATTCAGATGAGTCCCCATGGTTTCATGCAACTTCTGCCAGAACCTTGAGGTGAACTGTGTCCCTCGATCTGACACTATCTTCTTTGGCACTCCATGGAAACACACGATCCTTGACATGTATAATTCTACCAATTTGGATCCGCTGTAGCTTTCTTTCACAGGGATGAAATGAGCTACCTTGGTTAGCCTGTCAATGATGACCCATATCGAATAATATCCCGATTGGGTCCTAGGCAGTCCTACTATGAAATCCATACCGATTTCTTCCTATTTCCATTCAGGCTCTTTGAGTGGTTGCAATAATCCTGCGGGTCGTTGATGTTTCGCTTTCACCAACTGACATGTGTCACATAGGGCAACATGTTTCGTGACATCTCGCTTCATTCCATACCACCAATACCTGCTCTTGAGGTCATGATACATCTTAGTACTTCCAGGATGAATGGAATAGTCAGAATCATGAGCCTCCTTCAAAATCAATTCATGGATCTCCTTCACTTCAGGCACACAGATTCTTTTCCCGTGCCACACCGTACCTTGTTCATCCTCTCTGAAACCAGGGGCTTTATTATCCTTGATGAGCTCTCTGATTTCTTGTATCTTCTCATCAATCTTTTGACCGTTGCGTATATCTTGCTCTAATGTGGAGTCCACTTCCATGGCGATGGCCTCACAACTATTCACCAGACATAGATTGAGTTTTATAACCTCTTCCTTCAATTCTGTAGGCATGTCCTTTAAGCTCAACCTATTGACCTGCACCTTCCGACTTAAAGTATCTGCCACGACGTTCGCTTTCCCAGGATGATAGTGGATGCCCACATCAAAGTCGTTGGTTAGCTCTAACCATCTCCTTTGTTTGAGGTTGAGATCTGGCTGTGTGAAAATATACTTTAAGCTCTTATGATCCGTATATATCTCTGTCCTCTTTTATACCTACCTTGTTGTAAGCTACATGTCATACTTTCTGCACTTGCTAAGTACGTCATGTACTCACCCTTGCATTATCATAAATCATCGGCAACAGGAGAGGAGTACTTTGAAGAGCGTGTGGAATATTAGGCGTGAGATCCACAATCAACCTTGCCTGTGGAATATGGAGATGAAGCCGCTGCTGCCGTGTTTAGTTTGCTTCCTCAATAGTTTAGAAGACTTCTGCTGCTAGAATAGATTTAGTTAGAGACTTCCGCTGCAATAGAGATTGATGTAATAAAGAATTTTGAACCCTATTATTCGTGGTATTATTCTGAATTCAGTTTGTGGATTACATGTATATGTGTGATGAACATCCTGGGCACACATATGCATCAGTCCGGGTTCTGTGGTTTTTCCACAGAATGTGGGCGTCACACACCACTTTACTTAAAAGTTTGTGATTTCATCACCCGTCGGCGACTAAAAAGAACCTCCACTATACCAGTACACAACCATCGGTGTATGGCCAAGAGATCACAAAATAGCCTTTACAAAGGGGCTACTAGGATGTACGGACCCACTGAGGTTTCACTGGCAGGCTCGAATCTCCATTCTCCCACCCACGGGCCCCCTCTTGTGCCATGCAGTTCCCAGGGAAGTCCCTCTTGACTCCCATTCCCCACGCCATCCAACGGTCCATAACAAGCTAGCAACACACCTAATTAGTCAGCTAAGCCACACCCATATTTGGCCTTGTGGTGGCACTGTTTTCCTAGCATGTGCTCGCATGAACCGGTCCTTAGATCTACGGCCAGTAAACCACCATCTGATTCAGCAACATCCACGAACTAATATTGCCTAGATCTCCCCGATTCCATGCTCATTAACATCATCAAGTTCTCATCATCATTATTCATATGAGTGCAGTAGCTAACCATGTTTTAATTAAGCTTACCGTATCCCGTAAAGTAATCGAAGCAAAAAGGAAAAACGACCATACCCGACTCATCAACTTTCCCGGTGACAAGGATGGTTAACAAGACTAGTAAACTCCTATAAAAGGGTGTCCCATCAAGTTGACTCAAGCATATGAGTTTTCGCAAGCAAAACAGTTCAAAACATAGGATCAATATAGTCAAGGGGCACTTGCCTTGCTCCCGTGGTTCGTGTTGCTCAAGCGTCTCAAAGTCTTGGTGCTATAGTTCCTCGTAGATGGCGTCTTGAGCTCGTCCTTCTACTTATGACCACACACATACAAAATTTACAGCAATCAATCATCATGCACAAACTTTACTCAAGATGCAACGGGATAGATGAATGCAAATCCTATAGTGCAGTTTCATAAAACCAGTTTGTACGTGTTCTTGCATGTTTTAATGGGCTTTCATGGGGTTTCATGATGAACAAGGGTGTAGGGATCAAGTGTGGATGTGGTGATGATCTTGACACAATATGTATATCAATTCCACCGTCAAAAATTGACCAAAACATGATTTGTCCATACGCCAAAAGTTTCTGCTCGAAGGGGCGAAGAAAACGGATGCGTAGAAACAGAGGCGATGTCGTAAAAGGGGTAATCAAGACCTACCTCACTTCCTCCTTGCGGCAGGACTTCCCTCCTAGCAATGGCAGCAGCGGGGATTTTTCTGTGGAGAATTAGGATAGGGCGGAACGTCGGGCTTCTTCTCCGGCGACGATGAGGCGTGACGGGGCTCAACAGCGGGGCTCGACGGTGGCCAAACTCCGGCAAGGGGGGGCTCGGCGACTTTGGCAGATGAGGGGGCAACTCGGCGAGTTGGGGGGCAGGGGGCGGCGGCCAAAAGGAATAGGCGGGGCGGCTGGGGGTTGTATTTTTAAGGGGGAAAAAGAGAGTGCTTGAGGTGGAAACATAGAGTCCTAGCAAGATGGGACTCAACCAAAGAGTCCTAGGGCTGGAAACAAAATTCCTAGCAAGATGGGACTCAACCAAAGAGTCCTAGAGGTGGGGAATAGGGTTTTCCCCCTCAAGGTTACGGCCAGGGGGTCTCCCCCCTAATCGGTGCGGCCAATTTGGGGGAAAATTACCCCTATGGGAATTTTGGGGAATTTGAGGAAATTTGGGGATGGCTCAATTTAGCTATCTTATTTCCATTTCTCTCCATTTATATGTTCCTTTCTCCATTTCTATATTCATTTCTCCATTTCTATGGTTCTTTTCTCCATTTCTATGGTTATTTCTTTATTTCTATGATTCTTTCTCCATTTCCATTTCTTTTTAAATGCTTCTCTACATGAAAAATGTATGCAATGCATGGTAGTGAAATTGAGGGTGTTACATTAACCGTCATGAAACGAATAATTACACTCAATTTTATAATAAATTTCAACTAAATAATAAAATTAAACAAATAATTAACAAATGAACACACTAAATAATAAACAAATACAATTTACAACTAAATAATCAAATAACTCAACTAATTATTTACGACGGTTATAAACCCATTATTTACGACGGCCGGTCCCAGGCCATCATAAATAACGTGGTATTTACGACGGCCAGGTTAATTATGACGGCCTTAGGGTCAGCCTCGTAAGTAAGTCCCAATTTACGACAGCCACATCCGGCCATCGTAAATAACATTGTGTATGACGGCTAACCCTAAGGCCGTCGTAAATTAGTTTAGCCCTCGTAAATGGTGCTTTTTCCTGTAGTGTTATGAGTCGGGTTTAAATACTATTTCAGCCTGTTTACGTGAAGTATATAATTAAAGTTGGTTACAAATCAGGCTTCTCTTCAGCCGCCCATTAAGCGCCGCCACGCGCCGGCCACCCATGCACTGCGGAGCGCCATTTTATTAGTCAGCATCCGGACCCCCTTGTACCAAATCACTCCATTTTAGGCTTGAATCTTAGCTCCCCTTGATGTGGTTCGATTATTGGAGTTTCAATTTGTTTTAGTGTAGAAGATCGTGGGTTTCTATGTTTCATCTTTGTGCACTGGGACGCCCTCAATTCTGTGGAAAACCACGGAACCGAGAACTGATGCATATGTGTGCCCAGGATGTTCATCACACATATACACATCATCCACAAACTGAATTTCAGAATATATATGACCACGAATAACAGAGTTTATTACAATGTCTCACGAGTCTTGGACTCATGCTCACAGCGGAAGTCTTAATCTAACAGCGGAAGTCTTTATTCGAGCAGCGGAAGTCTTCTAACTAAAGCGGAAACAATCTAAGCAGCAGCTCCATCTCTACTTCATCCCCACAGGCAAGGTTGAGGACAGATTACACGCCTAATGCTCCACTTGGTCTTCATAGTAATCTTCTCCTGTTGCTGATGACGAAATAATAATGCAAGTTTGAGTACAATGATGTACTCAGCAAGTGCGGAAAAATATGATATGTAGCTCACAACAAGGTAGGTATCAAAAGGCTCATTGCAGAAAGCAAAGTTATTTATCAAAACCACGATAAAACAACAACTTATCTTTAAGTGAATGTAATCCCAACATGTATTAAAATACCGATCATACCTCCATTATGTTCGTTACCTTCCATGTCCCATCCAGACATTAATCAACCTCATTCTTGCTCACGAATACCTCCTCGTATTCGCTACCATCTCACGAATACCATCTCGTATTCGCTACCATTTCATCTCATAAACAACTTCGTCTCACACCAAGACCAACCTCGTTGCCATGACTCAACAGTCATGCAACCCATCTTATCACCCGGACTCAACAGTCCTGAAAACAAAACCAAAACCAAACCATAACCAAAACCATCCAAAGTCATCCCAAAATAACCATCCAACTAATCATGGAAGTTGGCCAGGTGCTCGTGACCGTAAGCTCAGCTATCATGATAGTTTTAGACTCTGCAGAGTTTGCACCTCTTTACCCACAAGTTTGTGATTTCGTCACCCGTCGGCAACTGCAGAACCTCCATTATACCAGTACACAACCATCGGTGTATGGCCAAGAGATCACAAAATAGCCTTTACAAATGGGTTACTAGATGTATGGACTCACTAAGGTTTCACCGGCAGGCTAGAATCTCCCATTCTCCCACCCACGGGCCCCCTCTTGTGCCATGCAGTTCCCAGGGCAGTCCTCACTCGACTCCCATTCCCCGCACCTTCCACGGTCCATAACAATCTAGCAACTTACCTAATTAGTCAGCTAAGACGGACCCATACTTGGCCTTGTGGTGGCACTGTTATCCTGTCATGTGCTCGCATGAACCGGTCCTTAGATCTACGGCAAGTAAACCACCATATCATGCTACCTCATTCACAAACCCAGTCTTGCCTAGATCTCCCTCCGATCCATGTTCATTAACAACATCAGTTTCTCATTATCGTTACGAGTGCAGTTAGCTAGACACATCTATCTTGCTTCCCAATCCCATGGACTCAGCGAAGCTTAAAAAGTGAAACCATACCCGACTCATAAACTTCCCTGGCAACAAGGGTGGTTTAACCAAAACTAGCAAACTCATATAAAAGGGTTTCCCATCATTTGTGACTCAGCACACACACCTTTTTGCAAAACAAAACAGTTTCTCAAAACATAGGATCAGTATGGTCCAGGGGCACTTGCCTTGTTCTTGCGGTTCCGGTTGCTCTTGGATCTCGAAACCTTGTTGTTGCAGCTCGTCGTAGACAGCTCCCTGAGCTTGCCCTTCTATACAGGATCACGCACATACAAGATTCATAACAATCAATATCATGCACAAACTTTAACCAGATGTGATGATACATATGCATGCTATCCTATAATAAGTTTTATTAGATCGGTTTGTACGTGTTCTCGCATGGCTTGCATGGTTTTACGATGAACAGAGGTGTTCGGATCAAATGTGGACGTGGCGATGATCTTGTATTTAGATCAACCCGATCAACAAGTGATCTGTCCACGAGAAAGCTTCTGTTCGAAAGGACTCGAAGAACAGATGCAAAGACAACACGATAATGTCGTAAGGTGATATTGGAGACCTACCTTACGTTCTTCTTGGTCTCGGGGTCCTTCTCTGATCAGACAGATCGTTGGGGCTCTCTTCCGGCGATCTTCCTCGACTGAACTCCGGCAATGGGCTTACTCATCGAGTTGGGGCTAGGGCTCTAAGTCGTCCGCTCAGGAGTTGGAAAAGAAGTTTGTGGTCTCGGCCAGAGTTCTGGTTCTATTTATAATCGGGAGAAGAAGAGTACTAATCTGATTGTATTTCGAATAAGAGTCCTATTCAGATTGTTGTTGAATCTTAACAACTTATTTTTAGTCGATTTTGTGCGGTAACATTGTGGAATTCAGGTCGGTTTCTTCTCCGTACCGATATTTCCACGCGTACAGAATCCAAAAACCACTCCAGAACTCGTTACCTCCGCGGTGATGAGCTCCAGAAGCTTCACGTGTCCACCGGGGCCTGATCTCCCCTTTTCCTCAGAGACGAGCTCCGGTTGTGCCCCGTGTCAAGCGAGCGAGACCTCCCTCCCCTTCGGAGGTGAGCTCCACGTGCGCCACGTATCCTAGCGGTCGGGACCTCCTCTCTATTCGGAGGTGGCTCCGCGCACGCCACGTGTCAGTGCCAGATCTTCCCTCTCTTCGGAGGTGGCTCCGGGTGTGCCACGTATCCATTCTGGACCTCCCTCTCTTCGGAGGTGAGCTCCGTGAATGCCACGCATCAAGTAGCGCCGGACTCCCTTTTTCCTCAGAGACGAGCTCCGAGGTTGACAAGTGTCCAACAGTGTCGGACCTCCCGGAGATAAGCTCCGGTGGCGACACGTGTCCAATAGAGCCGGACCTCTCAGAGGTGAGCTCCGAGATCGACACGTATCCCGCGCGACTGGTCCTCTGATATCTATGGTGACTAGCTCTGAAGGTGACAAGTGTCCTGCGGAACTGCCTTCACTTCTCCGCATAGGCTAGCTCCGGGGACAACACGTGTCCCGCGGGGTCGGACCTCTCCCCCTTTGCGGAGATGAGCTCCGAACACGCCACGTGGCCAGCAAGCCGCGGGAGCTGTCTTTGGCGCTCTCCGTACACTGGAAATTTGCTTCTTTTGGCTAACTTCTTTGATTCTTTCTCTGTTCCCACTTCTTTTAAAATGTTTTCTCTACATGAAACATGAATACATGCAGAAACCAAAAATAAGGGTGTCACAAATCTACCCCCTTAAATTGAATCTCGTCCTCGAGATTCGTTAGTAGAGAATAGATGAGGGAATTCTGCCTTGATGTCTTCTTCACGCTCCCATGTGGCTTCAGCTTCGGTGTGATGGCTCCATTGTACCTTGCACCATCGGATTACTTTGTTCCTTGTGACCCTTTCCCTTACGTCCAAAATTCGGACAGGGTGCTCCGCATAAGTCAGGTCCTCTTGAAGTTCAAGCTCTTCCATTGGTACTTGCTCCTCTGGTACTCTCAAGCACTTCTTGAGCTGGGATACATGAAACACATCATGTACGTCATAGAGGTGCGTTGGGAGCTCTAGTTGATAGGCTACTTCTCCTCGCTTGTCCAAAATCTTAAATGGTCCGATGTAGCGAGGTGCTAGCTTGCCTTTGACGTTGAAACGTCGTTGGCCACGGATAGGTGATACCTTAAGGTATACGAAGTCTCCTACTTCGAAAATCAACTTCCTTTGCCTATTGTCCGCTTAGCCTTTCTGTCGTGACTGAGCAGCCTTTAAGTTCTCCCGTATCGTTTGGACTTTCTTTTCAGCTTCTTGTAGCACTTCGGGTCCAAACACCTGGTTCTCTCCGGTGTCGTTCCAAAACAGCAGCGTTCTACACTGTCTACCATACAATGCTTCGAAAGGCGACATCTTGAAGCTAGCTTGATAGCTGTTGTTATAGGAGAATTCGGCGTATGGTAAACTCCTATCCCAACTACGCCCACGTTTCAAGGCGCAAGCTCTCAACATGTCCTCCAAAATTTGGTTTGTCCTTTCGGTTTGTCCATCGGTTTGTGGGTGATAGTCGGAGCTAAAATCCAGTCATGTACCCATAGCTTTCTGCAGCCTCCTCCAGAATCTAGAGGTAAACTGAGAACCTCGATCAGAGACTATCCTCCTCGGGACTCCATGGCGCCACACGATCTGCTCCATGTACAACACGGCTAATTGTGCAACATTGTACTTGGCCCTTACAGGGAGAAAATGGGCTGTTTTCGTCAATCGGTCCATGATAACCCAGATGGAGTCATAACCCGACTGATTACGTGGCAATCCGACGATGAAGTCCATACTGATGTCCTCCCACTTCCACTAGGGTACCTTCAAGGGTTGCAACAATCCAGCGGGTCTCTGATGTTCGGCCTTCACCCGTTGGCATGTGTCGCATAGGGCAATGTATTCGTCTATATCCCCTTTTCATACCGTCCCACCAATAACAAGTCTTCAAGTCCTTGTACATTTTGGTACTTCCGGGATGTATGGAATAGGGTGAATCATGTGCTTCTTTTAATATCATGTCACAGAGGTGCTTCACGTTAGGCACGCAAATCCTTTTTCCTAGCCAAAGCGTAACCTTCTCATCTTCTTTCAAATCCTTCTTTATTCCTTGTCGGATCCTTTCCTTGATCTCCTTGATCTCCTCATCCGTTGCTTGGCCATCTCTTATCTCTTGCTCCAATGAAGAGTGGATCTCCATCACTTCCATCTTGTTCAAGAATCCAAGGTGTAACCGTTCAAACTCCTTACGTCGTTCGGGTGGTAGCTCTCGAACCGTAAGTTGGTGACATGCTCCCTTCCGGCTCAATGCATCAGCTACTACATTGGCCCTTCCAGGGTGGTAGTTGATTCCAACATCATAATCCTTGATGAGTTCCAACCATCGATGTTGCTTCAAATTCAGGTCCGTTTGTGTAAATATTTACTTGAGGCTTTTATGATCCGTATAGATCTCACATCGATGACCAAGGATATAATGTCTCCAAATCTTCAATGCATGCACTACTACTTCTAGCTCCAAGTCATGTGTAGGATAACTAAGCTCGTGCTTCTTTAATTGTCGTGAGGCATATGCTGCCACTTGTCCTTCTTGCATGAGCACACATCCAATCCCTTGTCGGGATGCGTCACAATATATGTCAAAGCTCTTGCTTACGTCTGGCAATACCGAAACCGGCGCTGTGGTTAGCCTTTTCTTGTGTTCCTCAAAACTTTTTTGGCATGCTGGTGTCCATTGGAAGGCTTTTCCCTTCGTTAGCAACTCCATCATAGGCTTTTTTATCTTAGAGAAGTCCTTAATGAAGCGTCGGTAGTATCTAGCCATCCCAAGAAAACTCCGAATATGCCTCACATTTTGTGGTTGGTTCCACTTCAGAACATCTCCCACTTTTTTGGGATCAACCGATACCCCTTCCTCGCAGATAATGTGGCCTAGGAACGATATTTCCTTTAGCCAAAATTGACACTTGTTAAGCTTGGCATACAATTGATGCTCACGCATTTTCTACAAGGTCAATTTCAAATGTTCTTCATGCTCCTACTCACTTTTGGAATACACCATAATGTCGTCGATGAAAACCACGACGAACTTATCCAAGTACTCCATGAAAACCTTGTTCATAAGGTATATGAAGTATGCGGGTGAATTTGTTAACCCAAATGACATGACGGTATATTCATGCGAACCATACCGTGTTCAAAAGGCAGTCTTGGGTATATCGGAGGGCTTTATCTTCAGTTAAGTATCCCGACCGAAGATCAATCTTTGAGAACACTCGGACTCCTTTCATTTGGTCGAATAGGTCCTCTATACGGGGCAGAGGATATTTGTTTTTGATTGTTACCTCATTGAGAGACCTATAGTCCATGCACATCCTTTAGGCCCCATCCTTCTTGTCCACGAAGAGCACATGAGCTCCCCATGGTGACGAGCTTGGACGTATAAAATCCTTCTCCAACTGCTCCTGAATGCTTCTTGAGTTCTACCAGTTCATTGACGGGCATCCTATAGGGTCTCTTTGCTATGGGTGCAGTTCCGGGTACCAAATCAATGGCAAACTCGATGTCCCGATCAGGTGGCATACCTGTAAGCTCCTCTCGAAACACGTCCGAGAATTCTTGAACAACTGGAATGCTGTCCAACGTTGCTCCTTCGACATGGTTCAAGATTGCATTTTCGGTTGTTTGTTGGGCTGACTCAAACTCGACACGAATACCGTGCTCATTTGTCAACTGCACGCTTTTTTCAGCACATTGGATTACCCCGTTGTGCTTGCAACCAATCCATCCCGAGTATTATGTAAATCCCTTGGGAATCCAAGACAATGAGGTTGGCTAGGAAGTCTACCCCCCTTATTTTAAGGCTTACTTTCGGACATACTATATTAGTCATCATCTCTCCACCGGGAGAATTAACTAACATAGCGCATTTTAAGTGTGATATGGGTAGATTATGCTTGGCAACATACTTGGATGATATGAAGGAATGTGATGCTCCAGAATCAAATAAGATGGTGGCTGGGTTGGAGTTGGCAAGGAACATACCAATTACGACGTCCTCAGCCTGTTGTGCTTCCTCAGCAGAGACATGGTTCACGTTGCCGCGAGCATAGTTCTGCTGTCCACGGTGATGAGGACATCACAACAGTGGATACTCACATTGATATACAAGGACCAATCACAAGAGGACGAGCACGGTTACTAAATCAGCAGGTGAACTCGTTCCTAACTTCCTACCCATGTGATTTTGAGAATGAATTGCTATTAAATGATTTAATTATTATTAGGAACCATGGACATGATCAACAAGTAAAGGGAGGAGGATTTGGGGACGCGGAGAATCAGATGGGACGTCCACAAGTTGATGGAAACAGTCACCAACTCGGACTCGAGTTCAACTCGGAGTCCAGGAGCAGTACATCTTAAAACGGACGCCCAGGATGCATATGGACTCAATTTTTGACGTTCTACATATGCATGGAAAGATGAGAAGATAAACTTTCCAATGGTTCTGGTCCCACATTAAAATTCGCCCGGAGTCATTGGAAGTTGTCGAAACAAGTTGAATTCAGAATTCTGTCCGGTGTTGCACCACCGTATTGGGCTTTTGGGCCTTGTATCCCGTATGAGTCCATTAGAGACGCGTCTAAGGGTCTTATGGTCGAACCCTAGCCTTTAAATACTGCAGCCGCCAGACATATTTGGTGGGTTTTGCTTAGATTAAACACTTTCGCCATTCTACGGTTTGTGAGACCCCAATTTCGCAATTTCAGATTGCATCTTCGTCGTTCTTGCTTGTGTTCTCGGTTGCACCTGCAGGGATAGCCTTCCTGGCAAGGTCAAGCGTGTGAAGCACGGTTGATAACCAACGGAGCAGTGGTGTAGTGATTGCAGGGGTGTTCGGGTCTGCTCGAGTTCCTCGGATCATCAACGTCGAGATCTCAACTTCAATCGACCTACCTTTCGGAAGATCGGGCCTATACAACTCATCACACGGTTTCCTTGATTGTCCCCTCCGTTCGGTCATGGGTTCTGCTCGGGCACATTGCCTTGCTGTCCAGGGCCTCTCCTCGGGCACTGTCTCATGAAGTGTCCTATTTCCCCGCATGCAAAGCATGCTCTGTTGCCTATGGCAGCAGGTACGTTGGAGCAGAGGTTTTGAACAGGAGCGCCCATGTTGGGTCGGGGCACAGGAGGCAAAGGCACACGAGGTGCTTGTGCAACGGGTCATTGCTGTGGTGGCTGACTAGGGCGGTATGCAGGAGCGGTCGATCCATACTGCGGTGTGGCCGAGGGCATGTATCGAGGTTGTACGTTGCTCCCTTGGGGCTGGTATGGTATTTTCCTCTTGCACTCTTGCTCGATCTCTCGGATCTTGCTTTCAACCACTATAGCCTTGTCAACCAGCTTTTGGAAACTCGCGTAGTCATTGTTGAGGAGCTGAACCTGAATCTCATTGTTCAACCCTCTCATGAACAGGTATTGCTTCCTCTGGTCTGGGTTGACATCTTCGGGGGCATACCGGGACAGTTGTGAACTTGTTGAGATACTCATTCACGCTTCTCTGTCCTTGGCGGAGACCTTCAAACTCCTGTCTCTTGAGCATCATTACACCAGCAGGGATGTAATGAGAGTGGAAACTCTCCTTGAACTCAGTCCAAGTGATCGTCTCCAGGTCGACATGAGCGTTGCATAGGGCATCCCACCAGTCAGCTGCAGCTCCCATGAGTTGGTGCGACGCAAAAAGAACCTTCTCTCGGTCATTGCACTGCACTATGGCAAGTTTCTTCTCCATGGATTTCAACTATTCGTCAGCCTCCATGGGATCGTTAGCTTGAGCAAAGGTGGGTGGTCGAGTCCTCATGAACTCTCCCAGTCTGTTATGAGCCGGCGGTGGTGGTGACGGTGGTGCGGAACGGGGTTGTTGTTGTTGGCCTGCAACTGACCCAAAGTTTAGATCATAGTTTGCATAAGTTGATTCTGCATGGCCATCAACCGTTCCAGGTTGTTCTCACCAGCTCCGGGGTTAACAGGAACTTCATCGTGGCCATCCTCTTGGTTTTCACGGATGTTCCTTCGGCCAGCGTTTCCTCTCACCATCTGTGAGAGAGAACAAAATAGAATAGAAGGTTAGGTAGATCCCCTCAACTATATGCATCAAGATGGATTGGACTATATATATTAGCCCATATGAGGATGTGAACAAGTGCTGAAGCATCTCACTCCTCTTTCTACTTATGTGTGGATATGGACAACGTCTTGAGACGTCCCATAACTCACACTAAGCACACAATCACATACAATCATCACAAGGGCTCACACAACTCCTATTCAAGACTTGTTCAATGGGGGTCCTATATGGCTTAGGGTGTTGCCAATCTGTGTTTCAACTATGGCCTTTCCTAGGCTTGCATCCTATGTCAAGGCAGTTTCAAGGCCAATCTATGCATCCTAGGCTTGCATCCTATGGTCAGCGTGGCTTAGCTACCAATCTGTGTCGGATACCAATCTATGATCTATCTAAGCGTGTAACCTACCGTCAACCAGTGGCTCTGATACCAATCTGTGAGCCCTCAATTCAGTGGAAAACCACGAAACTGAGAACTGATGCATATGTGTGCCCAGGATGTTCATCACACATATACACATCATCTAAAAACTGAATTTCAGAATATATATGACCACGAATAACAGAGTTTATTACAATGTCTCATGAGTCTTGGACTCAGATCACAGCGGAAGTCTTAATCTAACAGCGGAAGTCTTTATTCTAGCAGCGTAAGTCTTCTAACTAAAGCGGAAACAATCTAAGCAGCAACTCCATCTCTACTTCATCCCACAGGCAAGGTTGAGGACAGACTACACGCCTAATGCTCCACTTGGTCTTCATAGTAATCTTCTCCTGTTGCTGATGACGAAATAATAATGCAAGTTTGAGTACAATGATGTACTCAGCAAGTGCGGGAAAATATGATATGTAGCTCACAACAAGGTAGGTATCAAAAGGCTCATTGCAGAAAGCAAAGTTATTTATCAAATCCACGATAAAACATCAACTTATCTTTAAGTGAATGTAATCCCAACATGTATTAAAATACCGATCATACCTCCATTATGTTCATTACCTTCCATGTCCCATCCAGACATTAATCAACCTCATTCTTGCTCACGAATACCTCCTCATATTCGCTACCATCTCACGAATACCATCTCGTATTTGCTACCATTTCATCTCATAAGCAACTTCATCTCACACCGAGACCAACCTCGTTGCACTGACTCAACAGTCATGCAACCCATCTTATCACCCGGACTCAACAGTCTCGAAAACAAAACCAAAACAAAACCATAACCAAAACCATCCAATGTCATCCCAAAATAACCATCCAACTAATCATGGAAGTTTGCCAGGCGCTCGTGACCGTATGCTCAGCTATCATGATAGTTTTAGACTCTGCAGAGTTTGCACCTCTTTGCCCAAAAGTTTGTGATTTTGTCACCCGTCGGCGACTGCAGAACCTCCATTATACCAGTACACAACCGTCGGTGTATGGCCAAGAGATCACAAAATAGCCTTTACAAAGGGGTTACTAGATGTATGGACTCACTAAGGTTTCACCGGCAGGCTAGAATCTCCCATTCTCCCACCCACAGGCCCCCTCTTGTGCCATGCAGTTCCCAGTGCAGTCCTCACTTGACTCCTATTCCCCCCGCCTTCCACAGTCCATAACAATCTAGCAACTTACCTAATTAGTCAGCTAAGCCGCACCCATACTTGGCCTTGTGGTGGCACTGTTATCCTAGCATGTGCTCGCATGAACCGGTCCTTAGATCTACGGCAAATAAACCACCATATCATGCTACCTCATTCACAAACCCAGTCTTGCCTAGATCTCCCTCTGATCCATGTTCATTAACAACATCAATTTCTCATTATCGTTACGAGTGCAGTCAGCTAGACACATCTGTCTCGCTTCCCAATCCCATGGACTCAGCGAAGCTTAAAAGTCAAACCATACCCGACTCATAAACTTCCCTGGCGACAAGGGTGGTTTAACCAAAACTAGTAAACTCCTATAAAAGGGTTTCCCATCATGTTGACTCAGCACACACACCTTTTTGCAAAACAAAACAGTTTCCCAAAACATAGGATCAATATGGTCAAGGGGCCTTGCCTTGTTCTTGCGTTTCCGGTTGCTCTTGGATCTCGAAACCTTGTTGTTGCAGCTCGTCGTAGACAGCTCCCTGTGCTTGTCCTTCTATACAGGATCACACACATACAAGATTCATAACAATCAATATCATGCACAAACTTTAACCAGATGTGATGATACATATGCATGCTATCCTATAATCAGTTTTATTAGATCGGTTTGTACGTGTTCTCGCATGGCTTGCATGGTTTTACGATGAACAGAGGTGTTCGGATCAAATGTGGACGTGGCGATGATCTTGTCTTTAGATCAACCCGATCAACAAGTGATCTGTCCACGAGAAAGCTTCTTTTCGAAAGGAATAAAAGAACAGATGCAAAGAAAACACGATGATGTCGTAAGGTGATATTGGAGACCTACCTTACGTTCTTCTTGGTCTCGGGATCCTTCTCTGATCAGACAGATCGTTGGGGCTCTCTTCCGGCGATCTTCCTCGATTGAACTCCGGCGATGGGCTTACTCGGCGAGTTGGGGCTAGGGCTCTAAGTCGTCGGCTCAGGAGTTGGAAAAGAAGTTCATGGTTTCGGCCAAAGGTTCTGATTCTATTTATAATCAGGAGAAGAAGAGTCCTAATCTGATTGTATTACGAATAAGAGTCCTATTCAGATCGTCATTGAATATTAACAACTTATCTTTAGTTGATTTGGTGCGGTAACTTTGTAGAATTCAGGTCGGTTTCTTCTCCGTACCGATATTTCCACGCGTACAGAATCCAAAAACCGCTCCCGAACTCGTTACCTCTGCAGTGATGAGCTCCGGAAGCTTCACGTGTCCACCGGGGCCTGGTCTCCCTTTTTACGCAGAGACGAGTTCCGGTTGTGCCGCGTGTCAAGCGAGCGAGACCTCCCTCCCCTTCAGAGGTGAGCTCCGCGTGCGCCACGTATCCTAGCGGTCAGGACCTCCTCTCTATTCGGAGGTGGCTCCGCGCACGCCACGTGTCAGTGCCAGATCTTGCCTCTCTTCGGAGGTGGCTCCGGGTGTGCCACGTATCCATTCCGGACCTCCCTCTCTTTGGAGGTGAGCTCCGTGAATGCCACGCGTCGAGTAGCGCCGGACTCCCTTTTTGCTCAGAGACCAGCTCCGAGGTTGACATATGTCCAACAGTGTCGGACCTCCCGGAGATAAGCTCCGGTGGCGACACGTGTCCAATAGAGCCGGACCTCTTAGAGGTGAGCTCCGAGATCGACACGTATCCCACGCGACTGGATCTCTGATTTCCGTGGTGACTAGCTCCGAAGATGACATGTGTCCTGTGGAACTGCCTTCGCTTCTCCGCATAGGCTAGCTCCGGGGGCAACACGTGTCCCGTGGGGTCGGACCTCTCCCCCTTTGCAGAGATGAGCTCCGAACACGCCACGTGGCCAGCAAGCCGCGGGAGTTGTCTTCGGCGCTCTCTGTACAGTGGAAATTTGCTTCTTTTGGCTAACTTCTTTGATTCTTGCTCTGTTCTCACTTCTTTTAAAATGTTTTCTCTACATGAAACATGAATACATACAGAAACCAAAAATGAGGGTGTCACATGCACGGTGGCTACATAATACAGGGAATTAAGTGTGGAATACCCTTTTTTTGCAACGGTGAGGCATGTACTAAGTGATTATTGTATCCCATACCTTGATTTTTGTTGTCTGTGTTTATTCCATTGGTACAATGATAATGTGTTGATTATGTTTGATACTCCCTCTGTTTCAAAATAAATGATGTTTAGGACATCTAATTTATTTTAAATTGAACTATATTTTTTTTGTCCTAAATGCTATTTATTTCAGAATGGAGGGAGTATGTTCTAATTAATTAATCTATTCATATATATTGGCTGCATTTTGGTGGTGAGCTTCTTGTTAAAGCTAATAAATATTGCTAATAAGCTCGTGATACAAATCTTTAGAACAACAGAATTTCTTACCTCGTTATAGATTCATCAGAATATTTTAGTTAAAATATTAATGTCAAAGTTAAATTGTATCTCAACATAGGTCTGAACTTCATTTTAACATCTATGGCAAAGCAGTGCAGTGAAAAATATTTTCTTGCTGCTACAATACATACAGTTCAATCTGTTTAGACACCATTTAAACCCCGTCTAAACGGTAAATTAGCCTCCACTTAGACACCGTTCACCATATAGTATAACACTACTAAAAACTCTGCTTGGGTCCATTCGATGCTATAGGTAAGCTCGAATTCGGCTCGGCTGAAACTCGTATATTCTCAAGTTCGAGTTTGGTAAGGCTTGTTTAAACAGTCTAGCTTGGCTGAACCTCATAGAACTTGAGTCCGAGCTCCACATGCTTGTTTAAACATTAACAACAAGCAATAGTCAGAGAATAAGTAATACTCAGCTCCCTAAAAGGGCGTACCCAGTGCCGAAGACTCCCACACATGTGGGGTCTGGGGAAGGGTTATTTCTAGACAGCCTTACCCCTGCTTTTGCAGAGGCTGGTTCGAACCCAAGACCTCAACATACAACCAGCGTTAAATACTTCGAAACGGAGTGAGGAACAAGTAATATCTAGAAAACTTCAACAACAAGCAACATCTTTAACAACTAAATCACCTTCACAGTGCGTAGGTGAGTAGTGGGTAGGAATAAACAAGACGGAACAACTAAAAAATTTGATAGACCAATGATATACGGGACATGCCAAGCTTTTTGAGCTCGAACTCTTCAAAGTCGCAATTTTTAAATTAGACCCGAGTTTAGTTCGTTTATCTTTCAAGCCGAGTTTAAATTGAGCTTTTATCAAGCCAACTGGGTTAGCAAAGAGCCTCAAACTTTATTAACAGCTCTATCTACAGTGGGCTCGTTACCCCTGTTACGGAGAGCTCCATCCCTCCGTTTGATAATTGGATGCTTGGAGCGTACACAGCGGTCTGATTTGTTTTACCAGGTCTATGATTACATAAATCACCAGGATTCAGAAGGGGACGTTTCAACGATGCAATGGGGTAGATGAATGCAAATCCTATAGTGCAGTTTCATTAATCCAGTTTGTACGTGTTTTTGCATGTTTTAACGGGCTTTCATGGGGTTTTATGATGAACAAGGGTGCTGGGATGAAGTGTGGACGTGGTGATGATCTTGACTCAAGATCTAGATCAGTTCTACCATCAAAAATCGATCAAAAAAAGATCTGTGCACACGTAAAAGTTTCTGTTCAAAGGGGCGAAGAAAACAGATGCGTAGAAACAGCGGCGACGTCGTAAGATGGGTAATGGAGGCCTACCTCACTTCCACCTTGGTGGCAGGGCCTTCCTTCTAGAAATGACAGCAGCGGGACGTTTTTCTATGGATGATTAGGGCAGGATAGATTGTCGGTTCTTTTCCGGTGACGGCGAGGTGTGACGGGGCTCGTCGGCGGGGCTCGATGACGGGGCTCAATGATGGGGCTCGATGGCGGGGCTCGACGGAGGGGCTCACCCGCGGAGCTCACCGGCGACCGAACTCCGGCAAGGTGGGCAACTCGGCGAGTTGGGGGGGGCTAGGGCCTCCAAGTCGCCGACTTGGGGGGGGGGGAGAGTGGAGGGGGGGCTGCGGCCAAAAAGGGGGGGGGTTTGTGTTCTATTTATAAGGGGGGGGGGGAGAATCCTACTCCAAATGGAGCTAAATCCTAACAAATATTTCCCCAATTGATTTGATGCGGCAGCAATGTGGTGGAAATTCCCCAAATGTGGGGAAAATTCCCCCTTTTTTGGGGGAATTGGGGAATTTGGAGGATTTGGGGAAAATTTGGGGAAATTGAAAATAGCTCATTTCAGCTATCTTTTTCCCATTCCTCACCATTTCTATGTCACTTACACCATTTCTACATTTCCCTCTCCATTTGTATGTCCCACTCACCATTTCTACATTGCCTTTCTCCATTTCTATGCCCCATTCTCCATTTCTATATGCCCTTCTCCATTTCTATGGTTCCTTCCTCCATTTCAATGGTTCTTTCTCCATTTCTATGGTTCTTTCTCCATTTCTATAGTTCTTTTTCCATTTCTATGGTTCCTTTCTCCATTTCTATGGTTCTTTTTCCATTTCTATAGTTCTTTCTCCATTTCTGTAGTTATTTCTCCATTTCTACTTCTTTTATAATGCTTCCCTACATGAGAAATGTATGCAATGCATGGAAATGAATTTTAGGGTGTTACATCATGTTTTGATCGATTTTTGACGGTGGAATTGATCTAGATCTTGTGCCAAGATCATCACCATGTCCACACTTGATCCCTACACCCTTGTTCATCATAAAACCCCATGAAATCCATTAAAACATGCAAGAACACGTACAAACTGGTTTTATAAACTGTGCTATAGGATTTGCATTCATCTACCCCATTACATCTTGAGTAAAGATTGTGCATGATGATTGATTGCTGTAAATTTTGTATGTGCGTGGTCGTGAATAGAAGGACAAGCTCAAGAAGCCGTCTATGAGGAACTACAGCACCAAGATTTCCAGACGCTTGAACAACACGAACCACTGGAGCAAGGCAAGTGCCCCTTGGCCATATTGATCCCATGTTTTGAAACTGGTTTGTTTGCGAAACGTGTATACTTCAGTCAACTTGATGTGACACCCTTTTTATAGGAGTTTACTAGTTTGTTTAACCATCCTTGTCGCCAGGAAAGTTGATGAGTCGGGTATGGTCATTTTTTCTTTTTGCTTTGCTTAATTTACGGGATACGGAAAGCTGAATTAAAACATGGTTAGCTACTGCACTCATATGAATAATGATGATGAGAACTTGATGATGTTCATGAGCATGGAATCGGGGAGATCTAGGCAAGCTTGGTTCATGGATGTTGCTGAATGAGATGGTTGTTTGCTTGCTGTAGATCTAAGAACCGGTTCATGCGAGCACATGCGAGAAAAACAGTGGCACCACAAGGCCAAATATGGGTGCATCTTAGCTGACTAATTAGGTGTGCTGCTAGCTTATTATGGACCTTTGGATGGCGCGGGTTATGGGAGTCGAGAGGGACTGCCCTGGGAACTGTGTGGCACAATAGGGGGCCCGTGGGTGGGAGAATGGAGATCCGAGCCTGCCGGTGAAACCTCAGTTGGTCCGTACATCCTAGTAGCCCCTTTGTAAAGGCTATTTTGTGATCTCTTGGCCATACACCGACGGTTGTGTATTGGTATAATGGAGGTTTCTCTAGTCGCAGACGGGTGTCACAAATTTGTACCAGAGCCACGTTGACAGTAGGACGCAAGCCTAGGTAGAATGGACACTCTAAAACATATAGGTGCACCCCTCTAAACTGCTATTTTCGAAAATTGCTTGCTGCTGCACTTTACTTGTCAATTCGGCCACCACAAAGTGCTATTTTTAGCCCCCCTTTTTCTCTTCTTTTGGACAGCAACACTTTTGATTTCTTGCTTCATTGCTTCTGATGTTTTGGAGCTATTCTCTTCTTCTCTAAGGTTTGTCACGTCCACCACCACGTGGGAGTGCACTTAACCCCATTGAGGTGTCCGATGGACCATATTGGGAGGAGGTGAAGATGGAACCTCATGATGAAGATGAAGTCAATAGCTCTGTGCATGAGGAAGAGGATCTGGAAGAGGTGGAACCATTCGAAGACGACATGGAGGATGATCCACAAGAACGGCATTGGTACGCACCTCAGGAGGAGTTTCACGCGGGCTGGCACCCCGTGGAGCCTCATGATGCTATGTGGGAAGGAGATGAATCTGAAGAGGAGCCACCCCTTACTGAGGCCAATAATGAAGGTGATGAATGGGCCAACCGTTCAGCTTAAGAATTCCGGTCCGACGGAATGGAAGGAGGACACGTATCCAAGGAGCTCAAAAAATTTCTAGATTGCTGCAGCTTATACCCGGAATATCTTCTCAAGAAAGTCTCTTGTCTCGGACATGAAGAGTGGAAGGCTGAGGTAACCATCCTATCTAACGGTAGGGTTGTCACTCGGCACTTCACACCCACATGGAGAGCTACAAGGGCAGAAGCTATTAATGATGCCCCATGGGATGCACTCACCGGACTGTGCTACGCCTTCCGTGAGCAGTTTGAGAACACTACTTTTGAGCTGCACCCGTATTGGAAGAGTGGTACAAGAGAGATCATTGGACCCCATCAAGGAGCTCTTTCCAACCCACAAGCTGCTGACAAGTCTCAGAGGTTGCTCGTGGAGTTAGGAAACCGCTATGCAAGCGCACAAAAAGAGATCCGTTACCTTCGCAAGAAGCTGTACTTCCTGGAAAAACAAGAGGAGACTCATGCCAACGCGGGAGAAAATGGAGCACCGGTGTCATCTATCCCTACATGGACTGCCCACTCACCATGGCGTGTGCCCATATATGGACCACCCCCGTCACACGGCGAGAACGGAACCGGTTCTCACGATTAAGTTTTGGTTTCCCATTGAATAAAGCTGTAATAGGAACGTTTAGATCGTAGTAAGTCAAATAAGAGTGGTGTGCTGAACTTTTGTGATGATTGCTTGTGTTGTGTGCTGGTGTGAGTTGTGGGACGCTTCGGCGAATGTCCACATCCACGCATAGTAGAGAGATGTGAGATGCTTCAGCACTTTTTCACATCCTCATATAGGCTGATATTGATAAAAGGTGTTGCTTAGTCTCATATACCTTGATGCACTTTTGTGATGATTGCTTGTGTTGTGTGCTGGTGTGAGTTGTGGGACGCTTCGGGGAATGTCCACATCCACACATAGTAGAGAGATGTGAGATGCTTCGGCACTTTTTCACATCCTCATATAGGCTGATATTGATAAAAGGTGTTGCTTAGTCTCATATACCTTGATGCATATAGTTGGGAAATCTCTTCTTTCAATTCTGAATTCTATTCCGAGAGTAAGCATTAAAATAAGGGAGGTAGAATTTCTTGCTAACCTTATCATCTTGGATTCCCAAGGGATTAACATAATACTTGGAATGGACTGGTTAAGCAAGCACAACAGAGTGATTCAATGTGCTCAGAGGATCGTGCAGGATACGAGTGAGCACGGTACTCGTATTGAGTTCGAGGCAGCCCAACCTACAACGGAAAAAGCAGTGCTGAACCACATAGAAGAAGCGACATTGGAAAGCATTCCGGTGGATCAAGAATATTTGGATGTGTTCCCAGAAGAACATCCAGGTATGCCACCTGACCGGGACATTGAATTCGCCATTGATTTAGTACCCGGAACTGCACCTGTAGCAAAGAGGCCGTATAGGATGCCTGCTAATGAACTAGTGGAGCTCAAGAAGCAAATTCAGGAGCAGCTAGATAAGGGTTTTATACGCCCAAGCTTGTCACCATGGGGAGCCCCCGTGCTCTTCGTAGATAAGAAATATCGGACCCAAAGGATGTGTGTGGACTATAGGTCTCTCAATGAGGTGATGATCAAGAATAAATACCCGCTGCCCCACATAGAGGACCTATTCGATCAAATGAAAGGTTCCCGAATTTTCTCCAAAATTGATCTTCGGTAGGGATACTTCCAGCTGAAGATTAAGCCCTCCGACATACCCAAGACTGCATTTCAAACACGGTATGTTTCGTATGAGTATACCGTTATGTCTTTTGGGTTGACGAATGCACCCACGTACTTTATGTACCTCATGAATAAGGTCTTCATGGAGTACTTGGACAAGTTCGTCGTGGTCTTCATTGACGACATCATGGTGTATTCAAAAAGCGAGGAAGAACACGAAGAACACTTGAGATTGACATTGCAGAAACTGCGAGAGCATCAATTATATGCTAAGTTAAGTAAGTGTCAATTTTGGCTAAAGGAGATATCATTCTTAGGCCACATCGTCTCCGAAGGAGGAGTATCGGTTTATCCTGGAAAAGTGAGAGTTGTTTTGAAGTGGAACCAACCATAGCATGTGAGGGATATTCAGAGTTTCCTTGGGATGGCTGGATACTACTGCCGGTTCATCAAGGATTTCTTCAAAATAGCGAAGCCTATGACGGAATTGCCCATGAAAGGAAAAGCATTTAAGTGGACACAAGCATGTCAAGACAGATTTGAGGAGCTAAAGAAGATATTAACAACAGCGCCGGTTTTGGTATTGCCAGACGTGAGCAAGAGTTTCGATATATATTGTGACGCATCAAGACAAGGGCATGGATGTGTGCTCTTGCAAGGAGGACAAGTGATTGCCTATGCATCGAGGCAATTAAAGAACCATGAGCTGAATTACCCCACACATGACTTGGAACATGCAGACGTGGTACATGCCTAGAAAATTTGGAGGCATTACATCCTCGGTCACCGATGTGAGATATATACGGATCACAAAAGCCTCAAGTATATATTCACACAAACGGATCTGAATTTGAGGAAACGGCGATGGTTGGAACTCATCAAGGACTATGATGTTGGAATCAACTATCACCCCGGAAAGGCCAATGTAGTAGATGATGCGTTGTGCCGAAAGGGAACATATCACAAACTCACGGTTTGGGAGCTGCCACCCGAGCTGCATAAGGAGTTTGAACGGTTACATCTCGGGTTCTTGAATGAGATGGAGGTGATAGAACTGAACTCAATGCTGGAACAAGAGATACGAGATGGCCAAGCAACTGATGAGGAAATCAAGAAAATCAAGGAAAGAATCCTACAAAGCATAGAAAAGGATTTCAAGGAAGACGAGAAAGGCACGCTATGGTTAGGGAAAAGGATTTGTGTGTCTAACGTGAAGCACATCCGCGACACGATACTAAAGGAGGCTCATGACTCACCTTATTCCATACACCCCGGCTGTACAAAGATACACAAGGATCTGAAAACTTGCCATTGGTGAGATGGTATGAAAATGGATATTGTTGAATATGTTGCCCTATGCGACACGTGCCAACGAGTGAAGGCCAAACATCAAAGACCCTCTGGATTGTTGCAGCTATTGAAAGTACCTGAGTGGAAGTGGGAAGACATCAGCATGGACTTCATAGTGGGATTGACACGCACTCAGTCCGGCTACGTCTCCATTTGGGTTATCGTAGACAGATTGACGAAAACAGCCGACTTCCTTCCTGTTAGAACCAAGTACACCGTTGCACAACTAGCCGAGCTGTATATGGAGAAAATCATGTGTCGCCATGGAGTTCCAAAGAAGATAGTTTCAGATTGATGTTCTCAATTTACCTCTAGGTTCTGGAAGAAGCTGCATGAAGCCATGGGTACGCGATTGAATTTCAGCTCCGCATATCACCCGTAAACCGACAGGGAAACCGAGAGGACAAATTAGATTTTGGAAGACATGTTGAGAGCTTGTGCCTTGAAACATGGGCGTAGTTATGATAAGAGCTTTCCATATGCTGAATTCTCGTACAACAACAGCCACCAAGCCAGCTTGAAGATGTCACCCTTCGAAGCATTGTATGGTAGACGGTGTAGAACACCGCTGTTCTGGAATGAGACTGGAGAAAGCCAAGTATTCGGACCCGAAGTGCTGCAAGACACAGAAAAGCAAGTCCAAACGATACGTGAAAACTTGAAGGCCGCTCAGTCACGACAAAAGGGTTATGCGGACAATAGGCAAAGAAGATTGACCTTTGAAGTAGGAGACTTCGTGTATCTTAAGGTGTCGCCTATCCGAGGCCAACGACGGTTCAACGTCAAAGGCAAGTTAGCACCTCACTACATCGGGCCATTCAAGATTTTGGGCAAGCGAGGAGAAGTGGCCTATCAGCTGGAGCTGCCAACGCACCTCTCCGACGTGCACGACGTGTTTCACGTATCCCAACTCAAGAAGTGCGTAAGAGTACCGGAAGAACAAGTACCGACGGATGAGCTAGAGCTTCAAGAGGATCTGACCTACGCGTAACACCCCGTCAAAATCTTGGACGTGAAGGAAAATCTCACGAGAAACAAAGTGATCCGTTGGTGCAAGGTACAATGGAGCCATCACACGCAGCCAAAACTACTGGGAACGTGAGCAAGATCTCAAGGAGGAATTCCCCCATCTCTTCTCCACTCAATCGAATCTCGAGGGTGAGATTCATTTTAAGGCGGTAGGTTTGTAACATCCTCAATTTCACTACCATGCATTGCATACATTTTTCATGTAGAGAAGCATTTGAAAAGAAGTAGAAATGGAGAAAGAACCCAAGAAATGGAGAAATAACCCTAGAAATGGAGAAAGAACCATAGAAATGGAGAAAGAACCATACGAATGGATAAAGAACCATAGAAATGGAGAAAGAACCATAGAAATGGAGAAGGAAATATAGAAATGGAGAAGGGAACATAGAAATGGAGAGAAATGGAAATAAGATAGCTGAATTGAGCCATCCCAAATTTCCCTCAAATTTCCCCCAAATTTTCCCACCAAATTTCCCCAAAATTTCCCCAAATCTCCCCAAATTCCACAAAATTCCACTATAGGGAATTTCCCCCACATTTGGGGGGAATCTCCCCCAAATTGGACGCAGCCTTGAGGGGAGGGATGCCCTAGGACACTTTGGTTGAGTCCCAACTTGACAAGGATTCTTTGGTTGAGTCCCAATTGGACTAGGACTCTCCTTCCCCCCCCCCCCCTTATAAATACAACCCCCAGCCCCCCTACACCTTTGGCCGCAGACCCCCCCCCCCCCCCAACTCTCCTAGTTGAGCCCCCTCCCCCTTGCTGGAGTTTGTCCGCCAATGAGCCGCGCCGTCGAGCCTCTCCGTCGAGTACCACCGTGGAGCCCCGCCATGGAGCCCCACCGTCGAGACCCGCCGTCGAGCCCATCATGCCTCGCCGTCGCCGGAGAAGAAGCCCGATGATCTGTCCTACCATAATTCCCCGCAGAAAATTCCCCTGCTGCTGCCGTTGTTAGGAGGAAGGCCCTGCCACAAGAAGTAAGTGAGGTAGGTCTTCATTACCCATCTTACAACGTCGCCGCTGTTTCTACGCATCCGTTTTCTTCTCCCCCTTCGAGCAGAAACTTTCGCGTGTGGACAGATCATGTTTTGATCAATTTTTGACGGTGGAATTGATCTAGATCTTGTGTCAAGATCATCAACATGTCCACACTTGATCCCTACACCCTTGTTTATCATAAAACCCCATGAAAGCCATTAAAACACGCAAGAACACGTACAAACTGGTTTTATAAACTGCACTATAGGATTTGCATTCATCTACCCAATTGCATCTTGAGTAAAGTTTTTGTATGATGATTAATTGCTGTAAATTTTGTATGTGCGTGGTTGTGAGTAGAAGGATAAGCTCAAGAAGCCGTGTACAAGGAACTACAGCACCAAGATTTCGAGACGCTTGAGCAACACGAACCACGGGAGCAAGGCAAGTGCCCCTTGACCATATTGATCCCATGTTTTGGAACTGTTTTGTTTGCGAAAACGTGTATGCTTGAGTCAACCTGATGGGACACCCTTTTTATAGGAGTTTACTAGTTTTGTTAACCATCCTCGTCGCCAGGAAAGTTGATGAGTCGGGTATGGTCATTTTTTTCTTTTTGCTTCGCTTAATTTACGGGATACAGGAAGCTGAATTAAAAAATGGTTAGCTAATGCACTCATATGAATAATGATGATGAGAACTTGATGATGTTAATGAGAATGGAATTGGGTACATCTAGGCAAGCTTGGTTCATGGATGTTGCTGAATGAGATGGTGGTTTGCTTGCTGTAGATCTAAGGACCGATTCACGCGAGCACATGCCAGAAAAACAGTGCCACCACAAGGCCAAATATGGGTGCGGCTTAGCTGACTAATTAGGTGTGTTGCTAGCTTGTTATGGTCCTTTGGATTACGCGGGGAATGGGAGTCGAGAGGGACTGCCCTGGGAACTGCATGGCTCAAGAGGGGGCCCGTAGGTGGGAGAATGGAGATTCGAGCCTGCCGGTGAAACCTCAGTGGCTCCATACATCCTAGTAGCCCCATTTTAAAGGCTATTTTGTGATCTCTTGGCCATACACCGACAGTTGTGTACTGGTATAATGGAGGTTTCTCTAGTCGCCGACGGGTGTCACATGGACAACGGTAAAATTCGTGCTACTGGTGCTAGCAAACAATAAACGGTTACTGGCTACGTAATCAGGACATGCAAGCGCACCTCTTTCGTGTATAGAAGTGACGACGAAGAGGCTCGTAGCTCTCTGTCCACGGTGATCCGAAGTGACTTCCGCCGGTTTCTCTTCGGTGCTCGGCGGCGATCATTGCTTTGCAAGCAACACAAGCTAAGAATGTTGGAGTGGTGGTGATAGCACGGTAGAACACTCGTGTGCGCTGCTTTTTTGTGTGAAGACCTGGGACAACCAAAGCTTGGTGGTGGCGGTTGGTCGGAAAGAACCGAAGGCGGCAACGTTGGGTGTGTTTTCACGGGAGCCAACAACCGAGCGACATGAGCGACGATGAGATGGTGGAGAAGTCAGATTGTGGCGCCCGGGCGTGGGGATAAGAGGCTGGGGCGAGCGTGCCAGCGCGGTGAATCGGAAGCAGCTGATGGCACGCGCTCTCCCGCCGTGGCCCCCGTAGCTGTGGCCCAAAGAAACAGAGCGCCGGTTGAAACTCGTTCCCTCTCGGTTGTGCCACTGACACTGGGTCCCACTGCCCCCTTTTAACCTCTAAAATTCAATTTTCCCACTGCTCTAAAACGTAGGGACCCTAATACCCTTTGCCATTTGATCAATCACCAAATTGGGATTTGGTTTGTAAAGTGATCAAATTTTGGGAAATTGCTTTGATTGAATTTGTGGCAAATATGAACTGAAATTCAAATTGGATTTGAATTTACCAAAATAGCTCATGTCAAGATCAACTCCAAATGGAGCGAAAATTGGTGTGTGAGCTCATAAAAATGTGCTGAGTATGAATATGAATCCCTCTTTTGAATTCATGGGGTGGAAGGAGTTTGAATTTAAATTTAAGTTCAAACTAGCCTCTTTCTAATTATACCCAAAAATACCTCAAAAGGTTTTGGATTTGGGTGAAATTTGGCATGAGAATTCCTAGCAAAGTTTATGAGATTTTCATATGATCAGCCCCTATATGATGCATGTGGGAAATACCACTTTTGCATTTTGTGAGTTTATCTCCTAATGACTTTGTTGATGGTGTTTACTTGCTCTTCAAATATGTTCATAAACTTTCCCCAAATGAGGTGTTTGTGGTGTGATGAACACTTTTAGCAAATGAAATACTTGGGCCCTTACATTCCTCCCCCTTAAAAGAATTTGGTCCCAAGATTATAAGGTGAAAATGAGAGAGAGGATGGCGGAAAAATTACCCTAGGTGCGATGTTAAAAAGTCGGGGTAGTTAGCGTGAAGAAAGCCTTCGCTCTCCCATGTCACTTGATTTACAGAGTGATTACTCCATAGAAACTTGTACAACCATATCGTATGGTTGCATGTGGTTCGGGCCCTTTCATCAATAATCTGAACCGGTTCCTACCGATAAGTGAGATCCGGCTTCAGTTCTTCAGTGTCTCCAAGATGAACAGTGGTTGAAAGCTTGAGGAACTTCCTCAGCTGAGAAATGTGAAAGACTTCGTGCACGCCGGAGAGTGTCGCCGGTAATTCCAGCTGGTATGCAACCGATCCACATCTTTCTACAATCTGGAATGGACCGATGAATCGGGGTCCCAGGTTTCCTCTCACCCCGAGTCTGTTCACACCCTTCATTGGAGACACACGTAGATACACGTGATCCCCGACTTCAAATTGTAACGGGCGTCTTCTCCGGTCCGCATACTGTTTTTGTCGGGACTGGGTGGCTTTTAAGTTCGCTTGAATCAGCCGAACCTTTTCTTCCGCATTATTGACAAGATCAATCCCAAAGGTGACCCTTTCGCCAGACTCACACCAATTCAACGGTGTGCAGCATTTTCTCCCGTATAGCGCCTTGTAAGGCGCCATCTTGATGCTGGCTTGGTACCCACTGTTGTAAGAGAACTTGGCTAACGGTAAGTGATCATATGAATTCTTACCGTGGTTGATAGCACAAGCTCGTAGCATATCTTCTAAAATCTGTTTTACCCGCTCGGTTTGCCCATCCGTCTGCGGGTGGTACGCTGAACTACGGATCAGCTTCATCCCCAAAGCAGCATGTAGCAGCTCCCAAAAACGAGACACAAACAAAGTTCCCCAATTTGAGATGATGGTGCGGGGTATGCCGTATAAGCACAAGATCCGTGAGATGTACATTTCAGCATACTTATTGGGGTTGTAGTTGGTGTTGACCAGGATAAAGTGTGCAACTTTTGTGAGCCAGTCGATGATCACCCACACCAAATTATGTTTCTGAAATGTAGTGGGTAAGCCGACGATGAAATCCATGCTCACATCCTCCCACTTCCAGGAATGCCAAGCGGTTGTAATAATCCCGGTTTCCTCATGTGGTCTGCTTTCATCCTCCGGCATGTATCACACTCGGACACGTACTTTGCGATCTCCCGCATCATCCGTGTCCACCAAAACTTGCTTCTTAGTTCTTGATACATCTTGTTACTGCCAGGGTGAATAGAAAACTTTGACAAGTGAGCCTCATCAAAGATTTCCTTCCGCAACTCCGGGTTAAGGGGTACGACAATCCGGTCCTTGAACCATAGGACGGCATCTCCGTCTTTCCGGAAACACTTCAGCTCCCCACTGTCTACGCATCTCCACAAATGCGACATGCCCTTGTCATGTTTCTGAGCTGCCGCTATCTCTTCAGGGATGGTGGGGATAAGAGCTAAGTTGTAGAGAGCTCCATGTGGAATCACATGCAATTGTGGCTCGCTCTCTTTCAACGGTGTGATGGTCAGATTGTGGACGTGGGACTTGCGACTCAGCGCATCCGCCACCATGTTTGCCTTGCCGGGATGATAATGGATCTCTATTTCATAATCCTTTATCAACTCCAACCATCTTCGTTGCCTCATGTGCAACTCCTTCTCAGTGAATATGTACTTGAGGCTCTTGTGGTCAGTATATAAATGTACGAGGTTACTGAGTAGGTAGTGCCTACACATCTTGAGTGTGAGTACCACGGCAGCGAGCTCTAAGTCATGAGTTGGATAATTTTGCTCATGGTTCCTAAGCTTCCGTGATCCATATGTGACCACCCTTCGGTCTTGCATCAGAACACATCCGAGCCCAATGCCGGATGCATCGCAGTACACATTGAACAGTTTTGTTGTGTCCGGCTGCACCAAAACCGGTGCTGATGTTAGGTGCTTCACTAATGCCTTGAATGCTGCTTCACATGCTGGACTTCAAACATATTTGGTAGCCTTCTTCAGCAGCTCAGTCATAGGCTTGGCAATCTTCGATAAGTTCGGAATGAACATCCGATAATATCCCGCGAGTCTGCGGAAACTCCGTACCTTGTGAACAGTTCTTGGGGACTTCCAATTCAGCACATGTGCTATCTTACTCGGGTCTACAGCGATTCCCTCCGCTGAGATAATATGCCCGAGAAAAGGCACTTGTGATATCCAGAATTCGCATTTGCTGAAATTCGCGTATAGCTTGTGATCCCGCAGCCTTTGCAAGACTATACGCAGATGCTTCACGTGTTCTTCCTCCGACTTGGAATATACCAATATGTCGTCGATAAAGACGACAACAAACTTGTCCAGCTCTGGCATAAATACCGAGTTCATCAAGTACATGATGTGAGCTGGTACTCATAAAGCCCGTACGTCATCGAGAAAGCCGTGTTCGGTATATCCTCAGACTGTATCTTAATCTGATGGTACCTGGATCTTAAGTGCATCTTGGAAAAGATATTTGCTTCGACCAACTGATCAAACAACATGTCGATCCGTGGCAATGGGTACTTGTTCCTGAT
The DNA here is from genome assembly GCA_030760725.1 of Neostapfia colusana. Lineage (NCBI taxonomy): Eukaryota > Viridiplantae > Streptophyta > Magnoliopsida > Poales > Poaceae > Neostapfia > Neostapfia colusana. Next base: position 65,300,181 of record JASWHV010000008.1, on the reverse strand, counting down.
AGTTATGGCGTTTAGTGGATGATAGTCCACGCAAAGTCGCAACGTCTCATCTTTCTTATTCACAAATAGTGCCGAACAACCCCATGGTGAGGAGCTCGGCCTAATAAAACCCTTCTCCAGCAGGTCCGTCAACTGTGTTTTTAATTCCGCCAATTCCTTTGGCGCCATCTTATACGGCCTTCGGGATATTGGCATAGTTCCCGGTGGAAGTTCAATCTTGAACTCCATCTCTCTGTCAGGCGGCATCCAAGGTAAATCATCCGGGAACACGTCAGGGAACTCACGGACTACTTGAATGTCTTCCAATCTGATGGTGGTGGATTGGTATACACTTGGAAGTTTTATTTCTGGACTGTCCAGAAATAATGAGTGAGACTCGTGCATTTCTGAGTGCAAATGCACGACTCGGAGGACGGTGTCTAAAACAGCGCTGTGGCAGATTAACCACGACATCCCTAGGATGATATCGACCTTTTGTCCCTCTAAAGCTATGAGAGACGTAGGGTATACTCTACCCTCTAAGCATAATGGTGCTTTCGAAACCATCATGCTTGCTGAACTTTTCCCACCCGGTGAACAAATCACGTAAGGGCTCTTGGTGCGTATTATTTGCAAGCTGTATTTAGCAATAAAAACTTGGCTAATGAAACTCTGCGTGGCACCTGAATCAAATAACACTATGGCGGGATGCTGGTGGAGTTGGAACATACCCGCAAGGACTGGCTCTCCCTCCGGCACATCCTCTATGGCGAGTTGGTGACAGTGCCGGGCTTAGGATTAGCCCGCCGCTCATTAATGGGGTTCCGGGGATGATTTCTCCCCGGAAACTGTGGTGCCACTCCGCCGCGTTGCCTCTCGGGGCAGTTGTTGGCAAAGTGCCCTGGGCGACGGAATCTGTAGCATGCGGTTGATGACTGGCCCGTGCTTGGGGGACGAAAGTCCGGCATTCGTTGCTGGGATGTAAACGAACGCGGCATCATCCATGGCTGCTGTTGTTGCTGCAGAGGTGATGCTGGTAATGCCGTCCGGAACGTCGGTGGAGAATATGGCCGACTGGGAAACTGCATCGGCCGCTGTGGTGGCTGCCAGCGCTGACCTGATGGAGAGCGATACACCATCCGGTATTTTTGGGGAGGACCACCTCCCTCTCCGCTGCTCTGCGGCGCGCTTCGCTTCTTCTCCGCCACCGCTAACTCCTTTCTGGAGTCCTCTTGTACAATCACAGCATCAATAATGTCATTGAGGATGTCGCGATTGAACATCGCCAGCTTGTCCTTCAGGAGCGGATTCAGCCCCTGGTAAAAGTGATCTCGCCGCCTCTCGTCGGTATCGGCGTGATATGAAGCGTAGAGCGCGAGATCATTGAACGCCCTGGAATACTCCAGCGTGTTCCTGCTACCTTGCTGCAGGCGAAGGAACTCCTGCGTCTTCCTTTTCATTAGACCCGGCAGTATGTGATAGGCCCTGAAGGCCGTCCGAAACTCCGCCTAGGTCAGCACTCGCTCGGTGGGTTGCGAGACACAAAAGTTAGCCCACCAAGCACTCGTGGACCTTGAAGCTGTTGGGGCGCGAACTGAGTCTTGCACTGTTCATTCACTTGCAGCAGCCCAAACTTCATCTCCATCGTGCGGGGCAAGTTGTCCGCATCGAGGGGTTCATCCGCCCTTGAGAATACCGGGGGGTGAGTAGCCAGAAAGTCGGAGTAGGAGCTTTGTTGATGCTCCTCTCGGTCTTGACGCCTCTCAGGTCGAGACGTATTCACAATAAGAGTTTGCAGCAGCTCTGTATGCTGCTGATGTGAGCCCGCCATGGCCACAACGATGTCAGCCAATGTAACTGTTGGCGGTGGCGGTTGTTGCTGTTGCTGCTGTTGCTGTCCCGAGGAAGTCTCGGGAGGCTGTTTGGAGGCCTCTCCCCCCTGACTGGACCCACCAATCTCATTGTTGGCGTGTGTACGAGTCATTCTGAAATTCAAAACAGCAGCGATCAGCACATGTAATTCTTAAAATTCCATTGAGACAGTAGGTATTTGTAACACCCTCAAATTCATTTCCATGCATTGCATACATTTTTCATGTAGAGAAGCATTATAAAAGATGTATGGAGAAAGAACCCTAGAAATGGAGAAAGAACTATAGAAATGAAGAAAGAACTATAGAAATGGAGAAAGAACCATAGAAATGGAGAAAAGAACCAGAAATGGAGAAAGAACCATAGAAATGGACGAAGGAACCATAGCAATGGAGGAAAAACCACATAAATGGGGAAGGGAATATAGAAATAGAGAATGGGGCATAGAAATGGACAAGGGCAATGTAGAATGGGACATAGAAATGGAGAGGGGAATGTAGAAATGGAGAATGGGACATAGAAATGGAGAGGGGAATGTAGAAATGGAGAATGGGAAATATAAATGGAGAGGGGAATGTATAAATGGAGCAAGTGACATAGAAATGGGAAAAAGATAGCTGAAATGAGCCATTCCCTAATTTCCCCAAATTTCCCCCAAAATTTCTAAATTCCCCAATTCCCAAAAAGGGAATTTTTCCTATATTTTGGGGATAAAATCCCCAAGGCTGCTGCACCACAAGAGATAAGTTTGTTAAGATCCAAAAAAAAAATTTGAATAGGACTCTTATTTGAGCTCCAATTGGAGTAGGACTCTCCTTTTCCCCCTTATAAATATAACCCCCACCCCCTTGGCCGACCCCTCTCTCTTTTGGTAATCCCCCCTGCTGCCAAGCCCCCTTCCTTGCTGCTAAGTCGCCAAGTTCCCCCCTGCCAGAATTTGGTCGCCGTCAAGCCCCGTCGAGCCCCGCCGTCGCCGGAGAAGAAGCCCGACAATCTGTCCTGCCCTAATCTTCCATAGAAAAATTCCCTACTGCTGCCATTGCTAGGAGGAAGGCCCTGCCACCAAACGGAAGTTAGGTAGGTCTTCATTACCCATCTTACGACGTCGCCGCTGTTTCTACGCATCCGTTTTCTTTGCCCCCTTGGGGCAGAAACTTTTACGTGTGGATAGATCGCGTTTTGATATGTTTCTGATGGTGGAATTGATCTAGATCTTGAGTAAAGATCACCACCACGTCCACACTTGATCCCTACACCCTTGTTCATCATAAAACCCCACGAAATCCCGTTAAAACATGCAAGAACACGTACAATCTGGTTTAATAAAACAGCACCATAGGATTTGCATTCATCTACCCCATGGCATCTTGATTTAAGTTTGTGCATGATGTTTGATTGCTGTAAATTTTGTATGTGTGTGGTCATGAGTAGAAGGACAAGCTAAAGGGGCCATCTACGAAGAACTATAGCACCAAGACTTCGAGACGCTTGAGCAACAAGAGCCACGGGAGCAAGGCAAGTGCCCCTTGACCATATTGATCCCATGTTTTGCAACTGTTTTGTTTGCAAAACTCGTACGCTTGAGTCAACTCGATGGGACACACTTTTATAGGAGTTTACTAGTTTTGTTAACCATCCTTGTTGCTGGGAAAGTTGATGAGTTGGGTATGGTCGTTTTTCCTTTTTTCCTTGCTTAATCTACGGGATACGAGAAGCTGAATTAAAACAAGTCTAGCTACTGCACTCATATGAATAAAGATGATGAGAACTTGATGATGATAATGAGCATGGAATCGGGGAGACCTAGGCAAGATTGGTTCATGGATGTTGCTGAATAATTTGGTGATTTACTTGCCGTAGATCTAAAGACCAGTTCATGCCAGCACATGCTAGGAAAACAGTGCCACCACAAGGCCAAATATGGGTGCGGCTTAGCTGACTAATTCGGTGTGTTGCTAGCTTGTTATGGACCGTGGATGACGGGAGGAATGGGAGTCGAGAGGGACTGCCTTGGGAACTGTATGGCACAAGAGGGGGCCTGTGGGTGGGAGAATGGTGATTTGAGCCTGCCGGTGAAACCTCAGTGGGTTCGTACATCTAGTAGCCCCTTTTGTAAAAGCTATTTTGTGATCTCTTGGCCATACACCGACGGTTGTGTACTGGTATAATGGAGGTTTTGCAGTCGCCGATGGTTGACGAAATCACGAACTTGTGGGTAATGTGGTGCCACCTCTGCAGAGTGTAAAACTATCATGATAGCCGGGCTTCCGGTCACAAGCACCTGGCCAACTCACATGATTAGAGGGAAAACATGGGATGATTATTCGGTATGGTTATGATATGGTTATTGGTATTGGTTTTGGGACTGTTTTGAGTCATGGAAATGAGTTTGATTTCGGATATAAGAATATGAGATGGTTATGAATATTTTTGAGTATGATATAAACTTGAGAAATATTTTTGGCTGGTTGAGACATGATAAACGGTGAATTATGATGAAGGAATGTTGCTGATTTTACTTGGTTATATTGGGATTTAACTCACCTAGAAATAGTTGCTGTTTTTGCCATGTTTGTGAAATAAAATTTGCTTGCTGCAATGAGCCTTTTTATTCCATACCTTGTTGTAAGCTACATGTCATACTTTTCCCGCACTTGCTAAGTACGACATGTACTCACCCTTGCATTACCATATAAATATCAGCTACAGGAGATGAGTACTTCGAGGATCATGTGGAGTACTAGGCGTGCTAACTACTGTCAACATGCCTGTGAAGTTGAAGATGGAGCCTGCTGTCTTTAGTCACTTTCCGATGTCGTTTAGAATCTTCCACTGCAAGAATAAGATAGACATTCATGAGTGAGACATTGAGTCATTATAATAAAGTACTTAAACCCTATTTATTCGTGGTTATATTCTGAATTCAGTTTGTGGATTACATGTGTATGTGTGATGAACATCCTGGGCACACATATGCATTCACTTGGTTTTATTTTTGGAACCGGGTGTCACAGATTGGTATCAGAGCCACGTTGACCGTAGGACGCAAGTCTAGGTAGAATGGACACACTAAAACACATAGGAACACCCCTCTAAACTGCTATTTTTGAAAAATGCTTGCTGCTGCACTTTACTAGTCAATTCATCCAGCACAAAGTGCTATTTTCAGCCCCTCTTTTCTCTTCTTTTTGACAGCAACACTTTTGCTTTCTTGCTCCATAGCTTCTGAAGTTTTGGAGTTATTTCTTCCTTCTCTAAAGTTTCTCATGTCTTATTTATATATTCCGGTGATCAGTAGCACAGCACGCATAAGGACTCGTCCACCACCATGTGGGAGTGCACTTAACCCCATTGAGGTGTCCGATGGACCATATTGGGAGGAGGTGAAGATGGAACCTCATGATGAAGAGGAAGTCAATAGCTATATGCATGAAGAAGAATACCCGGACGAGGTGGAACCATTTGAAGATGTTATGGAGGATGATCCACAGCAACGGCATTGATACGCACCTCAGGAGGAGTTTCACACGGGCTTACACCCCGTGGAGCCTCATGAAGATATGACGGGAGGAGATGAACCCGAGGAGGATGCACCCCTTGCTAAGGCCGAGAATAAAGGTGATGAATGGTCCAACCATTCAGTTCAAGAATTTTGGTCAAGGGAACGGAAGGAGGACACATATCCAGGGGAGCTCAAAGAATTTCTGGATTGCTGCAGCCTATACCCGGAGTATCTCCTCAAGAAAGTCCATCGTCTCGAACATGAAGAGTGGAAGGCTGACGTAACCATCCTATCTAACGGTAGGGTTGTCACTCAGAACTTCACACCCACATGGAGAGCTACAAGGGCGGAAGCTATCGATGATGCTGCATGGGAAGCACTCACCGGACTGTTCTACGCCTTCCATGAGCAGCTTGAGGACACCACTTTTGAGCTGCACCCGTATCGGAAGAGTGGTACAAGGGAGATCCTTGGACCCCATGTAACAGATCTTTCCAACCACAAGCTGCTGACAAGTCTCAGAGGTTGCTCGTGGAGTTAGGAAACCGCTACGCAAGCGCACAAGAAGAGATCCGTTACGTCCGCAAGAAGCTTTATTTTCTGGAAAACACAGGAGAAGACTCGTGCCAACGCGGGAGCAAATGGAGCACCAGCATCATCTAACCCTACATGGACTGCCGACTCACCATGGCGTGCGCCCATGTATGGACCACCCCGTCACACAGCGAGAACAGCACCGGTTCTCACGATTAAGTTTAGGTTTCCATTGGATAAAGCTGTGATAGGAACGCTTATATCATAGTAGCTTGAATAAGAGTGGTGTGCTGAATTTTTGTGATAATTTCTTATGTTTGTGTGCTTGGGTGTGAGTTGTGGGACGCTTCTGCGAAAGTCCACATCCACACATAGTAGGGAGATGTGAGATGCTTCGGCACTTGTTCACATCCTCGTATAGGCTGATATTAATGAAAGAATTTGCTTAGTTCATACAACTTGATGCATATAGTTGGGAAATCACTTCTTTCAATTCTGAATTCTTTCCGAAAGTAAGCCTGAAAATAAGGGGGGTAGACCTTCTTGTCAACCTTATTGTCTTGGATTCCCAAGGGATTGACATAATAATTGGAATAGACTGGTTAATCAAGAACAACAGAGTGATTCAATGTGCTGAGAGGATCGTGCAGTTGACAAGTGAGCATGGTACTCGTATTGAGTTTGAGGCAGCCCAACCGGCAACCGAGAAGGCATCACTGAACCACGTCGAAGAAGCAACATTGGAAAGCATTCCGATGGTTTGAGACTATTCAGATGTCTTCCCGGAAGAACTTATAGTTATGCCACCTGACCGGGACATTGAATTTGCTATTGATTTAGTACCCAGAACTGCACCTATAGCGAAGAGGCCGTATAGGATGCCCGCTAATGAACTAGTGGAGCTCAAGAAGCAAATTCAGGAGCAGCTAGAAAAGGGTTTTATACGCCCAACCTCGTCACCGTGGGGAGCCCCCGTGTTCTTCGTAGATAAGAAGGATGGGACCCAAAGGATGTGTGTGGATTATAGGTCTCTCAACGAAGCGACGATCAAGAATAAATACCCGCTGCCTCGTATAAAGGACCTGTTCGACCTGTGCCCGAATTTTCTCCAAGATTGATCTTCGGTCGGGATACTTCCAGCTGAAGATTAAGCCCTCCGATATACCCAAGACTGCATTCCGAACACGGTATGGTTTGTATGAGTATACCGTTATGTCTTTTGGGTTAACAAATGCACCCGCATACTTTATGTACCTCATGAATAAGGTCTTCATGGAGTACTTGGACAAGTTCATCGTGGTTTTCATCGACAATATCATGGTGTATTCAAAAAGCGAGGAAGAACACAAAGAACACTTGAGGTTGACGTTGCAGAAACTGCGAGAGCATCAATTGTATGCCAAGTTCAGCAAGTGTCAATTTTGGCTAAAGGAGATATCGTTCCTAGGCCACATCATCTCCGAGGGAGGACTATCGGTTGATCCCTGAAAAGTGGGAGACATTTTAAAGTGGAACCAACCGCAGAATGTGAGAGATATTTGAAGTTTCCTTGGGATGGCTGGTTCATCAAGGATTTCTCCAAAAGCCTATGACTGAATTTCTAATGAAGGGAAAAGCATTTCAGTGGACACCAGCGTGTCAAGAAAGCTTTAGGAGCTAAAGAAGAGGTTAACCACAGCGCCGATTTTGGTATTGCCGGACGTGAGCAAGAGCTTCGACATATATTGTCTCATCAAGACAAGGGCTTTGATGTTTGCTCATGCAAGAAGGACAAGTGGTAGCCTATGCATCGAGACAACTAGAGAAACATGATCTGAATTACCCCACACATAACTTGGAACTTGCAGCGGTGGTACATGCCTTGAAGATTTGGAGGCATTGTATCCTTGGCCACCGATGTGAGATCTATACGGATCACAAAAGCCTCAAATATATATTCACGCAAAAGGATCTGAATTTGAGGCAATATTGATGGTTGGAACTCATGAAGGATTATGATGTTGGAATCAACTATCACCCCGGAAAGGCCAATGTAGTAGATGATGCATTGAGCCAAAAGGGAGCATGTCACCAACTCACGGTTTGGGAGCTGCCACCCGAGCTGCACAAGGAGTTCAATCGGTTATGTCTCGGGTTCTTGAACGAGATGGAGGTGATAGAACTGAACTCCTCGCTGGAACAAGAGATACGAGATGGCCAAGCAACGGATGAGGAAATCAAGGAAATCAAGGAAAGAATCCTACAAGGCATAGAAAAGGATTTTAAGGAAGACGGGAAAGGCACGCTTTGGTTAGGGAAAAGGATTTGTGTGCCTAACGTGAAGCACATCCGCGACACGATATTAAAGGAGGCACATGACTCACCTTATTCCATACATCCCGGCTGTACAAAGATGTACAAGGACCTGAAAACTTGCTATTGGTGGGATGGTATGAAAAGGGACATAGCTGAATATGTTGCCTTATGCGACACGTGCCAACGAGTGAAGGCCGAACATCAAAGACCCGCTAGATTGTTGCAGCCATTAAAAGTACCCGAGTGTAAGTGGGAAGACATCGGCATGGATTTCATCGTCGGATTTCCACGTACTCAATCAGGTTACAACTCTATTTGGGTTATCATGGACCGATTGATGAAAACTGCCCATTTCCTTCCTGTTTGAACCAAGTACCACGTCGCATAACTAGCCGAGCTGTATATGGAGCAAATCATGTGTCGCCATGGAGTTCCGAAGAGGATAGTTTCAGATCGGGTTTCTCAATTTACCTCCAGGTTCTGGAAGAAGCTGCACGAAGCCATGGGTACACGGCTGAATTTCAGCCCCGCTTATCACCTGCAAACCGATGGGCAAACGGAGAGGGCAAATCAGATTTTGGAAGACATGCTGAGAGCTTGCGCCTTGAAACATGGGCATAGTTGGTATAGGAGCTTGCCGTGCGCTGAATTCTCATACAATAACAGCTACCAAGCCAGCTTGAAGATGTCACCTTTCAAAGCATTGTATGGTAGACGGTGTAGAACGCCACTGTTCTGGAATGAGACCGGAGAGAGCCAAGTGTTTGGACCTAAAGTGCTGAAATACGCTAAGAAGCAAGTCCAAACGATACGAGAAAACTTGAAGGCTGCTCAGTCACGACAAAAATGTTATGCGGACAATAGGCGAAGAAGGTTGACCTTCAAAGTGAGAGACTTCGTGTATCTTAATGTATCACCTATATGAGGCCAACGACGGTTCAACGTCAAAGGCAAGTTAGCACCTCGCTACATCGGACCATTCAAGATATTGGGCAAGCGAGGAGAAGTAGCCTATCAACTAGAGCTGCCAACACACCTCTCTGACGTACACGACGTGTTTCACGTATCCCAACTCAAGAAGTGCTTAAGAGTACCGGAAGAACAAGTACCGATGGATGAGCTCGAGCTTCAAGAGGACCTGACCTACGCGGAACAGCCCGTCAAAATCTTGGATGTGAATGAAGGGGTCACGAGGAACAAAGTAATCCATTGGTGCAAGGTATAGTGGAGACATCACATGGAAGCCGAAACTACACGGGAGCGTGAGGAAGACCTCAAGGAAGAATTCCCTCATCTATTCTCCACTCTATCAAATCTCGAGGGCGAGATTAAGTTTAAGGGGGTAGGTTTGTAACACCCTCAAATTCATTTCCATGCATTGCATATATTTTTCATGTAGATAAGCATTATAAAAGAAGTATAAATGGAGAAAGAACCCTAGAAATGGAGAAAGAACTATAGAAATGGAGAAAAACTATAGAAATGGAGAAAGAACCATAGAAATGGAGAAAAGAACCAGAAATGGATAAAGAACCATAGAAATGGAGGAAGGAACCATAGAAATGGAAAAAGAATCATAGAAATGGAGGAAGGAACCATAGAAATGGAGGAAAAACCACAGAAATGGGGAAGCGAATATAGAAATGGAGAATGGGGCATAGAAATGGAGAAGGGCAATGTAGAAATGGAGAATGGGACATAGAAATGCAGAGGGGAATGTAGAAATGAAGAATGGGACATAGAAATGGAGAGGGCAATGTAGAATCGAGAATGGGACATAGAAATGGAGAGGAGAATGTAGAAATGGAGCAAGTGACATAGAAATGGCGCGGAATGCGAAAAAGATAGCTGAAATGAGCCATTGCAAAATTTCCCCAAATTTCATCCAAAATTTCTAAATTCCCCAATTCCCAAAAAGGGAATTTTCCCCACATTTTGGGGTAAAATCCACAAGGCTGCCTGTGACACCCTCATCTCTGGTTTCTGCATATATTCATATTTCATGAAGAGAAAAACATTTTAAGAAGAAGTAGGAACAGAGAAAAATATCAAAAGGATAGCCAATAGGAGCCGAATCCAGTTCACCGAGAGCACCGAATACAACTTCCGCGGCCCGCTGGCCACGTGGCGTGTTTGAGCTCATCCCTGCGAAGTGGGAAGGGGTCCGCCGCTAAGCTGGCTGCGTGGCAGACACAGGGCTCGTCCCTGCGAAGTGGGGAGAGGTCCGCCGCTAAAATGGCTACGTGGCAGGCTCGAGGCTCATCTCCGCAAAAAGGGGAGAGGTCCGACCCTGTGGGACACGTGTTGCCCAGAGCTAGCCTCTGCGGAAGAAGCAAGGGCATTTTCCGCAGGACACATGTCACCTTCGGAACTAGTCACCACAGAAATCAGAGGACCAGTCGCACGGGATACGTGTCGATCTCGGAGCTCACCTCCGAGAGATCCGGTTCTATCGAACACGTGTCACCACCGGAGATTATCTCTGGGAAGTCCATCACTGCTGGACACGTGTTAACCTCGGAGCTCGTCTCTGAGAAGAAAGGAAAGCCTGGCGCTATTTGACACGTGGCGTACGCGGAGCTCGTCTCCGAAGGAAAAGGGAGGTCTCGCTCGTTTGACACGCGGCACAATCAGAGCCCGTCTCTGCGGAAAGGGAGAGACCAGGACCCGGTGGACACGTGGAACCTCCGGAGCTCATCACCGGGAAGGTAACGAGTTCTAGGGACGGTTTTTGGATTCTGTACGCGTAGAAATACCGGAACAGAAGCCGACCTGAATTCCACAATATTACCGCACCAAATCAACTAAAGATAAGATGTTAGGATCCAACGACGATCTGAATAGGACTCTTGTTCGGGATACAATCAGATTAGGACTCTTCTCTTCCTGATTATAAATAGAACCCAGAACCTCTGGCTGAAACCACAAACTTCTTTTCCAGCTCCTGAGCCGACGACCTAGAGCCCTAGCCCCTAACTCGCCGAGTAAACCATCGCCGAAGCACGGCAAGAAAGATTGCCGGAGGAAAGCCCAACGATCTGAGGTGGACCTCGAGACCGAGAAGAACATAAGGTAGGTCTCCAATACCACCTTACGACATCGTTGTGTTTTCTTTGCATCTGTTCTTTGGTTCCTTCAAACAGAAGCCTTCTCGTGGAACGATCACTTGAGTATCAGGTTGATCTAAAGACAAGATCATCGCCACGTCCACCTTTGATCCAAACACCTCTGTCCATGCAAGCCATGCAAGAACACGTACAAACCAATCTAATAGAACTAATCATAGGATAGCATGCATATGCATCATCGCATCTAGTTTAAGGTTGTGCATGATATTGATTGCTGTGAATCTTGTATGCACGTGATCCTACATAGCAGGACAAGCTCAGGGAGCTGTCTACGATGAACTGCAGCAACAAGGTTTTGAGATCCAAGAACAACCGGAACCGCAAGAACAAGGTAAGTGCTCCTTGACTATATCGATACTATGTTTTGGGTAAGACTGTTTTGTTTTGCGAAAAGGTGTGTGTGCTGAGTCAAACATGATGGGAAATCCTTTTTATAGGAGTTGACTAGTTTTGGTTAAACCACCCTTGTCGCCAGGGAAGTTTATGAGTCGGATATGGTTTTTACCTTTATGCTTCGCTGAGTCCATGGGATTGGGAAGCGAGATAGATGTGTCTAGCTAACTGCACTCGTAATGATAATGAGAAACTGATGATGTTAATGAACATGGATCGGAGGGAGATCTAGGCAAGCCTAGGTTTGTGAATGAGGTAGCATGAGATGGTGGTTTACTTGCCGTAGATCTAAGGACCGGTTCATGCATGTATATGCCAGGATAACAGTGCCACCACAAGGCCAAGTATGAGTGCGGCTTAGCTGAGTAATTAGGTAAGTTGCTAGAGTGTTATGGACGGTGGAAGGCGCGGGGAATCGGAGTCGAGTGAGGACTGCCTTGGGAACTGCATGGCACAAGAGGGGGCCCGTGGGTGGGAGAATTGGAGATTCTAGCCTGCCGATGAAACCTTAGTGAGTCCATACATCTAGTAGCCCCTTTGTAAAGGCTATTTTGTGATCTCTTGGCCATACACCGACGGCTGTGTACTGGTATAAGGGAGGTTCTTCATTCACCGACGGGTGACGAAATCACAAACTTTTGGGTAAAGAGGTACAAACTCTGCAGAGTTTCTAAAACTATCATGATAGCCGAGCTTACGGTCACGAGCGCTTGGCCAAACTGCCATGATTAGTTGGGATGGTTATTGGGATGGTTCTTGGTTATGGTTATTTATTTTGGTTATGGTTTGGTTTTGGGACTGTTGAAGTCCGGGTGATAAGATGGTTGCATGACTGTTGAGTCATGGCAACGAGATTGGTCTCGGTGTGAGATGAAGTTGTTTATGAGATAAGATGGTAGCGAATACGAGAAGGTATTTGTGAGATGGTAGCGAATACGAGGAGGTATTCGTGAGCAAGAATGAAGTTGGTTAATGTTCGGGTGGAACATGGAAAGTGATGGAGGTATGTTGGTAATTTAATACATGCTGGGATTACATTCATCTAATGTTAAGTTGCTGTTTTATCATGGTTTTATAAATCTGCTTTTCTGCAAATGAGCCTTTTTATACCTACCTTGTTATGAGCTACATATCATGTTTTTCCTGCACTTGCCGAGTACCTCATTATACTCAAACTTGCATTATTATTTCATCATCAGCAGCAAGAGAAGACTACTATGAAGACCAAGTGGAGCATTAAGGCGTGTGATCTGTTCTCAACCTTGCCTGTGGAGGGAGTAGTGATAGAGCCACTTCTGCTTAGATTTGCTTCCGCATTAGAATAAAGACTTCCGCTGCATAGAAATAAAGACTTCCTCTGTGAGCATGAGTCCAAGACTCATGAGACATTGTAATAAACTCTGTTATTCATGGTTATATATATTCTGAATTCAGTTTGTGGAATATATGTGTATGTGTGATGAACATCCTGGGCACACATATGCATTAGTTCTCGGTTCCGTGGTTTTCCATAGAATTGAGGGTGTCATAGATTGGTATCAGAGCCACGGGTTGACAGTATGTTACATGCCTAGATAGAAACCTCAGATTGATATTAGAGCCACGGGTTAACAGTAGGTTACACACCTAAATAGAAATCATAGATTGGTATTAGACATAGATTAGTAGTTAAGCCATGCTGACCAAAGGAAGCACCCTAGGACGCTTAGATTGGCTTTAAAACTACCTTGCCATAGGAAACCAGCCTTGAATAGGAGTTGTATGAGCCCTTGCAATGATTGTTTGTGATTGTGTGCTTAGTGTGAGTTGTGGGACATCCCCAAACGTTGTCCATATCGACACGTAAGTAGAAAGAGGTGTGAGATGTTTCGGCACTTGTTGACAACCTCATATGGGCTAGTATATATATAGTCCAACTCACCTTGATGCATATAGTTGAGGGAACTTATCTAACCTTCTAACATTCTATTCTATTTCGATCTCTCTCACAGATGGTGAGAGGAAACGCCGGCCGAAGAAACGTCCGTGACAACCAAGAGGATGATCATGAGGAAGTTCCTGTTAACCCCGGAGCTGGTGAAAACCACCTGGAACGGCTGATGGCCATGCAGAATCAGCTTATGCAAACCATGATCCAAACTTTGGATCAATTGCAGGCCAATAATAACCCTGTTCCGGCACCACCGCCGGCTCACAACAGACTGGGAGAGTTCATGAGGACTCGACCACCCACCTTTGCTCAAGCTAGTGATCCCATGGAGGCCGATGATTGGTTGAAATCCATGGAGAAGAAGCTTGCCATTGTTCAGTGCAATGACCGAGAGAAGGTTCTCTTTGCGTCGCACCAACTTATGGGAGCTGCCGCTGACTGGTGGGATGCCCTATGCAATGCCCATATCGACCCAGAGACGATCACTTGTACTGAGTTCAAGGAGAGTTTCCGCTCTCATTACATCCCTGCTGGTGTAATGATGCTCAAGAGACAGGAATTTGAAGGTCTCCGCCAAGGACAGAGAAGTGTGAATGAGTACCTCAACAAGTTCACGCAACTATCCCGGTATGCCCCCGAGGATGTCAACTCAGACCAGAGGAAGCAGTACCTGTTCATGAGAGGGTTGAACAATGAGATCCAGGTTCAGCTCCTCAACAATGACTATGTGAGCTTCCAGAAGCTGGTTGACAAGGCTATAGTGGTCCAAAGGTATATCAAAGAGATCGAGCGAGAGGGCAAGAGGAAGATGCCATACCAGCCCCAAGGGAGCAACGTACAACCTCGGTACATACCCCTAGCTTCACCGCAGTATGGATCAACCACTCCTGTATACCGCCCTGGTCAGCCACCACAGCAACAATTCGTTGCACCAGCACCTCGCGTGCCCATGCCTCTTGCGCCCCGACCTAACAATGGCGCTCCTGTTCAAAACCCCCGCCCCAATGTACCTGCTGCCGTAGGCAACAGGGCATGCTTTGCATGTGGGGAAATAGGACATTTCGCGAACCAGTGCCCGAGGAGAGGCCCTGGACAGCAAAGCAACGTGCCCAAGAAGAACCCACGGCCGAACGGAGGGGACAATCAAGGAAACCGTGGACAGCAGAACTACGCTCGCAGCAACGTAAACCATGTCTCTGCTGAGGAAGCACAACAGGCTGAGGACGTCGTAATTGGTATGTTCCTTGCCAACTCCAACTCAGCCACCATCTTATTTGATTCTGGAGCATCACATTCCTTCATATCATCCAAATATGTTGCCAAACATCATCTACCCGTATCCCACTTAGAATGTGCTATGTTAGTAAATTCTCCCGGAGGAGAAATGAGGACTAATATAGTATGTCCGAAAGTAAGCCTTAAAATAAGGGGGGTAGACTTCCTTGCCAACCTTATTGTCTTGGACTCCCAAGGGATTGACATAAAACTCGAGATGAATTGGTTAAGCAAGCATAACGGAGTAATCCAATGTGCTGAAAGGAGTGTGCAGTTGACAAACGAGCACGGTATTCGTGTCGAGTTTGAGTCAGCCCAGCAAACAACCGAACAGGCAATTTTGAACCACGTCGAAGGAACAACATTGGACAGCATTCCAGTGGTTCAGGAATTTTCGTACGTGTTCCCGGAAGAGCTTCCAGGTATGCCACCTGACCGGGACATTGAGTTTGCCATTGATTTGGTACCCGGAACTGCACCCATAGCCAAGAGACCCTATAGGATGCCCGTCAATGAACTAGTAGAACTCAAAAAGCAAATTCAAGAACAGTTGGAAGAAGGGTTTTATACGTCCAAGCTCGTCACCATGGGGAGCTTCGGTGCTCTTCGTAGACAAGAAGGATGGAACCCAAAGGATGTGCGTGGATTATAGGTCTCTCAACGAGGTAACAATCAAGAACAAATACCCTCTGCCCCATATAGAGGACCTATTCAACCAAATGAAAGGAGCCCGAGTGTTCTTCAAGATTGATCTTCGGTCGGGATACTTCCAGCTGAAGATTAAGCCCTCCGATATGCCCAAGACAGCCTTTCGAACACGGTATGGTTCATATGAATATACCGTCATGTCTTTTGGGTTGACAAATACACCCGCATACTTCATGTACCTTACGAACAAGGTTTTCATGGAGTACTTGGACAAGTTCGTCGTGGTTTTCATCGACGACATTATGGTATATTCAAAAAGTGAGGAGGAGCATGAAGAACATTTGAAATTGACCTTGCAGAAATTGCGTGAGCATCAATTGTATGCCAAGCTTAACAAGTGTCAATTTTGGCTAAAGGAAATATCTTTCCTAGGCCACATTATCTCCAAGGAAGGGGTATCGGTTGATCCCAGAAAAGTAAGAGATGTTCTGAAGTGGGACCAACCGCAGAGCGTGAGGGATATTCGGAGTTTTCTTGGGATGGTTGGATACTATCGACGCTTCATTAAAGACTTCTCTAAGATAGCAAATCCTATGACGGAGTTGCTAATGAAGGGAAAAGTCTTCCAATGGACACCAGCCTGCCAAGGAAGTTTTGAGGAACTCAAGACAAGGCTAACCACATCACCAGTTCTGGTATTGCCAGACGTAAGCAAGAGCTTTGACATATATTGTGACGCATCCAGACAGGGGCTCGGATGTGTTCTCATGCAAGAAGGACAAGTGGTAGCCTATGCCTCACGATAATTAAAGAAGCACGAGCTTAATTATCCTACACATGACTTGGATCTAGCAGCAGTAGTGCATGCATTGAATATTTGGAGACATTACATCCTTGGTCATCGATGTGAGATCTATATGGATC
This sequence comes from Neostapfia colusana, assembly GCA_030760725.1. Lineage (NCBI taxonomy): Eukaryota > Viridiplantae > Streptophyta > Magnoliopsida > Poales > Poaceae > Neostapfia > Neostapfia colusana. The sequence continues at coordinate 65,283,701 of JASWHV010000008.1, read as the reverse complement.
ATAAAAGCCTCAAGTACAAATTTATACAAAAGGACTTGAATTTGAGGCAACATCGATGGTTGGAACTCATCAAGGATTACGATGTTGGAATCAACTACCACCCCGGGAAGGCCAATGTAGTAGCTGATGCATTGAGCCGAAAGGGAGCATGTCACCAACTCACGGTTCGGGAGCTACCACCCGAACTACGTAAGGAGTTCGAACGGTTACACCTCGGATTCTGGAACAACATGGAAATAATGGAGATCCACTCGTCATTGGAGCAAGAGATGAGAGATAGCCAAGCAATGGATGAGGAGATCAAGGAGATCAAGGAAAGAATCCGACAAGGAATAGAGAAGGATTTCAAAGAAGATGAGAAGGGTTCGCTTTGGCTAGGAAAAAGGATTTGTGTGCCTAACGTGAAACACCTCCGCGACATAATATTGAAGGAGGCACATGATTCACCCTATTTTATACATCCCGGAAGTACCAAAATGTACAAGGACTTGAAAACTTGTTATTGCTGGGATGGTATGAAGAGGGATATAGCCGAATACGTTGCCCTATGTGACACATGCCAACGGGTAAAGGCCGAACATCAAAGACCCGCTGGATTGTTGCAACCCTTGAAGGTACCCGAATGGAAGTGGGAGGACATCAGTATGGATTTCATCGTCGGATTGCCACGTACTCAGTCGGGTTACGACTCCATCTGGGTTATCGTGGACCGATTGATGAAAACAGCCCATTTTCTCCCTGTAAGGGCCAAGTACAACGTTGCACAATTAGCCGAGTTGTACATGGAGCAGATTGTGTGCCGCCATGGAGTCCCGAGGAGGATAGTCTCAGATTGAGGTTCTCAGTTTACCTCTAGATTTTGGAGGAAGCTGCAGAAAGCTATGGGTACACGACTGGATTTTAGCTCCGCCTATCACCCACAAACTGATGGACAAACCGAAAGGACAAACCAAATTTTGGAGGACATGTTGAGAGCTTGCGTCTTAAAACGTGGGCATAATTGGGATAGGAGTTTACTGTACGCCGAATTCTCATATAACAACTGCTATCAAGCCAGCTTGAAGATGTTGCCTTTCGAAGCATTGTACGGTAGACGGTGTAGAACGCCGCTGTTTTGGAACGAGACCGGAGAGGACCAGGTGTTTGGACCCGAAGTGCTACAAGAAGCTGAAAGGCAAGTCCAAACAATACGGGAGAACTTAAAGGCTGCTCAGTCACGACAAAATGGCTATGCGGACATTAGGCGAAGGAAGTTGACCTTCGAAGTAGGAGACTTCGTATACCTTAAGGTATCACCTATCCGTGGCCAACGACGTTTCAACGTCAAAGGCAAGCTAGCACCTCACTACATCGGACCATTTATGGTTTTTGACAAGCGAGGAGAGGTAGCCTATCAACTAGAGATCCTAACATATCTCTCCGACGTACATGACGTGTTTCATGTATCCCAGCTCAAGAAGTGCTTGAGAGTACCAGAGGAGCAAGTACCAATGGAAGAGCTTGAACTTCAAGAGGACCTGACTTATGCGGAGAACCCTGTCCGAATTTTAGACGTAAGGGAAAGGGTCACAAGGAACAAAGTGATCCGATGGTGCAAGGTACAATGGAGCCATCACACCGAAGCTGAAGCTACATGGGAGCGTGAAGAAGACATCAAGGCAGAATTTCCTCTTCTATTCTCTACTGACGAATCTCGAGGGCGAGATTCAATTTAAGGGGGGTAGATTTGTGACACCCTCATTTCTGGTTTCTGCATGTATTCATGTTTCATGTAGAGGAAAACATTTTAAAAGAAGTGGGAACAGAGGAAATATCAAAAAGATAGCCAAAAAGAGCCGAATCCAGTTCACCAAGAGTTCCGAAGACAACTCTCGCGGCTTGCTGGCCACGTGGCGTGTTCGGAGCTCATCCCTGCAATGCGGGGAGAGGTCCTCCGCTAAACTGGCTACGTGGCAGGATCGGGGCTCATCTCCGCAAAGGGGGAGAGGTCCGACCCTGTGAGACACATGTTGCCCCTGGAGCTAGCTTCTGCGAAGAAGCAAGGCCAGCCGCGGGACACGTGTCACCCTCGGAGCTAGTCACTGCGGAAATCAGAGGACCAGTCGCGCGGGATACGTGTCGATCTCGGAGCTCACCTCCGAGAGGACCGGTTCTATTGGACACGTGTCGCCACCGGAGCTCATCTCCGGGAGGTCCGTCACTGTTTGACACATGTTAACCTCGGAGCTCGTCCCTGAGAAGAAAGGAAGTCTGGCACTGTCAGGATACGTGGCACACCCGGAACCACCTCCGGAGAGAGGGAAGGTTCGGCACTGACACATGGCGTGTGCGGAGCCACCTCCGAATAGAGAGGGGGTCCCGACCGCCAGGATACGTGGCGCATGCGGAACTCACCTCCAAAGGGGAGGGAGGTCTCGCTCGCTTGACACACGGCACAACCGGAGCTCGTCTCTGCGGAAAAGGGGAGACCAGGCCCCGGTGGACACGTGGAGCTTCCGGAGCTCATCACCGCGGAGGTAACGAGTTCAGGAGCGGTTTTTGGATTCTGTACGCGTAGAAATATCGGTACGGAGAGGAAACCGACCTGAATTCCACAATGTTACCGCACCAAATCAACTAAAGATAAGTTGTTAAGATTCAACGACAATCTGAATAGGACTCTTATTCGAAATACAATCAGATTAGGACTCTTCTTCTCCCGATTAAAAATAGAACCCAGAACCTTTGGCCGAAAACCACAAACTTCTTTTCAACTCCTGAGCCGACGACATAGAGCCCTAGCCCCAACTCGTCGAGTAAACCCATTGCCGGAGTTCAGTAGAGGAAGATCATTGGAAGAAAGCCCCAACGATCTGTCTGATCAGAGAAGGACCCCAAGGCCAAGAAGAACCTAAGGTAGGTCTCCAATATCACCTTACGACATCATCGTGTTTTCTTCGCATATGTTCTTCGATTCCTTCCGATCAGGAGCTTTCTCGTGGACAGATCACTTGTTGATCGGGGTGATCTAAAAACAAGATCATCGCCACGTCCACATTTGATCCGAACACCTCTGTTCATCATAAAATCCATGCAAACCATGCAAGAACACGTACAAAATAAAAACAGATCATAGGATAGCATGCATATGCATCATCGCATCTAGTTAAAGTTTGTGCATGATATTGATTGCTGTGGATCTTGTATGTGCGTGATCCTGTATAGAAGGACAAGCTCAGGGAGCTGTCTATGACGAGATGCAACAACAAGGTTTCGAGATCCAAGAGCAACCAGAACAGCAAGAACAAGGCAAGTGCCCCTTGACCATATTGATCCTATGTTTTGGGAAAACTGTTTTGTTTTGCAAAAAGGTGTGTGTGCTGAGTCAAACATGATGGGAAACCCTTTTATACGAGTTTATTAGTTTTGGTTAAACCACCCTTGTCGCCAGGGAAGTTTATGAATCAGGTACGGTTTTACTTTTAAGCTTCGCTGAGTCCATGGGATTGGGAAGCGAGATAGATGTGTCTAGCTAACTGCACTCGTAACGATAATGAGAAACTGATGTTGTTAATGAACATGGATCGGAGGGAGATCTAGGCAAGACTCAGTTTGTGAATGAGGTAGCATGAGATGGTGGTTTATTGCCATGGATCTAAGGACCGGTTCATGCGAGCACATGCTAGGATAACAGTGGCACCACAAGGCCAAGTATTGGTGCGGCTTAGCTGACTAATTAGGTAAGTTGCTAGATTGTTATGGACCGTGGAAGGTGCGGGGAATGGAAGTTGAGTGAGGACTTCCCTTGGAACTACATGGCACAAGAGGGGGCCCGTGGGTGGGAGAATTGGAGATTCCAGCCTGCCGGTGAAACCTTAGTGAGTCCATACATCTAGTAGCCCCTTTGTAAAGGCTATTTTGTGATCTCTTGGCCATACAACGACGGTTGTGTATTGGTATAATGGAGGTTCTGCAGTTGCCGACGGGTGACGAAATCACAAACTTGTGGGTAAAGAGGTGCAAACTCTGAAGAGTCTAAAACTATCATGATAGCCGAGCTTACGGTCACGAGCGCCTGGCTAACTTCCATGATTAGTTGGGATGGTTATTGGATATGGTTATTGGGTATGGTTTTGGATGGTTTGGTTTTGGTTTTGTTTTTTTGGGACTGTTGATGACACGACCCCACGGTCTTGTCGAGCCAGGATCACGCTGAGGGGTGCTGCGTTGCACAGCATCGTATAACACACGTCAAAGGTACAAAGCGGACGCAAAATTTTATTACATAAACAAGTTTATGAACATGTTTACATCAAAATAAGTTCAGTCTACACTCACGGGCATAGACTATGCATCAAGTGCACATTCAGCCCTTGAACATGTCCTTGCTAGCACACACACACACTAACTCTGCGGCGTGCACGACTCCCACTCGACGGGGTTCCCCTTCTAGGGTTCTGTCTCCTCTTCGGGAGTCCCTTCCTCATAGAACCCTGCAAAAGCTTCAAACACAAGCAGTGAGCACGAAGGCTTAGCAAGTCTGAACCATCTCACCTGAACATGGAACTTCTACATGAGGGGTGATGGGTTACATGAGGTAAAAATCATTTGCAAGGACTCGCCTAATTAGTAGAACCTTACTTTCAAGTTTTAGCAGCAGGTTGTAGAAAACCTTACGCTAAGGCACATGAGAGAGCCGCAATCAAACAAGAAACGCATTTCTCTCATGTACTTTGCCCAAAGTTGAAAGGAACTTTAATTAGCTCTAAACTATAGCAAATCATTAACAATCAAGTCCATCTTTCAATCAGCAACATTTTAACATATAACTAGCCTGTTCTTTCTACGTCACGGTACAGTGAACAAGTGGTACTCACTGACCGCGAGGGACGGCGATTATAATCGATTTACACCTGCAGGGTTACCCGAACAACCCGTCACGTACGCCCGTACTCGATGTTGCCTACAACAACCATCACGGACGCTGTACGCAACTACCTTTCACCCGTTAGCCAAATGTTGAACCGGTCCAATCGTCCCAAGCAAGAGGTCTCTGCACGCGCATCTCAGTGCCGCCAGCCGATTTACACCTCGAGCTCTCAACCTACCCTCTGAACGACCAGCTATGCCTCAACACCCAGCTACCCGAGTTACATCGGTTTCCCGGTTCCCATATAGCCGGTAGGTCTTCGGTACTGTTCTAGCTTGTTCAACAGGCCCGCACACGGCTCGGTCCTCAATCGACACAAGCGGAGCTACAGCACACAGGCCCCAAAGTCCTGCTGCCCTTACTCTCCGCTCGGTCTCATATTTCTTGCCATGTGTATCATGTGCTATCTCTACCCGAGCGATGTACCTCTAGCCTATTCTCGCGAGTAGTTCCAACTACTCGACTTGTACCGAATCCTACACTATCTTAGCATTGCAGTAGCTGACGGGGTTGGTAAATCCTAAACCCAATCCATGGTTTTCTTGGCTATGCAGTTGGGTTTCCACACAAGACTCTAATGCAAAGAATCATAATACTCAAGTAAGTGCTCAAAACAATAAAAATTTGTAAAAATGGTTAATGCAAACCGGGGCTTGCCTTGCTTCTCTTGGTCGTAGGCTAGCTGCTCCTCCGGAGTAACAAAGTCTAGGACTTCGGGTTCCTCCTCGACCTTAGCGACTACATAATAGAAGAGGTACATGTATCAATTTAAATGCATTTGTATTAAGTTTGAAGTTGTGAAGTCTATAACTCTCACTAGACAGACCCAATGACTGTGAAACTTTTACTGGGGCTTGGTTACAACCTAAACAGATATTTGGTCAAGTTTTAGTTGCAGTAAAGCTCATTTGTTCCCTCCACAATTAATTATGTACTTGACCTTAATTGAAGGCTTTTAGGGTGTTCTAAGGATTTTCATGAATCAAACTATGACTTTCTGAAACTAGATTTTCAGAGGGTTCTAATGGAGTTGGTCTAACTTAATTTGAAGGTTCCTAGCTAAGCATATGAGCTAAACAATTTCAGAGAAAATTCTGAAAATGTTTCTGAACATTTTCTATTTTCTCTGGAACAGTTTCACTAATCCGACCATTAGGTGGATCATATGAGCTCAAATGGATCTGAAATTTTTATGGTAGTTCAGGAATATTTTGTTGAACATTCCAGCAAAATTTCAGGATTTTCCTCCAAAGGATTCTCCAGTTAAAATTCCAAACAGTTTAAACTTGGAGGAATTAATTCTTGAGAAATAAGGATTTTCATGAAGTGAAATTTGCTGGAAAGTGCTCAGAGAGCTGAATCCAACAAAATTTGGTTCACTCGATTTAGAGCTTTCTAGCTCAAGTTATGAGGATTTGAAGTTTGAAGGAAATCTGAAAATCGGGTGAAAAGTTTAAACTTGCGGGTGGGCCCCGGGGACACGCGTCGCACGCCGAGGCGACGGCACACCATGGTCTGCAGGGTTCCTGCGTGCCAGCACAGCCGATCCCGGCCACACCCGATCCTGATTTCAAATTTTGAGCCGCTGATGCGTGGGCCAGCCGGCTTCATCTACCTCTCGACGCTCCCGCGCCGCCGCCCCTCGCCGGAGCAGACCCGGAGGTCGCCGGCTCGCCGCTGCCGGCCCTTACATGGTCTGAAACTCGCCGCCAGGGGGTTGTCGATGTCGAGGAACACGTCGGTAGTGTCTGTTCGGGCTGGCGGTGACCGGAAATAGCCCGGCGACATGCCGCGGCCTCGGTTGAGGTTCGGCGCCTTCTACTGTGGGTTCTAACCCGCCAACACCTCGAGCAAACGGTCCTACAGCATCAGTGTACCACTAGGAAGCTCGACAAGGTGTCAAAAGGGTTCAGGGATGGCGGCAAGTCGGTCGGCACCGTGTGACCGATCGTGCCCGCCATGACCACTCTTGATCGAGCTCGAAATTCGTCACTTCTAGACAGTTTCACGCCACGGATGCAGAAAGGAACTTGATCGCCGGCTAGTCCAGTGTCTATGTGCAAGATTTGATAGCTAGAGAAGGATCTTAGAGCGAGAATTTGAAGGATCCGTACCGGAAGCTCAGTTTAAGGTCGCCGGAGCAAAAACTGAGAATTCACCGTGGATTCTTCACGGTTTGCTTCCAAACTTGGAGGAGAGTAGCACGGTGGTCGTGCGCTCCTGTTGCTACCCTTGCTGGCCCGTGAAAATGCCTGTTGAATGCTGTCCACGAGCACCTGACCTTCGGCTGAGTTTAGGTCGCCACTGTGGCGATTGTTCTCGGGCAAAGGAGGTCGGAGCTCGGGGTTTCTGGCATTGGGGAGGTGGAGGGCGATCTCAGGTTGCTGTATAGCAGCTCGGGGAGGGAGAAGGCGAGCTGGTTTCGCGGTTCTCCGGTCGAGCAGAGAGGCGGCAGGTCGGTGGCTCGGTGATCACGAGAGAGGGGAAATGATCGGTGCCTGCCTCCGTGGAGCGCCTTAAGAGGGCCCTGGAACCGCCCTTGGGATCGTGTGTGGGCGCGGGAAGCAGCTGGTGGCACTGCTCCTCCTCGGTGGCGAGCGCAGCTGCTCCCGAGCGTGGAGTCGGCAGCTGCTCGGTGGAAGTTCCCACCGAGACTCTGACTTTGGGTGCAAGTCTCCCCTCTTCTCTCTATGACATGTGGGTCCCACCCGGGGTTTTAACCTCTGAAATTTACTCCCAATCACTGTTGTAAACAGTGAGCCCCAAAATATGTAACACTCCAAAATTTTGATTCAAAACCCTAAATCATGTTAAGAGGGGAATTTAAAAATTTTTGGACGTGTTGCATGTTTTGCAAAAAATCAAATTCAAACTGGAATTCAAATTAAACTCAAATCAGAAAAGAAATAGAAAAAGAAAAAGAGAAAACAGAAAAAACCGGCCAGTGGGCCGAAACCCACCAGCCGGCCCAGCCAGCGCCCGCGCCAGCCCGCAGCCGAGCGCGCCGCTTCCTTCCGCTGACAGGTGGGACCCACCAGATCGTCGTCTACCTCGCGCCCGCGCCGGACTACCTCTCACCCGAATCAAAACCGATCGGGATTTCGGCTTATCCCCGCTGAATTCTGTTCGTAGGCGACGCGGACTTGATCTAAACCACCCCGCCGCCCTCCCCCTTCTATAAAAACCCCGGCCTCGTTCTGTTTTTCCCACGCGATCCGCCGATTTTCCTCCGGTGAGAACCGAGACTTCTCCGGTGAATTCTGGCCGATCTACGCTCGAAAATTCCAATCTAACTCGCTGGTCTTGATCCACCGCCTCCGGGGAACCTTGCAGGTGCAGAAAACTCGGTGACTTGCGGTGTAAACACAGCGCCGACGAGCTTCGCCTTGGTTTCACCTCGGACCTCGTCGCCGATCACCTTCCAGGACCTCCGAGCTCAAGAAAACCCCCGAGGTGAGATCCCCGACCTCCCCTCTACCGATCTATGCCATAAAATCACAGTTCTAGGAAGAATTCTCGAAGATCCGAAAGTCTCCGGCGAGATCGCCGCTTCCCGCCGCCGTGCGCCGCCGGCAGCGCCGCCCGCGCTCGATCAGAGCGACGTGGCCGCTTGTGCGCCGTTTATTTTAAATCGCACGGTAGGGTTTAAACCCCCGCGTACCGGTTCGATGTTATAATCTCGGCCGTCGGTTTAAAATCAGACGGTCCACATCAGCCCCGCGTTATAAAGACTGGAATTCTTACGTGCTACCCCCTGGGGTTCTCGGGAAATAAGAGCTAGCCCCGAAAACTTCTGATCTAGCCCCTGGAACTTCAGAAAATCATGTAAATTCATTTATAAATCAGTTTTAGCCTCTGGACTTAATAAAAATTAGGAAAAACACCTCTGTTATGAGTAGCTAGACCCCTGAAAATTCTTAAAATAATATTATAGACCCTGTAGTGGGGTGAGTTTACCTTTTTAGCCCTGTTTAATATTTAATTTAGGAAATTGAATATGTGGCTAGTGTTTAAAATTTAAAAAGTGGGACAAACATATTGTCAAAATTAAATTAAAAACTTTCTCAGTATTTAGAAAACTTTGGAGTGAGATAAAAATATATTTTGGGCTGAAATGAATCTGTTTAATTTATTATTCACATTTAGGGACACATTTTTAAGTAAAGAATAGTTCTGGAAAATAGGGAAAATAATTGTAAAATAGTTTACATCAGAGGAAAAGGTCAAAAATATATTAGTAAATATTTTAGATCAGAACCTATTCTGTTCAGATGATGTGTATTGTTATTTTCATAATAAAGTTCACATTTAGGCATAGGAAATAAATCTAAAAATATAGCAACTAGAAAATGATAAATGGAGTCTCTAAAATCCAAAGAATTCAGTTTATGGTTGGTAGAAATTCTGAAGACACATATGGAGAAGGCAAATACCTTTCATGCATACTTGGTAGCAAAAAGGTGTAGTAATTGAATATAAGGAATTTATTTAAATTGGAAACTCATATACATAGTATGTAAGCATAAATGTGAATACAAAAGTAGGAATCATATACACATAGAGTAACCACAACACATATAATTGTGAAAGACTTTCATAAATATGAATATGTAGTTTGTATGAAGTGGAAGTGTGAACTATGTCTTATGGATTGTTGTTTTTCTTTTGCTATGTGTGATGGTATGATGTAGAACCTGCTCAAGAGCAAGTTATTCCTTTCCAAGATCAGGACTACCCATTCCAAGAGCAGCAAGAAGGAGGCAAGTGTCCTTGACCACTTTGATCCTATACTAGGATGTTTAGATAGAATTATTGCATTGTCAAGTTAAATATGAAACCCATGCTAGGAAGTATTCCCTAGAATTGCATCACCTTGTTTCCTTGTAGCTTGGGTTGGGATTTATTCTATCATGTCATTTATTATTATGCATATGCTTAGCCATGCTTAGAATGGGATATTTGGGATATGAGATCATCAGTTTATTTTTACCATACTCTTGAATGAGATATTGTGAGTTATGTAGAGGTAGGGATCAAGGCAAGTTGGATGTTTTGGTTGTGTGCTGGGTGCACGAGACTCGGGTTTGTGTTTAGTACTTGCCTGGATCCTAAGGACCGGTTCATGGAGCATGTAACCTGGCTTTACCGTGCCAACCACATGCTGAGATGGGGCAGCTTGGCCAATTAATTAGGTGTATCCCCGGCATAGTATGGGTGTGTTGGATGGTGCGAGGAGTAGGTGTCAGCTGGACTACCATACGAACCGCAAGGCTCAAGAGGGGTCCACTGCAGCGGGGTTGGAGCCTCTTGTATGCTGTTAGGGGTGAAACCTCAGTGGGCCCACGCTCGTCGGGAATCCCTTTGTAAAGGCTTAGTAGTGATCTCCTGGCTACACACCTGGGAAGTGTGTATGTGGTTCGTGGCCACTGGCATAGTGGAGGTTCTTTTAGTCCACCCGGCAACGGGGGATGAAATCACTACATGTGGGTACAGTGGTACAAACTCTGCAGAGTCGAAAACTGTCATGACAGCCATGCTCACGGTCAAGAGCGACTTGGACTTATTCATGATTAGAGGATTGATGGTTTTGGAAGTTGTGAATGTTAAGCGGGAAGCTTAACATTGGAAATGATGTTATGGTTATTAGATTATGATGATGAGATGGGAGATTGGGACCATTTCACCTGTGTAGTAATGTAGGTGCTTAATAAGCTAAGGTGATAGGGATTAATTGCGTAGTGCTTTAACCATGAGTTCAACCTCTCCTCGATCTAGCCATGCATGACATAACTTTCCCACACTTGCTGAGTACCATCGGTACTCAACCTTGCATATTTTGTTGGTTTATATTGCTGCTCAGGTCAAGATAATGAGGTGGTGTATAATGACCAAGACTTTGGACCCGAAGAAGGTTTCTAGGTTCATGGAGACCCCCGGGCAACGCCTGTGACGGAGCCCTCAAGAATAATATTCCGCTGCTAGTTTATTTACTTGTGATGAACTTATTATTGTCCATCGAGACATTTGCTATGTAAGACTTATTTATATTCGACACCTGGCTTGTAATAAATGATGCTTCACTATTTGTCATCACATGTATGAGAAAATGATCCTGGCATACATGTGATATTCACTTGGTTGTTCTTCGGAAAAACCGGGTGTGACAGAAGTGGTATCAGAGCCAAGGTTGCCCGTAGGAACGTGGACCTAGGTAGAAATGGACGTATTTAAGGGCCCTATTTTCTTAAAAACTATTTACAAAGGTGTGGATTGAAAAGTGTTACTTAAGTGAGTCACTTTCTTCATCTTACCCCAACTTTCATTCAAAATAGGATTTTTGTTTGAGAGTTTATCTAACCTAATTTTAAATTCTTTTTGTTTTAGATGGTTCGCATGATTCGCACCGCTCGCAAGTCCACAGGAGGGAGAGTTCCCGTAGTTGTCCTTGCCGAGAGAGAGGAGAGCCGTCCGGTGACGTACCTTTCCTACGGTTTGGCAGTAGGAGGCTTGTTGCGCCGTCTTCGACGTATGCTCGAAGCCGCCGGCAATACGGGCAAGTTAATCATCCACTATAACTCCACCAGGACCATCTATGAGAAGAGGGAAGAATGGAGTTCAGAGATGAGAATTATACACGAAAATCGGCTGCTTAAAATTCACCACTCTCCAGCTTGTAGAGCGACACATGTCGATGCAGAGAAAGATGTCACCTGGGAGGCCATCACCTGCCAGAGCCACATCTATCGTTGCCACTTGGACAAAACTGAGTACATGTATGTCCTCCACCGTGAGAGTGGTACCACGGAGTACAAGTACCCGCCGGTGCAGCAAGGGACTTCCCATGAGCACATGGACTTGTGCTTGGAGGATGCTGCTATGCTCAGCACTCGACTGCAGGAGTGTCAGCAAGAACTTTATGATGTTCGGGACACCCTGAAGGAAACGGAGGCGTTGCTGCGAGCCTGCTTAAGGGCGAGAGAAAGAGGAGATGGGAATGAACTGTGTGTCACCGTGAATGATGCATGGACTCCTGACTCCCCAGATCGCCGGGCGATCAGGCGTCGTCGCACTTCTCCACCAGCAGCCTCCCCACCCAAAGCAGAGTCAGAAGGCAGTCGCAATGATGAGGAAGACCCCGAGGAGCCAGCTCAGTGAATACGAGTAGTGTAGAGTCCTTCCCTTAGTTTAGCAGGATGTCGAGTAGTCGAGTCGTTATCTTAGTTAATGGTGTGTTAATGATTGGTGTGTGACGTGAGTTGTGGAAGCCATGAGCAATTGTCCACAGCCTCATCTTCAGATTGTTTTGCTTTGGTGTGTGAACTCGCATGAAATAATATTGCATTTATTGTTGTGTGAGATATGAACCGTCCGAAAAGTATAACAAAGACTCAACACTTTAAAGTACAAACAAGTGAAAGTAGTAAGGTAATAAGTAATGCTTTAAATTAACATTTGGTTGATCATGCTAGATGGCCGGAAGAGGAAAAGGTCGGGCTGCCAACCCCGCCAACAACAACGATGAGGCCTGCAACCCTCATCTTTCTGGAGGCCAGGATAGGGGTGGTCACCGTGAAGGGGTTGATCCCCTCCAACAAATGCTGGAGAATCAGAATCAGCTCACCCAGAACTTGACTCAAGTGGTGGCCAACTTGCATCAAGTTCCACCCCCACAAGCTGCACCACGCTAACCAAGGTTGAGTGAGTTTCTAGGAACTCAACCTCCAAAGTTTGCAAGTGTTGATGAACCCCTGGAGGCAGATGATTGGCTTAAGACTATTGAGAGCAAGATGAGGATCATACAGTGCCAAGGGTACGAGAGGGTGCTGTTTGCCTCTCATCAATTGCATGGACCTGCTGCTGATTGGTGGACCGCCTACGTGGCCGCCCATCATGACCCTGAGAACATCACTTGGGAAGAGTTCAAGCGTAGCTTCCGCAACCATTACATCCCAAGAGGTGAACTCAAAAACAAGAGGAAGGAGTTCTTGGGACTGCAGCAGAGAAACATGACGGTGAGGGAATACCTCACTAAATTTACTCAACTATCCCGTTATGTCCCACGGGACATAGAGACTGATGAGCAGAAATAAGATTGTTTCGTGGAAGGACTTACCGCAGAAATGCAGTGTGCAATGTCCTCAAATGAGTATGAAAGCTTCCAAAAGATGGTGGACAGAGCGTTTTTGGTAGAAAGGAAGCTGAAGGCCTTGGAAAATGAGAATAAGAGGAAGGCCGGGTGGTCACATGAAGCCTCATGGAGCAACACCCGCCCACGTCTGATGCAGCAACCTGCAGGGCAGACGAACCGTGCTGCGGTACCCTACTCAGCACCAAGAGGGTACAACCCGAACCTCAGGCCTCCGGCAGCACCAGCACAGCCACAACGTCAGTTTGTACAGCAGCCTCGCCCCGCATATCCACCTCGACCAGCAGTGCAAGGACACCCAAACCAACCCCAAGACAACAAAGGCCAGGCACCTAAGGTTGGGGTGCAATGTTTTAGCTGTGGTGAAGTGGGGCACTATGCCCATAAGTGCCCAAAGAAGAAGCCCACGCAGCCTCAACAGCAGAATGTAATGAGAGGACGGGTGAACCACGTCACTATGGAGGAAGCGCAAGATGCACCCAACGTGGTAGTTGGTAAGTTTCCTGCCAATTTACACCTTGCAACCCTGCTGTTTGATTCTGGTGCAACCCACTCGTTCATTGCTCAAGGGTTTGTTAAGAAGCATGATATAGCAACAACACAAATGAACCATATGCTAGCTGTAAACTCTCCAGGGGGAGAAATAAGGACAAGACAAGTGTGTCCCAAAGTGAACCTAAATATTAATGGGGTGGTATTTACTGCCAACCTCATAGTGATAAATTCCCAAGGGATCGATATTATTTTGGGCATGGACTGGTTGACCAAACATAAGGGAATCATCCATTGTTCGACCAGAACGGTGGAACTAACTCACCCTAGTGGCACAAGAGTAAAGTTTATAACAATACAAGAGCCTAGGAGGGACATTAAATTAAATCAAGTTGAGGTGAAAGTGGAGGAGATCAGGATTATCCGGGAATATCCACATGTTTTTCAAGTGGAGTTGCCAGGTATGCCTCCCGATCGTGAAGTAGAGTTCGCAATTGAGCTAGTGCCTGGAACAGCCCTGATATACAAGAGACCTTATCGGATGGACTCCAAGCAGCTAGAAGAACTCAAGGATCATTTTAGAGAATTGACGGAGAAGGGGTATATTCGCCCTAGTTCCTCACCATGGGGAGCTCCGGTGATATTTGTGCCCAAGAAGGACGGAACACAAAGGTTATGTGTGGATTACCGTGCTTTGAATGAGGTAACCATCAAGAACAAGTACCTATTACCTCGCATTGAAGACTTGTTTGATCAGTTGAGAGGCGCTTGTGTGTTCTCGAAAATTGATCTCAGGTCGGGCTACCACCAACTCAAGATAAGGCAATCTGATATTCCCAAGACAGCTTTCGTATCTCGGTACGGACTGTATGAATACACCGTCATGCCTTTCGGGCTAACTAATGCCCCGGCATACTTCATGTATCTCATGAACAAGGTATTCATGGAATATCTGGACAAATTTGTGGTGGTTTTCATAGATGACATTATCGTCTTCTCCAAAGATGAAGAAGAACATGAGAAACATCTAAGGTTGGTGTTGCAGAGGCTGAGAGAACACCAACTATATGCCAAGTTGAGCAAGTGTGAGTTTTGGCTGAAGAGAGTTCCCTTCTTAGGACATATAATCTCGGAAGGAGGAATCTCCGTAGATCCCGCCAAAATCGAGGATATACAGAAGTGGAAGACCCCTGAAAATGTCGGGGAAGTTCGAAGCTTCTTGGGATTGGCTGGATACTATCGATGGTTTATCGAGGGATTCTCTAAGATCTCGAGACCCCTCACCAAACTGTTGGAGAAGGGAATCACATTCACATGGACGCCACAGTGTGAGACGAGTTTTCAGGAGCTAAAGAAAAGATTGACAACAGCCCCAGTGTTGGTTATGCCAGATATGCAGAAAAACTTTACGGTGTACTGCGATGCCTCTGGAAATGGGTTGGGATGTGTTCTCATGCAAGAAGGGCATGTCGTGGCTTATGCATCCCGGCAGCTTCGGAAGCACAAGAAAAACTATCCTACACATGACCTAGAACTAGCCGCAGTGGTACACGCATTGAAAATTTGGCGACACTATTTGATGGGGAAGAGGATAGAGATATATACGGATCATAAGAGTTTGAAGTACATTTTCACACAGCCAGATCTCAACCTCAGACAAAGGAGATGGTTAGAGCTAATCAATGACTTTGATGTAGGCATCAACTATCATCCTGGGAAAGCAAACATCGTGGCCGATGCTTTAAGTCAGAAAGTGCAAGTCAATAAGTTGAGTTTAAAAGACATGCCTGCAGAATTGAAGGACGAGGTTATAAGGCTCAATCTATGCCTGGTAAATAGTGGTGAAGCCATCGCCATGGAAGTGGACTCCACACTAGAGCGAGACATACGCGAGGGTCAAAAGAATGATGAGAAGATACAAGAGATCAGACAACTCATCAAGGAAAATAAAGCTCCGGGTTTTAGAGAGGATGAGCAAGGAACGGTGTGGCACGGAAAAAGAATCTGTGTGCCTGAAGTAAAGGAGATCCATGAATTGATTTTGAAGGAGGCTCACGATTCCGAATATTCCATTCATCCTGGGAGTACGAAGATGTACCAGGACCTCAAGGGCAGGTATTGGTGGTATGGCATGAAGCGAGATGTCGCGGAACATGTTGCCCTGTGACACATGTCAGTTGGTGAAAGCAGAACATCAACGACCCGCGGGATTATTGCAACCACTCAAAGTGCCTGAATGGAAATGGGAAGAAATCAGCATGGATTTCATCGTGGGATTGCCTAGGACCCAATCAGGATACGATTCGATATGGGTCATCATTGATAGGCTAACAAAGGTAGCTCACTTTATCCCCGTGAAGGAAAGCTACAGCCGATCCAAATTGGCAGAGTTGTACATGTCAAGGATCGTGTGTTACCATGGAGTGCCAAAGAAGATTGTGTCGGATCGAGGGACACAGTTCACCTCAAGGTTCTGGCAGAAGTTGCACGAAACCATGGGAACGCATCTGAACTTTAGTTCTGCCAATCATCCCCAAACTGATGGGCAGACGGAAAGAACCAATCAGATCCTTGAAGATATGCTAAGGGCATGTGCACTCAAAAACAATAGGAGTTGGGACAAGAACTTACCGTATGCGGAGTTTTCCTATAACAACAGCTATCAAGCTAGTATGAAGATGTCACCGTTTGAAGCCTTGTACGGGAGGAAGTGCAGAACTCTCCTATTTTGGAACCAAACGGGGGAAAGTAAAGTGTTTGGTCCAGAAGTACTACAAGAAGCCGAGGCGAAGGTAAGGGAAATTCGCAACAATTTGAGGATAGCACAGACACGCCAAAAGAGTTATGCTGATGTACGAAGAAGAGAGCTCGTTTTCAACGTGGGAGACTATGTTTATCTCAAGGTGTCCCCTATCCGAGGACTTCGTCGGTTCATGGTGAAAGGGAAGTTGTCACCTCGATACATCGGACCCTTTCAAGTTCTGGAAAGGAAAGGCGAAGTGGCGTATCAACTAGAGTTACCGGCTCGTCTATCGGATGTGCACGATGTGTTCCATGTGTCACAACTTAAGAAATGTCTGAGAACGCCTGAAGAGGTGTTACCCATGAATGAAGTGGATGTAGCTGAAGATTTGTCTTATGCCGAGCAACCATACAAGATTTTGGAGACAATGGAACGCCTCACCAGAAATAAAAGAATCCAGATGTGCAAGGTGCAGTGGAAGCATCACTCAGAAGAGGAAGCCACCTGGGAGTGGGAAGATGACCTCAAGGCACAATTTCCGGAATTGTTTTCTTAGAAACACCAATCTCGAGGATGAGATTTCTTTTAAGGGGGGTAGAGCTGTAACACCCCAAAATTTTGATTCAAAACCCTAAATCATGTTAAGAGGGGAATTTAAAAATTTTTGGACGTGTTGCATGTTTTGCAAAAATTCAAATTCAAACTGGAATTCAAATTAAACTCAAATCAGAAAAGAAATAGAAAAAGAAAAAGAGAAAACAGAAAAAAACCGGCCAGTGGGCCGAAACCCACCAGCCGGCCCAGCCAGCGCCCGCGCCAGCCCGCAGCCGAGCGCGCCGCTCCCTTCCGCTGACAGGTGGGACCCACCAGATCGTCGTCTACCTCGCGCCCGCGCCGGACTCCCTCTCACTCGAATCAAAACCGATCGGGATTTCGGCATATCCCCGCTGAATTCTGTTCGTAGGCGATGCGGACTTGATCTAAACCGCCCCGCCGCCCTCCCCCGTCTATAAAAACCCCAGCCTCGTTCTGTTTTTCCCACGCGATCCGCCGATTTTCCTCCGGTGAGAACCGAGACTTCTCCGGTGAATTCTGGCCGATCTACGCTCGGAAATTCCGATCTAACTCGCTGGTCTTGATCCACCGCCTCCGGGGAACCTTGCAGGTGCAGAAAACTCGGTGACTTGCGGTGTAAACACAGCGCCGACGAGCTTCGCCGTGGTTTCACCTCGGACCTCATCGCCGATCACCTTCCAGGACCTCCGAGCTCAAGAAAACCCCCGAGGTGAGATCCCCGACCTCCCCTCTACCGATCTATGCCATAAAATCACAGTTCTAGGAAGAATTCTCGAAGATCCGAAAGTCTCCGGCGAGATCGCCGCTTCCTGCCGCCGTGCGCCGCCGGCAGCGCCGCCCGCGCTCAATCAGAGCGACGTGGCCGCTTGTGCGCCGTTTATTTTAAATCGCACGGTAGGGTTTAAACCCCCGCGTACCGGTTCGATGTTATAATCTCGGCCGTCGGTTTAAAATCAGACGGTCCACGTCAGCCCCGCGTTATAAAGACTGGAATTCTTACGTGCTACCCCCTGGGGTTCTCGGGAAATAAGAGCTAGCCCCGGAAACTTCTGATCTAGACCCTGGAACTTCAGAAAATCATGTAAATTCATTTAAAAATCAGTTTTAGCCCCTGGACTTAATAAAAATTAGGAAAAACACCTCTGTTATGAGTAGCTAGACCCCTGAAAATTCTTAAAATAATATTATAGACCCTGTAGTGGGGTGAGTTTACCTTTTTAGCCCTGTTTAATATTTAATTTAGGAAATTGAATATGTGGCTAGTGTTTAAAATTTAAAAAGTGGGACAAACATATTGTCAAAATTAAATTAAAAACTTTCTCAGTATTTAGAAAACTTTGGAGTGAGATAAAAATATATTTTGGGCTGAAATGAATCTGTTTAATTTATTATTCACATTTAGGGACACATTTTAAAGTAAAGAATAGTTCTGGAAATTAGGGAAAATAATTGTAAAATAGTTTACATCAGAGGAAAAGGTCAAAAATATATTAGTAAATATTTTAGATCAGAACCTATTGTGTTCAGATGATGTGTCTTGTTATTTTCATAATAAAGTTCACATTTAGGCATAGGAAATAAATCTAAAAATATAGCAACTAGAAAATGATAAATGGAGTCTCTAAAATCCAAAGAATTCAGTTTATGGTTGGTAGAAATTCTGAAGACACATATGGAGAAGGCAAATACCTTTCATGCATACTTGGTAGCGAAAAGGTGTAGTAATTGAATATAAGGAATTTATTTAAATTGGAAACTCATATACATAGTATGTAAGCATAAATGTGAATACAAAAGTAGGAATCATATACACATGATTAAAAGTGCATGCAAGCCACAAATCAACACACATAGAGTAACCACAACACATATAATTGTGAAAGACTTTCATAAATATGAATATGTAGTTTGTATGAAGTGGAAGTTGAACTATGTCTTATGGATTGTTGTTTTTCTTTTGCTATGTGTGATGGTATGATGTAGAACCTGCTCAAGAGCAAGTTATTCCTTTCCAAGATCAGGACTACCCATTCCAAGAGCAGCAGGAAGGAGGCAAGTGTCCTTGACCACTTTGATCCTATACTAGGATGTTTAGATAGAATTATTGCATTGTCAAGTTAAATATGAAAACCATGCTAGGAAGTATTCCCTAGAATTGCATCACCTTGTTTCCTTGTAGCTTGGGTTGGGATTTATTCTATCATGTCATTTATTATTATGCATATGCTTAGCCATGCTTAGAATGGGATATTTGGGATATGAGATCATCAGTTTATTTTTACCATACTCTTGAATGAGATATTGTGAGTTATGTAGAGGTAGGGATCAAGGCAAGTTGGATGTTTTGGTTGTGTGCTGGGTGCACGAGACTCGGGTTTGTGTTTAGTACTTGCCTTGATCCTAAGGACCGGTTCATGGAGCATGTAACCTGGCTTTATAGTGCCAACCACATGCTGAGATGGGGCAGCTTGGCCAATTA
This sequence comes from Neostapfia colusana, assembly GCA_030760725.1. Taxonomy (NCBI): domain Eukaryota; kingdom Viridiplantae; phylum Streptophyta; class Magnoliopsida; order Poales; family Poaceae; genus Neostapfia; species Neostapfia colusana. The sequence continues at coordinate 65,264,356 of JASWHV010000008.1, read as the reverse complement.
ATTAGGTGTATCCCCGTCGTAGTATGGGTGTGTTGGATGGTGCGGGGAGTAGGTGTCAGCTGGACTACCATATGAACCGCAAAGCTCAAGAGGGGGCCACTGCAGCGATGTTGGAGCCTCTTGTATGCTGTTAGGGGTGAAACCTCAGTGGGCCCACGCTCGTCGGGAATCCCTTTGTAAAGGCTTAGTAGTGATCTCCTGGCTACACACCTGGGAAGTGTGTATGTGGTTCGTGGCCACTGGCATAGTGGAGGTTCTTTTAGTCCACCCGGCAACGGGGGATGAAATCACTACATGTGGGTACAGTGGTACAAACTCTGCAGAGTCGAAAACTGTCATGACAGCCGTGCTCACGGTCAAGAGCGGCTTGGACTTATTCATGATTAGAGGATTGATGGTTTTGGAAGTTGTGAATGTTAAGCGGGAAGCTTAACATTGGAAATGATGTTATGGTTATTGGATTATGATGATGGGATGGGAGATTGGGACCATTTCACCTGTGTAGTAATGTAGGTGCTTAATAAGCTAAGGTGATAGGGATTAATTGCGTAGTGCTTTAACCATGAGTTCAACCTCTCCTCGATCTAGCCATGCATGACATAACTTTCCCACACTTGCTAAGTACCATTGGTACTCAACCTTGCATATTTTGTTGGTTTATATTGCTGCTCAGGTCAAGATAATGAGGTGGTGTATAATGACCAAGACTTTGGACCCGAAGAAGGTTTCTAGGTTCATGGAGACCCCCGGGCAACGCCTGTGACGGAGCCCTCAAGAATAATATTCCGCTGCTAGTTTATTTACTTGTGATGAACTTATTATTGTCCATCGAGACATTTGCTATGTAAGACTTATTTATATTCGACACCTGGCTTGTAATAAATGATGCTTCACTATTTGTCATCACATGTATGAGAAAATGATCCTGGCATACATGTGATATTCACTTGGTTGTTCTTCGGAAAAACCGGGTGTGACAAAATACCCCTGGTGATTCAAATTATCCACCCATGAGCCATTTGAATTGATTAGAATTCAAATTGGGGTTGGTTTGAATGAATTTCAGCACAAGTTCAGTTTGGAATTCAAATAAAGTTTGAATTTGTCCCACTTAGCTCATGTCAAGATCAACTCCCAATGGAGTGAAATTTGGTGTGTGAGCTCACAAAAATGTGCTGAATAAGAATATGCCTCCCACTTTTAAATTCATGGGATAAAAACAGTTTGAATTTGAATATGGTTTCAAACTGCCCTCTTTCTAACTATACCCAAAATTACCTAAAAAAGGTTTTGAATTTGGGTGAAACTTGGCATGGACATCCTTAGCAATGTGTAGGAGTTTTCATATGTCCAGCCCCTCTATATCACATGTGGGAAATACCACTTTTGCAATATGTGAGTTTGTTTTCTAATGAGCATGTTGATGGTGGTTACTTGCTCTTCATTTGTGTTCATCAACCTTCCTCAAATGAGGTGTGTGTGTGTATGGTGATGAACACTTCAAATATGTGTCAAAAACTGAGGCCCTTACATTCCTTCCCCCTTAAAAGAATCTCGTCCCGAGATTATAAGGTGAAAATGAGAGAGAGGACGGTGGAAAATTACCGGATATGCGACGTGAAAAAGTTGGGGTAGTTGGCGCGAAGAAATCCTTCGCTCTCCCATGTCACTTCGTCCATGGAGTGATTACTCCATAGAACCTTGTAGAACCACAACGTACGGTTGCGTGTGGTTCGGGCCTTTTCGTCAATAATCTGAACCGGTTCCTCCCGATAGGTGAGATCCGGTTGCAGTGCTTCAATGTCCTCCAGCTGAACGGTAGTAGATAGCTTGAGACACTTCCTCAGCTGGGAAATATGAAAGATGTCGTGCACACCGGAAAGTGCTTCTGGTAATTTTAGCCGGTATGCTACCGATCCACATCTTTCGGTAATCTGGAATGGACCGATGAATCGGGGTGCCAATTTTCCTCTCACCCCGAATCTGCTTACACCCTTCATTGGAGACACACGTAGGTATACTTGATCTCCGACTTCAAACTGCGATGGGCGTCTTCTCCGGTCCGCATACTGTTTCTGACGGGATTGGGCGGCTTTTAGGTTCGCTTGAATCAGTCGAACCTTTTCTTCCGCGTTGTTGACAAGGTCAATCCCGAAGGTAACCCTTTCGCCAGACTGACACCAGTTTAATGGTGTGCGACATTTTCTCCCGTATAGCGCCTCATAAGGCGCCATATTGATGCTGGCTTGGTACCCATTATTGTACGAGAACTCGGCTAACGGCAAGTGATCATCCCAATTCTTGCCGTGGTTGATAGCGCAAGCTCGTAGCATGTCTTCTAAGATCTTATTCACCCGCTCCGTTTGCCCATCCGTCTGCGGGTGGTATGCTGAACTACGGATTAGCTTCGTCCCCAAGGCAGCGTGTAGCTGCTCCCAAAAACGGGACACAAATAAAGTGCCCCGATCCGATATGATAGTACGGGGTACGCCGTACAAGCATAGGATCCGTGAGATGTACAGTTCAGCGTACTTCTTGGCATTGTAGTTGGTGTTGACCGGGATGAAATGGGCAACTTTGGTGAGCCGATCGATGATCACCCACACAGAATCATGCTTTTGAAGAGTGGTGGGTAAACCGATGATGAAGTCCATGCTCACATCCTCCCACTTCCATGCAGGAATGCCCAGTGGTTGCAGCAGTCCCGGTTTCCGCATATGGTCTGCCTTCACCCTTCGACATGTATCACACTCGGACACGTATTTTGCAGTCTCCCGCTTCATCCGTGTCCACCAAAACTTGCTTCTGAGTTCTTGATACATTTTGTTGCTGCCGGGGTGAATAGAAAACTTTGACAAGTGAGCCTCATCAAAGATCTTCTTCCGTAATTCCGGGTTACGGGGTACGACGACCCGGTCCTTGAACCATAGGACGCTGTCTCCGTCCTTCCAGAAACATTTCAGCTCCCCACTGTCTACACGTCTCCGCAAATGCGACAAGCCCTTGTCATTCTTCTGGGCTGCCGCTATCTCATCATGGATGGTGGGGATCAAAGCTAAGTTGTAGAGAGCTCCATGTGGAAGCACATGCAGTGGTGGTTCGCTCTCTTCCAACGGTGTGATGGTCAGATTGTTGACGTGTGACTTGCGGCTCAGCGCATCTGCCACTACGTTTGCCTTGCCCGGATGATAATGGATCTCTATTTCGTAATCCTTTATCAGTTCTAACCATCTTCGTTGCCTCATGTTCAGCTCCTTCCGAGTGAATATGTACTTGAGGCTTTTGTGGTCGGTATATAAATGTACGAGGTTACCAAGTAGGTAGTGCCTCCACATTTTCAGTGCAAGTACCACGGCAGCGAGCTCCAAGTCGTGAGTTGGATAATTTTGCTCATGGTTTCTAAGCTGTCGTGATCCATACGCGACCACTCTTCGGTCTTGCATCAGCACATATCCGAGCCCAATGCCGGATGCATCGCAGTACACATCGAACGGCTTTGTTGTGTCTGGCTGCGCCAAAACCGGTGCTGATGTCAGGTGCTTGACTAAAGCCTTCAATGCTGCTTCACATGTTGGACTCCAAACATATTTGGTAGCCTTCTTCAGCAGCTCTGTCATTGGCTTGGCAATCTTCGAGAAGTTCGGAATGAACCTCCGATAATATCCCGCGAGTCCGAGGAAACTCCGTACCTCGTGAACAGTTCTCGGGTCTACAGCGATACCCTCCACTGAGATGATATGCCCGAGAAAAGGCACTTGCGATATCCAAAACTCACATTTGCTGAATTTCGCGTATAGCTTGTGACCTCGCAGCCGTTGCAAGACTATACGCAGATGCTTCTTGTGATCTTCCTCTGACTTGGAATATACCAGAATGTCGTCGATGAAGACCACGACAAACTTGTCCAGCTCCGGCATGAATACCGAGTTCATCAAGCACATGAAGTGAGCTGGAGCATTGGTGAGGCCGAAGGACATGACCAGGTACTCATAAAGTCCGTACCTCGTCGAGAAAGCTGCCTTAGGAATGTCCTCCGCCCTTATCTTAATCTGATGGTACCTGGATCTTAAGTCCATCTTGGAAAAGATCTTTGCTTCGACCAACTGATCAAACAACATGTCAATCTGTGGCAACGGGTACTTGTTCTTGATGGTTACGGCATTTAATGGACGATAGTCCACGCAAAGCCGCAACGTCTCATCCTTCTTCTTCACGAATAATGCCGAACAGCCCCATGGTGAGGAGCTCGGCCTAATAAAACCCTTCTCCAGAAGGTCCGTGAGCTGAGTCTTCAGTTTAGCCAACTCCATGGGCGCCATCTTGTACGGCCTTCGGGATATCAGCATGGTTCCGGTGCTAGTTCAATCTTGAACTCCACCTCTCTATCGGGCGGCATCCCCGGCAAATCATCCGGGAATACATCAGGGAACTCTCGGACCACTAGAATATCTTCCAATCTGATAGTGGTGGCTTGATAGACACTTGGAAGTTTTATTTCTGGACTGTCCAGAAATAAAGAATGAGAGTCGTGCACTTCTGAATTCAAATGCACGATGCGGAGGACGGTGTCTAAAACAGCGCCGTGGCGGGTTAACCACGACATCCTTAGAATGACATCGACCTTTTGTCCCTCTAGGATTATGAGAGACGTAGGGTAGACTCTACCCTCTAAGCACAATGGCGCTTTTGGGACCATCATGCTTGCTGAAATTTTCACACCCGGTGAACAGATCACATAAGGACTATCGGTGGGTAATATTTGCAAGCTATATTTATCAATAAAAGCTTGGCTAATGAAGCTATGTGTGGCGCCTGAATCAAATAGTACTATGGTGGGATGATGGTGGAGTTGGAACATACCCGCAAGGTTTGGCTCGCCCTCCGGCACGTCCTCCATGGCAAGCTGGTGGACGGTGCCGGGCTTAGGGTTTGCCCGCCGCGCATTAGTAGGGTTCCGGGGTTGATTCCTCCCTGGAAACTGTGGTGCCACTCCGCCGACTTGCCTCTCCGGGCAACTGCTCGCGAAGTGTCCTGGACGATCACACTTGTAACATGTGGCCGTTTCTGGTGTAGTGCTCGGGGGACGAAAGCCCGGCATGCGCTGCTGAGGTGCATACGCACGCGGCATCGCCCGCTGCTGCTGTGGTTGCGGAGGTGGTACTGGCAGTGCCGGCCTGAATGCCGGTGAAGAGTACGGCCGACTGCGGAACGGCATCGACTGCTGTGGTGGCTGCCAGCGTGGACCTGATGGTGGGCGGTTTACCATCCGAAACTTCTGAGAAGGACTGCCTCCTTCTCCGCTGCTCTGCGGCGCGCTTCGCTTTCTCTCTGCCGCCGCTAACTCCTTGCCGGAGTCCTCCTGAACAATCGCAGCATCAATGATGTCGTTGAGGCTGCCACGATTGAACATCGCTAACTTGTCCTTCAGGAGCAGATTAAGCCCCTGGTAAAAGTGGTCCCGCCGCTTCTCGTCAGTATCGGCATGATATGATGCATAGAGCGTGAGATCATTGAACACCCTGGAGTATTCCAGCGCGTTCCAGCTCCCTTGCTGCAGGTGTAGGAACTCCTGTGTCTTCCTCTTCATCAAGCCTGGCGGTATGTGATAGGCCCTGAAGGCCGTCCGGAACTCCGTCCAGGTCATCACTCGGTCAGTGGGTTGTGAAGCACAGAAATTAGCCCACCACGCGCTCGCAGATCCTAGGAGCTGCTGGACCGCGAACTGAGTCTTGCGCTGCTCGCTTATCTGGAGCAGCCCGAACTTCATCTCTATCGCGTGGAGCCAGTTGTCCGCGTCAAGAGGTTCATCCGCCCTTGAGAATACCGGGGGATGAGTCGCCAGGAAGTCGGAGTAGGAGCTCTGTTGACGCTCCTCACGATCTTGACGTCTCTCCGGGCGAGACGTATTCGCAATGAGAGTTTGCAGCAACTCCGTGTGCTGCTGTTGTGAACCTGCCATTGCCGCGATGATGTCGGCCAATGTAACCGTTGGCAGTGGCGGTGGCGGAGTTTGCTGTTGCTGTTGCTGCTGCTGTCCCGAGGAGTCCTCGGGAGGTGGTTGGGAGGTCTCTCCCCCTTGACTGGTACCCCCAACGTCCGGGTTGGCATGAGTACGCGTCATTCTGAAATTCAAAACAGCAGCGATTAGGACATGTCATACTTAATACTCCATATGTAACAGTAGGTATTTAAGTGACACATGATTAATTTGCACAACATTCACATATATTGATAAAGCATAAACTTTGTACAAGATACATTATTCTCGGTTCTCCGAGAAGTCATGCTCATGTCGTCACTACCTATACATATGCTACTGCTTACACGACATGTCACCGATTTACAAAAGTGGGGTTACACTACCCTAGCTGCCCTACTGGCAACTGTAACCCCCTACTCGGAGTAGAACTCGACCTCCTGCGGGTCATCCTCCTCCAGTGCCTCTGCTGGTGGCTCTGGATCTACCACCTCTTCTCCCATCTCGGGTTCTCCCATTGCTGGAAGGCCCAAGACCATCGGTATGCCCAGTACCGGAGGCACGAGGTCCTGCAATGCATGCACCTCGTCCATAGCCTGGTTGTAGTCCTCTTCCCAGCCTTGTCCTTCCTCAATAGCATCGTCCCGCTCTTGAGCAAGGTCCTCATTCTGCTAGGTTAGGGTCTGCACCATCTCTTGCAACGCCGCGATGTCGACACGGCTTTTCTTCTTCGCCTTCTTCAGACGATGCAACTGATTATATTGTTCATTCAGTCGCTTGATCGTCGGAAGGAGCACATTGCGGAGTGCGCTGTGAGCACTCTCGAAATGATCTCCACGGCTTGTGCTCTCCTTGAGCTTTGTGGCGAGATGCTCCGTATGAACAGCTTGGCTGTCCATCACGGCGTTTCCCGCCCTCATCTGGAGGCTGAGATTTGCCTCCGTGGGGTTGTACCTTGGGCAACTCGGGTCCGTTGCCTCTAGATACCTCTCTTCCCACACATGCTGAGCCCGTCCCTCCACCGGAACGGATGCGTACGGAGTGTCCTCCATAGCCTGCACATGTAGTTGGCAGAAACGTGACATGGTGTCACGGGCTGCCACTTGCCACATCCCTTCCGGTTGTCTACCTCTCACCGTGACGGTGAACGGCACCCAACCAGGTGGCGTAGGTCCTGCAGGGACTTCGACATGGATTGTCCATGTCTTGTTCCCCTCTTCGCCTCCTTCCTTGGCGAAGTACTGCGGCATCTGGTTATATCCGAAATATTGAAGCATATGCCTCAATGCTTCTGGATAGCCGCTGCGGTGAGAACAGTGGGACACCACCCACCCGTTCTCCAATTGCTTATCTGCTGTCATCTGTAAAAATATATTTGAGAAATGTCAAATATTTATTTAAACAGGAAACCACTGAGTTATAACATAAGACATGTCATTGAACTCATAAAACTTGGAAACATAGTTCAAATTTTTAAACAAATTTGACTGCTGATCTGCTGTTCCCATGACAGCCCTGACAAGTTTCCATTTCAACCTGATTTAGGCTATGTTAAAGGCAAAACCAATTCTGGAGCTCAACATCAAAGTTAAAGCTAACTTCCATATATTTCCAGAAAGTATCTTCTTGGTTAAGATCTGTCCTGGTTCAAGAGTTATGAGAGGTCAAAGTTAACAGAATTTCTGGAGACAATTGGACAGCACCTCCCTGCTTTAGGTACTGATTTGATCCAAGAATTCCAGTTAATTCTGTCCTTAATCTGACAAAACTTTCTGTTACCAAGTTGTAACCCATCTCATAAGCTTTCCAGAACTACCTCATTTTCTATTTTTGGATTTTTATGCAGGATGTTATACTCAATTTACAGAGAGTCTTTGCTCTGTCCTGTTTTCTGGACAGTTTCAACTCCACTGCATTTTTCGATTGGTTAAGGGATTAAACACCTCTGGACCTCAACAGGAAAGTTGTAAAGATCTTCCAAAGCTTTCCAGAAATGTATCATATGACCCCAACCTCGAAAGAACTCAACCTATAACCTCTGATCAACTTCAACCCTAATTCAGCTGAAACCAGAGTACTCTGTCCTTAACAACCTATAAGTTGAAAACTTGTTTATTTTGAATATCCTGATTAAGGAAAGAGGTTGCAGCAAAGTTTTACTGCTTTGGATCAAAACCTTCAAGTTTTTATAATAAAGTTGTTCATTTAGTTGGGTGTGACGTCGATGCGTCACCAAGGCATGTCGGTACTACGTCCTCACAAAGAAAAACCTATACCGGACTTAGCCGGCTTCGTTATTTCAGTGGCACTAAACGTCACTCTCACACGGATGCTACACGCCTACCGTTTCGTGGTCAGGCTACCTGCAGAAACTCAAACAATCGTCAGACTCGGCTGCACGCCGAGCCCGGAATCCATACAGTTCGTACACCCGGACGTCATCACTCGCCCAGATGTTCTCAAGCCAAACACGCCTTGAGTTACGTGTTCACGTTTCAGACCACGTGACGGGGTCTCCCAAGTTGCACCACACACGACAGGCACAGACGTTGCTCGTATACCACAAACGACATGAAGAGTTGTAGAGGATATCAAAGCGGGTCGGGTTACCTGCCACCCGTGGGGCTCCACCCTTCAGCTTGTGCGCACTGGTGGAAAGCGCTTACGTGCACCCCCCAAGACATAAACGCCCCGAGATGCACGATTTTCCGACATAGACAGATAGGTTAGTATGCCACTTTCTATATGCTAATAACATCCTTATACGGGCTACTAACTCGTTCCTCACTGGATTTTTTGAAAAAGATGACCTTTGTAGTGCGTTAAACCTCAAGCGAGCTCTGATACCATCGCTGACACGACCCCACGGTCTTGTCGAGCCAGGATCACACTGAGGGGTGCTGCATTGCACAGCACCGTATAACACACGTCAAAGGTACAAAGCGGAAGCAAAATTTTATTACATAAACAAGTTTATGAACATGTTTACATTAAAATAAGTTCAGTCTACACTCACGGGCATAGACTACGCATCAAGTGCACGTTCAGCCCTTGAACGTGTCCTTGCTAGCATACACGCACACTAACTCTGCGGCGTGCACGACTCTCACTCGACGGGGTTCCCCTCCTGGGGTTCCGTCTCCTCTTCGGGAGTCCCTTCCTCATAGAACCCTGCAAAAGCTTCAAACACAAGCAGTGAGCACGAAGGCTCAGCAAGTCTGACCCGTCTCACCTAAACATGGAACTTCTACATGAGGGGTGATGGGTTACATGAGGTAAAAATCATTTGCAAGGACTCGCCTAATTAGTAGAACCTTACTTTCAAGTTTTAGCAGCAGGTTGTGGAGAACCTTACGCTAAGGCACATGAGAGAGCCGCAATCAAACAAGAAACGCATTTCTCTCATGTACTTTGCCCAAAGTTGAAAGGAATTTTAATTAGCTCTAAACTACAGCAAATCATTAACAATCAAGTCCATCTTTCAATCAGCAACATTTTAACATATAACTAGCCTGTTCTTTCTACGTCACGGTACAGTGAACACGTGGTACTCACTGACCGCGAGGGACAGCGATTATAATCGATTTACACCTGCAGGGTTACCCGAACAACCCGTCACGTACGCCCGTACTCGATGTTGCCTACAACAACCATCACGGACGCCGTACGCAACTACCTTTCACCTGTTAGCCAAATGTTGAACCGGTCCAATCGTCCCGAGCAAGATGTCTCTGCATGCGCATCTCAGTGCCACCAGCCGATTTACACCTCGAGCTCTCAACATACCCTCTGAATGACCAGCTATTCCTCAACACCCAGCTACACGAGTTACATTGGTTTCCCGGTTCCCATATAGCCGGTAGGTCTTCGGTACTGTTCTAGCTTGTTCAACAGGCCCGCACACGGCTCGGTCCTCAATCGACACAAGCGGAGCTACAGCACACAGACCCCAAAGTCCTGCTGCCCTTACTCTCCACTCGGTCTCATATTTCTTGCCATGTGTATCATGTGCTATCTCTACCTGAGCGATGTGCCTCTAGCCTATTCTCGCGAGTAGTTGCAACTACTCAACTTGTACCGAATCCTACACTATCTTAGCATTGTAGTAGCTAACGGGGTTGGTAAATCCTAAACCCAATCCATGGTTTTCTTGGCTATGCAGTTGGGTTTCCACACAAGACTCTAATGCAAAGAATCATAATACTCAAGTAAGTGCTCAAAACAATAAAAATTTGTAAAAATGGTTAATGCAAACCGGGGCTTGCCTTGCTGTTCTTGGTCGTAGGCTAGCTGCTCCTCCGGAGTAACGAAGTCTAGGACTTCGGGTTCCTCCTCGACCTTAGCGACTACATGATAGAAGAGGTACATGTATCAATTTAAATGCATTTGTATTAAGTTTGAAGTTGTGAAGTCTATAACTCTCACCAGACAGACCCAATGACTGTGAAACTTTTACTGGGGCTTGGTTACAACCTAAACAGAGATTTGGTCAAGTTTTAGTTGCAGTAAAGCTCATTTGAGCCATCCACAATTAATTATGTACTTGACCTTAATTGAAGGCTTTTAGGGTGTTCTAAGGATTTTCATGAATCAAACTATGACTTTCTGAAACTAGATTTTCAGAGGGTTCTAATGGAGTTGGTCTCACTTAATTTGAAGGTTCCTAGCTAAGGATATGAGCTAAACAATTTCAGAGAAAATTCTGAAAATGTTTCTGAACATTTTCTATTTTTTCTGGAACAGTTTCACTAATCCTACCATTAGGTGGATCATATGAGCTCAAATGGATCTGAAATTTTTATGGTAGTTCAGGAATATTTTGTTGAACATTCCAGCAAAATTTCAGGATTTTCCTCCAAAGGATTCTCCAGTTAAAATTCCAAACAGTTTAAACTTGGGGAATTAATTCTTGAGAAATAAGGATTTTCATGAAGTGAAACTTGATTTGCTGTAAAGTTCTCAGAGAGCTGATTCCAACAAAATTTGGTTCACTCGATTTGGATCTTTCTAGCTCAAGTTATGAGGATTTGAAGTTTGAAGGAAATCTGAAAATCGGGGGAAAAGTTTAAACTTGCGGGTGGGCCCCGTGGACACGCGTCGCACGCCGAGGCGACAGCACACCGTGGTCTGCAGGGTTCCTGCGTGCCAGCACAGCCGATCCCGGCCACACCCGGTTCCAATTTCAAATTTTGAGCCGCTGACGCGTGGGCCAGCCGGCTTCGTCTACCTCTCGACGCGCCCGCGTGGCCGCGCCGCCGCTCCTCGCCGGAGCAGATACGGAGCTCGCCGGCTCGCCGCTGCCGGCCCTTCCATGGTCTGAAACTCGCCGCCAGGGGGTTGTCGACGTCGAGGAACATGTCGGTGGTGTCTGTTCGGGCTGGCGGTGACCGGAAATAGCCCGGCGACGTGCCGCGGCCTCGGTTGAGGTTCGGCGCCGTCTACCGTGGGCTCTAACCCGCCAACACCTCGAACAAACGGTCCTACAGCATCAGTGTACCTCTAGGAAGCTCGACAAGGTGTTAAAAGGGTTCAGGGATGGCGGCAAGTCGGTCGGCACCGTGTGACCGATCGTGCCGGCCATGACCACTCTTGATCGAGCTCGAAATTCGTCACTTCTAGACAGTTTCACGCCACGGATGCAGAAAGGAACTTGATCGCCGGCTAGTCCAGCGTCTTTGTGCAAGATTTGATAGCTAGAGAAGGATCTTAGAGCGAGAATTTGAAGGATCCGTACTGGAAGCTCAGTTTAAGATCGCCGGAGCAAAAACTGAGAATTCGCCGTGGATTCTTCACGGTTTGCTTCCAAACTTGGAGGAGAGTAGCACGGTGGTCGTGCGCTCCTGTTGCTACCCTTGCTGGCCCATGAAAATGCCTGTGGAAAGCTGTCCACGAGCGCCTGACCTTCGGCTGAGTTTAGGTCGCCGCTGTGGCGATCGTTCTCGGGCAAGGGAGGTCGGAGCTCGGGGTTTCTGGCGTTGGGGAGGTGGAGGGCGATCTCAGGTTGCTGTCTAGCAGCTCGGGGAGGGAGAAGGCGAGCTGGTTTCGCAGTTCTCCGGTCGAGCAGAGAGGCGGCAGGTCAGTGGCTCGGTGATCACGGGAGAGGGAAAATGATCGGTGCCTGCCTCCGTGGAGCGCCTTAAGAGGGCCCTGGAACCGCCCTTGGGCTCGTGTGTGGGCGCGGGAAGAAGCTGGTGGCGCTGCTCCTCCTCGGTGACGAGCGCAGCTGCTCCCGAGCGTGGAGTCGGCAGCTGCTCGGTGGAAGTTCCCACCGAGACTCTGACTTTGGGTGCAAGTCTCCCCTCTTCTTCTCTATGACATGTGGGTCCCATCCGGGGTTTTAACCTCTGAAATTTACTCCCAATCACTGTTGTAAACAGTGAGCCCCAAAATACCCCTGGTGATTCAAATTATCCACCCATGAGCCATTTGAATTGATTAGAATTCAAATTGGGTTTGGTTTGAATGAATTTCAGCACAAGTTCAGTTTGGAATTCAAATAAAGTTTGAATTTGTCCCACTTAGCTCATGTCAAGATCAACTCCAAATGGAGTGAAATTTGGTGTGTGAGCTCACAAAAATGTGCTGAATAAGAATATGCCTCCCACTTTTAAATTCATGGGATAAAAACAGTTTGAATTTGAATATGGTTTCAAACTGCCCTCTTTCTACCTATACGCAAAATGACCTCAAAAAGGTTTTGAATTTGGGTGAAACTTGGCATGGACATCCTTAGCAATGTGTAGGAGTTTTCATATGTCCAGCCCCTCTATATCACATGTGGGAAATACCACTTTTGCAATATGTGAGTTTGTTTTCTAATGAGCATGTTGTTGGTGATTACTTGCTCTTCATTTGTGTTCATCAACTTTCCTCAAATGAGGTGTGTGTGTATGGTGATGAACACCTCAAATATTTGTCAAAAACTGAGGCCCTTACAGTTGAGTCCGGGTGATAAGATGGGTTGCACGACTGTTGAGTCATGGCAACGAGATTGGTCGGTGGGAGACGAAATTGTTTATGAGATGAAATGGTAGCGAATACAAGATGGTATTCATGAGATGGTAGCGAATATGAGGAGGTATTTGTGAGCAAGAATGAGGTTGATAAATGTCTGGATGGGACATTGAAGGTAATGAATATAATGGAGGTATGATTGGTATTTTAATACATGTTGGGATTACATTCACCTAAAGATAAGTTGTTGTTTTATCGTGGTTTTTGATAAATAACTTTGCTTTCTGCAATGAGCCCTTTTATACCTACCTTGTTGTGAGCTACATATCATATTTTCCCGCACTTGCTGTGTACATCATTGTACTCAAACTTGCATTATTATTTCATCATCAACAACAGGAGAAGATTACTATGAAGACCAAGTGGAGCAATAGGCGTGTAATCTGTCCTCAACCTTGCCTGTGGGGATAGAGTAGAGATGGAGCCACTGCTACTTAGAACTGCTTCCGCATTAGATAGATTGCTTCCGCATTAGTTAGATTGCTTCCGCATTAGAATAAAGACGTTCCCTGTTAGATTAAGACTTCCGCTGTGAGCATGAGTCCAAGACTCATGAAACATTGTAATAAACTCTATTATTCGTGGTTATATATATTCTGAATTCAGTTTGTGGAACATATGTGTATGTGTGATGAATATCCTGGGCACACATACGCATCAGTTCTCGGTTCCGTGGTTTTCCACAGAATTGAGGGCGTCACATTGCATGAGCACACATCCGAGCCCTTGTCTGGATGCATCACAATATATGTCAAAGCTCTTGCTCACGTCCGGCAATACCAAAACCGGCGCTGTGGTTAGCCTTTTCTTGAGTTCCTCAAAACTTTCTTGGCATGCTGGTGTCCATTGGAAGACTTTTCCCTTCGTTAGCAACTCCGCCATAGGCTTTGCTATCTTAGAGAAGTCCTTGATGAAGCGTCCGTAGTATCCAGCCATCCCAAGAAAACTCCGAATATCCCTCACGTTTTGCGGTTGGTTCCATTTCAGAACATCTCCCACTTTTCCAGGATCAACCGATACTCCTTCCTCGGAGATAATGTGGCCTAGGAACGATATCTCCTTTAGCCAAAATTGACACTTGTTAAGCTTGGCATACAATTGATGCTCACGCATTTTCTGCAAGGTCAATTTCAAATGTTCTTCATGCTCCTCCTCACTTTTTTAATACACCATAATGTCGTCGATGAAAACCACAATGAACTTATCCAAGTACTCCATGAAAACCTTGTTCATAAGGTACATGAAGTATGCAGGTGCATTTGTTAACCCAAAAGACATGACGGTATATTCATACGAACCATACCGTGTTCGAAAGGCAATCTTGGGTATATCGGAGGGCTTAATCTTCAGCTGGAAGTATCCCGACCGAAGATCAATCTTGGAGAACACTCGGGCTCCTTTCATTTGGTCGAATAGGTCTTCTATATGGGGCAGAGGGTATTTGTTCTTGATTGTCACCTCGTTGAGAGACCTATAGTCCATGAACATCCTTTGGGTCCCACCCTTCTTGTCTACGAAGAGCACGGGGGCTCCCCATGGTGACGAGCTTGGACGTATAAAACCCTTCTCCAACTGCTCCTGAATTTGCTTCTTGAGTTCCACTAGTGCATTGACGGGCATCCTATAGGGTCTCTTTGCTATGGGTGCAGTTCCGGGTACCAAATCAATGGCAAACTCAATGTCCCGGTCAGGTGGCATACCTGGAAGCTCTTCCGGGAACACGTCCGAGAATTCTTGAACCACTGGAATGCTGTCCAATGTTGCTCCTTCGACATGGTTCAAAATTGCCCTTTCGGTTGTCTGTTGGGCTGACTCAAACTCGACACGAATACCGTTCTCATTTGTCAACGGCACGCTTCTTTCAGCACATTGGATTACCCTGTTGTGCTTGCTTAACCAATCCATCCCGAGTATTATGTCAAGCCCTTGGGAATCCAAGACAATGAGGTTGGCAAAGAAGTCTACCCCCCTTATTTTAAGGCATACTTTCAGACGTACTATATTAGTCCTCATCTCTCCACCGGGAGAATTAACTAACATAGCACATTTTAAATGTGATATGGGTAGATTATGCTTGGCAACATACTTGGATGATATGAAGGAATGTGATGTTTTAGAATCAAATAAGATGGTGGATGGGTTGGAGTTGGCAAAGAACATACCAATTACGACGTCCTCAGCCTGTTGTGCTTCCTCAGCAGAGACTTGATTCACGTTGCCGCGAGCATAGTTCTGCTGTCCACGGTTCCCTTGATTGTCCCCTCCGTTCAGTCGCGGGTTCTGCCTGGGCACGTTGCCTTGCCATCCAGGACCTCTCCTCGGGCACTGGCTCACGAAGTGTCCTGTTTCCCCGCATGCAAAGCATGCCCTGTTGCCCACGGCAGCAGGTACGTTGGGGCGGGGGTTTTGAACAGGAGCGCCCATGTTGGGTCGGGGCACAGGAGGCAAAGGCACACGAGGTGCTTGTGCAACGGGTCGTTGCTGTGGTGGCTGACTACGGCGGTATGCAGGAGCGGTCGATCCATACTGAGGTGCAGTTGGGGGCATGTACCGAGGTCGTACGTTGCTCCCTTGGGGCTGGTATGGCATCTTCCTCTTGCACTCTCGCTTGATCTCTCGAATCTTGCTTTTGACTACTATAGCCTTGTCAACCAGTTAGTCATTGTTGAGGAGCTGAACCTGAATCTCATTGTTCAACCCTCTCATGAACAGGTATTGCTTCCTCTGGTCTGAGTTGACATCTTCGGGGGCATACCGGGACAGTTGCGTGAACTTGTTGAGATACTCATTCACGCTTCTCTTTCCTTGGCGAAGGCCTTCAAACTCCTGTCTCTTGAGCGTCACTACACCAGCAGGGATGTAATGAGAGCGGAAACTCTCCTTGAACTCAGTCCAAGTGATCATCTCCGGGTTGACATGAGCGTTGCATAGGGCATCCCACCAGTCAGCGGCAGCTCCCATGAGTTGGTGCGACACAAAAAGAACCTTCTCTCGGTCATTGCACTGCACTATGACAAGCTTCTTCTCCATGGATTTCAACCAGTCGTCTTCCTCCATGGGGTCATTAGCTTGATCAAAGGTGGGTGGTCGAATCCTCATGAACTCTCCCAGTCTGTTATGAGCCGGCGGTGGTGGTGGCGGTGGTGCCGGAACAGGGTTGTTGTTGTTGGCCTGCAACTGACCCAAAGTTTGGATCATGGTTTGCATAAGTTGATTTTGCATGGCCATCAACCATTCCAGGTTGTTCTCACCAGCTTCAGGGTTAACAGGAACTTCATCGTGGCCATCCTCTTGGTTGTCACGGACGTTCCTTTGACCAGCGTTTCCTCTCACCATCTGTGAGAGAGAACGAAATAGAATAGAAGGTTAGATGGATCCCTCTAACTATATGCATCAAGGTGGATTGGACTATATATATCAGCCCATATGAGGATGTGAACAAGTCACGAGGCATCTCACACCTCTTTTTACTTATGTGTGGATATGGACAACGTTTTGAGACGTCCCACGACTCACACTAAGCACACAATCACAAACAATCATCACAAGGGCTCACACAACTCCTATTCAAGGCTTGTTCAATGGGGGTCCTATATGGTTTAGGGTGTTGCCAATCGGTGATCCAACTATGGCTTTCCTACGCTTTGTATCCTATGTCAAGGTAGTTTCAAGGTCAATCTATGCATCCTAGGCGTGCATCCTATGGTCAGCATGGCTTAGCTACCAATCTGTGTCTGATACCAATCTGTGATCTATCTAAGCGTATAACCTATCGTCAACCCGTGGCTCTGATACCAGTCTGTGACGCCCTCAATTCTGTGGAAAACCACGGAATCGAGAACCGATGCATATGTGTGCCCAGGATGTTCATCACACATATACACATCATACACAACCTGAATTTCAGAATATATATGACCACGAATAACAGAGTTTATTACAATGTCTCATGAGTCTTGGACTCATGCTCACAGTGGAAGTCTTCTAACTAATGCGGAAGCAATCTAAGCAGTAGCGGCTCCATCTCTACTCCATTCCCACAGGCAAGGTTGAGGACAGATTACCCGCCTAATGCTCCACCTGGTCTTCAAAGTAATCTTCTCCTGTTGCTGATGATGAAATAATAATGCAAGTTTGAGTACAATGATGTACTCAGCAAGTGCGGCAAAATATGATATGTAGCTCGCAACAAGGTAGGTATAAAAAGGCTCATTGCAGAAAGCGAAGTTATTTATCAAAACCATGATAAAACATCAACTTATCTTTAAGTGAATATAATCCCAACATGTATTAAAATACCAATCATACCTCCATTATGTTCATTACCTTCCATGTCTCAACCAGACATTAATAAACCTCATTCTTGCTCACGAATACCTTCTCGTATTCGCTACCATCTCACGAATACCATCTCGTATTCTCTACTATTTCATCTTATAAACAAATTTCGTCTCATACCGAGACCAACCTCGTTGTCATGCAACCCATCTTATCACCCAAACTCAACAGTCCCGAAAACAAAACCAAAACCAAACCATCCAAAACCATAACCAATAACCATAGCCAATAACCATCCCAACTAATCATGGAAGTTGGCCAGGCGCTCGTGACCGTAAGCTCGGCTATCATAATAGTTTTAGACTCTGCAGAGTTTGCACCTCTTTACCCACAAGTTTGTGATTTCGTCACCTGTCGGCGACTGCAGAACCTCCATTATAACAGTACACAACCGTCGGTGTATGGTCAAGAGATCACAAAATAGCCTTTACAAAGGGGTTAATAGATGTATGGACTCACTAAGGTTTCACCGACAGGCTAGAATCTCCAATTCTCCCACCCATGGGCCCCCTCTTGTCCCATGCAGTTCCTAGGGCAGTCCTCACTCGACTCCCATTCCCCGCGCCTTCCACGGTCCATAACAATCTAGCAACTTACCTAATTAGTCAGCTAAGACGCACCCATACTTGGCCTTGTGGTGGCACTGTTATCCTGGCATGTGCTCGCATGAACCGGTCCTTAGATCTACGGAAGTAAACCACCATCTCTTTCTACCTCATTCACAAACCCAGGCTTGCCTAGATCTCCCTCCGATCCATGTTCATTAACAACATAAGTTTCTCATTATCATTACGAGTGCAGTTAGCTAGACACATCTATCTCGCTTCCCAATCCCATGGACTCAGCGAAGCATAAAGCAAAAGCCATACCCGACTCATAAACTTCCATGGCGACAAGGGTGGTTTAACCAAAACTAGTAAACTCCTATAAAAGGGTTTCCCATCATGTTTGACTCAGCACACACACCTTTTCGCAAAACAAAACAGTTTCTCAAAAAACATAGGATCAATATGGTCAAGGGGCACTTGCCTTGTTCTGGCTGTTCCGGTCGCTCAAAATCTTGTTGTTGTAGTCCGTCGTAGGTAGCTCCCTGAGCTTGTCCTTCTATACATGATCACGCACATACAAGATTTACATCAATCAATATCATGCACAAACTTTAACTAGATGCGATGATGCTTATGCATGTTAATCCTATGATGCAGTTTAGTTTGTACGCGTTCTTGCATGGCTTGCATGGGTTTTATGATGAACAGAGTTGTAGAGATCAATTTTGGACGTAGCGATGATCTTGACTTTAGATTAAATCTATCAACAAGTGATCTGTCCACGAAAAACCTTCTGTCCGAAAGGAATCGAAGAACAGATGCAAAGAAAACGCGATGATGTCGTAAGGTAGTATTGGAGACCTACCTTACGTTCTTCTTGGTCTCGAAGTCCTTCTCTTAGCAAGACAGATCGTTGGGGCTCTCTTCCGGCGATCTTCCTCGACTGAACTCCGGCGAAGGGTTTATTCGGTGAGTTGGGGCTTGGGCTCTAGGTCGTCGGCTCAGGAGTTGGAAAAGAAGTTCGTGGTTTCGGCCAAAGGTTCTGGGTTCTATTTATAATCGGGAAAAGAAGAGTCCTAATCTGATTGTATTTCGAATAAGATGTCACGGCTCTGATACCATGCTGTGAGGGACCACAGGACCTCGTTGGGTGGTGCCGTGTTATGCGGCACCCAACAGCACACGGGTCGATGAACACACATCATATTACATAAATAGTTTAGCGGAAGCGTACAAGAATGTTTTACAAATAGTTATATCAGAGTAAACTACAGCGGAAGACTATCACTCTCACGACTCATTCTAAACTAGCAACAAAGAAATGGTCCAGCCCGCGGACGTTTCTTACTAGCAACACAAAGAACAATCTGCAGCGGCGAGGATGCTATTTGAGTAAACACTCGGAGGTTCCCGAGTCTCATCGGCATCCCTTCTCTTAAGAATCGAGTCAATTACCTGCAAAACAACTCGGATAGCATCCGTGAGCATAACGCTCAGCAAGACTTAACCATCACCCTAAACATGAAACTCTAAGTAAGGTTATGAACCTATCATAGGATGGCATAAGCATAATTAAACTCGCCTAAAAGTGGATCCTTACTTTCAGGTATTAATTGCAGCATTTTAAGTAACCCTGGGCACGCCACATCGGGAGTCCACAATCAAACATGAAACGCTTTCCCCTGATGTAAATTGCTCATGGTATAAAAGAATCGAGTTTGCACTAGCCTATTCATCAAGATCCAAGACAAAGCCAGTATGATACTTCACATCAAAATGATTAGTTCCTTTCTCATGCAAGTTCTTACTACGTCATGACTGTGAGAACAAGTATGCTCGGTCCATTCCGCGAGCGACGGTGATTCGAATCAATAACACCCGGACTACACGACACGTACGCCCGTACTCGACGTTGCCTACAACAACCATCACTGACGTCGTACGTGGCAGCCTTTCCCCCGTTTCACCCCCGCTGAATCGATCAAGTCGCCCCGTATAGTAGCTAATATCATGGTGCACCTACCGACATGAGATGTCATGAGAATATTCCCCACATACTGCACACCGGCCGTCCGCCTGAGGCGACCCGAAAAGTCCCAACAACAGCTTCCCAAGGTACATCAGTTTACTGGGTCCCATATAGCCAGCATGAGTCCGGTACACAACTCAAACTTATTCAACACGGCCGCATACGGATCGGTCCTTGACCGACACGGACAGATCTATAGCACCCAGACCCCTATGTCCTGCTGCTCCTACAACCTTCCAGTCTCAACTTTAACTTGCTAATTCATATATGAACCAATCCCGTATGCCCCTGTTGTTCCTGAGACTGCGAGTAGCATCTCACCACTCGACTTCTACCGAACCGCACTTAAGCATGGCAGTTATACACGGTAAAGGATACCTACCCAATACTCTATGGGTCATTTGGCTATGCAAGAGGAGTATCAAACACTAGACCTAATGCACAGTTCATATCTTAACCGAAAGTGAATACAAAATAAAAACTTAATAGCTGTTAAATGCAAACTGGAGCTTGCCTGTTTTGCAGGGTAGTCGTATATAAACAGTTAGTGTCCTTGAAGATCCACCCTTGATTCAACGGAGCTTGATCCACTTCGATGAATCGCTCCTTTGAATCCCCTTCGTTGTGGTTCCTATTGAAATGCATATGCACATGTTTTATAGAATGTAATGGAAAGAAGTTATAGAATTAATCTCTTCGGAACAGAGGTTATGTGGAAAAGCCAAGCATGGCTTGGTTTGCCTCTGTTGTGCAAAGAACACAAATAAACTAAATTGACCTTAAGGCCTTAGCTATACACTAATCATTTTGCCTAATGAACATAATAGATAAGCTGAAAAGATTTGAGTGCAACTAAAGAACAAGAACCCCAATGGCCTCAAAACTTTTACATCAGGTTCTATACTACCTAAGGATTTAGCTTGCCAAATTGCAGCTAAGGTGGAGGTAAATTGTGTCCTCTATAATCCTCACAAGGTCTCTCATGTATTTCCACCTATACATAAGTATGGAAAATAGGAACAGAGAATTCTACAGCTCAACTTGGGCTGATAATTTATATGTAAGTTCTTGGTCACATGAAAGTAATCTGGTCCAAAATTCAGCTCTTTTACTTGAGTAGTTCTCCCAGAACAATTCTTTAAGCATTTGTACCCAAAAGAATTAATTCTGAAGTAATGTGCATTTTCATGCCCAATTAAGTGAAATACAACTCCAAGTATGTCTCAGAGAGCTTTCCTAAATTTTCCTAAGAATTTTGGAGCTATGGATTGCTCAAAATCGATTTTTGAAGTGGGAAACATTTTCTGAAAATGTTTCTGGACTCTTTTGAACTCAGTAGTTTGCATTTAGAAAATTCCTACACAAATGATCTTCAAATGAGCTGAAAATTTGCTAGAAGGTCAAAAATATGCTAGACAATATTCTGGCAAAATTTGAGGATTTTTGGATAAACCAAACTCTCTCAATAATTCTTTTTCATAAAACCTTCAAAGAATTTTCCAGAATTATATATTGACGTTCATACAATTCTGACTTCATATTTGGATAGACCTCTGAAAAATTAATCCAAACCAATTGGAATCAATTAATTTGGAGGTTTCTACAAAGAGCTAGGATATTCCAAAGTTTGAACCATCTCTGGAATTATTTTCTCCCACTAAAATTCGGCTGGGCCCACTGTTTAAATGCCAGCCACTCAGAATTCAGCCACACCGGGCCGCAGCAGTTTGGCGCGCAGCCACAACCGATCCCTGGGCCACGGCTGATCCCAGATTTAAAATTGAGTCACTGACAAACGGGACCCACGGCTTTCTTCTACCTCCCGCCCTCCTTCGCGCGCCCGCCGCCTAGCTCGCCGGCATGCCGTTTCCGGCTACCGCCTGAGCTAAAAGTCGCCGCCAGGGAGTTATTGACGTCAAGGAACACGATGGTGGGGCGTTCTAGGGCTGCCGGCGACCGGAAAATAGCTCGCGACGTGTGGCGGCCTCAGTTGCCCTTCGGCGCTGTTGGCCGTGGGTTCTATGTGAGGGCCCGCCGTCCCGATCACTCACGGGGACGGGGCACCTCGCCCGGGAATCGCATTGGGTGGTGCCGTGTGATGCGGCACCCAACAGCACACATAATAAAGCATCCTATTACATAAATCATGCGGAAGATTACAAAGTGTAAATGTTTCAAATATTTCTGAAAATAATCTACAGCGGAAGACTATTACAACTCACGCCTCATACCTATGCTAAGCAACAGAGAAGGTGTCCAGCCCGCACACCCTTCTCGCTAGCAACACTATCACAATAGCAGCGGCAAGGGTTGCCATGAGTTCCCCACTCGGAGAGCTCCGAGTCTCATCGGACACCCGTACATATCAGCGTACAGTTATTACCTGCAAAACAACTTATGCAGTATCTGTGAGCACGAAGCTCAGCAAGACTGACCCGTCACCCTAGTCATGAAACTCTACATGATGAAAATAGAGGGATAATTATAGAAGTTTGCAGAAACGATGAACTTGAGCTAAAGGAGGGTCCTTACTTCAAGTTTTAAGCAACTTTTATAGCCCTCACGCAACTTACATCGAGACTCCACAACCAAACAAGAAACGCTTCATCTCGATGTCACTTGCCTGAGGTGAAAGTAACTTTAGTGAGCTATCCTAGACTCATACTGACCTTGCGCCATCAACGTCAAGACTCCACAATCAGACAAGAAACGCTTTGCCTCGACGCTACTAGCCCAAGGTGAAAATTAAATTTAGTGAAGTGTTGATCGTTCCTCATCTCCAGTATGAGGATTACTCACGAAGTATTTTAAACGTATCCCAGTTTATTTCTACGTCACGACTCAGTGTACAAGTATGCTCACTACCGCGAGCGACGGTGATTGCAATAAAATACACCCGGCTGACACGACACATACGCCCGTACTCGACGTTGCACACAGCAACCGTCACTGACGCCGTACGTGGCCACCTTTCACACGACACCCAAATGTCGAACCGGTCCCACCGACTGGGATTAAGTCCCTCTATGGCAAACCCTCGTAGAGCCGACTTCTCTATCCTTTCAGCATCGGCATCAGACGGTGAGGTATGCCCCGACACTCAGGTTAACATGTTACATCGGTTTCCTGGGTCCCATATAGCCAGTATGCATCCGGTACACATCTCAAACTTGTCCAGCGGGGCCGCACACGAGAACGGGCCTTAATCGACTCAGACATAGACTAGGCTCACAGGACCATGTCCTTGACCTTTCATACACTGCCCGGTCTCCATTCCCAACTATGAGGATCAATTCCCAACTCTTCCGATTGATCCCCCTTAACCCCGTTTCACGAGTAGGAATCTGCCCACTCGAGTTTTTGCTTCTTTTAATCCACTTTGTTAACTTGAGATTATCAGTTATAATCAATTCATAACCTATTCTACATTTAAACTCCATGGTTTTCTGGGTCATGCATTTGGAGTGTCATACCACCTAGGCTTAATGCAATAAATAAAATGCTAGACGTATAAAGTGAATACAAATAAAAACTTGTAAGTTTTGATGCAAACCGGGGCTTGCCTTAGTTTTGCAGGTGACTTATATATATGTGCAGTTAGTGGAGACCACTTGAATTGATCTCTTGCCTCCCTCCTTTGATCTCCACTCCAATGACTTGAAGTCCTTCACGTAGATGCTACACGTAATGCATATGCACAATTATAATTGTAAAGACTTTGCTAGAAGTTCTAATAACAAGTTTTCAAAAACTGGAACTCTGTTTAAGAATTTAAAATGACACAGGTGCTAGCGGTTTAGGTTTGGTTCTAAACACATGATTAATGCTAGGTGGTTTCCCCCTCTTCTATATTAATCACCTTAAGAGGTTAAACAGCAATGGGGTGATCCAGAGCTCCAATGGAGCTGAGAATTTTCAGGTGAGTTCCTTGTCACAAGAAAACACTCTGGACCAATATTTGGGGTTATCTAATGAGTGGATTACTCGGAATAATTCCCTAAGCCTTTAGGCAAAAAGGAATTTATTCTGAATAAACTTGCATGTTCATGCCAAACTTAGTGAACTAAAATTTCAATTATAGTGCATAAGGCTTGCATGAATTTTCCTAGCATTTTAGGAGCTAATATTTGCCCAGAACTGATTTTTCCAAGTCTTGGAAAATTCTCTGAAAAAGGTTTCTGCATTCAATTGAACACAGCATCTTCAAAGCTGAATTGCTCTGATCAAATCATCTCCAAATGGTCTGAAATTTTTACAGGAGTTCACTATTATCCTAGAGAATATCCTGGCAAATTTTGAGGATTTTTGGATTAACCAAACTCCATCTAAAATTCTTTTGCTAAAAAGTTTTAAAGAATTTTCCAGAATTAAATAAAGGGTTTCATACAAATTGGGTTCCATATTTGGATAGTACTCTATCAGTGGGATCCAACAAAATTTGTTTCACAATTTTTGGATTCTCCTACCCAAAGTTGTGGCTGTTTAAACTTTGAACTGAAGTCTGAAATTCCCCAAAATGTTCAAATGCTGGCAGTGGGTCCAGGGGACAGGTGTCACTCGTCGGGGCAAGCCACACGGGGCTACAGGGTATTTCCCGCGCCGCCACACCAGATCCCCCGCGCCACAGCCGATCAGAGATTTGAAACACCGTCGCTGACAGGCGGGACCCGCCGGGTCGTCTTCTACCTCCGGCGCCCGCGCCCGCGCGCCGCCTGGCTCGCCGGAGTTTGACGGATTCCGGTCTCCCGGCCATCCCCCGAGCCCTACCTCGCCGTTAGGGCCTACTTTCACGTTCTGAACAAAATGGGACCCTCTTCCCCGGCCGGCGATGGCTCTAACCTAGCTGGCCACGACGCGGCGGCTCTGGACCAGTTCGGCGACGTTGCCCGGCTAACCTAACCCGCCAAAACACCGGTGAAACGGCGCTATAGCATCAGTGAACGCCAAGGAGGATCGTCCAGGTGGTGAAGCAGCCTGGAAATGGCCCTAACCTAGCTCTCATCGAGAGACCGAACCGCCCCACCATAACCGCCGTCGGAAAAGTGTGAAATACGTCGTGCACAACGGTTTTCAGGCATCGGTTGCAAAAAGGCAAATGATCGCGGGCTAGTCCAGCTCATGTGTGCAAGATTTGACAAGCTACAGAGGGTTGGAGAGCGAGAATTTTGGCGGCGATTACCGGATGCTCTGTTTGAGGTCGCCGGGACAAAATCTCCAAATTGGCCGCCGATCCTCCACGGTTTGCTCCAGGCTTTGGGGGAGAGCAGCAGCACGATGGCGCTCTCCCGTGGTCAGGCTTGCTCGGACGTAACAACCCTTGTGGAAGGCTGCCCGCGTGCGCCCGATCGTCGGCTGGCTGTGGTTCGCCGCGGGTGAGGCGTTTAACGCTCAAAACCCACCACGGATGGCTAGCTCTCACGCTCAGAAGGTGCGGAACGATGGCACAGTTGTCGTTGTGCAGCTCGGGGAGGCGCTGTGGCATGGTTTAGCCGGCTCCCGATGGCTTTCCAGAGGGGGCGGCAAGCTCGGTTCCGTTCTCTGGATAACACGCGCGTGAGGAGGAGAAGCACAGATGGTCGTCTCGGTCACATGGGAGGATCATGTAAGAGGTGCCGCCGCCTCCCGTCCTGCCAGCGGCCCGGGCGAAGAGCAGGAGGTGGCTCGTTTTTGCCCCCGCGGTGACACCCGGTGAGACCCGTTCGGTGAGTGGAGACTTAGGGCTGAAGTAATAGGAGATCTGTCACAGTGTTTAACCTCCCCAATGACAGGTGGGGCCCACTAAATTTCCCTGCAAAAAGATCTCCATAGTTTGACAAATATTCAACTCCAATTATTTGAAAGTTGGAAACTGAGCTGCATTTGCATAGTTGGACAAATTCCATCCAGATTCAAATGTTTATTTGAATTTCCTTGTACATTTAACTCCATTTGGAAAAATGGGCAGCAAATCTTTTCAAAAACTAATGAAACTTTGCCTACCCACTAATTTGGACCTAAGGAATCCAAATATGCAATTTGATTCTTGTGTTAGCTGCTGCAAACAAGAGTTTGAGCACAACAGTTTTGAAATTCTCATTGTGTCCTTCCCTCGCTTGAAGTTTGGAATTTACATTAAGTTCATCTCTGATTTTTAAACCCTTCCATTGCACTTGAGCTCTTCATTTCTGTGGTTTTAATCCACATGAGGTCCCTCCATGCAGAAACCCTAAGTTTATTTAGAAGAATCTCACCTATGTTATCATATGTGGGAAAAGTTTCAACTAAGCCCCTTTTTCATACACATGACTCCAACATTTGTGCAAACTCATGTTTCTTTGTATTCACATTTTTGGGACCTTTACAATCCTCCCCCCTTAAAAGAATCTCGTCCCGAGATTACAAAAGAAAGATGAGACGGAAGGTAATTACAACAACTACGACAAAAGTTCTGGATAGTTCTTGTGGATGTAATCGTCACTCTCCCAAGTCGCTTCTTCCGGTGTGTGATTACTCCACAGGACTTTGTAAAATTTCAAAGTCCGATTTCGAGTGATCCGGCTCTTCTCTTCAATAATCTTGATGGGCTTCTCGGCGTAGGTTAGATCCGGTTGCAATATCTCCATGTCTTCCGAAAGGATCTCCGTCGACCTCTTCAAACACTTTCTCAAGTGCGAGACATGGAAGACGTCGTGGATGCCCAATAAGGATGGCGGCAGCTCCAAATGGTAGGCCACTGGTCCACACTGTTCTGTAATACGGAACGGACCCACAAAGCGAGGAGCTAGCTTTCCCTTGACCCCGAATCGATGAATTCCCTTCATCGGGGATACTCGGAGATAGACGTGATCTCCGACTTTGAAACACAAGGGTTGGCGTCGCTGGTCCGCATAGCTCTTCTGGCGAGATTGAGCGGCCCTGAGGTTTTCTTGAATCAGCTGGACTCGCTCTTCGGCATCTTTTACAAGATCAATGCCGAAAATCACCCTCTCGCCAGATTCACACCAATTGAGTGGTGTGCGGCACTTCCTGCCATAAAGTGCTTCGTATGGTGCCATTTTAATACTGGATTGGTAACCATTGTTGTAGGAGAACTCTGCTAATGGCAAATGGTTATCCCAGTTCTTTCCATGATCTATGGCACATGCCCTCAGCATATCTTCTAAAATTTGATTCACCCTCTCTGTTTGACCGTCGGTCTGAGGATGGTATGCTGAGCTTCTGATTAACTTTGTTCCCAGAGATTCATGTAGTTGCTCCCAGAAACGAGCAACAAATATTGAACCACGGTCGGATATGATGGTCTTCGGGACTCCATACAAGCACACAATTCTAGAGAGATAAAACTCTGCATATTGTTTAGTATGGAATCCCGTATTCACTGGGATGAAGTGGGCTGATTTTGTTAAGCGGTCAACAATCACCCAAATGGAGTCATGCTTTCTAGATGTGAGAGGCAGTCCGACAATAAAGTCCATGCTGATGTCCTCCCACTTCCAT
Source organism: Neostapfia colusana (assembly GCA_030760725.1). Taxonomy (NCBI): domain Eukaryota; kingdom Viridiplantae; phylum Streptophyta; class Magnoliopsida; order Poales; family Poaceae; genus Neostapfia; species Neostapfia colusana. The sequence goes on along the minus strand of JASWHV010000008.1, from coordinate 65,236,974 downwards.
GCCGGAATACTTAACGGTTGGAGCATTCCCGCTTTCTTAATATGATCAGCTTTGACTCGCCGACATGTATCACACTCGGATACATACTTGGCAATTTCTCGCTTCATCCGAGTCCACCAAAATTTTGTCTTAAGGTCTTGATACATCTTATTGCTTCCTGGATGTATCGATTACTTGGACATATGAGCTTCATCGAGGATTTTCTTCCTTAGTTTCAGGTTCCGGGGTACCACGATACGGTTGTTAAACCATAACACACCTTGATCATCTCCCGGGAAACATTTCATTTTATTCTCATTGATTCTTGCCCGGATTTTTCGCATTCCTTTATCCCTCTTCTGGGCTTGCACAATCTCCTCTCTAATGGTAGGCACAAGAGCAAGATTATACAACGCCCCATACGGAATCACACGCAAGCTTGGTTCTTTCTCCTCATCTGGAACAACTGATAAGTTATTCACGTGGGATTTACGACTGAGTGCGTCAGCCACCACGTTAGCTTTGCCCGGATGGTAATGGATCTCGATCTCATAATCTTTGATTAATTCCAACCATCTCCGCTGCCTCATATTAATACCCTTCTGAGTGAATATATATTTGAGGCTCTTATGGTCGGTGTAGAGGTGCACTAAATTTCCAAGTAAGTAGTGCCTCCACATCTTCAACGCAAGCACCACTGCAGCAAGTTCTAGGTCATGCGTGGGGTAGTGCTGCTCGTGGTTGCGGAGTTGACGAGACCCATACGCGATCACGCGTCTATCTTGCATTAAGACGCAGCCAAGTCCAATGCCTGAGGCATCACAATAAACATCAAATGGCTTTGTTGTATCCGGTTGGGCTAACACCGGTGCCGTTGTGAGATGTTTCTTTAAAGTTTGAAATTCCTCTTCACAGGCCTCTGTCCACACATACTTGCTGCTCTTCTTCAGCAACTCTGTCATTGGTTTAGCCACCTTTGAGAAGCTGGCAATAAATCTCCGATATTAACCCGCTAGGCCCAGAAAACTGCGGATTTGATGAACAGATGTTGGAGACTCCCACTTCAAGACTTGCTCAATTTTAGTTGGATCCACGGCCACACCCTCTGCTGAAATAATGTGGCCTAAGAATGGTACTTTGCTGATCCAAAATTCACACTTGCTGAATTTGGCATACAGCTTATGTTCTCGTAGGCGTTGGAGCACAATATGGAGATGTTTGATGTGCTCCTCCTCTGATTTGGAGTATACGAGAATGTCATCGATGAAAACCACGACGAACTGATCCAACTCTGGCATGAATACAGAATTCATGAGATACATGAAGTGTGCGGGTGCATTTGTTAGCCTGAAAGACATGACTAGATACTCATAGAGCCCGTATCTAGTCGAGAAAGCCGTATTCGGTATATCCTCCGCTCTGATTTTTATCTGATGATAACCAGACCGTAAGTCCATCTTGGAGAATACCTTGGCACCCACCAACTGATCAAACAATATATCAATTTGCGGCAGTGGATATTTATTTTTGATCGTCACTGCATTCAGCGGCCGATAATCCACACATAATCAAAGTGACTCATCCTTTTTCTTCACAAAGAGGGCTGAACAGCCCCATGGCGATGAGCTTGGTCGGATGAACCCTTTGTCCATTAAGTCCTTTAGCTGTTCTTTCAGTTCAGATAATTCCTTCGGAGACATTTTGTACGGCCTCCGAGATATTGGTGTGGTTCCCAGTGCTAACTCGATCTTGAATACCACATCCCTCTTAGGCGGCATCCCTGGAAGATCGTCGGGAAACACATCTGGGTACTCACGGACCACTGGAATATCCTCTAGTTTCGTGGTCACACTGTGGTACACCACTGGATTTTTAGAATCCACGGCTTCAAGTATGAGCGTTTGGAGACCGTAGATTGGAGAGTCCAAACTAACAATCCGTGGACCAATATCAAGAACAGCCCCATGGTAGTTCATCCACGCCATTCCTAGAATCACGTCGATCTTCTGCCCCTCTAATACAATGAGGGTTGTGGGGTATAAGTTTCCACCTAAGCACAAGGGTGGTTTGATCACTACTTCATTAGGAGCTATATTTCCACCCGGTGAGCGGATAAGATAGTGATCCTTTGGTGTAGAGGTGGAGAGCTCAGCTTTACACACAAACAACCTGCTGATGAAATTGTGCGTAGCTCCAGAGTCAAATAAAATTAATACGGGCAGTCCATTGAGGGTGAACATTCCCGCTAGCACAGGTGCCCCATCTGGCACATCCTCTAGAGCTGTATGATAAATGCACCCGGATTTTGGTGCAGTTCCTTGAATCTGAGCATGGGGTTGATTTATACCCCGCCCAGGTGTAGTTTCTCTACGGTGTATCCTTTCTGGACACTTCCTGCTGATGTGACCCAAGTACCCGCACGTGAAGCACGGTTTCTCAGCCGGTTCCTGGTTGCTCTGTGCATGGACATTAGTGGTATTCTGCTGCGGCATGAACACTTGAGGAGCAGAATAACGTGGCTGCATATACCGTTGTTGCAGCTGTCCGAAATCAGAGTATTGGGACGATCGACTGGAATATTGCTGGAGTCGTCGAGCCGGCTGCATTAGCTGACAGTTCAAGGTACTGTCTACCACCCTGTATTTCTGCAGAGCACTACTGCTACTCTCCGGTGGTACATGGTTCTTTCTTTTCTCAGCCTGAACTTCCCGCTGAGCATCTTCAACCATGATGGCAGCACTCATCAATTCGTTGAAGTTCTTTCGATCAGCTAAAACGAGTCTCTCCTTTAGCTTGGGATTGAGGCTGCGGAAGAACCATTCACACTTTTGTGCTTTGGTGTTCACATGTTGAGGCGCATACTACGCCAGCTTGTTGAACACTCGCGAATGCTCGTATGCACCCCTCCCTCCTTGTTTTAAGGCCAGAAACTCCTCGAGTTTCCGTTGAATTATTCCGGACGGAACATGATATGCCAGAAACGTCTTCCGGAATTCTGCCCATGTAAAGTCATGTCCAGCTGGTAAGGAGGCGACTTGATTTGCCCACCATGCACTGGCGGACCCGTAAAGTTGTTGCACCGCGTATAAAACCTTCTGCTGTTCGGTGCATTGAAGCAAGCCGAACTTAGACTCAATGGTACGGATCCAGCTATCCGCCACCAGAGGATCCTCAGATTCAATGAAAACCGGTGGTTGAGTTGCCAAGAACTCAACATAGGAATTCAGTTGCGGTTGGCGCAAGTCTTCGTCTTGACATCCCCCTTGACGGGATGTATTCATCACCAGTGTGCGGAGCAAGTCGGTTCGCTCATCGCTTGCACCTGTCATGGCGGCCAGAATGTCCGCCATTGTGACCGTGGGTGAAAGTCCTGGTGGCGGCTGCTGTTGTGGAGCTCGCTGCTCCCGCTGTGGAGAGTTATCACCACGACCACCACTGGAACCACCCACCTCACTCATGGAACACGTTCGCACCATCCTGCAATTGCAAGAGTTCATCATCAGTTCAACACTATCACTTGATTTATTCCATAAACAAAGTAGTGCAACACTGATAATGAAACCTCAACATGTAAGCAAAATGATTTAAGCGCAAACTGATGTATCTAACAGCAAGGATTTACAAGCCGACTGATTGGTCCTCAAACAGATCCGATTCTGATCCAGTTAGAAGCACTTTCGTAACTCAAGTTGAATATAAAAGTTAACGTTAACTTTAATATCTTTCCAACGAGTATCCAAATGCCTCCATATCACTTCTGGATCAAAAGTTATGGGTTCGCAGAGTTGACAGACTTTCTGGATAAAATTTGCCAGCATCTCCTTTGTATGTGGCTGACTTTATCACTGTTGTATATGAAAATACAACAAGAATTTGAACAACCTTTGAACTACAACAAGGTTGCATATCTCATAACCTTCCCAACGGTGTATCACAGGCTCCTTAGGGATTTTTCTACAGGATGTTATGGCTTAAAAACAGAAAGGTCCAGAGAGGTTTTTCTGCGGTCCTGGTTCTGAACAGTTTGCCTTCATCTGGACTTTGCCCCAACTTATCTTGTGATTTTGCTCTGGAGGTCTACAAGAAAGTTGTAGAGAACTTGAAAAGCATTCCATAACTGTATCATACACCTTAATTGGTTCAAGCTACTCAGAGTTATGCTCCGTTAAAGTCCAGCAGGAATTTCTGCCAGAACAGAGCACTCTGTTTTTGAAATCTTTGAAACATAAACCTTCTCTTATTTGAATCTTAGCTCAAAATAAGAGTTCAGTAACTAATACATATTTCAAACTTCCATTTTTAGTTGAAAGTTAGCTCATGAATCATTTCTTCATAGGGAAGAGGTTATTAAGTGTAGTACGGTGTCGATGCACCGTAAGAAACATGTCGGTACTACGTTGCCTCTCCAAAAGAAAATCCTAAACCGGATTATACCGGCATATCCGTTTTACCAGTGGCACTAAACGGTCTCTCGCACATGTGTACTACACGGGATACGTACGTGGTTAGTACCTGCAGAAGAACACTCAATAGTGGTGCACTCAAAGGTTGTTTTCATCTCAGGCAGTTCCATATTTGAAAATAAATACAAACGCCCGTATCATTGCCATACAGCCGTCCTTGAGTTAAGCCACGTCTCAAGGTACTGATCGTGTTTCAACACCACACGACGGGGAACCCGAGTATATCATGAACGGGTCGTCACGGTTGGGAATGCTATCAACCCAACAGATACCACCTACTGCCCTGCAGGGACGCCGATGGCAAGCGTTGCGTATGTCCTCCTGGGCTATTTCCAGACGAACACACTCTCGCGTTACTGACCACACGATGGGGTCTCCACTTACTTGCCTAATGCACGCTAGGGATCAGCGTTTCATATGAACTCAGGAACATGAAGAGTCCAAGAGTTTCATATTGACGTCTCACACAAAGCTGTGAGACCTATCCCTGAACCACTTTCCTCGTCAGGGGAGCTAACCAAAATTGAACCGCTTTCGGTGGCGTTCCTTACCATGCTTACCTGAGCGTAGGTGCCTCGTTACATAATCCATAAATTCAGAATTATAAAAAGTATGTTAGTACTTCCACTTTAAGTAACTATACTACTATAGTCCTTATGTGGGCCTAATACCATTTCCTCACCGTATCCTAAGTTTTTGTCGTAATACGATCCTTATTCAGTGCGCTATTACCAATGCGGCTCTGATACCATTTGTGACAGCTCTCTAGGATCATAGACTGGCCCCACATACCACCACTCGTCTTTTCTGCGCACTTTGTCCTCACTCGTGCGCACCCAGGAAAACTTCTCGATCGGTCACCCATCCCCATATTCCTCCGGGCCAAGCACGCTTAACCCTGGAGTCCTTTGCAGGTGGGCTTCCGGAAAAGAAGGTATACATTGATGGTAGGAGTACTCTATCAATCCTATTAAGCCAGGAGTCAGGATATCACACAATCCACCCCCCTTAGAAAACCGACGTCCTCGTCGGTCAACACCAAGACAGGAACGTCCCCTCTTAGCCACGTCCGTACGTTCAGTACTGGCATACGCATACCGTAGGTCCGGTTAGCAGCATACGTACCATACCGTGTCCCACATAGAGGACCCACGCGTCATGCCTACGTACCTACGTCCCTGACCCGTACGCTACCGTATCCTTGTCACTGACCCGTAAGCACCCGTGAAACTGCGAGGGTCGGCTCTGATACCACGCTGTGAGGGCCCGCCGTCCCGATCACTCACGGGGACGGGGCACCTCGCCCGGGAATCGCATTGGGTGGTGCCGTGCGATGCGGCACCCAACAGCACACATAATAAAGCATCCTATTACATAAATCATGCGGAAGCTTACAAAGTGTAAATGTTTCAAATATTTCTGAAAATAATATACAGCGGAAGACTATTACAACTCACGCCTCATACCTATGCTAAGCAACAAAGAAGGTGTCCAGCCCGCGGACCCTTCTCGCTAGCAACACTATCACAATAGCAGCGGCAAGGGTTGCCATGATGTAACACCCCAAAATTTTGTTAAGACCCTAATTCATGTTAAGAGGGGAATTTAAAATTTTTTGGACGTGTTGCATGTTTTACAAAAATTCAAATTCAAACTGGAATTTAAATTAAACTCAAATCAGAAAAGAAATAGAAAAAAAGAAAAAGAGAAAACAGAAAAAAACCGGCCAGTGGGCCGCAACCCACCAGCCGGCCCAACCAGCACCGCGCCAGCCCGCAGCTGCGCGCGCCGCTTCCTCCCACTGATAGGCGGGGCCCACCAGTTCATCGTCTACCTCGCGCCCGCGCCGGACTCTCTCTCACCCGAATCAAAACCGATCGGGATTTCTGCGAATCCCAGCCGAATTCCGCTCGGGGGCGACGCAAACTCAATCTAAACCAACCAGCCGCCCTCCCCCGTCTATAAAAACCCCGGCCTCGTTCTGTTTTTCCCACGCGATCCGACGATTTTCTTCCGGTGAGAGCCGAGACTTCTCCGGCGAATTATGGCCGATCTAAGCTCGGAAATTCTGATCTAACTCGCTGGTCTTGATCCACCGCCTCCGGGGAACCTTGTAGGTGCAGAAAACTCGGTGACTTGCGATGTAAACACAGCGCCGATGAGCCTCGCCGTGAATTCACCTCGGACCTCGTCGCCGATCACCTTCCAGGACCTTCGAGCTCAAGAAAACCCCCGAGGTGAGATCCCCGACCTCCCCTCCACCGATCTATACCATGAAATCACAGTTCTAGGAAGAATTCTCGAAAATCCGAAAGTCTCCAGCGAGATCGCCGCTTCCCGCCGCCGTGCGCCGCCGGCAGCGCCGCCCGCGTTCGATCAGAGCAACGTGGCCGCTTGTGCGCCGTTTATTTTAAATCGCACGGTAGGGTTTAAATCCCCGCGTACCGGTTCGACGTTATAATCTCAGCCGTCGGTTTAAAATCGGACAGTCCACGTCAGCCCCGCGTTATAAAGACTGGAAATCTTATGTGCTACCCCCTGGGGTTCTCGGGAAATAAGAGCTAGCCCCGGAAACTTCTGATCTAGCCCCTGGAACTTCAGAAAATCATGTAAATTCATTTAAAAATCAGTTTTAGCCCCTGGACTTAATAAAAATTAGGAAAAACCCCTCTGATAAGTGTAGCTATACCCCTGGAAATTCTGAAAATAATATTATAGACCCTGTAGTGGGGTAAGTTTAACTTTTTAGCCCTGTTTAGTATTTAATTTAGGAAATTGAATATGTGGCTAGTGTTTAAAAATTAAAAAGTGGGACAAACATATTGTCAAAATTAAATTAAAGACTTTCTCAGTATTTAGGAAACTTTGGAGTGAGATAAAAACATATTTTGGGCTGTATTGAATCTGTTTAATTTATTATTCACATTTAGGGACACATTTTTAAGTAATGAATAGTTTTAGAAAATAGGGAAAATAATTGTGAAATAGTTTACATCAGAGGCAAAGGTCAAAATATGTTATTAAATTATTTAGGACCAGAACCTATTCGGTTTAGATGATGTGTATTACTAATTTCATAATAAAGTACACATTTATGCATAGGAAAATAAATCTGAAAATATAGAAACTAGTAAATGATAAATGGAGTTTCTAAAATCCAAAGAATTCAGTTTAGGGTTGGTAGAAATTCTGAAGGCACATATGGAGAAGAAAAATACCTTTCATACATACTTGGTAGTAAAAAGGTGTAGTAGTTGAATATAAGGAATTTATTTAAATTGGAAACTCATATATATATAGTATATAAGTATAAATGTGAACACAAAAGTAGGAATCATATACATATGATTAAAAGTGCATGCAAGCCACAAATCAACACACATAGAGTAACCACAACACACATAATGGTGAATGACTTTCATAAATATGAATGTGTGGTTTGTATGAAGTGGAAGTGTGAACTATGTCTTATGGGTTGTTATTTTTCTTTTGCTACGTGTGATGGTATGATGTAGAACCTGCTCAAGAGAAAGTTATTCCTTTCCAAGATCAGGACTACCCATTTCAAGAGCAGCAGGAAGGAGGCAAGTGTCCTTGACCACTTTGATCCTATGCTAGGATGTGTAGATAGAATTATTTGCATTGTCAAGTTAAATATGAAACCCATGCTAGGAAGTTTCCCTAGAGTTGCATCACCTTGTTTCCTTGTAGCTTGGGTTGGGATTTATTTTATCATGTCATTTACTATTATGCATATGCTTAGCCATACTTAGAATGGGATATTTGGGATATGAGATCATCAATTTATTTTACCATACTCTTGAATGAGATATTGTGAGTTGTGTAGAGGTAGGGATCAAGGCAAGTTGGATGTTTTGGTTGTGTGCTGGGTGCACGAGACTCGGGTTTGTGTTTAAGTACTTGCCTGGATCCTAAGGACCGGTTCATGGAGCATGTAACCTGGCTTTACCATGCCAACCACATGCTGAGATGGGGCAGCTTGGCCAATTAATTAGGTGTATCCCCGGCGTAGTATGGGTGTGTTGGATGGTGCGGGGAATAGGTGTCAACTGGACTACCATATGAACCGCAAGGCTCAAGAGGGGGCCACTGCAGTGGGGTTGGAGCCTCTTGTATGCTGTTAGGGGTGAAACCTCAGTGGGCCCACGCTCATCGGGAATCCCGTTGTAAAGGCTTCGTAGTGATCTCCTGGCTACACACCTAGGAAGTGTGAATGTGGTTCGTGGCCACTGGCATAATGGAGGTTCTTTTAGTCCACCCGGCAACGAGGGATGAAATCACTACATGTGGGTACAGTGGTGCAAACTCTGCAGAGTCAAAACTGTCATGACAGCCGTGCTCACGGTCAAGAGCGGCTTGGACTTACTCATGATTAGAGAATTGATGGTTGTTGGAAGTTGTGGATGTTAAGCGGGGAGCTTAACATTTGAAAATGATGTTATGGTTATTTGGTTATGATGATGGGAAGGGAGATTGGGACCATTTCACTTGTGTAGTAATGTAGGTGCTTAATAAGCTAAGGTGATAGGTATTAATTGCGTAGTGCTTTAACCATGAGTTCAACCTCTCCTTGTTCTAGCCATGCATGATATAACCTTCCCACACTTGCTGAGTACCATCGGTACTCAACCTTGCATATTTGTTGGTTTATATTGCTGCTCAGGTCAAGATAATGAGGTGGTGTATAATGATCAAGACTTTGGACCCGAAGAAGGTTTCTAGGTTCATGGAGACCCCCAGGCAACGCCTGTGATGGAGCCCTCAAGAATAATATTCCGCTGCTAGTTTATTTACTTGTGATGAACTTATTATTGTCCATCGAGACATTTACTATGTAAGACTTACTTATATTCGACACCTGGCTTGTAATAAATGATGCTTCACTATTTGTCATCACATGTATGAGAAAATGATCCTGGCATACATGTGATATTCACTTGGTTGTTCTTCGGAAAAACCGGGTGTGACAGAAGTGGTATCAGAGCCAGGTTGCCCGTAGGAACGTGGACCTAGGTAGAAATGGACGTATTTAAGGGCCTTATTTTCTTAAAAACTATTTTTACAAGATGTGTGTTGAAAAGTGTTATTTAATGAGTCACTTTCTTCATCTTACCCCAATGTTCATTCAAAATAGGATTTTTGTTTAAAAGTTTATCTAACCTAAGTTTAAATGCTTTTTGTTTTTAGATGGTTCGCATGATTCGCACCGCTCGAAAGTCCACAGGAGGGAGAGTTCCCGTAGTTGCCCTTGCCCAAAGAGAGGAGAGTCGTCCGGTGACGTACCTTTCCTACGGATTGGCAGTAGGAGGCTTGTTGTGCCGTCTTCGGCGTATGCTCGAAGCCTTCGGCAATACGGGCAAGCTAATCATCCACTATAACTCCACCAGGACCATCCGTGAGAAGAGGGAAGAATGGAGTTTAGAGATGAGGATTATACACGAAAATCAGCTGCTTAAGATCCACCACTCTCCAGCTTGTAGAGCGACACAGGTCGATGCGGAGAAAGATGTCACCTGGGACGCCATCACCTGCCAGAGTCACATCTATCGTCGCCACTTGGACAAAACTGAGTACATGTATGTCCTCCAGCGTGAGAGTGGTACCACGGAATACAAGTACCCGCCGGTGCAGCAAGGGACTTCTCATGAGCACATGGACTTGTGCTTGGAGGATGCTTCTATGCTCAGTACTCGACTGCAGGAGTGCCAACAAGAGCTTCAGGATGTCCGGGACACCCTGAAGGAAACGGAGGCGTTGCTGCGAGCCTTCTTAAGGGCAAGAGAAAGAGATGGGAATGAACTGTGTGTCACCGTGAATGATACATGGACTCCTGACTCCCCGGATCGCCGAGCATCAGGCGTCGTCGCACTTCTCCACCAGCAGCCTCCCCACCCAAAGCAGAGTCAGAAGGCAGCCGAAATGATGAGGAAGATCCCGAGGAGCCAGCTCATGAAAACGAGTAGTGTAGAATCCCTCCCTTAGTTAGCAAGATATCGAATAGTCGAGTCGTTACGTTAAGTTAATGGTGTGTTAATGCTAGGTGTGTGACGTGAGTTGTGGAAGCCATGAGCAATTGTCCACAGCCTCGTCTTTAGATTGTTTTGCTTTTGTGTGTGAACCCACATGAAATAATATTGCATTTATTTTTGTGTGAGAAATGAACCCTCAGAAAAATATAACCAAGCCTCAACACTTCAAAGTACAAACAAGAGAAAGTAGTAAGATAATACTAAATGCTTTCAAATTAACATTGGTTGATTCTGCCAGATGGCCGGAAGAGGAAAAGGACGTGCTGCCAACCCCGCCAACAACAACGATGAGGCATGCAACCCTCATCTTTCTGGAGGCCAGGACCGGGGTGGTCGCCGTGAAGGAGTTGATCCCCTCCACCAAATGCTGGAGAATCAGAATCAGCTCATCCAGAACTTGACTCAAGTGGTGGCCAACTTGCATCAAGTTCCACCTCCACAAGCTGCACCACGCCAACCAAGATTGAGTGAGTTTCTAGGAACTCAACCTCCAAAGTTCACAAGTGCTGCTGAACCTCTGGAGGCAGATGATTGGCTTAAGACCATTGAGAGCAAGATGAGGATTATACAGTGCCAAGGGTATGAGAGGGTGTTGTTTGCCGCTCATCAATTGCATGGACCTGCTGCAGATTGGTGGACCGCCTACGTGGCTGCCCATCATGACCCTGAGAACATCACTTGGGAAGAGTTCAAGCGTAGCTTCCGCAACCATTACATCCCAAGAGGTGAACTCAAAAACAAGAGGAAGGAGTTTTTGGGACTGCAGCAGGGAAACATGACGGTGAGGGAATACCTCACTAAATTTACTCAACTATCCCGTTATGCCCCACGGGACATAGAGACTGATGAGCAGAAACAAGATTGCTTCATGGAGGGACTTACCGCGGAGATGCAGTGTGCAATGTCCTCAAATGAGTATGAAAGCTTCCAAAAGATGGTGGACAGAGCATTTGTGGTAGAAAGGAAGCTAAAGGCCTTGGAAAATGAGAATAAGAGGAAGGCCGGTTGGTCACATCAAGCCTCGGGTAGCAACACCCGCCCCCGTCTGATGCAGTAACCAGCAGGGCAGACGAACCGTGCTGCGGTACCCTACTCAGCACCAAGAGGGTACAACCCGAACTACAGGCCGCCGGCAGCACCAGCACAGCCACAACGTCAGTTTGTACAGCAGCCTCGCCCTGCATATCCACCTCGACCAGCAGTGCAAGGACCCCCAAACCAACCCCAAGACAACAAAGGCCAGGCACCTAAGGTTGGGGTGCAATGTTTTAGCTGCGGTGAAGTGGGGCACTACGCCCACAAATGCCCAAAGAAGAAGCCCGCACAGCCACAACAGCAGAATGTAATGCGAGGACGGGTGAACCACGTCACTATGGAGGAAGCGCAAGAGGCACCCGACGTGGTAGTTGGTAAGTTTCCTGCCAATTTACACCCTGCAACCCTGCTGTTTGATTCTGGTGCTACCCACTCGTTCATTGCTCAAGGGTTTGTTAAGAAGAATGACCTAGCAACAACACAAATGAACCATATGCTAGCCGTAAACTCTCCAGGTGGAGAAATAAGGACAAGACAAGTGTGTCCCAAAGTGAACCTAGACATTAATGGGGTAGTATTTACTGCTAACCTCATAGTGATAGATTCACAAGGGATAGATATTATTTTGGGTATGGATTGGTTGACCAAACATAAAGGAATCATTCATTGTTCGACCAGAACGGTGGAACTAACTCACCCTAGTGGCACAAGAGTAAAGTTCATAACAATACACGAGCCTAGGTGGGACATTAAATTAAATCAAGTTGAGGTGAAAGTTGAGGAAATCAGGACCATCAGGGAATATCCAGATGTTTTTTCGGAGGAGTTGCCAGGTATGCCTCCCGATCGTGAAGTGGAATTCGCAATTGAGCTAGTACCTGGAACAGCCCCGATTTACAAAAGACCTTATCGGATGGACTCCAAGCAGCTGGAAGAACTCAAGGATCATTTGAGAGAACTGACGGAGAAGGGGTATATTCGCCCTAGTTCCTCACCTTGGGGAGCTCCGGTGATATTTGTGCCCAAGAAGGACGGAACCCAAAGGTTATGCGTGGATTACCGTGCTTTGAATGAGGTAACCATCAAGAACAAGTACCCATTACCCCGCATTGAAGACTTGTTTGATCAGTTGAGAGGCGCTTGTGTGTTCTCGAAAATTGATCTCAGGTCGGGATACCACCAACTCAAGATAAGGCAATCTGATATTCCCAAGACAGCTTTCGTATCTCGGTACGGACTGTATGAATACACCGTCATGCCTTTCGGGCTAACTAATGCCCTGGCATACTTCATGTATCTCATGAACAAGGTATTTATGGAATATCTGGACAAATTTGTGGTGGTTTTCATAGATGACATTCTCGTCTTCTCCAAAGATGAAGAAGAACATGAGAAACATCTAAGGTTGGTGTTGCAGAGGCTAAGAGAACACCAACTATATGCCAAATTGAGCAAGTGTGAGTTTTGGCTGAAGAGAGTTCCCTTCTTAGGACATATAATCTCGGAGGGAGGAATCTCCGTAGATCCCGCCAAAATCGAGGATATCCAGAAGTGGAAGACTCCTGAAAATGTCGGGGAAGTTCGAAGCTTCTTGGGATTGGCTGGATACTATTGACGGTTTATTGAAGGATTCTCCAAGATCTCGAGACCTCTCACCAAACTGTTGGAGAAGGGAATCACATTCACCTGGACGCCACAGTGCGAGACAAGTTTTCAGGAGCTAAAGAAGAGATTGACAACAGCCCCAGTGTTGGTTATGCCAGATATGCAGAAGAATTTCACCGTGTACTGCGATGCCTCTGGAAACGGGTTGGGATGTGTTCTCATGCAAGAAGGGCATGTCGTGGCATATGCTTCCTGGCAGCTTCGGAAGCACGATAAAAACTATCCTACACATGACTTAGAACTAGCCGCAGTGGTACACGCGTTGAAAATTTGGCAGCACTATTTGATGGGGAAGAGGACCGAGATATATACGGATCAGAAGAGTTTGAAGTACATTTTCACACAGCCAGATCTCAACCTCAGACAAAGGAGATGGTTAGATCTAATCAATGACTTTGATGTGGGCATCAACTATCATCCTGGGAAAGCAAATGTCGTGGCCGATGCTTTGAGTCGGAAAGTGCAGGTCAATAAGTTGAGTTTGAAGGACGTGCCTGCAGAATTGAAGGACGAGGTTATGAGGCTCAATCTATGCCTAGTAAATAGTGGTGAAGCCATCGCCATGGAAGTGGACTCCACACTAGAGCGAGACATACGAGAGGATCAAAAGAATGATGAGAAGATACAAGAGATCAGACAACTCATCAAGGAAAATAAAGCTCCAGGTTTTAGAGAGGATGAACAAGAAACGGTGTGGCACGGGAAAAGAATCTGTGTGCCTAAAGTAAACAAGATCCGTGAATTGATTTTGAGGGAAGCATCACTCAGAAGAGGAAGCCACCTCGGAGCGGGAAGATGAGCTCAAGGCACAATTTCCAGAATTGTTTTCTTAGAAACACCAATCTCGAGGACGAGATTTCTTTTAAGGGGGGTAGAGCTGTAACACCCCAAAATTTTGTTAAGACCATAAATCATGTTAAGAGGAGAATTTAAAAATTTTTGTACGTGTTGCATGTTTCACAAAAATTCAAATTCAAACTGGAATTTAAATTAAACTCAAATCAGAAAAGAAATAGAAAAAAAAAAGAGAAAACAGAAAAAAACCGGCCAGTGGGCCGCAACCACCAGCCGGCCCAACCAGCGCCGCGCCAGCCCGCAGCCGCGCGCGCCGCTTCCTCCCACTGACAGGCGGGGCCCACCAGTTCATCATCTACCTCGCGCCCGCGCCGGACTCTCTCTCACCCGAATCAAAACCGATCGGGATTTCTGCGAATCCCAGCCGAATTCCGCTCGGGGGCGACGCAAACTCGATATATACCAACCAGCCGCCCTCCCCCATCTATAAAAACCCCGGCCTCGTTCTGTTTTTCCCACGCGATCCGCCGATTTTCCTCCGGTGAGAGCCGAGACTTCTCCGGCGAATTCTGGCCGATCTAAGCTCGGAAATTCTGATCTAACTCGTTGGTCTTGATCCACCGCCTCCGGGGAACCTTGCAGGTGCAGAAAACTCGGTGACATGCGGTGTAAACACAGCGCCGACGAGCCTCACCATGAATTCACCTCGGACCTCATCGCTGATCACCTTCCAGGACCTCCGAGCTCAAGAAAACCCCCGAGGTGAGATCCCCGACCTCCCCTCCACCGATCTATACCATAAAATCACAGTTCTAGGAAGAATTCTCGAAAATCCGAAAGTCTCCGGCGAGATCGCCGCTTCCCGCCGCCGTGCGCCGCCGGCAGCGCCGCCCGCGTTCGATCAGAGCAACATGGCCGCTTGTGCGCCGTTTATTTTAAATCGCACGGTAGGGTTTAAATCCCCGCGTACCGGTTCGACGTTATAATCTCAGCCGTCGGTTTAAAATCGGACGGTCCACGTCAGCCCCGTGTTATAAAGACTGGAAATCTTACGTGCTACCCCCTGGGGTTCTCGGGAAATAACAGCTAGCCCCGGAAACTTCTGATCTAGCCCCTGGAACTTCAGAAAATCATGTAAATTCATTTAAAAATCAGTTTTAGCCCCTGGACTTAATAAAAATTAGGAAAAACCCCTCTGATAAGTGTAGCTATACCCCTGGAAATTCTGAAAATAATATTATAGACCCTGTAGTGGGGTAAGTTTAACTTTTTAGCCCTGTTTAGTATTTAATTTAGGAAATTGAATATGTGGCTAGTGTCTAAAAATTAAAAAGTGGGACAAACATATTGTCAAAATTAAATTAAAGACTTTCTCAGTATTTAGGAAACTTTGGAGTGAGATAAAAACATATTTTGGGCTGAATTGAATCTGTTTAATTTATTATTCACATTTAGGGACACATTTTTAAGTAATGAATAGTTTTAGAAAATAGGGAAAATAATTGTGAAATAGTTTACATCAGAGGCAAAGGTCAAAATATGTTATTAAATTATTTAGGACCAGAACCTATTCGGTTTAGATGATGTGTATTACTAATTTCATAATAAAGTACACATTTATGTATAGGAAAATAAATCTGAAAATATAGAAACTAGTAAATGATAAATGGAGTTTCTAAAATCCAAAGAATTCAGTTTAGGGTTGGTAGAAATTCTGAAGGCACATATGGAGAAGAAAAATACCTTTCATACATACTTGGTAGTAAAAAGGTGTAGTAGTTGAATATAAGGAATTTATTTAAATTGGAAACTCATATATATATAGTATGTAAGTATAAATGTGAACACAAAAGTAGGAATCATATACATATGATTAAAAGTGCATGCAAGCCACAAATCAACACACATAGAGTAACCACAACACACATAATGGTGAATGACTTTCATAAATATGAATGTGTGGTTTGTATGAAGTGGAAGTGTGAACTATGTCTTATGGGTTGTTATTTTTCTTTTGCTATTTGTGATGGTATGATGTAGAACCTGCTCAAGAGCAAGTTATTCCTTTCCAAGATCAGGACTACCCATTTCAAGAGCAGCAGGAAGGAGGCAAGTGTCCTTGACCACTTTGATCCTATGCTAGGATGTGTAGATAGAATTATTTGCATTGTCAAGTTAAATATGAAACCCATGCTAGGAAGTTTCCCTAGAGTTGCATCACCTTGTTTCCTTGTAGCTTGGGTTGGGATTTATTTTATCATGTTATTTACTATTATGCATATGCTTAGCCATGCTTAGAATGGGATATTTGGGATATGAGATCATCAGTTTATTTTACCATACTCTTGAATGAGATATTGTGAGTTGTGTAGAGGTATGGATCAAGGCAAGTTGGATGTTTTGGTTGTGTGCTGGGTGCACGAGACTCGGGTTTGTGTTTAAGTACTTGCCTGGATCCTAAGGACCGGTTCATGGAGCATGTAACCTGGCTTTACCGTGCCAACCACATGCTGAGCTGGGGCAGCTTGGCCAATTAATTAGGTGTATCCCCGGCGTAGTATGGGTGTGTTGGATGGTGCGGGGAATAGGTGTCAGCTGGACTACCATATGAACCGCAAGGCTCAAGAGGGGGCCACTGCAGCGGGGTTGGAGCCTCTTGTATGCTGTTAGGGGTGAAACCTCAGTGGGCCCACGCTCGTCGGGAATCCCTTTGTAAAGGCTTCGTAGTGATCTCCTGGCTACACACCTGGGAAGTGTGAATGTGGTTCGTGGCCACTGGCATAATGGAGTTTCTTTTAGTCCACCCGGCAACGGGGGATGAAATCACTACATGTGGGTATAGTGGTGCAAACTCTGCAGAGTCAAAACTGTCATGACAGCCGTGCTCACGGTCAAGAGTGGCTTGGACTTATTCATGATTAGAGAAGTGATGGTTGTTCGAAGTTGTGGATGTTAAGCGGGGAGCTTAACATTTGAAAAAGATGTTATGGTTATTTGGTTATGATGATGGGAAGGGAGATTGGGACCATTTCACTTGTGTAGTAATGTAGGTGCTTAATAAGCTAAGGTGATAGGTATTAATTGCGTAGTGTTTTAACCATGAGTTCAACCTCTCCTTGTTCTAGCCATGCATGATATAACCTTCCCACACTTGCTGAGTACCATCGGTACTCAACCTTGTATATTTGTTGGTTTATATTGCTGCTCGGGTCAAGATAATGAGGTGGTGTATAATGATCAAGACTTTGGACCCGAAGAAGGTTTCTAGGTTCATGGAGACCCCCGGGCAACGCCTGTGATGGAGCCCTCAAGAATAATATTCCGCTGCTAGTTTATTTACTTGTGATGAACTTATTATTGTCCATCGAGACATTTACTATGTAAGACTTACTTATATTCGACACCTGGCTTGTAATAAATGATGCTTCACTATTTGTCATCACATGTATGAGAAAATGATCCTGGCATACATGTGAGATTCACTTAGTTGTTCTTCGGAAAAACCGGGTGTGACACATGAGTTCCCCACTCGGAGAGCTCCGAGTCTCATCAGGCACGCGTACATATCAGCGTACGGTTATTACCTGCAAAACAACTTATGCAGTATCTGTGAGCACGAAGCTCAGCAAGACTGACACGTCACCCTAGTCATGAAACTCTACATGATGAAAATAGAGGGCTGATGATAGAAGTTTGCACAAACGATGAACTTGAGCTAAAGGAGGGTCCTTACTTCAAGTTTTAAGCAACTTTTATAGCCCTCGCGCAACTTACATCGAGACTCCACAATCAAACAAGAAACGCTTCATCTCGATGTCACTTGCCCGAGGTGAAAGTAACTTTAGTGAGCTATCCTAGACTCATACTGACCTTGCGCCATCAACGTCGAGACTCCACAATCAGACAAGAAACGCTTCTCCTCGACGCTACTAGCCCAAGGTGAAAATTAAATTTAGTGAAGTGTTGATCGTTCCTCATCTCCATTATGAGGATTACTCACGAAGCCTTTTAAACGTATCCCAGTTTATTTCTACGTGACGACTCAGTGTACAAGTATGCTCACTACCGTGAGCGATGGTGATTGCAATAAAAAACACCCGGCTGACACGACACGTATGCCCGTACTCGACGTTGCACACAGCAACCGTCACTGACGCCGTACGTGGCCACCTTTCACACGACACCCAAATGTCGAACCGGTCCCACCGACTGGGATTAAGTCTCTCTATGGCAAACCCTCGTAGAGCCGACTTCTCTATCCTTTCAGCATCGGCATCAGACGGTGAGGTATGCCTCGACACTCAGGTTAACATGTTACATCGGTTTCCTGGGTCCCATATAGCCAGTATGCATCCGGTACACATCTCAAACTTGTCCAGCTGGGCCGCACACGAGAACGGGCCTTAATCGACTCAGACATAGACTAGGCTCACAGGACCACGTCCTTGACCTTTCATCCACTGCCCGGTCTCCATTCCCAACTATGAGGATCAATTCCAAACTCTTCCGATTGATCCCCCTTAACCCCGTTTCACGAGTAGGAATCTGCCCACTCGAGTTTTTGCTTCTTTTAATCCACTTTGTTAACTTGAGATCATCAGTTATAATCAATTGATAACCTATTCTACATTTAAACTCCATGGTTTTCTGGGTCATGCATTTGGAGTGTCATACCACCTAGACTTAATGCAATAAATAAAATGCTAGACGTATAAAGTGAATACAAATAAAAACTTGTAAGTTTTGATGCAAACCGGGGCTTGCCTTAGTTTTGCAGGTGACTTATATATATATATGCAGTTAGTGGAGACCACTTGAATTGATCTCTTGTCTCCCTCCTTTGATCTCCACTCCAATGACTTGAAGTCCTTCACGTAGATGCTACACGTAATGCATATGCACAATTATAATTGTAAAGACTTTGCTAGAAGTTCTAATAACAAGTTTTCAAAAAATGGAACTCTGTTTAATAATTTAAAATGACACAGGTGCTAGCGGTTTAGGTTTGGTTCTAAACACATGATTAATGCTAGGTGGTTTCCCCCTCGTCTATATTAATCACCTTAAGAGGTTAAACAGCACTGGGGTGATCCAGAGCTCCAATGGAGCTGAGAATTTTCAGGTGCGTTCCTTGTCACAAGAAAACACTCTGGACCAATATTTGGGATTATCTAATGAGTGGATTACTCAGAATAATTCCATAAGCCTTTAGGCAAAAAGGAATTTATTCTGAATAAACTTGCATGTTCATGCCAAACTTAGTGAACTACAATTTCAATTATAGTTCATAGGGCTTGCATGAATTTTCCTAGCATTTGTGGAGCTAATATTTGCCCAGAACTGATTTTTCCAAGTCTTGGAAAATTCTCTGAAAAAGGTTTCTGCATTCAATTGAACACAGCATCTTCAAAGCTGAATTGCTCTGATCAAATCATCTCCAAATGGTCTGAAATTTTTACAGGAGTTCACTGTTATCCTAGAGAATACCCTGCCAAAACTTGAGGATTTTTGGATTAACCAAACTCCCTCTAAAATTCTTTTGCTAAAAAGTTTAAAGAATTTTTCGGAATTAAATAAAGGGTTTCATACAAATTGGGTTTCATATTTGGATAGTAATCTATCAGAGGGATCCAAAAAAATTTGTTTCACAATTTTTGGATTCTCCTACCCAAAGTTGTGGCTGTTTAAACTTTGAACTGAAGTCTGAAATTCCCCCAAAATGTTCAAATGCTGGCAGTGGGTCCAGGGGACAGGTGTCACTCGTCGGGGCAAGCCACACGGGGCTACAGGGTATTTCCCGCGCCGCCACACTAGATCCCCCGCGCCACAGCCGATCAGAGATTTGAAACACCGTCGCTGACAGGCGGGACCCGCCGGGTCGTCTTCTACCTGCGGCCCCCGCTCCCGCGCGCCGCCGGGCTCGCCGGAGTTCGACGGATTCCGGTCTCCCGGCCATCCCCCGAGCCCTTCCTCGCCGTTAGGGCCTAATTTCACGTGCTGAACAAGATGGGACCCTCTTCCCCGGCCGGCGATGGCTCTAACCTAGCTGGCCACGACGCGGCGGCTCTGGACCAGTTCGGCGACGTTGCCCGGCTAACCTAACCCGCCAAAACACCGGTGAAACGGCGCTATATTATCAGTGGAAGCCAAGGAGGATCGTCCGGGTGGTGAAGCAGCCTGGAAATGGCCCTAACCTAGCTCTCATCGAGAGCCCGAGCCGCCCCCCCATAACCGCCGTCGGAAAAGTGTGAAATACGTCGTGCACAACGGTTTTCAGGCATCGGTTGCAAAAGGGCAAATGATCGCCGGCTAGTCCAGCTCGTGTGTGCAAGATTTGACAAGCTACAGAGGGTTGGAGAGCGAGAATTTTGGTGGCGATTACTGGATGCTCTGTTTGAGGTCACCGGGACAAAATCTCCAAACTGGCCGCCGATCCTCCACGGTTTGCTCCAGGCTTTGGGGGAGAGCAGCAGCACGATGGCGCTCCCGTGGTCGGGCTTGCTCGGACTTTACAACCCTTGTGGAAGGCTGCCCACGTGCGCCCGATCATCGGCTGGCTGTGGTTCGCCGCGGGTGAGGCGTTTAATGCTCAAAACCCACCACGGATGGCTAGCTCTCGCGCTCAGAAGGTGTGGAACGATGGCACAGCGTCGTTGTGCAGCTCGGGGAGGTGCTGTGGCATGGTTTAGCCGGCTCCCGATGGCTTTCCAGAGGGGGCGGCAAGCTCGGTTCCATTCTCCGGATAACACGCGCGTGAGGAGGAGAAGCACAGATGGTCGTCTCGGTCACACGGGAGGATCATGTAAGAGGTGCCGCCGCCTCCCGTGCTGCCAGCGGCCCGGGCGAAGAGCAGGAGGTGGCTCGTTTTTGCCCCCGTGGTGACACCCGGTGAGACCCGTTCGGTGAGTGGAGACTTACGGCTGAAGTAATAGGAGATCTTTCACAGTGTTTAACCTCCCCAATGACAGGTGGGGGCCACTAAATTTCCCTGCAAAAAGATCTCCATAGTTTGACAAATATTCAACTCCAATTATTTGAAAGATGGAAACTGAGCTGCATTTGCATAGTTGGACAAATTCCATCCAAATTCAAATGTTTATTTGAATTTCCTTGTACATTTAACTCCATTTGGAAAAATGGGCAGCAAATCTTTTCAAAAACTAATGAAACTTTGCCTACCCACTAATTTGGACCTAATGAATCCAAATATGCAATTTGATTCTTGTGTTAGCTGCTGCAAACAAGAGTTTGAGCACAACAGTTTTGAAATTCTCATTGTGTCCTTCCCTCACTTGAAGTTTGGAATTTACATTTAGTTCATCTCTGATTTTTAAACCCTTCCATTTCACTTGAGATCTTCATTTCTGTTGTTTTAATCCACATGAGGTCCCTCCATGCAGAAACCCTAAGTTTGTTTAGAAGAATCTCACCTATATTATCATATGTGGGAAAAGTTTCAACTAAGCCCCTTTTTCATACACATGAGTCCAACATTTGTGCAAACTCATGTTACTTTGTATTCACATTTTTGGGACCTTTACATTCTAGCCCGCCAAACACTCCACCAATGAGCTCTACAGCATTAGTGGATGATCGCAAGGCTCGGCATGGCCCCCAAATGGCTCTGGAACAGCCGCAAGCCGGTCGTCACCGTGTGCCCGATTTGGTCCGCCGGAGAAGTGCTCGGTAGACCTCAAAATACGTCGCTCCAAAGGGTTTTCATGCGACGGAAGCTCAAGAGAATATGATCGCCAGCTAGTCCAGCTCCTACATGCAAAGTTTGACGAGCTAAGAACGAATAGAAGTGGAGAATTTTGGATTCCCGTACCGGATGCTCGGGTTGAAGCCGCCGGAGCCAAATCCTGAAATTCGCCGTCAATAGCTCACGGCACGGCTTGAGCTTTGGGTGAGAGCAGCACAGTGGCCGTGTGCTCTCGTTTCCGCCCTCGCTTGGCTGTGAAAGCTGCTGTGGAGAGCTGTCCACGTGAAGCCGATCACCTATTTTCGTTGGGTTGCCGTGGTTGAGGTCGTTCACGTGGAAGGAGGCCAGAGCTTGCGAGTTTTTGGGTCGGGGAGGTGGAGGCCGAGCTCGCGGCGATGTTTAGCAGCTCGGGGAGGGAAGGACGTGAGTGCGCCTTCGGTTTCCGACCGACCGAGAGCGCGGAGGGGAAGAGCTCGGTTTGCTCAGTGTTCTCGCGAGAGAGGAAGGCAAATGAGATTTTGTGTCACACCCGGTTTCTCCGAAGAACAACTGAGTGAATATCACATGTATGCCAGGATCATTTTCTCATGCATGTGATGATAAAGAGTGAAGCATCATTTATTACAAGCCAGGTGTCGAATATAAATAAATCTTACATAGCATATGTCTCGATGGACGATAATAAGTTCATAACATGTAAATAAAATAGCAGCGGAATATTATTCTTGTGGGCTCCGTCACAGGCGTTGCCCAGGGGCTCCATGAACCTAGAATCCTTCTTCAGGTCCGAAGTCTTGGTCATTGAACACCACATCATCCCCTTGACCTGAGCAGCAATTTAAACCAACAAATATGCAAGGTTGAGTACCGTTGGTACTCAGCAAGTGTGGGAACATTATGTCATGCATGGCTAGAGCAAGGAGAGGTTGAACTCATGGTTAAAGCACTACGCAATTATTACCTATCACCTTAGCTTATTAAGCACCTACATTACTACATAGGTGAAATGGTCCCAATCTCCCATCCCATCATCATAACCAAATAATCATAACATCATTTCCAATGTTAAGCTCCCCGCTTAACATCCATAACTTCCAAAGTCATCATCCTCTAATCATGAATAAGTCCAAGCCGCTCTTTACCGTTAGCACGGCTGTCATGACAGTTTTGATTCTGCAGAGTTTGCACCACTGTACCCACATGTAGTGATTTCATCCCCCGTTGCCGGGTGGACTAAAAGAACCTCCATTATGCCAGTGGCCATGAACCACATTCACACTTCCCAGGTGTGTAGCCAGGAGATCACTACGAAGCCTTTACAAAAGGATTCCCGACGAGTGTGGGCCCACTGAGGTTTCACCCCTAACAGCATACAAGAGGCTCCAACCCCGCTGCAGTGGCCGCCTCTTGAGCCTTGCGGTTCATATGGTCGTCCAGCTGACACCTATTCCCCGCACCATCTAACAAACCCATACTACGCCGGGGATACACCTAATTAATTGGCCAAGCTGTCCCATCTCAGCATGTGGTTGGCACGGTAAAGCCAGGTTACATGCTCCATGAACCGGTCCTTAGGATCCAGGCAAGTACAAAACATAAACCCAAGTCTCGTGCACCCAGAACCAACCAAATCATCCAACTTGCCTTGATCCCTACCTCTACATAACTCATAACATCTCATTCAAGAGTATGGTGAATAAACTAATGATCTCATATCCCAATTATCCCATTCTAAGCATGGCTAAGCACAAGTAATATGAATAAATGACATGATAAAATAAATCCCAACCCAAGCTACAATGAAACAAGATAATGCAATTATGGGGAAACATCCTATCATGGGTTTCATATTTCAATTGACAATGCAAATAACTCTATCTACTCATCCTAGCATAGGATCAAAGTGGTCAAGGACAATTGCCTTCTTCCTGCTGCTCTGGGAATGGATAGTCCTGATCTTGGAAGGGCAGAACTTGCTCTGGGGCAGGTTCTACTCATCCAACACACATAGCAAAAAGAAAACAACAATCCATAAGACATAGTTCACACTTTCACTTCATACAAACCACACATTCACACCTATGAAAGTCATTCACATTTCTAAGTGTTGTGGTTACTCTATGTGTGTTGATTTTTAGCTTGCATGCACTTTTAAACATGTGTATATGATTTCTAAGTTTTGTATTCAGATTTCTGTTTGCACAATATATATGAATTTCCAATTTGAACAACTTCCTTGTATTCAATTGATACCCTTCTTAGCTACCAAGTATGCATGGAAGGTATTTCCCTACTCCAATTGGGTTTTCAGATCTTCTACCAAATCCTAAACTGAAATCTATGGATTTGGAGACTTCATTTATCATTTTCTAGTTATGCATACCTATTTTCTTATAATTTCAGATTTATTTTCTATGCCTAAATGTGAACTTTATTATGAAAATAGTAAGACACATGATCTTAACAGAATAGGTTCTGATCTAAAATATTAAATAATATATTTTGGAACTTCTCCTCTGATATGGACTATTTTAAATTTATTTTACAAATTTTCAGAATTATTTCCTAACCTAAAAATGTGTCCCTATAACTAATAAATGTGAACAATTAGTTAAACAGATTCAATTCAGTTTATAATCTACTTTTAACTCATTCTAAAGTTTTCCAAGTGCTAGGAGAGTTTAAATTTGAATTTACAATGTGTTTGCCTCACCTTTTAAATTTTAAATCCTAACCACATATTCAAATTTCTAAATTTAATATCATATAGGGTTAAAAAGTTAAACTCACCCCACCACAGGGTCTATTATATTATTTCATAAATTTCCAGAGGTCTAACTACACATAATAGAGGGGTTTTCCAAATTTTTATGAAGTCCAGGGGCTAAATCTGATTTTAATTGAATTTACATGAATTTCTGAAGTTCTAGGGGCTAGATCAGAAGTTTCTGGGGTTAGCTCTTATTTTCCGAGATCCCCAGGGGGTAGCGCGTAAGAGTCCCGGCCTTTATAATGCGGGGCTGACGTGGACCATCCGATTTAAAACAGACGGCTCAGATAAGATCGCTGAACCGGTACGCGCGGGTTGTAATTCCACCGTGCGATTTAAAATAGACGGCGCACAAGCGGCCAGGTCGTCGTGGCCGTGCGCGGGTGGCGCTGCCCGGCGGCGCGCGGCGGCGAGAGGCGGCGATCTCGCAGGAAAACTTCGGATCTTCGTCTATTCTTCCTAAAACTGGGATTTCATGGCATAGATCGGTAGAGGGGAGGTCGGGGATCTCACCTCTGTGTTTTTCTTGAGCTCGGAGGTCCTGGAAGGCGGTCGGCGACGAGGTCCGAGATGGAATCGTTGCGGTGCTCGTCAGAGCTGTGCCTAGAGCGCAAACCACCGAGTTTTCTGCACCTGCATGATTCCCCGGAGGCGGTGGAACAAGCTCGGCGCGTTAAATCAGAAATCCCGAGCGAAGATCGAGAGAAAACGGCCGGAGAAGCTCTGGATCTCACCTGGAGGAAAAGCAGCCGATCGTGGGGAAAAAAACGGGGCGATGCCGGCGTTTTTATAGACGAGGGAGGGCGGCGTGTTTGTTTAGATCGAGCCGGAGTCGTCGGGGACCGGGAGTCGGTCTGGGGACGCGGAATTTCGGGTTAGTTGCGATCGGGCGCGCGCGGAAGAGTCCGGCGGTTGGCGCGAGCGGGAGGTCAGGGATGACACGTGGGCCCCACGTATCAGTGAGAGAGAGGGGGGCGCGTGGCTGCGGGCTGGCGCGGGGGTGGGTGGGCCGGCTGGTGGGTTTCGGCCCACTGGCCGGGGGTTTTGTTTTTTTCTTTTTCTTTTTATTTTCTGTTTTGAGTTGAATTTGAATTCCAATTTGAATTTGAATTTCTGCACCACATGCAATACGTCCAAAAATTTGTAAATTCCCCTCTTAACAGGTTTTGGGGTGTTACAGCTCTACCCCCTTAAAAGAAATCTCGTCCTCGAGATTGATGGTTCTAAGAAAATAATTCCGGAAACTGTGCCTTAAGCTCGTCTTCTCGCTCCCATGTGGCTTCTTCTTCCGAGTGATGCTTCCACTGCACCTTGCACATCCGAATTCTTTTATTTCTTGTGAGGCGTTCCATTGTCTCCAAAATCTTGAACGGTTGCTCGGCATACGACAGATCCTCAGCTACGTCAACCTCATTCATGGGTAACATCTCTTCAGGCGTCCTTAGGCATTTCTTGAGCTGTGACACATGGAATACATCATGCACGTCCGATAGGCAAGCCGGTAATTCTAGTTGATATGCCACTTCACCCTTCCTCTCCAGAACTTGAAAGGGTCCGATGTATCGAGGTGATAACTTCCCTTTCACCTTGAACCGACGAAGTCCTCGAATAGGGGACACCTTGAGATAGACATAGCCCCCCACGTTGAAAACGAGCTCTCTTCTCCGTACATCGACATAGCTCTTTTGTCGTGTCTGTGCTATCCTCAAGTTGTTGCGAATTTCCCTCACTTTCGCCTCGGCTTCTTGTAGTACCTCGGGTCCAAACACTTTACTTTCCCTGGCTTGGTTCCAGAATAGTGGAGTTCTGCACTTCCTCCAATACAAAGCTTCAAACGGTGACATCTTCATACTAGCCTGATAGCTGTTGTTATAGGAGAACTCCGCATACGGTAAGTTCTTATCCCAACTCCTATTATTCTTGAGCACACACGCTCTCAGCATATCCTCAAGGATCTGATTGGTTCTTTCCGTCTGTCCGTTAGTCTGGGGATGATAGGCAGAACTAAAGTTCAGATGAGTTCCCATAGTTTCATGTAACTTCTGCCAGAACCTTGAGGTAAACTGTGTCCCTCGATCTGACACTATCTTCTTGGGCACTCCATGGAAACACACGATCCTTGAAATGTATAATTCTGCCAATTTGGATCCACTGTAGCTTTCTTTTACGGGAATGAAATGAGCTACCTTGGTTAGCCTATCGATAATGACCCATATTGAATCATATCCTGATTGGGTTCTAGGCAATCCCACTATGAAATCCATACCGATTTCTTCCCATTTCCATTAAGGCACTTTGAGTGGTTGCAGTAATCCCGCGGGTCGTTGATGTTCTGCTTTCACCAACTGACATGTGTCACGTAGGGCAACTTGTTCCGCGACATCTCGCTTCATGCCATACCACCAATACCTGCTCTTGAGGTCATGATACATCTTAGTACTTCTAGGATGAATGGAATAGTCTGAATCATGAGCCTCCTTCAAAATCAATTCACAGATCTCCTTTACTTTAGGTACACAGATTCTTTTCCCGTGCCACACCGTACCTTGTTCATCCTCTCTGAAACCAGAGGCTTTATTATCCTTGATGAGTTCTCTGATTTCTTGTATCTTCTCATCATTCTTTTGACCATCGCGTATGTCTTGCTCTAATGTGGAGTCCACTTCCATGGCGATGGCTTCACCACTATTCACCAGACATAGATTGAGTTTTATAACCTCTTCCTTCAATTCTATAGGCATGTCCTTCAAGCTTAACCTATTGACCTGCACCTTCCGGCTTAACACATCTGCCACGACGTTCGCTTTCCCAGGATGATAGTTGATACCCACATCAAAGTCGTTGATTAGCTCTAACCATCTCCTTTGTCTGAGGTTGAGATTTGGCTGTGTGAAAATGTACTTTAAGCTCTTATGATCCGTATATATCTCTGTCCTCTTCCCCATCAAGTAATGCCGCCAAATCTTCAACGCGTGTACTACTGCAGCTAGCTCTAGGTCATGTGTAGGATAGTTCTTCTCGTGTTTCCGGAGCTCCCGGGACGCATAAGCCACGACATGCCCCTCTTGCATAAGAACACATCCCAACCCGTTTCCAGAGGCATCGCAGTACACCGAAAAGTTCTTCTGCATATCTGGCATAACTAGCACTCGGGCTGTTGTCAATCTTTACTTCAGTTCCTGGAAACTCGTCTCGCACTGCGGCGTCCATGTGAATGTGATTCCCTTCTCCAACAGTTTGGTGAGGGGTCTCGAGATCTTGGAGAATCCCTCAATAAACCGTCGATAGTATCCAGCCAATCCTAAGAAGCTTCGAACTTCCTCGACATTCTCAGGGGTCTTCCACTTCTGTACATCCTTGATCTTGGCAGGATCTACGGAGATTCCTCCCTCCGAGATTATATGTCCTAAGAAGGGAACTCTCTTCAGCCAAAACTCACACTTGCTCAACTTGGCATATAGTTGGTGTTCTCTCAGCTTTTGCAACACCAACCTTAGATGTTCCTCATGTTCTTCTTCATCTTTGGAGAAGACGAGAATGTCATCAATGAAAACCACCACAAATTTGTCCAGATATTCCATGAATACCTTGTTCATGAGGTACATGAAGTATGCCGGGGCATTAGTTAGCCAGAAAGGCATGACGGTGTATTCATACAGTCCGTACGGAGATACGAAAGCTGTCTTTGGAATATCGGCTTGCCTTATCTTAAGTCGGTGGTATCCCGACCTGAGATCAATTTTCGAGAACACACAAGCTCCCCTCAACTGATCAAACAAGTCTTCAATGTGGGGTAATGGGTACTTGTTCTTGATGGTTACTTCATTCAAGGCACGGTAGTCTATGCATAACCTTTGGGTTCCGTCCTTCTTGGGCACAAATATCACTGGAGCTCCCCATGGTGAGGAACTAGGACAAATGTACCCCTTCCCTGTCAATTCTCTTAAATGATCCTTGAGTTCTCCCAGCTGCTTGGAGTCCATCCGATAAGGTCTCTTGTATATCGGAGCTGTTCCAAGCACTAGCTCAATCGTGAATTCCACTTCACGATCAGGAGGCATACCTGGCAACTCCTCCGGAAAAACGTATGGATATTCCCTGATAATCCTGATCTCCTCCACGTTCACCTCAACTTGATTTAATTTAATGTCCCTCCTAGGCTCTGGTATTGTTATGAACTTTACTCTTGTGCCACTAGGGTGAGTTAGTTCCACCGTTCTGGTCAAACAATGGATGATTCCCTTATGTTTGGTCAATCAATCCATGCCCAAAATAATATCTATCCCTTGTGAATCTATCACTATGAGGTTGGCAGTAAATAGTACCCCATTAATGTCTAGATTCACCTTGGGACACACTTGTCTTGTCCTTATTTCTCCACCTGGAGAGTTTACTGCTAGCATATGGTTCATTTGTGTTGTTGCTAGATCATGCTTCTTAACAAACCCTTGGGCAATGAACGAGTGGGTAGCACCAGAATCGAACAACAGGGTTGCAATGTGTAAATTGGCAGGAAACTTACCAACTACCACGTCGGGTTCCTCTTGCACCTCCTCCATGGTCACGTGGTTCACCCGTCCTCGCATCACATTCTGCTGTTGCGGCTGCACGGGCTTCTTCTTTGGGCACTTATGGGCGTAGTGCCCCACTTCACCACAGTTAAAGCATTGCACCCCAACCTTAGGTGCCTGGCCTTTGTGGTCTTGGGGTTGGTTTGGGGGTCCTTGTACTGCTGGTCGAGGTTGATATGTGGGGCGAGGGTGCTGTACAAACTGACGTTGTGGGTGTGTTGGTGCTGACAGAGGCCTGAAGTTCGGGTTGTATCCTCTTGGTGCGGAGTAGGGTACCGCAGCACGGCTCGTCTGCCCTGCGGGTTGCTGCATCAGACGTGGGCGTGTGTTGCTACCCGAGGCTTGGTGTGACCATCCCACCTTCCTCTTGTTTTCATTTTCCAAGGCTTTTAGCTTCCTTTCTACAACAAATGCCCTGTCCACCATCTTTTGGAAGCTTTCATACTCATTGGAGGACATTGCACACTGCATTTCTGCTGTAAGTCCTTCCACAAAGCAGTCTTGTTTCTGCTCATCAGTCTCGATGTCCTGTGGTGCATAACGGGATAGTTGGGTGAATTTAGTGAGGTATTCCCTCACCGTCATGTTTCCTTGCTGCAGCCCCAAGAACTCCTTTCTCTTGTTTTTAAGTTCACCCCTTGGGATGTAATGGTTGCGGAAGCTACGCTTGAACTCTTCCCAAGTGATGTTCTCAGGGTCATGATGGGCGGCCACGTAAGCGGTCCGCCAATCAGCAGCAGGTCCATGCAATTGGTGAGAGACAAACAGCACCCTCTCATATCCTTGGCATTCTATGATCCTCATCTTGCTCTCAAGGGTCTTTAGCCAATCATCTACCTCTAGAGGTTCAGCAGCACTTGCAAACTTGGGAGGTTGAGTCCCTAGAAACTCACTCAACCTTGGTTGGCGTGGTGCAGCTTGTGGAGGTGGAGCTTGGTGCAAGTTGTCCACCACTTGAGTCAGGCTCTGGATGAGCTGATTCTGATTTTCAAGCATTTGGTGGATGGGGTCAACTCCTTCCCGACGACCACCCCTGTCTTGCCCTCCGGAAAGGTGAGGGTTGCCGGCTTCATCGTTGTTGTTGGCGGGGTTGGCACCACGACCCTTTCCTCTTCTGGCCATCTATCATGATCAACCAAATGTCAATTTATAGCATTACGTATTAACTTCCCAATTTGCTTGTTTAAACTTCAAATTTTGAGGCCTTATTATATTTATATTTATATTTTCTGAGAGTTTCACGTCTCACGCGAAAATAAATGCACTCTTAATTCATAGGGGTTCACATATCAAAGCAAAACAACCTGAAGACGAGGTTGTGGACAAATGCCCATGGCTTCCACAACTCACGTCACACACCAAACATTAACACACCATTAACTAAGGTAACGGCTCGACTACTCGACAACCTGCTAAACTAAGGGAAAGGACTCTACACTACTTGTATCACTGAGCTGGCTCCTCGGGATCTTCCTCATTATTGCGGCTGCCCTCCGACTCCGCTTTGGGTGGGGAGGCTGCTGGGGGAGAAGTGCGGCGATGCCTGCTCGCCCGGCGATTCGAGGAATCAGGAGTCCATGTGTCATTCACGGTGACACACAGTTCATTCCCATCTCCTCTTTCTCCCGCCCTCAAGCTGGCTCGAAGCAACGCCTCAGTCTCCTTCAGGGTGTCACGTACATCCTGAAGCTCCTACTGACACTCCTTCAGTCGAATGCTGAGCATAGCAACATCCTCCAAGCACAAGTCCATGTGCTCATGGGAAGTCCCCTGCTGCACTGGCGGGTACTTGTACTCCGTTGTACCACTCTTACGCTGGAGGACATACATGTACTCAGTCCTGTCCAGGTGGCGACGGTAGATGTGACTCTGGCAGGTGATGGCCTCCCAGGTGACATCCTTCTCCGCATCGACCTGTGTCGCTCGACAAGCTGGAGAGCGGTGGATCTTAAGCAGCTGATTTTCATGGATAATCCTCATTTCTGAAATCCATTCTTCCCGCTTCTCACGGATGGTCCGGGTGGAGCTGTAGTGTATGATTAGCTTGCCCGTATTGCCGGCGGCTTGGAGCATGCGTCGAAGACGGCGCAATAAGCCTCCTACTGCCAATCCGTAGGAGAGGTACGTCACCGGACGGTTCTCCTCTCTCAGGGCAAGAGCAACTACGGGAACTCTTCCTCCGGTGGACTTGAGAGCGGTGCGGATCATGCGAACCATCTAAAACATAAAGCATTTAAACTTAAGTTAGATAAGATTTTTAAACAAAAATCCTATTTTGAATAAAAGTTGGGTAAGATGAATAAAGTGACCCCATTCAATTACACTTTTCAACTCACACCTTTGTGAAAATAGTTTTTAAGAAAATAGGGTCCTTAAATACGTCCATTTCTACCTAGGTCCACGTTCCTACGGGCAACCTTGGCTCTGATACCACTTCTGTCACACCCGGTTTCTCCGAAGAACAACCGAGTGAATATCACATGTATGCCAGGATCATTTTCTCATACATGTGATGACAAATAGTGAAGCATCATTTATTACAAGCCAGGTGTCGAATATAAATAAATCTTACATAGCATATGTCTCGATGGATGATAATAAGTTCATAAGATGTAAATAAAATAGCAGCGGAATATTATTCTTGTGGGTTCCGTCACAGGCATTGCCCGGGGGCTCCATGAATCTAGAATCCTTCTTCGGGTCCGAAGTCTTGGTCATTGAACACCACATCATTCCCTTGACCTGAGCAGCAATTTAAACCAACAAATATGCAAGGTTGAGTACCGTTGGTACTCAGCAAGTGTGGGAACATTATGTCATACATGTCTAGAGCAAGGAGAGGTTGAACTCATGGTTAAAGCACTACGCAATTATTACCTATCACCTTAGCTTATTAAGCACCTACATTACTACACAGGTGAAATGGTCCCAATCTCCCATCCCATCATCATAATCAAATAACCATAACATCATTTCCAATGTTAAGCTCCCTGCTTAACATCCACAACTTCCAAAGTCGTCGTCCTCTAATCATGAATAAGTCCAAGCTGCTCTTGACCGTGAGCACGGCTGTCATGACAGTTTTGACTCTGCAGAGTTTGCACCACTGTACCCACATGTAATGATTTCATCCCCCGTTGCCGGGTGGACTAAAAGAACCTCCATTATGCCAGTGGCCACGAACAACATTCACACTTCCCAGGTGTGTAGCCAGGAGATCACTACGAAGCCTTTACAAAGGGATTCCCGACGAGCGTGGGCCCATTGAGGTTTCACCCCTAACAGCATACAAGAGGCTCCAACCCTGCTGTAGTGGCCCCCTCTTGAGCATTGCGGTTCATATGGTAGTCCAGCTGACACCTATTCCCCACACCATCCAACACACCCATACTACGCCGGGGATACACCTAATTAATTGGCCAAGCTGCCCCATCTCAGCATGTGGTTGGCACGGTAAAGCCAGGTTACAAGCTCCATGAACCAGTCCTTAGGATCCAGGCAAATACTAAACACAAACCCGGGTCTCGTGCACCCAGCACCAACCAAATCATCCAACTTGCCTTGATCCCTACCTCTACATAACTCATAACATCTCATTCAAGAGTATGGTGAATAAACTGATGATCTCATATCCCAATTATCCCATTCTAAGCATGGCTAAGCACAAGTAATATGAATAAATGACATGATAAAATAAATCCCAACCCAAGCTACAAGGAAACAAGATAATGCAATTCTAGGGAAACATCCTATCATGGGTTTCATATTTCAATTGACAATGCAAATAACTCTATCTATTCATCCTAGCATAGGATCAAAGTGGTCAAGGACACTTGCCTCCTTCCTGCTGCTCTGGGAATGGATAGTCCTAATCTTGGAAGGGGAGAACTTGCTCTGGGGCAGGTTCTACTCATGCCAACACACATAGCAAAAAGAAAACAACAATCCATAAGACATAGTTCACACTTTCACTTCATACAAACCACACATTCACACCTATGAAAGTCATTCACATTTCTAAGTGTTGTGGTTACTCTATGTGTGTTGATTTTTAGCTTGCATGCACTTTTAAACATGTGTATATGATTTCTAAGTTTTGTATTCAGATTTCTGTTTGCACAATACATATGAATTTCCAATTTGAACAACTTCCTTGTATTCAATTGATACCCTTCTTAGCTACCAAGTATGCATGGAAGGTATTTCCCTACTCCAATTGGGTTTTCAGATCTTCTACCAAATCCTAAACTGAAATCTATGGATTTGGAGACTTCATTTATCATTTTCTAGTTATGCATACCTATTTTCTTACAATTTCAGATTTATTTTCTATGCCTAAATGTGAACTTTATTATGAAAATAGTAAGACACATCATCTAAACAGAATAGGTTCTGATCTAAAATATTAAATAATATATTTTGGAACTTCTCCTCTGATATGGACTATTTTAAATTTATTTTACAAATTTTCAGAATTATTTCCTAACCTAAAAATGTGTCCCTATAACTAATAAATGTGAACAATTAGTTAAACAGATTCATTTCAGTTTATAATCTACTTTTAACTCATTCTAAAGTTTTCCAAGTGCTAGGAGTGTTTCAATTTGAATTTACAATGTGTTTGCCTCACCTTTTAAATTTTAAATCCTAACCACATATTCAAATTTCTAAATTTAATATCATATAGGCTTAAAAAGGTAAACTCACCCCACCACAGGGTCTATTATATTATTTCATAAATTTCCAGGTGTCTAACTACACATAACAGAGGGGTTTTCCAAATTTTTATTCAGTCCAGGGGCTAAATCTGATTTTTAATTGAATTTACATGAATTTCTGATGTTCCAGGGGCTAGATCAGAAGTTTTCGGGGCTAGCTCGTATTTTCCGAGATCCCCAGGGGGTAGCGTGTAAGAATCCCCGCCTTTATAATGCGGGGCTGATGTGGACCGTCCGATTTAAAACAAACGGCTCAGATTAGATCGCCGAACCGGTACGCGCGGGTTGTAATTCCACCGTGCGATTTAAAATAGACGGCGCACAAGCGGCCACGTCGCCCTGGCCGTGCGCGGGCGGCGCTGCCCGGCAGCGCGCGGCGGTGGGAGGCGGCGATCTCGCCGGAAAACTTCGGATCTTCATCTATTCTTCCTAAAACTGGGATTTCACGGCATAGATCGGTAGAGGGGAGGTCGGGGATCTCACCTCTGGGTTTTCCTTGAGCTCGTTGGTCCTGGAAGGCGGTCGACGACGAGGTCCGAGATGGAATCATTGCGGTGCGCGTCGGAGCTGTGCCTAGAGCGCAAGCCACCGAGTTTTCTGCACCTGCATGATTCCCCGGAGGCGGTGGAACAAGCTCGGCGCGTTAGATCAGAAATCCCGAGCGAAGATCGAGAGAAAACGGCCGGAGAAGCTATGGTTCTCACCGGGACGAAAAGCAGCCGATCGTGGGAAAAAAGAAACGGGGCGATGCCGGCGTTTTTATAGACGAGGGAGGGCAGCGTGTTTGTTTAGATCGAGCCGGAGTCGTCGGGGACCGGGAGTCGGGCTGGGGACACGGAATTCCGGGTTAGTTGCGATCGGGCACGCGCAGAAGAGTCCGGCGGTTGGCACGAGCGGGAGGTCAGGGATGACACGGGGGCCCCGCGTGTCAGTGATAGAGAGAGGGGGGGCGCGGCTGCGGGCTGGCGCGGGGGTGGGTGGGCCGGCTGGTGGGTTTCGGCCCACTGGCCGGGGGTTTTGTTTTTTTTCTTTTTCTTTTTCTTTTTCTTTTCTGTTTTGAGTTGAATTTGAATTCCAATTTGAATTTGAATTTCTGCACCACATGCAATACGTCCAAAAATTTGTAAATTCCCCTCTTAACAGGTTTTGGGGTGTTACATTTTGTTCGGTCTGAGGGCCTGTGATCACGTTGAGGATGCGGTCAGGACCAACCCCGAGGCGCCAGCGAAAGGAGGCAGTGTCACACCCTGTTTCTCCGAAGAACAACCGAGTGAATATCACATGTAGGCCAGGATCATTTTCTCATACATGTGACGACAAATAGTGAAGCATCATTATATTACAAGCCATGTGTTCGAATATAAATAAGTCTTACATAGCATACGTCTCGATGGACAATAATATGCTTATAACATGTAAATAAAGCAGCAGCGGAATATAAATCTTGTGGGCTCCATCACAGGTGTTGCCCGGGGGACTCCATGAACTTAGAATCCTTCTTCGGGTCCGAAGTCTTGGTCATTGAACACCACATCATCCCCTTGACCTGAGCAGCAATTTAAACAAACAGAAAAGCAAGGTTGAGTACCGTTGGTACTCAGCAAGTGTGGGAAAGTTATGTCATGCATGGCTGGAACAAGGAGAGGTTAATCTCATGGTTATAGCACTACGCAATTAATACCTATCACCTTAGCTTATTAAGCACCTACATTACTACATAGGTGAAATGGTCCCAATCCCTCAACCCATCATCAATATCAAGTAAACATGGTCCCATCTCCAATGTTAAGCTTCCCGCTTAACATCCACAACTTCCCAATCCATCATCCTCTAATCATGAATAAGTCCAAGCCGCTCTTGACCGTCAGCATGGCTGTTATGACAGTTTTGACTCTGCAGAGTTTGCACCACTGTACCCACATGTAGTGATTTCATCCCCTGTTGCCGGGTGGACTAAAAGAACCTCCATTATGCCAGTGGCCGCGAACCACGTTCACACTTCCCAGGTGTGTAGCCAGGAGATCACTACGAGACCTTTACAAAGGGATTCCTGGCGAGCGTGGGCCCACTGAGGTTTCACCCCTAACAGCATACAAGAGGCTCCAACCCCACTGCAGTGGCCCCCTCTTGAGCCTTGCGGTTCATATGGTAGTCCAGCTAACACCTATTCCCCGTACCATCCAAAGCACCCATACTACGCCGGGGATACACCTAATTAATTGGCCAAGCTGCCCCATCTCAGCATGTGGTTGGCACAGTAAAGCCAGGTTACATGCTCCATGAACCGGTCCTTAGGATCCAGGCAAGAACTAAACACAAACCCGAGTCTCGTGCACCCAGCACCAACCAAATCATCCAACTTGCCTCGATCCCTACCTCTACATAACTCATAATATCTCATTCAAGAGTAAGGTAAGTAAGTTGATGATCTCATATCCCAATTATCCCATTCTAAGCATGGCTAAGCATAAGCATATAAATAAATGACATAATAAAATAAATCCCAACCCAGGCTACAAGGAAATAAGATAATGAAAATGTAGGGAAACTTCCTAGCATGGGCATCATATTCCAAATTGACAATGGAAATTATTCTAACTACACATCCTAGTATAGGATCAAAGTAGTCAAGGACACTTGCCTTCTTCCTGCTGCTCTGGGAATGGAAAGTCTTGGTCTTGGAAGGTGAGAACTTGCTCTGGGGCAGGTTCTACTCATGCCAATACACATAGCAAAAGAAAACAAAATTCCATAAGCCATAGTCCACACTTTCACTCATGCAAACCACACATACATACATATTAAAGTCATTCACATGTTTAAGTGTTGTGGTTACCCTTGATGTGTTGATTTTAGGCCTACTTACACTTTTAAACATACATATATATTATTTCTAACTTTTGTATCCAGATTTCTAGTTGCAGACTATATATTAATTTCCCATTTGAACAAATTCTCTATATTTAATTAATACACTCCTCAACCACAAAATTTGCATGAAAGAAAGTTTCCTACTCCAAATAGGTTTTTAGGTCTTCTACAAAATCTCAGTTTGAAGTTTCTGAAAATAAAGACCTCATTTAACATTTTCTAATTATGCATACTTATTTCCCTATATTTTCAGATTTATTTTCTATGCTTAAAAGTAAATTTTAATATTAAAATAGTAAGACATATCATCTAAACAGAATAGGTTCTGATCTAAAATGTTCAATAATATATTTTTGAACTTCCTCTCTGATGTGAACCAATTTAAATTTATTTTACCAGTTTTCAGAATTATTTCCTAGCCTAAAAATGTGTTTCTAGAAATA
Source organism: Neostapfia colusana (assembly GCA_030760725.1). Classification (NCBI taxonomy): domain Eukaryota; kingdom Viridiplantae; phylum Streptophyta; class Magnoliopsida; order Poales; family Poaceae; genus Neostapfia; species Neostapfia colusana. Next base: position 65,199,912 of record JASWHV010000008.1, on the reverse strand, counting down.
ATAAAAATAAGCAACACTTAGGCAGATCCCATTTCAGCCTAAAATCAATTTTTAACTCATTCTAAAGGTTTTCCAAGTGCTAGGAGAGTTTAAATTTGTATTTGCACATGTGTTTGCATCACCATTTAAATTTAAATCCTAATCACATGATCAAATTTCTGAATTTAATATCCTATCGGGTCTGAATTGCAAACCCACCCTACTGCAGGGTCTAATTTGCTATTTCCTAAATTTTCAGGGGCCTAATTACACAAAGCAGAGAGGTTTTTCGTAATTTTTATTAAGTCCAGGGGCTAGATCAGAAGTTTCCGGGGCTAGCTCATGTTTTCCGAGATCCCCAGGGGGTAGCGCGTAAGATTCCCGGCCTTTATAACGCGGGGCTGACGTGGGCCGTTCGATTTAAAACAGATGGCTGGGATTATAACGCGAAGCGGTATGGGTTAGATCTAACAGGGACCGCACGATTTAAAATGGACGGGCCTCAGGGGGCCAAGTCGCCCTGGCCGTGTGCTGGCGGCGCTGCCGGGCGGCGCACGGCGGCGGGAGGCGGCGATCTCACCGGAGAACTTCGGGTTTTCGTCTATACATCCTAAAACTTGGATTTCTTGGTATAGAACGGAAGAGGGGAGGTCGGGGATCTCACCTTGGGGTTTTTCTTGAGCTCGGAGGCCCTGGAACGCGGTAGCGACGAGGTCCGAGGTCAAAACGCGGCGGTGCTCACCGGAGCTGTGTCTAGAGCGCAAAACACCGGGTTTCCTTCACCTGCAAGACTCCCCGGAGGCGGTGGAACATGATCAGCACGTTAGATCAGGAAATCCGAGCGAGGATCAAAGGAAAACGGCGGTGGAAGCTTCAGTTCTCACCGGAGAGAAAAATGGCCGATCGGGGAGGAAAAAGGGGCCATTGTCGGCGTTTAAATGGGCGAGGGAGGGCGGCTGGGGTTTGTTTAGATATGCCGCAGCTCGTGGGCTGGAGATCGCGGCTCCGGAGCAAGAAAATCAGCGTGGCTGCGGCGATCGACGCGGAAGTCGCGCGACAGATGGGCGCGCGCGCGAGGAGGGGGATGACACGCGGGCCCCGCACGTCAGAGAGAGAGAGAGGGAGAAACGCGCGCGCGGGTTTTCGGCCGGCTGGCGTGCGCGGTGTTTGGGCCGGCCGAGTTGGGTTTTGGCCCACTGGTCGTTTTTCTTTTCTTTTTATGTTTTGATTTGAATTTGAATTCCAGTTTGAATTTGAATTGCTTTACCATATGCATTACGTCCAAAAATTTTTAAATTCCCCTCTTTAGCAGGTTTTGGGGTGTTACAGGCAGGCAGCAGGAGCTGTCGCCGGCAAGCTGCTCGGTGGCGCTTGAGTTCTGTTTGGTGGAATCCCCCACCGAAGCTGAGACTTAGGGTGTAAGGCAACCCTCTTTAGCTCTATGACCTGTGGGTCCACCACATTTATCTTCCCAAATATCTTCTCAAGCTGATCTCCTTAATTCCCAGAATTCTAAGTTTAAAAAGGTGGGCTGGAATTCGAATTCTTCAAATTCAGTTTGAATTTGCTTGCCAAACTTGAATTTGGTTGAAGTTTGCAAATCCTTCTCTTTAACTCTTTTTTTGAGCCCACCCTACAAATGAAAAGTTTGTGATAAAACTTTTCCCTATCAATCCAACTATATGGCTGCATGTTTATTTCAAAGTTCATGGTCACCACATGTGTGAACTTTGAATCTCAAATCTGATTTTTAAACTTACATGCAAAGAGTATTTAACTCCTTATTGGTTCAACACTTTTGAATAAAAAGGTGAGCCTCATTTTGGATGGTCATCCATGTATGACTTTGCATGAAGAAAAGTTTTAGCAACTCCCATTTTTCATGTCTTTGCCACACATATGAACTCAAACCTTGGCTTTTATTCATACACATTTTTGGGACTTTTACATTCCTCCCCCCTTAAAGAATCTCGTCCTGATATTACAAAAGAGGAACGAGATGGGAGAGGTAGTTACAAACTGTACAATGCTAACAATTCTGGATAGATGGTGCGGAGGTAATCTTCACTTTCCCACGACGCTTCTTCCGCGGTATGATTACTCCACAGCACCTTGAAGAATCTGATCGTCCGGTTCCGGGTTACCCGGGTCTTTTCATCCAAAATCTGAACCGGTCGCTCGGTGTAGTAAGGTCCAGTTTCAATTCGTCGATGTCCTCGGTGCGAACAGCAGCGGTGAATTTGAGACACTTCCGCAGCTGTGATACATGAAATACATCATGAACACCCGCTAGACTTGCCAGTAATTCCAGCCGGTAGGCTATGGGTCCGCACTTCTCCGTGATAGCAAAAGGACCAATAAAACGGGGAGCGAGTTTCCCCTTTACACCGAACCGGTGAATTCCCTTCATTGGAGATACACGAAGATATATGTGCTCTCCGACGTCAAAATGTAATGGCCTACGCCTTTGATCAGCGTAGCTCTTCTGTCGGGATTGTGCAGCCTTCAAGTTCTCTTGTATCAACCGAACTCGATCTTCGGCTTCGTTGACAAGATCAATCCCAAGCAGAACTCTTTCGCCGGACTCACACCAATTCAGTGGTGTGCGACACTTCCGGCCGTAGAGAGCTTCATACGGTGCCATTTTAATACTCGCTTGATAACCGTTGTTGTATGAAAACTCCCCCAGCGGTAGGTGATCAACCCAATTCCTACCGTGGTGGATGGCACACGCTCTCAACATATCCTCAAGCACTTGATTCACCCTCTCAGTTTGTCCATCGGTTTGAGGGTGATATGCGGAGCTCCTAATCAGCTTGGTGCCCAACGAGGCATGCAGCTGCTCCCAAAAACGAGCAACAAATAGTGCACCTCGATCTGAAATGATGGTCTTCGGGACACCATGTGAGCATATAATTCTGGAGATGAATAACTCCGCATATTACCTTGCTCGATAATGAGTGTTCACCGGTATGAAATGAGCCGACTTCATCAACCGGTCAACGATCACCCATATCGAGTCATGCTTCCGGGATGTGAGCGGTAATCCGACGATGAAGTCCATACTCACATCCTCCCATTTCCACGCCGGTATTTTTAAAGGTTGTAGCGGTCCGGCTTTCCGCATATGATCAGCCTTGACCCGTCTACACGTATCACATTCGGATACGTATTTAGCGATTTCCCTCTTCATCCTTGTCCATCAAAATTTCTGTTTCAACTCTTGGTACATCTTGTTACTTCCGGGATGAATGGAAAACTTAGACAGGTGGGATTCATCCAAGATCTTCTTTCGGAGTTTCATATTGCGCGGTACCACTATACGGTCGTTAAACCATATCGTACCGTTTCCATCCTTCTAGAAACATTTCACTTCTCCATTGTCTAGCCTTCTCTGTATGTGAGACATAGCTTTGTCTCTTCTTTGAGCCTCAACAATCTCTTCACAGATTGTTGGAATGAGCGTGAGATTGTAAAGCGTGCCATACGGAAAGAGACGGAGACTTGGTTCTTCAGATTCCAACTCAGCAGCCGCTAAGTTGTGAACGTGGGCTTTCCGACTAAGCGCGTCGGCAACCACGTTTGCTTTTCCTGGATGATAGTGCATCTCAATTTCATAATCTTTTATGAGCTCGAACCATCTCCGTTGCCTCATATTCAGCTCCTTCTGCGTGAAGATGTACTTCAAGCTTTTATGGTCGGTGTAGAGGTGAACAAGATTACCAAGTAGGTAATGCCTCCACATCTTTAACGCCAACACCACAGCAGCAAGCTCAAGATCATGAGTTGGGTAATGCTGCTCGTGGTTTTGCAGTTGACGAGACCCATAGGCGACTACACGCCCTTCTTGCATCAGAACGCAGCCAAGACCGATGCCGGATGCATCACAGTATACATCAAATGGCTTTGTCGTGTCCGGGCTGAGCAAGAACTGGAGCTGTTGTGAGATTTTTCATCAAAGTCTTGAATGCGGCTTCACATGCTGCATTCCACATGTATTTAGTGCCCTTCTTCAGCAGCTCCGTCATTGGTTTAGCGATTTTCAAGAAACTCGGAATGAACCTCCGATAATATCCCGCTAAACCTAGGAAACTTCGGATCTCGTGGACTGATTTTGGAGATGTCCACTTCAACACTTGTTCAATTTTGCTGGGGTCCACGGCAATACCTTCTGCTGAAATAATATGGCCTAGGAAAGGCACTTGATGAATCCAAAATTCGCACTGGCTGAACTTGGCATATAATTGGTGCTCCCGCAACCGTTGTAGTACGATACGCAGATGTTCAGCGTGCTCTTCTTTTGACTTGGAGTAAACCAATATGTCGTCGATGAATACCACGAAAAACTTGTCTAACTCCGGCATAAACACAGAATTCATCATATACACGAAGTGTGCCGGAGCGTTGGTTAGCCCAAATGACATGACGAGGTACTCATAGAGTCCGTATCTCGTTGAGAAAGCTGTCTTCGGTATGTCCTCTGCTCGGATTTTGATTTCATGATATCCCGACCGAAGATCCATCTTCGAAAATACCTTTGCACCCACAAGTTCATCGAACAAGATGTCGATGCGGGGCAAAGGATACTTGTTCTTGATCGTGACAGCATTTAGAGGATGGTAATCAACACATAGCCGTAGTGTTTCATCCTTCTTCTTAACGAACAGCGCAGAGCGACCCCAAGGTGAAGAACTTGGTCATATGAAACCCTTGCTCATGAGTTCATTCAGTTGCTCTTTCAACTCCGCTAGCTCGTTAGGTGCCATCTTGTAAGGCCTTCGTGAGATAGGCGTCGTTCCCGGCGCCAGTTCAATCTTAAACTCGACGTCCCGTTCGGGCGGCATGCCCGGTAAGTCATCGGGAAATATGTCAGGATAATCACGTACCACCGGAATATCTTCAAGTTTAAGTGCTTCCGTGTGGTAGGCCTCTACCATATCTGGGTCTTCGCTCTCTAGAAACAGCGTGTGCTGTCCGTGAATCAGCGAGTCAATCTGGACAGTCCGGTTACCGATATTGAGAACGGCACCGTGACGATTTAACCAAGGCATACCCAATATTATGTCTATCTTCTGCCTATCCAACATAATCAGCGATGTTGGGTATATTTTCCCGCCCAAACATAAAGCTGCTCAGAACACAATCTGATTGGCAGAGATATTTCCTCCCGGTGATCGTATAAGGAAACTCGTTGTGGGAGTATTGGTGGATAATTGGTGCTGATCCACGCATGATTTGCTGATAAAATTGTGGGTGGCACCGTAATCAAAAAGTACAAGCACGGGCACGTCTTTGAGAGTAAACATGCCCGCTAACACCGGTGCTCCCTCCGGGACATCCTCAATAGCAAGATGTTGCACACTCCCGGATTGCAAAGCTGTTATGTTGACTGGAGCCGGTGGCGGCATACCACCTGACAATGATGGCTGTCTGGTATTCAACAACTTCTCCCGGCATTCCTGCCTAAAATGCCCTGAACGGTGGCAATAAGAACACGGAGGTCTCCCCGGTTCTTCGTTGACTTGTGGTTGAGAAGTTGATGTACTTGGTTGCCGCAATGATGTAACAGTTGTCCTTCGTTGCTGCGGCAAAGGTGTTTCTTCAAGACATGACTCTTGAGCAGGAAATCTGTACGGCGTTCATCTTACTGGTGCTTGCCATATTTCATCGGATGGTGTGTGATACACCACACGGTATTTGCGAGGAACGACTGGTGTGTCTTCTTGCACATCCTCCCGGTCCCTCTTCTCTGCTTGACACTCAAGTGTCGCTTGTTCTTGCAGCAGAGAAGCACTGATCAACTCGGTGTAACTGCCTTGATTGAACAAAGCTAACTTCTCTTTTAGTATGGCACTCAAGCCATTGAAAAAGTAGTCACACATTGCAGCTTCGCTCGTCGCATAAGCAGGAGCATATTGTGCCAGAAGGTTGAATCGTCTGACATAATCGAGGACACTCATGTCCCCCTGCTTCAAGTTTCTGAATTCTTGCTGTTGGCCTTAATAAAACCCATAGGAATGTGACGAGCACGGAATTCTTCACGAAATTAGTGGATGATCGCAAGGCTCGGCATGGCCCCCAAATGGCACTGGAACAGCCGCAAGCCGGTCATCACCGTGCGCCCCATTTGGTCCGCCAGAGAAGTGCTCGGTAGACCTCAAAATACGTCGCTCCAAAGGGTTTTCATGCGACGGATGCTCAAGAGAATATGATCGCCGGCTAGTCCAGCTCCTACGTGCAATGTTTGACGAGCTAAGAACGAATAGAAGTGGAGAATTTTGGATTCCCGTACCGGATTCTCGGGTTGAAGCCGCCGGAGCCAAATCCCAAAATTCGCCGTCAATAGCTCACGTCACGGCTTGAGCTTTGGGTGAGAGCAGCATAGTGGCCGTGCGCCCTTGTTGCCGCCCTCGCTTGGCCGTGAAAGCTCCTGTGGAGAGCTGTCCACGTGAAGCCGTTCACCTATTTTCGTTGGGTTGCCGCGGTTGAGGTCGTTCACATGGAAGGAGGCCGGAGCTTGCGAGTTTTTGGGTCGGGGAGGTGGAGGCCGAGCTCGCGGCGATGTTTAGCAGCTCGGGGAGGGAAGTACGCGAGTGTGCCTTCAGTTTCTGACCGACCGAGAGGGCGTAAGGGAAGAGCTCGGTTTGCTCGGCGTTCTCGCGAGAGAGGAAGGCAAATGAACTTTTGTTCAGTCTGAGGGCCTGTGATCACGTTGAGGACGCGGTCAGGACTGACCCTGGGGCACCAGCGCAGGGAGGCACGCAGCAGGAGCTGTCGCCGGCAAGCTGCTCGGTGGCGCTCAGATTCTGTTTGGTGGAATCCCCCACCGAAGCTGAGACATAGGGTGTAAGGCAACCCTCTTTAGCTCTATGACCTGTGGGTCCCACTCCACATTTATCTTCCCAAATATCTTCTCAAGCTGACCTCCTTAATTCCCAGAATTCTAAGTTTAAAAAGGTGGGCTGGAATTCAAATTCTTCAAATTCAGTTTGAATTTGCTTGCCAAACTTGAATTTGGTTGAAGTTTGCAAATCATTCTCTTTAACTCTTTTTTTTGAGCCCACCCTACAAATGAAAAGTTTGTGATAAAACTTTTCCCTATCAATCCAACTATATGGCTGCATGTTTATTCAAAGTTCTTGGTCACCACATGTGTGAACTTCGAATCTCAAATCTGATTTTTAATCTTATATGCAAAGAGTATTTAACTCCTTATTGGTTCAACACTTTTAAATAAAAAGGTGAGCCTCATTTTGGATGGTCATCCATGTATTACTTTGCATGAAGAAAAGTTTTAGCAAGTCCCATTTTTCATGTCTTTGCCACACATATGAACTCAAACCTTGGCTTTGATTCATAAACATTTTTGGGACTTTTACATTCCTCCCCCCTTAAAAGAGTCTCGTCCCGAGATTACAAAAGAGAACAAGACGGGAGAGGTAGTTACAAACTGTACAACGCTAACAATTCCGGATAGTTGGTGCGGAGGTAATCTTCACTTTCCCACGACGCATCTTCCGCAGTATGATTACTCCACAGCACCTTGAAGAATCTGATCGTCCGGTTCCGGGTTACCCGGGTCTTTTCATCCAAAATCTGAACCGGTCGCTCGGTGTAGGTAAGGTCCGGTTTCAATTCGTCGATGTCCTCGGTGCGAACAGCAGCGGTGAATTTGAGAAACTTCCGCAGCTGTGATACATGAAGTACATCATGAACACCCGCTAGACTTGACGGTAATTCCAGCCGGTAGGCTACGGGTCCGCACTTCTCCGTGATAGCAAAAGGACCAATAAAACAGGGAGTGAGTTTCCCCTTTACACCGAACCGGTGAATTCCCTTCATCGGAGATACACGAAGATATATGTGCTCTCCGACGTCAAAATGTAATGGCCTACGCCTTTGATCAGCGTAGCTCTTCTGTCGGGATTGTGCAGCCTTCAAGTTCTCTTGTATCAACCGAACTCGGTCTTCGGCTTCGTTGACAAGATGAATCCCAAACAGAACTCTTTCGCCGGACTCACACCAATTCAGTGGTGTGCGACACTTCCGGCCGTAGAGAGCTTCATACGGTGCCATTTTAATACTCGCTTGATAACCGTTGTTGTATGAAAACTCCCCCAGCGGTAGGTGATCAACTCAATTCCTACCATGGTGGATGGCACATGCTCTCAACATATCCTCAAGCACTTGATTCACCCTCTCAGTTTGTCCATCGGTTTGAGGGTGATATGCGGAGCTCCTAATCAGCTTGGTGCCCAACGAGGCATGCAGCTGCTCCCAAAAACGAGCAACAAATAGCGCACCTCGATCTGAAATGATGGTCTTCGGGACACCATGTGAGCATATAATTCTGGAGATAAATAACTCCGCATATTACCTTGCTCGATAATGAGTGTTCACCGGTATGAAATGAGCCGACTTCGTCAACCGGTCAACGATCACCCATATCGAGTCATGCTTCCGGGATGTGAGCGGCAATCCGACGATGAAATCCATACTCACATCCTCCCATTTCCACGCCGGTATCTTTAATGGTTGTAGCGGTGCGGCTTTCCGCATATGATCAGCCTTGACCCGTCTACACGTATCACATTCGGATACGTATTTAGCGATTTCCCTCTTCACCCTTGTCCACCAAAATTTCTGTTTCAACTCTTGGTACATCTTGTTACTTCTGGGATGAATCGAAAACTTAGACAGGTGGGATTCATCCATGATCTTCTTCCGGAGTTTCATATTGCGCTGTACCACTATACGGTAGTTAAACCATATCGTACCATTTCCATCCTTCTGGAAACATTTCACTTCTCCATTGTCTAGCCTTCTCCGTATATGAGACATAGCTTTGTCTCTTCTTTGAGCCTCAACAATCTCTTCACGGATTGTTGGAATGAGCGCGAGATTGTAAAGCTCGCCATACAGAAAGACATGGAGACTTGGTTCTTCAGCTTCAACTCAGCAGCCGCTAAGTTGTGAACGTGGGCTTTCCGACTAAGCGCGTCGGCAACCACGTTTGCTTTTCTTGGATGATAGTGCATCTCAATTTCATAATCTTTTATGAGCTCGAACCATCTCCGTTGCCTCATATTCAGCTCCTTCTGCGTGAAGATGTACGTCAAGCTTTTATGGTCGGTGTAGAGGTGAACAAGATTACCAAGTAGGTAATGCCTCCACATCTTTAACGCCAACACCACAGCAGCAAGCTCAAGATCATGAGTTAGATAATGCTGCTCGTGGTTTTGCAGTTGACGAGACCCATAGGCGACTACACGCCCTTCTTGCATCAGAACGCAGCCGAGACCGATGCCGGATGCATCACAGTATACATCAAATGGCTTTGTCGTGTCCGGCTGAGCAAGAACTGGAGCTGTTGTGAGATGTTTCACCAAAGTTTTGAATGCGGCTTCACATGCTGCATTCCACATGTATTTAGTGCCCTTCTTCAGCAGCTCCGTCATTGGTTTAGCGATTTTCGAGAAACTCGGAATGAACCTCCGATAATATCCCGCTAAACCTAGGAAACTTCAGATCTCGTGGACTGATTTGGGAGATGTCCACTTCAGCACTTGTTCAATCTTGCTGGGGTCCACGACAATACCTTCTGCTGAAATAATATGGCCTAGGAAAGGCACTTGATCAATCCAAAATTCGCACTTGCTGAACTTGGCATATAATCGGTGCTCCCGCAACCGTTGTAGTACGATACGCAGATGTTCAACGTGCTCTTCTTTTGATTTGGAGTAAACCAATATGTCGTCGATGAATACCACGACGAACTTGTCTAACTCCGGCATAAACACAGAATTCATCATATACATGAAGTGTGCCGGAGTGTTGGTTAGCCCAAATGACATGACGAGGTACTCATAGAGTCCGTATCTCGTCGAGAAAGCTGTCTTCGGTATGTCCTCCGCTCGGATTTTGATTTCATGATATCCCGACCGAAGATCCATCTTCGAAAATACCTTTGCACCCACAAGTTGATCGAACAGGATGTCGATGCGGGGCAAAGGATACTTGTTCTTGATCGTGACAGCATTTAGAGGACGGTAATCAACACATAGCCATAGTGTTTCGTCCTTCTTCTTAATGAACAGCGCAGAGCGACCCCAAGGTGAAGAACTTGGTCGTATGAAACCCTTGCTCATGAGTTCATTCAGTTGCTCTTTCAACTCGCTATCTCGTTAGGTGCCATCTTGTAAGGCCTTCGTGAGATAGGCGTCGTTCCCGGCTCCAGTTCAATCTTAAACTCAACGTCCCGTTCGGGCGGCATGGCCGGTAAGTCATCAGGAAATACGTCGGGATAATCACGTACCACCGGAATATCTTCAAGTTTAAGTGCTTCCTTGTGGTAGGCCTCTACCATATCTGTGTCTTTGCTGTCTAGAAACAGCATGTGCTGTCCGTGAATCAGCGAGTCAATCTGGACAGTCCGGTTACCGATATTGAGAACGACACCGTGATGATTTAACCAAGACATACCCAATATTATGTCTATCTTCTGTCTATCCAACATAATCAGCGATGTTGGGTATATTTTCCCGCCCAAACATAAAGCTGCTCAGAACACAATCTGATTTGCAGAGATATTTCCTCCCGGTGATCGTATAAGGAAACTCGTTGTGGGAGTATTGGTGGATAATTGGTGCTGATCCACGCATGATTTGCTGATAAAATTGTGGGTGGCACCGGAATCAAAAAGTACAAGCACGGGCACGTCTTTGAGAGTAAACATGCCCGCTAACACTTGTGCTCCCTCCGGGACATCCTCAATAGCAAGATGTTGCACACTCCCGGATTGCAAAGCTGTTATGTTGACTGGAGCCGGTGGCGGCATACCACCTGACAATGATGGCTGTCTGGTATTCAACAACTTCTCCCGGCATTCCTGCCTAAAATGCCCTGAACGGTGGCAATAGGAACACGGAGGTCTCCCCGGTTCTTCGTTGACTTGTGGTTGAGAAGTTGATGTACTTGGTTGCAGCAATGATGTAACAGTTGTCCTTCGTTGCTGCAGCAAAGGTGTTGCTTCAAGACATGATTCTTGAGCAGGAAATCTGTACGGCGTTGATCTTACTGGTGCTTGCCATATTTCATCAGATGGTGTGTGATACACCACACGGTATTTGCGAGGAACGACTGGTGTGTCTTCTTGCACATCCTCCCGGTCCCTCTTCTCTGCTTGACACTCAAGTGTCGCTTGTTCTTGCAGCAGAGCAGCACTGATCAACTCGGTGTAACTGCCTTGATTGAACAAAGCTAACTTCTCTTTTAGTATGGCACTCAAGCCATAGAAAAAGTAGTCACACATTGCAGCTTCGCTCGTCGCATAAGCAGGAGCATATTGTGCCAGAAGGTTGAATTGTCTGACATAATCAAGGACACTCATGTCCCCCTGCTTCAAGTTTCTGAATTCTTGCTGTTGGGCCTTAATAAAACCCATAGGAATGTGACGAGCACGGAATGCTTCACGAAATTAGTGGATGATCGCAAGGCTCGGCATGGCCCCCAAATTAGTGGAACAGCCGCAAGCCGGTCATCACCGTGCACCTGATATGGTCCGCCGGAGAAGTGCTCGGTAGACCAGAAAATACGTCGCTCCAAAGGGTTTTCATGCGACGGATGCTCAAGAGAATATGATCGCCGGCTAGTCCAGCTCCTACGTGCAATGTTTGACGAGCTAAGAACGAATAGAAGTGGAGAATTTTGGATTCCCGTACCGGATGCTCGGGTTGAAGCCGCCGGAGCCAAATCCCAAAATTTGCCGTCAATAGCTCACGGCACGGCTTGAGCTTTGGGTGAGAGCAGCACAGTGGCCGTGCGCCCTTGTTGCCGCCCTCGCTTGGCCGTGAAAGCTCCTGTGGAGAGCTGTCCACGTGAAGCCGATCACCTATTTTCGTTGGGTTGCCGCGGTTGAGGTCGTTCACATGGAAGGAGGCCGGAGCTTGCGAGTTTTTGGGTCGAGGAGGTGGAGGCCGAGCTCGTGGCGATGTTTAGCAGCTCGGGGAGGGAAGGACACGAGTGTGCCTTCGGTTTCTGACCGACCGAGAGGGCGGAGGGGAAGAGCTTGGTTTGCTCGGCGTTCTCGCGAGAGAGGAAGGCAAATGAGCTTTTGTTCGGTCTGAGGGCCTGTGATCACGTTGAGGACGGGGTCAGGACCGACCCCGGGGCGCCAGAGCTGGGAGGCAGGCAGCAGGAGCTGTCGCTGGCAAGCTGCTCGGTGGCGCTCGGGTTCTGTTTGGTGGAATCCCCCACCGAAGCTGAGACTTAGGGTGTAAGGCAACCCTCTTTAGCTCTATGACCTGTGGGTCCCACTCCACATTTATCTTCCCAAATATCTTCTCAAGCTGATCTCCTTAATTCCCAGAATTCTAAGTTTAAAAAGGTGGGCTGGAATTCAAATTCTTCAAATTCAGTTTGAATTTGCTTGCCAAACTTGAATTTGGTTGAAGTTTGCAAATCCTTCTCTTTAACTCTTTTTTTTTGAGCCCACCTTACAAATGAAAAGTTTGTGATAAAACTTTTCCCATCAATCCAACTATATGTCTGCATGTTTATTCAAAGTTCTTGGTCACCGCATGTGTGAACTTTGAATCTCAAATCTGATTTTTAAACTTACATGCAAAGAGTATTTAACTCCTTATTGGTTCAACAACTGTAAATAAAAAGGTGAGCCTCATTTTGGATGGTCATCCATGTATTACTTTGCATGAAGAAAAGTTTTAGCAAGTCCCATTTTTCATGTCTTTGCCACACATATGAACTCAAACCTTGGCTTTTATTCATAAACATTTTTGGGACTTTTACATTCCTCCCCCCTTAAAAGAGTCTCGTCCCGAGATTACAAAAGAGGAACGAGACGGGAGAGGTAGTTACAAACTGTACAACGCTAACAATTCCGGATAGTTGGTGCGGAGGTAATCTTCACTTTCCCACGTTGCCTCTTCCGCGGTATGATTACTCCACAGCACCTTGAAGAATATGATCGTCCGGTTCTGGGTTACCCGGGTCTTTTCATCCAAAATCTGAACCGGTCGCTCGGTGTAGGTAAGGTCTGGTTTCAATTCGTCGATGTCCTCGGTGCGAACAGCAGCGGTGAATTTGAGATACTTCCGCAGCTGTGATACATGAAATACATCATGAACACCTGCTAGACTTGCCGGTAATTCCAGTCGGTAGGCTACGGGTCCGCACTTCTCCGTGATAGCAAAAGGACCAATAAAACGGGGAGCGAGTTTCCCCTTTACACCGAACCGGTGAATTCCCTTCATCAGAGATACACGAAGATATATGTGCTCTCTGACGTCAAAATGTAATGGCCTACGCCTTTGATCAGCGTAGCTCTTCTGTCGGGATTGTGAAGCCTTCAAGTTCTCTTGTATCAACCGAACTCGGTCTTCGGCTTCGTTGACAAGATCAATCCCAAACAGAACTCTTTCACCGGACTCACGCCAATTCAGCGGTGTGCAACACTTCCGGCCATAGAGAGCTTCATACGGTGCCATTTTAATACTCGCTTGATAACCGTTGTTGTATGAAAACTCCGCCAGCGGTAGGTGATCAACCCAATTCCTACCGTGGTGGATGGTACACACTCTCAACATATCCTCAAGCACTTGATTCACCCTCTCAGTTTGTCCATCGGTTTGAGGGTGATATGCGGTTTCAAAAACATGGGACCAATATGGTCAAGGGGCACTTGCCTTGCTCCCACAGTTTCAAAAACATGAGATCAAACCCAAGAGCTCAAGATGTGTAGAACAAGTCTCTCCTTTGATCAATTGCTAATCCCCAAAGAATTGATCTTTCTTGGGTTAGAACATGTGGAGAGATGTGAATTTGGGCTCTTGGGAGGTGTGACGGCGCAGGGGGTTGAAGTTGTGTGTTGGTATGGCCGTACACCTCTTTTTATAGTAGGGTTTCCAATGGTTACGTTAGTGTTTGCGATGTCCGGACTAGTCCGTGGTTGACAACGGACTAGTCCGGTGTGCGGTGTGTGGAAAACCCTAAGTGTTGTTATATACCAGACTAGTCCGTGGTTGTGCGGACTAGTCCAATGTCTACTCAGAAATATATTGGACTAGTCCGGTCCATATCAGACTAGTCCGTTTTGTGGTCAGAAAGAAAATCGGACTAGTCCGGTTAATATCGGACTAGTCCGCACATGTAGATTTTGTGCAGTTAGTGTGATTTCTTTCACTTGAGCTCTTGGGGTGTGTTTCTCCAACACACTCTATACTAAGTGATCTAATCTTTTCAGCTCTTGAGCTCTTATCAATTTGGATCCTCCTTCTCCTTTCTTTTTGTGCTTTCTTTCTAATTTCTTTGAAAAGCTGCGCTCATCTCAACAATTTTGTTAGGGTCTCATTTGTTTGTCATAAATCAACCAAAACCCACAAGGGATGCCTAGATGCACTTTCAATCTCCCCCTTTTTGGTGATTGATGACAACCAATTTAGATCACACAAATATAATAAGAAAAATTCAGATTTTCATAAAGTGTGCACATATGAGTTTTGAACAAAATAGGCAATGAAGACATAAGTCATATGTGCACTCTTTATGGTGGGGTGAAAAACTATGTGTGTGAGCAATAATTTTGATGTGAATATCATAATGAGCATAGTCATAACATCATTAAGAGTCTCAATCCTTCATAGCAGTTTTAAACATACATCATTCATCAAAAGCATAACATAGTTATCATTTCACATCACGAAAGCATAAAGATAGCATAATAGCATAAGTCTTACAACATCATAATGATAGCTTAATAGTATAAGTCTTTCAAAACTCATTTCTCAAGCTAGGACATCAAAAGAAAGACCTACGACCTAAGACTCCCCCTCAATCTCTCCCCCTTTGGTATCAAGGCACCAAAAAGAAGGAGAGGAGGTATCTACTTGTCCTCGCCGGCTCACTCCTCGCTGTCGGTCCTTTCTTCATCTTCATAATCAGCCTGAGGAAGAGGAGGAGAGGAGCCACTTGTTGTGCCAAAGTAGGCACGCTCTGATGGAGAGAGAGGAGGAAGCTCTGTAAAATCAGATGTAGAGTCCTCTGAGATGACCGGGGAAGCAATGGGCTCAATCTCCAGTTTTTGGCATATTTCTTTGACGTTGGCCTTCATGTATCTCATTTCTTCTTTTCTTGCCTTGTTCATCTTATGAAGCTTCACCTCAGTTTTGCGGCAAGAACTGAAAATAGCAGCCAAAAACTTCATAACTCCACTAGAGGAACCTTTGTGTGGAGAGGCCCTGGTCTTGGATGAAGGCCTTGCATCTTCATGAGCTCTCTATGGATGTTCTTCAGGTGATCTAGGTGAGGAGGCAGCTGGGAGGGAGGCCTGAGGAGGCTTCAGAGGCCTTAGAGCAGTGTGCTCCACATCCTTCACAAACTCAATTCCTGTGACTCTTTCAATCATGAACACCAAGTAAGGTGCATAGCCACGGGAACGGTTTGGCGCGCAGGATATGTTCACCATGTCATTCCAAATATAATCGAAGATATTAAATCTTCTCCTCCTGCTGATTACTTTCATCAAGGTTCTCAAATAACCTTGGACGCTCCCAGCATCTCCATCCTTTGGAGCAATGGTCTTCCGGGGCACTCTGTTGAGAACAATGAAGAAGGGATTCATGTTCTTAGTTGAGGGAGGATTGAATGGGAGTCGAGTAGGATAGAGGAACTCCATCTTGTCCTTCTCCACAACTCCCAGATTGTGAATCACAATCTCATCATTTCCGGTGTCCTCAAGATGCAGCAATCTGGCAAACTCAGTGTAAGAAATTGTGTACTTGGATCCATGTGTCATCCAAGTCACTTTGTGGTCTCCATCATGGGCAAAGAGGCAAGTTGAATAAAACTGGGCAATGATCTCATCATTCCAATTGTATCTGAAGGCAAGCATGTCCTTGAGTCCATGTCTCTCTGCAGCCTCTATGACCTCCTCAAAGGCTTCACAGCTCTTCCTTTCAATGTATGTCCAGTCGATCCATTGACTTTGGACCACTGGAGTCTTCATTTGGAGGTACACCGAACTGTAGTAGTCTGAGTGAAAATTGCTCCAAAATCTCTTGTCAGATGCCCTTTTGGCAGTGCTATAGGCACCAACCTTCATCAGGTTCCATGCCACATCACTCCCCTTGCCATTGAACTTCTCCTAGGAGGGATGCCTAGTTCCCTGCCCTGGAGCTGTCATCTTGAGGGAACCAATCCGGCCGGAAGCAAGCTCCTTTCCCTTGCCCTTGGTTTGGTGTTGAGCCGCCGAGCTAGAACCAACCACATTTGCTTTTGAGGCTGGTCTCTTGATTGTAACCTTTCAACTCACCCTAGGTGGGGTGAGCGAAGGCTCGGCAGCACACTCTTTTCTCTTGTTGGAGCCAGACTCTAGAGGATGAGACATCACATCTTGATCCATCTCGGCCTCAAAGTCGGAGAGACTCTCATTTGGTCCCGACATGATTTCTGACAAGGAAGATATAATGGGTATGAATAGTCAGGGATGACAAAGGATTGCATTGAATTGACATAAGCTAGGATTCCCTGACAAAATCCTTGAATCAGGGCATACCGGACTAGTCCAGTGTTCAGGGTCAGACTAGTCTGGAGTACCGGACTTGTCCGCCCTAAGAATGGACTAGTCCGTTATGACGCTGCTCAAGCCCTAATTTGTCGAAATTTGAGATTATTCAATGCAAATATGATCTAGGGTACATGGAATACATCAATAAAGAATGTATTGACTAGAGGAGCTGATCTAATTGAGCAAAAACAAGGAAGATCGAAGGTTCTAGGGTTTGGAGAGAAGTTTACCAAATCCTTTGATCCGAGGCGTCGAGGGAGTTTTTAATCCGAACTAGTCCGTGGTATTTTATCCCTTTGCGGTGGAGAACGATTCCCACAGAAATTTGGATGGTTTTGATGGAGAAATCGCAAATCCTCCTTGGGACCACTTGAGTGAGGAGAGAGAGAGTGGGGAGGGTTGTGAGGATGAAGAAGATTAGGTTTGAGCCGTCCCTAGGGTTATGGAGTCGAAATATCAGACTAGTCTGGACCATATCGGACTAGTCCGTTTTCCGTTCAGAGAGAAAATCGGACTAGTCCGTGATTGTCCGGACTAGTCCGGACTAACGGACTAAGTGCGGAGAAGACTAGTCCGGGGTGATCACGAACTAGTCTGTGATCCCTTGTACAGAAGTGTACAAAACATATATATATATATATATTTATATATATGTATATATATTTAAAAGTTCCTATTAAGAAATAAGGGACAAAGGCACATAGATATTCTTGATGAATATGATTAGTAATAATACAACAATCAAGATATGACCATGATTCACAAGGATCAAGTAACTAACATAGTTTTTAAGAGAAAAATAGAGAGAGATGATTTTTCAACATAATTATCATGATTTTGAGGATGGCATACAAATATGCAAGTTTTCAAGCCACGTTTCGAGCATCAAGGATATTTAGTTCATTTCGGAGCTCACAAAAGTGTTTTTCATCAAGTGGTTTTGTAAAGATATCGGCTAGTTGTTTTTCAGTATTGACATGGGAAATGGCTATGTCTCCTTTCATTGAGTGATCTCTCAAAAAATGATGCCGGATATCTATGTGTTTGGCTGTAGAGTGCTCAACGGGGTTATGGACGATTTTAATTGCACTCTCATTGTCAGAAAGGAGTGGAATACGACTCATATTGTAACCGTAATCTCTTAGAGTTTGTCGCATCCAAAAAAGTTGTGCACAACAACTCCCGGCTGCAACATACTCCGATTCGGCCGTGGATAAGGCAATTGAATTTTTTTTCTTGGAGGACCAAGAAACTAGGGATCTACCTAGGAATTGGCAAGTACCGGAAGTACTTTTTCTATCTACCTTGCATCCGGCATAATCTGCATCGGAGTATCCAATGAGATTGAATTTTGAACCTTTGGGATACCAAAGGCCTAGGTTTGGTGTATGAACTAAATATCTCAAGATCCTTTTAACGGCTGTCAAAAGACATTCCTTAGGATTGGCTTGAAACCTTGCACACAAACATACACTCAACATGATATCAGGCCTAGATGCACATAAATAGAGTAGGGAGCCAATCATGGAATGATATACCTTTTGATCCACATTTGGTCCGTCTTCATTTAGATCCAAGTGTCCATTTGTCGCCATGGGAGTCTTTATGGGCTTTGCTTTGTCCATTCCAAACTTCTTGAGAATGTATTGAGTGTACTTTATTTGGCTTATGAACATCCCATCCTTTTGTTGCTTCACTTGGAATCCCAAGAAGTACCTCAACTCTCCCATCATGGACATCTCAAATCTATCTGTCATAATCTTGCTAAATTTTTGACAAAAGGATTTTTTAGTTGAACCAAATATAATATCGTCAACATAGATTTGGCAAATGAAGAGATTATCATCAAAGTGTTTAGTAAATAAGGTGTAATCAGCTTTTCTGATCTTGAAGTCATTTTCAATTAAAAAATCTCTAAGCCACTCATACCAAGCTCTAGGAGCTTGTTTGAGGCCATAGAGAGCCTTACGCAGTTTGAACACATAGTCGGGGTGCTCTTGATCCTCAATACCGGGTGGTTGCTCCACTTACACCTCCTCCTTGATCGGTCCGTTGAGAAAGGCGCTTTTCACGTCCATTTGATAAAGCTTGAAATCATGGTGAGTAGCATGTGCAAGTAATATATGAATCGATTCAAGCCTAGCTACGGGAGCAAAAGTCTCATCGAAATCCAAACCTTCGACTTGTGAGTACCCTTTTGCCACAAGTTGTGCCTTGTTCCTTGTTACACTCCATGTACGTCTTGCTTGTTGTGGAAGACCCATTTAGTGCCGATGACATTGGACTTGGGTCTCTCAACAAGCTCCCACACTTTGTTCCTTTTAAAGTTGTTCAATTCTTATTGCATTGCCATCACCCAATCCGGATCTTTTAATGCATCCTCAACCCTGTATGGTTCCAAAGAAGATACAAAAGAATAGTGTTCACAAAAGTTAGCTATGCGAGATCGAGTTACTACTCCCTTTCGGATGTCACCGATTATGTTGTCAACAGGGTGATCTCTTTGGATGCTTTGGTGTACTCTTGGATGTGGCACTTGTGGCCTTGAAGCTTCATTATCATCTTCTTTTCCCTCTGGATAGTTGCCCTCATTGATGTTTTAGCCTTCCTGATTTCTTGAGGTTGATCCTATATGGAAGCTCCCCCTTGATCATTTTCCTCCATCTATGGTTCATTTTCTTCATTCGCATTTGAAGGTGGCACTTGTGGTCGAACATCGCCCAATTCCATTCTTCTCAATGCTTTACATGGAGCTTCTTCTTGATATAGCACACACTTATCAACCTGATCTTCTTGAGAGCCGTTAGTTTCATCGAACACTACGTCACGTGCTACTTCAACAAGTCCGGAGGTTTTGTTGAAGACACGATGAGCGTAGGAGTTCAAATCATAACCAAGTAAGAAACCTTCATCGGACTTCGAAGTAAACTTCGAGGCCCTTGGCTTCTTATTTAAAATATAACAATTTGAACCAAAAACTCGAAAATATGAAATATTTGGCTTATTACCCGTGAGTAGTTCATATGAGGTTTTCTTGAGCAACCGATGAAGATATAGTCGATTTATGGCGTGACAAGCGGTGTTAACCGCTTCAGCCCAAAACCTGTCCGAAGTCTTGTATTCATCGAGCATTGTCCTTGACATCTCAATGAGAGTTTTGTTCTTCCTTTCAGCTACTTCATTTTGTTGAGGAGTATATGGTGCTGAAAATTCGTGCTTTATCCCTTCTTCGTCTAGATACTCCTCAACTTGGGTGTTCTTGAATTCTGTTCCATTGTCACTTTGTATGTTCTTGATCTTCAATGAGAATTCATTTTGGCCACGCTTGATGAACTTCTTGAGGGTTCCTTGAGTTTCTGTCTTATCATGCAAAAAGACAACCCACGTGAAGCGTGAAAAATCATCAACAATGACTAGACCGTATTTATTACCTCCGATGCTTATGTAAGCAATTGGACCAAATAGGTCCATGTGGAGGAGCTCAAGCGGTCTTGTTGTAGTCATGACATTCTTCACGGGATGGGGTGCTCCTACTTGCTTCCCTGCTTGGCATGCTCTACACGGCCTGTCTTTCTCAAAAACAACATCCTTTAAACCTAGGATGTGATCGCCTTTAAGGAGTTTTTGAAGATTCCTCATACCAACATGTGCTAGCCGTCTATGCCACAGCCAACCCATGTTGGTCTTTGCAATCAAGCATGTGTCAAGTTCGGCTTTATCTTTGTTGAAGTCAACTAGATAAAGTTTTCCCTTCAAGACACCCTTGAATGCAATTGAGTTATCACTCCTTCTAAAGACAGTGACACTCTCATTAGTGAATAAGCAATTATAACCCTTGTCACATAATTGAGATCTGGACAAAAGATTATAATCTAGGGAGTCAACATGTAAAACATGAGAGAGAGTATGTTGTGATGAAATTGCAATTTTACTGGTACCAAGCACTTTTCCTTGGCTATTATCATCAAAGTAAATGCCTTCACTTGGATTTTCATTTTCTTCATATTCCATGAAGATTCTTCTTACTCTGGTCATGTGATTGGTGCATCCACTTTCTAGCACACATTTTGCTTCGCCAGATGAATATGTCTACAAAAAATAAATTATGCCTTGGTCTTAGGTACCCAAGCTTGCTTGGGTCCTTTGAGGTTAGTCACAAGTGATTTGGGCACCCACACATGAGACTTGGTATTCCCATGGCGTGGCCCAACATATTTAGCATAAACTCTCCCAAGATTACTTTTCATAAGTACATATGAAGCATCAAAGGTTCTAAATAGAAGTTGTTGTTCATATGTGTTCACATTGTTAAATTTATCAACATTACTAAGCTTTGTAGCTTGAGAAGAGTTTCCCTTGATAAAGACAATGCAACCCTTGTTATTCTTGTGGCTTCTAGCGTTGTGCTTTTCACCATTAGAATATCCAATGCCATATTTGACATTAGGAGGTCTTGTGCCCGAGTATGCACTGAGTGCATACTTGATCTTCTCCTTGTCAAATATGCCACTTTGAGAAGATTGCTTGTCCTTTGTCAAGTTTGGCTTTTTCTTCATGTTAGTGTCACTTTTAGCACAGGTGCAAGTAATACTAGTTTCAGACTTTATGTGTTGAGAAGGTGAGGTAGAAGTTGATGAAGAACCACTTTGCTTGAGTGAATCAACTTGTCCCTCAAGGATCTTGTTAACTTTGGTTAAGTTAGCAAGTTCATCCTTGATGGTGGTGTTTGAGTCTTTTAACTTCAAGCAAGCTTCCTTGCTTGAAGCTAATTCAAGCTCTAGTGATTTATTTTGTTCCTTTTCAAGTTCAAGAAGCTTTTCAATCTCAAGATATTCCTCCTTTTGGGAGATAATTATATCTTCCTGACGATTGACTAACTTCTCCATATCAACAAGCTTATCAAGTAGAAATTTCATTTTAGCAGCTGTCTTTTTGTCTAAACCCCTAAGCATATATTCATCTTCATCACTGCTATCATCCTCAATAGAATTATCACTATCACTAGTAAAAGAATGCGAGAAGGAAGATTTAGTTTGTACCTTTCGTTTACCTTCCTTTGCCATTAGACAAGTGTTGTCGGTGTCCTTCCATGCACCCATGGTTGGGAAGAGAGTGGATTTCTTGGTAGTCTTCCTTATGGCTATGGTGGCCATCTCCTCTTCTTCTTCGGATGAAGATTCATCATTGGAGTCCCACTCCTTCCCTAGATGCGCTTGACCATATTGCTTCTTCTTCTTGAACATTTTCTTTGGTTGAGGCTTGTTGTCTTTTGTCTTCTTCTTATTTTCATCATATGGACAATCTACTATGAAGTGATCGTATTCTACGCAGTTATAGCACGCCCGTCTCATCTTGGGTTTTTGTTTGTCCCTTTGTCTTCCTTCATTTGAGCTGCTACCCTTTCTTCTTCTCATCATTTTCTTGAACTTCTTTCCGTCATCGATCTTCTTGTGTACATCCTTGACGTCCATATCGTCTCTTCGAGCGGTGAGTCTCTTTTGAATAGTTTGGCTCTGATACCAATTGAATGTAGCCTAGAGGGGGGTGAATAGGCTTTTCGACGCTTTGTTGGTCCTTGAAACACTTAGTAGGTTTATCAAATACAGGGAAATCGGACTAGTCCGGTAGATTGCGGACTAGTCCGTTTTCTACTCAGAGAAAAATAGGACTAGTCCGGTACTGTGCGGACTAGTCCGGTATGCGTGGACTAGAGAAATCAAGATTGATCAATGTTCACTTCTAGTACTCTATGCAGCGGAAATTAATTGTTAATTTAGATGTATTGCAACAATGATACAATGAGTGACAGGAAACAAATTTGATTTTAATGTTTGAACGTGAATTTCAAAGGATTGATTAAACACTAGAATATGATGAACAATTAATGAACAAGAGTAGGAGACAAGTGTTTATCCCGAGGTTCGATTCCATGAAGGAATCTACGTCCCTATTGAGGAGTCCACTAAGGACCGGGTCTTCACCAACCCTATCCTCGTCGAATTGCCACAAAGGCCGATTCTCTTCCACTAATCACAAAGGGGAATAAATCATTCAAGGGACCTTCTCACAAGTTGAGGGCTCCCCAAGAATTACAATGAATGAATGAACACAATCCAAAACACTCAACAGATGAATAATTTACACACAAAAGTGTGCGAGAGATCAAACCCAAGAGCTCAAGATGTGTAGAACAAGTCTCTCCTTTGATCAATTGCTAATCCCCAAAGAATTGATCCTTCTTGGGTTAGAATGTGTGGAGAGATGTTAATTTTGGGCTCTTGGGAGGTGTGACGGCGCAGGGGGTCAAAGTTGTGTGTTGGTATGGCCGTACACCTCTTTTTATAGTAGGGTTTCCAATGGTTACATTAGGGTTTGTGATGTCCGGACTAGTCTGTGGTTGACATCGGACTAGTCCGGTGTGCGGTGTGTGGAAAACCCTAAGTGTTGTGATATACCGAACTAGTCCGTGGTTGTGCGGACTAGTCCGATGTCTACTCAGAGATATATCGGACTAGTCCGGTCCATATCGCACTAGTATATTTTGTGGTCAGAAAGAAAATCAGAATAGTCCGGTTAATATCGGACTAGTCCGCACATGTTGATTTTGTGCAGTTAGTGTGATTTCTTTCGCTTGAGCTCTTGGGGTGTGTTTCTCCAACACACTCTATACTAAGTGATCTAATCTTCTCAGCTCTTGAGCTCTTATCAACTTGGATCCTCCTTCTCCTTTCTTTTTGCTCTTCCTTTCTAATTTCTTTGAAAACCTGCGCTCATCTCAACAATTTTGTTAGAGTCTCATTTGTTTGTCATGAATCAACCAAAACCCACAAGGGATGCCTATATGCACTTTCACTATACATATCTACTCTCAATCCTAACTAAGCAAAAGTGCAGCCGTCCAGCCCAGGGACGCTACACACTAGCAACATGTAACTGGAGATCACGGCAGCGTGCAGGGCTCCAGCTCAGCCGTGTACCCCGATGGGGGCACCGCCTCATCCTCGGACCCCTGGCCATAGCTCTCACCTGCACACGGCTCAAATATTGCAAACGTGAGCACGATGGCTCAGCAAGGCTTAACCGACAACCCTAGGCATGGAACTCTACATGCAGGGATATAATAATATAGGACAAGGACATTGCAATAAAGACACGCCTACATGTTGATCCTTATTTTTCAGTTTTATAGCAACAGTTTAATGAGCCTTAGGCAGCCCTCACATCAGAAGTCTACAATCAAACAAGAAACACTTTCCTCCGATGTGGTGATGCCCAAAGTGAAAATAAACTTAATTAGCTCTACATCTACAGCAGACATGGTTTCCAAACAGTAATAGTTCATCACAGCATATTATCATTCATCTGGCTTATTTCAATTCTTACTACATCAGAGAACAGTGAACAAGCGGGTACTCAAATAACCGCGAGGGACGGTGATTGCAATCAGGAGACACCCGGACAACACGTCACATACACCCACTTTCAGAAGCGTGATTCCACACCCCTTCCTACTCTGTTGTATGCAACAACCTTTCACAGGAAACCCAAATGCTGAACCGGTCCATCCGTAATGGGCAGGAGGTCCCCGCGTGGAGCGTGACTGTGCCCACCGGCAGATTTACACCTTGCTACCCTCAACCCACTCCTATTTACGGTTGGGTAAGCCTCGGCACCCAGGTTAACCAATTACATCGGTTTCCTGCTTATGTCAGTATGCCATCCGGTACTGTTCAATACTTGTTCAGCAGGCCCGCACATGACTCGGTCCTCAGTCGACACCAACAGGGCTACGCACGGGAGACCTCCACTCACTGCTTCTTATCCCCCCTGCTGGGTCTCATTTTCACCACTCTTAAGCCATTTTCTACTCTGACCAAACCGTGTGCTAAAACCTTACCTCACGAGTAGATTCCAACTACTCGACTTCTACCTAGATCCTAAGCATATTAGCACGGCATTCTCTACTCATCGAGTCTGTAAACTACCCAACCCTCCATAGGATTTAAAAGGTTATACAAGTGGGGTTTCAATCACCCTAACTCTAATGCAAGCATTCACCCTAGACATAAGTGATACTAATAAAGAATTTGCAAAAGTACTTAAATCCAAATCGGGGCTTGCCTGGTTGCGAGTCAAATGGAAAGTTAGCTTCAGGTGGCAGGACGTCCAAGGGTTCCGGCGTATCCTCAACTTTGGTCACTATTATGAAATGTAGCAAAATACATGTATAAGTGTTAAGGAATTATAAGAAGTAACTTCTACTCATAGCTACTGCTATTAAGGATCGTTAATTGGCTTTGGGTTATTTCCAGTGGATACTAGACTCTCTAAGGATGATCTGAGCAAAATTTGGAGAAATTTCATTGCACCTTATGGTCTCCAAAATTTCCACAAGTACAAGGCTTCTCTGAATTTTGAGTCCAAATCAGAAGCTTTATCATAGATAACAGTGGAAGATCTGATTAGGGTAAATCTCCATGGTTCTAAAAAAATTTGTTTCACCATATTTGGAGCTACCAACAGAGAGATATGAATTTTTGAAGTTGGACAGGAGTTCTGAAAAGTTTCTGTTTAAATTTGAATTTTCAAATAAGGGCTGAACTTTGGAAGGCAATTTAGCCTAGCAAATGAACTCCAATGGAGCTCAAATTTTTACTCGAGATCAGTAACTATGAAAAGGAGTAGCTGCCCAATTTTGGGAACGTTTCATAAAGAATTGCTCCTGAAATAAATCTATAAAGGATTTAATAAAAACAATTCTACAGAAATTCCTAGGTATTTTCGTAGCAAGCAATTTGTTCCTCTGTTAAGTACTCCTTATGAGGATTTCAACAAAATTGGTCTCACCGTTTTTGAAGTTTTCTACACAATGTTATGGGCTTGCAAAGATTAGCTAATTTCTGGAATTATTTGCCTAACAGAAACTTCAAATAATTGTGACCGGGCCCACTGTTTTAAACCGGACCAGTGGAATTGCGACAACACCGGTGGCTACAGAGTTAACCCGCGCAGCCACAGCCGATCCCATGCCGCACCCCGATCCCGCGCCTGGGTCGTGCCACTGACAGGTGGGACAGGCCTTCTCCATCGTCTACCTGTCGCCCGGACGGCCTCCTCGCCAGAGCAATGGCGGTGCCTCGTCGGAACGGCTGCCCAGTGCCCTAGACGGCTCAAATCTCGCCGCCTGTGCCCAAAACCCGACGAGGAACACACTGGGAAGTTTGGTGGCGGCGCTAAATGGCCGAAAATACCTCCCCGACGGCGGCAGCGGCAAACTCCACCACGGCGCTGTCGTTCTCGCATGGAAGACGAGTATTCCGGTTGGGGGGAGCACCACAAGAACCAGTGTGATGTGAGGAGCACGTTTTCGCATCCAAAGATGGGTAAAAACTCGTGCAAATTGTAGCTCGACAGTGCAGCTAGGGTTGTGCATCGGCGGCCGGAAAAACTCAGCCTACAGCTTCATTTCTCAACGGTTTCCGATGATTCTTCGTCGAGGAGCTGCGCTAGGTCATGTAGAAGCATCGGGCCAAAGAAATTAGACTATGAATTCACCTTGGAAACGAATTTCAGGGTAGACGGTTGGCCGTTCTTTTGGTAGCTCGGAGCAAACGGTCGGCGATCACAGCTGGAGAGGAACCGCAGCTGCCCCTACCTTGGACCGTGGCACCACGCACCACCGGCGACTTTGCTCAACCAAAGAAACCCTGGGTTAACTGTAAGGGCCTCAGTTTTGGCACACATTTGAAGTGTTCATCGCCACACCACACACCTCATTTGAGGAAAGATGATTCACACAAATGAAGAGCATGTAACCACCATCAACATGCTCATTAGAGAACAAACTCACATATTGCAAAAGTGGTATTTCCCACATGTGATATAGGTGGGCTGGACTTATGAAAACTCCTACACATTACTAAGGATGCCCATGCCAAGTTTCACCCAAATTCAAAACCTTTTTGAGGTCATTTTGGTAATAGATAGAAAGAGAGCAGTTTGAAACCACATTCAAATTCAAACTGTTTTTGTGCCATGAATTTAAAAGTGGGAGGCATATTCTTATTCAGCACATTTTTGTGAGCTCACACACCAATTTTCACTCCATTTGGAGTTGATATTGACATGAGCTAAGTGGGACGAATTCAAACTTTATTTGAATTCAAAACTGAACTTGTGTTGAAATTCACTCAAACCGAACCCAATTTGAATTCTATTCAATTCAAATGGCTCAGGGGTGAATAATTTGAATCACCAGGGGTATTATGGGGCTCACTGTTTACAACAGTGATTAGGAGTAAATTTCAGAGGTTAAAACCCCGGGTGGGACCCACATGTCATAGAGGGAAGAAGGAGAAACTTGCACCCGAAGTCAGAGTCTCGGTGGGAAATTCTGCCGAGCAGCTGTCGGCCGTGCCACCGAGCAGCTACCGGCGCCACCAGCTGCTTCCCTCTCCGCGTGTTGGCGCCCATGGCGGCTGGCTCGCACCCCCACACGACCGGCACCGCCTCAGCCGAGCAGGAGTCGGCCGGCTTTATCTTCTCGGGGGCAAACCAGAGCAGCGGCATTGTTTCTCGCCGCAGCTCTCTGCTCAATCGGGAAAACCAGCAAAACCATCTCCTCCTTCGTCCCTGAGCTCGCACTCCACCTCTCCAACGCCAGAAACCTCGAGCTCCGACCTCCTTTGCCCAAAGACGATCGCCACCGCGGCGACCTAGCCTCAGCCGAGAGTCAGGCGCCCGTGGGCAGCATTCCACAGGCGTTTTCAAGGTCCGGCGAGAGAGGCAACAGGAGCGCGCGACCACCGTGCTGCTCTCCTCCAAGTTATGAAGCCAACCGTGAAGAATCCGGAGAGAATTTCCAGTTTTTGCTCCGGCGACCGTAAACCGAGCTTCCAGTACGGTTTCTTTAAATTCTCGCTCTATGATCTTTCGGAGGTCATCAAATCTTGCACATAAACGCTGGACTAGCCGGCGATCAAGTTCTTTTCTGCATCCGTAGCGTGAAACTGTCTAGGAGTGACGAATTTCGAGCTCGATCGAGGGCGGTCATGGCGGGCACGATCGGTCACACGGTGCCGACCGACTTGCCGCCATCCCTGAACCCTTTTGACACCTTGTCGAGCTTCCTAGAGGTACACTGATGCTGTAGGGCCGTTTGTTCGAGGTGTTGGCGGGGTTAGAAACCACGGTCGACAGTGTCGAACCTCAACCGAGGCCGCAACACATCGCCGAGCTATTTCCGGTCACCCCCAGCCCGACCTGTCACCCCGGACGTGTTCCTCGACGTCGACAACCCCCTGGCGGCGAGTTTCAGACCATGGGATGTCCGGCAGCGGCGAGCTGGCGAGCCCCGAGTCTGCTCCGGCGAGGTCGGCGGCGCGGGCGCGAGAGAACGGCGGGAGGAAGATGAAGCCGGCTGGCCCACGTGTCAGCGGCTGAAGAATTTAAATCTGGATCGGGTGTGGCCAGGGATCGGCTGTGCTGACGCGCAAATACCCTGTGGTATCTCCGGTGTGCGGGACACCTCCGCGCTCGACATGTGTGGTATCTCCGGTGTGCCGGACACCTCCGCCTCGACACGTGTCCCCGCAGGCCCCGAGAGTTTAAACTTTTCCCCCGATTTTCAGAATTCTTCCAAACTTCAAATCCTCATAACTGTGGCTAGAAAGCTCCAAATCGGGTGAACCAAATTTTGTTGGATTCAGCTCTCTGAGCACTTTCCAGCAATACCAAATTCAGCTCATGAAAGTGAATAGTTTTCCAGAATTAAATCCCTAAAGTTTAAACTGTTGGGAATTTTATCTGGAGAACTACTTTATGAAAAATTCTGAAATTTGGCTGAAAGGTTCATTGGAAAATCCCTGAATCCCAGTAAAGTTTTCAGACTCATCCAAGTTCATTTAGTTACCCTAATTGGGTGATTAAGGGAACTGCCCAGAGAAAATAGAAAAATGTACAGAAACATTTTTCAGATTTTCTCCAATCTTAATTAGGACATAACTTTCTGTAGAATTCTTCAAATGACATGAAACCAACTCCATTAGAACCATACTAAATTCTAGTTTCCAGAAAGTAATGGTGGGAGCTATGAAAAACCCTGGAATTACTTAGAGGCTCAATTATTGACCAAAGAGGCTTTTATTTGTACAAGGTTCAATTGAGCTTTGTTTCAAATAAAACTTGGTCACAACTGTGGTTAGGAACCTACCAATCCACCATAAAAATTTCAGAACCAAAGGGGAGGGCTAGCTAGAGTTATTAGCAATTATGTATTTAAGTTCGCACATTTGCATTTAAATTTACATGTAGTATTGTATTCAACGTGTAGCCATTGAAGAAGAGACCCCGGAAGTGCTGGATTTCCTTCTTCCGGACGAAGAACTAACTACTGACCAGCAGCAACAAGGCAAGCCCCGGTTTGCATTAACCTTTTTATAAGTTTTATTTTGTTTACATGTGTCATATAAGGTATGATTGTGCATTAGGTGTAGTATGGATGGAACCCCACTTGCATAACCAGAATTTTTCCCTAAGAGTGAGGGTAGTGTCTAAGACCTCGAGTAGATAGGCTATGCTTAAAGATTCATAGGGCTTCGGTACAAGTCGAGTAGTTGGAATCTACTCGCGAGATAGGCTTGGGACGCACGGGTTCGGTTGAGTGATGTGAGATCACATTAGTAATGAAAATGAGACTGGGCAGGGGATAGGGCGCAGCAAGAGGGAGTCTTGTGTGCGCAGCCCTGTCCGTGTCGATTGAGAACCGAGCCGTGTGCGGCCCACGCTGATCAAGTTTGAATGTACCGAAGGCATATCGGATATATGGGCCCCGATAAACCGATGTAGCCTAAACCTCCGGGCGTCGAGGCATAACGCACCGATTTATAGGTGTAGGCTGAGGGCAGCAAGGTGGAAATCTGCCAACGGGCATAGAGAGATGCTCCGTGTGGGGAACCTCCTGCTCGTTTCGGTGCGACCGGTTCGACGTTTGGGCTGTTGGGTGAAAGGTTGTCCCGTATGACATCGGGTGAGCGTGCCGTGCAGCTCCACGGGTGGGCGTACGTGACGTGCTCTTTGTGTTTCCCTGCAGGTGTATATCGAGTCGATTCGCCGTCCCTCGCGGTGAAGAGTACCACTTGGTCACTGAGTCGTGACGTAGATTAATGGATGAAGCATGTTGATCCAATATTGCTGGTTGATATAATTGTATTGCTACATGTGTACCACCAAATACTGCTTACTAAATTTCAGATTTCCTGAACTGTTAACTTGTTGCTAAAAGATGAACTAAGGATGAACTTGTAGGCGTGTCCTTTTGCTGAAATGTTACTATCCTATGTCCATTGTACACCTCATGTAGAGTTTCATGCTTAGGTGAGTCGGTTAAGCCTTGCTGAGCCTTCGTGCTCACGGTTGCTGCTTATGTGTTTTTCAGGTGAGGAGCCACCCACGGACTCGGGGTACGAGTCCACCGGCGAGGGTTACCCTCCGTCGGGGACCACGGCTGAGTGGGAGCCGTACACGCCGCACTGAGCTGAGGAGTGCAGCTAGTGTGGGTTGCCCTATGGCTGGGCAACCAACTTTTGCTAGATAGGCGGGCGTGAGTTGTATAGTGTAGACTTCCGCTGTGTAATATAAACAATAGTTGTAACTGAAGTTTGTACCTGTTTGTACAGTTTCAGTTGTTTTTCCCATGTAATATATTATGTTCTTATGACGTGTGCTGTCGGGTGTCGCATCGCGCGGCACCACCCTCTGCGATCCTGGATGAGCGGATTCCTGTCCGCCACAGCCTGGTATTAGAGCTGCATTGGGGATAGCACAGTACTTAAGGACTGCATTATGGGAAAACTTAGGTATACTGTGAGGATTCGGTAGTTGCCCAAGTAAGGACTATATTAGCACAGTTACTTAAAGTGGCAAAGACTAATCTATGTGTTATAATTCTGAATTTCAATTATGTAATGACGCACCTACGCTCTGGTAAGTATGGTAAGGAACGCCACCGCAAGCGGTTCAATTTCGGTTAGCTCCCCCTGACGAGGAACGTGGTTCAGGGATTGATCTCACAGCTTGGTGTGAGACGTCAATATGAAACTCTTGGACTCATCATGTCCCTGAGTTCATATGAAACGCTGATCCCTAGCGTGCATTAGGCAAGTAAGTGGAGACCCCATCGTGTGGTCAGTAACGCGAGAGTGTGTTCGTCTGGAAATAGCCCAGGAGGACATACGCAGCGCTTGCCATCGGCGTGCCCTGCAGGGCAGTAGGTGGTATCTGTTGGGTTGATAACATTCCCAACCGTGACGACCCGTTCATGACATACTCGGGTTCCCCGTCGTGTGGTGTTGAAACACGATCACGTACCTTGAGACGTGACCTAGCTCAAGGACGGCCGTATGGCAATGATACGGGCGTTTGTATTTACTTTTAAATATGGAACTGCCTGAAATGAACAACCTTTGAGTGCACCATCATTGTGTGGTCTTCTGCAGGTACTAACCACGTATGTATCCGTGTAGAAAACGTGTGCGAGAGACCGTTTAGTGCCACACTTGAGACGTATATGCCGCTATGATCCGGTTAGGATTTTCTTTTGTGAGGAACGTAGTACCGAGTTATTGTAGGCATATGCATGAAAATAAGGATAACAAGGAATTAAAATCTATAGCTTCAACATTTAGGGCCCTGGTTGAGTATAAGAATGGGATAGTGATGAGTGTAGTTCCAAAAAGACTGAAAACAGAGTGCTCTGTTTTGGACAGCAAGTTTGCTGATCTTCAACAGGGCATAACTCACAGGTATTTTAGCCCAGAGAGGTGTGCTATATAGTTATGGAAAGTTATTTAAGTACTCTACAACTTTGTTGTAGACTTCCAGAGCTGAAACTCACCT
Organism: Neostapfia colusana; assembly: GCA_030760725.1. Classification (NCBI taxonomy): domain Eukaryota; kingdom Viridiplantae; phylum Streptophyta; class Magnoliopsida; order Poales; family Poaceae; genus Neostapfia; species Neostapfia colusana. The sequence goes on along the minus strand of JASWHV010000008.1, from coordinate 65,168,456 downwards.
TAAGATGGCTAAAATCCCAGAGGAATGTGAACTGTCCAGAACCAGGACAGAGTAGAACATTCTCTGAACTGTTTTGTTTTTCAATGATAACTCCCAGTAGCAAAACCCAAAAATTTCATATGATACCTCCTTAGAAAGAGTGGAAGATGTGTGATATCTTTGCAATTCAAAGTTTCTGAAGTTTCAGCACAGATTTCAGTGGAAACTCGAATGGAAAACAGCAACTTCCAAGGGAGGTGCTGTTAAAAATTCTTCCAGAAATTCTGCTGACTTTGAATTAGCATAACTTTTTAACCAGGGCTGATCTGGGGGCAATTGAATACTTGTTGGGAAGATACTGAAGTTAACTTTAACTTTCGTATTCAACTTGAGTCATGAAAATGCCCAGAACCAGATCAAAACTTGGAATAGGTAGAAACTGGTCATTCTGACAGAAGAATGACAATTGAACTCATTGGAGAGGGTGTTGTACCCTACGGGTGGTATACGTGATGACAACGCGATAGTAATGTCTCGTGGTGGCCAAACCTAGTTATGGTGAGCTTCCAAATTGGAGGTTCATCAAGTTGGATTAAACTAACTTGTGTTTGGTCTGGTAATGGTGTAGCTTGTGCAAAGTTATTACACTATCTACTTACGAGATGTATCGCATGTTTTTATTGTCATTAGGTTTACACCTATTTCATTTGGACTGCATGCACTCTCTTGCGGGACTGATGTTATTGCCGTATGGTTGCAGATGGTTCGCACTAGGACCACGCACGAGGTTGGTGGCTCTAGCCAAGGGGGAGGCGATGACTCCCAGCCACCGGCCTACGACAGCACCCCGCAGCAGCAGCCCCCACCGCCGCCTCCGCTTACTCTAGCGGATGTGATAGCGGCACTGATGGGAGGTCGTGAGGAGCAGACCGACCTGCTCCGCACGATCGTGCAGAATACGTCCCAGGCGGGGGGACGTCAAGATAGAGGGCCTCATGAGCCCCGTGAAGTGTCGTACTCGGATTTCATGAGTACGCACCCTCCAGTGTTCACCGAAGCCGAAGAACCATTGGAGGCAGACAACTGGCTGCGGACCATCGAGTCCAAGTTTGGGCTGCTCCAATGTACGGAGCGGCAGAAGACTCTGTTCGCAGCGCAGCAACTCCACGGTGCCGCTGGTGCGTGGTGGGCGAACTATGTCCCCTCACGTCCGGCTGGCCATGCCGTGGAATGGCAAGAGTTCCGGGAGGCGTTCCACGCCTATCACATTCCTCCCGGAATCATGAAGAGGAAGTTCCAAGAATTCTTGGAGCTGAAGCAGGGCGGGAGGAGTGCCCATGACTACTCCCGTGCCTTCAACCATCTGGCGCAATACGCGTCAGACTATATCTCCACGGAGGAGAAGAAGAGGGAGCATTTCTATCGGGGGTTACACCCCGAAATGAAGACGCACCTCGTTCAGTGGAATCGCGGCACTTTCAACGACCTAGTCAATGCCGCGATTATGCAAGAGGACGCTCAGCGGGAGTTGGCAGCTGAGCAGAGGAAGCGCAGCGCTCCACCTAGCAGCGGTGGTGGCGCGCCACAGAAGTACCGTATGGTGTATCGGACACCATCCGGGCAGCAGTGGCATCCACCGGCGCGGCCTCAACGGTTCGGGGGACGTCCTTTCCAGTCACCCTCGTTCCGTCCGCCGATGCCACCACCAAGACAGCAACAGCAGCAGCAGACGGTACCCCGGGCGTTTCCACCGCCACAACACGTCCCGAGATTCCGTCCACCGATCAGCGGGGGACCGCCCCGTTTCACCTGCTTCACGTGTGGCCAGGCGGGCCACTTCGTGAAGGACTGTCCCCAGGGGCAGCAGAGCAGCGGGCAAGCCCAGCTCCAGGGCGGTGCTCGAGGCCGACCTCCGGTGAAGAAGGTTGGTCAGCGGACTGGAGGCGTCCGCAACCTCGACAATGAGGACGCCCCAGATGGAGACAACGTGCTGGCGGGTACGTTTACTCTCAACCATCAAGCCATCATCATACTTTTTGATTCTGGTGCAACCCACAACTTTATAAGTGCATCATATGTGGTTAAGCATCAGCTGGAAACCTTTCCAACCGAGTGTTCGTATATGATCTGCTCACCGGGAGGAAAGATTTCAGCAACGATGATGGTTCCGAAAGCACCACTGTGCTTAGGTGGGAGGATATACCCCACCACTATGATTATCCTTGAGGGGCAGAAGATTGATGCAATCTTAGGAATGTCATGGCTAAGCTACCATGGCGCTGTCCTGGAAACCCCGTCACGGACGGTTCACCTCAACTCCCCATTACACCGTCCACAGTCCCTCTTATTAGATAATCCAGTCCGGGAAGTTTTGGGATCAATAGTGCTGAGGCTCTCAAATTAGAAGACATCCCCGTAGTCCGGGAGTATCCTGACGTGTTCCCGGATGACCTTCCGGGCATGCCACCTGAGCGGGATGTCGAGTTCAAAATTGAACTTGCACCGGGGACTACGCCCATATCACGGAGACCATACAAGATGGCTCCAAATGAGCTGGCGGAACTGAAAGAACAGCTCAGTGATCTGTTGAGCAAGGGTTTCATTAGGCCGAGTTCCTCGCCTTGGGGATGCTCGGCGCTATTTGTAAAGAAGAAGGATGAAACCCTGAGGCTGTGTGTGAATTACCAGCCGCTCAACGCCGTCACCATCAAGAATAAGTACACACTGCCCCGTATTGACATTTTGTTTGATCAACTTGTGGGGGCAAGTGTGTTCTCAAAGATGGACCTTCGCTCTGGATATCTCCAGATCAAGATCCGGGCGGAGGATATCCCGAAGACGGCCTTCTCGACGAGATATGGGTTATATGAATATCTCGTCATGTCCTTTGGTCTCACAAATGCTCCAGCCCACTTCATGTATCTCATGAACTTGGTGTTCATGCCGGAGCTGGACAAGTTGTGGTAGTGTTCATCGACGATATCTTGGTTTACTCCAAGACAGAAGCCGAACATGCCGAACACTTGCGGGTCGTTCTTCAACGATTACGAGACCACAAGCTCTACGCCATGTTCAGAAAATGCGAGTTTTGGATCAGCCAAGTGCCATTCTTGGGACATATCATCTCCGCAGAAGGCATTGCGGTTGACCCCAGTAAAATAGAGCAAGTGCTGAAATGGAAAGCTCCCACTTCAGTTCATGAAGTCAGAAGCTTCCTCGGGTTAGCGGGATACTATCAGAGATTTATTCCAAGTTTCTCCAAGCTCGCCAAGCCGATGACGGAGTTGCTGAAGAAAGGGACGAAATATGTTTGGAACACGGCGTGTGAAGGAGCATTCCAAATATTGGTGAAGCATCTCACCACAGCCCCGGTCTTAGCTCAGCCGGATACAACAAAGCCCTTCGACGTTTATTGCGACGCGTCCGGTATTGGGCTTGGCTGCATGTTGATGCAGGAAGGACGTGTGGTCGCCTATGGCTCACGCCAACTTCGGAACCATGAGCAGCACTATCCCACTCATGACCTTGAGATTGCTGCAGTGGTTTTGGCGCTAAAAATGTGGAGGCACTATCTCCTGGGGAATTTGGTGCATCTCTACACCGACCACAAGAGCTTGAAATACATTTTCACCCAGAAGGAGCTGAATATGAGGCAAAGGAGGTGGTTAGAGCTGATCAAAGATTATGAGATTGAGATCCATTACCACCCTGGCAAGGCGAATGTGGTTGCCGACGCGCTAAGTCAGAAATCACATGTCCATCACCTCACCATTACACCGGTGGAGGAGGAAGAGCCAAGTTTATACTTGGTTCCTTATGGATCGCTGTACAACCTTGCCCGCATCCCTACCATCAGGGAGGACATCGTTACAGCTCAGAAGACGGATAAAGGCATGGCACATCTCCGGAGACGGATAGACCACGGGGAAATCAAATGTTTCCGGAAAGATGATGAGGGGACGCTGTGGTTCAATGACCGCATAGTCGTACCCCGGGATATGGAGTTGAGAAAGAAGATCCTCGATGAAGCTCACTTGTCCAAGTACTCCATTCATCCGGGCAGCAACAAAATGTACCAAGATTTGAAAAAGAAATTTTGGTGGACACGGATGAAGCGGGAGGTAGCTAAGTACGTATCCGAGTGCGATACGTGCCGACGAGTGAAAGCTGATCACATGAAGAAATCAGGGCTGCTGCAACCCCTGAAGATCCCGGCATGGAAATGGGAAGATGTGAGCATGGATTTCATTGTGGGATTACCCCTAACAGCCAACAAGCATGATTCCATATGGGTGATCGTTGACCGACTGACCAAGTCAGCTCACTTCATTCCCGTGCATACACATTTCCATACCAACCGATATGCGGAGTTATATATCGCCAGGATTCTATGCCTGCATGGTGTACCCAAGACCATAGTCTCAGACCGAGGTGCATTGTTTGTATCTCGCTTCTGGGAGCAGTTGCATGCTGCTTTGGGTACTAAACTGATTAGGAGCTCTGCCTACCACCCTCAGACAGATGGCCAGACAGAGAGGGTGAATCAAGTATTAGAAGACATGTTGAGAGCATGTGCCATCCACCATGGTAGGAACTGGGATAATCACCTACCATTGGCGGAATTCTCGTACAACAACGGCTATCAGGCGAGTATCAAGATGGCACCCTACGAAGCTCTCTACGGTCGCAAGTGCCGCACCCCATTAAATTGGTGCCAGTCCTGTGAAAGGGTCACATTCAGGGTTGATGTGGTGAACGACGCCGAAGAGTGCGTTCGGACAATTCAAGCCAATTTAAAAGCCGCTCAATCCCGGCAGAAGAGCTACGCTGATAAGAGGCGTAGGCCGTTGCACTTTGACGTTGCGGAACACGTGTACCTACGCGTGTCTCTGATGAAGGGCGTGCACCAGTTCGGCGTCAAGGGGAAGCTCGCTCCTCGTTTCATTGGACCCTATGCTATCACCGAGAAGTGTGGACCAGCAGCGTATAGACTGGAGTTACCCGCATCCCTGGCTGGTGTCCATGATGTTTTCCATGTTTCGCAACTGCGAAAATGTTTGAAGCATACAGCTGCTGTCCCTACCGAAGACATCAGCGAGCTGAAACGGGATTTAACATATGATGAGCATCCGGTGGAAATTCTTGATGAGAAAGCCCGAACCACGCGTAACAGAACGTTGTGGTTCTACAAGATCCTCTGGAGTAACCATACCGTGGAAGAAGCGACGTGGGAGAGCGAGGAATTCCTTTGCTCAAATTACCCGGAGTTCATGGCTTCTCAACACGGGTAAGTCCCTACTACATCGCTATCTCTTCTTTTGTAATCTCGGGACGAGATTCTTTTAAGAGGAGAGGAATGTAAGGGCCTCAGTTTTGGCACACATTTGAAGTGTTCATCGCCACACCACACACCTCATTTGAGGAAAGATGATGAACACAAATGAAGAGCATGTAACCACCATCAACATGCTCATTAGAGTACAAACTCACATATTGCAAAAGTGGTATTTCCCACATGTGATATAGGTGGGCTGGACTTATGAAAACTCCTACACATTGCTAAGGATGCCCATGCCAAGTTTCACCCAAATTCAAAACCTTTTTGAGGTCATTTTGGGTATAGATAGAAAGAGGGCAGTTTGAAACCACATTCAAATTCAAACTGTTTTTGTGCCATGAATTTAAAAGTGGGAGGCATATTCTTATTCAGCACATTTTTGTGAGCTCACACACCAATTTTCACTCCATTTGGAGTTGATCTTTACATGAGCTAAGTGGGACGAATTCAAACTTTATTGGAATTCAAAACTGAACTTGTGCTGAAATTCACTCAAACCGAACCCAATTTGAATTCTATTCAATTCAAATGGCTCAGGGGTGAATAATTTGAATCACCAGGGGTATTATGGGGCTCACTGTTTACAACAGTGATTAGGAGTAAATTTCAGAGGTTAAAACCCCGGGTGGGACCCACATGTCATAGAGGGAAGAAGGAGAAACTTGCACCCGAAGTCAGAGTCTCGGTGAGAAATTCTGCCGAGCAGCTGTCGGCCGTGCCACCGAGCAGCTACCGGCGCCACCAGCTGCTTCCCTCTCCGCGTGTTGGCGCCCAGGGCGGCTGGCTCGCGCCCCCACACGACCGGCACCGCCTCAGCCGAGCAGGAGTCAGCCAGCTTTATCTTCTCGCGGGCAAACCCGAGCAGCGGCATTGTTTCTCGCCGCAGCTCTCTGCTCAATCGGGAAAACCAGCAAAACCATCTCCTCCTTCGTCCCTGAGCTGCTAGACAGCCACCTGAGCTCGCACTCCACCTCTCCGACGCCAGAAACCTCGAGCTCCGACCTCCTTTGCCCAAAGATGATCGCCACCGCGGTGACCTAGCCTCAGCCGAGAGTCGGGCGCCCGTGGGCAGCGTTCCACAGGCATTTTCACCGTCCAGCGAGAGAGGCAACAGGAGCGCGCGACCACCGTGCTGCTCTCCTCCAAGTTTGGAAGCCAACCGTGAAGAATCCGCAGAGAATTTCCAGTTTTTGCTCCGGCGACCGTAAACCAAGCTTCCGGTACGGTTTCTTTAAATTCTCGCTCTATGATCTTTCGGAGGTCATCAAATCTTGCACATAAACGCTGGACTAGCCGGCGATCAAGTTCTTTTCTGCATCCGTAGCATGAAACTGTCTAGGAGTGACGAATTTCGAGCTCGATCGAGGGCGGTCATGGCGGGCACGATCGGTCACACGGTGCCGACCGACTTGCCGCCATCCCTGAACCCTTTTGACACCTTGTCGAGCTTCCTAGAGGTACACTGATGCTGTAGGGCCGTTTGTTCGACGTGTTGGCGGGGTTGGAAACCACGGTCGACGGTGTCGAACCTCAACCGAGGCCGCGGCACGTCGCCGAGCTATTTCCGTTCACCCCAAGCCCGACCTGTCACCCCAGACGTGTTCCTCGACGTCGACAACCCCCTGCCGGTGAGTTTCAGACCATGGGAGGTCCGGCAGCGGCGAGCCAGCGAGCCCCGAGTCTGCTCCGGCAAGGTCGGCGGCGCGGGCGCGAGAGAACGGCGGGAGGAAGATGAAGCCGGCTGGCCCACGTGTCAGCGGCTGAAGAATTTAAATCAGGATCGGGTGCGGCCAGGGATCGGCTGTGCTGACGCGCAAATACCCTGTGGTATCTCCGGTGTGCCGGACACCTCCGTGCTCGACACGTGTGGTATCTCCGGTGTGCCGGACACCTCCGCGCTCGACACGTGTGGTATCCCCGGTGTGCCGGACACCTCCACGCTCGACACGTGTCCCCGCAGGCCCCGAGAGTTTAAACTTTTCCCCCGATTTTCAGAATTCTTCCAAACTTCAAATCCTCATAACTGTGGCTAGAAAGCTCCAAATCGGGTGAACCAAATTTTGTTGGATTCAGCTCTCTGAGCACTTTCCAGCAATACCAAGTTCAGCTCATGAAAGTGAATAGTTTTCCAGAATTAAATCCCTAAAGTTTAAACTGTTGGGAATTTTATCTGGAGAACTACTCTATGAAAAATTCTGAAATTTGGCTGAAAGGTTCATTGGAAAATCCCTGAATCCCAGTAAAGTTTTCAGACTCATCCAAGTTCATTTAGTTACCCTAATTGGGTGATTAAAGGAACTGCCCAGAGAAAATAGAAAAATATACAGAAACATTTTTCAGATTTTCTCCAATCTTAATTAGGACATAACTTTCTGTAGAATTCTTCAAATGACATGAAACCAACTCCATTATAACCATCCTAAATTCTAGTTTCCAGAAAGTAATGGTGGGAGCCATGAAAAACCCTGGAATTACTTAGAGGCTCAATTATTGACCAAAGAGGCTTTTATTTGTACAAGGTTCAATTGAACTTTGTTTCAAATAAAACTTGGTCAAAACTCTGGTTAGGACCCTACCAATCCACCATAAAAATTTCAGAACCAAAGGGCAGGGCTAGCTAGAGTTATTAGCAATTATGTATTTAAGTTTGCACATTTGCATTTAAATTTACATGTAGTATTGTATTCAACGTGTAGCCATTGAAGAAGAGACCCCGGAAGCGCTGGATTTCCTTCTTCCGGACGAAGAACTAACTACTGACCAGCAGCAAAAAGGCAAGCCTCGGTTTGCATTAACCTTTTTATAAGTTTTATTTTGTTTACATGTGTCATATAAGGTATGATTGTGCATTAGGTGTAGGATGGATGGAACCCCACTTGCATAACCAGAATTTTTCCCTAAGAGTGAGGGTAGTGTCTAAGACCTCGAGTAGATAAGCTATGCTTAAAGATTCATAGGGCTTCGGTACAAGTCGAGTAGTTGGAATCTACTCGCGAGATAGGCTTGGGACGCACGGGTTCGGTTGAGTGATGTGAGATCAAATTAGTAATGAAAATGAGACTGGGCAGGGGCTAGGGCGCAGCAAGAGGGAGTCTTGTGTGCGCAGCCCTGTCCGTGTCGATTGAGGACCGAGCCGTGTGCGGCCCATGCTGATCAAGTTTGAACGTACCGAAGGCATATCGGATATATGGGCCCCGATAAACCGATGTAGCCTAAACCTCCGGGCGTCGAGGCATAACACACCGATTTATAGGTGTAGGCTGAGGGCAGCAAGGTCAAAATCTGCCAATGGGCATAGAGAGATGCTCCGTGTGGGGAACCTCCTGCTCGTTTTGGTGCGACCGGTTCGACGTTTGGGCTGTTGGGTGAAAGGTTGTCCTGTACGACATCGAGTGAGCGTGCCGTGCAGCTCCACGGGTGGGCGTACGTGACGTGCTCTTTGGGTTTCCCTGCAGGTGTATATCGAGTCGATTCACCGTCCCTCGCGGTGAAGAGTACCACTTGGTCACTGAGTCGCGACGTAGATTAATGGATGAAACATGTTGATTCAATATTGCTGGTTGATATAATTGTATTGCTACATGTGTGCCACCAAATACTGCTTACTAAATTTCAGATTTCCTGAACTGTTAACTTGTTGCTAAAAGATGAACTAAGGATGAACTTGTAGGCGTGTCCTTTTGCTGAAATGTTACTATCCTATGTCCATTGTACACCTCATGTAGAGTTTCATGCTTAGGTGAGTCGGTTAAGCCTTGCTGAGCCTTCGTGCTCACGGTTGCTGCTTAAGTGTTTTTCAGGTGAGGAGCAACCCACGGACTCGGGGTACGAGTCCACCGGCGAGGGTTACCCTCCGTCGGGGACCACGGCTGAGTGGGAGCCGTACACGCCGCGCTGAGCTGAGGAGTGCAGCTAGTGTGGGTTGCCCTAGGGCTGGGCAACCAACTTTTGCTAGATAGGCGGGCGTGAGTTGTATAGTGTAGACTTCCGCTGTGTAATATAAACAATAGTTGTAACTGAAGTTTGTACCTGTTTGTACAGTTTCAGTTGTTTTTCTCATGTAATATATTATGTTCTTATGACGTGTGCTGTCGGGTGTCGCATCGTGCGGCACCACCCTCTGCGATCCTGGATGAGCGGATTCCGGTCCGCCACACTAACGCAGCGAGAGAGCAGAGGAACGGGCGAGTTCGCGTTCGGCAGCGAAAACAGAGGAGGCGTGCACGTTCTCTTCACTGAGGGAGTGGATACGTACGAGCAGCCCTGCCGATCGACTTAGCTGCGACCGCAACAAATGAACCGGTGACTTCGGCGTCAAGCCAAGGCATCACCGTGGCACTCGGCGTCACCGTGGCGGCTGCGGAGAAAACAGGAAACCGACGTTGGCTCGGTGGAGGCTGAATAGCTGACCCCACATGTCATTCTCTCTTTTCCCCTCTTAATATTTTTGATCTTCTATTTCTGCCACCAACTTTTGTCCAAAATTCTAGATATTTGCGGGGAAGCCAAATTAAATATGTAGAATTCCAAATTTGACTTCAATGCTGCATTTCATCAGGTTTGGTTCAAGTTCCAAATTCAAATTTAAATTATAAGGGTTTTTGGTGTCACCCTAGATTTAAATAGCAAACCAACTCCAAAGTTTCTCATTTTTGGCATGGCTGCTAATTCAAATGTGGAGAACACATTTGTGGAACTAAATTTGCAAATTGAGGAAATTGGGATTTGAAATTCAGATTAGAGGGCTTCCTCTTTTAATCCCAAAACAAATATTAATACCCCTCCAAATGAGCTGAAATTTGGAAAGTTGAATATTTGGAATATGAAGATCCAAGTTATGCATTTCAATCTCCATGTTTGGAAGTTTTGGTAAGTTTGAATCCTCACTATTAACTTACACCGTTATAAATCAAAGTTTTAATTCCCCTCATTTTTCATAAGTATTCATGTGTTGAAATTCTTGCTACCACTTTTTGGGGATTTTACAATCAATGCCGTTGGGATCAAATATGGATGTGGTTATGATCTTGACACACTTTGTAGATCAATTCCACCGTAAAAAATCGACCAAAACATGGTCTGTCCACACGCAGAAATTTCTGCTCGCAGGGGGTGAAGAAAACGGGTGCGTAGAAACAGCGGCGACGTTGTAAGAGGTGTAACGAAGACCTACCTCACTTCTTCCTTGTGGCAGGACCTCCTCCGTTGCAATGGCAGCAGAGGGGGATTTTCTATAGAGAATTATGAGGCTGCGGCTAGGGCAGAACGTCGGGGGCTTCTTCTCCGGCGACGGCGACACGTGACGGAGCTCGATGGTGGCAAAACTCCAGCTGGAGGGGGGGCGGCGACTTGGCAGCAAGGGAGAGGGCGGCCGTCAAAATTATAGGGGTGGGGATGGCGGCTAGGGGGGAAGGTTATATTTATAAGGGAAAAAAGAGCTAGGGTGGCTAGGATTTTAGTAACCCAAGTATCCAATGGCTGAGATTTAATTTTAAAATAGGTGGGAGCTAGGGGCTGGGATTTTATTATTTATTTTCCACTAATGGCTGAGATTAATTGAGAAATAAAAGCCCATAAAAATCCACAAAGGGGGGGCGGCTAGGGTTTCCCCCCCCCTTAATGGGCTGCGGCCAAGGGGTGGGGCCCATTAGGGTTCCCCCCTCCCCCCCCCCAAGTGGTGCGGCCAAATTGGGGAAAAATACCCCCCAAATGTGGGGAAAACCCCCCTAGGGGAATTTCAGGGAATTTGGGGAAAATCAGGAAAATTGCAAAAAATTTGGGAAATTAGGGGAGAGCGGAATTTGGGGAAAATTGCGAAATTTTGGGGAAAAATTGGGGTGGCCCAATTAGGCTATTTTATTTTATTTTTTCTTTTTCTTTTTATTTCTTTTCCTTTTCTATTTATTTTTATTATTTTCCATTTCTATTTCCTTTGATTATTTTATTTGCTTCTATATTCCTCTCTTTATTTCTTTTTCTTTTTAAATGCTCCACTACATGAAAAATGTATGCAATGCATGGTAGTAATTTTGATGTAAAAGTCCCAAAAATGTGTATGAATAGAACCAAGGTTTGAATTCATATGTGTGGAAAATACATGAAAAATGGGACTTGCTAAAACTTTTCTTCATGCGAAGTGATACATGGATGATCATCCAAAAATGAGGCTCACATTTTTATTTGAAAGTGTTGAACCAATAAGGATTTAAATACCTCTTTGCATGCAAGTTTAAAAATCAGATTTGAAATTCAAAGTTCACACAATGGTGGCCAAAACATCGAATAACCATGCAGCCCTAGGGTTGGAATGTTGGGAAAAAGTGAATGAAAATATTTTCATTTTTAGGGTGGGCTCCAAAAAGGAATTATGGGAGCATTTTCCAAAGTCCAACCAAATTCAATTTGCCATGCAAATTCAAAATGAATTTGGATAATTCAAATTCTAGCCACCTTTCAAACTCAGAATTTTGGAAGTTGGGAAGATCAACTTGAGGAGATCTTTTGGGGAGAATATTGGGTGGAGCCCACATGTCATAGGTTAAAAATTGGAAACTTACAAACTAAGTCTAACTCTCTGTTCTCACCTCACCGAGCAGTGCTCTCACCCGTGTGTGCCACCGAGAGAAGCCCGGCGCCACCTCCTGCTGCTTTCTCTCAAGCGTTGGCGGCCAGAGGCGGTTCACTCGGTGTCTTTGACGTGATCCTTCACCCTCAGACCGAGCCAACAGCGCTTTGCCTTCTCCTCCTCGCGAGCAACACCGAGCGGCACTGCCTCACCTCCGCTAATCGGCCTGATCGGGAAAACGTCAAAACAATCGCGCCATCCCCTCCAGGATCTGCTACACAGCAACCTGAGCTCAGTACACACCTCCCCGACCCGAAAACGAGCGAGCTCCGGCCTCCTCTGCCTAAGAATAGCCTCCAAAGCGGCGACCTAGCTCGAGCCGAAGGTCGGGCGCTCGTGGACAGCGCTCCACAGGAGTTTTCACGGTCAAGCGATCACGGCTACAGGAGCGCGTTACTGTGGTGCTGCTCTCCTCCAATTCTTGGAGCAAACCATGAAGCATCGACGAGGAATTCCGAGATTTTTCTCCGGCGAGTTCAACCCGAGCAGCCGGTACGGTTTCTTCGAATTCCCCGTCTCTGATCCTTTATAGGTCCTCAAATCTTTCATGTAGAAGCTAGACTAGCTGGCGGTCATGTTTCCTTTAGAATCCTTTGCATGAAAACACCTCGGAGTGACGGATTTCGAGCTCTACCGAGGGTGTTCTTCGTGGAACCAATCGGGCGCACGATGCCATCCTAGTTTCACCCCTTTTTGAGCACCTTTGAGGCCTTATCGAGCTTCCTAGATGTGCACTGGTGCTGTAGAGCTAGTCGGTCGAGCTTTTGGCGGGCTAGGAACCGTGGCCGACGCTGCCGAAGCTCAACCAAGGCCGCCACACGTCGCCGGCCATCTTCCAGTCATCGGCAGCCCCAGAAAACCTCACCACCGTGTTCCTCGACGTCGCAAACAACCTGGCGGCGAACTTCAGCTCGAGCGGTGGCCGGAAACTGTGAACCGGCGAGTAGCAGTTTGCTCCGGCGAGCTGAGCGCACGCGCGCGATGAGAACGGCGGGAGGTTGAAGAAGAGGCCGGGCCCGGCTGTCAGCGGTGGAAAGTTTAAATCTGGGATCGGTTTGTGGCCGGATCAGGTGTGCTGGCGTGCTGGAGACCTATGAACCTGGTGTGGCTGCAATTCTACTGGCTAAGATTTAAACAGTGGGTCCAGCTGACTTTTCAGTAGGGAAAACAATTCCAGAGATTGCTCAAACTTTGGAAATTCATATCTCCGTGTAGAAACCTCCAATTTGAGTGATTCCAATTTGGTTGGATTCATTTTGCAGAGATCTATCCAAATATGAACCCCAATTCGTATGAAAGTCAATATTGTATTCTGGAGAATTCTTTGAAGTTTTTTCTGAAAAAGAATTATTGAGGGAGTTTGGTTTATCCAAAAATCCTGAAATTTTGCCAGAATATTCTTTAGCACAGTGTCGACCTTGTAGAAACTTTTCAGCTCATTTGAAGATCATTTGGGTAGGAATTTGCTAAATACAATCTGCTGTGTTCATAAGAGTCCAGAAACATTTTCAAAAAAATGTTTCTCACTTCTAAAATCTATTCTGGGCAATCCATAGCTCTAAAAATCATAGGAAAATTTATGCAATCTCTCTGAGACATACTTGAAATTTTAGTTCACTTAATTGAGCATGAAAATGCACAGTACTTCAGAATTAATTCTTTTGAGTAGAAATGCTAAAGAATTGTTCTGGGAGAACTACTCAAGAAAAAGGGCCGAATGTTGGCCAGATTATTTTCATGTGACCAAGAACTCACATGTAAATTATCAGCTCAAGTTGAGCCCTTGAACTCCCTGTTCTTATTCTCCATACTTATGTATAGGTGGAAATACATGAGACACATTGTGAGAATTATAGAGAACACAATTTGACTCCACATTAGCTGCAATTTGGCAAGCTAAATCCCTAGGTAGTGTAGAACCTGCTGCAAAAGTTTTGGGGCCATTAGAGTTCTTGTTCTTCAGGGCATCCAATTCTTTTCAGCTCATCTATTATGTTATTAGAGAAAGTAGTTAGTGTATAGCTACAACACTAAGATCAATTTAGTTCATTTCTGTTCTTTGCACAACAGAGGCAAACCAAGCCATTCTTGGCTTTTCCACACAACCTCTGTTCCTAAGAACTCCATTCTATAACTTATTCCATTACATTCTATAAAACATGTGCATATGCATTGAAATAGGAACCACAACGAAGGGGATTCAAAGGAGCGATTCATTGACGTGGATCAAGCTCCGGAGAATCAAGGGTTGATCAACAAGGATACTAACTGCTTATATACGACTACCCTGCAAAAACAGGCAAGCTCTGGTTTGCATTTAACAATTGTTAAGTCTTATTTTGTATTCACTATCGGTTAAGATATGAATTGTGCATTAGGACTAGTGTTTGATACTCCTCTTGCATAACCAAATGAACCAATGGAGTATTGGGTAGGTGTCTTTCACCGTGTAGAACTGCCATGCTTAAGTACGGTTTGGTAGAAGTCGAGTGGTGAGATGCCACTCGCATGTTCACGAACAACAGGGGCATACGGGATTGGTTCATAAATTAATTAGCAAGTTAAAGTTGAGACCGGAAGGTTGTAGGGGCAGCAGGACATAGGGGCCTGGGTGCTATAGACCTGTCTGTGTCGGTCAAGGACCGATCCGTATGCGGCCCTGTTGGATAAGTTTGAGTTGTGTACCGGACTCATGCTGGTTTTATGGGACCCAGTAAACCGATGTACCTCGGAAAGCTGTCGTTGGGACTTTTCGGGTCGCCTCAGTCTGACGGCCGGTGTGCAGTATGTGGGGAACATTCTCATGACATCTCATGTCGGCAGGTGCACCATGAGAGTAGCTACTGTACGGGGTGACTTGATCGATTCAACGGGGGTGAAGCGGGGGAAAGGCTGCCGCGCACGACGTCAGTGATGGTTGCTGTAGGCAAAGTCGAGTACGGGCGTACGTGTCGTGTAGTCCGGGTGTTATTGTTTCGAATCACCGTCGCTTGCGGGACGGACCGAGTATACCTGTTCTCACAGTCATGACGTAGTAAAAACTTGCATGAGAAAGGAACTAATCACATTGGTTGAAGTTTATACCACCTTTGTATTGTATCTTTGATGAGTAGCTAGTGCAAACTCGATTCTTTGATGCTATGAGCAATTTACATCGAGGGAAAGCATTTCTTGTTTGATTGTGGACTCCTGATGTGGCGTGCCCAAGGTTACTTAAAATTGCTGCAAATAATACCTGAAAGTAAGGATTCACTTTTAGCCGAGTTTATTATGCATTATGCTATCATACTTTAGGTTCATAACTTCACATAGAGTTTCATGTTTAGGGTGACGGTTAAGTCTTGCTGAGCGTTCTGCTCACGGATGCTATCCGAGTTGTTTTGCAGGATTGACTTCATGCTTATGAAGGGATGCCGATGAGACTCGGGAACCTCCTGGGGTTTACTCAAAGAGCATCCTCGCCGCTGCAGATTGTCTTCGTGTTGCTAGTAAGAAACGTCCGCGGGCTGGACCGTTTCTTTGTTGCTAGTTTAGAAATGAATCGTGAGAGTTGTAGTCTTCCGCTGTAGCATATTTTGAGATAAGTATTTGTAAAATACTCTTGTATGCTTCCGCAAATTATTTATGTAATGTGATGTGTTTCTTCGACCCGTGTACTGTGTAACACCCCAAAATCTGCTAAAGAGGGGAATTTAAAAATTTTTGGACGTATTGCATGTGGTGCAGAAATTCAAATTTTAACTGGAATTTAAATTCAAATCAAAACAGAAAAGAAAAGGAAAAAGAAAAAGAAAACCTCAGCCAGCCAGTGGGCCGAAACCCGCCAGCCAGCCCACTATTTCCCCGCGCCTTCCCACAACCGCGCGCCCTCTCTCCCTCTCACTGACACGCGGGGCCCGCGTGTCATCTCCTACCTCCCGCTCGAGCCAACCAACTGTAACACCCCAAAAATCTTGTTAAGACCCTAAATCATGTTGAGAGGGGAATTTAAAATTTTTTGGACGTATTGCATGTTTTGCAAAAATTCAAATTTAAACTGGAATTCAATTTAAATTCAAAACATAAAAGAAATAGAAAAAGAAAAAGGAAAACAGAAAAAACCGGCCAGTGGGCCGAAACCCAACAGCCGGCCCAACCAGAACCCGCGCCAGCCCGCAGCCGCGCGCGCCCCTTTCCTCCCACTGACAGGCGGGGCCCGCCAGTTCTTCGTCTACCTCGCGCCAGCGCCGGACTCTCTCACCAGAATCGAAACAGATCGGGAATTCTCGCATATCCCAGCCGAATTCCGTTCGGGGGCGACGCAAACTCGATCTAAACCACCCCGCCGCCCTCCTCCGTCTATAAAAACCCCGGCCTCGTTCTGTTTTTCCCACGCGATCTGCTGTTTTTCCTCCGGTGAGAACCCGAGCCTTCTCCGGCGAATTCTGCCCGATCTACGCTCGGAAATTCCGATCTAACTCACTGGTCTTGATCCACCGCCTCCGGGGAACCTTGCAGGTGCAGAAAACTCGGTGACTTGTGGTGTAAACACAGTGCCGACGAGCCTCGCCGTGAATTCACCTCGGACCTCGTCGCCGATCACCTTCCAGGACCTCCGAGCTCAAGAAAACCCCCGAGGTGAGATCCCCGACCTCTCCTCCACCGATCTATGCCATAAGATCACAGTTCTAAGAAGAATTCTCGAAGATCCGAAAGTATCCGGTGAGATCACCGCTTCCCGCCGCCGTGTGCCGCCGGCAGCGCCGCCCGCGCTCGATCAGAGTGACGTGGCCGCTTGTGCGCCGTTTATTTTAAATCGCACGGTAGGGTTTAAATCCCCGCGTACCGGTTCGACGTTATAATCTCAGCCGTCAGTTTAAAATTGGACGGTCCACGTCAGCCCCGCGTTATAAAGACTGGAAATCTTACGTGCTACCCCCTGGGGTTCTCGGGAAATAAGAGCTAGCTCCGGAAACTTCTGATCTAGCCCCTGGAACTTCAGAAAATCATGTAAATTCATTTAAAGATCAGTTTTAGCCCCTGGACTTAATAAAAATTAGGAAAAACTCCTCTGTTATGAGTAGCTAGACCCCTGAGAATTCTTAAAATAATAGTATAGACCCTGTAGTGGGGTGAGTTTACCTTTTTAGCCCTGTTTAATATTTAATTTAGGAAATTGAATATGTGGCTAGTGTTTAAAATTTAAAAAATGGGACAAACATATTGTCAAAATTAAATTAAGAACTTTCTCAGTATTTAGAAAACTTTGGAGTGAGATAAAAATATATTTTGGGCTGAAGTGAATCTGTTTAATTTATTATTCACATTTAGGGACACATTTTTAAGTAAAGAATAGTTCTGGAAAATAGGGAAAATAATTGTAAAATAGTTTACATCAGAGGAAAAGGTCAAAAATATATTAGTAAATATTTTAGATCAGAACCTATTCTGTTTAGATGATGTGTCTTATTATTTTCATAATAAAGTTCACATTTAGGCATAGGAAATAAATCTGAAAATATAGCAACTAGTAAATGATAAATGGAGTTCTAAAATCCAAAGAATTCAGTTTAGGGTTGGTAGAAATTCTGAAGACACATATGGAAAAGGAAAATAACTTTCATGCATACCTGGGAGCTAAAAGGTGTAGTAATTGAATATAAGGAATTTATTTAAATTGGAAACTCATATATATAGTATGTAAGTATAAATGTGAACACAAAAGTAGGAATCATATACACATGACTAAAAGTGCATGCAAGCCACAAATCAACACACCTAGAGTAACCACAACACATATAATGGTGAATGACTTTCATAAATATGAATGTGTGGTTTGTATGAAGTGGAAGTGTGAACTATGTCTTATGGATTGTTGTTTTTCTTTTGCTATGTGTGATGGTATGATGTAGAACCTGCTCAAGAGCAAGTTATTCCTTTCCAAGATCAGGACTACCCATTTCAAGAGCAGCAGGAAGGAGGCAAGTGTCCTTGACCACTTTGATCCTATACTAGGATGTGTAGTTAGAACTATTTGCATTGTCAATTGAAATATGAAACCCATGTTAGGAAGTTTCCCTAGAATTGCATTATCTTGTTTCCTTGTAGCTTGGGTTGGGATCCATTTTATCATGTCATTCATTATTATGCATATGCTTAGCCATGCTTAGAATGGGATATTTGGGATATGAGATCATCAGTTTATTTTACCATACTCTTGAATGAGATATTGTGAGTTATGTAGAGGTAGGGATCAAGGCAACTTGGATGTTTTGGTTGTGTGCTGGGTGCACGAGTCTCGGGTTTGTGTTTAGTACTTGCCTGGATCCTAAGGACCGGTTCATAGAGCATGTAACCTGGCTTTACAGTGCCAACCACATGCTGAGATGGGGCAGCTTGGCCAATTAATTAGGTGTATCCCCGGCGTAGTATGGGTGTGTTGGATGGTGCGGGGAGTAGGTGTCAGCTGGACTACCATATGAACCGCAAGGCTCAAGAGGGGGCCACTGCAGCGGGGTTGGAGCCTCTTATATGCTGTTAGGGGTGAAACCTCAGTGGGCCCACGCTCGTCGAGAATCCCTTTGTAAAGGCTTCGTAGTGATCTCCTGGCTACACACCTGGGAAGTGTGAATGTTGTTCGTAGCCACTGGCATAATGGAGGTTCCTTTAGTCCACCCGGCAACGGGGGATGAAATCACTACATGTGGGTACAGTGGTACAAACTCTGCAGAGTCAAAACTGTCATGACAGCCGTGCTCACGGTCAAGAGCGGCTTGGACTTATTCATGATTAGAGGAGTAATGGTTTTTGGAAGTTGTGGATGTTAAGCGGGGAGCTTAACATTGGAAATGATGTTATGGTTATTGGATTATGATGATGGGATGGGAGATTGGGACCATTTCACCTGTGTAGTAATGTAGGTGCTTAATAAGCTAAGGTGATAGGTATTAATTGCGTAGTGCTTTAGCCATGAGTTCAACCTCCCCTTGTGTTCTAGCCATGCATGACATAACTTTCCCACACTTGCTGAGTACCATCGGTACTCAACCTTGCATATTTTGTTGGTTTATATTGCTGCTCAGGTCAAGATAATGAGGTGGTGCATAATGACCAAGACTTTGGACCCGAAGAAGGTTTCTAGGTTCATGGAGACCCCGGGCAACCCCTGTGATGGAGCCATCAAGAATAATTATTCCACTGCTAGTTTATTTACTTGTGATGAACTTATTATTGTCCATCGAGACATTTGCTATGTAAGACTTATTTATATTCGACACCTGGCTTGTAATAAATGATGCTTCACTATTTGTCATCACATGTATGAGAAAATGATCCTCGCATACATGTGCTATTCACTTGGTTGTTCTTCGGAAAAACCGGGTGTGACAGAAGTGGTATCAGAGCCAGGTTGTCCGTAGGAACGTGGACCTAGGTAGAAATGGACGTATTTAAGGGCCTTATTTTCTTAAAAACTATTTCTACAAGGTGTGTGTTGAAAAGTGTTATTTAATGAGTCACTTTCTTCATCTTACCCCAATTTTCATTCAAAATAGGATTTTTGTTTAAAAGTTTATCTAACCTAAGTTTAAATGCTTTTTGTTTTAGATGGTTCGCATGATTCGCACCGCTCGCAAGTCCACAGGAGGGAGAGTTCCCGTAGTTGCCCTTGCCCAAAGAGAGGAGAGCCGTCCGGTGACGTACCTTTCCTACGGATTGGCAGTAGGAGGCTTGTTGCGACGTCTTCGATGTATGATCGAAGCCGCTGGCAATACGGGCAAGCTAATCATCCACCATAACTCCACCAGGACCATCCATGAGAAGAGGGAAGAATGGAGTTCAGAGATGAGGATTATACACGAAAATCAGCTGCTTAAGATCCACCGCTCTCCAGCCTGTAGAGCAACACAGGTCGATGCGGAGAAGGATGTCACCTGGGAGGCCATCACCTGCCAGAGTCACATCTATCGTCGCCACCTGGACAGGACTGAGTACATGTATGTCCTCCAGCGTGAGAGTGGTACCACGGAATACAAGTACCCACCAGTGCAGCAAGGGACTTCCCATGAGCACATGGACTTGTGCTTGGAGGATGCTGCTATGCTCAGCACTCGACTGCAGGAGTGTCAACAAGAGTTTCAGGATGTCCGGGACACCCTGAAGGAAACAGAGGCGTTGCTGCGAGCCTGCTTAAGGGCGAGAGAAAGAGGAGATGGGAATAAACTGCGTGTCTCCGTGAATGATACATGGACTCCTGACTCCCCGGATCGCCGAGCGATCAGGCGTCGTCGCACTTCTCCACCAGCAGCCTCCCCACCCAAAGGAGAGTCAGAAGGCAGCCGAAATGATGAGGAAGATCCCGAGGAGCCAGCTCAAGAAAATGAGTAGTATGGAGTCCTTCCCTTAGTTAGCAAGATGTCGAATAGTCGAGTCGTTACCTTATTTAATGGTCTGTTAGTGCTTGGTGTGTGACGTGAGTTGTGGAAGCCATGAGCAATTATCCACAGCCTCGTCTTCAGATTGTTTTGCTTTGGTGTGTGAACCCACATGAAATAATAGTGCATTTATTTTTGTGTGAGACATAAACCCTCAGAAAGTATAACAAAGCCTCAACACTCCAAAGTAAAAACAAGTGAAAGTAGTAAGATAATACGTAATGCTTTAAATTAACATTGGTTGATCATGCCAGATGGCCGGAAGAGGAAAAGGACGTGCTGCCAACCCCGCCAACAACAACGATGAGGCATGCAACCCTCATCTTTCTGGAGGCCAGGACCGGGGTGGTCGCCGTGAAGGAGTTGATCCCCTCCACCAAATGCTGGAGAATCAAAATCAGCTCATCCAGAACTTGACTCAAGTGGTGGCCAACTTGCATCAAGTTCCACCTCCACAAGCTGCACCACGCCAATCAAGGTTGAGTGAGTTTCTAGGAACTCACCCTCCAAAGTTTGCAAGTGCTCCTGAACCTCTGGAGGCAGATGATTGGCTAAAGACCATTGAAAGCAAGATGAGGATCATCCAGTGCCAAGGGTATGAGAGGGTGCTGTTTGCCTCTCATCAATTGCATGGACCTGCTGCTGATTGGTGGACCGCCTACGTGGCTGCCCATCATGACCCTGAGAACATCACTTGGGAAGAGTTCAAGCGTAGCTTCCGCAACCATTACATTCCAAGAGGTGAACTCAAAAACAAGAGGAAGGAGTTCTTGGGACTGCAGCAGGGAAACATGACGGTGAGGGAATACCTCACTAAATTTACTCAACTATCCCGTTATGCCCCACGGGACATAGAGACTGATGAGCAGAAACAAGATTGTTTCGTGGAGGGACTTACCGCAGAAATGCAGTGTGCAATGTCCTCAAATGAGTATGAGAGTTTCCAAAAGATGGTGGACAGAGCGTTTGTTGTAGAAAGGAAGCTGAAGGCCTTGGAAAATGAGAATAAGAGGAAGGCCGGGTGGTCACATCAGGCCTCAGGGAGCAACACCTGCCCACGTCTGGTGCAGCAACCTGCAGGGCAGACGAACCATGCTGCGGTACCCTACTCGGCACCGCGAGGGTACAACCAGAACTTCAGGCCTCCGGCAGCACCAATACAGCCACAACGTCAGTTCGTACAGCAGCCTCGCCCCGCATATCCACCTCGACCAGCAGTACAAGGACCCCCAAACCAACCCCAAGACAGCAAAGGTCAGGCTCCTAAGGTTGGGGTGCAATGTTTTAGCTGCGGAGAAGTGGGGCACTACGCCCATAAGTGCCCAAAGAAGAAGCCCGCGCAGCCACAACAGCAGAATGTAATGAGAGGACGGGTGAACCACGTCACTATGGAGGAAGCACAAGAGGCACCCGACGTGGTAGTTGGTAAGTTTCCTGCCAATTTACACATTTCAACCCTGCTGTTTGATTCTAGTGCTACCCACTCGTTCATTGCTCAAGGGTTTGTTAAGAAGCATGACCTAGCAACAACACAAATGAACCATATGCTAGCCGTAAACTCTCCAGGTGGAGAAATAATGATGAGACAAGTGTGTCCCAAAGTGAACCTAGACATTAATGGGGTAGTGTTTACTGCTAACCTCATAGTGATAGATTCACAAGTGATAGATATTATTTTGGGCATGGATTGGTTGACCAAACATAAGGGAATCATCCATTGTTCGACCAGAACGGTGGAACTAACTCACCCTAGTGGCACCAGGGTAAAGTTTATAACAATACAAGAGCCTAGGAGGGACATTAAATTAAATCAAGTTGAGGTGAAAGTGGAGGAGATCAGGATTATCCGGGAATACCCAGATGTTTTTCCGGAGGAGTTGCCAGGTATGCCTCCCGATCGTGAAGTGGAATTTGCAATTGAGCTAGTGCCTAGAACAGCCCCAATATACAAGAGACCTTATCGGATGGACTCCAAGCAGCTAGAAGAACTCAAGGATCATTTGAGAGAATTGACGGAGAAGGGGTATATTCGCCCTAGTTCCTCACCATGGGGAGCTCCGGTGATATTTGTGCCCAAGAAGGACGGAACCCAAAAGTTATTCATGGATTACCGTGCCTTGAATGAGGTAACCATCAAGAACAAGTACCCATTACCCCGCATTGAAGACTTGTTTGATCAGTTGAGGGGAGCTTGTGTGTTCTCAAAAATTGATCTCAGGTCAGGATACCACCAACTCAAGATAAGGCAATCTGATACTCCCAAGACAGCTTTCGTATCTCGGTACGGACTGTATGAATACACTGTCATGCCTTTCGGGCTAACTAATGCCCCGGCATACTTTATGTATCTCATGAACAAGGTATTCATGGAATATCTGGACAAATTTGTGGTGGTTTTCATAGATGACATTCTCTTCTTCTCCAAAGATGAAGAACATGAGAAACATCTAAGGTTGGTGTTGCAGAGGCTGAGGGAACACCAACTATATGCCAAGTTGAGCAAGTGTGAGTTTTGGATGAAGAGAGTTCCCTTCTTAGGACACATAATCTCGGAGGGAGGAATCTCCGTGGATCCTGCCAAAATCGAGGATATACAGAAGTGGAAGACCCCTGAAAATGTCGGGGAAATTCGAAGCTTCTTGGGATTGGCTGGATACTATCGACGGTTTATTGAGGGATTCTCTAAGATCTCAAGAACCCTCACCAAACTGTTGGAGAAGGGAATCACATTCACATGGACGCCACAGTGCGAGACGAGTTTTCAGGAGCTAAAGAAAAGATTGACAACAGCCCCAGTGTTGGTTATGCCAGATATGCAGAAGAATTTCACGGTGTACTGCGATGCCTCTGGAAACGGGTTGGGATGTGTTCTCAAGAAAGAAGGGCATTGTGACATCCTCATCTCGGGTGTCAGCATATGTTCATGTTTTATGAAGAAGAAAAACATTTTAAGAAAAAAGGAACAGAGACAAGTATCAAAAGAATAGCCAATAAAGCTCTCCGAGAACACCGAAGGCAATTTCCGCAGACATCAGGCCACGTGGCGCGTTGGAGCTCATCCCCGAGAAATTTGGGAGAGGTCCGCCGTTAAACTAGCTACGTGTCAGGCTCGGGGGTCACCTCCGCAATTGGAAAAAGGTTCGACCCTGTGGGACACGTGTTGCCCACGGAGCTAGCCTCTGTGGAAGAAGCAAAGGCATTTTTCGTAGGACACATGTCATCCTCGGAGCTAGTCCTCGCGGAAATCAGAGGACCCATCGCCGGGATACGTGTCAATCTCGGAACTCATCTCAGAGAAGTCCGGATCTATCAAACACGTGTCGCCACTGGAGCTTATCACCGGAAGGTCCGTCGCAGCTAAACACATGTCGACCTCGGGGCATGTCCCTGAGGAAAGGAGAGCGGAAAGACCGGCACCCACACGTAGCGTGCGCGGAGCTCGTCTCCGAAGAAGAGGGAGGTCTCGCTCGTGACACGCGGCACAACCGGAGCTCGTCTCTGCAAGAGAAGAGATACCAGGCTCGGAAGGACACGTGGAGCTTCCGGAGCTCATCACCGCGGAGGTAACGCGTCTGGAGCGGTTTTTACACGTGAAGATATCGGTACGCAACAAAAACCGATCTAAACTCCATGACGTTACCGAAGATAAATCGTCAGGATCTAACAAAGATCTGAATAAGACTCTTATTCAGGATCCAATCAGATTAGGACTCTTCTCTTCCCGATTATAAATAGAACCCGAAACCTCTGGCCGAAACCACGAACTTCTCTTTCAACTCCTGAGCCGACGACTTAGAGCCCTAGCCCTAACTCGCCGAGCAAAACATCGCCGAAAGCGTAACAAGGGAGATCATCGGAGAAGAACCAAGCGGTCTGAGGAGGACCTCGAAGACAAGAAGAGCGTGAGGTAGGACTTCAATACCACCTTACGACATCATGGTATTCATCTCTTGCATCTGTTCTTCAATTCCTTTCGAACATAAGCTTTCTCGTGGGCAGATCACTCGATAATCAGTTTGATCTAAAGACAAGATCATCGCCACGACCACCTTTGATCCGAACACCTCTGTCCATGCAAGCCATGCAAGAGCACACCAATCTAATAAAAATCATAGGATATTATGCATGTGCATCATCGCATCTAGTTTAAGGTTTGCGCATGATATTGATTGCTATGAATCTTGTATGCACGTGAATCCTACATAGCAGGACAGGTTCAGGAAGCTGTCTACGACGAGCTGCAGCAACAAGGTTTTGAGAATCAAGAACAACCGGAATCGCAAGTACAAGGCAAGTGCTCCTTGACCATGTTGATCCTATGTTTTGGGTAAAACTATTTTGTTTTGCGAAAAGGTGTGTGTGCTGAGTCAAACATGATGGGAAACCTTTTTATTAGGAGTTTACTAGTTTTGATTAAACCACCCTTGTCGCCTGGGAATTTTATGAGTCGGGTATGGTTTTTGTTTTATGCTTCGCTTAGTCCATGGGATTGGGAAGCGAGATAGATGTGTCTAGCTAACTGCACTCATACTGTTAATAAGTAATTGATGAGGGTAATGAACATGGATCGGAGGGAGATCTAGGCAAGCCTGGGTTTGTGAATGAGGTAGCATGAGATGGTGGTTTTACTTGCCATAGATCTAAGGACCGGTTCATGCATGCACATGCCAGGATAACAGTGCCACCACAAGGCCAAGTATGGGTGCGGCTTAGCTGAGTAATTAGGTAAGTTGCTAGAGTGTTATGGACTGTGGAAGGTGCGGGGAATGGGAGTCGAGTGAGGACTGCCCTGGGAACTGCATGGCACAAGAGGGGGCCCGTGGGTGGGAGAATTGGAGATTCTAGCCTGCCGGTGAAACCTTAGTGAGTCCATACATCTAGTAACCCCTTTGTAAAGGCTATTTTGTGATCTCTTGACCATACACCGACGGATGTGTACTGGTATAATGGAGGTTCTGCAGTCACCGACGGGTGACGAAATCACAAACTTGTGGGTAAAGAGGTGCAAACTCTGCAGAGTTATTAAAACTATCATGATAGCCGAGCTTACGGTCACGAGCACCTGGCTAAACTGCCATGATTAGATGGGATGGTTACTGGGATGGTTATTGGGATGGTTATTGGGAAGGTTCTTGGTTATGATTATGGGTTTGGTTATGGTTTGTTTGAAACTGTTAAAGTCTGGATGATGCAAGGGTTGCATGACTGGTGGGTCATGACATGAGATTGGTCTCGGTGCGAGACAAGGTTGTTTTATGAGGTGAGATGGTAGCGAATACGAGGAGGTATTCGTGAGTATGAGTAAAGGATTGGTTAATGTTCAGATGGAACACGGGAAGTGATGGAGGTATGTTGGTAATTTAATACATGCTGGGACTACATTCATCTAAAGTTAAGTTGCTGTTTTATCACGGTTTTATAAATCTGCTTCTCTGCAAATAAGCCTGTTCTACCTACCTTGTTTATGAGCTGCATATCATGTGTTATTCCCGCACTTGCTGAGTACATCATTGTGCTCAAACTTGCATTATTATTTCTTCATCAACAGCAAGAGAAGACTACTATGAAGACCGAGTAGAGCATTATGGCGTGTGATCTATTCTCAACCTTGCCTGTGGAGGGAGTAGAGATGGAGCCACTTCTGCTTAGTTTTGCTTCCGCATTAGTTTTTGCTTCCGCATTTAAATAAGGACTTTCGCTGCTTAGAAATAAGACTTCCGCTGTGAGCATGAGTCCAAGACTCATGAGGTGTTGTAATAAACTCTGTTATTCGTGGTAATATATAATCTGAATTCAGTTTGTGGAATGTATGTGTGTGTGTGATGGACATCCTGGGCACACATATGCATTAGTTCTCGGTTCCGTGGTTTTTCCACAGAATTGAGAGCGTCACAGGCATGTCGTGGCTTATGCATCCCGGCAGCTTCGGAAGCACGAGAAGAACTACCCTACACATGACCTAGAACTAGCCACAGTGGTACACGCGTTGAAAATTTGGCGGCACTATTTGATGGGGAAGAGGACCGAGATATATACGGATCATAAGAGTTTGAAGTACATTTTCACACAGCCAAACCTCAACCTCAGACAAAGGAGATGGTTAGAGCTAATCAATGATTTTGATGTGGGCATCAACTATCATCCCGGGAAAGCAAACGTCGTGGCCGATGCTTTGAGTCGGAAAGTGCAGGTCAATTAGTTGAGCTTGAAGGACATGCCTGCAGAATTGAAGGACGAGGTTATAAGGCTCAATCTATGTCTAGTAAATAGTGGTGAAGCCATCGCCATGGAAGTGGGCTCCACACTAGAGCGAGACATACGCGAGGGTCAAAAGAATGATGAGTAGATACAAAAAATCAGGCAACTCATCAAGGAAAATAAAGCCTCTGGTTTCAGAGAGGATGAACAAGGAATGGTGTGGCACGGAAAAAGAATCTGTGTGCCAGAAGTAAAGGAGATCCATGAATTGATTTTGAAGGAGGCTCATGATTCTGACTATTCCATTCATCCTGGGAGTACGAAAATGTACCAGGACCTCAAGAACAGGTATTGGTGGTATGGCATGAAACGAGATGTCGCGGAACATGTTGCCCTATGTGACACATGTCAGTTGGTGAAAGCAGAACATCAATGACCCGCGGGGTTATTGCAACCACTCAAAGTTCCTGAATGGAAATGGAAGAAATCAGTATGGATTTCATAGTGGGACTGCCTAGGACCCAATCAGGATATGATTCGATATGGGTCATCGTCGATAGGCTAACCAAGGTAGCTCATTTCATCCCCGTGAAAGAAAGCTACAGCGGATCCAAATTGGCAGAGTTGTACATGTCAAGGATCGCGTGTTACCATGGAGTGCCAAAGAAGATTGTGTCGGATCGAGGGACACAGTTCACCTCAAGGTTCTGGCAGAAGTTGCACGAAACCATGGGAACCCATCTGAACTTTAGTTCTGCCTATCATCCCCAAACTGATGGGCAGACAGAAAGAACCAATCAGATTCTTGAAGATATGCTGAGGGCATGTGCACTAAAAAACAATCGGAGTTGGGACAAGAACTTACCGTATGCGGAGTTTTCCTATAACGACAGCTATCAAGCTAGTATGAAGATGTCACCGTTTGAAGCCTTGTACGGGAGGAAGTGCAGAACTCCCCTATTTTGGAACCAAACGGGGGAAAGTAAAGTGTTTGGTCCAGAAGTACTACAAGAAGCCGAGGCGAAGGTGAGGGAAATTCGCAACAACTTGAGGATAGCACAGACACGCCAAAAGAGCTACGCCGATGTAAGAAGAAGAGAGCTCGTTTTCAACGTGGGAGACTATGTCTATCTCAAGGTGTCCCCTATCGGAGGACTTCGCCGGTTGAAGGTGAAAGGGAAGTTGTCACCTAGATACATCGGACCCTTTCAAGTTCTGGAAAGGAAAGGCGAAGTGGCGTATCAACTAGAGTTACCGGCTCATCTATCGGATGTGCACGATGTATTCCATGTGTCACAACTCAAGAAATGCCTGAGGACGCCTGAAGAGGTGTTACCCATGAATGAAGTGGACGTAGCTGAGGATTTGTCTTATGCCGAGCAACCATACAAGATTTTGGAGACAATGGAACGCCTCACCAGAAATAAAAGAATCCGGATGTGCAAGGTGCAGTGGAAGCATCACTCAGAAGAGGAAGCCACCTGGGAGTGGGAAGATGAGCTCAAGGCACAATTTCCGGAATTGTTTTCTTAGAACCACCAATCTCGAGGACGAGATTTTTTTTAAGGGGGGTAGAGCTGTAACACCCCAAAAATCTTGTTAAGACCCTAAATCATTTTGAGAGGGGAATTTAAAAATTTTTGGACGTATTGCA
This sequence comes from Neostapfia colusana, assembly GCA_030760725.1. Lineage (NCBI taxonomy): Eukaryota > Viridiplantae > Streptophyta > Magnoliopsida > Poales > Poaceae > Neostapfia > Neostapfia colusana. The sequence goes on along the minus strand of JASWHV010000008.1, from coordinate 65,140,251 downwards.
TGTTTTGCAAAAATTCAAATTCAAACTGGAATTCAATTTAAATTCAAAACAGAAAAGAAATAGAAAAAGAAAAAGGAAAACAGAAAAAAACCGGCCAGTGGGCCGAAACCCACCAGCCGGCCCAACCAGAACCCGCGCCAGCCCGCAGCCGCGCGCGCCCCTTTCCTCCCACTGACAGGCGGGGCCCGCCAGTTCTTCGTCTACCTCGCGCCAGCGCCGGACTCTCTCACCCGAATCGAAACCGATCGGGAATTCTCGGGTATCCCAGCCGAATTCCGTTCGGGGGCGACGCAAACTCGATCTAAACAAACCCGCCGCCCTCCCCCGTCTATAAAAACCCCGGCCTCGTTCTTTTTTCCCACGCGATCTGCTGTTTTTCCTCCGGTGAGAACCCGAGCCTTCTCCTGCGAATTCTGGCCGATCTACGCTCGGAAATTCCGATCTAACTCGCTGGTCTTGATCCACCGCCTCCGGGGAACCATGCAGGTGCAGAAAACTCGGTGACTTGCAGTGTAAACACAGCACCGACGAGCCTCGCCGTGAATTCACCTCGGACCTCGTCGCCGATCACCTTCCAGGACCTCCAAGCTCAAGAAAACCACCGAGGTGAGATCCCCGACCTCTCCTCCACCGATCTATGCCATAAGATCACAGTTCTAGGAAGAATTCTTGAAGATCCGGAAGTCTCCGGCGAGATCGCCGCTTCCCGCCGCCGTGCGCCGCCGGCAGCGCCGCCCGCGCTCGATGAGAGCGACGTGGCCGATTGTCGCCGTTTATTTTAAATCGCACGGTAGGGTTTAAATCCCCGCGTACCGGTTCGACGTTATAATCTCAGCCGTCGGTTTAAAATCGGACAGTCCACGTCAGCCCCGCGTTATAAAGACTGGAAATCTTACGTGCTACCCCCTGGGGTTCTCGGGAAATAAGAGCTAGCCCCGGAAACTTCTGATCTAGCCCCTGGAACTTTAGAAAATCATGTAAATTCATTTAAAAATCAGTTTTAGCCCCTGGACTTAATAAAAATTAGGAAAAACTCCTCTGTTATGAGTAGCTAGACCCCTGAGAATTCTTAAAATAATAGTATAGACCCTGTAGTGGAGTGAGTTTACTTTTTTAGCCCTGTTTAATATTTAATTTAGGAAATTGAATATGTGGCTAGTGTTTAAAATTTAAAAAGTGGGACAAACATATTGTCAAAATTAAATTAAAAACTTTCTCAGTATTTAGAAAACTTTGGAGTGAGATAAAAATATATTTTGGGCTGAAGTGAATCTGTTTAATTTATATTCACATTTAGGGACACATTTTTAAGTAAAGAATAGTTCTGGAAAATAGGGAAAATAATTGTAAAATAGTTTATATCAGAGGAAAAGGTCACAAATATATTAGTAAATATTTTAGATCAGAACCTATTCTGTTTAGATGATGTGTCTTATTATTTTCATAATAAAGTTCACATTTAGGCATAGGAAATAAATCTGAAAATATAGCAACTAGTAAACGATAAATGGAGTTCTAAAATCCAAAGAATTCAGTTTAGGGTTGGTAGAAATTCTGAAGACACATATGGAGAAGGAAAATAACTTTCATGCATACTTGGTAGCTAAAAGGTGTAGTAATTGAATATAAGGAATTTATGTAAATTGGAAACTCATATATATAGTATGTAAGTATAAATGTGAACACAAAAGTAGGAATCATATACACATGATTAAAAGTGCATGCAAGCCACAAATCAACACACCTAGAGTAACCACAACACATATAATGGTGAATGACTTTCATAAATATGAATGTGTGGTTTGTATGAAGTGGAAGTGTGAACTATGTCTTATGGATTGTTGTTTTTCTTTTGCTATGTGTGATGGTATGATGTAGAACCTGCTCAAGAGCAAGTTATTCCTTTCCAAGATCAGAACTACCCATTTCAAGAGCAGCAGGAAGGAGGCAAGTGTCCTTGACCACTTTGATCCTATACTAGGATGTGTAGTTAGAACTATTTGCATTGTCAATTGAAATATGAAACCCTTGTTAGGAAGTTTCCCTAGAATTGCATTATCTTGTTTCCTTGTAGCTTGGGTTGGGATCCATTTTATCATGTCATTCATTATTATGCATATGCTTAGCCATGCTTAGAATGGGATATTTGGGATATGAGATCATCAGTTTATTTTACCATACTCTTGAATGAGATATTGTGAGTTATGTAGAGGTAGGGATCAAGGCAAGTTGGATGTTTTGGTTGTGTGCTGGGTGCACGAGACTCGGGTTTGTGTTTAGTACTTGCCTGGATCCTAAGGACCGGTTCATGGAGCATGTAACCTGGCTTTACAGTGCCAACCACATGCTGAGATGGGGCAGCTTGGCCAATTAATTAGGTGTATCCCCGGCGTAGTATGGGTGTGCTGGATGGTGCGGGGAGTAGGTGTCAGCTGGACTACCATATGAACCGCAAGGCTCAAGAGGGGGCCACTGCAGCGGGGTTGGAGCCTATTGTATGCTGTTAGGGGTGAAACCTCAGTGGGCCCACGCTCGTCGGGAATCCCTTTGTAAAGGCTTCGTAGTGATCTCCTGGCTGCACACCTGGGAAGTGTGAATGTGGTTCGTAGCCACTAGCATAATAGAGGTTCTTTTAGTCCACCCGGCAACGGGGGATGAAATCACTACATGTGGGTACAGTGGTACAAACTCTGCAGAGTCAAAACTGTCATGACAGCTGTGCTCACGGTCAAGAGCGGCTTGGACTTATTCATGATTAGAGGAGTAATGGTTTTTGGAAGTTGTGGATGTTAAGCAGGGAGCTTAACATTGGAAATGATGTTATGGTTATTGGATTATGATGATGGGATGGGAGATTGGGACCATTTCACCTGTGTAGTAATGTAGGTGCTTAATAAGCTAAGGTGATAGGTATTAATTGCGTAGTGCTTTAGCCATGAGTTCTACCTCCCCTTGTGTTCTAGCCATGCATGACATAACTTTCCCACACTTGCTGAGTACCATTGGTACTCAACCTTGCATATTTTGTTGGTTTATATTGCTGCTCAGGTCAAGATAATGAGGTGGTGTATAATGACCAAGACTTTGGACCCGAAGAAGGTTTCTAGGTTCATGGAGACCCCGGGCAACGCCTGTGACGGAGCCCTCAAGAATAATTATTCCGCTGCTAGTTTATTTACTTGTGATGAACTTATTATTGTCCATCGAGACATTTGCTATGAAAGACTTATTTATATTCGACACCTGGCTTGTAATAAATGATGCTTCACTATTTGTCATCACATGTATGAGAAAATGATCCTGGCATACATGTGCTATTCACTTGGTTGTTCTTCGGAAAAACCGGGTGTGACACCAACTGGACTCTTCCCCGCGCCCGATCACAACCAACTCCGGAAACCCACGTCCCCATCCAGAATTTCGGTCCCGGACGTCTCCACCTCGATCCCAACGGACCGCTGCCCTCCCTCGTCTTTATAAACGCCGGCATCGCCCTGTCCCCCCCCCCCCCGATCGGCTGTTTTTCCTCCCGGTGAGAACCGAAGCTTCTCCCGCCGTTTTCCTTCGATCCTAGCTCGGATTTCCTGATCTAACGCGCTGATCATGTTCCACCGCCTCCGGGGAATCTCGCAGGTGAAGGAAATCCGGTGCTTTGCACTCTAGACACAGCTCCAACGAGCACCGCCACGTTTTCACCTCGGACCACGCCGCCGACCGCCTTCCAGGGCCTCCGAGCTCAAGAAAAACCCCGAGGTGAGATCCTCGACCTCCCCTCTACCGTTCCATGCCATGAAATCCAAGTTTTAGGAAGTATAGATGAAAATCCCAAGATCTCCGGCAAGATCGCCGCCTCCCGCCGCCACGCGCCGCCGGGCAGCACGGGCTGGCTCCGGCCAGGGTGACGTGGCCTCTTGTGCGCCGTCTATTTTAAATCGCACGGTAGAATCAAAACCCGCGCGTACCGGTTCGGCGATCTAATCTGAGCCGTCTATTTTAAATCGGACGGTCCACATCAGCCCCACGTTATAAAGGCCGGGATTCTTACGCGCTACCTCCTGGGGATCTCGGAAAACACGAGCTAGCCCCAGAAACTTCTGATCTAGCCCCTGGAACTTCAGAAATTCGTGTAAATTCATTTAAAAATCAGTTTTAGCCCCTGGACTTAATAAAAATTAGGAAAACCCCTCTGTTATATGTAGTTAGACCCTGGAAATTTATGAAATAATAAATTAGACCCTGCAGTAGTGTGGATTTACCTTTTTGACTCTATATGATATTAAATTCAGAAATTTGAATATGTGATTAGGATTTAAATTTAAAAGGTGAGGCACACACATGTGCCAATTCAAATCTAAACTCTCCTAGCACTTGGAAAACTTTAGAATGAGTTAAAAATAGATTTTAGGCTGAATTGAAATCTGTCTAAATGTTGTGCATATTTATTAGTTCTAGAAACACATTTTAGGCTAGGAAATAATTCTAAAAACTGACAAAATAAATTTAAATTAGTTCACATCAGAGGAGAAGTTCAAAATATATTATTTAATATTTTAGATCAGAACCTATTCTGTTTAGATGACATGTCCTACTATTTAATATTAAAACTCACTTTTAGGTATAGAAGATAAATCTGAAAAATATAGGAAAATAGGTATGCATAATTAGAAAATGATAAATGAAGTCTCCAAATCCCAAAACTTCAGTTTAGGATTTGGTAGAAGATCTGAAAACCTATTTGGAGTAGGAAAATATCTTTTATACAAACTTTGTGGCTAAGAAGTGTAATAATTAAATATAAAGAATTTGTTCAAATTGGAACTTCATATATAGTGTGCAAATAGAAATCTGAATACAGAAGTTAGAAATCATATACATATGTTTATATGTGCATGAAGGCCAAAAACAACACATTTAGAGTAACCACAACACTTAGAAATGAGAATGACTTTCATAGGTATGTATGTGTGGTTTGTATGAAGTGAAAGTGTGAACTATGTCTTATGGATTGTTGTTTTCTTTTGCTATGTGTATTGGCATGAGTAGAACCTGCCCCAGAGCAAGTTCTCCCCTTCCAAGACCAAGACTTTCCATTCCCAGAGCAGAAGGAAGAAGGCAAGTGTCCTTGACCACTTTGATCCTATACTAGGATGTGTAGATAGAATTATTTGCATTGTCAATTGAAATATGAAAGCCATGCTAGGAAGTTTCCCTAGAATTGCATTACCTTGTTTCCTTGTAGCTTGGGTTGGGATTTATTTTATCATGTCATTTATTTATATGCTTATGCTTAGCCATGCCTAGAATGGGATAATTGGGATATGAGATCATCAATTTATTTACCCTACTCTTGAATGAGATATTATGAGTTATATAGAGGTAGGGATCGAGGCAAGTTGGATGATTTGGTTGGTGCTGGGTGCACGAGACTCGGGTTTGTGTTTAGTACTTGCCTGGATCCTAAGGACCGGTTCATGGAGCATGTAACCTGGCTTTACCGTGCCAACCACATGCTGAGATGGGGCAGCTTGGCCAATTAATTAGGTGTATCCCCGGCGTAGTATGGGTGTGTTGGATGGCGCGGGGAATAGGTGTTAGCTGGACTACCATATGAACCGCAAGGCTCAAGAGGGGGCCACTGCAGCGGGGTTGGAGCCTCTTGTATGCTGTTAGAGGTGAAACCTCGGTGGGCCCACGCTCGTCGGGAATCCCTTTGTAAAGGCCTCGTAGTGATCTCCTGGCTACACACCTGGGAAGTGTGAATGTGGTTCACGGCCACTGGCATGATGGAGGTTCTTTTAGTCCACCCGACAACGGGGGATGAAATCACTACATGTGGGTACAGTGGTGCAAACTCTGCAGAGTCAAAACTGTCATGATAGCCGTGCTCACGGTCAAGAGCGGCTTGGACTTATTCATGATTAGAGGATGATGGATTGAGAAGTTGTGGATGTTAAGCGGGAAGCTTAACATTTGATATGAGACTATGTTTACTTGATATTGATGATGGGTTGGGAGATTAGGACCATTTCACCTATGTAGTAATGTAGGTGCTTAATAAGATAAGGTGATAGGTATTAATTGCGTAGTGCTTTAACCATGAGTTCGACCTCTCCTTGCTTTGGCCATGCATGACATAACTTTCCCACACTTGCTGAGTACCATTGGTACTCAACCTTGCATATTTTGTTGGTTTATATTGCTGCTCAGGTCAAGATAATGAGGTGGTGTATAATGACCAAGACTTTGGACCCGAAGAAGGTTTCTAGGTTCATGGAGACCCCGGGCAACGCCTGTGACGGAGCCCTCAAGAATAATTATTCCGCTGCTAGTTTATTTACTTGTGATGAACTTATTATTGTCCATCGAGACATTTGCTATGAAAGACTTATTTATATTCGACACCTGGCTTGTAATAAATGATGCTTCACTATTTGTCATCACATGTATGAGAAAATGATCCTGGCATACATGTGCTATTCACTTGGTTGTTCTTCGGAAAAACCGGGTGTGACACCAACTGGACTCTTCCCCGCGCCCGATCACAACCAACTCCGGAAACCCACGTCCCCATCCAGAATTTCGGTCCCGGACGTCTCCACCTCGATCCCAACGGACCGCTGCCCTCCCTCGTCTTTATAAACGCCGGCATCGCCCTGTCCCCCCCCCCCCCCCCCGATCGGCTGTTTTTCCTCCCGGTGAGAACCGAAGCTTCTCCCGCCGTTTTCCTTCGATCCTAGCTCGGATTTCCTGATCTAACGCGCTGATCATGTTCCACCGCCTCCGGGGAATCTCGCAGGTGAAGGAAATCCGGTGCTTTGCACTCTAGACACAGCTCCAACGAGCACCGCCACGTTTTCACCTCGGACCACGCCGCCGACCGCCTTCCAGGGCCTCCGAGCTCAAGAAAAACCCCGAGGTGAGATCCTCGACCTCCCCTCTACCGTTCCATGCCATGAAATCCAAGTTTTAGGAAGTATAGATGAAAATCCCAAGATCTCCGGCAAGATCGCCGCCTCCCGCCGCCACGCGCCGCCGGGCAGCACGGGCTGGCTCCGGCCAGGGTGACGTGGCCTCTTGTGCGCCGTCTATTTTAAATCGCACGGTAGAATCAAAACCCGCGCGTACCGGTTCGGCGATCTAATCTGAGCCGTCTATTTTAAATCGGACGGTCCACATCAGCCCCACGTTATAAAGGCCGGGATTCTTACGCGCTACCTCCTGGGGATCTCGGAAAACACGAGCTAGCCCCAGAAACTTCTGATCTAGCCCCTGGAACTTCAGAAATTCGTGTAAATTCATTTAAAAATCAGTTTTAGCCCCTGGACTTAATAAAAATTAGGAAAACCCCTCTGTTATATGTAGTTAGACCCTGGAAATTTATGAAATAATAAATTAGACCCTGCAGTAGTGTGGATTTACCTTTTTGACTCTATATGATATTAAATTCAGAAATTTGAATATGTGATTAGGATTTAAATTTAAAAGGTGAGGCACACACATGTGCCAATTCAAATCTAAACTCTCCTAGCACTTGGAAAACTTTAGAATGAGTTAAAAATAGATTTTAGGCTGAATTGAAATCTGTCTAAATGTTGTGCATATTTATTAGTTCTAGAAACACATTTTAGGCTAGGAAATAATTCTAAAAACTGACAAAATAAATTTAAATTAGTTCACATCAGAGGAGAAGTTCAAAATATATTATTTAATATTTTAGATCAGAACCTATTCTGTTTAGATGACATGCCCTACTATTTAATATTAAAACTCACTTTTAGGTATAGAAGATAAATCTGAAAAATATAGGAAAATAGGTATGCATAATTAGAAAATGATAAATGAAGTCTCCAAATCCCAAAACTTCAGTTTAGGATTTGGTAGAAGATCTGAAAACCGATTTGGAGTAGGAAAATATCTTTTATACAAACTTTGTGGCTAAGAAGTGTAATAATTAAATATAAAGAATTTGTTCAAATTGGAACTTCATATATAGTGTGCAAATAGAAATCTGAATACAGAAGTTAGAAATCATATACATATGTTTATAAGTGCATGAAGGCCAAAAACAACACATTTAGAGTAACCACAACACTTAGAAATGAGAATGACTTTCATAGGTATGTGTGTGTGGTTTGTATGAAGTGAAAGTGTGAACTATGTCTTATGGATTGTTGTTTTCTTTTGCTATGTGTATTGGCATGAGTAGAACCTGCCCCAGAGCAAGTTCTCCCCTTCCAAGACCAAGACTTTCCATTCCCAGAGCAGAAGGAAGAAGGCAAGTGTCCTTGACCACTTTGATCCTATACTAGGATGTGTAGATAGAATTATTTGCATTGTCAATTGAAATATGAAAGCCATGCTAGGAAGTTTCCCTAGAATTGCATTACCTTGTTTCCTTGTAGCTTGGGTTGGGATTTATTTTATCATGTCATTTATTTATATGCTTATGCTTAGCCATGCCTAGAATGGGATAATTGGGATATGAGATCATCAATTTATTTACCCTACTCTTGAATGAGATATTATGAGTTATATAGAGGTAGGGATCGAGGCAAGTTGGATGATTTGGTTGGTGCTGGGTGCACGAGACTCGGGTTTGTGTTTAGTACTTGCCTGGATCCTAAGGACCGGTTCATGGAGCATGTAACCTGGCTTTACCGTGCCAACCACATGCTGAGATGGGGCAGCTTGGCCAATTAATTAGGTGTATCCCCGGCGTAGTATGGGTGTGTTGGATGGCGCGGGGAATAGGTGTTAGCTGGACTACCATATGAACCGCAAGGCTCAAGAGGGGGCCACTGCAGCGGGGTTGGAGCCTCTTGTATGCTGTTAGAGGTGAAACCTCGGTGGGCCCACGCTCGTCGGGAATCCCTTTGTAAAGGCCTCGTAGTGATCTCCTGGCTACACACCTGGGAAGTGTGAATGTGGTTCACGGCCACTGGCATGATGGAGGTTCTTTTAGTCCACCCGACAACGGGGGATGAAATCACTACATGTGGGTACAGTGGTGCAAACTCTGCAGAGTCAAAACTGTCATGATAGCCGTGCTCACGGTCAAGAGCGGCTTGGACTTATTCATGATTAGAGGATGATGGATTGAGAAGTTGTGGATGTTAAGCGGGAAGCTTAACATTTGATATGAGACTATGTTTACTTGATATTGATGATGGGTTGGGAGATTAGGACCATTTCACCTATGTAGTAATGTAGGTGCTTAATAAGATAAGGTGATAGGTATTAATTGCGTAGTGCTTTAACCATGAGTTCGACCTCTCCTTGCTTTGGCCATGCATGACATAACTTTCCCACACTTGCTGAGTACCAACGGTACTCAAACTTTGGACCCGAAGTTAAATTGCTGCTCAGGTCAAGGGGATGATGTGGTGTTCAATGACCAAGACTTTGGACCCGAAGAAGGATTCTAGGTTCATGGAGACCCCCGGGCAACTCCTGTGACGGAGCCCACAAGAATAATATTCCGCTGCTATTTTATTTTCATGTTATGAACTTATTATCGTCCATCGAGACGTGTGCGTTGTAAGACATATTTATATTCGACACCTGGCTTGTAATAAATGATGCTTCACTATTTGTCATCACATGTATGAGAAAATGATCCTGGCATACATGTGATATTCACTCGGTTGTTCTTCGGAGAAACCAGGTGTGACAGAAGTGGTATCAGAGCCAAGGTTGCCCGTAGGAACGTAGACCTAGGTAGAAATGGACGTATTTAAGGACCCTATTTTCTTAAAAACTATTTTACAAAAGTGTGGCTTGAAGGTGTTATTTAATGGGGTCACTTTATTCATCTTACCCCAACTTTTATTCAAAATACAATTTTTGTTTAACTCTTATCTAACTTAATTTTAAATGCTTCATGTTTTAGATGGTTCGCATGATCCGCACCGCCCGCAAGTCCACCGAAGGGAGAGTTCCGGTTGTTGCCCTTGCCTTGGGAGAGGAGAACCGTCCGGTGATGTACCACTCCTACTGATTGGCAGTAGGAGGCTTGTTGCGCGTCTTCGGCGTATGCTCCACGCTGCCGGCAATACGGGCAAGCTAATCATACACTACAGCTCCACCCGGACCTTCCGTGAGAAGCGGGAAGAATGGAGTTCAAAATTGAGGATTATCCATGAAAATCAGCTGCTCAAGATCCACCGCTCTCCAGCTTGTCGAGCGACACAGGTCGATGCCGAGAAGGATGTCACCTGGGAGGCCATCACCTGCCAGAGTTACATCTACCGTCGCCACCTGGACATGACTGAGTACATGTATGTCCTCCAGCGTGAGAGTGGTACCGCGGAGTACAAGTACCCGCTAGTGCAGCAGGGGACTTCCCATGAGCACATGGACCTGTGCTTGGAGGATGCTGCTATGCTCAGCACTCGACTGCAGGAATGTCAGCAGGAGCTTCAGGATGTTCGTGACACCCTGAAGGAGACTGAGGCGTTGCTTAGTGCCAGCTTGAGGGCGAGAGAAAGAGGAGATGGGAATGAACTGTGTGTCACCGTGAATGACACATGGACTCCTGACTCCCCAGACCGCCGGGCGAGCAGGCGTCGCCGCACTTCTCCACCAGCAGCTTCCCCACCCAAAGCGGAATCAGAGGGTAGCCGCAATAATGAGAAAGTCCCCGAAGAGCCAGCTCAGTGATACTAGTCGTGTAGAGTCTTTTCCCTTAGTGCAGCAAGTTATCGAGTAGTCGAGTCAATACCTTAGTTAATTGTGTGTTAATGTTTGGTGTGTGACGTGAGTTGTGGAAGCCATGGGCATTTGTCCACAACCTCGTTTTTGGGTTGCTTTGCCTTGATGTGTGAACCCCTATGAATTAAGAGTGCATTTATTTTCGCGTGAGATGTGAAACCCTCAGAAAATGTTAATATAATAAGACCTCAAAAGTTTAAGTTTGAACAAGCAAATTGGGAAGTTAATACGTAATGCTTTAAATTAACATTTGGTTGATCATGATAGATGGCCGGAAGAGGAAAGGGTCGTGGTGCCAACCCCGCCAACAACAACGATGAGGCCGGCAACCCTCATCTTTCTGGAGGACAAGACAGGGGTGGTCGCCGTGAAGGAGCTGATCCCATCCACCAAATGCTTGAAAATCAGAATCAGCTCATCCAGAGTTTAACTCAAGTGGTGGCCAACTTGCACCAAGTTCCACCTCCACAAGCTGCACCACGCCAACCAAGGTTGAGTGAGTTTCTGGGGACTCAACCTCCAAAGTTTGCAAGTGCTGCTGAACCTCTGGAGGCAGATGATTGGCTAAAGACCATTGAGAGCAAGATGAGAATCATACAATGCCAAGGGTATGAGAGGGTGCTGTTTGCCTCTCACCAATTGCGTGGACCTGCTGCTGATTGGTGGACCGCTTACGTGGCCGCCCATCATGACCCTGAGAACATCACTTGGGAAGAGTTCAAGCGCAGTTTCCGCAACCATTACATACCAAGGGGTGAACTCAAAAACAAGAGAAAGGAGTTCTTGGGGCTGCAGCAATGAAACATGACTGTGAGGGAATACCTCACTAAATTCACCCAACTATCCCGTTATGCTCCACGGGACATCGAGACTGATGAGCAGAAACAGGACTCCTTTGTGGAAGGACTTACTGCGTAAATGCAGTGTGCAATGTCCTCCAACGAGTATGAAAGCTTTCAAAAGATGGTGGACAGAGCATTTGTTGTGGAGAGGAAGCTGAAGGCGGAAAAATGAAAACAAGAGGAAGGCGGGATGGTCACACCAAGCCTCGGGTAGCAACACCCGCAGGGCAGATGAGCCGTGCTGTGGTACCCTACTCAGCACCCAGAGGGTACAACCCAAATTTCAGGCCTCCATCAGCACCGGCACAGCCGCAGCGTCAGTTTGTACAGCAGCCTCGTCCCACATATCAACCTCGACCAGCAGTGCAAGGACCACAGAACCAAGCCCAAGACAACAAAGGCCAGACACCTAAGGTTGGGGTGTAATGCTTCAACTGTGGTGAAGTGGGGCACTACGCTCATAAGTGCCCAAAGAAGAAGCCCATGCAGCCGCAACAGCAGAATGTGATGCGAGGACGGGTGAACCACGTGACCATGGAGGAGGCGCAACAGACACCTGACGTGGTAGTTGGTAAGTTTCCTGCCAATTTACACATTACGACCCTGTTGTTCGATTCTGGTGCTACCCACTCGTTCATTGCTCAAGGGTTTGTTAAGAAGCATGATCTAGCAACAACACAAATGAACAATATGCTAGCAGTAAACTCTCTAGGGGAGAGATAAGGACAAGACAAGTGTGTCCCAAGGTGAATCTAGACATTAATGGGGTAGTGTTTACTGCAAACCTCATAGTGATAGACTCACAAGGGATAGATATTATTTTTGGGTATGGATTGGTTGACCAAACACAAAGGAATCATCCATTGTTCGACAAGAACGGTGGAACTAACTCACCCTAGTGGCACAAGAGTAAAGTTCATAACCATACAAGAGCCTAGGAGGGACATTAAACTCAATCAAGTTGAGGTGGAAGTGGAGGAGATCAGGATCATCAGGGAATATCCAGATGTTTTTCCGGAGGAGTTGCCAGGTATGCCCCCTGATCGTGAAGTGGAATTCGCGATTGAGCTAGTGCCTGGAACAGCTCCGATATACAAGAGACCCTATCGGATGGACTCCAAACAGCTGGAAGAACTAAAGGAACATTTGAGAGAATTGACAGAGAAGGGGTACATTCGTCCTAGTTCCTCACCCTGGGGAGCTCCAGTGATATTTGTGCCCAAGAAGGACGGAACCCAAAGGTTGTGCGTAGACTACCGTGCGTTGAATGAAGTAACCATCAAGAACAAGTACCCATTACCCCGCATTGAAGACTTGTTTGATCAGTTGAGGGGAGCTTGTGTGTTCTCGAAAATTGATCTCAGGTCGGGATACCACCAACTTAAGATAAGGCAAACTGATATTCCAAATACCGTTTTCGTATCTCGGTACGGACTGTATGAATACACCGTCATGCCTTTCGGGCTAACTAATGCCCCGGCATACTTCATGTATCTCATGAACAAGGTATTCATGGAATATCTGGACAAATTTGTAGTGGTTTTCATTGATGACATTCTCGTCTTCTCCAAAGATGAAGAAGAACATGAGGGACATCTAAGGTTGGTGTTGCAAAAACTCAGAGAACACCAACTATATGCCAAGCTGAGCAAGTGTGAATTTTGGTTGAAGAGAGTGCCCTTCTTAGGACATATAATCTCGGAGGGAGGAATCTCTGTAGATCCCGCCAAGATCGAGGATGTACAGAAGTGGAAGACCCCTGAGAATGTCGGGGAAGTTCGAAGCTTCTTAGGATTGGCTGGGTATTATCGACGGTTTATCGAGGGTTTCTCCAAGATTTCGAGACCCCTCACCAAATTGTTGGAGAAGGGAATCACATTCACATGGACACCGCAGTGCGAGACGAGTTTTCAGGAACTGAAGAAAAGATTGACAACATCCCCAGTGCTAGTTATGCCAGATATGCAGAAGAACTTTTCGGTGTACTGCGATGCCTCTGGAAACGGGTTGGGATGTGTTCTCATGCAAGAGGGGCATGTCGTAGCTTATGCGTCCCGGCAGCTCCGGAAACACGAGAAGAACTATCCTACGCATGACCTAGAACTAGCCGCAGTGGTACACGCATTGAAGATTTGGTGGCATTACTTGATGGGGAAGAGGACAGAGATATATACGGATCATAAGAGCTTAAAGTATATTTTCACACAGCCAGATCACAACCTCAGACAAAGGAGATGGTTAGAGCTAATCAATGACTTTTATGTGGGCATCAACTATCATCCTGGGAAAGCGAACATCGTAGCAGATGCTTTAATCCGGAAGGTGCAGGTCAATAGGTTAAGCTTAAAGGACATGCCTACAGAACTGAAGGAAGAGGTTATAAAACTCAATCTATGCTTGGTGAATAGTGGTGAGGCCATCGCCATGGAAGTGGACTCCACATTAGAGCAAGACATACGCGATGGTCAAAAGAATGATGAGAAGATACAAGAAATCAGAGAACTCATCAAGGATAATAAAGCCCCTGGTTTCAAAGAGGATGAACAAGGTACGGTGTGGCATGGGAAAAGAATCTGTGTGCCTGAAGCGAAGAAGATCCGTGAAATGATTTTGAAGGAGGCTCATGATTCCAATTATTCCATTCATCCTGGGAGTACGAAGATGTATCATGACATCAAGATCAGGTATTGGTGGTTTGGCATGAAGCGGGATGTCGCGGAACATGTTGCACTATGTGACACATGTCGGTTGGTGAAAGCAGAACATCAACGACCGCGGGATTATTGCAACCACTCAAAGTGCCTGAATAGAAATGGGAAGAAATAGGTATGGACTTCATAGTGGGACTACCCACGACCCAATCGGGATATGATTCGATATGGGTCATCATCGACAGGCTAACCAAGGTAGCTCATTTCATCCCCGTGAAAGAAAGCTACAGCGGATCCAAATTGGCAGAGTTATACATGTCAAGGATCGTGTGTTTCAATGGAGTACCAAAGAAGATAGTGTCAGATCGAGGGACACAGTTCACCTCAAGGTTCTGGCAGAAGTTACATGAAACCATGGGAACTCATCTGAATTTTAGTTCTGCCTATCATCCCCAGACTGACGGACAGACGGAAAGAACCAATCAGATCCTTGAGGATATGTTGAGAGCGTGTGCACTCAAGAACAATAGGAGTTGGGATAAGAACTTACCGTATGCAAAGTTCTCCTATAACAACAGCTATCAGGCTAGTATGAAGATGTCACCATTTGAGGCTTTGTATGGGAGGAAGTGCAGAACTCCACTATTTTGGAACCAAACAGGGGAAAGTAAAGTGTTTGGGCCCGAGGTACTACAAGAAGCCGAGGCGAAAGTGAGGGAAATCTGCAACAACTTGAGGATAGCACAAACATGACAAAAGAGCTATGCCGATGTACGGAGAAGAGAGCTCGTTTTCAACGTGGGGGACTATGTTTATCTCAAGGTGTCCCCTATCCGAGGACTTCGTCGGTTCAGGGTGAAAGGGAAGTTATCACCTCGATACATCGGACCCTTTCAGGTTCTGGAGAGGAAAGGCGAAGTGGCATATCAACTAGAACTACCGGCTCGCCTATCGGATGTGCACGATGTATTCCATGTGTCACAGCACAAGAAATGTCTGAGGACGCCTGTAGAGATGTTACCCATGAATGATATTGACGTAGGAGAGGATCTGTCTTATGCCGAGCAACCGGTCAAGGTTTTGGAGACAATGGAACGCCTCACGAGAAATAAAAGAATCCGGATGTGCAAGGTGCAGTGGAAGCATCACTCGGAAGAGGAAGCCACATGGGAGCGAGAAGACGAGCTTAAGGCACAGTTTCCGGAATTGTTTTCCTAAGAACCACCAATCTCGAGGACGAGATTTCTTTTAAGGGGGGTTGAGCTGTAATACCCCAAAATCTGCTAAAGAGGGGAAATTAAAAAATTTTGGACGTATTGCATGTGGTGCAGAAATTCAAATTTAAACTGGAATTCAAATTCAAATCAAAACAGAAAAGAAAAGGAAAAAGAAAAAGCAAACCTCAGCCGGCCAGTGGGCCGAAACCCGCCAGCCGGCCCACTATTTCCCCGCGCCAGTCCACAACCGCGTGCCCTCTCTCCCTCTCACTGACACGCGAGGCCCGCGTGTCATCTCCTACCTCCCGCTCGCGCCAACCAACCGGACTCTTCCCCGCGCCCGATCGCAACCAACTCCGGAAACCCGCGTCCCCAGCCCGAATTTCGGTCCCGGACGTCTCCAGCTCGATCCCAACAGACCGCCGCCCTCCCTCGTCTATATAAACGCTGGCATTGCCCTGTTCCCCCCCCCCCCCCCCCGATCGGCTGTTTTTCCTCCCGGTGAGAACTGAAGCTTCTCCCACCGTTTTCCTTCGATCCTAGCTCGGATTTCCTGATCTAACGCGCTGATCATGTTCCACCGCCTCCGGGGAATCTCGCAGGTGAAGGAAATCCGGTGTTTTGCGCTCTAGACACAGCTCCGACGAGCACCGCCGCGTTTTCACATCGGACCTCGCCGCCGACCGCCTTCCAGGGCCTCCGAGCTCAAGAAAAACCCCGAGGTGAGATCCCCGACCTCCCCTCTACCGTTCCATGCCATGAAATCCAAGTTTTAGAAAGTATAGACGAAAATCCGAGGATCTCCGGCGAGATCGCCGCCTCCCGCCGCCGGGCAGCGCGGGCTGGCTCCGGCCAGGGCGACGTGGCCCCTTGTGCGCCGTCTATTTTAAATCGCATGGTAGAATCAAAACCCACGCGTACCGGTTCGGCAATCTAATCTGAGCCGTCTATTTTAAATCGGACGGTCCACATCAGCCCCAAGTTATAAAGGCCGGGATTCTTGCGCGCTACCCCTTAGGGATCAAGGAAAACATGAGCTAGCCCCAGAAACTTCTGATCTACCCCTGGAACTTCAGAAATTCATGTAAATTCATTTAAAAATCAATTTTAGCCCCTAGACTTAATAAAAATTAGGAAAACCCCTCTGTTATGTGTAGTTAGACCCCTGGAAATTTATGAAATAATAAATTAGACCCTGCAGTAGTGTGGATTTACCTTTTTGACTCTATATGATATGAAATTCAGAAATTTGAATATGTGATTAGGATTTAAATTTAAAAAGTGAGGCACACACATGTGCAAATTAAAATCTAAACTCTCCTAGCACTTGGAAAACTTTAGAATTAGTTAAAAATAGATTTTAGGCTGAATTGAAATCTGTCTAAATGTTTTTCATATTTATTAGTTCTAGAAACACATTTTTAGGCTAGGAAATAATTCTAAAAACTTACAAAATAAATTTAAATTAGTTCACATCAGAGGAGAAGTTCAAAAATATATTATCTAATATTTTAGATCAGAACCTATTCTGTTTAGATGACATGTCCTACTATTTAATATTAAAACTCACTTTTAGGTATAGAAGATAAATCTGAAAAATATAGGAAAATAGGTATGCATAATTAGAAAATGATAAATGAAGTATCCAAATCCCAAAACTTCACTTTAGGATTTGGTAAAAGATCTGAAAACCTATTTGGAGTAGGAAAATACCTTTTATACAAACTTTGTGGCTAAGAAGTGTAATAATTAAATATAAAGTATTTGTTCAAATTGGAACTTCATATATAGTGTGCAAATAGAAATCTGAATACAGAAGTTAGAAATCATATACATATGTTTATAAGTGCATGAAGGCCAAAAATCAACACATGTAGAGTAACCACAACACTTAGAAATGAGAATGACTTTCATAGGTATGTATGTGTGGTTTGTATGAAGTGAAAGTGTGAACTATGTCTTATGGATTGTTGTTTTCTTTTGCTATGTGTATTGGCATGAGTAGAACCTGCCCTAGAGCAAGTTCTCCCCTTCCAAGACCAAGACTTTCCATTCCCAGAGCAGCAGGAAGAAGGCAAGTGTCCTTGACCACTTTGATCCTATACTAGGATGTGTAGATAGAATTATTTGCATTGTCAATTGAAATATGAAACCCATGCTAGGAAGTTTCCCTAGAATTACATTACCTTGTTTCCTTGTAGCTTGGGTTGGGATTTATTTTATCATGTCATTTATTTATATGCTTATGCTTAGCCATGCTTAGAATGGAATAATTGGGATATGAGATCATCAATTTATTTACCTTACTCTTGAATAAGATATTATGAGTTATGTAGAGGTAGGGATCGAGGCAACACTACAGGAAAAACGATCATTGACGACGGCCAAATTTATTGTCGATGGGGCCGTCGTCTTTAATGTTATTGACGACGGCTTTATCTAGCCGTCGTCAATAACACATTTATTGACGACGGCTAAACGAGTACCGTCGTCAATAAATTATTGACGACAGCGCCCGTTGTCTTTAACTTAATTCGGGAATTATTGACAACGGTGACCTAGCACCGTCGTCGACAAGGTCCTTATAGACGACAGTTTCTTAGCACTGTCTTCAATAACTTTTTTATTTATGACGGCTAGACGAGTAGACGACGGTGCCCGTCGTCTTTAACTAAATTCGGGCCCACCCGAGGAGTTATTGACGACGGTGACCTAGCACCGTCGTCAATAACGGGACATATAACCCGTACGCGAGCCGCGAGGCGGCCAGTGCCGCCTCCCGACTCGCGTTAGAGGTCTCGTCGCCGCCGCTGGTCCCCGCCGCCGCCGCTGCCAGTCTCCGCCGCTGCCGCCGCCGGTCCCCGTCGCCGCCGCCGCCAGTCTCCGCCGCTGCCGCCGCCGGTCCCCGCCGCCGCCGCCACCGGTCCCCACCGCCCGAGGTAAGTCTCCCTCCCCCTCCCCTTACGGCCTCCGGCCTGAGCAGCAGCAGCAGACCGGTCCGGCAAAGGTCAAGCGAGTTGTACAGATAGATAACCTAGTAATTAGCGTGCTCAGCTCAGAGCAGAGCCAGGGGATGTGTGGACGGGTTATGTGTTTTCCGTGCAGGAGCATGTGAGCGCACGTTAGCAGAAGCAGAACCATTACTTGCCAACACGGATGTAATGCGGGGATCCCTCGCTCGGGCGGGTGACCGTGGCCGCCAGCAGGCGTAGCTCGTTCAGAAGAATACCGGCAGTGGAGTTCCCTCTTTTTTATTCCTGGCAGTGCGGTCCACAGATTTACGAGCTCTCGCGCTCCCTCCGTATCCTGGTCCGAGCCAGACTAATAAGAAATGGGATTCGTTCAGTGGCGGACACGTATGTGACGGCGAAATGCGCGAGCGATGGCGGGCGGCAGCGCGGGTGACACGCGCCGCCTCACGTCGGAGGAACGGCGGTGGCAGCGCCACGTTGCACCGCCGCGCGGCGGTGGGGAGGGGGGGGAGATGACATGTGACGCGCGGGGCAATAGCGAAGGTAGCGTGGTGGGTGCAGCCTGGAGGTGTCAGCCAAGCATGTGTAATCATGGTGCAAGGTTCGCCCCGCTAACGCTCGACTCGTGTGTATCTTCCCCGTGCCCGTCTCTCCTTGGCGCGCGAATATTTTTGCAGGGTTGCGCTCGGCCGGGCCGATGGCACTGGCCGCTACATCCCCAGGGATTAGATATGCACGGTAATGAACAACTGAAATCATTTTTATTTCAGAGGAAACAACCGAACTCGTTTTTGTTCCAAATACCACTTTCGGCCCACTTGGATAATGAGCTCAGGTTTTCGGTGGCCCGGTTGTAGCTTGTGATTGACTGGAAGGCTGAATTTGAAGCCCGCTAAACTCGGGCCCTCATGGTTGATTGTTAACGAATCCCTTTTCAATATATCTATTTCTGCTGATAATATTACAAAATTATAGGTCATTTGTGCATTTTGCAGAACTAGGTTACCTGTACCTTACCAACTGGCCCCAAGGGCTAATGACCCATGCGCTTGATGTTTATGGGAAAATCTACTATCTGTTGCGAGACTAGAGAAAAAGACTAGCAAAAAATCAACCTTTCTGTTCTCTAAGACCGCGATAGTGTGTAGCATTTGAACCAGACGCACTATTAGAGGACAGCTTGACAGATGTTTCAGCTGGAGTAGAACATGGCTTACAATAAATTATACCCGCTCGTAGAGAATATCCATCATCTACTACTGTTGTGAGAGAAAGAAGCCACCATTACACCAAGTAATTGAGACACCCAGAAAGTGATGAAGGCTGCCAAGATCCTTCATAGAGAATTCTAAGACAAGAGCATCAATTATATGACGGAGCAATGGTACTAATGAAGCAGTACAACCACATATAACAATAGATATGATGTGTCTGAGCAACATAGATAAAAAGAGAAGTATCTGACCCAAAACCAACAAATTCTAGTGATAGAATATGAGAAACAAAACGATTGTACTAGACACGAGGAGCTTGCTTCAAACCATATAGTGATTTGTTGAGGCGACACACGCCCCGCCCCGAGCCCCGCCCTGCTGTGCCGCCCGGCCCCGCCCCAAGCCCCGCCCTGCCGCGCCGCCCGACCTTAATTGATTAATTGTTTAATTAGTATTGTAATTGATTATTGTTTAAATAATACTTTGATTGATTGTGTGATTAGTTACTATATGTAAATAAATGGGTTTCGGCCCAGTCCGGCCTGACACGACCCATTAGGGTCTGTCACGGTCCATTTATTGGTAATGTATTAGTCGAGACAGGCACGGAGGACGGCAAGCTCCCGCGCTTGGATGGCGGGCCCCGACGGTGCGGTTTCTTCTTTGACCCACTTACGACGGGGCATAACGTACGACGGCTAACCCTAGGCGTCGTAAGATAATGGCAGGCCCCAAAAAGGCATAACTTAGGACGGCTGGCCCACTTCTTTGTCTCTCGTTCATTCCTTCTCTCTCGTTTTTTCCTCTCTCTCTTTTAAATGACTCAAAAATGAAAGATTGACGTAAACCTATACAACATGCGTCACCCGTTTCGAACGGGCCCGTCTCACATGTGTTACGCATGTGAGGCGTGTACGTTCGGAATTGTCCCTTTTTGGACAGCCTGGGAGTGACCGAGGGGGCGTGGCTTGTGATGAGACGCGGGTTTAGATCTAGACGAGATTTCGATGGCATAACCCTGTTGTTCTCTGCTGCACCATTTTCGGGCGTGCAGTGGAGAACAACGGGGTTATGCTGCCGAAATTTTGTTCGGATCCATACCACGCGTCTCGTCATGAGCACGCTCCGCTCGATCACTCTTGGGTGGGTTTATGACCTATCCTTTCCAATAGATGTAGGGCCGTGACATAAATAAATTATAAAGTAACTGTAATTTCCTTGACATTAAACTGCAGATTCAAACATGGGTGAGGATCGTAGTTGGATGTATACCGGTTGGAAGAACAGTTCTGGTGGTCACTCGGATGAGTGGTTCGCAAAGACAGATGCTTTTGTTGATCGAGCTTTTTCATTGTCAAAGATCGATAAGGTGCGGTGCCCATGTATGAAATGTCAAGGTGCAAAGTGTTGGGACAAAGTGAATTTGGCATTTCACTTATGTCGATACGGTTTCATGCAAGATTATGTGGTGTGGACCTTTCACGGTGAGACATCTTCTCAAACCTTACAAGTTTCAGATGAGGATGACAACACGGGGGTCGATAGGATGGACGAGATGCTTGATGCCATAAATCCTGAATTGATGGAGGATCCTCCTCCAACGGAGGTTGAAGCATTTTTGACGCTTCTCAAAGCTTCAGAAGAGTCGTTGCATGAACACACCGAAGTGACACTCCTTACTTTCATGACTAGATTTATGGCCATTAAGTCTAAGTATTTCTTCTCCAATAACTGCTACAACGATCTTATCAAATTGATCAGCGATATCCTTCCACAACCACATAAAGTGCCTAAAGATATGTATTAGTCTAAGAAGTTGATTTCTGGTCTAGGTATGAAATATGAGAAGATTGATATGTGTCTAGACAATTGCATGCTTTTTGGAGAGAGCATGCCAACGAGAACAAGTGATTAAAATGTGGTAAAGCGAGATTTGTCGAAGTTGTTAATGACGACGGTTCAAAAGTAATGACTCAAGTCGCATAGAAGCAGCTTCGCTACTTGCCTGTCACACCTAGGTTCAAGCATTTGTTTCTATCTAAAAAAACAGCTAGACACATGAGGTGGCATAAAGAAGGTGTACGTGAGAACAACAGCATGATGGTGCACCCGTCGGACGGTGAGGCATGGAAGGCGCTTGACCGCTTCGATCCAGATTTCGCCAATGATGCGAGAAATATTCGCTTTGTGTTGGCGACAGATGGCTTCTCACCGTTTAGTACAAACGCCACACCATACTCTTGTTGGCCCATGTTCGCTATTCCGTACAACTTACCACCATCGCTTTGTATGAAGTATGAGTTCATGTTCCTATGCCTTATTGTACCTGGACCGGATCATCCTGGTTCACGACTGAACGTGATGATGCAGCCATTGGTTGAAGAGTTCAAAATGTTATGGACAGGAGTCGAAGCGTACGACCGTTATAGAAAACAGAAATTCAACCTTCGAGCTGCGTACTTGCGGTCTGTTCATGATTTTCCAACTTACAGCATGTTTTCTGGTTGGAGCACTCATGGTCGATTGACATGTCCAATATGTGCTTCAGACACGGATTGTTTTCATCAAAGTCATGGTGGCAAGATATGTCACTTTGATTGTGATAGACGTTGGTTACCGCCAAATCACGTGTTTAGGCAACAGAGAAATGCCTTCAGGAAGGGTACCATTGTAAAAAAGGGACCACCACAACGTCTGAACGGGTCATAAATTGTTAAACAGCTCAACAATCTAGTGCCAGATGAAGGTCGTCCTAGATATTTTGTTGGTTACGGAGAGGATCACAATTGGACTCATATATGTGCACTATGGTAGTTACCGTATATGAAGTCTTTAATTCTAATGCATAACATTGATGTCATGCACTAGGAACGTAACATGGGCGAATGCATCATAAGCACGTGCTTGGATATGACGGGCAAAACAAAAGACTATAAAAGCTCGGAAGGATTTGGCAGAGGTTTGTAACCGACCAAGTCTTGAGCTCTCCGAAGCTGGTGGCAAACCACGAGCTTCTTTCTGCCTTCGACCAAAAGAAAAGAAAGAAGTCTTCAAGTGGTTGAAACAGTTGAAGTTCCCAGACGGTTATGCTGCTAGCCTGAGAAGAGCCGTTAATGTTAAGACTGGAAATCTTACTGGTTTGAAGAGCCATGATTATCACATAATCATGGAAAGACTTCTGCCGGTTATGTTTCGAGGCTATCTTGACCATGAGGTGTGGAAGGTGTTAGCTGAGCTTAGCTATTTTTATAGACAGCTTTGTGCTAAAGAAATCAAAAGGGAGATGATGGAGAAGTTGGAAAATGAGATACCCGTGCTTTTATGTAAGATGGAAAAAGTATTTCCTCCAGGGTTATTCAATCCAATCCAACACCTTCTAATCCATCTTCCATATGAAGCTAAAGTAGGTGGCCCTGTTCAATATAGGTGGATGTACCACATTGAAAGAGCACTCAGATGTCTAAAACCGATGGTTCGTAATAGGGAAAGGGTTGAAGGATGCATCGCCGAAGCATTTACACTTTAGGAGATAGGATACTTTTCAAGTGTCTACTTTGTAGAAGAACACAATGTTAATGCATCGGTGTTACGGTATAATATGGCTGAAGCAACCTCTTGTAGCAAACTCTCACTTTTTCAAACGAGAGGCACCACTGTTGGTAGTGGCACGAGCTATGATGCTTCAGCACATGAAAAGACAGCTGCTTTGTTATACATGTACACTAACATAGATGGGATGGACAATTTTTTTCAGTAAGTGGTTGTTCAACATCTATATTAATTTGCGTGGTGTGTTATACATCTACACAAATAATTCTACTTTGTCCTTATTTAGTGAGTTCGATCGACAAAATTGAAAGTCTAAGCAGCAACCTACTAGCAAGCAAATACAAACAATGCGACACTATGGAGTAAATGGAGGACCTAACTTCCAAACCTGGTTTCGAAATCATGTAACGTTTTCCTTGTCTTTTCCTCTTAGTAATTATGTTCATAGCATAAAATAGTCTTCTTACTTCATATGTTGAACAGTGCAAGACACAAGCCGGTGTTCATGAAGATTTGCGACAACTGTCCAACGGATCCATTAAAGTTAAACTCTTTGGTCGATATGATGTCAATGGGTTCCGATTCTGTTCAACTCAATTTGAAGCTCAACGTCCTCTAAGGGCAACATCAAACACCGGAGTTGTGACGAGGGCCTCCGATGCCGAAGGACGTGAAACTAATTTCTATGGGATCATAAACAAAATCCTAGAATTTAGTTTTGCTGGGAGTAAAGACCTTAAAGTAGTCTTCTTTGACTGCGATTGGTTTGATAATAACAATGGAACTCGACAAAACCAATTTGGCATAGTAGAAGTCAAACACAAGGACCGACTACGAGGCTACGACACCTTTGTCCTTGCACACCAAGTCAAACAAGTGTACTATCTACAATATCCATGCGAAAAACATAGTGCATGGTGGGTTGTACAAAAGGTGAATCCTCGTGAGCGGTTATATACACCGGAAAATACTGGTTACATTGATGAGGCAGATGTTGTTTACCAAGAAGAAGAGTTGCCGGATTCTTTTGTCATTGAGCCTGGTCTACAACTCGATGAATTAGTTGGAGATGCACAAGATGTACAGACTCATAATGTGAAAAAACGAAAACGGCGAACAACCATGACAAAACATTGATGGTCTGGTTTACGAAGTAGAGTACATGATCGTGATACTGATGAATTTTGAAATTGAGTACAAGTATCGTTTCTTTCATCTCTTCTTTCGTCTTCTATATTTTCCTTTAAATTCATTATCAAATTTCCTTTCATCAGGATGTCGTCGAGCAGTAGACGATGGGGGACGCGGGGCTTTCTGCCCCCGAGAGCAGACTCCGTTTTCTAGGGCTGTCAGTCTAGCAATGGTAGACTGTCTCAGCTGTTGGGCCTCGACAGAGGCTAGGGGTCACGAGAGCGGTCACGACAGGTAAAGAATATTAAATTACATAAATTATATAAATAACTTTCTTAAATCTATATTACCAATATTCAAATTTTTAGGACGACTCTACGTCTTAGGAGACAGAGGCCAGGGGTCCTCTTCAGACACCACAGGTTTCGGAGCCTGTTATAGATCCTGCTTTGGATCCTCTTCAGGTTCCGGCACCGCAGGATTCAGACCCTGCTTCAGAGCCTTCCACAGAGCCTGATGTGGAGCCGGCTCCACAACGGCGTTACAGGAGGAGCCACTACGGTGCTCCTCCTCCGGTTCCTGCACGGCCAGAAGATCGGGTCGTTATTCGTCCGGTTGGCGATAGGTAATTAAATCTATAACAAATCAATTTAGATATTTAACACTTATATATGTACTAATTGAGAATCGCGTATTAGATCTTGGGCCTATGACTCATTCACGGGTCAAGGACGCCACCGCCAGGTCAACGCTGTCCTGGGCTAGCTCATCCATTTCACTACCCCGGTCTAGTGAACGGACGGGCTGCTACGTCTTGGGAGGATTACGCTACGGCCTAGGACATTACCTACGGCAACCACCAGGAGCATGTGTGGCATGAATTCATGGTAAGTAAATCGTCTATTCGTTAAATGCGAACCTATTATATGTTAAATACATGAACTTGTATATTTCTACTTGTAGAAATATTACCGTTTGGAGGACGAGGCCCAGCTGGATCACGCTCGCCTGGTCTTCAACAACAACGCTAGGAAGCTCCTGACGCAGTCGATTTCAACGGCTCGGATTCAGGCTACAAAGGCGTACTATAAGTTGCATCCGGACGAGGGTGAGCCGGGGCAGTTTAGGGATGTGGCGGACGAGTACTTGACGGAGGCACAGTACGCAGAGGTAAATTCTTTATTTTACTTTGCTTCATTATCCAATTTTCATCAATGTTTTCATCCAACAACAAATTTGTGCAGGTCAACGTACCGTGGCTTGAGTCCTGTCCGGACGACTACAGTTCCCTGTGTGCTCGTTGGGCGAGCCAGGGCTTCCAAGGCGTGTCGATGATCCGCCGACAGAGTCGAGGGATGGACGGGAAACACCGTCTTGGCGGGGACGGCTACGTACGCCTTGCTAAACGGATAGTAAGTGATACTCGAATTATATTCTAGTTAATTTCTATCGCTATCATTGTGCTAACACGTATCGATAGGAGCGCAAGATCGGTCAGGAGCCGACCGCTATCCAGGTGTTGAGGAGGGGTCACATGGGAAGTGACCCCTCGCAGCCTGATCAGCTGTCTTCTCATTCAGCGACGGAAACGTTGGTGAGTTCTTTAGTTGACTTAATTGTATTCTCTTTAAAACTTCTGATGACTTTAATTTTCTGTATTTTCAGGAAAAGTATGGGGAGGAGGTGCGGAGGCTTCGAGACGACGATTACGATTGGTAGAACTCGCCGATCGTACCTGAAGCCGCCTATGCAAGCGGTGGCGGTAAACCTCACGGCCGGTGAGTTCTGTTGTTTTTCATTTACTTTCATGAACTTCGAGACACGAAACTTTAATACTCTTACTTTGTTGTGTAGGTTGGCCATCTTCGATGGAGTAGTAGACTCGAGGGAGGCGCGGTCTTACTCGAGGGCCTCTTCATCGCAGGGTGGATCCAGCAGGCGTGGCAGCCGTGATCTGGAGCTCCAGAGTATCCAGGAGGAGCTCCAGAGGATGCAGGAAGCACTGAGGCTCGCGAACGAGAGGCAGGCAGCCGAGCTCCGGGCTAGGGACGAGTATCAACACTCGTACATGCTACAGTTGCAAGCTGCCATGCAGGTAAGTTCAGATCATTGTACTCAACGTTTCTAATATATAAATGACATGTATAATAATTTACTTCATATGTGCAGGCTATGGCCACAGGACAGCCCGTTGTCTTTCCTCAGTGCGCGCCGCCACCGATACAGCTACCACAGGGGCCGACATCAGGAGCACAGGTACAAAATTTCTCATAATAGCTGCAACTAGTTAAACTTGCTCAAATTTAGTTGAATTTGATCAAACTTACTTAAACTTAGAGAAACCTAGTTAAACATCCTCAAACTGAGTAAAATATGGTACAACTTACTCAACTATAGTCAAATATGACCAAACTTACTCAAACATAGCCAAAACTATTTGAACTATCTCAAAAACAAACACTACTAGTCTATACTTCTCAAACTTAGTAAAATATGAGCAAACTTACTCAAACATAGCCATATTTAGCTAACTTGCTCAATTCTAACTTGTAATGAGTTTATTTAATCATATACACATTTGTGAACTCCTAATTTGTCTAACTATACATGTACATCATAGGGATCGGCGACGGGGGCTCAGGAATCTCCATCCCCTCAGCAACCAGCGTTTGGACGAGTGCACGACGACTTCCTGGACTCCAGTGGCAGCGGTCGGGGTAGTGTAGAGTAGTGTGGCGTGCGTATAGTGTTTTTATGCCTGCCTGTGATGTATATTTTGATTGCCTGTGATCTGGCCATCGAGCCAGGGCTGACCTCGAAGCCGGGGCAGGATTTTCTGTTTTTTTAAAAAAAATTGGAATGCTTATTGACGACGGTTTCTGGTACTTGGCCGTCGTCAATAAGCCATTAGTATTGACGACGGCCAGGTACCAGAAACTGTCGTCAATAAGCCATGGTTACTGACGACGGTTGAAATCCTGGCCGTCGTCAATAAGCTTATTGACGACAGCCTGATTTAGCTGTCGTCAATAAGCCATTGTTATTGACGATGGCCAGGTACCAGAAACCACCTTCAATAAGCCATCTTTACTGATGACGGTTCATATCCTAGCTGTCGTCAATAAGTTTATTGACGACAGCTAGATTTAGCTGTCGTCAATAAGATTATTGACGACAGTTACCGTCGTCAATAAATTTATTGACGACTGCCAAAAACCGTCGTCTATAAAGTTTTACCGTCGTCAATAACTTATTGACGACGGTTGTGTTCTTATTGACGACAGTTTCCGGCCGTCGTCTGTTGTCCGGATTCCTGTAGTGCAAGGTGGATGATTTGTGAGGAATTCTACTGAAAGTTATGCCCTAATTAAAATTTAAGAAAATCTGAAAAATGTTTCTGTACATTTTTCTATTTTCTCAGGGCAGTTCTTTTAATCACCCCATTAGGGGGACTAAATGAACTTGGATGAGTCTGAACATTTTACTGTGACTCAAGTATTTTCCAATGAACCGCTCAGCTAAGATTCAGCATTTTTCATAAAGTAATTCTCCAGATAAAATTCCCCACAGTTTAAACATTAGGGATTTAATTCTGGAAAACTATTACGTTTCATGAGCTGAAATTGGTAATGCTGGAAAGTACTCAGAATCCTGAGTTCAGCAAAATTTGGTTCATCGAATTTGGAGTTTCTTAGCAAAAGTTCTATGCATTTGAAGTTTGAACTAAAACTGGAAATTCTAAAATGTTTAAATCCTGCGGGTCGGTCCATCGCACACGTGTCGACCGCTGGAGCCGAGCCCGACGGGGCCACAGCCTCCTTCCCGTGCAGCCACACTGGATCCTGGACCACAAAAAATCCCGCACGTTTACTCCCAGCCGCTGACAAGTGGGGCCTCCCCCTTCATCTTCCTCCAGCCACCCGCGCGACCCAGCCGCCGAGCTCGCCGGAGCTCTCGCCGGGACGGGGTTCCGGCCCCCGGAACATGCTGATTTTTGCCGCAACTGCACATTTTTGCCCGAGGATCACGTTGCCGGCCTTACCTCGGATCGAGGATAGCCGGAAACCTAGGCACGACGGCGACAGTAGCTGTGGTAACTTCGGCGGCGTCGCTAGGGCACGGCACTGCCCCAACCTTGCTCCGGTTAGCTCCTACAGCATCGCCATGACCTAGGGAGCAACGTCCAGTCCTCTGATCTTGCGAGAAACGTCGGCAACTAGGGCCTCACCTTGCGACCTAGGGCAATTTTGGGGAAAACTGGAAAACCTAGAATAACTCAGGGTTTCCTCAATGGTTCTCCCTAGTTCTTGATCCCACGTGGCTGCACGGATGTCTACAACTGGGTTTCTAGGTCTGGTGAGGAGTGGTTGGGTGTGTGAGGCAAATTTGCCGATTTACCCAAACCGGGCTATATCGCATGCTCTCGGCAAGAACTGGAATTCCGGCCAGCACACCTCATGGCATGCGGCCGGCGTTGTTGGACAGGGAGCACACTTCCAGGCGAACCTCCTGGCCCACTCAACTCGACGGGGAATAAAGTCTGGCGGCCGGGCTGGGAGTTTTCGGTCGCGGCGGCTCTACCCGGTGTGGAATGGAAATAAAGAGCTCGGGGGCAGTTTACCGTGGATGGGGTGTCACACCCGGTTTTTCCGAAGAACAACCAAGTGAATATCACATGTATGCCAGGATCATTTTCTCATACATGTGATGACAAATAGTGAAGCATCATTTATTACAATCCAGGTGTCGAATATAAGTAAGTCTTACATAGTAAAGGTCTCGATGGACAATAATAAGTTCATCACAAGTAAATAAACTAGCAGCGGAATATTATTCTTGAGGGCTCCATCACAGGCGTTGCCCGGGGTCTCCATGAACCTAGAAACCTTCTTCGGGTCCAAAGTCTTGGTCATTATACACCACCTCATTATCTTGATCTGAGCAGCAATATGAACCAACAAAATATGCAAGGTTGAGTACCAATGGTACTCAGCAAGTGTGGGAAAATCATATCATGCATGGCTAGAACAAGGAGAGGTTGAACTCATGGTTAAAGCACTACGCAATTAATACCTATCACCTTAGCTTATTAAGCACCTACATTACTACACAGGTGAAATGGTCCCAATCTCCCATCCCATCATCATAATTCAATAACCATAACATCATTTCCAATGTTAAGCTCCCCGCTTAACTTCCAAAACCATCAATCCTCTAATCATGAATAAGTCCAAGCCGCTCTTGACCGTGAGCACGGCTGTCATGACAGTTTTGACTCTGCAGAGTTTGTACCACTGTACCCACATGTAGTGATTTCATCCCCCGTTGCCGGGTGGACTAAAAGAACCTCCATTATGCCAGTGGCTACGAACCACATTCACACTTCCCAGGTGTGTAGCCAGGAGATCACTACGAAGCCTTTACAAAGGGATTCCCGACGAGCGTGGGCCCACTGAGGTTTCAACCCTAACAGCATACAAGAGGCTCCAACCCCGCTGCAGTGGCCCCCTCTCGAGCCTTGCGGTTCATATGGTAGTCCAGCTGACACCTATTCCCCACACCATCCAACACACCCATACTACGCCGGGGATACACCTAATTAATTGGCCAAGCTGCCCCATCTCAGCATGTGGTTGGCACTGTAAAGCTAGGTTACATGCTCCATGAACTGGTCCTTAGGATCCAGGCAAGTACTAAACACAAACCCAAGTCTCGTGCACCCAGCACACAACCAAAACATCCAACTTGCCTTGATCCCTACCTCTACATAACTCACAATATCTCATTCAAGAGTATGGTAAAATAAACTGATGATCTCATGTCCCAAATATCCCATTCTAAGCATGGCTAAGCAATATGCATAATAATAAATGTCATGATAAAATAAATCCCAACCCAAGCTACAAGGAAACAAGGTAATGCAATTCTAGGGAAACTTCCTATCATAGGTTTCATATTTAAATTGACAATGCAAATAATTCTAGCTACACATCCTAGCATAGGATCAAAGTGGTCAAGGACACTTGCCTCCTTCTTGCTGCTCTTGAAATGGGTAGTCCTGGTCTTGGAAAGGAATAACTTGCTCTTGAGCAGGTTCTACATCATACCATCACACATAGCAAAAGAAAAACAACAATCCATAAGACATAGTTCACACTTCTACTTCATACAAACCACACATTCACATTTATGAAAGTTCTTCACCATTATATGTGTTGTGGTTACTTTATGTGTGTTGAGTTGTGGCTTGCATGCACTTTTAATCATGTGTATATGATTCCAACTTTTGTGTTCACATTTATACTTACATACTATATATATGAGTTTCCAATAATTTTCTTATATTCAACTACTACACCTTTTCACTACCAAGTATGTATGAAAAGTATTTTTCTTCCCCATATGTGCCTTCATAATTTCTACCAACCCTAAACTGAACTCTTTGGATTTTAAAAACTCCATTTATCATTTACTAGTTGCTATATTTTCAAATTTATATTCCTATGCATAATTGTGTACTTTATTATGAAATTATTAATACACATCATCTAAACAGAATAGGTTCTGGTCCTAAATAATTTAATAACATATTTTGACCTTTGCCTCTTATGTAAACTATTTCATAATTATTTTCCCTATTTTCTAAAACTATTTATTACTTAAAAATGTGTCCCTAATCGTGAATAATAAATTAAACAGATTCAATTCAGTCCAAAATATGTTTTTATCTCACTCCTAAATTTCCTAAACACTGATAAAGTCTTTAACTTAATTTTGACAATATGTTTGTCCCACTTTTTAATTTTTAAACACTAGTTACATATTCAATGTTCTAAATTAAATACTAAACAGGGCTAAAATGATGAACTCACCCCATTACAGGGTCTATAATATTATTTTCAGAATTTCCAGGGGTCTAGCTACACTTATCAGAGGTGTTTTTCCTAATTTTTATTAAGTCCAGGGGCTAAAACTGATTTTTAAATGAATTTACATGATTTTCTGGAGTTCCAGGGGCTAGATCAGAAGTTTCCGGGGCTAGCTCTTATTTCCCGAGAACCCCAGGGGGTAGCACGTAAGAATTCCAGTCTTTATAACGCGGGGCTGATGTGGACCGTCCGATTTTAAACTGACGGCCGAGATCATAACATCGAACCGGTACGCGGGGATTTAAACTCTACCATGCGATTTAAAATAAACGGCGCACAAGCGGCCACGTCGCTCTGATCGAGTGCAGGCGGCGCTGCCGGCGGCGCACGGCGGCGGGAAGCGGCGATCTCGCCGGAGACTTTTGGATCTTCGAGAATTCTTCCTAGAACTGCGATTTTATGGCATAGATCGGTGGAGGGGAGGTCGGGGATCTCACCTCGAGGGTTTTCTTGAGCTCGGAGGTCCTGGAAGGTGATCGGCGGCGAGGTCCGAGGCAAAACCACGGCGAAGCTCGTCGGCGCTGTGTTTACACCGCAAGTCACCGAGTTTTCTGCACCTGCAAGGTTCCCCGGAGGCGGTGGATCAAGACCAGCGAGTTAGATCAGAGTTTCCGAGCTTAGATCGACCAGAACTCACCGGAGAAGTCTCGGTTCTCACCGGAGTAAAAATCGGCGATCGTGTGGGAAAAACAGAACGAGGCCGGGGTTTTTATAGACGGGGGAGGGCGGCGGGGTGGTTTAGATCAGGTCCGCGTCGGCTACGAACAGAACTCAGCGGGGTTTACGTCGAAATCCCGATCGGTTTCGATTCGGGCGCGGGGGAGTTCGGCGCGGCGCGAGGTAGACGAAGATCTGTGGGTCCCGCCTGTCAGCGTGAGAAAGCGCGGGCGCGCGGCTGCGGGCTGGCGCGGGGTAAGTTGGGCCGGCTGGTGGGTTTCGGCCCACTGGCCGGTTTTTTTTCTGTTTTCTCTTTTTCTTTTTTCCATTTCTTTTCTGATTTGAGTTTAATTTGAATTCCAGTTTGAATTTGAATTTTTGCAAAACATGCAACACGTCCAAAAAATTTTAAATTCCCCTCTTAACATGATTTAGTGTTTTGAATCATAATTTTGGGGTGTTACAGCTCTACCCCCCTTAAAAGAAATCTCGTCCTCGAGATTGCTGTTTCTAAGAAAACAATTCCGGAAATTGTGCCTTGAGCTCATCTTCCCGTTCCCAGGTGGCTTCCTCTTCTGAGTGATGCTTCCACTGCACCTTGCACATCCGGATTCTTTTATTTCTGGTGAGGCGTTCCATTGTCTCCAAAATCTTGTATGGTTGCTCGGCATAAGACAAATCCTCAGCTACATCCACTTCATTCATGGGTAACACCTCTCCAGGCGTCCTCAGACATTTCTTGAGTTGTGACACATGGAATACATCGTGCACATCCGATAGATGAACCGGTAACTCTAGTTGATACGCCACTTCGCCTTTCCTTTCCAAAACTTGAAAGGGTCCGATGTATCGAGGTGACAACTTCCCTTTCACCTTGAACCGACGAAGTCCTCTGATAGGGGACACCTTGAGATAAAAATAGTCTCCCACATTGAAAACGAGCTCTCTTCTTCGTACATCGGCATAGCTCTTTTGGCGTGTCTGTGCCATCCTCAAGTTGTTGCAAATCTCCCTCACCTTCGCCTCGGCTTCTTGTAGCACTTCTGGACCAAACACTTTACTTTCTCCTGTTTGGTTCCAAAATAGGGGAGTTCTGCACTTCCTTCCATACAAAGCTTCAAACGGTGACATTTTCATACAGCTTGATAGCTGTTGTTATAGGAAAACTCCGCATACGGTAAGTTATTGTCCCAACTCCTATTGTTTTTGAGTGCACATGCCCTTAGCATGTCTTCTAGGATCTGATTGGTTCTTTCCGTCTGCCCGTCAGTTTGGGGATGATAGGCCAAACTAAAGCTCAGATGGGTTCCCATGGTTTCATGCAGCTTCTGCCAGAACCTTGAGGTGAACTGTGTCCCTCGATCCGACACAATCTTCTTTGGCACTCCATGGTAACACACGATCCTTGACATGTACAATTCTGCCAATTTGGATCCGCTGTAGCTTTCTTTCACGGGGATGAAATGAGCTACCTTGGTTAGCCTATCAATGATGACCCATATTGAATCATACCCTGATTGGGTTCTAGGCAATCCCACGATAAAATCCATGCTGATTTCTTCCCATTTCCATTCAGGCACATTGAGTGGTTGCAATAATCCCGCGGGTCGTTGATGTTCTGCTTTCACCAACTGACATGTGTCACATAGGGCAACATGTTCCGCGACATCTCGCTTCATACCATACCACCAATACCTGCTCTTAAGGTCCTGATACATTTTCGTACTCCCAGGATGAATGGAATAGTCAGAATCATGAGCCTCCTTTAGAATCAATTCACGGATCTCCTTTACTTCTGGCACACAGATTCTTTTCCCGTGCCACACCGTTCCTTGTTCATCCTCTCTAAAACCCGGAGCTTTATTTTCCTTGACAAGTTGTCTGATCTCTTGTATCTTCTCATCATTCTTTTGACCATCGCGTATGTCTTGCTCTAGTGTGGAATCCACTTCCATGGCGATGGCTTCACCACTATTCACTAGACATAGATTGAGCCTTATAACTTCGTCCTTCAATTCTACAGGCATGTCCTTCAAGCTCAACTTATTGACCTGCACTTTCCGACTCAAAGCATCGGCCACGACGTTTGCTTTCCCGGGATGATAGTTGATGCCCACATCAAAGTCATTGATTAGCTCTAACCATCTCCTTTGTCTGAGGTTGAGATCTGGCTGTGTGAAAATGTACTTCAAACTCTTATGATCCGTATATATCTCGGTCCTCTTCCCCATCAAATAGTGCCGCCAAATTTTCAACGCGTGTACCACTGCGGCTAGTTCTAGGTCATGTGTAGGAT
The DNA here is from genome assembly GCA_030760725.1 of Neostapfia colusana. Taxonomy (NCBI): domain Eukaryota; kingdom Viridiplantae; phylum Streptophyta; class Magnoliopsida; order Poales; family Poaceae; genus Neostapfia; species Neostapfia colusana. The sequence goes on along the minus strand of JASWHV010000008.1, from coordinate 65,106,083 downwards.
AGTTCTTCTCGTGCTTTCGAAGCTGCCGGGATGCATATGCCACGACATGCCCTTCTTGCATAAGAACACATCCCAACCCGTTTTCAGAGGCATCGCAGTACACCGTGAAGCTCTTTTGCATATCTGGCATAACCAGCACTGGGGCTGTTGTCAATCTTTCCTTTAACTCCTTAAAACTCTTCTCGCACTGTGGCGTCCATGTGAAGGTGATTCCCTTCTCCAATAGTTTGGTAAGAGGTCTCGAGATCTTAGAGAATCCCTCAATAAACCGTCGATAGTATCCAGCCAATTCCAAGAAGCTTCGAACTTCCCCGACATTTTCAGGGGTCTTCCACTTCTGTATATCCTCGATTTTGGCAGGATCCACGGAGATTCCTCCCTCCGAGATTATATGTCCTAAGAAGGGAACTCTCTTCAGCCAAAACTCACACTTGCTCAACTTGGCATATAGTTGGTGTTCTCTTAGCCTCTGCAACACCAACCTTAGATGTTTCTCATGTTCTTCTTCATCTTTGGAGAAGACGAGAATGTCATCTATGAAAACCACCACAAATTTGTCTAGATATTCCATGAATACCTTGTTCATGAGATACATGAAGTATGCCGGGGCATTAGTTAGCCCGAAAGGCATGACGGTGTATTCATACAGCTCGTACCAAGATACGAAAGCTGTCTTGGGAATATCAGATTGCCTTATCTTGAGTTGGTGGTATCCCGACCTGAGATCAATTTTCGAGAACACACAAGCTCCCCTCAACTGATCAAACAAGTCTTCAATGCGGGGTAATGGGTACTTGTTCTTGATGGTTACCTCATTCAAAGCACGGTAATCCACGCATAACCTTTGGGTTCCGTCTTTCTTGGGCACAAATATCACCGGAGCTCCCCATGGTGAGGAACTAGGGCGAATATACCCCTTCTCCGTCAATTTTCTCAAATGATCCTTGAGTTCTTCTAGCTGCTTGGAGTCCATCCGATAAGATCTCTTGTATATCGGGGCTGTTCCAGGCACTAGCTCAATTGCAAATTCCACTTCACGATCGGGAGGCATACCTGGCAACTCCTCTGGAAAAACATCTGGGTATTCCCGGATAATCCTGATCTCCTCCACTTTCACCTCAACTTGATTTAATTTAATGTCCCTCCTAGGCTCGTGTATTGTTATGAACTTTACCCTGATGCCACTAGGGTGAGTTAGTTCCACCATTCTGGTCGAACAATGGATGATTCCCTTATGTTTGGTCAACCAATCCATACCCAAAATAATATCTATCCCTTGTGAATCTATCACTATGAGGTTAGTAGTGAACACTACCCCATTAAAGTCTAGATTCACTTTGGGACACACTTGTCTCGTCCTTTTTTCTCCACCTGGAGAGTTTACGGCTAGCATATGGTTCATTTGTGTTGTTGCTAGGTCATGCTTCTTAACAAACCCTTGAGCAATGAACGAGTGGGTAGCACCAGAATCAAACAGCAGGGTTGCAATGTGTAAATTGGCTGGAAACTTACCAACTACCACGTCGGGTGCCTCTTGTGCTTCCTCCATAGTGACGTGGTTCACCCGTCCTCTCATTACATTCTGCTGCTGTGGCTGCGTGGGCTTCTTCTTTGGACACTTATGGGTGTAGTGCCCCACTTCTCCGCAACTAAAACATTGCACCCCAACCTTAGGTGTCTGGCATTTGCTGTCTTGGGGTTGGTTTGGGGGTCCTTGTGCTGCTGGTCGAGGTGGATATGCAGGGCGAGGCTGCTGTACGAACTGACGTTGTGGCTGTATTGGTGCTGCCGGAGGCCTGTAGTTCGGGTTGTACCCTCTTGGTGCTGAGTAGGGTACCGCAGCACGGTTCGTCTGCCCTGCTGGTTGCTGCATCAGACGTGGGCGGGTGTTGCTCCCTGAGGCTTGATGTGACCACCCGGCCTTCCTCTTGTTCTCATTTTCCAAGGCCTTTAGCTTCCTTTCTACCACAAACGCTCTGTCCACCATCTTTTGGAAACTTTCATACTCATTTGAGGACATTGCACACTGCATCTCTGCAGTAAGTCCTTCCACAAAACAATCTTGTTTCTGCTCATCAGTCTCTATGTCCCGTGGGGCATAGCGGGATAGTTGAGTAAATTTAGTGAGGTATTCCCTCACCGTCATGTTTCCCTGCTGCAGTCCCAAAAACTCCTTCCTCTTGTTTTTGAGTTCACCTCTTGGGATGTAATGGTTGCGGAAGCTACGCTTGAACTCTTCCCAAGTGATGTTCTCAGGGTCATGATGGGCGGCCACATAGGCGGTCCACCAATCGGCAGCAGGTCCATGCAATTGATGAGAGGCAAACAGCACCCTCTCATACCCTTGGCACTGTATGATCCTCATCTTACTTTCAATGGTCTTCAGCCAATCATCTGCCTCCAGAGGTTCAGCAGCACTTGCAAACTTTGGAGGTTGGGTTCCTAGAAACTCACTCAACCTTGGTTGGCGTGGTGCAGCTTGTGGAGGTGGAACTTGATGCAAGTTGGCCACCACTTGAGTCAAGTTCTGGATGAGCTGATTTTGATTCTCCAGCATTTGGTGGAGAGGATCAACTTCTTCACGGCGACCACCCCGGTCCTGGCCTCCAGAAAGATGAGGGTTGCATGCCTCATCGTTGTTGTTGGCGGGGTTGGCAGCACGTCCTTTTCCTCTTCCGGCCATCTGGCAGAATCAACCAATGTTAATTTGAAAGCATTTAGTATCATCTTACTACTTTCATTTGTTTGTACTTTGAAGTGTTAAGGCTTTGTTATACTTTTCTGAGGGTTCATTTCTCACACAAAATTAAATGCAATATTATTTCATGTGGGTTCACACACCAAAGCAAAACAATCTAAAGACGAGGCTGTGGACAATTGCTCATGGCTTCCACAACTCACGTCACACACCAAGCATTAACACACCATTAACTTAACTTAACGACTCGACTATTCGACATCTTTGCTAACTAAGGGAAGGACTCTACACTACTCGTTTTCTTGAGCTGGCTCCTCGGGATCTTCCTCATCATTTCGGCTTCCTTCTGACTCTGCTTTGGGTGGGGAGGCTGCTGGTGGAGAAGTGCGACGACGCCTGATCGCTCGGCGATCCGGGGAGTCAGGAGTCCACGTATCATTCACGGTGACACACAGTTCATTCCCATCTCCTCTTTCTCTCGCCTTTAAGCAGGCTCGCAGCAACGCCTCCGTTTCCTTCAGGGTGTCCCGGACACCCTGAAGCTCTTGTTGACACTCCTGCAGTCGAGTGCTGAGCATAGCAGCATCCTCCAAGCACAAGTCCATGTGCTCATGGGAAGTCCCTTGCTGCACTGGTGGGTACTTGTACTCCGTGGTACCACTCTCACGCTGGAGGACATACATGTACTCAGTTTTGTCCAAGTGGCGACGATAGATGTGACTCTGGCAGGTGATGGCCTCCCAGGTGACATCTTTCTCCGCATCGACCTGTGTTGCTCGACAAGCTGGAGAGTGGTGAATCTTAAGCAGCCGATTCTCGTGTATAATCCTCATTTCCGAACTCCATTCTTCCCTCTTCTCACGGATGGTCCTGGTGGAGTTATAGTGGATGATTAGCTTGCCCGTATTGCCCGCGGCTTCGAGCATACGTCGAAGACGGCGCAACAAGCCTCCTACTGCCAATCCGTAGGAAAGGTACGTCACTGGACGACTCTCCTCTCTTTCGGAAAGGGCAACTACGGGAACTCTCCCTCCTGTGGACTTGCGAGCGGTGCGAATCATGCGAACCATCTAAAACAAAAAGCATTTAAACTTAGGTTAGATAACTTTTTAAACAAAAAACCCTTTTTTGAATGAAAATTGAGGTAAGATGAAGAAAGTGACTCATTAAATAACACTTTTCAACACACACCTTGTGAAAATAGTTTTTAAGAAAATAAGACCCTTAAATACGTCCATTTCTACCTAGGTCCACGTTCCTACGGGCAACCTTGGCTCTGATACCACTTCTGTCACACCCGGTTTTTCCGAAGAACAACCAAGTGAATATCACATGTATGCCAGGATCATTTTCTCATACATGTGATGACAAATAGTGAAGCATCATTTATTACAAGCCAGGTGTCGAATATAAGTAAGTCTTACATAGTAAAGGTCTCGATGGACAATAATAAGTTCATCACAAGTAAATAAACTAGCAGCGGAATATTATTCTTGAGGGCTCCATCACAGGCGTTGCCCGGGGGTCTCCATGAACCTAGAAACCTTCTTCGGGTCAAAGTCTTGGTCATTATACACCACCTCATTATCTTGATCTGAGCAGCAATATGAACCAACAAAATATGCAAGGTTGAGTACCAATGGTACTCAGCAAGTGTGGGAAAATCATATCATGCATGGCTAGAACAAGGAGAGGTTGAACTCATGGTTAAAGCACTACACAATTAATACCTATCACCTTAGCTTATTAAGCACCTACATTACTACACAGGTGAAATGGTCCCAATCTCCCATCCCATCATCATAATCCAATAACCATAACATCATTTCCAATGTTAAGCTCCCCGCTTAACTTCCAAAACCATCAATCCACTAATCATGAATAAGTCCAAACCGCTCTTGACCGTGAGCACGGCTGTCATGACAGTTTTGACTCTGCAGAGTTTGTACCACTGTACCCACATGTAGTGATTTCATCCCCCGTTGCCGGGTGGACTAAAAGAACCTCCATTATGCCAGTGGCTACGAACCACATTCACACATCCCAGGTGTGTAGCCAGGAGATCACTACGAAGCCTTTACAAAGGGATCCCCGACGAGCGTGGGCCCACTGAGGTTTCACCCCTAACAGCATACAAGAGGCTCCAACCCCGCTGCAGTGGCCCCCTCTTGAGCCTTGCGGTTCATATGGTAGTCCAGCTGACACCTATTCCCCGCACCATCCAACACACCCATACTACGCCGGGGATACACCTAATTAATTGGCCAAGCTGCCCCATCTCGGCATGTGGTTGGCACTGTAAAGCCAGGTTACATGCTCCATGAACCGGTCCTTAGGATCCAGGCAAGTACTAAACACAAACCCAAGTCTCGTGCACCCAGCACACAACCAAAACATCCAACTTGCCTTGATCCCTACCTCTACATAACTCACAATATCTCATTCAAGAGTTTGGTAAAATAAACTGATGATCTCATGTCCCAAATATCCCATTCTAAGCATGGCTAAGCAATATGCATAATAATAAATGTCATGATAAAATAAATCCCAACCCAAGCTACAAGGAAACAAGGTAATGCAATTCTAGGGAAACTTCCTATCATGGGTTTCATATTTAAATTGACAATGCAAATAATTCTAGCTACACATCCTAGCATAGGATCAAAGTGGTCAAGGACACTTGCCTCCTTCTTGCTGCTCTTGAAATGGGTAGTCCTGGTCTTGGAAAGGAATAACTTGCTCTTGAGCAGGTTCTACATCATACCATCACACATAGCAAACTTCTACTTCATACAAACCACACATTCACATTTATGAAAGTTCTTCACCATTATATGTGTTGTGGTTACTTTATGTGTGTTGAGTTGTGGCTTGCATGCACTTTTAATCATGTGTATATGATTCCTACTTTTGTGTTCACATTTATACTTACATACTATATATATGAGTTTCCAATAAATTTCTTATATTCAACTACTACACCTTTTCACTACCAAGTATGTATGAAAAGTATTTTTCTTCCCCATATGTGCCTTCATATTTTCTACCAACCCTAAACTGAACTCTTTGGATTTTAAAAACTCCATTTATCATTTACTAGTTGCTATATTTTCAAATTTATATTCCTATGCATAATTGTGTACTTTATTATGAAATTATTAATACACATCATCTAAACAGAATAGGTTCTGGTCCTAAATAATTTAATAACATATTTTGACCTTTGCCTCTGATGTAAACTATTTCATAATTATTTTCCCTATTTTCTAAAACAATTTATTACTTAAAAATGTGTCCCTAATCGTGAATAATAAATTAAACAGATTCAATTCAGTCCAAAATACGTTTTTATCTCACTCCTAAATTTCCTAAACACTGATAAAGTCTTTAACTTAATTTTGACAATATGTTTGTCCCACTTTTTAATTTTTAAACACTAGTTACATATTCAATTTTCTAAATTAAATACTAAACAGGGCTAAAATGATGAACTAACCCCATTACAGGCTCTATAATATTATTTTCAGAATTTCCAGGGGTCTAGCTACACTTATCAGAGGTGTTTTTCCTAATTTTTATTAAGTCCAGGGGCTAAAACTGATTTTTAAATGAATTTACATGATTTTCTGGAGTTCCAGGGGCTAGATCAGAAGTTTCCGGGGCTAGCTCTTATTTCCCGAGAACCCCAGAGGGTAGCACGTAAGAATTCCAGTCTTTATAACGCGGGGCTGACGTGGACCGTCCGATTTTAAACTGACGGCCGAGATTATAACATCGAACTGGTACGCGGGGATTTAAACTCTACCGTGCGATTTAAAATAAACGGCGCACAAGCGGCCACGTCGCTCTGATCGAGTGCGGGCGGCGCTGCCGGCGGCGCACGGCGGCGGGAAGCGGCGATCTCGCCGGAGACTTTCGGATCTTCGAGAATTCTTCCTAGAACTGCGATTTTATGGCATAGATCGGTGGAGGGGAGGTCGGGGATCTCACCTCGGGGGTTTTCTTGAGCTCGGAGGTCCTGGAAGGTGATCGGCGGCGAGGTCCGAGGCAAAACCACGGCGAAGCTCGTCGGCGCTGTGTTTACACCGCAAGTCACCGAGTTTTCTGCACCTGCAAGGTTCCCCGGAGGCGGTGGATCAAGACCAGCGAGTTAGATCAGAGTTTCCGAGCTTAGATTGACCAGAATTCACCGGAGAAGTCTCGGTTCTCACTGGAGTAAAAATCGGCGATCGCGTGGGAAAAACAGAACGAGGCCGGGGTTTTGGGGGAGGGCGGCGGGGTGGTTTAGATCAGGTCCGCGTCGGCTACGAACAGAACTCAGCGGGGTTTACGTCGAAATCCCGATCAGTTTCGATTCGGGCGCGGGGGAGTTCGGCGAGGCGCGAGGTAGACGAAGATCTGTGGGTCCCGCCTGTCAGTGTGAGAAAGCGCGGGCGCGCGGCTGCGGTCTGGCGCGGGGTAAGTTGGGCCGGCTGGTTGGTTTCGGCCCACTGGCCGGTTTTTTTTCTGTTTTCTGTTTTTCTTTTTCCATTTCTTTTCTGATTTGAGTTTAATTTGAATTCCAGTTTGAATTTGAATTTTTGCAAAACATGCAACACGTCCAAAAATTTTTAAATTCCCCTCTTAACATGATTTAGTGTTTTGAATCAAAATTTTGGGGTGTTACATGGGGCGCCGGGGTATCGTGTCTATCACGTCGAGGAAGCCTCGGCGAAGCTCGGGGTGAGCTCAGACTCGCTTGCTAGCTGCTGGGACGGGAGGACACCGGAGAACCGAAAGCTCGGGTGTGCGTGGCGGTGTTGCTGTGTCGAGTGCTCGGGAACGGTAAAGGCCACGACGGAAGTCGGTTCTGGAGGGGAAATATCCCTGGGCGACCACGTCGTCGACGCGCGCTGTGGGATGGTGCTCGGGAGGTGGCGTCCAGGGAACATCTCGCTGGTGCACGGTGGGCGTTTGCTTCGGCGAGAAACCGAGCGCTGTCCGGTGTTGCACCTCCCTCCCACTGACTTGTGGGCCCAACTCTCCCCCTAATCCTCTTTTTCCAATTTCTCCTGTAAATATCCCAGCTACTCTCCATTGAATGAGAGACTTAGCCCCCAAGTCTTAGTTTGAATTTGAGTTCTCAAATTCAAACTTTGTTTGGCTGAATTTGCTTCCTGTTTGAACTGAAATTCAAATTCAGTTTTTTGAATTCTTGCAAATTTAACTCTTGGCAAGATGAACTCCAATGATGATGAAAATTGATGGGCTAACTTAGAAAAATGTGCTGAGTTTGAATATGAAGCTAACTTTTGAATTTGAGGGATGAATGTTGCTGCAATTTGAATTTACATTCAAATTGGCCTCTTTTTCAAATACCTCCAAAAGTGCCTCAAAAGTGTTGGATTTGCATGAAACTTGGCTTGAACTGTCCCAAGACTTTTCAAGTCCTAGGGGTGAGCTCAACCTCTCATGTTCATGTGTAGAAATCCTACTTTATGAAAGTGAAGGATTTCCCCTCTAATCACTCTTTTGATGGAGGTTACTTGCTCTTCACAATTTTTCCTAAGATATCCACAATAAAAACTGTAGTGTTGTGAGGTGATAAAAAGTTTTTGCAAGTCCCTTTTCTTGGGCTTTTACATTTGCTTTATGCTTCGCTGAGTCCAAGGGATTGGGAAGCGAGATAGATGTGTCTAGCTAACTGCACTCGTAATGATAATGAGAAACCGATGTTGTTAATGAACATGGATCGGAGGGAGATCTAGGCAAGCCTGGGTTTGTGAATGAGGTAGAAAGATATGGTGGTTTACTTGCCGTAGATCTAAGGACCGGTTCATGCAAGCACATGCCATGATAACAGTGCCACCACAAGGCCAAGTATGGGTGCGGCTTAGCTGACTAATTACGTAAGTTGCTAGATTGTTATGGACCGTGGAAGGCACGGGGAATGGGAGTCGAGTGAGGACTGTCCTGGGAACTGCATGGCACAGGAGGGGGCCCGTGGTGGGAGAATTGGAGATTCTAGCCTTCCAGTGAAACCTTAGTGAGTCCATACATCTAGTAACCCCTTTGTAAAGGCTATTTTCTGATCTCTTGACCATACACCGACAGTTGTGTACTGGTATAATGGAGGTTCTGCAGTCGCCGACGGGTGACGAAATCACAAACTTGTGGGTAAGAGGTGGAAACTCTGCAAAGTCTAAAACTATCATGATAGCCGAGCTTACGGTCATGAGTGCGTGGCCAACTTCCATGATTAGTTGGGATGGTTATTGGTTATGGTTTTGGATGGTTTGGTTTTGGTTTTGTTTTCAGGACTGTTGAGTCCAGGTGATAAGATGGGTTGCATGACTGTTGAGTCATGGCAACAAGGTTGGACGGTGTGAGACGAAATTATTTTATGAGATGAAATGGTAGCGAATACAAGATGGTATTCGTGAGATGGTAGCGGATACAAGAAGGTATTCGTGAGCAATAATGAGGTTGATTAATGTCTGATTGGGATATGGAAGGTAATGAACATAATGGAGGTATGATTGGTATTTTAATAAATGTTGGGATTACATTCACTTAAAGTTAAGTTGCCGGTTTATTCGTGTTTTAAGAAATAAACTTTGCTTTCTGCAATGAGCCTTTTTATACCTACTGTAAGGGCCTCAGTTTTTGACACATATTTGAGGTGTTCATCACCATAGACACACACACCTCATTTGAGGAAAGTTGATAAACACAAATGAAGAGCAAGTAATCACCATCAACATGCTCATTAGAAAACAAACTCACATATTGCAAAAGTGTATTTCCCACGTGTGATATAGAGGGGCTGGACATATGAAAACTCCTACACATTGCTAAGGATGTCCATGCCAAGTTTCACCCAAATTCAAAACCTTTTTGAGGTCATTTTGAGTATAGTTAGAAAGAGGGCTGTTTGAAACCATATTCAAATTCAAACTGTTTTTATCCCATGAATTTAAAAGTGGGAGGCATATTCTTATTCAGCACATTTTTGTGAGCTCACACACCAAATTTCACTCCATTTGGAGTTGATCTTGACATGAGCTAAGTGGGACAAATTCAAACTTTATTTGAATTCCAAACTGAACTTGTGCTGAAATTCATTCAAACCAAACCCAATTTGAATTCTAATCAATTCAAATGGCTCATGGGTGGATAATTTGAATCACCAGGGATATTTTGGGGCTCACTGTTTCCAACAGTGATTGGGAGTAAATTTCAGAGGTTAAAACCCCGGGTGGGACCCACATGTCATAGAGAGAAGAGGGGAGACTTGCACCCAAAGTCAGAGTCTCAGTGGGAACTTCCACCGAGCAGCTTCCGACTCCACGCTCGGGAGCAGCTGCGCTCGCCACCGAGGAGGAGCAGTGCCACCAGCTGCTTCCCGTGCCCACACACGAGCCCAAGGGCGGTTCCAGGGCCCTCTTAAGGCGCTCCACGGAGGCAGGCACCGATCATTTTCCCTCTCCCGTGATCACCGAGCCACCGACCTGCCGCCTCTCTGCTCGACCGGAGAACCGCGAAACCAGCTCGCTTTCTCCCTCCCCGAGCTGCTAGACAGCAACCTGAGATCGCCCTCCACCTCCCCAACGCCAGAAACCCCGAGCTCCGACCTCCTTTGCCCGAGAACGATCGCCACAGCGGCGACCTAAACTCAGCCGAAGGTCAGGCGCTCGTGGACAGCGTTCCACAGGTATTTTCACGGGCCAGCAAGGGTAGCAACAGGAGTGCACAACCACCGTGCTACTCTCCTCCATGTTTGGAAGCAAACCGTGAAGAATCCACGGCGAATTCTCAGTTTTTGCTCCGGCGACCTTAAACCGAGCTTCTGGTACGGATCTTTCAAATCCTCGCTCTAAGATCCTTCTCTAGCTATCAAATCTTGCACATAGACGCTGGACTAGCCAGCGATCAAGTTCCTTTCTGCATCCGCGGCGTGAAACTGTCTAGAAGTGACGAATTTCGAGCTCGATCAAGAGTGGTCATGGCGGGCACGATCGGTCACACGGTGCCGACCGACTTGCCGCCATCGCTGAACCCTTTTGACACCTTGTCGAGCTTCCTAGAGGTACACTGATGCTGTAGGACCGTTTGCTCAAGATGTTGGCGGGTTAGAACCCATGGTAGACGGCGCCGAACCTCAACCGAGGCCGCGGCACGTCGCCGGGCTATTCCCGGTCACCGCCAGCCCGAACAGACACCACCGACATGTTCCTCGACGTCGACAACCCCCTGACGGCGAGTTTCAGACCATGGAAGGGCTGGCAGCGGCGAGCCGGCGAGCTCCGGGTCTGCTCCGGCGAGGGGCGGCGGCGCGGGCGCGCGGGCGCGTCGAGAGGTAGACGAAGCCGGCTGGCCCACGCGTCAGCGGCTCAAAATTTGAAATCGGGATCGGGTGTGGCCGGGATCGGCTGTGCTGGCGCGCAGGAACCCCGCAGACCACGGTGTGCCATCGCCTCGGCGTGCGACGCGTGTCCCCGGGGCCCAGCCGCAAGTTTAAACTTTTCCCCTGATTTTCAGATTTCCTTCAAACTTCAAATCCTCATAACTTGAGCTAGAAAGCTCCAAACCGAGTGAACCAAATTTTGTTGCATTCAGCTCTCTGAGCACTTTACAGCAAATCAAGTTTCACTTCATGAAAGCCTTATTTCTCCAGAATTAATTCCTCCAAATTTAAATTGTTTGGAATTTTAACTGGAGAATCCTTTGGAGGAAAATCGTGAAATTTTGCTGCAATGCTCAACAAAATATTCCTGAACTACCATAAAAATTTCATATCCATTTGAGCTCATATGATCCACCTAATGGTAGGATTAGTGAAACTGTTCCAGAGAAAATAGAAAATGTTCAGAAACATTTTCAGAATTTTCTCTGAAATTGTTTAGCTCATATCCTTAGCTAGGAACCTTCAAATTAAGTGAGACCAACTCCATTAGAACCCTCTGAAAATCTAGTTTCAGAAATTCATAGTTTGATTCATGAAAATCCTTAGAACACCCTAAAAGCCTTCAATTAAGGTCAAGTACATAATTAATTGTGGAGGGATCAAATGAGCTTTAATGCAACTAAAACTTGACCAAATCTCTGTTTAGGTTGTAACCAAGCCCCAGTAAAAGTTCCACAGTCATTGGGTCTGTCTAGTGAGAGTTATAGACTTCACAACTTCAAACTTAATACAAATGCATTTAAATTGATACATGTACCTCTTCTATCATGTAGTCGCTAAGGTCGAGGAGGAACCCGAAGTCCTAGACTTCGTTACTCCGGAGGAGCAGCTAGCCTATGACCAAGAGCAGCAAGGCAAGCCCCAGTTTGCATTAACCATTTTTACAAATTTTTATTGTTTTGAGCACTTACTTGAGTATTATGATTCTTTGCATTAGAGTCTTGTGTGGAAACCCAACTGCATAGCCAAGAAAACCATGGATTGGGTTTAGGATTTACCAACCCCGTTAGCTACTGCAATGCTAAGATAGTGTAGGATTCGGTACAAGTCGAGTAGTTGGAACTACTCGCGAGAATAGGCTAGAGGCACATCGCTCGGGTAGAGATAGCACATGATACACATGGCAAGAAATATGAGACCGAGCGGAGAGTAAGGGCAGCAGGACTTTGGGGCCTGTGTTCTGTAGCTCCGCTTGTGTCGATTGAGGACCGAGCCGTGTGCGGGCCTCTTGAACAAGCTAGAACAGTACAGAAGACCTACCGGCTATATGGGAACCGGGAAACCGATGTAACTCGGGTAGCTGGGTGTTGAGGCATATCTGGTCGTTCAGAGGGTAGGTTGAGAGCTCGAGGTGTAAATCGGCTGGCGGCACTTAGATGCGCGTGCAGAGACCTCTTGCTCGGGACGATTGGACCGGTTCAACATTTGGCTAACGGGTGAAAGGTAGTTGCGTACGGCGTCCGTGATGGTTGTTGTAGACAACATCGAGTACGGGCGTACTTGACGGGTTGTTCGGGTAACCCTGCAGGTTTAAATCGATTATAATCGCCGTCCCTCGCGGTTAGTGAGTACCACTTGTTCACTGTACCGTGACGTAGAAAGAACAGGCTAGTTATATGTTAAAATGTTGCTGATTGAAATATGGACTTGATTGTTAATGATTTGCTGTAGTTTAGAGCTAATTAAAGTTCCTTTCAACTTTGGGCAAAGTACATGAGAGAAATGCGTTTCTTGTTTGATTGCGGCTCTCTCATGTGCCTTAGCGTAAGGTTCTCCACAACCTTCTGCTAAAACTTGAAAGTAAGGTTCTACTAATTAGGCGAGTCCTTGCAAATGATTTTTACCTCATGTAACCCATGACCCCTCATGTAGAAGTTCCATGTTTAGGTGAGACGGGTCAGAATTGCTGAGCCTTCGTGCTCACTGCTTGTGTTTGAAGCTTTTGCAGGGTTCTATGAGGAAGGGACTCCCGAAGAGGAGACGGAACCCCAGGAGGGGAACCCCGTCGAGTGGGAGTCGTGCACGCCGCAGAGTTAGTGTGCGTGTGTGCTAGCAAGGACACGTTCAAGGGCTGAACGTGCACTTGATGCGTAGTCTACGCCCGTGAGTGTAGACTGAACTTATTTTGATGTAAACATGTTCATAAACTTGTTTATGTAATAAAATTTTGCTTCCGCTTTGTACCTTTGACGTGTGTTATACGGTGCTGTGCAACGCAGCACCCCTCAGCACGATCCTGGCTCGACAAGACCGTGGGGTCGTGTCACCAACTTTGTTGTGAGCTACATATCATATTTTCCCGCACTTTCTGAGTACATCATTGTACTCAAACTTGCATTATTATTTCATCATCAGCAACAGGAGGAGATTACTATGAAGACTAGGTGGAGCATTAGGCGTGTAATCTGTTCTCGACCTTGCCTGTGGGGATGGAGTAGAGATGGAGCCGCTACTGTTTAGAATTGCTTACGCATTAGTTAAAGACTTCCGCTGTTAGATTAGGACTTCTGCTGTGAGCACGAGTCCAAGACTCATGAGACATTGTAATAAACTCTGTTATTCGTGGTCATATATATTCTTAAATTCAGTTTGTGGATGATGTGTATATGTGTGATGAACAACCTGGGCACACATATGCATCAGTTCTCGGTTCCGTGTTTTTTCGCAGAATTGAGGGCGTCCCAACGTGATCCTGGCTCGACAAGACCGTGGGGTCGTGTCAATATTCATATCGGTAGAGCATACGATGAAATATCACGATGAAGGCGATCAAAGGAGAAGTTCAACGGAGTACATACATTGAAGTGTGGAATAGTTGATCAAGCCTCAAGGGAGAGAAGATTCTAACTGATATATATACTATTAATGACCTGCAAAACCAAGGCAAGCCCCGGTTTGCATCAAAATTTATAAGCTTCTATTCGTATTCACTTTATAATGTCTAGGATTTTGATTATTGCACTAAGTCTAGTTTGTATGACACTCCACATGCATGACCCAATAAATCCCTGTAGTTTGATTTAGAGTAGGTTTTTACTTAATTATAACTGCTGTGATCAAGTTAAGAAAAGTGGATTAAAAGAGGCATAACTGGAGTAGGCCGTTTGCTACTCGTGAACCGGGATTAAGGGGGATCAATCGGAAGAGTTGGAATTGATCCACTTAATGGGGGAATTGAGACCGGGCAGTATGGATGGAAGGCTCAAGGACGTGGTCATGTGAACCTAGTCTCTGTCAGAGTTGATTAAGGCCCGTTCTCGTGTGCGGCCCCGCTGGGCAAGTTTGAGTTGTGTATCGGATGCATACTGGCAATATGGGACCCAGGAAACCGATGTAACATGTTAACCTGGGTGTCGAGGCAATCCCCACCGTCTTATGCAGATGCTAAAAGGAGAGAGAAGTCGGCTCTACGAGGGTTTGCCGTAGTGAGACTTACTCCATGTCCGTGGGACCGGTTCGATATTTGGGTGTCGTGTGAAATGTTACCACATATGACGTTGAGGGGATTGGGTGATCACCGGTCTCAGACGGGCGTATGTGTCATGTCCGCCGAGTGTTTTATATTTGAATTACCGCCGCTCGCGGTAGTGAGCATACTTGTACACTGAGTCATGACGTAGTAAGAATCTGGGAAAAAGTTAATATGCTTTGTGAGTAATCCTCATATTGGAGATGAGGGATGACCAACACATTCACTAAATTTACTTTCTACCTTGGGCTAGTAGCGTCGAGATGAAGAGTTTCTTGTTTGATTGTGGAGTCTCGGCGTTGATGGAGCAAGGTATGTATGGGTCTAGGGTAGCTCACTAAATTTACTTTCCCCTCGGGCAAGTGGCATCGAGATGAAGCTTTTCTTGTTTGATTGTAGAGTCTCGATGTAAATTGTGCAAGGGTTATAAAAGTTGCTAAAAACTTGAGGTAAGGACTGTCCTTTAGCTCAAGTTCATAGTTTATGCAAACTTCTCTATTCAGCCCTCAATTATTAGCATTTAGAGTTCCATGTGTAGGTTTTCGGTTAAGTCTTGCTGAGCATAAGCTCCCGATTTGTTGATCCATTGTTTTGCAGCTAACGTTGCATAAGGCAATGTTAGGGAGGAAGAGGGATCTGAGCGGAGCAGCACCCAATGAGGGGTGTGAGTCTCTCTTGGAACCCTGCACGCCGCCGTGGTTTGATGTGTTGCTAGTGTGAAGCATCCACGGGCAGGATGGCTTCATTTTGCTTAGCGTAGGCTATAGTCTGTGAGTGCATTCTTATCTTCCGCTACAATGTACATCTATACATTATTTTTAAATGAGACAATAATATGTATGACAGACATATATTGTTGTGTATGTGTGTTTTTCGGTGATGTGCTGTTAGGTGCCGCATCGCACGGCACCACCCAATGCGATTCCTGGACTGTCGGAGCGGCGTCCCCACACCCTGGCTCCGACTTTCTACGCCCCAAGCCTGTACAAGGGAAAGGGGAAGGCACCGGCGGCCCCCCGGCCTAGCTCCCCCGGGAAGAAGCGGAGACTGATGCGCGCAGACGGGAGCTTCATCTCGGCATCCGACCCCGTGGCGCTTGCGGTGGCCCCAAGCGCCCCCGAGGTTGAACCAGAGGGTGTGACCGGAGGCAGCGCGGCCGGTCCTGCATCCAAGCCCACAGAGGGAGCTCCTGCAACTCCAGCGCCTCTGCCGTTGACGAAGAGGCCGGCTGCAGCCGGGGGATCCGGTGGCTCTTGAGCCCCGATCAAGCGCTTCCGAGCTGCTTCATGGAGCTTCGCCGGCCCCAGGTAGATCATACGAGGCCAGCCCTTGCTGCTTTTGGTTTAGCTTTGAGGTTGTCTGCTGACCCCTATTCTTTGTGTAGGGCTCCATCCGCAAGTGATCCTGGGAGCGCTCCGGTGCCCATGGTGTCCAGCGATCCTGTGACACCAGGTTCTGAAAGTGAACCAAATTAATGCATATGTGTGCCCAGGATGTTCATCACACATAGACATGTATTCCACAAACTGAATTCAGAATATAACCACGTACGAATAAAGTGAAGTACTTTATTACATCGACTCATTGTCTCACTCATGAATGTCTATCTTATTCTTGCAGCGGAAGACTCTAAACGACAGCGGAATATGGCTAAAACAGCAGGCTCCAACTTCAACTCCACAGGCATGTTGACGGTAGTGCGCACGCCTAGTACTCCACATGTTCATCGAAGTACTCTTCTTCTGTAGTTGATGTATATGTCGGAATGCAAGGGTGAGTACATGTCGTACTCAGCAAGTGCTGGAAAAGTATGACATGTAGGTTACAACAAGGTAGGCAACAAAAAGGCTCATTGCAGCAAGCAAATTTTATTTCACAAACATGGTAAAACATCAACTATATTTAGGTGAGTTAAATCCCATAATAACAAAGTAATTCATCATCCCTCCCTCATAACTCATCATGAATCAAGCCTCAACCAGCCAATACTTTATCTCAAGTTCATATCATACTCATAAATATTCATAACCATCTCATTTTCATATAACCAAAACCAAACTCATTGTCATGATCCAAAACAGTCCCAAAACCAATCCCAATGATCATACCATAACCATACCAAATAAAAATCCCAAGTTTTGCCTCTAATCATGGAAGTTTGCCAGGTGCTTGTGACCGGAAGCACGACTATCATGATAGTTTTACACTCTGCAGAGATGGCACCACTTTACCCACAAGATCGTGATTTTGTCACCCGTCGGCGACTAGAAAGAACCTCCATTATACCAGTACACAACCGTCAGTGTATGACCAAGAGATCAAAAAATAGCCTTTACAAAGGGGCTACTAGGATGTACGGACCCACTAAGGTTTCACCAGCAGGCTCGAATCTACATTCTCCCATCCACGGGCCCCCTCTTGTTCTATGCAGTTCCCAGGGAAGTCCCTCTGGTCTCCCATTCCCCGCGCCATCCAACGGTCCATAACAAGCTAGCAACACACCTAATTAGTCAGCTAAGCCACACCCATATTTGGCCTTGTGGTGGCACTGTTTTCCTGGCATGTGATCGCATGAACCGGTCCTTCGATTTATGGCAAATAAATGACCATCTCATTCAGCAACATCCACGAGCTAAGCTTGCCTAGATCTCCCCGATTCCATGCTGATTAACATCATTAAGTTCTCATCATCATTATTCATATGAGTGCAGTAGCTAACAAGTTTTATTTCAGCTTCACGTATCCCGTAAGTTAAGCGAAGCAAAAAGGAAAAACGACCATACCCGACTCATCAACTTTCCCGGCGACAAGGATGGTTAACAGAACTAGTAAACTCCTATAAAAAGGGTGTCCCATCAAGTTGACTCAAGCATACACGTTTTTGCAAACAAAACAGTTTCAAAACATGGGATCAATATGGTCAAGGGGCCCTTGCCTTGCTCCCGTGGTTCGTGTTGCTCAAGCGTCTCAAAGTCTTGGTGCTGTAGATCCTCGTAGATGGCCTCTTGAGGTTGTCCTTCTACTCACGACCATGCACATACAAAATTTACAGCAATCAATCACCATGCACAAACTTTATTCAAGATGCAATGGGTAGATGAATGCAAATCCTATAGCGCAGTTTTATAAAACCAGTTTGTACGTGTTCTTGCATGTTTTAATGGGCTTTTATGGGGTTTTATGATGAAAAAGTGTGTAGGGATCAAGTGTGGACGTGGTAATGATCTTGACACAAGATGTAGATATATTCCACCGTCAAAAATCGTCCAAAACACGATCTGTCCACACGCAAAAGTTTCTGCTCGAAGTGGTTGAAGAAAACGGATCCGTAGAAACAGCGGCGACATCGTAAGATGGGTAATGAAGACCTACCTCACTTCCTCTTCGTGGCAGGGCCTTCCTCCTAGCAATGGCAGCAGTGGGGGATTTTTCTGTGGGGAATTATGGTAGGCAGATCGTCGGGCTTCTTCTCCGGCGATGGCGAGGCATGAAGGGGCTCGACGGCGGGTCTCGACGGCCTGTCTCGATGACGGGGCTCGACGGCGGGACTCGTCGGAGGGGCTCGACGGCGGGGCTCGACGGTGGGTCTCGTCGGCGGGGCTCGCCGGTGACCAAACTCCAGCAAGGGGGGGGGGCTCAACTCGGCGAGTTGGGAGGAGGGCAGGGGTAACTCGGCGAGTTTGGGGGGGGCAGCGGCCAAAGGTGTAGGGGGGCTGGGGGTTGTATTTATAAGGGGGGAAAAGAAGAGTCCTAATCAGGTTGGGACTCAACAAAAGAGTCCTAGTAAGATGGGACTCATCCCAAAGAGTCCTAGGGTTTTCCCCTCTCTAGGGCTGCGGCCAGATTGGGGGCTAATCCCCCCAAATGTCGGGGAAATTCCCCCTTTGGGGAATTTGGGTAAGATTATGAATTTTGAAAAAATTGGAATGTCTCAATTCAGCTATCTTATTTCCATTTCTCCCCATTTATATGTCCCTTTCTCCTTTTCTATATTCCCTTCTCCATTTCTATATTTCTTTCTCCATTTCTATGGTTCTTTGTCCATTTCTATTGTTCTTTCTCCATTTCTATGATTCGTTCTCCATTTCTACTTCTTTCTAAATGCTTCTCTACATGAAAAATGTATGCAACGCATGGTAGTGAAAATTTGAGGGTGTTATAAACCTACCCCCCTTAAAATGAATCTCACCCTCGAGATTCGATAGAATGGAGAAAAGATGGGGGAATTATGCCTTGAGATCTTCCTCACGCTTCCGTGTGATGGCTCCATTGTACCTTGCACCAAGATTTTGACGGGGTGTTCTGCGTAGGTCAGATCCTCTTGAAGCTCTTGCTCATCCATCGGTACTTGTTCTTCCGGTACTCTTAAGCACTTCTTGAGCTGAGATACATGAAACACGTCGTGCACGTTGGAGTGGTGCATTGGCAGCTCCAATTGATAGGCTACTTCTCCTCGCTTGCCCAAAATCTTGAATGGCCCGATGTAGCGAGGTGCTAACTTGCCTTTGACGTTGAACCGTCGTTGGCCTCGGATAGGCGATACCACAAGATACATGAAGTCTGCCACTTCGAACGTCAATCTTCTTCGCCTATTGTCCGCATAACCCTTCTGTCGTGACTGAGCGGCCTTCAAGTTTTCACGTATTGTTTGGACTTGCTTCTCGGCGTATTGCAGCATTTTGTGTCCAAATACTTGGCTTTCTCCGGTCTCATTCCAGAACAGAGGTGTTCTACACCATCTACCGACAATGCTTCGAAGGGTGACATCTTTAAGCTGGTTGGTAACTGTTGTTGTACGAGAATACAGCATATGAAAAGCACTTATGCCAACTACGCCCATGTTTCAAGGCGCAAGATCTTAACATATCTTCCAAAATTTTATTTGTACTCTCAGTTTGCCCGTCGGTTTTGCGGGTGATATGTGGAGCTGAAATTCAATAGTGTACCCATGGCTTCATGCAGCTTCTTGCAGAACCTAGAGGGAAATTGAAATCCTCGATCTGAAACTATCCTCTTCGGAACTCCATGGCGACACACGATTTTCTCAATATACAGCTCGGCTAGTTGTGCGACGGTGTACTTGGTTCTAACAGGAAGGAAATGGGCGAATTTCATGAATTGTTCCATGATCACCCAAATGGAGTCGTAGAAGGACAGATTACGTGGCAATCTGACAATGAATTCATGCTGATGTCTTCCCACTTCCACTCGGGTACTTTTAATGGCTGCAATAATCCAGCGGGTCTTTGATGTTCGGCCTTCACTCGTTGGCACGTGTTGCATAAGGCGACATATTCAGTGTAACACCCTCAAATTCATTTTCATGCATGCATACATTTTTTCATATAGAGAAACATTATAAAAGAAGTAGAAATGGAGAAAGAATCATAAAAATGGTGGGGAATTGGAAAAAGATAGCTGAAATGAGCCAATTCCAAACTGTCGAAGTGCGCTGATGGCACTTCCACGGCCTCATGGGACACGTGGCGCCTTCAGAGCTCACCCCTGTGGAAGGGATGAGGTCCGGCCCCGCGGGACATGTGGCACCTTCGGAGGTCACCCCTGCGGAAGGGATGAGGTCCGGCCCCGCGGGACACGTGGCGCCTTCGGAGCTCACCCCTGCGGAAGGGATGAGGTACGGCCCCGCTGGACACGTGTTGCCCTTAGAGCTCGCATCTGAGGAGAAGGGAGGTCCGGCTCCGCTGGACATGTGGCGCCCTCGGAGCTCGTCTCTGAGGAGAAGGGAGGCCCGGCCCCACTAGACACATGTCACCCCCGGAGCTCGCCCCTGCAGAGGGAGCGAGGCCCGACCCCGCTGGACATGTGGCAGGCCCGGGGCTCGCCTCTGAGGAGAAGGGAGGCCCGGCCCCGCTGGACATGTGGCACCCCCGGACCTCGACCCTGCAGAGGGAGGGAGACCCGGCCCCACTGGACACGTGGCAAGCCTGGAGCTCGCCTCTGAGGAGAGGGGAGGCCCATCCTCCGCTGGACACGTGGCGCCTCTGGAGCTTACCCCTGTGGAGGAGACAAGGTCCTTAGGCGGTTTTTCCTCCTGTGCATGGGAGTACCCGGTACTGAGGGTACCGACACAATCTTCCCCACATTTTGGGATAAAAATCCCCAAGGCTGCCACACCTAACTGAAAAGATGAGTTTGTTGAGATCCAAAATTGAGTTGGACTCTTATTTGAGCTCCAATTGGAGTAGGACTCCTCTTTTTTCCCTTATAAATAGAACCCAACCCCCCCCCCCCCCGTGTGACGCCCTCAATTCTGTGGAAAACCACGGAACCGAGAACTGATGCATATGTGTGCCCAGGATGTTCATCACACATAGACATATGTTCCACAAACTGAATTCAGAATATATATTACCACGAATAACAGGGTTTTATTACAATGTCTCATGAGTCTTGGACTCATGCTAACGGAGGAAGTCTTAATCTAACAGCGGAAGTCTTTATTCTAGCAGTGGAAGTCTTCTAACTAATGCGGAAGCAATCTAAACAGCAGCAGCAGATCCATCTCTGCTCCATCCCCACAGGCAAGGTTGAGGACAGATTACACGCCTAATGCTCCACCTGGTCTTCATAGTAATCTTCTCCTGTTGCTGATGATGAAATAATAATGCAAGTTTGAGTACAATGATGTACTCAGCAAGTGCAGGAAAATATGCTATGTAGCTCACAACAAGGTAGGTATAAAAAGGCTCATTGCAAAAAGCAAAGTTATTTATCAAAACCATGATAAAACAGCAATTTATCTTTAAGTGAATGTAATCCCAACATGTATTAAAATACCAATCATACCTCCATTATGTTCATTACCTTCCATGTCCCAACCAGACATTAATCAACCTCATTCTTGCTCACGAACACCTTCTCATATTTGCTACCATCTCACGAATACCATCTCGTATTCGCTACCATTTCATTTCATAAACAATTCCGTCTCACACCGAGACCAATCTCGTTGCCATGACTCAACAGTCATGCAACCCATCTCATCACCCGGACTCAACAGTCCCGAAAACCAAACCAAAATCAAACCATAACCAAAACCATCCCAAAATAACCATCCAACTAATCATGGAAGTTAGCCAGGCCCTCGTGACCGTAAGCTCGGCTATCATGATAGTTTTAGACTCTGCAGAGTTTGCACCTCTTTACCCACAAGTTTGTGATTTCGTCACCCGTCGGCGACTGCAGAACCTCCATTATACCAGTACACAACCGTCGGTGTATGGCCAAGAGATCACAGAATAGCCTTTACAAAGGGGCTACTAGATGTATGGACTTACTAAGGTTTCACCGGCAGGCTAGAATCTCCAATTCTCCCACCGACGGGCCCCCTCTTCTGCCATGCAGTTCCCAGGGCAGTCCTCACTCGACTCCCATTCCCCGTGCCTTCCACGGTCCATAACAATCTAGCAACTTACCTAATTACTCAGCTAAGCCGCACCCATACTTGGCATTGTGGTGGCACTGTTATCCTGGCATGTGCTCGCATGAACCGGTCCTTATATCTACGGCAAGTAAACCACCATCTCATTCTACCTCATTCACAAACCCAGGCTTGCCTAGATCTCCCTCCGATCCATGTTCATTAACAACATCAGTTTATCTTTATCATTACGAGTGCAGTTAGCTAGACACATCTATCTCGCTTCCCAATCCCATGGACTCAGCGAAGCATAAAAGTAAAAACCATACCCGACCCATAAACTTCCCTGGCGACAAGGGTGGTTTAACCAAAACTAGTAAACTCCTATAAAAGGGTTTCCCATCATGTTTGACTCAGCACACACACCTTTTCACAAACAAAACAGTTTTTCCAAAATATAGGATCAATATGGTCAAGGGGCACTTGACTTGTTCTGGCTGTTCCGGTTGCTCAAAATCTTGTTGTTGTAGCCCGTCGTAGGTAGTTCCATGAGCTTGTCCTTCTATACATGATCACGCACATACAATATTTACAACAATCAATATCATGCACAAACTTTAACTAGATGCGATGATGCTTATGCATGTTAATCTTATGATGCAGTTTAGTTTGTACGTGTTCTTGCATGGCTTGCATGTGTTTTACGATGAACAGAGTTGTAGAGATCAATTGTGGACGTGGCGATGGTCTTGACTTTTAGATCAAATCGATCAACAAGTGATTTGTCCACGAAAAAACTTCTATTCCAAAGGAATCAAAGAACAGATGCAAAGAAAACACAATGATGTCGTAAGGTAGTATTGGAGACCTACCTTACGTTCTTCTTGGTCTCGGGGTCCTTCTCCTAGCAAGACAGATTGTTGGGGCTCTCTTCCGGCGATATCTCTCGACCATACTCCGGTGAAGGGTTTACTCGGCGAGCTGGGGCTAGGGCTCTAAGTCGTCGGCTCAGGAGTTAGAAAAAAGTTCGTGGTTTCGGCCAAAGGTTCTGGATTCTATTTATAATCGGGGGGAGAAGAGTACTAATCTGATTGTATTTCGAATAAGATTCCTATTCAAATTGTCGTTGAATCTTAACAACTTATTCTAGATTGATTCGGTGCGGTAACATTGTGGAAATCGTGTCTGTTTCCTCCCGTACCGGTATTCCCACGCGTACAGAAGCAAAAAACGCTCCAGAACTCATTACCTCCGCAGTGATGAGCTCCGGAAGCTCCACGTGTCCATCGGGGGCCTGGTCTCCCTTTTCTGAAGAGACGAGCTCCGGTTGTGCAGCATGTCAAGCGAGTGAGACCTCCCTCTTTCTCAGAGGTGGGCTCCGCGTGCGCCACGTATCCTGGCGGTCGGGACCTCCTCTTTATTCGGAGGTGGCTCCGGGTGTGCCACGTGTCCTAACAGTGCCAGATTTTCTTCCTTCTTAGAGACGAGCTCCGAGGTTGACACGTGTCCAATAGGACCGGACCTCCCGGAGGTGAGCTCCGGAGGTAACACGTGTCCGGTAGTGTCGGACCTCCCGGAGGTGAGCTCCGAGAGCGACACGTGTCCTGCGTGGCTGGTCCTCTCTTTTTCGCGGTGAATAGCTCCTAAGGTGACACGTGTCCTGCGGGACTGGCCTCGCTTCTCCGCAGAGGCTAGCTCCGGGGCAACACGTGTCCCACAGGGTCGGACTTCTCCCCCTTTGTGGGGACGAGCCCCGAGCCTGCCACGTAGCCAGTTTAGCGGCGGACCTCTCCCCATTTGTGGAGATGAGCTCCGAAGGCGCCACGTAGCCAGTTTAGCGGCAGGAGTTGTCTTCGGCGCTCTCTGTGAACTGGATTTGGCTCCTTTTGGCTAACTTTTGATTTTTTCTCTGTTTCAGCTTATTTTAGAATGTTGTTCTACATGAAAAATGAATACATGCAGAACCAAAAATCAGGGTGTCACACCCCGGCCATAACCCCTTTCCCTTTTCCCCCCTCCCCATGTCGGCGACTTGGAGGCCCTAGCTCCCAACTCACCAAGTATTACCTCCCCTTCCCTCGCCAGAGTTCAGTCGCCGGTGAGCCCGTCGACGAGCCCCGTCACGCTTCGCCGTCACCGGAAAAGAGCCGATGATCATGAGGGAAGTAAGATAGGTCCTTGTTACCTATCTTACGACGTCGTCGCTGATTCTACACATCTGTTTTCTTCGCTCCCTTCGAGCAGAAACTTTTACGTGTGGACAGATCACGTTTTGATCGGTTTTTGACGGTGGAATTGATCTAGATCTTGAGTCAAGATCATCACCACGTCCGCGCTTGATTCCTACACCCTTGTTCATCATAAACCCCCATGAAAGCCCATTAAAACATGCAAGAACACGTACAAAATGGTTAAATAAAACAGCACCATAGGATTTGCATTCATCTACACCATTGCATCTTGAGTAAAGTTTGTGCATGATGTTTGATTGCTGTAAATTTTGTATGTGCGTGGTCGTGAGTAGAAGGGCAAGCTCAGGAAGCCATCTACGAAGAACTACAGCACCAAGACTTCGAGACGCTTGAGCAACAAGAGCCACGGGAGCAAGGCAAGTGCCCCTAGACCATATTGATCCCATGTTTTGAAACTGTTTTGTTTGCGAAAACTCGTATGCTTGAGTCAACTTGATGGGACACCCTTTATAGGAGTTTACTAGTTTTGTTAACCATCCTTGTTGCCGGGAAAGTTGATGAGTCGGATATGGTCGTTTTTCCTTTTTGCTTCGCTTAATCTACGAGATACGGGAAGCTGAATTAAAACATGGTTACCTACTGCACTCATATGAATAATGATGATGAGAACTTGATGATGATAATGAGCATGGAATCGGGGTGATCTAGGCAAGCTTGGTTCGTGGATGTTGCAGAATGAGATAGTGGTTTACTTTCCGTAGATCTAAGGACCGGTTCATGCCAGCACATGCCAGGAAAACAGTGCCACCACAAGGCCAAATATGGGTGCGGCTTAGCTGACTAATTAGGTATGTTGCTAGCTTGTTATGGACCGTGGATGGCGCGGGGAATGGGAGTCGAGAGGGACTGCCCCAGGAACTACATGGCACAAGAGGTGGCCCGTGGGCGGGAGAATGGTGATTCGAGCCTGCCGGTGAAACCTCAGTGAGTCCATACATATAGTAGCCCCTTTGTAAAGGCTATTTTGTGATATCTTGGCCATACACCGACGGTTGTGTACTGGTATAATGGAGGTTCTGCAGTCGCTGATGGGTGACGAAATCACAAACTTGTGGGTAAAGTGGTGCCACATCTGCAGAGTGTAAAACTATCATGATAGCCGTGCATCCGGTTGCAAGCATCTGGCCAACTCACGTGATTAGAAGGAAAACTTGGGATGGTTATTCAGTATGGTTATGGTATGGTCATTGGGTTTTGTTTTGGAACTGTTTGAGTCTTGACAATGAGTTTGGTTTTGGTTACATGAATATGAGATGGTTATGAATATTATGAGCATAAGATGAGGTTGAGAAACATTAATGGCTGGTTGAGACATGATAAGTAGTGAATTATGATGAAGAATGTTGCTGTTATAACATGGTTATGATGGGATTAAACTCACTTAGAAATAGTTGCAGTTTTATCATGTTTGTGAAATAAAATTTGCTTGCTCCAATGAGACTTTTTATTCCCTACTTGTTGTAAGCTACATGTCATACTTTTCCCGCACTTGCTGAGTATGACATGTGCTCACCCTTGCATTATCACATAAACATCAGCAACAGGAGAAGAGTACTTCGAGGACCTTGTGGAGTACTAGGCGTGCGATCTACCGTCGACATGCCTGTGGAGTTAAAGATGGAGCCAGCTGCTATTTAGTTACTTCCACTATCGTTTAGAGACTTCCGCCGCAAGAATAAGTTAGAGATTCATGAGTGAGACGATGAGTCGATGTAATAAAGTACTTAAATACTATTTATTCGTGGTTATATTCTGAATTCAGTTTGTGGATTACATGTGTATATGTGATGAACATCCTGGGCACACATATGCATTAACTTGGTTCAGTTTTTCAGAACCGGGTGTCACAGATTGGTATCAGAGCCACGTTGACCGTAGGATGCAAGACTAGGTAGAATGGACACTTTAAAACACATAGGAACACCCCTCTGAACTGCTATTTTTGAAAATTGCTTGCTGCTGCACTTTTCTTGTCAATTCAGCCACCCAAAGTACTATTTTCAGCCCTTCTATTCTCTTCTTTTGGATAACACCTTTGCTTTCTTGCTCCATAACTTCTGAAGTTTTGAAGTTATTTCTTCCTTCTCTAAAGTTCTCATGTCTTATTTATAGATGCCGGTGATCAGGAGCACCAGCGCCTTCTAACCCTACATGGACTGCCGACTCACCATGGCGTGCGCCCATGTATGGATCACCCCCATCACACGGTGGGAACAGCGCCAGTTCACATGATTAAGTTTAGGATTTCCATTGAATAAGCTGTAATAGGAACATTTAAATTGTAGTAGCGTGAATAGGAGTGGTGTGTTGAACTTTTGTGATGATTGCTTGTGTTTGTGTGCTGCTCTGAGTTGTGGGACGCTTCGGCGAATGTCCACATCCATACATAGTGGAGAGATGTGAGATGCTTCGGCATGTGTTTACATCCTCATATAGGCTGAAATTAATAAAGGAAGATATTTAGCTCATACCCCATGATGCATATAGTTAGGGGGGGTCAATCTAAACTTCTATTTTCTTTCCCACTCAACTCTCTCTCACAGATGGTGAGGGAAAATGCCAGCTGTCAAAGGAGGAACATTCGTGGCAACCATGAACCACAAGAGGATGGGAACATTGAAGTTCCTGGAAATGCCAACCCCGGGGCTGATGCAAATAACCTTCAACGGTTGATGGCTATTCAGAACCGGCTCATGCAAACTATGATACAAACTTTGGTACAGCTGCAAGCCAACAACAACAACAATCCTAACCCCGTTCCTGCACCCCCACTGTGATGCCCTCAATTCTGTGGAAAACCACGGACCGAGAACTGATGCATATGTGTGCCCAGTATGTTCATCACACATACACATATGTTCCACATACTGAATTCAGAATATATATAACCACGAATAACAGAGTGTATTACAATGTCCCATGAGTCTTGGACTCATGATCACAGCGGAAGTCTTCTAACTAGTGCGGAAGTCTTATTTCTATGCAGCGGAAGTCTTCTAACTAGTGCGGAAGTAATTCTAAGCAGCAGTGGCTCCATCTCTACTCCATCCCCACAGGCAAGGTTGAGAATAGATTTACACACCTAATGCTCCACTTGGTCTTCATAGTAATCTTCTCCCGTTGCTGATGATGAAATAATAATGCAAGTTTGAGTACAATGATGTACTCAGCAAGTGCGGAAAAATATGATATGTAGCTCATAACAAGGTAGGTATAAAAAAAGGCTCATTGCAGAAAGTAAAGTTATTTATCAGACACCATGATAAAACAGCAACTCACCTTTAAGTGAATGCAATCCCCACATGTATTAAATACAAATCATACCTCCATTATGTTCATTACCTTCCATGTCACAACCAGAAATCAACCGACCTCATTCTTGCTCACGAATACCTCCTCGTATTCACTACCATCTCATGAATACCATCTCGTATTTGCTACCATTTCATCTCATAAATAACTTGGCCTCCCACCGAGACCAACCTTGTTGCCATGACTCAACAGTCATGCAATCCCATCTTATCACCCGGACTCAACAGTCCCAAAAACCAAACCAAAACCAAAGCATCCAAAATCATAACCAATAACCATATCCAATAACCATCCCAACTAATCATAGAAGTTGGCCAGGCGCTCGTGACAATAAGCTCGGCTATCATGATAGTTTTAGACTCTGCAGAGTTTGCACCTCTTTACGCACATATTTGTGATTTCGTCACCCGTCGGCGACTGCAGAACCTCCATTATACCAGTACACAACCATCGGTGTATGGCCATGAAATCACAAAATAGCCTTTACGTAGGGGCTACTAGATGTATGGACTCACTAAGGTTTCACCGGCAGGCTAGAATATCAAATTTTCCCACCAACGGGCCCCCTCTTGTGCCATGCAGTTCCGAGGGCAGTCCTCACCCGACTCCCATTCCCCGCGCCTTCCACGGTCCATAACAATCTAGCAACTTACCTAATTAGTCAGCTAAGCCGCACCCATACTTGGCCTTGTGGTGGCACTGTTATCCTAGCACATGCTCGCATGAACCGGTCCTTAGATCTATGGCAAGTAAACCACCATCTCATGCTACCTCATTCACAAACCAGTCTTGCCTAGATCTCCCTCCGATCCATGTTCATTAACATCAGTTTCTCATTATTATTACGAGTGCAGTTAGCTAGACACATCTATCTCTCTTCCCAATCCCATGGACTCAGCGAAGCTTAAAACAAAAACCATACCCGACTCATAAACTTACTTGGCGACAAGGGTGGTTTAACCAAACTAGTAAACTCCTATAAAAAGGTTTCCCATCATGTTTGACTCAGCACACACACCATTTCGCAAAAAAAACAGTTTTCCCAAAACATAGGATCAATATGGTCAAGGGGCACTTGCCTTGTTCTTGCGGTTCCGGTTGCTCTTGGGTCTCAAAACCTTGTTGTTGCAGCTCGTTGTAGAAAGCTCCCTGAGCTTGTCCTGCTATACAGGATCACGCACATACAAGATTCATAGCAATCAATATCATGCACAAACTTTAACTAGATGTGATGATGCATATGCATGCTATCCTATGATGCAGTTTAGTTTGTACGTG
The DNA here is from genome assembly GCA_030760725.1 of Neostapfia colusana. NCBI lineage: Eukaryota > Viridiplantae > Streptophyta > Magnoliopsida > Poales > Poaceae > Neostapfia > Neostapfia colusana. The sequence goes on along the minus strand of JASWHV010000008.1, from coordinate 65,077,247 downwards.
TTCTTGCATGGCTTGCATGGTTTTACGATGAATAGAGGTGTTCAGATCAAATGTTGATGTGGCAATGACCTTGTCTTTAGATCAAACCGATCAACAAGTGATCTGTCCATGAGAAAGCTTCTGTTCAAAAGGAATCGAAGAACAGATGCAAAGAAAACACAACGATGTCGTAAGGTGGTATTGGAGATCTACCTGTCACACCCGGTTTTTCCGAAGAACAACCAAGTGAATATCACATGTATGCCATGATCATTTTCTCATACATGTGATAACAAATAGTGAAGCATCATTTATTACAAGCCAGTGTCGAATATAAGTAAGTCTTACATAGTAAATGTCTCGATGGACAATAATAAATTCATCACAAGTAAATAAACTAGCAGCGGAATATTATTGTTGAGGGCTCCATCACAGGCGTTGCCCGGGGGTCTCCATGAACCTAGAAACCTTCTTCGGGTCCAAAGTCTTGATAATTATACACCACCTCATTATCTTTACCTGAGCAGCAATATAAACCAACAAATATGCAAGGTTGAGTACCGATGGTACTCAGCAAGTGTGGGAAGGTTATATCATGCGTGGCTAGAACAAGGAGAGGTTGAACTCATGGTTAAAGCACTACGCAATTAATACCTATCACCTTAGCTTATTAAGCACCTACATTACTACACAAGTGAAATGGTCCCAATCTCCCTTCCCATCATCATAACCAAATAACCATAACATCATTTTCAAATGTTAAGCTCTCCGCTTAACATCCACAACTTCCAACAACCATCACTTCTCTAATCATGAATAAGTCCAAGCCGCTCTTGACCGTGAGCACGGCTGTCATGACAGTTTTGACTCTGCAGAGTTTGCACCACTGTACCCACATGTAGTGATTTCATCCCCCGTTGCCGGGTGGACTAGAAGAACCTCCATTATGCCAGTGGTCACGAATCATATTCACACTTCCCAGGTGTGTAGCCAGGAGATCACTACGAAGCCTTTACAAAGGGATTCCCGACGAGCGTGGGCCCACTGAGGTTTCACCCCTAACAGCATACAAGAGGCTCCAACCCCGCTGCAGTGGCCCCCTCTTGAGCCTTGCGGTTCATATGGTAGTCCAGCTGACACCTATTCCCCGCACCATCCAACACACCCATACTGCGCCGGGGATACACCTAATTAATTGGCCTAGCTGCCCCATCTCAGCATGTGGTTGGCACGGTAAAGCCAGGTTACAAGCTCCATGAACCGGTCATTAGGATCCAGGCAAGTACTAAACACAAACCCGAGTCTCGTGCACCCAGCACACAACCAAAACATCCAACTTGCCTTGATCCCTACCTCTACATAACTCACAATATCTCATTCAAGAGTATGGTAAAATAAACTGATGATCTCATATCCCAAATATCCCATTCTAAGCATGGCTAAGCATATGCATAATAATAAAATACATGATAGAATAAATCCCAACCCAAGCTACAAGGAAACAAGATAATGCAATTCTAGGGAAACTTCCTAGCGTGGGTTTCATATTTAACTTGACAATGCAAATAATTCTATCTACACATCCTAGCATAGGATCAAAGTGGTCAAGGACACTTGCCTCCTTCCTGCTGCTCTTGAAATGGGTAGTCCTGATCTTGGAAAGGAATAACTTGCTCTTGAGCAGGTTCTACATCATACCATCACACATAGCAAAAGAAAAATAACAACCCATAAGACATAGTTCACACTTCCACTTCATACAAACCACACATTCATATTTATGAAAGTCATTCACCATTATGTGTGTTGTGGTTACTCTATGTGTGTTGATTTGTGGCTTGCATGCACTTTTAATCATATGTATATGATTCCTACTTTTGTGTTCACATTTATACTTACATACTATATATATATGAGTTTCCAATTTAAATAAATTCCTTATATTCAACTACTACACCTTTTTACTACCAAGTATGTATGAAAGGTATTTTTCTTCTCCATATGTGCCTTCAGAATTTCTACCAACCCTAATCTGAATTCTTTGGATTTTAGAAACTCCATTTATCATTTACTAGTTTCTATATTTTCAGATTTATTTTCCTATGCATAAATGTGTACTTTATTATGAAATTAGTAATACACATCATCTAAACAGAATAGGTTCTGGTCCTAAATAATTTAATAACATATTTTGACCTTTGCCTCTGATGTAAACTATTTCACAATTATTTTCCCTATTTTCTAAAACTATTCATTACTTAAAAATGTGTCCCTAAATGTGAATAATAAATTAAACAGATCCAGTTCAGCTCAAATATGTTTTTATCTCACTCCAAAGTTTCCTAAATACTGAAAAAGTCTTTAATTAAATTTTGACAATATGTTTGTCCCACTTTTTAATTTTTAGACACTAGCCACATATTCAATTTCCTAAATTAAATACTAAACAGGGCTGAAAAGGTAAACTCACCCCACTACAGGGTCTATAATATTATTTTCAGAATTTCCAGGGGTATAGCTACACTTATCAGAGGGGTTTTTCCTAATTTTTATTAAGTCCAGGGGCTAAAACTAATTTTTAAATGAATTTACATGATTTTCTGAAGTTCCAGGGGCTAGATCAGAAGTTTCCGGGGCTAGCTCTTATTTCACGAGAACCCCAGGGGGTAGCACGTAAGATTTCCAGTCTTTATAACGCGGGGCTGACGTGGACCGTCCGATTTTAAACCGACGGCTGAGATTATAACGTCGAACCGGTACGCGGGGATTTAAACCCTACCGTGCGATTTAAAATAAACGGCGCACAAGCGGCCACGTTGCTCTAATCGAACGCGGGCAGCGCTGCCGGCGGCGCACGGCGGCGGGGAGCGGCGATCTCGCCGGAGACTTTCGGATTTTCGAGAATTCTTCCTAGAACTGTGATTTTATGGTATAGATCGGTGGAGGGGAGGTCGGGGATCTCACCTCGGGGATTTTCTTGAGCTCGGAGGTCCTGGAAGGTGATCGGCGACGAGGTCCGAGGTGAATTCACGGCGAGGCTCGTCGGCGCTGTGTTTACACCGCAAGTCACCGAGTTTTCTGCACCTGCAAGGTTCCCCGGAGGAGGTGGATCAAGACCAGCGAGTTAGATCGGAATTTCCGAGCTTAGATCGGCCAGAATTCGCCAGAGAAGTCTCGACTCTCACCGGAGGAAAATCGGCGGATCGCGTGGGAAAACAGAACGAGGCCGGGGTTTTTATAGATGGGGAGGGCGGCTGGTTGGTTTAGATCGAGTTTGCGTCGCCCCCGAGCGGAATTCGGCTGGGATTCGCAGAAATCCCGATCGGTTTTTATTCAGGTGAGAGAGAGTCCGGCGCGGGCGCGAGGTAGACGATGAACTGGTGGGCCCCACCTGTCAGTGGGAGGAAGCGGCGCGCGCGGCTGTGGGCTGGCGCGGTGCTGGTTGGGCCGGCTGGTGGGTTGCGGCCCACTGGCCGGTTTTTTTCTGTTTTCTCTTTTTCTTTTTTCTACTTCTTTTCTGATTTGAGTTTAATATGAATTCCAGTTTGAATTTGAATTTTTGTAAAACATGCAACACGTCCAAAAATTTTTAAATTCCCTCTTAACATGATTTAGGGTCTTAACAAAATTTTGGGGTGTTACACTACCTTACGTTCTTCTCGGTCTCGGGGTCCTTCTCTGATCAGACAGATCGTTGGGGCTCTCTTCCGGCGATCTTCCTTGCTGAACTCCGGCGATGGCTTACTCGGCGAGTTGGGGCTAGGGCTCTAAGTCTTCGGCTCAGGAGTTGGAAAAGAAGTTCGTGGTTTCGGCCAGGGGTTCTGGGTTCTATTTATAATCGGGAGAAGAAGAGTCCTAATATGATTGTATTTCGAATAAGAGTCCTATTCAGATTATCGTTGATTCTTAAAAACTTATCTTGAGTTGATTTGGTGCGGTAACATTGTGGAATTCAGGTCGGTTTCTCCTCCGTACCAATATTTCTACGCGTCCAAAAACTGCTCCAGAACTTGTTACCTCCACGGTGATGAGCTCCGGAAGCTCCACGTGTCCACCGGGGCCTGGTCTCTCCCTCTCCGCAGAGACGAGCTCCGGTTGTGCCGCGTGTCAAGCGAGGGAGACCTCCCTCTCCTTCGGAGGTGAGCTCCGCGTGCGCCACGTATCCTGGCGGTCGGGACCTCCTCTCTTATTCGGAGGTGTCTCCGCGCACTCCACGTGTCAGTTCCGGACCTTCCCTCTCTTCGGAGGTGGCTCCGGGTGTGCCACGTATCCATTCCGGACCTCCCTCTCTTGGGAGGTGAGCTCCGTGAATGCCATGCGTCAAGTAGCGCTGGACTTTCCTTTTTCCTCAGAGACGAGCTCCGAGGTAAACACGTGTCCAACAGTGATGGACCTCCCGGAGATAAGCTCCGGTGGCGACACGTGTCCAATAGAACCGGACTTCTCGGAGGTGATCTTCGAGATCGACACGTATCCCGCACGACGGGTCCTCTGATTTCCGCGGTGACTAGCTCTGAAGGTGACATGTGTCCTGCGGAACTGCCTTTGCTTCTTCCGCAGAGGCTAGCTCTAGGGGCAACACGTGTCCCACAGGGTCGGAACTCTCCCCCTCTACGGAGATGAGCCCCAAGCCTGCCACTAGCCAGTTTAGCGGCGGACCTCCCCCTACTTCGCAGGGATGAGCTCCGAACACGCCACGTGGCCAGCGGGCCGCGGAAGGTTTCTTCGGCGCTCTCTGTGAACAGGATTCTTGTTTTTTTGGCTATCCTTTAAATTCTTTTTCTGTTCCCACTTCCTCTAAAATGAAACATGAATACATGCAGAAACCAGAAATGAGGGTGTCACAAATCTACCCCCCTTAAATTGAATCTCGCCCTCGAGATTCGTTAGTAGAGAATAGATGAGGGAATTCTGCCTTGATGTCTTCTTCATGCTCCCATGTGGCGTCAGCTTCGGTATGATGGCTCCATTGTACCTTACACCATCGGATCACTTTGTTCCTGGTGACCCTTTCCTTTACGTCCAAAATTCGGACAGGGTGCTCCGCATAAATCAGGTCTTCTTGAAGTTCATGCTCTCCCATTGGTATTTGCTCCTCTGGTACTCTCAAGCACTTCTTGAGCTGGGATACAAGAAACACGTCATGTACGTCGGAGAGATATGTTGGGAGCTCTAGTTGATAGGCTACTTCTCCTCGCTTGTCCAAAATCTTAAATGGTCCGATGTAGCGAGGTGCTAGCTTGCATTTGACGTTGAAACGTCGTTGGCCACGGATAGGCGATACCTTAAGGTATAAGAAGTCTCCTACTTCGAAGGTCAACTTCCTTCGCCTATTGTCCGCATAGCCTTTCTGTCGTGATTGAGCAGCCTTTAAGTTCTCCCGTATCGTTTGGACTTGCTTTTCAGCTTCTTGTAGCACTTTGGGTCCAAATACCTGGTTCTCTCCGGTTTTGTTCCAAAACAGCTGCGTTCTACACCGTCTACCATATAATGCTTCGAAAGGTGACATCTTCAAGCTAGCTTGATAGTTGTTGTTATAAGAGAATTCGGCGTACGGTAAACTCCTATCCCAACTACGCCCACGTTTCAAGGCGCAATCTCTCAATATGTCCTCCAAAATTTAATTTGTCCTTTCGGTTTGCCCATCGGTTTGTGGGTGATAGGCGGAGCTAAAATCCAGTCGTGTACCCATAGCTTTCTGTAGCTTCCTCCAGAATCTAGAGGTAAACTGTGTACCTCGATCTGAGACTATCCTCTTCGGGACTCCATGATGGCACATGATCTGCTCCATGTACAACTCGACTAATTGTGCAACATTGTACTTGGCCCTTATACGGAGAAAAAAGGCTGTTTTTGTCAATCGGTCCAGGATAACCCAGATGGAGTCATAACCTGACTGAGTACGTGGCAAACCGACGATGAAATCCATACTGATGTCCTCCGACTTCCACTCGGGTACCTTCAAGGGTTGCAACAATCCAGCGGCTCTTTGATGTTTGGCCTTTATGATCCGTATAGATCTCACATCGATGACCAAGGATATAATGTCTCAAAATCTTCAATGCATGCACTACTGCTGCTAGCTCCAAGTCATGTGTAGGATAATTAAGCTCGTGCTTCTTTAATTGTCGTGAGGCATAGGCTACCACTTGTCCTTCTCGCATGAGCACACATCTGAGCCCCTGTCTGGATGCGTCACAATATAGGTCAAAGCTCTTGCTTACGTCCGGCAAAACAAAAATGGGCGCTGTGGTTAGCCTTTTCTTGAGTTCCTCAAAACATTCTTGGCATGCTGGTGTCCATCAAAAGGCTTTTCCCTCTGTTAGCAACTCCGTCATAGGCCTTGCTATCTTAGAGAAGTCCTTAATGAAGCGTCGGTAGTATCCAACCATCCCAAGAAAACTCCGAATATCCCTCACGTTTTGCGGTTGGTCCCACTTCAGAACATCTCTCACTTTTCCGGGATCAACCGATACCCCTTCCTCGGAGATAATGTGGCCAGGCGCTCGTGACTGTAAGTTCGGCTATCATGATAGTTTTAAGAACACTGCAGAGTTTGCACCTCTTTACCCACAAGTTTGTGATTTCGTCACCCGTCGGCGACTGCAGAACCTCCATTATACCAGTACACAACCGTCGGTGTATGGTCAAGAGATCACAAAATTGCCTTTACAAAGGGGTTACTAGATGTATGGACTCACTAAGGTTTCACCGGCAGGCTAGAATCTCCAATTCTCCCACCCACGGGCCCCCTCTTGTGCCATGCAGTTCCCAGGGCAGTCCTCACTCGACTCCCATTCCCCGTGCCTTCCACAGTCCATAACACTCTACCAACTTACCTAATTACTCAGCTAAGCCGCACCCATACTTGGCCTTGTGGTGGCACTGTTATCCTGGCATGTGCATGCATGAACCGGTCCTTAGATCTACGCAAGTAACCACCATCTCATGCTACCTCATTCACAAACCCAGGCTTGCCTAGATCTCCCTACGATCCATGTTCATCAACAACATCAGTTTCTTATGGTCATTACGAGTGCAGTTAGCTGGACACATCTAACTCGCTTCCCAATCCCATGGACTCAGCGAAGCATAAAAGTAAAAATCGTACCCGACTCATAAACTTTCCAGGCTACAAGGATGGTTTAACCAAAACTAGTAAACTTCTATAAAAGGGTTTCCCATCATGTTTGACTCAGCACGCACACCTTCTTGCAAGACAAAACGATTTTTCCAAAACATAGGATCAATATGGTCAAGGAGCACTTGCCTTGTTCTTGCGGTTCTGGTGGCTCTTGGATCTTGAAACCTTGTTGTTGCAGCTCGTTGTAGACAGCTCCCCGAGCTTGTCCTTCTATACAGGATCACGCACATACAAGATTCATAACAATCAATACTATGCACAACTATAAACTAGATGAGATGATGCATATGCATGCTATCCTATAATGCAGTTTTATTAGATCGGTTATGGCTTTATGATGAACAAGTGTGTCAGTACCCGCGATATGGAGTGCCCCCACGCACAGTGGAAAAAGCCTGAGGATCTCGCCCTTCTCCACAGGGAGAGCTCCGAAGGCGCCACGCGTCCAGCGGGGCCGGACCTCCCTCTCCTCAGAGGAGAGCTCTGGGCTCGCCACATGGCCTACGGAAGCCGAACCTCCCCCCTCCGCGGGGGAGAGGTCCGAAGGCGCCATGTGTTTAGCGGGGCCGGACCTCCCTCTCCTCAGAGGAGAGCTCCGGGCCCGCCACGTGGCCGACAAAAGCCGGACCTCCCCCTCCGTGGGGAGAGGTCCGAAGGCTCCACGTGTCCTGTGGGGCCGGACCTCCCTCTCCTCTGAGGAGGGCTCCAGGACCGCCACGTGTCCAGCAGAACAGCGCTGCCTGCCCCCGAGCGGTAGGCAGCGGGCGTAAAGACACCCCATACCTTGCCCGTACAAGGTATTCAAGGCCCGCGCCTTCCCAAGATGCGGAGATGCAAAGCACGCCTCTGTCAGGTGCCGTTGCGCCCAGTCGCATCACAAACTGGCGCGCGGTGTCAGAACCTGCCAACCAATAAACACAGCGACAAGACATCCCCTGCCGCACCCGCCGTCATCAACCACTATGACTAGCATGCGGCATGGGCAGGGCGGCAAGACGAAGACTCAGAAGCCTTCGCCAGAGACAACTACCGACATAACTACAGATACGATAGTCGGCAGGCAATCTCTCCGGGACCAAATGTCGGGTCCCGAGCCCCCCTTGTAAGCCACACGAGCCTTGGACTATAAAAGGCTCGGGTAGGCGACATTAGCAAGGGTTCGCACTCCAGCAACTCATACCCTAGGCATAACTAATTCTCAAGCTCAGGACTCCGGTTCTGAGCAACAAGCAATACAGCGAGCACCTCAGCTCACCGTGGACATAGGGTTTTACGCTCCAGCGGCCCGAACCACGTAAAACTCGCCGTGTCAAGCTCCTCTCTAACTCGTCCCTATGCTTAAGCTCTCCACAAGCGACTAGCCCCTCCGAAAAAGAACCTCCGCGGGCTGCCCAGAGCAGGTCCGGGGGAAGTGTTGACCACACACATCGACATTTGGCGCGCCAGGTAGGGGGCTTTTCCCTTGCGCGACGAGCTTCTGCCGACGAAGATGACCAAGCTTCCTTCAGCGGCAAGCTCTTTTCCCCCGCGTTACCGGCGAACCGTGACCAGCGGGGAATACGTGTCGACGCACTCAGGACGGAGTGTGTCGGCGCGAGCTGGAAGCCAGCAGCAGACTCCGGCAACGCCGACTCCGGCAATGCAGGCTCCAGCCAGCGTGAGATCGTCTGCAGCGATAAGTGTACCCCACAGGGGTGCGCTAGCTGCAGCAAGAGCGCTACTGTGCAATCCACCTGCTGGGGACGCACCCCATTCAGCGACCCAGCAGTGGATATGCGAGGTAGACCACCTCGTCGTCGCCGCCGCAAACCCTCGACTTCGGCGGGGACGACACTCCGGCCAACCGGCTGTGTCGCTGACGCGCACGCCAACGGTTGATGGGCAGACGTCGGATTCCAGCTCCACCAGGCTTCAGTCGATGGACCTGAGGGCAGAGCTGGAACGGTGCCACTTGGGCCAGGATGCCCGGGTGTACCTCGGGAGACAACAAGAAAGGCGTCGCAACCAAGAGGCCGGCGACAGCATGATGTCAGTCTCGACCCAGCCTGAGGCGCAGACCTTCGCCACACGATCTCTGCCCCAGACATACGCCGTGCAGCATATGCCACAGCCATATGCCCTGCAAACGGCGTCCCCGGTCTATGGCGCAGCCTTGCCCATAACGGGGTACACTGCGCCAGCAGCGAACCAAGCGTTCGCGGCACGCCTGCAGCAACAGGGGCAGGGTGTGCGGCCCTGGCGCCCCACCTTCGCTTCGCGAGGTTGCCGCGCAAGTTTCGGCCGCACCTGCCCGAGAAGTACGATGGCAGCGTCAACCCGGCGGAGTTTCTCCAGTTCTACTCCACCGCCGTACTTGCCGCAGGAGGGGATGAGGCCGTCATGGCCAACTACTTCCCCGTCGCCTTGACCAGCCCAGCCCGGTCCTGGCTCATGAACCTCCCCCAGGGTTCCATAACCTCCTGTTGAGAGCTCTGCCGGCAGTTCATCGACAACTAGGGCAGTTCCTACATCCGGCCTGGCACGGAGCTCGACCTCCACGCCATCAAGAAACAACCTGGGGAATCACTACGTTCCTTCATCCAGCGGTTCTCCCAGGTACGCAACACCATCCCACACATTCAAAGTGCTTCTGTGGTGGTAGCGTTCCGGCAGGGTGTGCGGGACGAGAAGATGCTTGAGAAACTCGCGACCAGAGAGGTCCACGATGTCTCCGAGCTCTTCAGCCTGGCGGACAACTGCGCCAGAGCAGCCGAAGGGCGGAATTGGCACTCACTGTCAGTCTTCGAGTCAGGAGGACAGCCCGGATCTGGTGCTGCTTCTTATGGAGACCACAAGAAGGCCAAGAACCGGGGGAGTGGCAAGATGAAGTCATCGGCTGCGGCTCCCGTTGCCGCAGCAGCGGCACCCAGCGGAGCTCGGGGGCCACGCCCCGACAAAAGGCAGCGGCAGTCGCCAGCCCCAGATGGTGACCAAGGCGAGCTATGCCCCGTGCATGGCACCAGCAATCATACTGCTGCCGAGTGCTGGGGTATCCAGAGGCTAGCAGAGCGCTTCCGCAATGGGAGGCAGCAGAGAACTGATGCCCCGCCCTTTCCTCAGCGGGAGGGCAAGCAGAAGGTCGACGCCTCAGTCAGCGTCGGTCACCAGGTGGGGTTCCAGGAGCCTCAGTGCGTCGTAAAGACGGTGCACAACGGTGAGGACCCCAGCTCCGGTGATGACGAGCCGGGGCGATAGCCGATTGTGGCTACCCCGAAGAGTCAGTGGAGGCTGCACTGCTGCGGCGTCAACCTTGGAGAAGCTCCAAGTAGTTGCAGCAGCCCAAGCACCAGCCCCTACGGTGCAAAACCGGGCCAGCTCCACCCGAGAGCATGCCTCTGTGCCTCGGCCATACCTCCTGGGGGCCACCTAGGATCTGTCAACCTCTTGAAGGCCTTAGCCAGAAGGGGAAAGGCGCCTTGGGACTCCCAAAAAGAGTTCGGGTTCTCCTACCCCTTGAAGGCCTTAGCCAGAAGGGGAGAGCTCCCCGGGGTGCCCAGGAGAAGCCGCGCGGGACCTGATCCAGCGTGAAGATGACAACCTCGTCGACGAGGCTCGGCTGCAGGTGACACCCTACAATGCACGGTCTCGGTTGACGCTCTAGCACTACCGCCAAATGACCAAACGCGTCAGGGACCTGCAGGAAGGCAACCTGGGGCCGCGGCACACACTTTCCCGTGAAGGACCTATAAACTCTCCCCCAGCCGGGAAGGTCCCTTCCGAGTCACAAAAGTTGCCGTCCCAGGTACACATGCCTTTCAACCGAGAATGGGATCCGTTCCCAAAACCCTTGGCATGGAACAACACTGTAAGTCCTACCTCCTGAGCGTTAGTAGAACAGGGCCGTACCCTTCTGTAATAAATCCCATAGAGTCTAGGAACAACGCTTGGGGCAGCTAAGTCTCAGGGGACGGTCCAGGACTACGTTCAGCTTGGCCTAGTTCCGACCCTAAGCGCGTAGAGTCTTGCTTCCCTTCTTAATGAGGCGGGTCGTTGCCTCCATGTACAGCCTGACTTCCCCCTATGGGCATTTACACAGGAACCTGTTCTACTTCACTCTCTCTCATGTGCTCATTTAAATTACGCATTAATTTTTATGATCACACTCTCTATGTATGCTCATCGTACATCTAGCTCCCTTTCTCCCGCGCTCATCCATAGTCAGCATTTGCTATCCTCCCGAAGGCGGTTGCGCTTGAGGTACCTGCCGATGGCCAGGTGGGTCTCTCGGGCCTCCCCCAGTCAGGTGTTGCGGTGCCAGTTGGTCACCTCCAGGAAAGGCCTGCGCCGTGCATGGGGGGTCCAGGGTGCGTATCCCGCTTAGCCGGCTCTGTGCCCAAAGTGTGCGCATCCTGCCCTCCGGAGGTCCAGGGGAGTACAACCGCTTTGCCTGGTTCCGTACCCAGAGCCTATGCACTCTGCTTCCCCGGCGCACGGTCCGGTACTAGGGATCGGACGGCCGTACCCGGACCTTGGAGGGAGCCGGAGCCCCGGTGCCTCGCGCACAGAATTGCCCAAGCCCCGTATACCGAACAAGGATCGTAAGCCGAATAAGACTATGAGACGGGCGGGGGGACCCCCCGAGGAGAATTATGTTTCCTCTACCTATGTGCAGGACCTCCAGGTTACAGCAACGGGGGCTGCTTGAAGCAGGGGGCAAGGAGCTATCAACTATTCCAGCACAGGACCGGAAGGTCCGGGTCCCGCCCCTTCAACAGGGGGCGAGGCCCGAAGGCCCCACGTGTTCAGCGGGCCTGGGGCTCCCGCCTCCCCAGGGCGGCTCCGGATCTGCCACGTGGCCGGCAGAAGCCGGACCTCCCCCTCTGGGGGGGGCTCCGAAGGCCCCACATGTATGGCGGGGCCAGAGCTCCCGCCTCCTCAAGAGGGGCTCCGAACCCGCCGCATGGCCGGTAGAAGCCGGACCTCCCTCTCCGGGGGAGGAGCTCAGAAGGCTCCACATGTCCCGCGGGGCCGGACCTCCTACTCCTTAGAAGGGAGGTCCGGGCCTGCCACATGGCCGGCAGATCCGGACCTCCCCATCCTCATGGGCCGAGCTCCGGAGACCTCCGGGGCCCTACGTACAGTTAGGACCCGAGGAAGGTGTTTGTGCAGAGCTTTGAGATTGGTGAAGGCCTCTGAGTACCTTGCAGAGCTGAGGGCTCGGCCAGGCAAAACCAAGATGAAGACAGAAAGCATCACAGGCACAAACATTTAAGAGAGTATTTATTCATGGCCCCATGAGCTGGTCTACAAACTCGATAAAAAGAAAGAAGCGAGTCCTAGGGGCCTCCTGGCTCGCGCCAGAATCTAGAGGCTACAAGGGCGGCCACATCTCTGACTTCGGCCCTGGCCATCTCCTCCCGCTCCGCGGTAGGACCGTCTTTCGCTGGCTCCAGTGAGAAGGAAGGGTCCCGGCTCTTGAAGCAGGCCAACACATGCGTGGCAACCTCCAAGGCCAGGGCCCATCCCTCTGCCTCAAGCTCGCTGGCAACCACCGAGTCCAGCCTGCTCAGCTTGGCGCCAAGTGACTCCAGTGCGGGGATCACTTCAGCCACCTTCAGCGCAGGAGCCACCGCCTTCACCAGGCTGAAGCCAAGAGGGACCAAGGCGGACCCTGCCTGGTCGATGAAGCTCGAAACTGCGCGGGCCTTGGAGGACCACAAAGCCAAGAGCTCCTCTACCTCGCGGCGGGCTGCTCGCAGGGCATCGCGGCTTCCCTCGGAGGATTCCTTCTCCTTGGCCGCCAGGGAGCTTTCCCGAAGGCGGAGAGACCGGGCAAGCCGCTCCAACTCAGAAACCCGTAAGTCGGCAGCCAGTTCCCGATCCAGGATCGCCTGGCGTTCGCGGGAGACCTGTTCCTCCCTCATGGCCAGGTCTGCCTCCCGGGCCTCTAGCTCCCTGGCTCGAGTTCGTTGGTCGGCTTCGCCCGCCGCCAGCTGCGCGGTGACCCTCTCCGCCTCGGCTGCCATAGAGCGCTCCTGGTGCTCGATGGCGAGCTTGCGGCATTCCAGCCTATGGCGTATCTCCTCCACGGCAGAGAGGCTCTCCTCGGCCCGGGCATGTGCCTCAAGGGCCTCCCTGTGAAGCTGCCGCATTTCGGCGTCCAGACGGTCGACAGACCGCTTCAACCGCTCGAGGAGCGCTTCCCTGAAGTCAAGCGACTCCCACCTGGAATCAAGCTCTCCCTTGACCTTCGTGGTCCGCTCCCGCAAAAGGTTCCCCCAGATGAGGAGGCGATCCCTTTCAACCGTATGCTCCTCCCGCTCATGACCAAGCGCGGCCAAGACCTGCCAGACGCTCGCTTGGGCGAGCGTGAAGGCATCAGCCAGGGGCAGTGGGGCAGCAGAGGCCGGAGCAGCACCCCCGACCCCCTCCATCACATCATCCTCAAGAGAGGGCGATGCGCCAGCGATCGGGATGAGACGCCGGTCAGGAGAAGCTGGCGCCGGGACTCCGACAGCCGGACCTGCCGAACTCTCACTAACTTCTGGCCCCTCAGTCCGTGGAGAGGGACGAGTGGGGGGAGTCAGCGCTGAGATAGAAGCCGGGTCGCCTGGTACAGGGTTGACCTGTGCTTGCTTCGGGGCCGCGGCAGCCACCTCGGCAGGAGGAGATGACGCTGCCATGGAATCCGGGCACGCTGGGACAGGAGAAACTCGCGCTGGATTGGGGGCCGCGGCAGCTGTCCCTGTTTCCGAGCGCAACGGTGCCGATTCCCCACCAGCCGGGGACGGCCGAGAAGCGCGAACACTCCAGCGGGCCTTGAACCTCGACTTCCGAGCCGGAGGTAGGACCCCCAGAGCCCGCCGTCGTCGCTGACGGCCGCTCCACAGTCGCCTGGACCGACGGAGCAGGGGACGCTCCAGAAGCTTCCCTCGACGCATCAGCAGGTTCCCCAGAGACTCCACCACAGTCTGGGAACCTTCGGCCTGTTGCCGCTTAAGAGGGGTCCCGTCGGAATAATCAGCCTGGGACCTCTTCGAGTTGCCTCCGGAAGGAGTGCCATCTCCAGAAGCAGGAGGTGCAGGCACCCTAGATCCCCGGCTTGTGAAAGATGCCGCCACTGGAGGAGATCGAGCGCGTTTCTTCTCTGGGGGCGGGTTGGAAGCCATGGCGAGGGAAGGCTCAAAGACAAGAAGACAAAGACACAAGAGTCCAACGAAAAGCGCTGGGAAGTGCGAAGGGAAGCCACAATGCGGGTAAGATCACCTTTTCCAGATGCAATTCCAAACGACCCGAAACTCTTCGAATATGCCGCATCGGCAACCACATTGGCTCCAAGACCGAGCGCCGATGACAGGTGGGTCCAAGCTGCCCAGCTGAAGCGGTGGGTCAAGGAGACGAGCCGGCAAGGCACTCCATCGGTTCCCAAAGAAAGCGCCGCAACGTGCAGAAGTGGCAGTCTTGGGAACCGCTGCAGTAAAAGCAACCATCAAGTGGGCACATGCTCCCATGATCTCACGACTGTTCATACTCCGGCAGCGGTCAATGCGGGACTTAGAGAAAGTGCGAGGAACAGAAGAGACGGAGGTCCCACCTCAGGCTCGCTATCTCCCCCGAGATGGGCCCGGGGGCCACTGTCGGTACCCGCGATATGGGGTACCCCCGCGCACAGGGGAAATGCCTGAGGATCTCGCCCTTCTCCGCAGCGAGAGCTCCGTCTCCTCAGAGGAGAGCTCCGGGCTCGCCACATGGCCTACAGAAGCCGAACCTCCCCCCTCCGCAGGGGAGAGGTCCGAAGGCGCCACGTGTCCAGCGGGGCCGGACCTCCCTCTCCTCAGAGGAGAGCTCTGGGCCTGCCACATGGCCAACAGAAGCCGGACCTCCCCCTCCGCGGGGAGAGGTCCTAAGGCTCCACGTGTCCGGCAGCGCCAGACTTCCCTCTCCTCTGAGGAGGGCTCCGGGCCCGCCACGTGTCCAGCAGAACATCGCTGCCTGCCCCCGAGCGGTAGGCAGCGGGCGTAAAGACGCCCCATACCTTGCCCGTACAAGGTATTCAAGGCCTGCGCCTTCCCAAGACGCGGAGACGCGGAGCACGCCTCTGTCAGGTGTCGTTGCACCCAGTCGCATAACGGACTGGCGCGCGGTGTCAGAACCTGCTAGCCAATAAAGACAGCGACAAGACATCCCCTGCCGCACCCGCCGTCATCAACCACTACGACTAGCATGCGGCATGGGCAGGGCGGCAAGACGAAGACTCAGAAGCCTTCGCCAGAGACAACTACCGACATAACTGCAGATACGATAGTCGGCAAGCAATCTCCCCAAGACCACCTATCGGGTCCCGGGACTCTCTTGTAAGCCACACGATCCTTGGACTATAAAAGGCTTTGGTAGGCGACATTAGCAAGGGTTTGCACTCCAGCAACTCATACCCTAGGCATAACTCATCCTCAAGCTCAGGAGTCCGGTTCTGAGCAACAACCAATACAGCGAGCACCTCAGCTCACCGTGGACGTAGGGTTTGACGCTCCGGTGGCCCGAACCACGTAAAACTCGCCGTGTCAAGCTCCTCTCTTACTCGTCCCTACGCTTAAGCTCTACGCAAGCGACTAGCCCCTCCAAAAAAGAACCTCCGCGGGCTGCCCGGAGCAGGTCCGGTGGAAGTGTCGACCACACACTTCGACAAGGTGTGTTCAGATGTGGACGTGGCGATGACCTTGTCTTTAGATCAACCCGATCAACAAGTGATCTGTCCACGAGAAAGCTTCTGTTCAAAAGGAATCGAAGAACAGATGCAAAGAAAACACGATGATGTAGTAAGGTGGTATTGGAGACCTACCTTACGTCCTTCTTGGTCTCGGGTCCTTCTCAGATCGTTGGGCTCTCTTCCGGCGATCTTCCTTGCTGAACTCCGGCGATGGCTTTCTCGGCGAGTTGAGGCTAGGGCTCTAAGTCGTCAGCTTAGGAGTTGGAAAAGAAGTTCATAGTTTTTGCCAGAGGTTCTGGGTTCTATTTATAATCGGGAAGAGAAGAGTCCTAATCTGATTGGACTTCGATTTAAGAGTTCTATTCAGATTGTCATCGAATCTTAATCTTAAATTTAGTTGATTTGGTGCGGTATCATTGTGGAATTAAGGTCGGTTTCTTCTCCGTACCGATATTTCTACGCGTACAGAATCCAAAACCGCTTCAGAACTCGTTACCTTATCGGTGATGAGCTCCGGAAGCTCCATGTGTCCACCGGGGCCTGGTCTCTTCCTTTTACGCAGAGACGAGCTCCGGTTGTGCCGCGTGTCAAGCGAGCAAGACCTCCCTCTCCTTCGGAGGTGAGCTCCGCGTGTGCCACATATCCTGGCGGTCGGGACCTCCTCTCTATCCGGAGGTGGCTCCGCGCACGCCACGTGTCAGTGCCGGACTTTTCCTTTCTCCGGAGGTGGCTCCAGCGTCAGACTTCCTTTCCTCTCAGAGACGAGCTCCGAGATTAACACGTGTCCAACAGTGATGGGCCTCCCAGAGATAAGCTCCGGTGGCGACACGTGTCTGATAGATCTGGACCTCTCGGCGGTGAGCTCTGAGATCGACACGTATCCCGCAACTGGTCCTCTGATTTCCGCGGTGACTAGCTCCGAAGGTGACATGTGTCCTACGGAACTGCCTTTGCTTCTTCCGCAGAGGCTAGCTCTGGAGGCAACACGTGTCCCACAGGGTCGGACCTCTCCCCCTTTTCGGAGATGAGCCCCGAGCCTGCCACGTAGCCAGTTTAGCGGTGGACCTCCCCCTACTTCGCAGGGAAGAGCTCCGAACACGCCACGTGGCCAGCGGGCCGCGGAAGTTGTCTTTGGTGATCTCTGTGAACTGGATTCTTGTTCTTTTTGGGTATCCTTTAAATTCTTTTTCTGTTCCCACTTCCTATAAAATGAAACATGAATACATGCGGAAACCAGAAATGAGGGTGTCACACCCACCACCACCACCGCCACCACCGCCGGCTCACTACAGATTGGCAGACTTCATGAGGACTCGACCGCCTACTTTTGCACAAGATAATGATCCCATGGAGGCTGATGATTGGTTGAAATCCATGGAAAAGAAGCTTGCTATTGTTCAGTGCAATGATCGGTAGAAAGTTCTCTTCGCATCGCAACAAGTTATGGGAGCAGCCGCTGACTGGTGGGACGCTCTTTGCAATGCTCATGTCAACCAGGAGACTATCACTTGGGCTGAATTCAAGGAAGCTTCCGCTCTCATTACGTCCCTGCTGGAGTCATGATGCTTAAAAGGCAAGAGTTCGAAGGTCTCTGCCAAGGAAGGAAGAGCGTGAATGAGTACCTCAACAAGTTCACGCAGCTGTCAAGGTATGCTCCCGAAGACGTCAACTCGGATCAAAGGAAACAATACTTGTTCATGAGAGGATTGAACAATGAGATCCAAGTTCAGCTGCTCAACAATGATTATGCAAACTTCCAGAAGCTCGTTGACAAGGCTATAGTGGTTTAGAGCAAGATCCATGAGATCGAGCAAGAGGGCAAGAGGAAGATGCCATACCAGCCACAAGGGAGCAATGTACGTCCCCGTTTCATGCCCCCAGCTGCACCACAGTATGGCTCGTCCGCTTCTACTTTCTGCCCTGCAAACCCACCTTGCCCTAATCAACCGCCGCATCAACGTCCTGTTATGCAAGCACCTCGTATGCCTTTGCCTCCTGTGCCCCATCCCAACATGGGCGCCTATGCTCAAAACCACCCTCGCTCCAATGTTCCTGCTGTTTTGGGCAACATACCATGCTTTTCATACAAAGAGGTGGGACAGTTTGCAAGTCAATGCCCGAAGAAAGGTCTTGGACTGCCGACCAACACACCAAAATAGAACCCACGGCGGAATGGAGGAGCTATGCAAGGTAACCGTGGGCAACAGAACAACGCTCGTGGCAACGTGAATCATGTCTCTGCTGAGGAAGCGCAACAAGCTGCGGACGTCGTGATTGGTATGTTCCTTGCCAACTCCTATCCAGCCACTGTTTTATTTGATTCTGGAGCATCGCATTCATTCATATCATCCAAGTATGTTGCCAAGTATAATCTGCCCATATCACACATGAAACACACTATGTTGGTTAATTCTCCCAGTGGAGAGATGAGGACTAATATAGTATGTCCGAAAGTAAACCTTAAAATAAGGGGGGTAGACTTTCTTGCCAAGATTATTGTCTTAGACTCCCAAGGGATTGATATAGTACTTGGAATGGATTGGTTAAGCAAGCACAACGGAGTAATTCAATGTGCTGAGAGGAGCGTGCAGTTGACAAATGAGCACGGTACTCGTATTGAGTTCATGTCAGCCCAACCGGCAACCGAGAAGGCAGCGTTGAACCACGTCAAAGAAGCAATATTGGAAAGCATTCCAGTGGTTCAAGAATTTTCAGATGTGTTCTCGGAAGAACTTCCAGGTATGCCACCTGACCGGGACATTGAATTTGCCATTGATTTAGTACCTAGAACTACACCTATAGAGAAAAGGCCATATAGGATGCCCACTAATGAACTAGTGGAACTTAAGAAGCAAATTCAGAAGCAGCTAGAAAAGGGTTTTATACGCCCAAGCTCGTCACCGTGGGGAGCCCCGGTGCTCTTCATAGACAAGAAGGACGGGACCCAAAGGATGTCTGTGGACTATAGGTCTCTCAATGAGGTGACAATCAAGAATAAATACCCGCTGCCCCGTATAGAGGACCTGTTCGATCAAATGAAAGGTGCCCGAATTTTCTCCAAGATTGATCTTCGGTCGGGATACTTTCAGCTGAAGATTAAGCCCTCCGACATACCCAGGACTGCATTTCGAACACGGTATGGTTCGTATGAATATACCGTTATGTATTTTGGGTTAACGAATGCACCCTCATATTTTATGTACCTCATGAATAAGGTCTTCATGGAGTATTTGGACAAGTTCAGCATGGTTTTCATCAACGATATCATGGTATTCAAAAAGCGAGGAAGAACATGAAGAACATTTGAGATTAACACTGCAGAAACTGCAAGAGCATCAATTGTATGCCAAGTTGAGCAAGTGTCAATTTTGGCTAAAGGAGATATTGTTCCTAGGCCACATCATCACCGAGGAAGGGGTATCGGTTGATCCCGGAAAAGTGGGAGACATTCTAAAGTGGAACCAACCGCAGAATGTGAGAGATATTCGGAGTTTCCTTGGGATGGCTGGATACTACCGCCGGTTCATCAAGAAATCTTTGAGGATCTCAAGAAAAGACTAACCACAGCGCCAGTTTTGGTATTGCCGGACGTGAGCAAGAGTTTCGATATATATTGTGACGCATCCAGACAAGGGCTTGGATGTGTGCTCATGCAAGAAGGACAAGTGGTAGCTTATGCGTCGAGACAACTAAAGAAACACGAGCTGAATTACCCCACACATGACTTGGAACTTGCAGCCGTGGTACATGCCTTGAAGATTTGGAGGCATTATATCCTTGGCCACCGATGTGAGATCTATACGGATCACAAAAGCCTCAAGTATATATTCACGCATACGGATCTGAACTTGAGACAACGTCAATGGTTGGAACTCATCAAGGATTATGACGTTGGAATCAATTATCACCCCGGAAAGGCCAATATAGTAGCTGATGCGTTGAGCCAAAAAGGAGCATGTCACCAACTCACGGTTTGGGAGCTACCGCCCGAGATGCGCAAGGAGTTTGAACAGTTACATCTCGGGTTCTTGAACGGGATGGAAGTGATAGAACTCAACTCTTCGCTGGAACCAGAGATACAAGATGGCCAAGCAACGGATGAGGAAATCAAGGAAAGAATCTGACAAGGCATAGAAAAGGATTTCAAGGAAGACGAGAAGGGCACGCTTTGGTTAGGGAAAAGGATTTGTGTGCCTAACGTGAAGCACATCTGCGACATGATATTAAAAGAGGCACATGTCTCACCGTATTCCATACATCCCGTCTGTACAAAGATGTACAAGAACCTGAAAACTTGCTATTGGTGGGATGGTACGAAAAGGGACATAGCTGAATGTGTTGCCTTATGCGACACGTGCCAACGGGTGAAGGCCGAACATCAAAAACCCGCTGGACTGTTGCAGCCATTGAAAGTACCCGAGTGGAAGTGGGAAGACATCAGCATGGATTTCATTGTAGGATTGCCACGTACTCGGTCTGGTTACGACTCCATTTGGGTCATTGTGTACCGATTGACGAAAACAGCCCATTTCCTTCCTGTTAGAACCACGTACCACGTCGCGGAACTAGCCGAGCTGTATATGGAGCAAATCGTGTGTCGCCATGGAGTTCTGAAGAGGATAGTTTCAGATCGGGGTTCTCAATTTACCTCTAGGTTCTAGAAGAAGCTGCATGAAGTCATGGGTACATGACTGAATTTCAGCTCCGCTTATCACCCGCAAACTGACGGGCAAACCGAGAGGACAAATCAAATCTTGGAAGACATGTTGAGAGCATGCACCTTGAAACATGGGCGTCGCTGGGATAGGAGCTTTCCGTATGCTGAATTCTCATACAACAACAGCTATCAAGCCAGCTTGAAGATGTCACCTTTCGATGCATTGTATGGTAGAAGGTGTAGAACACCGCTGTTCTGGATTGAGACCGGAGAGAGTCAAGTGTTTGGAACCAAAGTGCTGCAAGACGCCGAAAAGAAAGTCCAAACGATACAAGAAAATTTGAAGGCTGCTCAGCCACGACAAAAAGGTTATGCGGACAATAGGCGAAGAAGATTGACGTTCGAAGTAGGAGACTTCGTGTACCTTAAGGTATCGCCTATCTGAGGACAACGACAGTTCAACGTCAAGGGCAAATTAGCACCTCGCTACATCAGGCCATTTAAGATTTTGGGCAAGCGAGAAGAAGTAGCCTATCAACTAGAGCTGCCATCGCACCTGTCCGACGTACACGACGTGTTTCACGTGTCCCAACTACAGAAGTGCTTAAGAGTACCGGAAGAACAAGTACCGATGGATGAGCTCGAGCTTCAAGAGGATCTGACCTATGTGGAGCACCCCGTCCAAATTTTGGACATGAAGGAAAGGGTCATGAGGAACAAAGTGATCCGTTGGTGCAAGGTACAGTGGAGCCATCACATGGAAGCCAAAACTACATGGGAGCGTCAGGAAGACCTCAAGGCAGAATTCCCTCATCTATTCTCTACTCTATCAAATCTCGAGGGCGAGATTCAGTTTAAGGGGGGTAGGTTTGTAACACCCTCAAATTCATTTCCATGCATGCGTACATTTTTTCATATAGAGGAACATTATAAAAGAATAGAAATGGAGAAAGAATCATAAAAATGGTGGGGAATGGGAAAAAGATAGCTGAAATGAGCCAATTCCAAACTGTCGAAGTGCGCTGACGGCACTTCCCGGCCACGCAGGACACGTGGCACCTTCAGAGCTCACCCCTGTGGAAGGGATGAGGTCCGATCCCGCGGGGCACGTGGCGCCTTCGGAGCTCACCCTTGTGGAAGGGATGAGGTCCGGCCCCGCGGACACGTGGCGCCTTCGGAGCTCACCCCTGCGGAAGGGATGAGGTCGGGCCCCGCTGGACACGTGTCGCCCTCGGAGCTTGCATCTGAGGAGAAGGGAGGTCCGGCTCCGCTGGACATGTGGCGCCCTCGGAGCTCGCCTCTGAGGAGAATGGAGGCCCAGCCCCACTAGACAAGTGTTGCCCCCGGAGCTCGCCCCTGCAGAGGGATCGAGGCCCGGCCCCGCTGGACACGTGGCAGACCCGGGGCTCGCCTCTGAGGAGAAGGGATGCCCGGCCCCACTGGACACATGGCGCCCCCGGAGCTCGCCCCTGCAGAGGGAGCGAGGCCTGGCCCCGCTGGACACGTGGCAGGCCTGGAGCTCGCCTATGAGGAGAGGGGAGGCCCGGCCCCCGCTGGACACCTGGCGCCTCCGGAGCTCACCCCTGCGGAGGAGGCGAGGTCCTTAGGCGGTTTTTCCTCCTGTGCATGGGAGTACCCGGTACTGAGGGTACCAACGCAATCTTCCCCAAATTTTCCCCACATTTTGGGATAAAAATCCCCAAGGCTGCTGCACCTAACAGAAAAGATGAGTTTGTTGAGATCCAAAATTGAGTTGGACTCTTATTTGAGCTCCAATTGGAGTAGGACTCCTCTTTTTCCCCTTATTAATAGAACCCAACCCCCCCCCCCCCCCGTCCGTAACCCCTTTACCTTTTCCCCCTCCCCATGTCGGCTACTTGGAGGCCCTAGCTCCCAACTCACCGAGTTGGACCACCCCCTCCCTCGCCAGAGTTCAGTCGCCGGTGAGCCCGTCGATGAGCCCCGTCACGCTTCGCCGTCGCCGGAAAAGAGCTGACAATGGAGCCATCACACCAAAGCTGAAGCCACATGGGAGCGTGAAGAAGACATTAAGGTGGAATTTCCTCACCTATTCTCTACCACCGAATCTCGAGGGCGAGATTCAATTTAAGGGGGGTAGATTTGTGACACCCTCATTTCTGGTGTCAGCATATATTCATGTTTTATGAATAGAAAACATTTTAAGAAAAGTAGGAACGGAGAAAAATATCAAAACGATGGCCAATAAGAACCGAATCCAGTTCACAGAGAGCGCCGAAGACAACTTCCATGGCTCGCTGACCATGTGGTGTATTCGGAGCTCATCCCTGCGAAGTGGGGAGGAGTCCGCCGCTAAACTGGCTACGTGGCAGGCCCGGGGCTCATCTCCGCAAAGGGGGAGAGGTCCGATCCTGTGGGGCACGTGTTGCCCCCGGAGCTAGCCTCTGCGGAAGAAGCAAAGGCATTTTTCGCAGGACACATGTCACCTTCGGAGCTAGTCACCACGGAAATCAGAGGACCAGTCGCGCGGGATACGTGTCGATCTCGGAGCTCACCGCCGAGAGGTCCGGTTCTATCGGACACGTGTCGCCACCGGAGCTTATCTCCGGGAGGTCCGTCACTGTTGGACACGTGTTAACCTCAGAGCTCGTCTCTGAGAAGAAAGGAAGTCTGGCGCTGGAGCCACCTCCGGAGAGAGGGAAGGTCCGGCACTGACACGTGGCATGCGCGGAGCCACCTCTGAGTAGAGAGGAGGTCCCGACCGCTAGGATACATGGCGCACGCGGAGCTCACCTCCAAAGAAGAGGGTAGTCTTGCTTGCTTGACACGCGGCACCACTGGAGCTCGTCTCTGCGGAAAAGGAGAGACCAGGCCCGATGGACACGTGGAGCTTCCAGAGCTCATCACCGCGAAGGTAACGAGTTCCGAAGCGGTTTTGGAATCTGTATGCATAAGAATACCGATACGGAAAGGAAACCGACCTGAATTCCACAATGTTACCGCACCAAATCAACTAAAGATAAGATGTTAGGATCCAACGACGATCTGAATAGGACTCTTATTCGGGATACAATCAGATTAGGACTCTTCTCTTCCCAATTATAAATAGAACCCAGAACCTTTGGCCGAAACCACGAATTTCTTTTCCAACTCCTAAGCCGACGACTTAGAACCCTAGCCTCAACTCGCCGAGAAAGCCATCGCTGGAGTTCAGCAAGGAAGATCGCCGGAAGAGAGCCCACGATCTGAGAAGGACCCGAAGACCAAGAAGAACGTAAGGTAGGCCTCCAATACCACTTTACGACATCATCGTGTTTTCTTTGTATCTGTTCTTCGATTCCTTTTGATCAGAAGCTTTCTCGTGGACAGATCACTTGTTGATCGGGTTGATCTAAAGACAAGGTCATCGCCACGTCCACATCTGATCCGAACACCCCTATTCATCATAAAGCCATGCAAGGACACGATCTAATAAAACTGATCATAGGATAGCATGCATATGCATCATCGCATCTAGTTTAAAATTTGTGCATGGTATTGATTGTTATGAATCTTGTATGCGCGTGATCCTGTATAGAAGGACAAGCTCAGGGAGCTCTCTAAAACGAGCTGCAACAACAAGGTTTCGAGATCTGAGAGCCACCAGAACCGCAAGAACAAGGCAAGTGCTCCTTGACCATATTGATCCTATGTTTTGGGTAAAACTGTTTTGTTTTGTGAAAAGGTGTGTGTACTGAGTCAAACATGATGGGAAACCCTTTTATAGGAGTTTACTAGTTTTGGTTAAACCACCCTTGTCGCCAGGGAAGTCTATGAGTCGGGTATGGTTTTACTTTTATGCTTCGCTGAGTCCATGGGATTGGGAAGCTAGTTAGATGTGTCTAGCTAACTGCACTCGTAATGACAATAAGGAACTGATGTTGTTAATGAACATGGATCGGAAGGAGATCTAGGCAAGCCTGGGTTTGTGAATGAGGTAGCATGAGATGGTGGTTTACTTGCCGTAGATCTAAGGACCGGTTCATGCATGCACATGCCACGATAACAGTGCCACCACAAGGCCATGTCTGGGTGCGTCTTAGCTGAGTAATTAGGTAAGTTGCTAGTGTTATGGACTGTGCAAGGCGCGGGGAATGGGAGTCGAGTGAGGACTGCCCTGGGAACTGCATGGCACAAGAGGGGGCCCGTGGGTGGGAGAATTGGAGATTCTAGCCTGCCGGTGAAACCTTAGTGAGTCCATACATCTAGTAACCCCTTTGTAAAGGCTATTTTGTGACCTCTTGACCATACACCGATGGTTGTGTACTGGTATAATGGAGGTTCTGCAGTCGCCGATGGGTGACGAAATCACAAACTTGTGGGTAAAGAGGTGCAAACTCTGCAGAGTTCTTAAAACTATCATGATAGCCGAGCTTACGGTCACGAGCGTCCGGCCAACTGCCATGATTAGTTGGGATGGTTATTGGTTATGGTTTTGGATGGTTTGGTTTTGGGACTGTTGAGTACGGGTGATAAGATGGGTTGCATGACTGTTGAGTCATGGCAACGAGGATTGGTCTCGGTGGGAGACGAAGTTGTTTATGAGATGAAATGGTAGCGAATACGAGATGGTATTCGTTAGATGGTAGCGAATACGAGGAGGTATTCATGAGAATAAGGTTGATTGATGACTGGTTGTGACATGGAAAGGTAATGAACATAATGGAGGTATGATTGGTATTTTAAATACATGTTGGGATTACATTCATTTAAAGATGAGTTTCTGTTTTTACCATGGTTTGATAAATAACTTTGCTTTCTGCAAATGAGCCTTTTTATACCTACCTTGCTATGAGCTTCATATCATATTTTCCCGCACTTGCTGAGTACATCATTGTACTCAAGCTTGCATTATTATTTCACCATCAGCAGCAGGAGAAGACTACTATGAAGACCAAGTGGAGCATTAAGGCGTGTGATCTGTTCTCAACCTTGTCTATGGGAATGGAATAGAGATGGAGTCCAAGACTTTCCGCTGCATAGAAACAAAGACTTCCGCTGTGAGCATGAGTCCAAGACTCATGAGACATTGTAATAAACTCTGTTATTCATGGTTATATATATTCTGAATTCAGTTTGTGGATCATATGTGTATGTGTGATGAACATCCTGGGCACACATATGCATTAGTTCTTGGTTCCGTGGTTTTCAACAGAATTGAGGGATTCACAGGTATGGTCATTTTTCCTTTTTGCTTCGCTTAATCTACGGGATACGGGAAGCTGAATTAAAACATGGTTAGCTACCGCACTCATATGAATAATGATGATGAGAACTTGATGATGAAAATGAGCATGGAATCGGGGTGATCTAGGCAATCTTGGTTCGTGGATGTTGCTGAATGAGATGGTGGTTTACTTGCCGTAGATCTAAGGACCGGTTCATGCCAGCACATGCCAGGAAAACAGTGCCACCACAAGGCCAAATATAGGTGTGGCTTAGCTGACTAATTAGTTGTGTTGCTAGCTTGTTATGGACTGTGGATGGCACGGGGAATGGGAGTCGAGAGGGACTGCCCTGGGAACTGCATGGCACAAGAGGGGGCCCGTGGGTGGAAGAATGGTGATTCGAGCCTGCCGGTGAAACCTCAGTGAGTCCATACATCTAGTGGCCCCTTTGTAAAGGCTGTTTTGTCATCTCTTGGACATACACCGACGGTTGTGTACTGGTATAATGGAGGTTCTGCAGTCGCCGATGGGTGACAAAATCACGAACTTGTGGGTAAAGCGGTGCCACCTCTGCAGAGTGTAAAACTATCATGATAGCCGTGCTTCCGGTCACAAGCACCTGGCCAACTCACATGATTAGAGTGAAAACTTGGGATGGTTATTTGGTATGGTTATGGTATGGTCATTGGGATTGGTTTTGGAACTGTTTGAGTCTTGACAATGAGTTTGGTTTTGGTTACATGAATATGAGATGGTTATGAATATTATGAGCATGAGATGAGGTTGAGAAAGATTAATGGCTGGTTGAGACATGATAAGTAGTGAATTATGATGAAGGGATGTTGCTGTTATAACATGGTTATGATGGGATTAAACTCACTTAGAAATAGTTGCTGTTCTTATCATGTTTGTGAAATAAAATTTGCTTGCTCCAATGAGCCTTTTTATTCCCTACCTTGTTGTAAGCTACATGTCATACTTTTCCCACATTTGCTGAGTACGACATGTACTCACCCTTGCATTATCACATAAACATCAGCAACAGGAGAAGAGTACTTCGAGGACCTTGTGGAGTACTAGGCGTGCGATCTACCGTCAACATGCCTGTGGAGTTGAAGATGGAGCCAGCTGCTATTTAGTTATTTCCGCTATCGTTTAGAGACTTCCGCTGCAAGCATAAGTTAGAGATTCATGAGTGAGATGATGAGTCGATGTAATAAAGTACTTAAACACTATTTATTCGTGGTTATATTCTGAATTCAGTTTGTGGATTACATGTGTATGTGTGATGAACATCCTGGGCACACATATGCATTCACTTGGTTCTGTTTTTTGGAACCGGGTGTCACATTCAGCGATGTCCCTTTTCATACCATCCGACCAATAGCATGTTTTCAGGTCCTTGTACATCATTGTACAGACGGGGTGTATGGAATAAGGTGAGTCATGTGCCTCCTTTAATATCATGTCACGGATGTGCTTCACGTTAGGCACATAAATCCTTTTCCCTAACCAAAGTGTGCCTTTCTCGTCTTCCTTGAAATCCTTTTCTATGCCTTGTCGGATTCTTTCCTTGATTTCCTCATTCGTTGCTTGGCCATCTCGTTCAAGAATCCGGGATGCAACCATTCAAACTCCTTACGCAGCTCGGGTGGCAGCTCCCAAACCGTGAGCTGGTAACATGCTCCTTTTCGGCTCAACACATCAGCTACTACATTGGCCTTCCCGGGGTGATAATTGATTCCAACATCATAATCCTTGATGAGTTCCAACCATCGACATTGCCTCAAATTCAGATCCGTTTGCGTGAATATATACTTGAGGCTTTTGTGATCCGTATAGATCTCAATGGGTGGCCAAGGATATAATGCCTCCAAATCTTCAAGGCATATACCACGGCTGCAAGTTCCAGGTCGTGTGTGGGGTAATTCAGCTCATGTTTCTTTAATTGCCTCGATACATAGGCAACCACATGGCCTCCTTGCATAAGCACACATCCAAGCCCTTGTCTTGATGCGTCACAATATATGTCGAAACTCTTGCTCACATCCGGCAGTACCAAAACTGGCGCTGTTGTTAATCTCTTCTTAATTCTTCAAAGCTGTCTTGACACGCTGGTGTCCACTTAAATGCTTTCCCTTTCATGAGCAATCCAGTCATAGGCTTCGCTATCTTGGAGAAATCCTTGATGAACCGGTGGTAGTATCCAGCCATCCCAAGGAAATTCCGAATATCCCTCACATTCTGCGGTTGGTTCCACTTCAAAACATCTCTCACTTTTCCGGGATCAACCGATACTCCTCCTTTGGATATTATGTGGCCTAGGAACGATATCGCCTTTAGAAAAAATTGACACTTGCTGAACTTAGCATACAATTAATGCTCTCGCAGTTTTTGCAACATCAACCTCAAGTGTTCTTCATGTTCTTCCACGCTTTTCGAATACACCATGATGTTGTCGATGAAAACCACGATGAACTTGTCCATGTACTCTATGAAGACCTTATTCATGAGGTACATAAAGTATGTGGGTGAATTTGTTAACCCAAAAGATATAACGGTATACTCATACAAACCATACCGTGTTTGAAATGCAGTTTTGGGTATGTCGGAGGGCTTAATCTTCAGCTGGAAGTATCCTGACCAAAGATCAATGTTGGAGAAAATTCGGGCACCTCGAACAGGTCCTCTATACTAGGCAGCGGGTATTTATTCTTGATCGTCACTTCGTTCAGAGACCTATAATCCACACACATCCGTTGGGTTCCATCTTTCTTGTCCACGAAGAGCACGGGGGCTCCCCACGATGACGAGCTTGGGCGTATAAAACCCTTTTATAGCTGCTCCTGAATTTGTTTCTTGAGCTTGACTAATTCATTAGCAGGCATCCTATATGGCCTCCTCGCTATTGGTGCAGTTCTGGGTACTAAATCAATGGCAAATTCAATGTCCCGGTCAGGTGGCATACCTGGAAGTTCTTCTGGAAACACATCTGAATATTCTTGAACCACCAGAATGCTTTCCAATGTCGCTTCTTTGACGTGGTTCAGCACTGCCTTCTCGGTTGCCGGTTGGGCTGCCTCAAACTCAATACGAGTAACGCGTTCACTCGTCAACTGCACGATCCTCTGAGCACATTGAATCATTCCGTTGTGCTTGCTTAACCAGTCCATTCCAAGTATTGTGTCAATCTTTTGGGAATCCAAGACGATAACGTTGGCAAGAAAGTCTACCCCCCTTATTTTAAGGCTTACTTTCGGACATACTATATTAGTCCTCATCTCTCCACCAGGAGAATCAACCAACATAGTTTGTTTCATGTGTGATATGGGCAGGATATACTTGGCAACATACTTGGATGAGATGAATGAATGTGATGCTCCGGAATCAAATAAAACAGTGGCTGGGTTGGAGTTGGCGAGAAAAATATCAATCACGACGTCCTCAGCTTGTTGTGCTTCCTGCCATGAACATAGTTCTGCTGTCCACGGTTACCTTGATTAGCTCCTCCATTCTGCCGTTGGTTCTGCTTCAGTGTGTTGCTCGGCTGTCCAAGGCCTTTCTTCGGGCACTGACTTGCAAAGTGTCCCGCCTCTCCGCATGAAAAACATGCCTTGTTGCCCATAGCAGCAGGAATGTTGGGGCGAGGCTGGTTTTGAGCATAGGCGCCCATGTTGGGACGGGGCGCAGGAGGCAAAGGCATACGAGGTGCTTACATAATAGGACGTTGCTGCGGTGGCTGATTAGAGCGAGGTGGATTTGCAGGGCGGAAAGTAGAAGCAGAGAGCCACAATGTGGTGCAGCTGGTGGCATGAAACGGGGATGTACATTGCTCCCTTGTGGCTGTCCTTGATATGGCATCTTACTATTGCAGACCGGCACCGCCTCAGCCCGAGCGAAGACCGGCTGGGTTTATCCCCTCGCGTGCGACCCCGAGCAGCGGCAGTTTTTCTCCCCGAAGCTCTCTGCTCGATCGGGAAAACCAGAAAATGATCGCCCCTTCCTTCCCTGAGCTGCTAGACAGCACCCTGAGATCGCACTCCACCTCCCCAACGACAAAAACCCCGAGCTCCGGCCTCTCTTGCCCGGGAACGATCGCCACAGCGGTGACCTAACCTCAGCCGAAGGTCAGGCGCTCGTGGACAGCGTTCCACAGGAGCTTTCATGGTCCAGCAAGAGCGGCAGCAGGAGCGCGCAACAGCCGTGTTGCTCCCCTCCAAGTTTGGAAGCAAACCGTGAAGAGTCCACTGCGAATTTCCAGTTTTTGCTCCGGCGGCCTTAAACCGAGCTTCCGGTACGGTTTCTTCGCATTCTCACGCTATGATCTTTCTTTAGTTATCAAATCTTGCACATAGGTGCTGGACTAGCCGGCGATCAATTTCCTTTCTGCATCTGTGGTATGAAACCGACTAGGAGTGACGAATTTTGAGCTCGATCAAGAGCGTTCATGGCGGGCACGCTCGGTCACACGGTGCCGACCGACTTGCCGCCGTCTTTGAACCCTTTTGACACCTTGTCGAGCTTCCTAGAGGTATACTGATGCTGTAGAACCGATCGTTCGAGGCTTTGGCGGGTTAGAACCCACGGCTGACGGCGCCGAACCTCAACCGAGGCCGCCGCACGTCGCCGGGCTATTTCCTGTCACCGCCAGCTCGAACTGACCCCACAGACGTGCTCCCCGACGTCGACAACCCCCTGGCGGCGAGTTTCAGACCAGGTGATGGCCGGCAGCGGCAAGCCGGCGAGCTCAGAGTCGGCTCCGGCGAGGGGAGGCGGCGTGGGCGCGAGGGCGCGTTGGGAGGAAGACGAAGCCGGCTGGCCCACACGTCAGCAGCTTAAAAATTTAAATCGGGATTGGGTGTGGCCGGGATCTGTTGTGCTGGCACACAGGAACCCCGCAGACCACGGTGTGCCGACGCCTCAGGGTGCGACGCGTGTCCCTGTGGCCCACCCGCGAGTTTAAACTTTTCCCCGAATTTTTCAGATTTCATTCAAACTTGAAATACTCGTAACTTTGGCTAGAAAGCTCCAAATCGAGTGAACCAAATTTTGTTGGATTCAGCTCTCTGAGTCCTTTCCAGCAAATTAAGTTTTAATTCATTAAAATCCTTATTTCTCCATAATTAATTCCTCAAAGTTTAAACTGTTTGGAATTTTAACTGGACAATCCTTTGGAGGAAAATTCTGAAATTTTGCACGGATGTTCACCAAAATATCCTGGAACTACCATAAAAATTTCAGATCCATTTGGGCTCATTTGATCCCCCTAATGGTGTGATTAGTGAAACTGTTCCAGAGAAAATAGAAAATGTTCAGAAACATTTTCAGAAATTCCCCTGGAATTGTTTAGCTCATATCTTTAGTTAGGAACCTTCAAATTAAGTGAGACCAATTCCATTAAAACCCTCTGAAAATATAGTTTTCAGAAAGTCATGGTTTGTTTCATGAAAGTCCTTAGAACACCCTACAAGCCTTCGATTAAGTTCAGGTACATAATTAATTGTGGAGGGCTCAAATGAGCTTTGCTGCAACGAAAACTTGACCAAGTCTGTGTTTAGGGTGTAACCAAGCCACAGTAAAAGTTTCACAGTTATTGGGTTTGTCTAGTAAGAGTTATAGACTTCACAAGTTTAAATTCAATCAAATGCATTTAAATTAATACATATGTACTTGTATATCATGTAGTCGCTAAGGTCGAGGAGGAACCCGAAGTCCTAGACTTCGTTACTCCGGAGGAGCAGCTAGCCTACGACCATGAGCAGCAAGGCAAGCTCCGGTTTGCATTACCCTTTTTACAAATGTTTATTGTTTTGAGCACTTGCTTGAGTATCATTATTTCTTGCATTAGAGTCTTGCTTGAAAACCAAACTGCATAGCCAAGAGAACCATGGGTGGGGTTTAGGATTGCAAAACCCGTTAGCTACTGCAATGCTAAGGTAGTGTAAGATTCGGTACAAATCGAGTAGTTGGAACTACTCGCGAGCATAGGCTAGAGGCACTCGACTCGGGTAGAGATAGCACATGATACACATGGCAAGAAAGATGAGGCGGAGCGGAGAGTAAGGGCAGAAGGACTTTGGGGCCTGTGTGCTATAGCTCCGCTTCTGTCGATTGTGGACCGAGCCGTGTGCGGGCCTGTTGATCAAGCTAGAACAGTACCGAAGACCTACCGGCTATATGGGAACCGGGAAACCGATGTAACTCGGGTAGCTGGGTATTGAGGCATTGCCCGTCATTCAGAGGGTAGGTTGAGAGCTCGAGGTGTAAATCGGCTGGCGGCACTGAGATGCGCGTGCAGAGACCTCTTGCTCAGGATGATGGGACCGGTTCAATATTTGGCTGACGGGCGAAAGGTAGTTGCGTACGGCGTCCGTGATGGTTGTTGTAGGCAACATCGAGTACGGTCGTACGTCACGGGTTATTCGGGTAACCCTGCATGTGTAAATCCATTATAATCGCCGTCCCTCGCGGTCAGTGAGTACCACTTGTTCACTGTACCGTGACATAGAAAGAACAGGTGAGATGGACGCGGTACCGACTGAGACAGGGCTCAGCTCTGATACCACGCTGACGCGACCCGCTCAACCGAGACAGGCCACTCGCCCGGGAATCGCATTGGGTGGTGCCGTGTTATGCGGCACCCAACAACACACATATGAGGAACAATGTATTACATAAAACAATAGCGGAAGCTTACAAGTTTTTCAATGTAAATACTTTACATCAAGAAACTACAGCGGAAGTCTATATCAACTCATGTCGAATAACTAAAAGCACTCGAGATGAAGTCCAGCCCGCGGACTCCTCTCGCTAGCAACACGAAGACAAGCAGCAGCGGCTGGGTTCTCCATGTGTGACCTGACTCGGGAGTCCCCGAGTCTCACCGGACAACCTTATTTTCAGCATCGTTGTTAACCTGCAAAACCACTTATATAGCAAGCGTGAGCACATAGGCTCAGCAAGTCTGACCCGTCTCTCCTAAACAAGAAACTCTACATGCACGATGGTTTCAAATGGGTCGGCTAGATTTGCATAAAGGACTCGCCTAAAATTGATCCTTAACTTTCATATTTTAAGCCTCATTGTGCAGACCTTGAGCCTAAAAGCATCGTAACTCCACAATCAAACAAGAAACGCTTTGTTGCGATGCTCCTTGCACAAAGTGAAAGTAAACTTTAATGAGCCTATCTCTAATTCAATCATGGTTGCAATACAAGTTATAGCACATCCTTATCAAGTTCAAAGAATAAACAATTCAGTTCTTACTACGTCAAGACGCAGTGGCCAAGTATGCTCATATAACCGCGAGCGACGGTGATTCGAGTCAGTACACGCCCGGACTACACGACACGTACACCCGTACTCCGAGTTGCCGGCAGCAACCACGACTGACGTTGTACGCGGCCACCTTTCCCAAGATCTTCCACATTGGACGCAGTCCAACTGCCCCGAGTATGCAAGCTCCCTCAAGGTACATACCCGCTCTGGTATGTTCTTGAGCGAGTTACCTCCTGCTACCCTGACGCCGAAAGCCTAAGGCAGTTGGAAAAGTTCCACTATGGATCTCCCAAGGTACATCGGTTTCCTGGGTCCCATATAGCCAGTATGTGCCCGGTACACAACTCAAACTTGTCCAACAGGGCCAAGCACGGACGGGCCTTAACCGACACAGGCAGGGCTATGCACGCACGGCCTGCAACCTGCTGCATCTAAACCTCCCTGCCCGGTCTCCATTTCTTAAGTGTGAACTTTCCTCATCTTTTCTAATTCGGACCCGTCCCGAGTAAACCAGCCCTAAACTCGCGAGTAGATTCCAACCACTCGACTTCTACCGGACCTTTCCTACTAACATTAGCGTAGCCAAATTCCCTCGAGGAGTTGCTATTCTACCCTTTCTCTCTTAGGTGTTTCTGGTCATGCAAGTGGGGTTTTCAATATCATCTAGACGTAATGCAAGCAACGATGCAAAGCTATGATTTCTACAAATGAAAATGCTTTATAAAACGGTTCAAATGCAAACCGGGGCTTGCCTGTTTTGCAGGTGACTACTGTTACAATCAGTTAGTGACGATCACTTGGAGCTTGATCACTTGTTCTCCTCCCTCCTTGATCTTCACTTCAAGTCCTCCTCACCTTCTTCACGTATATGCTACACGTTATGATCATGCATATGTATTTAATTGAAAAGCTTTTGCTCATAAGATCTAATGACCATTTTAAAACTGGAACTTTGTTTAAGAATTTAAAATGACACTGGTGCTAGTGGTTTGGGTTGGGCTTAAACACTAAGATCAAGTGTTGAGTGCTTCTTCCCACTTAAGTGTTGATCACCTTAAGAGGTCACACATGACAGTGGTGATCCAGAGCTCTAATGGAGCTGAGAATTTTCATGTGAGTTCCTTGTCACAAGAAAGTTCTCTGGACCAAAATTTAGCACATTTCATGGAATGGTTTATTCAGAATAATTCTCTAAGGGTTTAGTCAAAGATGAATTAATTCTGAGGTAACATCCATGTTCATGTCAAACTCAGTGAACTAAAATTTCAATTATAGTTCATAGAGTCTACATAATTTTTTCCTAGGATTTTTGGAGCTAAGAATTTCCCAGAACTGAATTTACAAGCTTTGGAAATTCTCTGGAAATGTTTCTGTATTCATTTGAATACAGGAACTTACAATCTGAATTACCCTGATCAATTCAACTCCAAATGAGCTGAAACTTTTACAGGAGTCTAATAACACCCTATAGAATATTCTGGCAAAATTTGAGGATTTTTGTATAAAACAAACTCCCTCTAAAATTCTTTTGCTGAAAAGCTTTAAAGCATTTTCCGGAATTAAATAAAGACTTTCATACAAATTGGGTTGCATATTTGGATAGCGTTTGTCAATCTGAATTTAACCCAATTTGAATCACTAAATTTGGAGGTTCCTAGCAAAAGTTATGCTCTTCTAAAGTTTGGGGAAAAATCTGGGATTTGAATAAATCAGGGGAAAAGTTTAAACCTGACTGTGGGACCAGGGACACGTGTCTGCTGCCGCGAGCGCGCCACACGGGCTACAGAATTGTTTCCCACGCTATCATAGCCGATCCCGCGCCACAGAGTATCCGGTCCACTGTTTCCGTGCGACTGACGCGTGGGGCCGGTAGCATCTTCGTCTACCTCCCGCCCCTGTGCTTCTGCGCCGCCGGGCTCGCCGGAGTTCGCCGGTTTTCGTCGCTCCGACCAACTCCCGAGCTTTCACTCGCCGCCAGGCCCTATTTTAACCCGAGGAACACGATGGTGGGACTTCCCCAGACCGGCGAGGTTCCTAAACCACCCCGCACCGGTGCAGCGGCTCTGAGGGAGTCCGGCAACGTTGCCCCGATGCTCTAGCCCGCCAGAAGTCCCCTGGAAAGGATCTACAGCACTAGTGGAGGTTTGCCCTGCTCGGCATGGCCGCATATGGGCTCGGAAACGGCTCCAACCTAGGTTTCATCGTGCACCCGATGCCCCTTATTGTGGTAGCCGATGGAAAAGCTTGAATCAAGCCGTCTACCATGGGTTTCATGCGACGTTTTGTGAAGAGGAAAAGTTGCTACACCAGTCTAAGTTCTATGTGTGAAATTTGCAGAGCTCTAAATGAATATAACCTGAGAATTTCATCGATTCATACCCGCGGGTCAGTTTTCACCGGCTGGAGAGAATCTTCGAAATTCGTTGTTGAGAGGCCGAGGCAGGCTCTGTGCTTCGGGTAGAAGCTGCACGGAGCTCCTGCGCGTCCCAGGGTGGCCTCGCTTGGTCGTGACAAGCTCTGGAGGAGGCTGTCCACGGAAGCCGTGGATGGCGGTTTCTTCCGGCCGCCGCTGAAACCGAGTTATCTCAGTATGGAGAGCACGAACGCCCTTGGTGAGTGCACGAGGGGGTCGTGGGGACGATGGTGGTGTTGTTTGTCTGCTCAACCGAGGCTTCACACGCACGTTATGGCGGTGGCCGATCGAGCGGACGGCGTCGGCCGCTGCGGCTGTTTCTCATGCGAGGAAAAGGAACAGAGCGGCGCTGGTCTTCGGGAATGAGCGAAGAGGAGCACGGCAGGGTATAAGACGGTCGGGCGGCTTCTCCAGCGCGACGAAATCCAGCAGGAGGTGGAGGCGTCGGCTGATCGCGGTGTCGCCCGGTGCTGCGCCCGTCGGTGTCGGGTGCCGACTGAAGAAGGCAAACAGAGACCCAACACTGTGAGATCTTTTGCGATTTTCACTTCACTCAATGACATGTGGGACCCACTGATCAGTCCCTCCTTATCCCCCTCTCCAAATATCTCCCAAGTTTGAATGTTGAGTGAATTGAATTGTGGGAATTAAAATCTGGTATGCATTTGGATAATTGGGCAAGTTTCATCCAAATTCAAATAGGTATTTGAATTCTTTGTCTTTTAAAGTCCATTTTGCAAAATGGGTTGCAAACTATTTCCATAAATCATGAAACTTTGCACACCCCCTAATTTGGACTCAAGGAATTCAAATATGAAATCTGATTTTTATTTTGGCTGCTGCAAATGAGATTTTTAGCACAACATTTTTGAATTCCATTGTGTTTTTCTCATTTGAATTTTTGTTTGAACAAATTGTTCCAAATCTGATTTTTGCTTTCTCACACATATGGGAACCTCCCATCCTTGTTTTAGACCCCTCTAGGGTTCCAAGTTCTCAAATGAACATTTGACTTGTGTGAAGAAAGCCCTCATGTGTGTTATCACATGTGGGAAAAAGTTTTTAACAAGTCCCAAATTTCATGCACATGAAACAAAACTTTGCAAACAAGTGTTTCTTTGTATTCATAATTTTGGGACCTTTACATTCCTCCCCCCTTAAAAAGGAATCTCGTCCCGAGATTCAAAAGAAGAACGGGGTGGAAGGTAATTACAAGGTTTATGACAAAAGCTCTGGATAGTTCTTGTGGATATAATCTTCGGTTTCCCACGTCGCCTCTTCCGGGGTATGATTACTCCACAGGACTTTGTAAAATTTCAAAGTCCGGTTCCTGGTGGTCCGGGTCTTTTCGTCGATAATCTGTACAGGTTGCTCGACATAGGTGAGATCCGGCTTCAACTCGTCGATGTCTTCGGTGCGGATGGCAGCTGTAAACTTGAGACACTTCCGCAGCTGGGACACGTGAAATATGTCGTGAATACCGGCAAGGCTTGCCGGTAGTTCCAGCCGGTAGGCTACAGTTCCGCACTTCTTCGTGATAGTAAACGGACCGATGAATCGGGGAGCAAGTTTCCCCTTGACACCGAACCGATGAATCCCCTTCATCGGAGACACACGAAGATACACGTGCTCTCCGACTTCGAAATGCAGCGGTCGACGTCTCTGGTCCGCGTAGCTCTTTTGACGAGATTGGGCCGCCTTGAGGTTCTCTTGTATTATCCGAACTCTCTCTTCGGCTTCATTGACAAGATCAACCCCGAACGTTACTCGTTCACCGGATTCGCACCAGTTCAATGGTGTACGGCACTTCCGGCCGTATAGAGCTTCATATGGTGCCATTTTGATGCTCGTCTGATATCCGTTGTTGTACGAGAACTCCGCCAGTGGTAAGTGATCATCCCAGCTCTTACCGTGGTGGATGGCACATGCTCTTAGCATATCCTCTAGTATTTGATTCACCCTCTCAGTTTGCCCATCGGTTTGAGGGTGATATGCAGAGCTTCTAATCAACTTCGTCCCCAAGGAGGTGTGTAGCTGTTCCCAGAAACGGGCTATGAACAGCGATCCTCTATCTGACACAATGGTGCGGGGAACTCCATGTAAGCACAAGATCCGTGCTATGTACAGCTCCGCATACTGCTTTGTGTTGTACCTAGTATGCACAGGGATGAAATGCGCTGATTTGGTTAACCGGTCCACGATTACCCAAATTGAATCATGGTTGTGGGAGGTCATCGGCAACCCGACGATGAAGTCCATACTCAAGTCTTCCCACTTCCATGCTGGTACTTGCAATGGTTGCAACAGGCCTGACTTCTTCATATGGTCGTCCTTGACTCTTCGACACGTATCACACTCTGAAACGTACTTTGCAACTTCACGTTTCATACGTGTCCACCAAAACTTCTTCCGGAGATCTTGGTACATTTTATTACTGCCCGGATGAATGGAAAACTTGGACAAATGAGCTTCATCCAAAATTTTCTTCCGTAGTCCCATATCCCGGGGTACTACAATCCGGTCGTTAAACCACAAAGTACCCTCATCATCCTTCCGGAAGCACTTCATTTCTCCGTTGTCTAATCTTCGTCGTATGTGAGACATACCCTTGTCTTTTCGTTGAGCCTCAATGATCTCCTCTCGGATGGTAGGAATGAGAGCAAGATTATAGAGAGCTCCATACGGGATGACACGGAGGCTTGGTTCTTTATCATCCATTTCAGCAATAGTTAGGTGATGGATATGCGCCTTACGACTAAGCGCATCGGCGACCACATTCGCCTTTCCTGGATGATAATGAATCTCTAGTTCATAATCCTTAATGAGCTCTAGCCATCTTCGTTGCCTCATGTTCAATTCTTTCTGAGTGAAGATGTACTTCAAGCTCTTGTGGTCGGTGTAGAGGTGTACAAGATTTCCGAG
This sequence comes from Neostapfia colusana, assembly GCA_030760725.1. Taxonomy (NCBI): domain Eukaryota; kingdom Viridiplantae; phylum Streptophyta; class Magnoliopsida; order Poales; family Poaceae; genus Neostapfia; species Neostapfia colusana. Next base: position 65,038,982 of record JASWHV010000008.1, on the reverse strand, counting down.
CAAGTAATGCCTCCACATCTTCAAAGCAAGGACCACGGCAGCTAACTCAAGATCATGAGTTGGATAATGCTGCTCGTGAGTTCTGAGTTGACGAGATCCATAAGCGACCACTCGTCTTTCTTGCATCAGCACGCAGCCAAGACCGATGCCAGATGCATCGCAATAAACGTCGAATGGCTTCGTCGTATCCGGCTGAGCAAGAACTGGGGCTGTTGTGAGATGCTTCACTAAAGTCTTGAAAGCTTGTTCACACGCAGCACCCCACACAAATCTGGTATTCTTCTTTAATAATTCCGTCATCGTTTTAGCAATCTTGGAAAAACTCGGAATAAACCTCCGGTAGTAACCCGCTAAACCGAGGAAGCTTCGGATTTCATGTACCGACTTTGGTGACTCCCACTTCTGCACATGGATAATCTTACTCGGATCTACAGTGATGCCCTCCGCTGAAATGATGTGTCCGAGAAAAGGTACTTGATTAATCCAGAATTCACACTTGCTAAATTTTGCATAGAGCTGATGATCTCGCAATCTTTGTAGCACAATATGCAGATGTTCAGCATGTTCTTCCTCTGACTTGGAGTACACCAAGATATCGTCGATGAAGACAACGACGAATTTATCCAACTCCGGCATGAACACTGAATTCATCAGGTACATAAAGTGTGCCGGGGCGTTGGTCAAACCAAAAGACATAACGAGATACTCATACAGCCCGTATCTCGTTGAGGATGCCGTCTTCGGAATATCTTCTGCCCGGATTTTAATCTGGTCATATCCGGACCGAAGATCCATCTTTGAAAATACCTTCGCACCCACTAATTGATCAAAGAGCATATCAATGTGAGGTAGTGGATACTTGTTCTTGATGGTAACGGCGTTCAAAGGACGATAATCAACACAAAGCCGTAGTGTTTCGTCCTTCTTTTTGACAAACAACGCTGAACAACCCCAAGGTGACGAACTTGGTCATATAAAGCCCTTGCTCATTAGGTCATTCAGTTGTGTCTTCAATTCTGCCAGTTCATTGGGTGCCATCTTGTACGGCCTTCGTGATATCGGTGTTGTTCCCGGTATGAGTTCAATCTTGAACTCAACGTCTCGTTCGGGCGGCATGCCCGGTAAACCTTCGGGAACACATCCGGATACTCTCGTACCACCGGAATGTCCTCTATCTTGACAGCTTCCGTGTGGTTCACTGTTGCAATCTGCTGCCATCTGGCGCCCAGAATTAATATATGAAGACCGTGCTGTGGGGAGTTAAGCTCAACGGTCCTGGAGCTGATGTTAAGAACCGCTCTGTGGTAATTCAACCACGACATCCCCAAAATGATGTCGATCTTCAGACCCTCAAGGATAATGAGAGTTGTAGGGTATATTTTACCCCCCAAACAAAGAGGTGCTCGGGATACAACCTCGCTTGCGGTACTGCTGCCCACGGGCGAAGATATGAGGTATTGCCTCTTTGTATAAACGGTTTGGAGCTGATGTTGAGCCACAAAAGATTGGCTAATGAAGTTGTGTGTGGCACCGGAATCAAAGAGAACTAAAACCAGTAGCTGATTCAGAGAAAACATCCCTGCTAAAGCGGCTTCTCCTTCCGGAACATCATCAATCACAGTATAGTGAATGTTGCCCCTTATCTGCCCTCCTATCTGCAGATTGAGGTACGGGTCGTATTGTTGTAAATATGATGACCCGCATCCTTGAATTCCCTCCGAACATTGCCTAGCATAATGGCCCTTACGCCCACAAGTAAGACACGGATGCCTCTGCGGTTCTTCGTTGACTTGCGGTGGACTGCTAGGTACATATGGCTGCAGCGATGGAGCACAAACCACCGTCTGATGCTGCGGCTGTGGAGGTGGTGCAGGTTGTAAAACTTGACCAGCAATCAATCTCTGAGGAGTTGATCGTACAGGTGGCCTCCACCTTTCACCGGATGGCGTTTGATACACCAAACGGTACTTCTGAGGCACATAACTTGTGCTAGCCTGCTCGATCTCCCTCATCTTTCTCTTCTCGGCTTGCCACTCAAGTGTCAGCTTCTCTTGAATGAAAGCCGCATCGACCAAGTCGGTGTAACTGCCGTTATTATGTACGGCCAGCTTCTCCCGTAATATGGCACTCAGGCCATGGAAGAATAGGTCACACCGTGCCTCTTCTTTCGCCACATATTCGGGAGCATAATGTGCCAAAAGATTAAATCTTCTGACATATTCGAGGACACTCATGTCCCCTTGCTTCAAGCCCAAAAATTCCTCCTGCTTTGCCTTGACAATACCTAATTGTATGTAACGTGTATGAAAGGCTTCACAAAACTCCCTCCATGTCACTTGATGGCCCTCCGGAATGGTGGCAACATAATCCACCCACCAGTTTCCGGCGGCTCCATGGAGTTGTTGAGCGGCAAACTTTGTCTTCTGGTATTCATCACACTTGAATACTCCAAATTTAGACTCCATGACACGAAGCCATTGATCTGCTTCCACAGGTTCGGTGGCTTCAGTAAAGATAGGCGGTTGAGTCGCCAAGAAGTCCAGATAAGCGTCCCGAGGTGGAACGACTTGTTGCGTGTTCTGGAGTACGCCTTGCCGTACCAAAGCTTGGAGTAAGCGTGTGTGTTCTTGTGTTGCTTTTTGGAGTAGCCTAGAGTTCTCTTGGTTAGACTCGACGACTCGAGTCATAAGATCCATCCATTCCGTGGATGGTGGTTCCGACGGTGGAATGGAAACATCACCGCCTCGACGAGAACTTCCGGCCCTACTCCTAGAGCGATTACGAACCATACTGCAAAATGTAGTTGAGATGAGTTAAGCAAGAACTCAGCAGTACGTGAGACTAATGGAAACATGATTATGTCAAAACTTTATGAAAGCAGTAACAAAATTCATGTTTACAAAACTCCTTAGTAGGCATAGCTATTCAGCCTATCTGTACAGAACAGACCTTTCTGCACTATCTCCAGATTTTGACCTAGTTAAGAGCATTTTCATAACTCAAGTTGAATGCCAAAGTTAAATTTAACTTCAGTATCTTTCCAACGAGTACTCATATGCCCCCAGATCATCTCCGGATTAAAAGTTATGATTTTTCCAAAGTTGACAGAATTCCTGGATAAAATTTGCCAGCACCTCCTTTGTACATGGCTGATTTTATCACAGTTGTATATGTAAATACAATAAGAACCTGAACAAACTTTGAACTACAACAATGTTGCACATTCATAATCTTTCCAATGGTGTATCATAGGCTTCTTAAGGGTTTATCTACAGAAAGTTAGGGCTTAAAAACAGAAAGGTCCAGAGAGGTTTTGTTGCTGTCCTGGTTCTGGACAGTTTACCTTACTCTGAACTTTCTACCCATTTAGCATGTGATTTAGCTCTGGAGGTCTACAAAGAAGTTGTAGATCACTTGAAAATCTTTCCATAGCTGTATATTACACCTTAATTGGGTCAAGCTACTCAGAGTTATGCTCTGTTGAAGTCCAGTACAAATGCCTGCCAAAAACAGAGCACTCTGTTTTTTTGAAATTTATGAAGTCTAATCTTCCTCTCATTTGAATCTTAGCTCAAAATAAGAGTTCAGTAACTAATATTTGTTTCAAACTTCCATTTTTATTTTAAATTAGTTCATGAGTCATTTCTTCAAAGGAAAGGGGTTATTATGTTTAGTACGGCGTCGATGCACCGTAAGAAGCATGTCGGTACTACGTAGCCTCACCAAAAGAAAACCCTAACCGGATTATACCGGTATAACGTATCTTAGGTGGCACTAAAATGGTCACTCGCAAACGTGTACTATTCGTACTACGGTTTCGTGGTTAATCCTGCATAAGTCACACTCAATCGTCAGGTCCGGCTGCACACCGAACCCGGTATCCATACATTTCTTACACCCGTCCGTCATCACTCGCACAGGTGTTCTCAAGCCAAACACGCCTTGAGCTACGTGTTCACGTTACTAACAACGTGACGGGGTTTCCCAAATTGCACCACGCACGCCTGGGACAGACGTTGCTCGAGTACCCCCAAACGACATGAAGAGTCGTAGAGGATACTAAAGCGGATCGGGTTACCTGCCACCAGTGGGGCTCCACCCTTCAGCTTGTGCGCACTGGTGGACAGCGCTTACGTGCACCCCCCAAGACATAAATCGTCCCGAGATGCACGATTTTACGACATAGCAAATAAGTTAGGTTGCCACCTTTATATTAAGCTAATAGTAATCCTTATGTGGGCCTAGTACCGTATCCTCACCGTAACCTAAATTTTTGTCGTAATACCTTCCTTATTCCGTGTGCTATTACCAATGCGGCTCTGATACCAACTGAGACGGACGCGGTACCGACTGAGACAGGGCTCAGCTCTGATACCACGCTGACGCGACCCGCTCAACCGAGACAGGCCACTCGCCCGGGAATCGCATTGGGTGGTGCCGTGTTATGCGGCACCCAACAACACACATATGAGGAACAATGTATTACATAAAACAATAGCGGAAGCTTACAAGTTTTTCTTTGTAAATACTTTACATCAAGAAACTACAGCGGAAGTCTATATCAACTCACGTCGAATAACTAAAAGCACTCGAGATGAAGTCCAGCCCGCGGACTCCTCTCGCTAGCAACACGAAGACAAGCAGCAGCGGCTGGGTTCTCCATGTGTGACCTGACTCGGGAGTCCCCGAGTCTCACCGGACAACCTTCTTTTCAGCATCGTTGTTAACCTGCAAAACCACTTATATAGCAAGCGTGAGCACATAGGCTCAGCAAGTCTGACCCGTCTCTCCTAAACAAGAAACTCTACATGCACGATGGTTTCAAATGGGTCGGCTAGATTTGCATAAAGGACTCGCCTAAAATTGATCCTTAACTTTCATATTTTAAGCCTCATTGTGCAGACCTTGAGCCTAAAAGCATCGTAACTCCACAATCAAACAAGAAACGCGTTGTTGCGATGCTCCTTGCACAAAGTGAAAGTAAACTTTAATGAGCCTATCTCTAATTCAATCATGGTTGCAATACAAGTTATAGCACATCCTTATCAAGTTCAAAGAATAAACAATTCAGTTCTTACTACGTCAAGACGCAGTGGCCAAGTATGCTCATATAACCGCGAGCGACGGTGATTCGAATCAGTACACGCCCGGACTACACGACACGTACACCCGTACTCCGAGTTGCCGGCAGCAACCACGACTGACGTTGTACGCGGCCACCTTTCCCAAGATCTTCCACATTGGACGCAGTCCAACTGCCCCAAGTATGCAAGCTCCCTCAAGGTACATACCCGCTCTGGTATGTTCTTGAGCGAGTTACCTCCTGCTACCCTGACGCCGAAAGCCTAAGGCAGTTGGAAAAGTTCCACTATGGATCTCCCAAGGTACATCGGTTTCCTGGGTCCCATATAGCCAATATGTGCCCGGTACACAACTCAAACTTGTCCAACAGGGCCAAGCACGGACAGGCCTTAACCGACACAGGCAGGGCTATGCACGCACGGCCTCCAACCTGCTGCATCTAAACCTCCCTGCCCGGTCTCCATTTCTTAAGTGTGAACTTTCCTCATCTTTTCTAATTCGGACCCGTCCCGAGTAAACCAGCCCTAAACTCGCGAGTAGATTCCAACCACTCGACTTCTACCGGACCTTTCCTACTAACATTAGCGTAGCCAAATTCCCTCGAGGAGTTGCTATTCTACCCTTTCTCTCTTAGGTGTTTCTGGTCATGCAAGTGGGGTTTTCAATATCATCTAGACGTAATGCAAGCAACGATGCAAAGCTATGATTTCTACAAATGAAAATGCTTTATAAAACGGTTCAAATGCAAACCGGGGCTTGTCTGTTTTGCAGGTGACTACTGTTACAATCAGTTAGTGATGATCACTTGGAGCTTGATCACTTGTTCTCCTCCCTCCTTGATCTTCACTTCAAGTCCTCCTCACCGTCTTCACGTATATGCTACACGTTATGATCATGCATATGTATTTAATTGAAAAGCTTTTGCTCATAAGATCTAATGACCATTTTAAAACTGGAACTTTGTTTAAGAATTTAAAATGACACTGGTGCTAGTGGTTTGGGTTGGGCTTAAACACTAAGATCAAGTGTTGAGTGCTTCTTCCCACTTAAGTGTTGATCACCTTAAGAGGTCACACATGACAGTGGTGATCCAGAGCTCTAATGGAGCTGAGAATTTTCATGTGAGTTACTTGTTACAAGAAAGTTCGCTGGACCAAAATTTAGCACATTTCATGGAATGGTTTATTCAGAATAATTCTCTAAGTGTTTAGTCAAAGATGAATTAATTCTGAGGTAACATCCATGTTCATGTCAAACTCAGTGAACTAAAATTTCAATTATAGTTCATAGAGTCTACATAAATTTTTCCTAGGATTTTTGGAGCTAAGAATTTCCCAGAACTGAATTTACAAGCTTTGGAAATTCTCTGGAAATGTTTCTGTATTCATTTGAATACAGGAACTTAAAATCTGAATTACCCTGATCAATTCAACTCCAAATGAGCTGAAACTTTTACAGGAGTCTAATAACACCCTATAGAATATTCTGGCAAAATTTGAGGATTTTTGGATAAAACAAACTCCCTCTAAAATTCTTTTGCTGAAAATCTTTAAAGAATTTTCCAGAATTAAATAAAGACTTTCATACAAATTGGGTTGCTTATTTGGATAGAGTTTGTCAATCTGAATTTAACCCAATTTGAATCACTAAATTTGGAGGTTCCTAGCAAAAGTTATGCTCTTCTAAAGTTTGGGGAAAAATCTGGGATTTGAATAAATCCGGGGAAAAGTTTAAACCTGACTGTGGGACCAGGGACACGTGTCTGCTGCCGGGAGCGCGCCACACGGGCTACAGAATTGTTTCCCACGCTGTCACAGCCGATCCCACGCCACAGAGTATCCGGTCCACTGTTTCTTTGCAACTGACGCGTGGGGCCGGTAGCACCTTCGTCTACCTCCCGCCCCCGCGCTTCTGCGCCGCCGGGCTCGCCGGAGTTCGCCAGTTTTCGTCGCTCCGACCAACTCCTGAGCTGTCACTCGCCGCCAGGCCCTATTTTAACCCGAGGAACACGATGGTGGGACTTCCCCAGACCGGCGAGGTTCCTAAACCACCCCGCACCGGTGCAGCGGCTCTGAGGGAGTCCGGCAACGTTGCCCCGATGCTCTAGCCCGCCAGAAGTCCCCTGGAAAGGATCTACAGCACTAGTGGAGGTTTTCCCTGCTCGGCATGGCCGCATATGGGCTCGGAAACGGCTCCAACCTAGGTTTCATCGTGCACCCGATGCCCCTTATTGTGGTAGCCGATGGAAAAGCTTGAAACAAGCCGTCTACCATGGGTTTCATGCGACGTTTTGTGAAGAGGAAAAGTTGCTACACCAGTCTAGGTTCTATGTGCGAAATTTGCAGAGCTCTAAATGAATATAACCTGAGAATTTCATCGATTCATACCCGCGGGTCAGTTTTCACCGGCTGGAGAGAATCTTCGAAATTCGTTGTCGAGAGGCCGAGGCAGGCTCTGTGCTTCGGGTAGAAGCTGCACGGAGCTCCTGCGCGTCCCAGGGTGGCCTCTCTTGGTCGTGACAAGCTCTGGAGGAGGCTGTCCACGGAAGCCGTGGATGGCGGTTTCTTCCGGCCGCCGCTGAAACCGAGTTATCTCAGTATGGAGAGCACGAACGCCCTTGGTGAGTGCACGAGGGGGTCGTGGGGACGATGGTGGTGTTGTTTGTCTGCTCAACCGAGGCTTCACACGCACGTTATGGCGGTGGCCGATCGAGCGGACGGCGTCGGCCGCTGCGGCTGTTTCTCATGCGAGGAAAAGGAACAGAGCGGCGCTGGTCTTCGGGAATGAGCGAAGAGGAGCACGGCAGGGTATAAGACGGTCGGGCGGCTTCTCCAGCGCGACGAAATCCAGCAGGAGGTGGAGGCGTCGGCTGATCGCGGTGTCGCCCGGTGCTGCGCCCGTCGGTGTCGGGTGCCGACTGAAGAAGGCAAACAGAGACCCAACACTGTGAGATCTTTTGCAATTTTCACTTCACTCAATGACATGTGGGACCCACTGATCAGTCCCTCTTTATCCCCCTCTCCAAATATCTCCCAAGTTTGAATGTTAAGTGAATTGAATTGTGGGAATTCAAATCTGGTATGCATTTGGATAATTGGGCAAGTTTCATCCAAATTCAAATAGGTATTTGAATTCTTTGTCTTTTAAAGTCCATTTTGCAAAATGGGTTGCAAACTATTTCCATAAATCATGAAACTTTGCACACCCCCTAATTTGGACTCAAGGAATTCAAATATGAAATCTGATTTTTACTTTGGCTGCTGCAAATGAGATTTTTAGCACAACAGTTTTGAATTCCATTGTGTTTTTCTCATTTGAATTTTTGTTTGAACAAATTGTTCCAAATCTGATTTTTGCTTTCTCACACATATGGGAACTTCCCATCCTTGTTTTAGACCCCTCTAGGGTTCCAAGTTCTCAAATGAACATTTGACTTGTGTGAAGAAAGCCCTCATGTGTGTTATCACATGTGGGAAAAAGTTTTTAACAAGTCCCAAATTTCATGCACATGAAACAAAACTTTGCAAACAAGTGTTTCTTTGTATTCATAATTTTGGGACCTTTACAACAGGCTAGTTACATGTTAAAATGTTGCTGATTGAAAGATGGACTTTGATTACTAATGATGTGTTGTAGTTTAGAGCTAACTAAATTTCTTTTCAACTTTGGGCAAAGTACAGAAGAGAAATGCATTTCTTGTTTGATTGCGGCTCTCTCATGTGCCTTAGCGTAAGGTTCTCCACAACCTGCTGCTAAAACTTGAAAGTAAGGTCCCAATAATAGGCGAGTCCTTTGCAAATTGTTTTATCTCATGTACCCATCACCCCTCATGTAGAAGTTCCATGTTTAGGAGAGACGGGTCAGTCTTGCTGAGCCTTCATGCTCATTGCTTGTGTTTGAAGATTTTGCAGGGTTCTATGAGGAAGGGACTCCCGAGGAAGAGACGGAACCCCATGAGGGGAACCCCGTCGAGTGGGAGTCGTGCACGCCGCCGTGTTAGTGTGCGTGTGTGCTAGCAAGGACACGTTCACGGGCTGAACGTGAACTTGATGCGTAGTCTACGGCCGTGAGTGTAGACTGGACCTATTTTGATGTAAACATGTTCATAAACCACTCTATGTAATCTAAACTTAGCTTCCGCTTTGTACCTTTGATGTGTGTTATCCGGTGCTGTGCAACGCAGCACCCCTCCGCATGATCCTGGCTCGACAAGACCGTGGGGTCGTGTCAGCGTTGGTATCAGAGCTCGCTTGAGGTTTAACACACTAAAAAGGTCATCTTTTTGAAAAATCCAGTGAGGAACGAGTTAGTAGCCCGTATAAGGATGTTATTAGCATATAGAAAGTGGCATACTAACCTATTTGTCTATGTCGGAAAATCGTGTATCTCGGGATGTTTATGTCCTGGGGGTACACGTAAGCGCTGTCCACCAGTGCGCACAAGCTGAAGGGTGGAGCCCCACGGGTGGCAGGTAACCCGACCCGCTTTGATATCCTCTATGACTCTTCATGTCGTTTGGGGTATTCGAGCAACGTCTGTCCCTGGCGTGTGTGATGCAATTTGGGAGACCCCGTCACGTGGTCTGAAATGTGAACACGTAACTCAAGGCGTGTTTGGCTTGAGAACACACGGGCGAGTGATGACGGCCAGGTGTACGAACTGTATGGATACAGGGCTCGGTGTGCAGCCGAGTCTGACGATTGCTTGAGTTTTTGCAGGTAGTCTGACCATGAAACGGTAGACATGTTGCATCCGTGTGCGAGTGACGTTTAGTGCCACTGAATTAACGAAGCCGGCTAAGTCCGGTATAGGTTTTTTTTTGTGAGGACGTAGTACCGACATGGTCTGGTGACGCATCGACGTCACACCCCACTAAATGAACAACTTCATTTAAAACTTGAAGGTTTTGATCCCAAGTGGTAAAACTTGATGTAACTCCTTCCCTTGAACAGTATATTCAAAGTTAACAAGTTTTCAACTTATAGGTTGTTAAGGACAGAGCACTCTGTTTTCAGCTGAATCAAGGCTGAAGTTAATCAGAGGTTAGAGGTTCAGTTCTTTCGAGGTTAGAGGCATATGATACAATTCTGGAAAGCTCTAGAAGAGCTTGACAACTCTTCTGTTGAGGTCCAGGGGTGTTTTGTAACACCCCAAAACATGCTAAAGAGGGGAATTTAAAAAATTTTGGACGTATTGAATGTGGTGCAGAAATTCAAATTCAAACTGGAATTTAGATTTGAATCAAACCAGAAAAGGAAAAGGAAAAAGAAAACCAAAACCGGCTAGTGGGCCAAAAACAGCCAGCCGGCCCAAGACCGCGCGCGCCAGCCAGCCCAAACCCGCGCCCCTTCCCCCTCTCTCCCTCTCTCTGACGCGTGGGGCCCGCCGTCATCTTCTTCCCCCGCGCGCCCCAACCGACCCCGGTCTCTCTCTCGCGCCCGATCGAAACCAACCCCCGGAACCCGCACTCCCAGCCCCGATTTCCGGTCCCGGACGCCCCAACGTGATCTCAACAGACCGCCGCCCTCCCTCATCCATTTAAACGACGAAATCCACCCCTTTTTCCTCCCCGATCGGCCATTTTTCTCTCCATGAGAACCGAAGCTTCTACCGCCGATTTCCTTCGATCCTTGCTCAAATTTCCTGATCTAACGTGCTGATCACGTTCCACCGCCGTGTAACACCCCAAAATCCTGTTAAGAGGGGAATTTAAAAATTTTTGGACGTATTGCATGCGTTGCAAAAATTCAAATTCAAACTGGAATTCAAATTAAATTCAAAACAGAAATGAAAAAGAAAAAGAAAAAATAAACCTTCCCGGCCAGTGGGCCGAAACCCACCAGCCGGCCCACCCAACCCCCACGCCAGCCCGCAGCCGCCCGCCCGCGCACCTCTCGCAGACAGGCGGGACCCACCTGTCATCCCCGAGCTCCCGATCGCGCCGACCCCGGACTGTTCCCCGCGCGCGCGCGATCGTAACCGACCGGATTTCCGCCATACTCCCGGTCCCAGAAGACTCCAGCTCGATCTAAACAAACCCGCCGCCCTTCCCCAGCTATATAAGCCCCGGCATCTCCCCGTTTTTCCCCACGATCCGCCGTTTTTCCTCCCGGTAAGAACCCGGGTTTCTCCGGCAAATTCTGCTCGATCTTCGCTCGGGAATTCTGATCTAACTCGCTGGTCTTGATCCACCGCCTCTGGGGAACCGCGCAGGTGCAGAAAACTCGGTGGTTTGCGGCTCAAACACAGCGCCGACGAGTCTCGCCGTGAATTCATCTCGGACCTCGTCGCCAACCGCTTTCCAGGACCTCCGAGCTCAAGAAAACCCCCGAGGTGAGATCCCCGACCTCCCCTCTACTGATCTATGCCATAAAATCACAGTTCTAGGAAGAATTGACGAAGATCCGAAACTCTTCGGCGAGATCGCCGCCTCCCGCCGCCGTTCTCCGCCGGGCAGCGCCGCCCACGCTCGATCAGAGCGACGTGGCCGCTTGTGCGCCGTCTATTTTAAATCGCACGGTAGAATTTAAATCCCCGCGTACCGGTTCGACGTTATAATCTCAGCCGTCTGTTTTAAATCGGACGGTCCACTTCAGCCCCGCGTTATAAAGACCGGGATTCTTACGTGCTACCCCCTGGGGTTCTCGGAAAATACGAGCTAGCCCCGGAAACTTCTGATCTAGCCCCTGGAACTTCAGAAAATCATGTAAATTCATTTAAAAAACAGTTTTAGCCCCTGGACTTAATAAAAATTAGTAAAACCCCTCTGTTATGTGTAGTTAGACCCCTGTAAATTCTTAAAATAATATAATAGACCCTGTAGTGGGGTGAGTTTACCTTTTTAACCCTATGTGATATTAAATTTAGGAATTTGAATATGTGTTAAGTATTTAAAATTTAAAAGATGGGACAAACACATTGTAAATTCAAATTAAAAACTTTCCTAGTACTTGGAAAACTTTGGAGTGAGATAAAAATAGATTTTTGGCTGAAATAAATCTGTTTAATTGATTATTCACATTTATTAGTTATAGGGACACAATTTTCAAGTAGATAATAATTCTGAAAATTAGTAAAACAAATGTAAAATAGTTCACATCAGAGGAGAAGTTAAAAAATATATTTTTTAATATTTTAGACCCAAAACCTATTCTGTTTAGATGAGGTGTCTTACTATTTTCATAATAAAGTTCACATTTAGGCATAGGAAATAAATCTGAAAATATAGCAAACTAGGTATGAATAACTAGAAAATAATAAATGAAGTTTCCAAAATCCAAAGAATTCACATTAGGGTTGGTAGAAGGTCTGAAGACACATATGGAGTAGGAAAATTCCTTTCATGCATACTTGGTAGCTAAAAGGTGTAGTAATTGAATACAAGGAATATATTTAAATTGGGAACTCATATATAGTATGCAAACATAAATGTGAATACAAAAGTAGAAATCATATACACATGTTTAAAAGTGCATGTAAGCCAAAATCAACACACATAGAGTAACCACAACACATAGAAATGTGAAGGGCTTTCATAAACGTGAATGTGTGGTTTGTATGAAGTGGAAGTGTGAACTATGTCTTATGGATTGTTGTTTTCTTTTGCTATGTGTGATGGTATGAGTAGAACCTGTTCCAGAGCAAGTTCTTCCTTTCCAAGATCAGGACTACCCATTCCAAGAGCAGCAGGAAGAAGGGAAGTGTCCTTGACCACTTTGATCCTATACTAGGATGTGTAGATAGAATTATTTGCATTGTCAATTGAAATATGAAACCCATGCTAGGAAGTTTCCCTAGAATTGCATTATCTTGTTTCCTTGTAGCTTGGGTTGGGATTCATTTTATCATGTCATTTATTATTATGCATATGCTTAGCCATGCTTAGAATGGGATATTTGGGATATGAGATCATGAGTTTATTTTACCATACTCTTGAATGAGATACTGTGAGTTATGTAGAGGTAGGGATCAAGGCAAGTTGGATGATTTGGTTGGTGCTGGGTGCACGAGACTCGGGTTTGTGTTTAGTACTTGCCTGGATCCGAAGGACCGGTTCATGGAGCATGTAACCTGGCTTTACCGTGCCAACCACATGCTGAGATGGGGCAGATTGGCCAATTAATTAGGTGTATCCCCGGCGTAGTATGGGTGTGTTGGATGGTGCGGGGAATAGGTGTCAGCTGGACTACCATATGAACCGCAAGGCTCAAGAGGGGGCCACTGCAGCGGGGTTGGAGCCTCTTGTATGCTGTTAGGGGTGAAACCTCAGTGGGCCCACGCTCGTCGGAAATCCCTTTGTAAAGGCCTCGTAGTGATCTCCTGGATACACACATGGGAAGTGTGAATATGGTTCACGGCCACTGGCATAATGAAGGTTCTTTTAGTCCACCCGGCAACGGGGGATGAAATCACTACATGTGGGTACAGTGGTGCAAACTCTGCAGAGTCAAAACTGTCATGACAGCCATGCTCACGGTCAAGAGCAGCTTGGACTTATTCATGATTAGAGGATGATGAATTGGTAAGTTGTGGATGTTAAGCAGGAAGCTTAACATTGGAGATGAGACTATATTTACTTGATTTTGATGATGGCTTGGGAGATTGGGACCATTTCACCTGTGTAGTGATGTAGGTGCTTAATAAGCTAAGGTGATAGGTATTAATTGCGTAGTGCTTTAACCATGAGTTCAACCTCTCCTTGCTCTATCCATGCATGACATAACTTTCCCACACTTGCTGAGTACCAACGGTACTCAAACTTGCATTTCTGTTGGTTTAAATTGCTGCTCAGGTCAAGGGGATGATGTGGTGTTCAATGACCAAAACTTCGGACCCGAACAAGGATTCTAGGTTTACGGAGTCCCCCGGGCAACGCCTGTGACGGAGCCCACAAGACTTATATTCCACTGCTGTTTTATTTTATAAACTTATTATCGTCCATCGAGACGTATGCTATGTAAGACTTATTTATATTTGAACACCTGGCTTGTAATATGATGATGCTTCACTATTTGTCATCACATGTATGAGAAAATGATCCTGGCATACATGTGATATTCACTCGGTTGTTCTTCGGAGAAACCGGGTGTGACAGAAGTGGTATCAGAGCTAAGGTTGCCCGTAGGAACGTGGACCTAGGTAGAAATGGACGTATTTAAGGACCTTATTTTCTTAAAAACTATTTTACAAAGGTGTGGGTTGAAAGTGTTATTTAATGGGGTCACTTTATTCACCTTGTCCCAACTTTTATTCAAAATACAATCTTTATTAAATTCTTATCTAACTTAATTTTAAATGCTTATGTTTTAGATGGTTCGCATGATCCGCACCGCCCGCAAGTCCACCGGAGAGAGTTCCTGTAGTTGCCCTTGCCTTGAGAGAGGAGAATCGTCCGGTGACGTACCACTCCTACGGGTTGGTATTAGGAGGCCTGTTGCGCCGTCTTCGGCGTATGCTCCACGCCACCGGCAATGTGGGCAAGCTGATCATAAACTACAGCTCCACCAGGACCATCCGTGAGAAGCGGGAAGAATGGAGCTCGGAGATGAGGATTATCCATGAAAATCAGCTGCTCAAGATCCACCGCTCTCCAGCTTGTCGGGCAACTCAGGCCGATGCCGAGAAGGATGTCACCTGGGAGGCCATCAACTGCCGGAGTTACATCAACCGTCGCCACCTGGACAGGACTGAGTACATTTATGTCCTCCAGCGTGAGAGTGGCACCCCGGAGTACAAGTACCCGCCAGTGCAGCAGGGGACTTCCCATGAGCACATGGACCTGTGCTTGGAGGATGCTGCTATGCTCAGCACTCGACTGCAGGAGTGCCAGCAGGAGCTTCAGGATGTTCGTGACACCCTGAAGGAGACTGAGGCGTTGCTTCGCGCCAGCTTGAGGGCGAGAGAAAGAGGAGATGGGAATGAACTGTGTGTCACCGTGAATGACACGTGGAGTCCTGACTCCCCAGACCGCCGGGCGAGCAAGCGTCGCCGCACTTCTCCACCAGCAGCTTCCCCACCTAAAGCAGAATCAGAGGACAGCCGTAATAATGAGGAAGACCCCGACGAGCCAGCTCAGTGATACGAGTTGTTTAGAGTCATTTCCCTTATTTCAGCACGTCATCGAGTAGTCGAGTCAATACCTTATTTATTGAGAGCAAGATGAGGATCATACAGTGCCAAGGGTATGAGAGGGTGCTGTTTGCCTCTCACCAATTGCATGGACCTGCTGCTGATTGGTGGACCGCTTACGTAGCAGCCCATCGTGACCCCGAGAACATCACTTGGGAAGAGTTCAAGCGCAGTTTCCGCAACCACTACATACCAAGGGGTGAACTCAAAAACAAGAGAAAGGAGTTCTTGGGACTGCAGCAAGGCAACATGACTGTGAGGGAATACCTCACCAAGTTCACCCAACTATCCCGTTATGCACCATGGGACATCGAAACAGATGAGCAAAAACAGGACTGTTTTGTGGAAGGACTTACTATGGAAATGCAATGTGCAATGTCCTCCAACGAGTATGAAAGCTTCCAAAAGATGGTAGACAGAGCATTTGTCGTGGAGAGGAAGCTGAAGGCCTTGGAGAATGAAAACAAGAGGAACGCGGGATGGTCACACCAAGCCTCAAGTAGCAACACACATCCACCTCTGATGCAGCAACACGCAGGGCAGACGAGCCGTGTTGTGGTACCCTACTCAGCACCGAGAGGGTACAACCCGAACTTCGGGCCCCCATCAGCACCAGCATAGCCGCAGCGTCAGTTTGTGCAGCAGCCTCGCCCTACATATCAACCTCGACCAGCAGGACAAGGACCACCGAACCAACGCCAAGATAATAAAAGCCAGGCACCTAAGGTTGGGGTGCAATGCTTCAACTGTGGTGAAGTGGGGCACTACGCCCATAAGTGCCCAAAGAAGAAGCCCATGCAGCCACAACAACAGAATTTGATGCGAGGACGGGTGAACCACGTGACCATGGAGGAAGCGCAAGAGGCACCTGACGTGGTGATTGGTAAGTTTCCTGCCAATTTACACACTGCAACCCTATTGTTCGATTCTGGTGCTACCCATTGGTTCATTGCTCAAGGGTTTGTTAAGAAGCATGATCTAGCAACAACACAAATGAACCATATGTTAGCAGTGAACTCTACAGGGGGGAAATAAGGACAAGACAAGTGTGTCCCAAGGTGAATCTAGACATTAATGGGGTAGTATTTACTGCAAACCTCATAGTGATAGACTCACAAGGAATAGATATTATTTTGGGTATGGATTGGTTGACCAAATATAAAGGAATCATCCATTGTTCGACAAGAACGGTGGAACTAACTCACCCTAGCGGCACAAAAGTGAAGTTCATAGCCGTACCTGAACCTAGGAGGGACCTTAAACTTAATCAAGTCGAGGTGGAGGTGGAGGAGATCAGGATTATCAGGGAGTATCCAGATGTTTTCCTGGAGGAGTTGCCAGGTATGCCCCCCGATCGTGAAGTGGAATTCGCGATTGAGCTAGTGCCTGGAACAACCCCAATATACAAGAGGCCTTATCGGATGGACTCCAAACAGCTGGAAGAGCTCAAGGAGCACATAAGAGAATTGACGGAGAAGGGGTATATTCATCCTAGTTCCTCACCATGGGGAGCTCCAATGATATTTGTGCCCAAGAAGGAGGGAACCCAAAGGTTATGTGTAGACTACCATGCATTGAACGAAGTAACCATCAAGAACAAGTACCCATTACCCCGCATTGAAGACTTATTTGATCAGTTGAGGGGAGCTTGTGTGTTCTCAAAAATTGATCTCAGGTCGGGATACCACCAATTGAAGATAAGGCAAACTGACATTCCAAAGACAGCTTTCGTATCCCGGTACGAGCTGTATGAATACACCGTCATGCCGTTCGGGCTAACTAATGCCCCGGCATACTTCATGTATCTCATGAACAAGGTATTCATGGAATATCTGGACAAATTTGTGGTGGTTTTCATTGATGACATTCTCGTCTTCTCCAAAGATGAAGAAGAGCATGAGGGACATTTAAGATTGGTGCTGCAAAAGCTGAGAGAACACCAACTATATGCTAAATTGAGCAAGTGGGAGTTTTGGCTGAAGAGAGTTCCCTTCTTAGGACACATAATCTCGGAAGGAGGAATCTCCGTAGATCCCGCCAAGATCGAGGATGTGCAGAAGTGGAAGACCCCTGAAAATGTCGGGGAAGTTCAAAGCTTCTTAGGATTGGCTGGGTATTATCGACGGCTTATTGAGGGTTTCTCCAAGATCTTGGGACCCCTC
The DNA here is from genome assembly GCA_030760725.1 of Neostapfia colusana. Lineage (NCBI taxonomy): Eukaryota > Viridiplantae > Streptophyta > Magnoliopsida > Poales > Poaceae > Neostapfia > Neostapfia colusana. The sequence goes on along the minus strand of JASWHV010000008.1, from coordinate 65,021,610 downwards.
ACCAAATTGTTAGAGAAGGGGATCACATTCACATGGACACCACAGTGTGAGACGAGTTTTCAAGAACTGAAGAAAAGATTGACAACAGCCCTAGTGCTAGTTATGCCAGATATGCAGAAGAACTTTTCAGTGTACTGCGATGCCTCTGGACACGGGTTGGGATGTGTTCTCATGCAAGAGGGGCATGTCGTGGCTTATGCGTCCCGGCAGCTCCGGAAACACGAGAAGAACTATCCTACGCATGACCTAGAGCTAGCCGCAGTTGTACAAGCATTGAAGATTTGGCGGCATTACTTGATGGGGAAAAGGACAGAGATATATACGAATCATAAGAGCTTAAAGTACAGTTTCACACAGCCAGATCTCAACCTCAGACAAAGGAGATGGTTAGAGCTAATCAACGACTTTGATGTGGGCACCAACTATCATCCTGGGAAAGCGAACGTCGTGGCGGATGCTTTAAGCCGGAAAGTGCAGGTCAACATGTTGAGTTCTAAGGACATTCCTACAGAATTGAAGGAAGATATTGCAAAACTCAATCTATGTCTGGTGAATAGTGGTGAGGCCATCGCCATGGAAGTGGACTCCACATTAGAGCAAGACATACGCAACGGTCAGAAGAATGACGAGAAGATACAAGAAATTAGAGAACTCATCAAAGAAAATAAAGCCCCTGGGTTCAGAGAAGATGAGCAAGGTACGGTGTGGCATGGGAAAAGAATCTGTGTGCCTGAAGTGAAGGAGATCCGTGAATTGATCTTGAAGGAAGCTCATGATTCCGACTATTCCATTCATCCTGGGAGTACGAAGATGTATCATGACCTCAAGAGCAGATATTGGTGGTATGGCATGAAGCGAGATGTCGCGGAACATGATGCCCTATGTGACACATGTCAGTTCGTGAAAGAAGAACATCAACGACCCGCGGGACTATCGCAACCACTCAAAGTGCCTAAATGGAAATGGGAGGAAATAGGTATGGACTTCATAGTGGGCTACCTAGGACCCAATCGGGATATGATTCGATATGGGTCATCATCGACAGGCTAACCAAGGTAGCTCATTTCATCCCCGTGAAAGAAAGCTACAGCAGATCCAAATTGGTGGAATTGTACATGTCAAGGATCATGTGTTTCCATGGAGTGCCAAAGAAGATAGTGTCAAATCGAGGAACACAGTTCACCTCAAGGTTCTGGCAGAAGTTACATGAAACCATGGGAACTCATCTAAATTTTAGTTCTGTCTATCACCCCCAGACTGACGGGCAGACGGAAAGAACCAATCAGATCTTTGAGGATATGTTGAGAGCTTGTGCACTCAAGAACAATAGGAGTTGGGATAAGAACTTACCGTATGCAGAGTTCTCCTATAACAACAGCTATCAGGCTAGTATGAAGATGTCACCATTTGAGGCTTTGTATGGGAGGAAGTGCAAAACTCCACTATTTTGGAACCAAACAGGGGAAGTAAAGTGTTTGGGCCCGAGGTACTACAAGAAGCCGAGGCGAAAGTGAGGGAAATCCGCTACAATTTGAGGATAGCACAGACCCGACAAAAGAGCTATGCCGATGTACGGAGAAGAGAGCTCGTTTTCAACGTGGGGGACTATGTCTATCTCAAGGTGTCCCCTATCCGAGGACTTCGTCGGTTCAAGGTGAAGGGGAAATTATCACCGCGATACATCGGACCCTTTCTGATTCTGGAGAGGAAAGGCGAAGTAGCATATCAGCTTGAACTACCGGCTCGCCTATCAGATGTGCACGATGTATTCCATGTGTCACAGCTCAAGAAATGTTTAAGAACGCCCGAAGAAATGTTACCCATGAATGAGGTGGATGTACGAGAGGATCTTTCTTATGCTGAACAACCGGTCAAGATTTTGGAGACAATGGAACGCCTCACAAGAAATAAAAGAATCCGGATGTGCAAGGTGCAGTGGAAGCATCACTCGGAAGCGGAAGCCACATGGGAGCAAGAAGACGAGCTTAAGGCACAGTTTCCGGAATTGTTTTCCTAGAATCACCAATCTCGAGGATGAGATTTCTTTTAAGGAGGGTAGAGCTGTAACACCCCAAAACCTGCTAAAGAGGGGAATTTAAAATTTTTTGGACGTATTGCATGTGGTGCAGAAATTCAAATACAAACTGGAATTTAGATTTGAATCAAACCAGAAAAGGAAAAGGAAAAAGAAAAAGAAAACCACAACCGGCCAGTGGGCCGAAACCCGCCAGCCAGCCCAAGACCGCGCGCGCCAGCCAGCCCAAACCCGTGCCCCTTCCCCCTCTCTCCCTCTCTGTGACGCGCGGGGCCCACCGTCATCTTCTTCCCCCGCGCGCCCCAACCGACCCCGGTCTCTCTCTCGCGCCCTATTGAAACCAACCCCCGGAACCCGCACTCCCAGCCCCGATTTCCGGTCCCGGACGCCCCAACGTGATCTCAACAGACCGCCGCCCTCCCTCGTCCATTTAAACGCTGAAATCCACCCCTTTTTCCTCCCCGATTGACCATTTTTCTCTCCGGTGAGAACTGAAGCTTCTACCGCCGATTTCCTTCTATCCTTGCTCAAATTTCTTGACCTAACGTGCTGATCACGTTCCACCGCCGCCGGGGAGCCCTGCAGGTTAAGGAAACGACGTGTCTTGCGTCCCAACTGCCACTTCGACATGCACCGAAGACCATCGTCGTTGAAGCTCGCCGCCGATCGACTTCCAGGGCCTCCGAGTGCTGGAAAATCGCTAGGTGAGCATCCCCTACCCCTCCGCAGGCGATCCATGCAAAAAGATGTGAGTTCTAGCGTGTAGCGGCAAAAGCCGAGGCTGCGCCGACGAGATCACCGCCCCCAGCCGCCACGCGTGCGGGCTGGCTCCGGCCAGGGCGACGTGGCCCCTCGAGGGCCGTCTATTTTAAATCGCACGGTAGAAATTAAATCGACGCGTACCGCTTTGACAATCTAATCGGAGCCATCTGTTTTAAATATAACGGCCCACATCAGCCCCGCGTTATAAAGGCTGGGATTCTTACGCGCTACCCCCTGGGGATCTCGGAAAACACGAGCTAGCCCTGGAAACTTTTGATCTAGCCCCTGGACCTTCAGAAATTTGTGTAAATTCATTTAAAACTCAGTTTTAGCTCCTGGACTTAATAAAAATTAGGAAAAACCCCTCTGTTATGTGTAATTAGGCCACTGAAAATTTAGGAAATAGTAAATTAAACCCTGCAGTAGGGTGGATTTGCCTTTTAGACCCTATAGGATATTAAATTCAGAAATTTGAATATGTGACTAGGATATAAATTTAAAAGTTGAGGCAAACACATGTGCAAATGCAAATTTAAAATCTCCTAGCGCTTGGAAAACTTTAGAATGAGTAAAAAATAGATTTTAGGCTGAAATAAAATCTGCCTAAGTGATTGCTCATTTTTATTATCTCTAGATACCCATTTTAGGCTAGGAAATAATTCTAAAAACTAGTAAAATAGATTTAAATTGTTTCACATCAGGGAGGAAGTTCAAAAATATTTTATTGAACATTTTAGATCAGAACTTATTCTGTTTAAGTGATATGTCTAACTATTTTAACAGTAAAGTTCACTTTTTAGCCATAGAAAATAAATCTGAAAATATAGGAAAATAGGTATGTATAATTAGAAAATGATAAATGAGATCTCCAAATACAAAAAACTTCAATTTAGGATTTTGTAGAAGATCTGAATACCTATTTGGAGTAGGGGATTACCTTTCATGCAAACTTTGTGGCTAAGAAGTGTATTAATTAATTATAAATAATTTGTTCAAATTGGAAATTCATATATAGTGTGCAAATAGAAATCTGAATACAAAAGTTAGAAGTAATATACATATGTTCAAAAGTGCATGTAGGCAAAAAATCAACATATCTAGGGTAACCACAACACTTAGAAATGTGAATGACTTCCATATGTATGTATGTGTGGTTTGCATGAAGTGAAAGTGTGGACTATGGCTTATGGATTGTTGTTTTCTTTTGCTATATGTATTGGCATGAGTAGAACCTGCCCTAGAGCAAGTTCTCCCCTTCGAAGACCAAGACTTTCCATTCCCATAGCAGCAGGAAGAAGGCAAGTGTCCTTGACCACTTTGATCCTATTCTAGGATGTATAGTTAGAATTTAATTGTATGGTCAAATTGGAATATGATACCCATGCTAGGAAGTTTCCCTAGAATTGCATTACCTTGTTTTCTTGTAACCTGGGTTTTGATTTATTTTGTTATGTCATTTACTTATATGCTAATGCTTAGCCATGCTTAGAATGGGATAATTGGGATATGAGGTCATCAACTTATTTACCTTATGTTAAAGCCCAAGAAAAGGGACTTGCAAAAACTTTTATGCACCTCACAACACAACAGTTTTGTTGTGTGTAGATTGTGAAATATTGTGAAGAGCAAGTGGCCTCCATCAAAGGAGTGATTAGAAAGGAAAGCCTTCACCTTCACAAAGTAGGGTTTCTGTACATGAGCATGAGAGGTTGAGCTCACCCTAGGATTTACAAAGTCTTGGGAAGGTTCAGTCCAAAGCTCATGCAAATTCAACAATTTTTGAGGCACTTTTGGGTTATTTCAAAAGGAGGCCAATTTGAATGTAAATTCAAATTGCAGCAACTTTCATCACCCAAATTCAAAAGTTAGCCCCATATCTACACTCAGCACATTTTTCTGAGTAAACCCACCAAGTTTCATCTCCATTGGAGCTCATCTTGTCAAGAGCTAAATTTGCAAGAATTCAAAACTGAATTTGAATTTCAGTTTGAATATGAAGCAAACTTGACCAAACAAAGTTTGAAATTGAGAACTCAAATTCAAACCAATACTTGGAGGCTAAGTCTCTCATTAAATGGAGAGTAGCTGAGATATTTGCAGCAGAATTTGGAAAAAAGGATTAGGGGGGGAGAGGGGGGCCCACAAGTCAGTGGGAGGACTGTTTCCCAAACCGAGCGTGGCTGTTTTCTCCCGACGTCGGTCGAACACCTCGCGCCAGCTGCGGACAGCACCGGCGTCCGACCGCCTCGCCTCGCCACCTCCTGCTCGGCGACCGAGCGCACGCGTGCCCGACGCGGTTTAAGTCCCCAGCCCACGTGAGCCAGCCTCATCTCCTCCGCTTTGTCCGTTCCTACCCGAAACGAAAAACGACACCGCCGCTCCCCTCGGCTCCTCGTCGCACCGTTGATCAAGGCGACCTCGCGACCGGAGGTCAACAGCAAAGACACGCGCCGGGGACTGCTCGAGCTCAAGGTGAAGACCCTACCCTCTTCCATGCTTTGTAGGGGGAGTATTTCCTCGTCTAGTCCTCGGTGCTCGACAAAAACGAGTGAGCAGAAATGCCGAAATTCGCGGCGATCGGTCCTGCACAGCGTAAACCCAGCTGAGCATAGGTTCTACACGCCCCCACGGCCACCTAGGATCCAAAACCATCGAAAACCATCGAGCCTTTGCGCTGATATCCAAGTTTTTCGAGCAACAGTCGATATCGGGCCTAGGTCGACGGTGAGGTCCCAGTTCCGGCTACTTCCATGGCCAACCGAGCTCATATTCGTGCGCACCATGCCACGGTGGAGCTGTAGGAGCAAACCGCTTGAGAAATAAGGCCCGGAGTAGCCCGGACGACGTCACCGGAGCAGAGGGAGGCTCTGTCGCCGTCGCGGGCATAGTTCCGGCCATTGCCGAGCTCCGGTGAGGGCACCAGCGTGTTCTCCGAGTCGAGTTAGGCACAGGCGGCAAGTTTTGTCAAAGGTCGGGCGGGGAAACGCCCGGCGGCGAGCGCTCCGGCGAAGCGCCGCCGCGGGAACTGCGGGAGAGCGCGAGGTAGACGAAGGGGGGGCCGGGTCCACCGGTCAGCCTCTGATCTCGCGCGGGGATCGGGTTTGCGGCCGGGATTCGGTGCGGCAGCGCGGGTAAAACCCCGTGGGCCGCGGTGTGGCCGCTTTCTGAGTGGGCCGGCTCGAGGAGTGGGTCCCACCTGCAGGATTTAAACATTTTTGGAATTTCCAGTTTTAGTGCAAACTTTAGAACCCCATAACTTTTGCTAGGAAGCTCCGAATTTAGTGATTCAAATTGGGTTGGATTCATCTTGCCTAGCTCTGTCCAGATATACAACCCAATTTGTATGAAACCCACTAATTAATTCTGGAAAATTCTTTAAAGCTTTTGAGCAAAAGAATTTTTGAGGGAGTTTGGTTCATCCAAAAATCCCCAAATTTTGCCAGAATGTTCTTTAGGACATTAGTAAACCCCTGTAAAAGTTTCAGACCATTTGGAGTTGATTTGGTCAGAGCAATTCAAATTGAAAGGTGCTGTGTTCATTTGAATACAGAAACATTTTCAGAGAATTTCCAAAACTTGGAAATTCAATTCTGGGCAAACCTTGACTCCAAAAATGCTAGGAAAATTCATGAAAACTCTAGGAGCTATAATTGAAATTATAGTTCACTAAGTTGGGTATGAACAGGGGTATTACCTCAGAATAAGTTCTTCCTTGCTTATTTGCTAAGGAAATTATTCTGAGCAAACCACTTCATGAAAAGTGCTAAGGTTTGGTCCAGAGAGTTTTCTTGTGACAAGGAACTCACACAAAAATTCTCAGCTCCATTGGAGCTCTAGATCACCCCTGTCCTGTTTACCCACTTAAGGGATTAAGATGGAAAAAGGGGGAAAACCACTTAGCATTTGACCATGTGATTAATTCCAAGCCAAACCACCAACACCAGTTCATCTTTAAATTCTTAAACAAAGTTCCAGGTGTTAGAGGCTGGTTATTAGAACTAATAGTAGAAGTCTTACTCTAAAACTCACATTTGCATCTAAATTAACATGTAGTGTTTCATTAACGTGTAGCCGTTGAAGAAGAGACTCCGGAAGTGCTGGACTTCCTTCTTCCGGACGAAGAACTAACTCCTGACCAGCAGCAACAAGGCAAGCCCCGGTTTGCATTAACTTTTTTTAAAAGTTTTACTTTGTTTACATGTGTCATATGAAGTATGTATGTGCATTAGGTATAGGATGAATGAAACCCCACTTGCATAACCAAAGGTTCCTAAAAGAGTGAGGGTAGTGTCTAAGACCTCGAGTAGACAGGCTATGCTTAATGAGTCATAGGACTTCGGTACAAGTCGAGTAGTTGGAATCTACTCGCGAGATAGGCTGGGGACACACGGGTTCGGTTGAGTGATGTGAGATCACTTTAGTAATGAAAATGAGACTAGGCAGGGGCTAGGGCGCAGCAAGAGAGAGTCTTGTGTGCGCAGCCCTGCCCGTGTCGATTGAGGACCGATCCGTGTGCGGCCCTGCTGAACAAGTATTGAACGTACCGACGGCATATCGGATATATGGGCCCCGATAAACCGATGTAGCCTAAACCTCCGGGCGTCGAGGCATAGCACACCGATTTATAGGTGTAGGTTGAGGGCAGCAAGGTGGAAATCTGCCAACGGGCATAGAGAGATGCTCCGTGTGGGGAACCTCCTGCTCGTTTCGGTGCGACCGGTTCGACGTTTGGGCTGTTGGGTGAAAGGTTGTCCCGTACGACATCGAGTGAGCGTGCTGTGCAGCTCCACGGGTGGGCGTACGTGACGTGCTCTTTGGGTTTTCCCTGCAGGTGTATATCGAGTCGATTCGCCGTCCCTCGCGGCGACGAGTACTGCTTGTTCACTGCGTCGTAACGTAGACTAATGGATGAAATATGTTGATTCAATGATGCTGATTGATATAATTGTATTGCTACATGTGTGCCACCAAATACTGCTTACTAAATTTCAGATTTCATGAACTTTTAACTTGTTGCTAAAAGATGAACTAAGGATGAACTTGTAGGCGTGTCGTTTTGGCTGAAATGTTACTAACCTATGTCTTGGTATACCTCATGTAGAGTTTCATGCTTAGGTGAGTCGGTTAAGCCTTGCTGAGCCTTTGTGCTCACGGTTGCTGCTTAAGTGTTTTTCAGGTGAGGAGCCACCCACGGACTCGGAGTACGAGTCCACCGGCGAGGGTTACCCTCCGTCGGGGACCACGGCTGAGTGGGAGCCGTACACGCCGCGCTGAGCTGAGACGTGCAGCTAGTGTGGGTTGCCCTAGGGCTGGGCAACCGACTTTTGCTAAATAGGCGGGCGTGAGTTGTATAGTGTAGCCTTCCGCTGTGTAATAGAACAATAATTGTAACTGAAGTTTGTACTTGTTTGTACAGTTTCAGCTGTTTTTCCCATGTAATATATTGTGTTCTTATGACGTGTGCTGTCGGGTGTCGCATCGCGCGGCACCACCCTCTGCGATCCTGGATGAGCGGATTCCGGTCCGCCACAGCCTGGTATCAGAGCTGCAGTGGGGATAGCACAGTACTTAAGGACTGCATTATGGGAAAAACTTAGGTATACGGTGAGGAATCGGTAGTTGCCCAAGTAAGGACTATATTAGCATAGTTACTTAAAGTGGCAAAGACTAACTTATGTGTTATAATTCTGAATTTCAATTATGTAACGACGCACCTACGCTCTGGAAAGTATGGTAAGGAACGCCACCGAAAGCGGGTCAATTTCGGTTAGCTCCCCCTGACGAGGAACGTGGTTCAGGGATTGATCTCACAGCTTGGTGTGAGATGTCAATATGAACCTCTTGGACTCTTCATGTCCCTGAGTTCATATGAAACGCTGATCCCTAGCGTGCATTAGGCAAGTAAGTGGAGACCCCATCGCGTGGTCAGTAACGCGAGAGTGTGTTCGTCTGGAAATAGCCCAGGAGGACATACGCAGCGCTTGCCATCGGCGTGCCCTGCAGGGCAGTAGGTGGTATCTGTTGGGTTGATAACATTCCCAACCGTGACGACCCGTTCATGACATACTCGGGTTCCCCGTCGTGTGGTGTTGAAACACGATCACGTGCCTTGAGACGTGACTTAGCTCAAGGACGGCCGTATGACAATGATACGGGCGTTTGTATTTACTTTTAGATGTGGAACTGCCTGAAATGAACAAACTTTGAGTGTACCATTATTGTGTGGTTTTCTGCAGGTACTAACCACGTATGTATCCGTGTAGAAAACGTGTGCGAGAGACCGTTTAGTGCCACATTCGAGACGTATATGCCGGTATGATCCGGTTAGGATTTTCTTTTGTGAGGAACGTAGTACCGAGATATTGTAGGCATATGCATGATTATAATGATAAAAAAGAATTAAAATCTATAGGTTCAACATTTAGGACCCTGGTTGGGTATAAGAATGGGATAGTGGAGCAGTATAGCCAAAAGTATGAAAAGCAGAGTGCTCTGTTTTGGGCAGCACGTTTGCTGATCCTCAACAGGGCATAACTTACAGGTCTTTTAGCCCAGGGAGGTGTGCTATATAGTTCTGGAAAGGTATTCAAGTCCTCTACAACTTTTTTGTAGACTTCCAGAGCTGAAACTCACCTGAAGATGGCTTAAAGCCCAGAGAAATGTAAACTGTCCAGAACTAGGGCAGAGTAAAACATCCTCTGAACTGATCTGTTTTTCAAATATAACTCCCAGTAGAAAAATCTAAAATTGTCATATAATCCATCCTTAGAAAGAGTAGAAGATGTTTGACATCTTTGCAATTCAAAGTTTCTGAAGTTTCAGCACAGAATTTAGTGGAAATCAGGATTGGAAACAGCCACTTCCAAGGGAGGTGCTGTTAAAATTCTTCCAGAAATTCTGCTAACTTTGAATTAGCATAACTTTTTAATCAAATCTGATCTGGGGGCAAATGAGTACTTGTTGGAATGATACTAAAGTTAACTTTAACTTTGGTATTCAACTTGAGTCATGAAAATGCCCATAACCGGATCAAAACTTGGAATAGGTAGAAACTGGTCATTCTGACGGAAGAATGACAGTTGAACTCATTGGAGAGGGTGTTGTACCCTAAGGGCGATAATAATGTCTCGTAGAGACCAAACCCAGTTATGGTGAGCTTCCAAAGAAGGGGTTCATCAAGTTGGATTAAACTAACTTGTGGTTGGTCTGGTAATGGTGTAGCTTGTGCAAAGTTATTACATTATCTGCTTACGAGATATTTCGCATGTTTTGTTGTCATAATGTTTTCCGCCCAGTTCTATTGGACTGCATGCCAAATGTTGCGGGACTGATGGTTAATGTCGTATGGTTGCAGATGGTTCGTACTAGGACCACGCACGACGTTGGTGGCTCTAGCCAAGGTGGAGGCAATGACTCCCAGCCACCGGCCTACGACAGCACCCCGCAGCAGCAGCCACCACCGCCGCCTCCGCTTACTCTAGCGGATGTGATAGCGGCATTGGTGGGAGGTCGTGAGGAGCAGACCGACCTGCTCCGCACGATCGTGCAGAATACGTCCCAGGCGGGAGGACGTCAAGAGCGAGGGCCTCGTGAGCCCCGCGAAGTGTCGTACTCGGATTTCATGAGTACGCACCCTCCAGTGTTTACCGAAGCTGAAGAACCACTGGAGGCGGACAACTGGCTGCGGACTATCGAGTCCAAGTTCGGGCTGCTCCAGTGTACGGAGCGGAAGAAGACGCTGTTCGCAGCACAGCAGCTCCACGGTGCCGCTGGTGCGTGGTGGGCGAATTATGTCGCCTCACGTCCGGCTGGCCATGCCGTAGAATGGCAAGAGTTCCGGGAGGCGTTCCGCGCCTATCACATTCCTCCCGGAATAATGAAGAGAAAGTTCCAAGAATTTTTGGAACTGAAGCAGGGCGGGAGGAGTGCCCACGACTACTCCCATGCCTTCAACCATCTGGCGCAGTATGCGTCAGACTACATCTCCACGGAGGAGAAGAAGAGGGAGCACTTCTATCGGGGGTTACATCCCGAAATGAAGACCCACCTCGTACAATGGAACCGCGGCACATTCAACGATCTAGTCAATGCCGCCATCATGCAAGAGGACGCTCAGCGGGAGTTAGCAGCTGAGCAGAGGAAGCGTAGCGCTCCACCTAGCAGCGGTTGGAGTGGCGCTCCCCAGAAGTACCGTATGGTGTATCGGACACCATCCGGGCAGCAGTGGCAACCACCGGCGCGACCGCAACGGTTCGGGGGACGTCCCTTTCAGGCACCTCCGTTCCGTCCGCCGGTGCCACCACCAAGACAGCAGCAGCAGCAGACGGTACCCCGGGCGTTTCCACCACCACAACACGCCCCAGGTTTCCGTCCACCGATCAGCGGGGGACCGCCCCGTTTCACCTGCTTCACGTGTGGCCAAGCGGGCCACTTTGCGAAGGACTGTCCCCAAGGGCAGCAGAGCAGCGGGCAAGCCCAGCTCCAGGGCGGTGCTCGAGGCCGACCTCCGGTGAAGAAGGTTGGTCAGCGGACTGGAGGCGTCCGCAACCTCGACAATGAGGACGCCCCAGAGGGAGACAACGTGCTGGCGGGTACGTTTACTCTCAACCATCAAGCCATCGTCATATTATTTGATTCTGGTGCAACCCACAGCTTTATAAGTGCATCCTATGTGGCTAAACACCAATTGCAAGTCTTCCCAACCGACTGCACTTATATGATATGCTCACCGGGAGGGAAGATTTCAGCTAATATGATGATTCCAATGGCACCTCTGTGCTTAGGTGGGAAACTATATCCCACCACCTTGATAATCCTTATGGGACAAAAGATTGATGCAATCTTAGGGATGTCATGGCTGCAATACCATGGCGCTGTCCTAGAGACTCGGACACGGACGGTTCACTTAAATTCTCCATTCCACCGTCCGCATTCCATGGTGTTAGACATGCCAGTCCGGGAAGTTTTAGCAATTAATAGTGCTGAAGTTCTCAAGTTAGAAGACATCCCCGTAGTCAGGGAGTATCCTGATGTGTTCCCGGATGATCTTCCGGGCATGCCACCTGAGCGGGATGTCGAGTTCAAGATTGAACTTGCACCCGGAACTACGCCCATATCACGGAGACCATACAAGATGGCTCCAAATGAGCTGGCGGAACTGAAAGAACAGCTCAATGATCTGTTGAGCAAGGGTTTCATTAGGCCGAGTTCCTCGCCTTGGGGATGCTCGGCGCTATTCGTGAAGAAGAAGGATGAGACCCTGAGGCTGTGTGTGGATTACCGGCCGCTCAACGCCGTCACCATCAAGAATAAGTACCCACTGCCCCGTATTGACATCTTGTTTGATCAACTGGTGGGGGCAAGTGTATTCTCAAAGATGGACCTTCGCTCTGGATATCACCAGATCAAGATCCGGGCGGAGGATATCCCGAAGACGGCGTTCTCGACGAGATACGGCTTATACGAATATCTCGTCATGTCCTTTGGTCTCACAAATGCTCCAGCCCATTTCATGTATCTGATGAACTCGGTGTTCATGCCGGAGCTGGACAAGTTCGTGGTAGTGTTCATCGACGATATCTTGGTTTACTCCAAGACAGAAGCCGAGCATGCCGAACACTTACGGATCGTTCTTCAACGATTGCGAGACCACAAGCTCTACGCCAAGTTCAGCAAATGCGAATTTTGGATCAGCCAAGTGCCATTCTTGGGACATATCATCTCAGCTGAAGGCATTGCGGTTGACCCAAGTAAAATAGAGCAAGTGTTGAAATGGAAAGCTCCCACTTCCGTTCAGGAAGTCAGAAGCTTCCTCGGGTTAGCGGGATACTACCGGAGATTCATTCCAAGTTTCTCCAAGCTCGCTAAGCCGATGACAGAGTTGCTGAAGAAAGGGAAAAAATATGTTTGGAACACGGCGTGTGAAGGAGCGTTCCGAACATTGGTGAAGCATCTCACAACAGCCCCGGTATTAGCTCAGCCGGATACAACAAAGCCCTTCGACGTGTATTGTGACGCGTCCGGTATTGGGCTCGGCTGCGTGTTGATGCAGGAAGGACGTGTGGTCGCTTATGGCTCACGCCAACTTCGGAACCATGAGCAGCACTACCCGACTCACGATCTTGAACTTGCTGCCGTGGTGTTGGCGCTGAAAATGTGGAGGCACTATCTCCTGGGGAACTTGGTGCATCTCTACACCGACCACAAGAGCTTGAAATACATTTTCACCCAGAAGGAGCTGAACATGAGGCAGAGGAGGTGGTTAGAACTGATCAAAGATTATGAGATTGAGATCCATTACCACCCCGGCAAGGCGAATGTGGTTGCCGACGCGCTGAGTCGGAAATCGCATGTCCATCACCTCACCATGACACCGGTGGAGGAGGAAGAGCCAAGTTTATACTTGGTTCCTTATGGATCGCTGTACAACCTTGCCCTCATCCCTACTATTAGGGAGGACATCATTGCAGCTCAGAAAACGGATAAAGGCATGGCACATCTCCGGAGACGGATAGACAATGGAGAAATTAAATGCTTCCGGAAGGATGATGAGGGGACGCTGTGGTTCAATCACCGCATAGTCGTACCCCGAGATATGGAGTTGAGGAAAAAGATCCTCGATGAAGCTCACTTGTCCAAATACTCCATTCATCCGGGCAGCAACAAAATGTACCAAGATTTGAAAAAGAAATTTTGGTGGACGCGGATGAAGCGGGAGGTAGCTAAGTACGTATCCGAGTGCGATACGTGTAGACGAGTGAAAGCTGATCATATGAAGAAATCAGGGCTGCTGCAACCCCTGAAGATCCCGGCATGGAAATGGGAAGATGTGAGCATGGATTTCATTGTGGGATTACCCCTAACAGCTAACAAGCATGATTCCATATGGGTAATCGTTGATCGGTTAACCAAGACGGCTCACTTCATTCCGGTGAATACACATTACAATGCCGGCAAATATGCGGAGCTATACATAGCGAAGATTCTATGCCTATACGGGGTACCCAAGACCATTGTCTCAGATCGAGGTGCATTATTTGTATCTCGCTTTTGGGAGCAGCTACACGCTGCATTGGGTACTAAGCTGATCAGAAGCTCCGCCTATCACCCTCAGACCGATGGTCAGACAGAAAGGGTGAATCAAGTCCTGGAAGACATGTTGAGAGCATGTGCCATCCACCATGGTAGGAACTGGGATGATCACCTACCATTGGCGGAATTCTCGTACAACAACGGTTATCAGGCAAGTATCAAGATGGCACCTTACGAAGCTCTCTACGGTCGTAAATGCCGCACCCCATTAAATTGGTGCGAGTCCGGTGAAAGGGTCACATTCGGAGTTGATGTGGTGAACGACGCCGAAGAGCGCGTTCGGACAATTCAAGCCAATTTGAAGGCCGCTCAATCCCGACAGAAGAGCTACGCTGATAAGAGGCGTAGGCCGTTGCACTTTGACGTTGGGGAACACGTGTACCTCCGCGTGTCTCCAATGAAGGGCGTGCACCGATTCGGTGTGAAGGGGAAGCTCGCTCCCCGTTTCATTGGACCCTACGCTATCACCGAGAAGTGTGGACCAGCAGCGTATCGATTGGAGCTACCGGCATCTCTGGCTGGTGTCCATGATATTTTCCATGTTTCGCAACTGCGAAAATGCTTGAAGCATACAACTGCTGTTCCTACCGAAGACATCGGCGAGCTGAAACCGGATTTAACATATGATGAATATCCGGTGGGAATTCTTGATGAGAAAGCCAGGACCACGCGTAGCAAAACGTTGTGGTTCTACAAAATACTCTGGAGCAACCACACCGCCGAAGAAGCGACGTGGGAGAGCGAGGAGTTCCTTCGCTCAAATTACCCGGAGTTCATGGCTTCTCAACACGGGTAAGTCCCTATTACATCGCTATCTCTTCTTTTATAATCTCGGGACGAGATTCTTTTAAGGGGGGAGGGATGTAAAAGCCCAAGAAAAGGGACTTGCAAAAACTTTTATGCACCTCACAACACAACAGTTTTGTTGTGTGTAGATTGTGAAATATTGTGAAGAGCAAGTGGCCTCCATCAAAGGAGTGATTAGAAAGGAAAGCCTTCACCTTCACAAAGTAGGGTTTCTGTACATGAGCATGAGAGGTTGAGCTCACCCTAGGATTTACAAAGTCTTGGGAAGGTTCAGTCCAAAGCTCATGCAAATTCAACAATTTTTGAGGCACTTTTGGGTTATTTCAAAAGGAGGCCAATTTGAATGTAAATTCAAATTGCAGCAACTTTCATCACCCAAATTCAAAAGTTAGCCCCATATCTACACTCAGCACATTTTTCTGAGTAAACCCACCAAGTTTCATCTCCATTGGAGCTCATCTTGTCAAGAGCTAAATTTGCAAGAATTCAAAACTGAATTTGAATTTCAGTTTGAATATGAAGCAAACTTGACCAAACAAAGTTTGAAATTGAGAACTCAAATTCAAACCAATACTTGGAGGCTAAGTCTCTCATTAAATGGAGAGTAGCTGAGATATTTGCAGCAGAATTTGGAAAAAAGGATTAGGGGGGGAGAGGGGGGCCCACAAGTCAGTGGGAGGACTGTTTCCCAAACCGAGCGTGGCTGTTTTCTCCCGACGTCGGTCGAACACCTCGCGCCAGCTGCGGACAGCACCGGCGTCCGACCGCCTCGCCTCGCCACCTCCTGCTCGGCGACCGAGCGCACGCGTGCCCGACGCGGTTTAAGTCCCCAGCCCACGTGAGCCAGCCTCATCTCCTCCGCTTTGCCCGTTCCTACCCGAAACGAAAAATGACACCGCCGCTCCCCTCGGCTCCTCGTCGCACCGTTGATCAAGGCGACCTCGCGACCGGAGGTCAACAGCAAAGACACGCGCCGGGGACTGCTCGAGCTCAAGGTGAAGACCCTACCCTCTTCCATGCTTTGTAGGGGGAGTATTTCCCCGTCTAGTCCTCGGTGCTCGACAAAAACGAGTGAGCAGAAATGCCGAAATTCGCGGCGATCGGTCCTGCACAGCGTAAACCCAGCTGAGCATAGGTTCTACACGCCCCCACGGCCACCTAGGATCCAAAACCATCGAAAACCATCGAGCCTTTGCGCTGATATCCAAGTTTTTCGAGCAACAGTCGATATCGGGCCTAGGTCGACGGTGAGGTCCCAGTTCCGGCTACTTCCATGGCCAACCGAGCTCATATTCGTGCGCACCATGCCACGGTGGAGCTTCAGGAGCAAACCGCTTGAGAAATAAGGCCCGGAGTAGCCCGGACGACGTCACCGGAGCAGAGGGAGGCTCTGTCGCCGTCGCGGGCATAGTTCCGGCCATTGCCGAGCTCCGGTGAGGGCACCAGCGTGTTCTCCGAGTCGAGTTAGGCACAGGCGGCAAGTTTTGTCAAAGGTCGGGCGGGGAAACGCCCGGCGGCGAGCGCTCCGGCGAAGCGCCGCCGCGGGAACTGCGGGAGAGCGCGAGGTAGACGAAGGGGGGGCCGGGTCCACCGGTCAGCCTCTGATCTCGCGCGGGGATCGGGTTTGCGGCCGGGATTCGGTGCGGCAGCGCGGGTAAAACCCCGTGGGCCGCGGTGTGGCCGCTTTCTGAGTGGGCCGGCTCGAGGAGTGGGTCCCACCTGCAGGATTTAAACATTTTTGGAATTTCCAGTTTTAGTGCAAACTTTAGAACCCCATAACTTTTGCTAGGAAGCTCCGAATTTAGTGATTCAAATTGGGTTGGATTCATCTTGCCTAGCTCTGTCCAGATATACAACCCAATTTGTATGAAACCCATTAATTAATTCTGGAAAATTCTTTAAAGCTTTTGAGCAAAAGAATTTTTGAGGGAGTTTGGTTCATCCAAAAATCCCCAAATTTTGCCAGAATGTTCTTTAGGACATTAGTAAACCCCTGTAAAAGTTTCAGACCATTTGGAGTTGATTTGGTCAGAGCAATTCAAATTGAAAGGTGCTGTGTTCATTTGAATACAGAAACATTTTCAGAGAATTTCCAAAACTTGGAAATTCAATTCTGGGCAAACCTTGACTCCAAAAATGCTAGGAAAATTCATGAAAACTCTAGGAGCTATAATTGAAATTATAGTTCACTAAGTTGGGTATGAACAGGGGTATTACCTCAGAATAAGTTCTTCCTTGCTTATTTGCTAAGGAAATTATTCTGAGCAAACCACTTCATGAAAAGTGCTAAGGTTTGGTCCAGAGAGTTTTCTTGTGACAAGGAACTCACACAAAAATTCTCAGCTCCATTGGAGCTCTAGATCACCCCTGTCCTGTTTACCCACTTAAGGGATTAAGATGGAAAAAGGGGGAAAACCACTTAGCATTTGACCATGTGATTAAGTCCAAGCCAAACCACCAACACCAGTTCATCTTTAAATTCTTAAACAAAGTTCCAGGTGTTAGAGGCTGGTTATTAGAACTAATAGTAGAAGTCTTACTCTAAAACTCACATTTGCATCTAAATTAACATGTAGTGTTTCATTAACGTGTAGCCGTTGAAGAAGAGACTCCGGAAGTGCTGGACTTCCTTCTTCCGGACGAAGAACTAACTCCTGACCAGCAGCAACAAGGCAAGCCCCGGTTTGCATTAACTTTTTTTAAAAGTTTTACTTTGTTTACATGTGTCATATGAAGTATGTATGTGCATTAGGTATAGGATGAATGAAACCCCACTTGCATAACCAAAGGTTCCTAAAAGAGTGAGGGTAGTGTCTAAGACCTCGAGTAGACAGGCTATGCTTAATGAGTCATAGGACTTCGGTACAAGTCGAGTAGTTGGAATCTACTCGCGAGATAGGCTGGGGACACACGGGTTCGGTTGAGTGATGTGAGATCACTTTAGTAATGAAAATGAGACTAGGCAGGGGCTAGGGCGCAGCAAGAGAGAGTCTTGTGTGCGCAGCCCTGCCCGTGTCGATTGAGGACCGATCCGTGTGCGGCCCTGCTGAACAAGTATTGAACGTACCGACGGCATATCGGATATATGGGCCCCGATAAACCGATGTAGCCTAAACCTCCGGGCGTCGAGGCATAGCACACCGATTTATAGGTGTAGGTTGAGGGCAGCAAGGTGGAAATCTGCCAACGGGCATAGAGAGATGCTCCGTGTGGGGAACCTCCTGCTCGTTTCGGTGCGACCGGTTCGACGTTTGGGCTGTTGGGTGAAAGGTTGTCCCGTACGACATCGAGTGAGCGTGCTGTGCAGCTCCACGGGTGGGCGTACGTGACGTGCTCTTTGGGTTTTCCCTGCAGGTGTATATCGAGTCGATTCGCCGTCCCTCGCGGCGACGAGTACTGCTTGTTCACTGCGTCGTAACGTAGACTAATGGATGAAATATGTTGATTCAATGATGCTGATTGATATAATTGTATTGCTACATGTGTGCCACCAAATACTGCTTACTAAATTTCAGATTTCATGAACTTTTAACTTGTTGCTAAAAGATGAACTAAGGATGAACTTGTAGGCGTGTCGTTTTGGCTGAAATGTTACTAACCTATGTCTTGGTATACCTCATGTAGAGTTTCATGCTTAGGTGAGTCGGTTAAGCCTTGCTGAGCCTTTGTGCTCACGGTTGCTGCTTAAGTGTTTTTCAGGTGAGGAGCCACCCACGGACTCGGAGTACGAGTCCACCGGCGAGGGTTACCCTCCGTCGGGGACCACGGCTGAGTGGGAGCCGTACACGCCGCGCTGAGCTGAGACGTGCAGCTAGTGTGGGTTGCCCTAGGGCTGGGCAACCGACTTTTGCTAAATAGGCGGGCGTGAGTTGTATAGTGTAGCCTTCCGCTGTGTAATAGAACAATAATTGTAACTGAAGTTTGTACTTGTTTGTACAGTTTCAGCTGTTTTTCCCATGTAATATATTGTGTTCTTATGACGTGTGCTGTCGGGTGTCGCATCGCGCGGCACCACCCTCTGCGATCCTGGATGAGCGGATTCCGGTCCGCCACACCTTACTCTTGATTAAGATATTATGAGTTATGTAGAGGTAGGGATCGAGGCAAGTTGGATGATTTGGTTGATGCTGTGTGCACGAGACTCGGGTTTGTGTTTAGTACTTGCCTGGATCCTAAGGACCGGTTCATGGAGCATGTAACCTGGCTTTACCGTGCCAACCACATGCTGAGATGGGGCAGCTTGGCCAATTAATTAGGTGTATCTCCGGCGTAGTATGGGTGTTTTGGATGGTGCGGGGAATAGGTGTCAGCTGGACTACCATATGAACCGCAAGGCTCAAGAGGGGGCCACTGCAGCGGGGTTGGAGCCTCTTGTATGCTGTTAGGGGTGAAACCTTAGTGGGCCCACGCTCGTCGGAAATCTCTTTGTAAAGGCCTCGTAGTGATCTCCTGGCTACACACCTGGGAAGTGTCAATGTGGTTGGCGGCCACTGGCATAATGGAGGTTCTTTTAGTCCACCCGGCAACGGGGGATGAAATCAATACATGTGGGTACAGTGGTGCAAACTCTGTAGAGTCAAAACTGTCATGACAGTCGTGCTTACGGTTAAGAGCGGGTTGGACTTATTCATGATTAGAGGATGATGGATTGGGAAGTTGTGTATGTTAAGCGGGAAGCTTAACATTGGAGATGAGACTATGTTTACTTGATTTTGATGATGGGTTGGGAGATTGGGACCATTTCACCTGTGTAGTAATGTAGGTGCTTAATAAGCTAAGGCGATAGGTATTAATTGTGTAGTGCTTTAACCATGAGTTCAACCTCTCCTTGCTCTAGCCATGCATGACATAACTTTTCCACACTTGCTGAGTACCAACGGTACTCAAACTTGCATTTCTGTTGGTTTAAATTGCTGATCAGGTCAAGGGGATGATGTGGTGTTCAATGACCAAGACTTCGGACCCGAAGAAGGATTCTAGGTTTACAGAGTCCCCCGGCCAACACCTGTGACGGAGCCCACAAGACTTATATTCCGCTGCTGTTTTATTTTATGAACTTATTATCGTCCATCGAGACGTATGCTATGTAAGACTTATTTATATTTGAACACCTGGCTTGTAATATGATGATGCTTCACTATTTGTCATCACACGTATGAGAAAATGATCCGGGCATACATGTGATATTCAATCGGTTGTTCTTCGGAGAAACCGGGTGTGACATGTTTCAACCCTTAACCAATCGAAAAATGCAGTAGAGTTGAAACTATCCAGAAAACAGGGCAGAGCAAAGACTCTCTGTAAACTCCCTGTAAATTGAGCATAACTTCCTGCATAAAAATCCAAAAATAGAAAATGAGGTAGTTCTGGAAAGCTTATGAGATGAGTTACAACTTTGCCACAGAAACTTTTGTCAGATTAGGAAGAGAATTAACTGCAATTCTTGGAGCAAATCAGTACCTAAAGCCGGGAGGTGCTGTCCAATTTTCTCCAGAAAATTCTGTTAACTTTGACATCTCATAACTTTTGAACCAGGACAGATCTTAGGCCAAGCAAATACTTTATGGAAAGTTATTGAAGCTAGCTTTAACTTTGATGTTGAGCTCCAGAAGTGGTTTTTCTTTTAACAGGGCCTAAATCAGGTTGAAGTGGAAACTGGTCAGGGCTGTCATGTGAACAGCAGATCAGCAGTCAATTTTGTTTAAAAGTTGAACTATGTTTCCAAGTTTCATGGGTTCAATGACATGTCTTATGTTATAACTCAATGGTTTACTGTTTAAATAAATATTTGACATTTCTCAAATATATTTTTACAGATGACAGCAGACAAACAGTTGGAGAACGGGTGGGTGGTGTCCCACTGTTCTCACCACAGCGGCTATCTGGAGGCATTGAGGCAGATGCTTTAATATTTCGGGTACAACCATATGCCGCAGTACTTCGCCAAGGAAGAAGGCGAGGAGGGGAACAAGACGTGGACAATCCGTGTCGAGGTCCCCGCAGGACCTACGCCACCCGGTTGGGTGCCGTTCACCGTCACGGTGAGAGGTAGACAACCGGAAGGGATATGGCAAGTGGCAGCCCGTGACACCATGTCACGATTCTGCCAACTACACGTGAAGGCTATGGAGGGCACTCCATACGCGCTTGTTCCGGTGGAGGGACGGGCTAATCATGTGTGGGAAGAGAGGTACCTGGAGGCAACGGACCCGAGTTGCCCAAGGTTCAACCCCGCAGAGGCAAATCTCAGCCTCCAGATGAGGGCGGGAAACGCCGTGATGGACAGCCAAGCTGCTCATACGGAGCATCTCGCCACAAAGCTCAAGGAGAGCACATTCCGTGGAGACCATTTCGAGAGTGCTCACAGCGCACTCCGTAATATGCTCCTTCCGACGATCAAGCGACTGAATGAACAGCACAATGAGTTGCATCGTCTGAAGAAGGCAAAGAAGAAGAGCTGTGTTGACATCACGGCGTTGCAAGAGCTGGTGCAGACCCTAACCCAGCAGAATGAGTACCTTGCTCAAGAGTGGGACGACTCTATTGAAGAAGGGCAAGGCTGGGAAGAGGACTACAACCAGGCTATGGATGAGGTGCATGCATTGCAGGACCTCGTACCTCCAGTATTGGGCATACCGGTGGTCTTGGGCCTTCTAGCAATGGGAGAACTCGAGATGGGAGAAGAGGTGGTAGATCCAGAGCCACCAGCAGAGGTACCGGAAAAGGACGACCCGCAGGAGGTCGAGTTCTACTCCGAGTAGGGGTTACAGTTGCCAAGTAGGGCAGCTAGGGTAGTATAACCCAACTTTTGTAATGGGTGGCATGTCGTGTAGGCAGTAGCGTATGTATAGGTAGTGACGACATGAGCACGACTTCTCGGAGACCTGAGAATAATGTATCTTGTATAAAGTTTATGATTTATCAATATATGTGAATGTTGTGCAAGTTATTCATGTGTCACTTCAATACCTACTGTTGCATATGGAATTTAAGTAAGACATGTGCTAATCACTGCTGTTTTGAATTTCAGAATGACGCGTACTCGTGCCAACCTGGACGTTGGGGGTACTTGCCAAGGGGAAGAGACCTCCCAACAGCCTCCTGAGGACTCCTCGGGACAGAAGCAGCAACAGCAACAGCAAACACCGCCACTGCCAACGGTTACATTGGCCGACATTGTCGCGGCAATGGCGGGTTCACATCAGCAGCACACGGAGTTGCTGCAAACTCTTATTGCTAATACGTCTCGCCCATAGAGACGTCAAGACCGTGAGGAGCGTCAACAGAGCTCCTACTCCGACTTCCTGGCGACTCATCCCCCTGTATTCTCAAGGGTGGATGAACCTCTTGACGCGGACAACTCGCTCCGCGCGATAGAGATGAAGTTTGGGCTGCTCCAGATAAGTGAGCAGCGTAAGACTCAGTTCGCGGTCCAGCAGCTCCAAGGATCCGCGAGTGCGTGGTGGGCAAACTTTTGTGCTTCACAGCCTACCGACCGAGTTATGACCTGGACGGAGTTCCGGACGGCCTTCAGGGCCTATCACATACCGCCAGGTCTGATGAAGAGGAAGACGCAGGAATTCCTACACCTGCAGCAAGGGAGCCGGAACGTGCTGGAATACTCCAGGGCGTTCAACGATCTCGTGCTCTACGCGTCGTATCACGCAGATACCGACGAGAATCGGCGGGACCACTTTTACCAGGGGCTTAACCCGCTCCTGAAGGACAAGTTGGCGATGTTCAATCGCAGCAGCCTCAACAACATCATTGATGCTGCGATTGTCCAGGAGGACTCCGGCAAGGAGTTAGCAGCGGCGGAGAGAAAACGAAGCGCGCCGCAAAGCAGCGGAGAAGGAGGCGGTCCTTCTCAGAAGTTTCGGATGGTGAATCGCCCACCATCAGGTCCACGCTGGCAGTCACCCCAGAGGTCGATGCCGTTCCACAGTCGACCGTACTCTTCACCGGCATTCAAGCCGGCACTGCCACTACCACCTCCGCAACAACAACAGCAGCAGCGGACAATGCCGTGTGCGTATGCACCTCAGCAACGCATGCCGGGCTTTCGTCCCCCAAGCACCACACCAGCAGCGGCCACATGTTACAAGTGTGGTCGTCCAGGACACTTCGCCAGCAGTTGCCCGGAGAGGCAAGGCGGCGGAGTTGCACCACCGTTTACGGGGAGGAATCAACCCCGGAACCCTACTAATGCGCGGCAGGCAAACCCTAGGCCTGGCACCGTCCATCAACTTTACATAGAGGACGTGCCGGAGGGTGAGCCAATCCTTGCGGGTATGTTCCAACTCCACCAGCATCCCGTCATAGTATTGTTTGATTCAGGCGCCACACATAATTTTATTAGCCAAGCTTTCATTTCTAAACACAGCTTGCAAATACTACCCACCGATAGTCCTTATGTGATCTGTTCACCGGGTGGGAAAATTTCAGCACGCATGATGGTCCCAAAAGCGCCATTGTGCTTAGAGGGTAGAGTCTACCCTACGTCTCTCATAATCTTAGAGGCACAAAAGGTCGATGTCATCCTAGGGATGTCGTGGTTAACCCGTCACGGCGCTGTTTTAGACACCGTCCTCCGAGTTGTGCACCTAAACTCAAAAGTAAATGAATCTCACTCCTTATTTCTGGACAGTCCAGAAATAAAACTTCCAAGTGTCTACCAAGCCACAACCATCAGATTGGAAGATATTCCAGTGGTCCGAGAGTTCCCTGACGTATTCCCGGATGATTTGCCGGGGATGCCGCCCGATAGAGAGGTGGAGTTCAAGATTGAGCTTGCACCGGGAACCATGCCAATATTCCAAAGGCCTTACAAGATGGCGCCCAAGGAGTTGGCTGAACTGAAGATTCAGCTCACGGACCTGCTGGAAAAGGGTTTTATTAGGCCGAGCTCCTTGCCATGGGGCTGTTCGGCATTATTTGTGAAGAAGAAGGATGAGACGTTGCGGCTTTGCATGGACTATAGTCCATTACATGCCGTAACCATCAAGAACATGTACCCGTTGCCACGGATCGACATGTTGTTTGATCAGTTGGTCGAAGCAAAGATCTTTTCCAAGATGGACTTAAGATCCAGGTATCATCAGATTAAGATAAGGGCTGAGGACATTCTGAAGACGGCTTTCTCGACAAGGTACAGACTTTATGAGTACCTGGTCATGTCCTTCGGCCTCACCAATGCTCCAGCTCACATCATGTATTTGATGAACTCGGTATTCATGCCGGAGCTGGACAAGTTTGCCGTGGTCTTCGTCGATGACATTCTGGTATATTCCAAGTCGGAGGAAGATCACAAGGAGCATCTGTGTATAGTCTTGCAACGGCTGCGGGATCACAAGCTATGCGCGAAATTCAGCAAGTGCGAATTCTGGATATCGCAAGTGCCTTTTCTTGGGCATATCATCTCAGCGGAGGGTATCGCTGTAGACCCGAGTAAGATCACTCAAGTGATGAATTGGAAGTCCCCGAGGACTGTTCACAAGGTACGGAGTTTCCTCGGACTCGTGGGATATTATCGGAGGTTCATTCCGAATTTCTCGATGATTGCCAAGCCTATGACGGAGCTGCTGAAGAAGGCTACCAAATATGTTTGGAGTCCGACATGTGAAGCAGCATTCAAGGCTTTAGTCAAGCACCTGACATCAGCACCGGTTTTGGCGCAGCCAGACACAACAAAACCGTTCGAAGTGTACTGCAATGCATCCGGCATTGGGCTCGGATGTGTGCTGATGCAAGACCGAAGAGTGGTCGCGTATGGATCACGGCAGCTTAGAAA
This sequence comes from Neostapfia colusana, assembly GCA_030760725.1. NCBI lineage: Eukaryota > Viridiplantae > Streptophyta > Magnoliopsida > Poales > Poaceae > Neostapfia > Neostapfia colusana. The sequence goes on along the minus strand of JASWHV010000008.1, from coordinate 64,997,125 downwards.
CCATGAGCAGAATTATCCAACTCACGACTTGGAGCTCGCTGCCGTGGTACTTGCACTCAAGATGTGGTGGCACTACCTACTCGGTAACCTCGTACATCTATATACCGACCACAAAAGCCTCAAGTACATATTCACTCAAAAGGAGCTGAACATGAAACAGCGAAGATGGTTAGAACTGATAAAGGATTACGAAATAGAGATCCATTATCATCCGGGCAAGGCAAATGTAGTGGCAGATGCGCTGAGCCGCAAGTCACACGTCAACAATCTGACCATCACACCGTTGGAAGAGAGCGAACCACTACTACATGTGATTCCACACGGAGCTCTCCACAACCTAGCTTTGATCCCCACCATCCGTGAAGAGATAGCGGCAGCTCAGAAACATGACAAGGGCATGTCGCATTTGCGGAGGCGTGTAGATAGTGGGGAGCTTAAATATTTCCGGAAGGACGGAGACGACGTCCTATGGTTCAAGGACAGGATGGTCGTACCCCGTAACCCGGAGTTACGGAAGAAATTTTTTGATGAGGCTCACTTATCAAAATTTTCTATTCACCCCGGCAGCAACAAAATGTATCAAGAACTCAGAAGCAAGTTTTGGTGGACACGGATGAAGTGGGAAGTCGCAAATTACGTGTCCCAGTGTGATACATGCCGAAGGGTGAAAGCGGATCATATGCGGAAACCGGGACTGCTACAACCACTAGGCGTCCCTGCCTGGAAGTGGGAGGACGTGAGCATGGACTTCATCGTCAGTTTACCCACCACCTTGCAGAAACATGATTCTGTGTGGGTGATCGTCGATCGGCTCACCAAAGTTGCCCATTTCATCCCGGTTAACACCAACTACAATGCCAATAAGTATGCTGAACTGTACATCTCACGGAACCTATGCTTGTACGGCGTACCCCGTACCATCATATGGGATCGGAGCACTTTATTTGTGTCCCTTTTTTGGGAGCAGCTACACGCTGCATTGGGGACGAAACCGATCCGTAGTTCAGCGTACCACCCGCAAACGGACGGACAGACCGAGCGGGTAAATCAGATCTTAGAAGACATGCTACGAGCTTGCGCTATCAACCACGGCAACAATTGGGATGATCACTTGCCGTTAGCCGAGTTCTCGTACAACAATGGGTACCAAGCCAGCATCAAGATGGCACCTTATGAGGCGCTATACGGAAAGAAATGCCGCACACCATTGAACTGGTGTGAGTCTGGCGAAAGGGTTAATTTCGGGATTGACCTTGTCAACAACGCGGAAGAAAAGGTTCGACTGATTCAAGGGAACCTAAAAGCCGCCCAATCCTGTCAGAAACAGTATGCGGACCGGAGAAGACGCCCATTACAATTCAAAGTCGGGGATCACGTATATCTACGTGTATCTCCAATGAAGGGCGTGAACAGATTTGGGGTGAGAGGAAAGTTGGCACCCCGATTCATCGGTCCATTCCAGATTACCGAAAGATGTGGATCAGTAGCATACCGGCTGAAATTACCAGAAGCACTGTCCGGTGTGCATGACGTCTTTCACATTTCCCAGCTGTGGAAGTGTCTCAAGCTATCAACTACCGTCCAGCTGGAAGACATTGAAGAACTGCAACCGGATCTCACCTATCGGGAGGAACCGGTTCAGATTATTGACGAAAAGGCCCGAGCCACACGCAACCGGTACGTTGTGGTTCTACAAGGTTCTATGGAGTAATCACTCCATGGACAAAGCGACATGGGATAGCGAAGGATTTCTTCGCGCTAACTACCCCGACTTCCTCACATCGCACATCCGGTGAGTTTCTACCGTCCTCTCTCTCATTGTCACCTTATAATCTTGGGATGAGATTCTTTTAAGGGGGGAGGAATGTAAGGGCTCAGTTTTTGACACATGTTGAAGGTGTTCATCACCACTCCACACATCTCATTTGTAGCAAGTTGATGAACACAAATGAAGAGCAAGTAACCACCATCAACATGCTCATTAGAGAACAAACTCACATATTGCAAAAATGGTATTTCCCACATGTGATATAGAGGGGCTGGGCATATGAAAACTCCTACACAATGCTAAGGATGTCCATGCCAAGTTTCACCCAAATTCAAAACATTTTTGAGGTCATTTTGGGTATAGCTAGAAAGAGGGCAGTTTGAAACCATATTCAAATTCAAACTGTTTTTATCCCATGAATTCAAAAGTGGGAGGCACATTCTTACTCAGCACATTTTTGTGAGCTCAAACACCAATTTTCACTCCATTTGGAGTTGATCTTGACATGAGCTAAGTGGGGCAAATTCAAACCTTATTTGACTTTCAAACTAAACATGTGCTGAAATTTATCCAAACCAAACCCAATTTGAATTCTAACCAATTCAAATGGATCATGGGTGAATAATTTGAATCACCATGGGTATTTTGGGGCTTACTGTTTACAACAGTAATGAGGAGTTAATTTCAGTGGTTAAACTTGATTGTGGGACCCACATGTCATAGAGAGAAGGGGGGAAGACTTGCACACAAAGTCACAGCCTCGGTGGGAAATTCCACCGAGCAGCTGCCGGCTGTGCCACAGAGAAGCAACCGGCCCCACCAGCTGCTTCCCTCTTCGTGCGCTGGCGCCCAGGGCGGCTTGCTCGCGCCTCCACGCGACCGGCACCGCCTCAGCCCGAGCGAAGACCGGCTGGCTTTATCCCCTCGCGTGCGACCCCGAGCAGCGGCAGTTTTTCTCCCCGAAGCTCTCTGCTGGATCGGGAAAACCAGCAAATGATCGCCCCTTCCTTCCCTGAGCTGCTAGACAGCACCCTGAGATCGCACTCCACCTCCCCAAGGACAAAAATCCCGAGCTCCGCCCTCTCTTGCCCGGGAACGATCGCCACAGCGGCGACCTAACCTCAGCCGAAGGTCAGGCGCTCATGGACAGCGTTCCACAGGAGATTTCACGGTATAGCAAGAGCGGCAGCAGGAGCGTGCAACAGCCGTGTTTCTCCCCTCAAGGTTTGGAAGCAAACCGTGAAGAATCCACTGCGAATTTCAAGTTTTTGCTCCGGCGGCCTTAAACCGAGCTTCCGGTATGGATTCTTCAAATTCTCACGCTATGATCTTTCTTTAGTTATCAAATCTTGCACATAGGCGCTGGACTAGCCGGCGATCAATTTCCTTTCTTCATCCGTGGTATGAAACCGACTAGGAGTGACGAATTTTGAGCTCGATCAGGAGCGTTCATGGCGGGCACGCTCGGTCACACGGTGCCGACCGACTTGCCGCCATCTTTGAACCCTTTTGACACCTTGTCGAGCTTCCTAGAGGTATACTGATGCTGTAGAACTGATCGTTCGAGGCTTTGGCGGGTTAGAACCCACGGCCGACGGCGCCGAACCTCAACCGAGGCCGCCGCACGTCGCCGGGCTATTTCCGGTCATCGTCAGCTCGAACTGACCCCACAGACGTGCTCCCCAACGTCGACAACCCCCTAACGGCGAGTTTCATAACAAGTGATGGCCAGCAACGGCAAGCCGGCGAGCTCAGAGTCGGCTCCGGCGAGGGGAGGCGGCGCGGGCGCGAGGGCGCGTCGGGAGGAAGACGAAGCCGGTTGGCCCACGCGTCAGCGGCTTAAAAATTTAAATCGGGATCGGGTGTCGCCGGGATCTGTTGTGCTGGTGTGCAGGAACCCCACATACAACGGTGTGCCGACGCCTCAGGGTGCGACGCGTGTCCCCGTGGCCCACCCACGAGTTTAAACTTTTCCCTGAATTTTCAGATTTCATTCAAACTTCAAATCCTCATAACTTTGGCTAGAAAGCTCCAAATCGAGTGAACCAAATTTTGTTGGATTCAGCTCTCTGAGTCCTTTCCAGCAAATCAAGTTTCACTTCATGAAAATCCTTATTTCTCCAGAATTAATTCCTCAAAATTTAAAATCTTTGGAATTTTAACTGGAGAATCCTATGGACGAAAATTCTGAAATTTTGCTGGGATGTTCTCCAAAATATCCTTGAACTACCATAAAAATATCAGATCCATTTGGGCTCATTTGATCCACCTAATGGTGTGATTAGTGAAACTGTTCTAGAGAAAATAGAAAATGTTGAGAAACATTTTTAGAAATTCCCCTGGAATTGTTTAGCTCATATCTTTAGATAGGAACCTTCAAATTAAGTGAGACCAATTCCATTAGAACCCTTCTGAAAATCTAGTCTTCAGAAAGTCATGGTTTGTTTCATGAAAGTCTTTAGAACATCCTACAAGCCTTCAATTAAGGTCAAGTACATAATTCATTGTGGACGGCTCAAATGAGCTTTGCTGTAACTAAAACTTGACCAAGTCTGTGTTTAGGTTGTAACCAAGCCACAGTAAAAGTTTCAGAGTCATTGGGTTTGTCTAGTAAGAGTTATAGACTTCACAAGTTTAAATTCAATCAAATGCATTTAAATTAATACATATGTACTTGTATATCATGTAGTCGCTAAGGTCGAGGAGGAACCCGAAGTCCTAGACTTCGTTACTCCAGAGGAGCAGCTAGCCTACCACCAAGAGCAGCAAGGCAAGCTCCGGTTTGCATTACCCTTTTTACAGATGTTTATTGTTTGAGCACTTACTTAAGTATCATTATTTCTTGCATTAGAGTCTTGCTTGAAAATCCATCTGCATAGCCAAGAGAACCATGGGTGGGGTTTAGATTGCAAACCCCGTTAGCTACTGCAATGCTAAGGTAGTGTAGGATTCGGTACAAGTCGAGTAGTTGGAACTACTCGCGAGCATAGGCTAGAGGCACTCGACTCGGGTAGAGATAGCACATGATACACATGGCAAGAAAGATGAGGCCGAGCGGAGAGTAAGGGCAGCAGGACTTTGGGGCCAGTGTGCTATAGCTTCGCTTGTGTCGATTGAGGACCGAGCCGTGTGCAGGCCTGTTGAACAAGCTAGAACAGTACCGAAGATCTACCGGCTATATGGGAACCGGGAAACCGATGTAACTTGGGTAGCTGGGTATTGGGGCATTGCCCGTCGTTCAGAGGGTAGGTTGAGAGCTCGAGGTGTAAATCGGCTGGCGGCACTGAGATGCGCGTGCAGAGACCTCATGCTCGGGACGATGGGACTGGTTCAATATTTGGCTGACGGACGAAAGGTAGTTGCGTACGGCGTCCGTGATGGTTGTTGTAGGCAACATCGAGTACGGGCGTACGTGACGGGTTATTCGGGTAACCCTGCAGGTGTAAATCGATTATAATCGCCGTCCCTCGCGGTCAGTGAGTACCACTTGTTCACTGTACCATGACGTAGAAAGAACAGGCTAGTTACATGTTAAAATGTTTCTGATTGAAAGATGGACTTTGATTACTAATGATGTGTTGTAGTTTAGAGCTAACTAAAGTTCTTTTCAACTTTGGGCAAAGTACATGAGAGAAATGCGTTTCTTGTTTGATTGCGGCTCTCTCATGTGCCATGGCATAAGGTTCTACACAACCTGCTGCTAAAACTTGAAAGTAAGGTCCCAATAATTAGGCGAGTCCTTTGCAAATTGTTTTATCTCATGTACCCATCACCCATCATGTAGAAGTTCCATGTTTAGGAGAGACGGGTCAGTCTTGCTTTGCCTTCGTGCTCACTGCTTGTGTTTGAAGCTTTTGCAGGGTTCTATGAGGAAGGGACTCCCGAGGAAGGGACGGAACCCCAGGAGGGGAACCCTGTCAAGTGGGAGTCGTGCACGCCGCCGTGTTAGTGTGCGTGTGTGCTAGCAAGGACACGTTCACGGGCTGAACGTGAACTTGATACGTAGTCTACGCCCATGAGTGTAGACTCGACCTATTTTGATGTAAACATGTTCATAAACCACTCTATGTAATATAAACTTAGCTTCCGCTTTGTACCTTTGATGTGTGTTATCCAGTGTTGTGCAACGCAGCACCCCTCAGCGTGATCCTGGCTCGACAAGACCATGGGCTCATGTCACCTAGCCCCCAACTCGCCAAAGTAAACCATCGCCGGAGTTCAGTCGAGGAAGATCGCCGGAAGAGAGTCCCAACGATCTGTCTTGCTAAGAGAAGAACCTCGAGACTAAGAAGAACATAAGGTAGGTCTCCAATACCACCTTACGACATCGTCGCGTTTTCTTTGCATCTGTTCTTTGAGTCCTTTCGAACAGAAGTTTTCTCGTGGACAGATCACTTGTTGATCGGGTTGATCTAAAGACAAGATCATCGCCACGTCCACATTTGATCCGAACACCTCTGTTCATCGTAAAACCATGCAAGCCATGCAAGAACACGTACAAATTGATCTAATAAAAACTGCATCATAGGACTAACATGCATATGCATCATCGCATCTGGTTAAAGTTTGTGCATGGTATTGATTGTTATGAATCTTGTATGTGCGTGATCCTTTATAGAAGGACAAGCTCAGGGAGCTGTCAATGACGAGCTGCAACAACAAGGTTTTGAGATCCAAGAGCAACCGGAACCGCAAGAACAAGGCAAGTGCCCCTTGACCATATTGATCCTATGTTTAGGGAAACTATTTTGTTTTGCGAAAAGGTGTGTGTGCTGAGTCAAACATGATGGGAAACCCTTTTATAGGAGTTTACTAGTTTTGGTTAAACCACCCTTGTCGCCAGGGAAGTTTATGAGTCGGGTATGGTTTTTGCTTTTATGCTTCGCTGAGTCCATGGGATTGGGAAGCGAGATAGATGTGTCTAGCTAACTGCACTCGTAATGATAATGAGAAACTGATGTTAATGAACATGGATCGAAGGGAGATCTAGGCAAGACTGGGTTTGTGAATGAGGTGGCATGAGATGGTGGTTTACTTGCCGTAGATCTAAGGACCGGTTCATGCAAGCACATGCCAGGATAACAGTGCCACCACAAGGCCAAGTATGGGTGCGGCTTAGCTGAGTAATTAGGTAAGTTTCTAGATTGTTATGTACCGTGGAAGGCGCGGGGAATGGTAGTCGAGTGTGGACTGCCCTGGGAACTGCATGGCACAAGAGGGGGCCCGTGGGTGGGAGAATTGGAGATTCTAGCCTGCCGGTGAAACCTTAGTGAGTCCATACATCTAGTAGCCCCTTTGTAAAGGCTATTTTGTGATCTCTTGGCCATACACCGACGGTTGTGTACTGGTATAATGGAGGTTCTGCAGTCGCCGACGGGTGACAAAATCACAAACTTGTGGGTAAAGAGGTGCAAACTCTGCAGAGTCTAAAACTATCATGATAGCCGAGCTTACGGTCACGAGCGCCTGGCCAACATCCATGATTAGTTGGGATGGTTATTGGCTATGGTTATTGGGTATGGTTTTGGTTTCGTTTTAGGGACTGTTGAGTCCGGGTGATAAGATGGGTTGCATGACTGTTGAGTTATGGCAAAGAAACTGAACGTTGTGAGACGGAAATTGTTTATGAGATGAAATGGTAGCGAATACGGGATGGTATTCGTGAGATGGTAGCAAATACGAGGAGGTATTCGTGAGCAAGAATGAGGTTGATTAATGTCTGGTTTGGACATGGAAGGTAATGAACATAATGGAGGTATGATTGGTATTTAAATACATATTGGGATTACATTCGCTTAAAGATAAGTTGCTGTTTTATCATGGTTTGATAAATAACTTTGCTTTCTGCAATGAGCCTTTTTACACCTACCTTGTTGTGAGCTACATATCATATTTTTCCGCACTTGCTGAGTACATCATTGTACTCAAACTTGCATATTATTATTTCATCATCAGCAACAGGAGAATATTACTATGAAGATCAAGTGGAGCATTAGGCGTGTAATCTGTCCTCAACCTTGCCTGTGGGGATGGAGTAGAGATGGAGCCACTGCTGCTTAAAATTGCTTCCGCATTAGTTAGAAGACTTCCGCTGCCAGAATAAAGACTTCCGCTGTGAGTATGAGTCCAAGACTCATGAGACATTGTAATAAACTCTGTTATTCGTGGTCATATATATTCTGAAATTCAGTTTGTGGATGATGTGAATATGTGTGACGAACATCCTGGGCACACATATGCATAAGTTCTCGGTTCCGTGGTTTTCCACAGAATTGAGGGCGTCACAGGAACCAACCACAGAACATGAGGGATATTCGGAGTTTCCATGGGATGGCTGGGTACTACCGACGGTTCATCAAGGACTTCTCCAAGATAGCGAAGCCTATGACGGAGTTACTAATGAAGGGAAATGCATTCCAGTGGACACAAGTGTGCTAAGAAATCTTTGAGGAGCTCAAGAAAAGGCTAACCACAGCACCAGTACTGGTATTACCGGACGTAAGCAAGAGCTTTGACATATATTGTGACGCATCAAGACAAGGGCTTGGATGTGTGCTCATGCAAGAAGGACAAGTGGTAGCCTATGCTTCGAGACAACTAAAGAAGCACGAGCTGAATTACACCACACATGACTTGGAACTCGCAGCCGTGGTACATGCCTTGAAGCTTTGGAGACATTATATCCTTGGCCACCGATGTGAGATCTATACGGATCATAAAAGCCTCAAGTACATATTCACCCAAACGGATTTGAACTTGAGGCAACGTCGATGGTTGGAACTTATCAAGGATTATGATGTTGGAATCAACTATCACCCCAGAAAGGCCAATGTTGTAGCCGATGCATTGAGGCGAAAGGGAGCATGTCACCAACTCACGGTTCGGAAGCTAACACCCGAGCTACGCAAGGAGTTCGAATGATTACATATCTGGTTCTTAAACGAGATAGAGGTTTTCGGAACCAGGGCGTCACAGAGGTAATGGAACTCCATTCTTCGATGGAACAAGAGATAAGAGATGGCCAAGCTACGGATGAGGAAATCAAGGAGATCAAAGAAAGAATCCGACAAGGCATAGAAAAGGACTTCCAGTAAGACAAGTAGGGTACGCTCTGGCTAGGGAAAAGAATTTTTGTGCCTAACGTGAAGCACATCCGCGACACGATATTAAAGGAGGCACATGATTCACCTTATTCCATACATCCCGGCAGTTCAAAGATGTACAAGGACCTGAAGACTTGTTATTGGTGGGATGGTATGAAAAGGGACATAGCTGAGTATGTTGCCTTATGCGACACATGCCAACGGGTGAAGGCCGAATATCAAAGACCCGCTGGATTGTTGCAACAATTGAAGGTACCCGAGTGGAAGTGGGAGGACATCAGCATGGATTTCATCGTCGGATTACCATGTACTTGGTCGGGTTACGACTCCATCTGGGTTATCGTGGACCGATTGACGAAAACAGCCCATTTTCTTCCTGTTAAAACCACGTACCGCGTCGCAGAACTAGCCGAGCTATACATGGAGCAAATTGTGTGCCGTCATGGAGTCCCGAAGAGGATAGTCTCAGATTGGGGTACTCAATTTACCTCTAGGTTCTAGAGGAAGGTGCATGAAGATATGGGTACACGACTGGATTTTAGCTCCACTTACTACCCGCAGACCAATGGACAAACCAAATTTTGGAAGACATGTTGAGAGCTTGCGCCTTGAAACATGGACGTAGTTGGGATAGGAGCTTGCCGTATGCTGAGTTATCATACAATAACAGCCATCAGGCCAGCTTGAAGATGTCACCTTTTGAAGCATTGTATGGTAGACGGTGTAGAACGCCGCTATTTTGGAACGAGACCGGAGAGAACCAAGTGTTTGGACCCGAAGTACTGCAAGAGGCTGAGAAGAAAGTCCAAACGATACGAGAGAACTTGAAGGCTGCTCAGTCATGACAAAAAGGCTATGCGGACAATAGGCGAAGGAAGCTGACCTTCGAAGTAGGAGACTTCGTGTGTCTTAAGGTAACGCCTATCCGTGGCCAACGAGGTTTCAACGACAAAGGCAAGCTAGCACCTTGCTACATCGGGCCATCTAAGATTTTGGGCAAGCGAGGAGAGGTAGCCTATCAACTGGAGCTGCCAATGCACCTCTCCGACGTGCATGACGTGTTTCACGTATCCCAGCTCAAAAAGTGCTCGAGAGTACTAGAAGAACAAGTACCAATGGATGAACTTCAGCTTCAAGAGGATCTGACTTATGTGGAGCACCCTGTCCAAATTTTGGACGTGAAGGAAAGGGTCACGAGGAACAAAGTGATCCGTTGGTGCAAAGTACAATGGAGACATCACACGGAAGCCGAAGCTACATGGGAGTGTGAGGAAGACCTCAAGGAAGAATTTCCCCACCTTTTCTCCACTATCAAGTCTCGAGGGCAAGATTCATTTTAAGGGGGGTAGGTTTGTAACACACTCAATTTTGATTCCCTGCATACATGCATAATTCATATAGAGAAGCATTTTAAAAGAAGTGGAAACAGAGATAGAATCAAAAAGATAGCCGAAAGGAGCAATTCCAGTGCGCCTAGGAGTGCTGTAGACACTTCCCGCGGCCCGCTGGCCACGTGGCGCCTTTGGAGCTCATCCCCGCGGAGGGGGAGAGGTCCGCCACTAACCGTCTACGTGGCAAGCTCGGAGCTCGTCTCTGCGGAAGGGGCGAGGTCCGACCCCGTGGGACACGTGTTATCCTCGGAGCTAGTCACTGCAGAGAAGCGAGGCTCAAACCCGCGGGGCAAGCGTTACCCTCGGAGCTCGCCTGCGAGAGGTCCGGCCGTGTTGAACACGTGTCACCCTCGGAGCTCACCTCCGAGAGGTCGGACTGTGACGCCCACGTTCTGTGGAAAAACCACGGAACCCGGACTGATGAATATGTGTGCCCAGGACGTTCATCACACATACACATATCATCCACAAACTGAATTCAGAATATATATAACCATGAATGAATAGGGTTCAAGTACTTTATTACATCAATCTCTATTGCAGCGGAAGTCTCAAATCTATTCTAGCAGCGGAAGTCTTATTTTAGCAGCGGAAGTCTTCTAAACTATTGCGGAAGCAAACTAAACGCGACAGCAGCGGCTTCGTCTCCATATTCCACAGGCAAGGTTGATGGTGGATCTCACGCCTAATATTCCACATGCTCTTCAAAGTATTCCTCTCCTGTTGCTGATGATGTATGATAAATGCAAGGGTGAGTACATGTCGTACTCAGCAAGTGCGGGAAATATGACATGTAACTTACAACAAGGTAGGTATAAAAAGGCTCATTGCAGAAAGCAAAGTTTATTTCACAAAGCATGATAAAAACAGCAACTAGCTTTAAATGAATTGTAATCCCAACAAATAACATCAACATACCTCCTTCATGATTCCCTCTTTTCATATTCCATCCAAAAATTTATCTTTCTCAAAACTTTCTCATGCTCATAAATACCATCTCGTATTCACTACCATCTCATCTCATATTCAATTCCGTCTCATACCGAGACCAAATCTCATTGTTTCGACTCAACAGTCCGAAACCTTTCTTAATACCAAGACTCAACATTCCAAAACCAAAAGCAAAGACCAAACCATAAACCAATAACCAAACCAAATTGTAAGGGCCTCAGTTTTTGACACACATTTGAAGTGTTCATCACCACACCACACACCTTATTTGTGGAAAGTTGATGAACACAAATGAAGAGCAAGTAACCACCATCAACATGCTCATTAGAGAACAAACTCACATATTGCAAAAGTGGTATTTACCACATGTGATATAGGTGGGATGGACATATGAAAACTCCTACACATTGCTAAGGATGTCCATGCCAAGTTTCACCCAAATTCAAAACCTTTTTGAGGTCATTTTGGGTATAGCTACAAAGAGGGCAGTTTGAAACTATATTCAAATTCAAACTGTTTTTATCCCATGAATTCTAAAGTGGGAGGCATATTCTTATTCAGCACATTTTTGTGAGCTCACACACCAATTTTCACTCCATTTGGAGTTGATCTTGACATGAGCTAAGTGGGACAAATTCAAACTTTATTTGAATTCAAAACTGAACTTGTGCTGAAATTCATTCAAACCAAACCAAATTTGAATTCTGATCAATTCAAATGGCTCATGGGTGAATAATTTGAATCACCATGGGTATTTTGGGGCTCACTGTTTACAACAGTGATTAAGAGTGAATTTCAGAGGTTAAAACCCCAGGTGGGTCCCACATGTCAGCCACATAGAAGAATCAACCGACTGATACTTTTCTCACTCGGGTTGCCGAGCCGCCGCTGCGACCGCCACCGAGGGGAGCCGCCGCGCCAGCAGATGCTTGGCCACGCGCGGGCGTGAGGCGGTTCAGAGCCTTCTTAAGGCGCCTTCCCCCCCTCCTCGGCCGAAGCCTCGCCCGTTTCTTCCCCCGCAAGAACTCAGCGCCGGCAAACTCCTTCCGCAGCTCGGAATCAATCGGAGAGCGCCGATCACAGCCTTCCCATCCCCTCTCGAGCTACAGCAAGGTACTAGGAACTCTTCTCCTTCCCGTTGCTAAACCTCAGCGTAAACCGCTTTATCTCGGCTATGCCAAAAGATCAATTCGGTGACTTAAAACCGCCGCACCTCGGGCTCTCGTGGACAGCCCAACCGGGGCGTTGTCATGCCCGAGCCAGGGCACCCTTGGACGCGCTGGTGACCGGTGCTGCTCACCCCCGAGCCACAGCTCGAGTGGTTGCTCACCGGCGGCGAATTTCCAGTTTTCCCCTTTCTGTGTGCAGAATGACCTTCGGGTGCGGTTCCATTGAATTCGTACTCTAGAAAGGATTAGATGGCCTTAATCCGCTCTCACACAAACTAGACACGGTAACGCACAAGTTGCCTTCACAACTTTTGGTCGGAGAACCTCTGCAACCGGCGTAATTCGAGGTTTACCAACGGCGGAGCAAGCGGGAGATATCGGGCGCACGGTGAGGACCTACGTCGGGCCTTCACCGAGCTGCCTCAAGCTCATGTCGACCTTCCCTGAGGTCCACTGATGCTTCCCGACCGGTTGCCCGAGTAGTTGAGGTGCTAGGGAAGTCAGCTGACACGGACGAAGTTGTTCCGAGACGGCGGCTCGTCGCCGACCATGCATCGGCCGTTGTCATGACGAGCTGACCCCAGAATCCTGTTCCCCGAGTGAAAGTAGGCAGGGGCGGCCAAGATGGTGAAGTTTGGAGCTCCACAGAAGCTGCCGGCGAGCTCTCCGGCGAGGTTCCCCGGCGGCAGAGCGCGGGCGTCTGGAGGTTGAAGAAGGGGGTGGACCCCAGCTGTCAGCGACCGATATTTTAAATTAGGATCGGGCTGCGGCCTGTCGGCCTCGGTGTGTCGGAAACCTCCACGCTCAACACGTGTCCCCGCGGGCCCCCGCGAGTTTAAACTTTTCCCCCGATTTTCAGAATTCTTCCAAACTTCAAATCCTCATAACTATGGCTAGAAAGCTCCAAATCCAGTGAACCAAGTTTTGTTGGATTCAGCTCTCTGAGCACTTTCCAGCAAATCAAGTTTCACTTCATGAAAATCCTTATTTCTCCAGAATTAATTCCTCAAAATTTAAACTGTTTGGAATTTTAACTGGAGAATCCTTTGTAGGAAAATCCTGAAATTTTGCTGGAATGTTCACCAAAATATCCTTGAACTACCATAAAAATTTCAGATCCAATTGAGCAGCTCATTTGATCCGCCTCATTGTGTGATTAGTGAAACTGTTCCAGAGAAAATAGAACATGTTCAGAAACATTTTCAGAATTTTCTCTGAAATTGTTTAGCTCATATCTTTAGTTAGGAACCTTCAAATTAAGTGAGACCAACTCCATTAGAACCCTATGAAAATCTAGTTTTCAGAAAGTCATAGTTTGTTTCATGAAAATCCTTAGAACACCCTAAAAGCCTTCAATTAAGGTCAAGTACATGATTAATTGTGGAGGGCTAAAATGAGCTTTGCTGCAATTAAAACTTGACCAAGTCTCTGTTTAGGTTGTAACCCAGCCACAGTAAAAGTTTCACAGTCGTTGGGCCTGTCTAGTAAGAGTTATAGACTTCACAAGTTTAAAGGTTAATACAACTGCATTTAAATTAATACATGTATTGCTTCTATCATGTAGTCGCTAAGGTTGAGGAGGAACCCGAAGTCCTAGACTTTGTTACTCCGGAGGAACAGCTAGCCTACGACCAAGAGCAGCAAGGAAAGCTCCGGTTTGCATTAACCTTTTTACAAGTTTTTATTGTTTTGAGCACATACTTGATTACTTTATTCTTTGCATTAGAGTCTTGTTTGGAAACCCAATTGCATAGCCAAGAAAACCATGGGTTGGGTTTAGGATGGCAGACCCCATTAGCTACTGCAATGCTAAGATAGAGTAGGATTCGGTACAAGTCGAGTGGTTGGAACTACTCGCGAGCATAGGCTAGAGGTACTCGACTCGGGTAGTGATAGCACATGAAACACATGGCAAGGAAATGAGACCAAGCGGAGGGTAAGGGCAGCAGGACTTTGGAGCCTGTGTGCTGTAGCTCCGCTTGCGTCGATTGAGGACCGAGCCGTGTGCGGGCCTGTTGAACAAGCTAGAACAGTACCGAAGACCTACCGGCTATATGGGAACCGGGAAACCGATGTAACTCGGGTAGCTGGGTGTTGAGGCATTGCCCGTCGTTCAGAGGGTAGGTTGAGAGCTTGAGGTGTAAATCGGCTGGCGGCACTGAGATGCGCATGCAGAGACCTCTTGCTCGGGACGATGGGACCGGTTCAATATTTGGCTGATGGGCGAAAGGTGGTTGCGTACGGCGTCCGTGATGGTTGTGGTAGGCAACATCGAGTACGGGCGTACGTGACGGGTTGTTCGGGTAACCCTGCAGGTGTAAATCGATTATAATCGCCGTCCCTCGCGGTCAGTGAGTACCACTTGTTCACTGTACCATGACATAGAAAGAATAGGCTAGTTGCATGTTAAAAATGTTGCTGATTGAAAGATGGACTTGATTGCTAATGATTTGCTGTAGTCTAGAGCTAACTAAAGTTCTTATCAACTTTGGGCAAAGTACATGAGAGAAATGCGTTTCTTGTTTGATTGCAGCTCTCTCATGTGCCTTAGCGTAAGGTTCTCCACAACCTGCTGCTAAAACTTGAAAGTAAGGTTCCACTAATTAGGCGAGTCCTTGCAATTGATTTCTACCTCATGTAACCTATCACCCCTCATGTAGAAGTTCCATGTATAGGTGAGACGGGTCAGACATGCTGAGCCATCGTGCTCACTGCTTGTGTTTGAAGCTTTTGCAGGGTTCTATGAGGAAGGGACTCCCGAGGAGGAGACGGAACCCCAGGAGGGGAACCCCGTCGAGGGGAGTCGTGCACGCCGCAGAGTTAGTGTGCGTCTGTGCTAGCAAGGACACGTTCATGGGCTGAACGTGGACTTGATGCGTAGTCTACGCCCGTGAGTGTAGACGGGGCTTATTTTGATGTAAACATGTTCATAAACCAGTTTATGTAATAAAATTTTGTTTCCGCTTTGTACCTTTGATGTGTGTTATCCGGTGCTGTGCAACGCAGCGCCCCTCAGCGTGATCTGGCTCGACAGGACTGTGGGGTCGTGTCAGCGTTGGTATCAGAGCTCGCTTGAGGTTTAACGCACTACAAAGGTCATCTCTTTCAAAAATCCAGTGAGGAACGAGTTAGTAGCCCGTATAAGGATGTTATTAGCATATAGAAAGTGGCATATTAACCTATTTGATTATGTCGGAAAATCGTGCATCTCGGGACGTGTATGTCTTGGGGGGTGCACGTAAGCGCTGTCCACCAGTGCGCACAAGCTGAAGGGTGGAGCCCCACGGGTGGCAGGTAACCCGACCCGCTTTCATATCCTCTACGACTCTTCATATCGTTTGGGGTATTCGAGCAACGTCTGTCCCTGGCGTGCGTTGTGCAATTTGGGAGACCCCGTCACGTGGTCTGAAACGTGAACACGTAACTCAAGGCGTGTTTGGCTTGAGAACATCCGGGCGAGTTATGACGGACGGGTGTACGAACTGTATGGATTCCGGGCTCGGTGTGCAGCCGAGTCTGACGATTGCTTGAGTCTCTGCAGGTAGCCTGACCACGAAACGGTAGGCGTGTAGCATCCATGTGCGAGTGACGTTTAGTGCCACTGAAATAACGAAGCCGGCTAAGTCCGGTATAGGTTTTTCTTTGTGAGGACGTAGTACCGAAACAATCTGGTGATGCATCGATGTCACACCCAACTAAATGAACAACTTCATTTAAAACTTGAAGGTTTTGATCTAAAGTAGTAAAACTTGATGTAACTTCTTCCCTTAATCAGGATGTTCAAAGTAAACAAGTTTTCAACTTATAGGTTGTTAAGGACAGAGTACTCTGGTTTCAGCTGAATCAAGGCTTAAGTTAATCAGATGTTAGAGGTTGAGTTCTTTCGAGGTTGGGGTCATATGATACATTTCTGGAAAGCTTTGGAAGAGATTTACAACTTTTCTGTTAAGGTCCAGAGGTGTTTCATCCCTTAACCAATTGAAAAATGCAGTAGAGTTGAAACTCTCCAGAAAACAGGGCAGAGCAAACACTCTCTGTAAACTCTCTGTAAAATAAGCATAACTTCCTGCATAAAAATCCAAAAATAGAAAATAAGGTAGTTCTGGAAATCTTATGAGATGGATCACAACTTTGTAACAGAAAGTTTTGTCATATTAGGGACAGAATTAACTGGAATTCTTGGATGAAATCAGTACCTAAAGCAGGGAGGTGCTGTCCAATTTTCTCCACAAATTCTGTTAACTTTGACATCTCATAACTTTTGAACCAGGACAGATCTTAGGCCAAGCAAATACTTTCTGGAAAGCTATTGAAGTTAGCTTTAACTTTGATGTTAATCACCAGAACTGGTTTTGCCTTTAGCATGGCCTAAATCAGGTTGATATGGAAACTGGTCAGGGCTGTCATGTTGCACAGCAGATCAGCAGTCAAATTTGCTTAAAAATTTGAACTATGTTTCCAAGTTTTGTGGGTTCAATGACATGTCTTATGTGATAACTCAGAGGTTTACTGTTTGAATATATATTTGACATTTCTCAAATATATTTTTACAGATGACAGCAGATAAGCAATTGGAGAATGGGTGGGTGGTGTCCCACTGTTCTCACCGTAGCGGCTACCCAGAAGCATTGTGGCAAATGCTCCAATATTTCGGGTACAACGAGATGCCGCAGTACTTCGCCAAGGAAGAAGGCGAAGAGGGGAACAAGACACGGACGATCCATGTTGATGTCCCTGCAGGACCTACGCCACCCGGTTCGGTGCCGTTCACCGTTACGGTGAGAGGAAGACAACCGGAAGGGATGTGGCAAGTGGCAGCCCGTGACACCATGTCACGTTTCTGCCAACTACACGTGCAAGCTATGGAGGGCACTCCATACGCGCTCGTTCCGGTGGAGGGACGAGCTCAGCATGTGTGGGAAGAGAGGTACCTGGAGGCAACGGACCTGAGTTGCCCAAGGTACAACCCAGCGGAGGCAAACCTTAGCCTCTAGATGAGGGCGGGAAACGCCGTAATGGACAGCCAAGCTGTTCATACGGAGCATCTCGCCACAAAGCTCAAGGAGAGTACAAGCCATGGAGACCATTTTGAGAGTGCTCATAGCGCACTCCACAATGTGCTCCTTCCGACGATCAAGCGACTGAATGAACAGCACAATCAGTTGCATCGTCTGAAGAAGGCAAAGAGGAAAAGCCGTGTCGACATCGCGGCATTGCAAGAACTGGTACAGAATCCGACCCAGCAGAACGAGAAACTTACTCAAGAGCGGGACGACGCTATTGAGGAAGGGCAAGGCTGGGAAGAAGATTACAACCAGGCCATGGACGAGGTGCATGCTTTGCAGGACCTCGTACCTCCGGTATTGGGCATACCGAGGTCTTGTGCCTTCCAGCAATGGGAGAACCCGCGATGGGAGAAGAGGTGGTATATCCAGAGCCACCAGCAGAGGTACCGGAGGAGTACGACCCACAGGAGGTCGAGTTCTACTACGAGTAAGGGGTTACAGTTGCTAAGTAGGGCCGCTAGGGTAGCGTAACCCAACTTTTGTAATCGGTGACATGTCGTGTAGACAGTAGCATATGTATAGGTAGTGACGACATGAGCACGACTTCTCGGAGACCCGAGAATAATGTATCTTGTATAAAGTTTATGCTTTATCAATATATGTGAATGTTGTGCAAATTATTCATGTGTCACTTAAATACCTACTGTTGCATATGGAAATTTTTAAGTAAGACATGTGCTAATTGCTGCTGTTTTGAATTTCATAATGACGCGTACTCGTGCCAACCCTGATGTTGGGGGTACTAGCCAAGGGGGAGAGACCTCCCAACCACCTCCCGAGGACTCCTCGGGACAGCAGCAGCAACAGCAACAGCAAACACCGCCACCGCCACTGCCAATGGTTACATTGGCCGACATCATCGCGGCAATGGCGGGTTCACATCAGCAGCACACGGAGTTGTTGCAAACGCTTATCGCCAATACGTCTCGCCCAGAGAGACGTCAAGATCGTGAGGAGCGTCAACAGAGCTCCTACTCCGACTTCCTGGCGACTCATCCCCCAGTATTCTCAAGGGCGGATGAACCTCTTGACACGGACAACTGTCTCCGCGCGATAGAGATGAAGTTTGGGCTGCTCCAGATAAGCGAGCAGCGCAAGACTCAGTTCGCGGTCCAGCAGATCCAAGGATCCGCGAGCGCGTGGTGGGACAACTTCTGTGCTTCACAGCCCACCGACCGAGTGATGACCTGGACGGAGTTCCGGACGGCCTTCAGGGCCTATCATATACCGCCAGGTTTGATGAAGAGGAAGACGCAGGAGTTCTTACACCTGCAACAAGGGAGCCGGAACGCGCTGGAATACTCCAGGGCATTAAACGATCTCGCGCTTTATGCGTCATATCACGCAGATACTGACGAGAAGCGACGGGACCACTTTTACCAGGGGCTTAACCCGCTCCTGAAGGACAAGTTGGCGATGTTCAATCGCGGCAGCCTCAACGATATCATTGATGCTGCGATTGTTCAGGAGGACTCCGGCAAGGAGTTAGCGGCGGCGGAGCAAAAGCGAAGCACGCCGCAAAGCAGCGGAGAAGGAGGCGGTCCTTCTCAGAAGTTTCGGATGGTGAATCACCCACCATCAGGTCCACGCTGGCAGCCACCACAGCGGTCGATGCCATTCCGCAGTCGGCCGTACTCTTCACCGGCATTCAGGCCGGCACTGCCAGCAGCACCTCCGCAACAACAGCAGCAGCGGGCGATGCCGCGTGCGTATGAACCTCAGCAGCGCATGCCAGGCTTTCGTCCCCCGAGCACTACACCAGCAGCGGCCACATGTTACAAGTGTGGTCGTCCAGGACACTTCGCGAGCAGTTGCCCGGAGAGGCAAGGCGGCGGAGTGGCACCGCAGTTTCCGGGGAGGAATCAACCCCGGAACCCAACTAATGCGCGGCGGGCAAACCTAGGCCCGACACCGTCCACCAGCTTGCCATAGAGGACGTGCCGGAGGGCGAGCCAATCCTTGCGGGTATGTTCCAACTCCACCAGCATCCCGCTATAGTACTGTTTGATTCAGGCGCCACGCATAATTTTATTAGCCAAGCTTTCATTGCTAAACACAGCTTTCCAATACTACCCACCGATAGTCCATATTTAATTTGTTCGCCGGGTGGGAATATTTCAGCAAGCGTAATGGTTTCCAAAGCACCATTATGCTTAGCGGGTAGAGTGTACCCCACGTCTCTCATTATCTTAGAGGGACAGAAGGTCGATGTCATCCTAGGGATGTCGTGGTTAACCCGCTACGGCGCTGTTTTAGACACCGTCCTTCGAGTCGTGCACTTAAACTCAGAATTGCACGGGTCTCACTCCTTATTTCTGGACAGTCCAGAAATAAAAATTCCAAGTGTCTATCAAGCCACAACCATCAGATTGGAAGATATCCCAGTGGTCCGAGAGTTCCCTGACGTATTTCCGTACGATTTGCCGGGGATGCCGCCCGATAGAGAGGTGGAGTTCAAGATTGAACTTGCACCGGGAACCATGCCAATATTCCGAAGGCCGTACAAGATGGCGCCCAAGGAGTTGGCTGAACTGAAGACTCAGCTCACGGACCTCTTGGAGAAGGGTTTTATTAGGCCGAGCTCCTCGCCATGGGGTTGTTCGGCATTATTTGTCAAGAAGAAGGATAAGATGTTGCGGCTTTGCGTGGACTATCGTCCATTAAATGCCGTAACCATCAAGAACAAGTACCCGTTGCCACGGATCGACATGTTGTTTGATCAGTTGGTCGAAGCAAAGATCTTTTCCAAAATGGACTTAAGATCCGGGTACCATCAGATTAAGATAAGGTCTGAGGACATTCCGAAGACGGCTTTCTCGATGAGGTACGGACTCTATGAGTACCTGGTCATGTCCTTCGGCCTCAGCAATGCTCCAGCTCACTTCATGTACTTGATGAACTCGGTATTCATGCCGGAGCTGGACCAGTTTGTCGTGGTCTTCATCTACGACATCCTGGTGTATTCCAAGTCATAGGAAGATCACAAGAAACATCTGCGTATACTCTTGCAACGGCTGCGGGACCACAAGCTATACGCGAAATTCAGCAAATACGAGTTTTCGATATCGCAAGTGCCTTTTCTCGGGCATATCATCTCAGCGGAGGGTATCACTGTGGACCCGAGCAAGATCACTCAAGTGCTGAATTGGAAATCCCCGAGAACTGTTCATGAGGTACGGAGTTTCCTCGGGCTCGCGGGATATTATCGGAGCTCCATTCCGAACTTCTCGAAGATTGCCAAGCCTATGACAGAGCTGCTAAAGAAGGCTACCAAATATGTTTGGAGTCCAACATGTGAAGCAGCATTCAAGGCTTTAGTTAAGCACCTGACATCAGCACCGGTTTTGGTGCAGCCAGACACAACAAAACCGTTCGATGTGTACTGCAATGCATCCAGCATTGGGCTCGGATGTGTGCTGATGCAAGACCGAAGAGTGGTCGCGTATGGATCACGGCAGCTTAGAAACCATGAGCAAAATTATCCAACTCACGACTTGGAGCTCGCTGCCGTGGTACTTGCACTGAAAATGTGGAGGCACTACCTACTCGGTAACCTCGTACATCTATATACCGACCACAAAAGCCTCAAATACATATTCACTCAGAAGGAGCTGAACATTAGTTTGGGGACCACCCCGTGGTTCACCCACTCCAAGATCGCATAGGGTGGTGCCGTGCGATGCGGCACCCAACAGCACACACGAAAAGAATAAAGAACAACATATAAACTTTTATTTGATATAAAACAGCGGAAGTCTTTTTACAAAACCTAATTAACAGCGGAAGTTATATACATAGTTGCTCTCAAACCCTAACTAAGCAAAAGTGCAGCCGTCCAGCCCGGGGACGCTACACACTGGCAGCATGGAACCGGAGATCACGGCGGCGTGCATGGCTCCAGCTCGGCCGTGTACCCCGACGGGGGCATCGCCTCGTCCTGAGAACCTTCCTCATAACTCTCACCTGCACACAGCTCAAATATTGCAACCGTGAGCATGAAGGCTCAGCAAGTCTTAACCGTCAACCCTAGGCATGGAACTCTACGTGCAAGGGTATGTAAGATAGGAAAGGATTTTGCAATAAAGACACGCCTATAAGTTGGTCCTTGCTTTCAGTTTAATAGCAGCAGATTCGTGTGCCTTAGGCAACCCTCACATCGGAAGTCCACAATCAAACAAGAAACGCTTTCCTCCGATGTGGTGATGTCCAAAGTGGAATGTAAACTTAATTAGCTCTATATCTACAGCAATCAAGGTATTCAAGACATTAAGATCAATACAGCATTTTCAGTTGGCTTATTTCACTTCTTACTACGTCACAGCGCAGTGAACAAGCGGGTACTCAAATAACCACGAGGGACGGTGATTGCAATCAATACACACCCGGATAACACGTCACATACACCCACTTTCAGAAGCGTGATTCCACACCCCTTCCTACTCTGTTGTATGCAACAACCTTTCAAAGGCAACCCAAATGCCGAACCGGTCCATCCGTAACAGGTAGGAGGTCCCCACGTGGAGCGTGACTGTGCCCACCGGCAGATTTACACCTTGCTACCTTCAACCCACTCCTATTTACGGTTTGGTAAGCATCGACACCCAGGTTAACCAATTACATCGGTTTCCTGGTTCCCATATGCCGGTATGCATCCGGTACTGTTTGATACTTGTCCAGCAGGGCCGCACACGGACGGTCCTCAACCGACACCAGCAGGGCTACGCATGTGAGACCTCTGCTCACTGCTTCCTATCCCCCCTGCTGGGTCTCATTTTCATAACTTAAGCCATTATCTACCTCTTTTCTTCCCGTGTGATAAGTACTATCTCGCGAGTAGCTTCCAACTACTCGTCTTCTACCGGGATCCTATACATTAGCACGGCATTCTCTACTCGTCGAGTTTGTAAACTACCCAACCCTCCATAGGATTTAAAAGGCTATGCAAGTGGGGTTTCAATCACCCTAACTCTAATGCATACATTTCAACCTAGACATAAGTGATACAAATGGAAAACTTTATAAAAGGGACTTAAGTGCAAACCGGGGCTTGCCTGGTTGCGAGTCAAATGGGAAGTTAGCTTCAGGTGGGAGGACGTCGAAGGGCTCCGGTGCGTCCTCATCTTCGGTCACTATTATGAAATGTAATAAAATACATGTATAAGTATTAAGGATTTATAAGAATTGGACTTCTACTCATAGCTACTGCTATTTAAAATCCTTAATTGGCTTTGGGATTTTTACAGTGGATACTAGACTTTCTAAGGATGATTTGAGCCAAATTTGGAGACATGTCATTGCATAATGTAGTCTTTAAAATTCCTACAAGTACAATGCTTATCTGAATTTTGGAGACCAAATCAGGAGCTTGACATAGCTAATGGTGGAATATCTGATTAGGGTAAGTCTCCATGGTTCCAACAAAATTTGTTTCACAATTTTTGGAGCTACCATCAGAGAGATATGAATTTTTGAACTTAGACAGGAGTTCTGAAAAAGCTTCTGTTTAAATTTAAATTTTCAAATAAAGGCTGAACTTGAGAAGGTAATTTGACCTAGCAACTTACCTCCAATGAAGCCCAAATTTTTACTGGAGATCAGTATCTATGAAGAGGATTTGCTACCCAAATTTGGGAATATTTCATAAAGAATTGCTCCTGTAATAAATCCCTAAAGGATTTACTAAAAACAATTCTACAGAAATTCCTGGGCATTTTCATAGTCAAAATTTGGTTTCTCTGTGAATTACTCCTCATGAGGAACCCAACAAAATTGGTCTCACTCTTTTTGGAGTTTTCTACACAAAGTTATGGCCTTGTAAAGATCAGCTAATTCCTGGAATTATTTCTCTAATAGAAACTTCAAATAATTGGGCTGGGCCCACTGTTTTAATTCGGACTAGTCAGATTTCGGCAACACCGGGGGCAACGGGGTTATTCCCTCGCAGCCGCACCAGATCCGGCGCCACAAACCGATCCTCGCGCGAACCCGGAGGCTGACCGGTGGGACCGGCCCTCCTTCGTCTTCCTCGCGCTGCTCGCGCCTTCCGCGGCGGCGCACGCCGGCGAGGCTCGCCGGGACAGGGTTCCTGTGGTCCGAACTTCGTCAAACTCGCCGCCTGTGAGTTCTACACCGTGCTGAACACGATAGTGGGGTCGGGAGCCGATGACAACGGCCGGAAAGGTGCTTGCACCGGTGACCATGTCGAAGCTTACTTCGGCGACCTTGCTCTCCCTTAATAGTGGGTCATTCGGTCTAGGGTTTCCTCCAAAAGCACCAGTGTCCCATGGACATCCTCGACCCATAGCTCTCTCTCCCTGAAACCCACCGGAGAGGGGACCTCACCGGCGACCCGAGCCCGCAAAACTCCGGCGGCGACAAAAACTCGGTACCTGGCATCTCTACTTGATCGTTTGAGCTGCTAGGACTTCGGGAAGATGCACAAGCATGTGCTGGAGCTAATCTAAGCTCATCTAGTGCGGAGCTACCCCGAGCACAACGAATTTTTGGTTAGACCGCGCACTACCCGTCGGTGTACCGTTTGGGGAAACGGTGAAATTCTTGCCATCGGTCCTAGCAAACGCTAAACGGCCTCCGGCTACACGACCAGGACATGTCCACGCACCTTTCTTGTATAGGAAGTCGGGGGAGAGGGTGGCCGGTTGCTGCTGTCGACGGAGAGTCGAAACGGCGAGGTCCGGGCACCTTGAAGCTTTGGCGCCAATCCGCGTTTCTCGAGCAGTTCGGACCGGCAATCCTCGAAGGGGCTTTGGCAAGGGCTAGAGCACGTCCAGGCGATGCTCTTTGCTGTGGAGCGCTCGAGCAATCGAGCTTGGAGGCTGTGGTGTGGTCGGAAGGAACGGCGGGGGTGTTCTGGACGAAAGGAAACGGCGGGGGCGCGAGTTATAGCAGGGGAAGAAGGAAAACAGCTCCGGCGCACCCTTTGCCGTGATCCAACCGAGCCACCGAGGCAGCAGGAGGTGGCGCGGGCTCTCCCTCGGGCGCGGGTTCAACCGGGAGCTGGCGCGCTCCCGCTGTTCGACCGCCGTCGGCTGAGGCGGCAACTCCAGTGGGTGGCTGACAAATGGGCCCCACCTCACCTCTTTGTTTAATCAACTTTTTCTTATATTTTCTCACCAGCAACTCAACATTAAAGACTTGACTTCAACCCCAAGTCATAGTTTGAATTTGCAGAATTCAAATGGTTTGAATTCTGGTGTAGAATTTGAATGGGGTTTGATCATTTGAATTTGAAAAGGAGTTTGAATTCTCCACTTTGTATTGCCTCAAAAATATAGCAAACCAGCTCCAAAATTTCCAATTTTTGGCATGGCTGCTCATTCAAAGGTGGAGAACACATTTGTGAAACCAAATTTTCAAATTGAGGGAAATGGAATTTGAAACTGAATTTGAAATTCAGATTAGAGGGCTTCTCCTTTTAATCCCAAACAAATATTAAAACTCCTCCAAATGAGCTGAAATTTGGAAGGTTGAATATTTGCACTATGAAGATCCAAGTTGTGAATTTAGATCTCCATGTTTGGAAGTTTTGGGAAGTCTAAACCCTCACTTTGAACTCACACTTATTATACTTCAAGGTTTTAATTCCCCTCATTTTTCATAAGTGTACATGAGCTGAATTTTCTTGCTACCACTTTTGGGGATTTTACAATGAGGCAGCGAAGATGGTTAGAACTGATAAAGGATTACGAAATAGAGATCCATTATCATCCGGGCAAGGTAAACATAGTGGCAGATGCGCTGAGCCGCAAGTCACACGTCAATAACCTGACCATCACACCATTGGAAGAGAGCGAACCACCACTACATGTAATTCCACATGGAGCTCTCTACAACCTAGCTTTGATCCCCACCATCCGTGAAGAGATAGCGGCAGCCCAGAATAATGACAAGGGCATGTCACATTTGCGGAGACGTGTGGACAGTGGGGAGCTGAAATGTTTCCGGAAGGACGGAGACGGCGTCCTATGGTTCAAGGACCGGATCGTCGTACCCCGTAACCCGGAATTATGAAAGAAAATCTTTGATGAGGCTCACTTGTCAAAGTTCTCTATTCACCCCGGCAGCAACAAGATGTATCAAGAACTCAGAGGCAAGTTTTGGTGGACATGGATGAAGTGAGAGACTGCAAAATACGTGTTCGAGTGTGATACATTACAAAGGGTGAAGGCAGACCACATGCGGAAACCGGGACTGCTGCAACCACTGGGCATTCCTGCCTGGAAATGGGAGGACGTGAGCATGGATTTCATCGTCGGTTTACCCACCACTTTTCAGAAGCATGATTCTGTGTGGATGATCGTCGACCGGCTCACCAAAGTTGCCCATTTCATCCCGGTCAACACCAACTACAACGCCAAGAAGTACGCTGAACTGTACATCTCACGGATCCTATGCTTGTACGGCGTACCCCGTACCATCATATCGGATCGGGGCATTTTATTTGTATCCCGTTTTTGGGAGCAGCTGCACGCTGCCTTGGGGACGAAGCTGATCCGTAGTTCAGCGTACCACCCGCAGACGGATGGACAAACCGAGCGGGTAAATCAGATCTTAGAAGACATGCTACGAGCTTGCGCTATCAACCACGGCAAGAATTGGGATGATCACTTGCTGTTAGCCGAGCTCTCATACATCAATGGGTACCAAGCCAGCATTAAGATGGCGCCCTACGAGGCGCTATACGGGCGGAAATGCCGCACACCACTGAATTGGTGTGAATCTGGCGAAAGGGTTACCTTCGGAATTTACCTCATCAACAACGCGGAAGAAAAGGTTCGACTGATTCAAGCGAACCTAAAAGCCGCTCAATCCTGTAAGAAACAGTATGCGGACCGGAGAAGGCGCCCATTACAATTCGAAGTTGGAGATCACGTATATCTACGGGTGTCTCCAATGAAGGGTGTAAACAGATTTGGGGTGAGAGGAAAGTTGGCACCCCGATTCATCGATCCATTCCAGATTACCGAAAGATGTGGATCAGTGGCATACCGGCTGGAATTACCAGAAGCACTTTCCGGTGTGCACGACGTCTTTCACATTGCCCAGCTGAGGAAGTGTCTTAAGCTATCAACTACCGTTCAGCTGGAAGATATTGAAGAACTGCAACCGGATCTCACCTATCGGGAGGAACCGGTGCAGATTATCGATGAAAAGGCCCGAACCACACGCAACCGTATGTTGTGGTTCTACAAGGTTCTATGGAGTAATCACTCCATGGACGAAGTGACATGGGAGAGCGAAGAATTCCTTCGCTCTAACTACCCCGAATTTTTCACATCGCATGTCCGGTAATTTTCCACCGTCCTCTCTCTCATTTTCACCTTATAATCTCCGGGCGAGATTCTTTTAAGGGGGGGAATGTAAGGGCCTCAGTTTTTGACACACATTTGAAGTGTTCATCACCACACCACACACCTTATTTGAGGAAAGTTGATGAACACCGTCCTTCGAGTCGTGCACTTAAACTCAGAAGTGCACGGGTCTCACTCCTTATTTCTGGACAGTCCAGAAATAAAAATTCCAAGTGTCTATCAAGCCACAACCATCAGATTGGAAGATATCCCAGTGGTCCGAGAGTTCCCTGACGTATTTCCGTACGATTTGCCGGGGATGCCGCCCGATAGAGAGGTGGAGTTCAAGATTGAACTTGCACCGGGAACCATGCCAATATTCCGAAGGCCGTACAAGATGGCGCCCAAGGAGTTGGCTGAACTGAAGACTCAGCTCACGGACCTCTTGGAGAAGGGTTTTATTAGGCCGAGCTCCTCGCCATGGGGTTGTTCGGCATTATTTGTCAAGAAGAAGGATAAGATGTTGCGGCTTTGCGTGGACTATCGTCCATTAAATGCCGTAACCATCAAGAACAAGTACCCGTTGCCACGGATCGACATGTTGTTTGATCAGTTGGTCGAAGCAAAGATCTTTTCCAAAATGGACTTAAGATCCGGGTACCATCAGATTAAGATAAGGTCTGAGGACATTCCGAAGACGGCTTTCTCGATGAGGTACGGACTCTATGAGTACCTGGTCATGTCCTTCGGCCTCAGCAATGCTCCAGCTCACTTCATGTACTTGATGAACTCGGTATTCATGCCGGAGCTGGACCAGTTTGTCGTGGTCTTCATCTACGACATCCTGGTGTATTCCAAGTCAGAGGAAGATCACAAGAAACATCTGCGTATACTCTTGCAACGGCTGCGGGACCACAAGCTATACGCGAAATTCAGCAAATACGAGTTTTCGATATCGCAAGTGCCTTTTCTCGGGCATATCATCTCAGCGGAGGGTATCACTGTGGACCCGAGCAAGATCACTCAAGTGCTGAATTGGAAATCCCCGAGAACTGTTCATGAGGTACGGAGTTTCCTCGGGCTCGCGGGATATTATCGGAGCTCCATTCCGAACTTCTCGAAGATTGCCAAGCCTATGACAGAGCTGCTAAAGAAGGCTACCAAATATGTTTGGAGTCCAACATGTGAAGCAGCATTCAAGGCTTTAGTTAAGCACCTGACATCAGCACCGGTTTTGGTGCAGCCAGACACAACAAAACCGTTCGATGTGTACTGCAATGCATCCAGCATTGGGCTCGGATGTGTGCTGATGCAAGACCGAAGAGTGGTCGCGTATGGATCACGGCAGCATAGAAACCATGAGCAAAATTATCCAACTCACGACTTGGAGCTCGCTGCCGTGGTACTTGCACTGAAAATGTGGAGGCACTACCTACTCGGTAACCTCGTACATCTATATACCGACCACAAAAGCCTCAAATACATATTCACTCAGAAGGAGCTGAACATTAGTTTGGGGACCACCCCGTGGTTCACCCACTCCAAGATCGCATAGGGTGGTGCCGTGCGATGCGGCACCCAACAGCACACACGAAAAGAATAAAGAACAACATATAAACTTTTATTTGATATAAAACAGCGGAAGTCTTTTTACAAAACCTAATTAACAGCGGAAGTTATATACATAGTTGCTCTCAAACCCTAACTAAGCAAAAGTGCAGCCGTCCAGCCCGGGGACGCTACACACTGGCAGCATGGAACCGGAGATCACGGCGGCGTGCATGGCTCCAGCTCGGCCGTGTACCCCGACGGGGGCATCGCCTCGTCCTGAGAACCTTCCTCATAACTCTCACCTGCACACAGCTCAAATATTGCAACCGTGAGCATGAAGGCTCAGCAAGTCTTAACCGTCAACCCTAGGCATGGAACTCTACGTGCAAGGGTATGTAAGATAGGAAAGGATTTTGCAATAAAGACACGCCTATAAGTTGGTCCTTGCTTTCAGTTTAATAGCAGCAGATTCGTGTGCCTTAGGCAACCCTCACATCGGAAGTCCACAATCAAACAAGAAACGCTTTCCTCCGATGTGGTGATGTCCAAAGTGGAATGTAAACTTAATTAGCTCTATATCTACAGCAATCAAGGTATTCAAGACATTAAGATCAATACAGCATTTTCAGTTGGCTTATTTCACTTCTTACTACGTCACAGCGCAGTGAACAAGCGGGTACTCAAATAACCACGAGGGACGGTGATTGCAATCAATACACACCCGGATAACACGTCACATACACCCACTTTCAGAAGCGTGATTCCACACCCCTTCCTACTCTGTTGTATGCAACAACCTTTCAAAGGCAACCCAAATGCCGAACCGGTCCATCCGTAACAGGTAGGAGGTCCCCACGTGGAGCGTGACTGTGCCCACCGGCAGATTTACACCTTGCTACCTTCAACCCACTCCTATTTACGGTTTGGTAAGCATCGACACCCAGGTTAACCAATTACATCGGTTTCCTGGTTCCCATATGCCGGTATGCATCCGGTACTGTTTGATACTTGTCCAGCAGGGCCGCACACGGACGGTCCTCAACCGACACCAGCAGGGCTACGCATGTGAGACCTCTGCTCACTGCTTCCTATCCCCCCTGCTGGGTCTCATTTTCATAACTTAAGCCATTATCTACCTCTTTTCTTCCCGTGTGATAAGTACTATCTCGCGAGTAGCTTCCAACTACTCGTCTTCTACCGGGATCCTATACATTAGCACGGCATTCTCTACTCGTCGAGTTTGTAAACTACCCAACCCTCCATAGGATTTAAAAGGCTATGCAAGTGGGGTTTCAATCACCCTAACTCTAATGCATACATTTCAACCTAGACATAAGTGATACAAATGGAAAACTTTATAAAAGGGACTTAAGTGCAAACCGGGGCTTGCCTGGTTGCGAGTCAAATGGGAAGTTAGCTTCAGGTGGGAGGACGTCGAAGGGCTCCGGTGCGTCCTCATCTTCGGTCACTATTATGAAATGTAATAAAATACATGTATAAGTATTAAGGATTTATAAGAATTGGACTTCTACTCATAGCTACTGCTATTTAAAATCCTTAATTGGCTTTGGGATTTTTACAGTGGATACTAGACTTTCTAAGGATGATTTGAGCCAAATTTGGAGACATGTCATTGCATAATGTAGTCTTTAAAATTCCTACAAGTACAATGCTTATCTGAATTTTGGAGACCAAATCAGGAGCTTGACATAGCTAATGGTGGAATATCTGATTAGGGTAAGTCTCCATGGTTCCAACAAAATTTGTTTCACAATTTTTGGAGCTACCATCAGAGAGATATGAATTTTTGAACTTAGACAGGAGTTCTGAAAAAGCTTCTGTTTAAATTTAAATTTTCAAATAAAGGCTGAACTTGAGAAGGTAATTTGACCTAGCAACTTACCTCCAATGAAGCCCAAATTTTTACTGGAGATCAGTATCTATGAAGAGGATTTGCTACCCAAATTTGGGAATATTTCATAAAGAATTGCTCCTGTAATAAATCCCTAAAGGATTTACTAAAAACAATTCTACAGAAATTCCTGGGCATTTTCATAGTCAAAATTTGGTTTCTCTGTGAATTACTCCTCATGAGGAACCCAACAAAATTGGTCTCACTCTTTTTGGAGTTTTCTACACAAAGTTATGGCCTTGTAAAGATCAGCTAATTCCTGGAATTATTTCTCTAATAGAAACTTCAAATAATTGGGCTGGGCCCACTGTTTTAATTCGGACTAGTCAGATTTCGGCAACACCGGGGGCAACGGGGTTATTCCCTCGCAGCCGCACCAGATCCGGCGCCACAAACCGATCCTCGCGCGAACCCGGAGGCTGACCGGTGGGACCGGCCCTCCTTCGTCTTCCTCGCGCTGCTCGCGCCTTCCGCGGCGGCGCACGCCGGCGAGGCTCGCCGGGACAGGGTTCCTGTGGTCCGAACTTCGTCAAACTCGCCGCCTGTGAGTTCTACACCGTGCTGAACACGATAGTGGGGTCGGGAGCCGATGACAACGGCCGGAAAGGTGCTTGCACCGGTGACCATGTCGAAGCTTACTTCGGCGACCTTGCTCTCCCTTAATAGTGGGTCATTCGGTCTAGGGTTTCCTCCAAAAGCACCAGTGTCCCATGGACATCCTCGACCCATAGCTCTCTCTCCCTGAAACCCACCGGAGAGGGGACCTCACCGGCGACCCGAGCCCGCAAAACTCCGGCGGCGACAAAAACTCGGTACCTGGCATCTCTACTTGATCGTTTGAGCTGCTAGGACTTCGGGAAGATGCACAAGCATGTGCTGGAGCTAATCTAAGCTCATCTAGTGCGGAGCTACCCCGAGCACAACGAATTTTTGGTTAGACCGCGCACTACCCGTCGGTGTACCATTTGGGGAAACGGTGAAATTCTTGCCATCGGTCCTAGCAAACGCTAAACGGCCTCCGGCTACACGACCAGGACATGTCCACGCACCTTTCTTGTATAGGAAGTCGGGGGAGAGGGTGGCCGGTTGCTGCTGTCGACGGAGAGTCGAAACGGCGAGGTCCGGGCACCTTGAAGCTTTGGCGCCAATCCGCGTTTCTCGAGCAGTTCGGACCGGCAATCCTCGAAGGGGCTTTGGCAAGGGCTAGAGCACGTCCAGGCGATGCTCTTTGCTGTGGAGCGCTCGAGCAATCGAGCTTGGAGGCTGTGGTGTGGTCGGAAGGAACGGCGGGGGTGTTCTGGACGAAAGGAAACGGCGGGGGCGCGAGTTATAGCAGGGGAAGAAGGAAAACAGCTCCGGCGCACCCTTTGCCGTGATCCAACCGAGCCACCGAGGCAGCAGGAGGTGGCGCGGGCTCTCCCTCGGGCGCGGGTTCAACCGGGAGCTGGCGCGCTCCCGCTGTTCGACCGCCGTCGGCTGAGGCGGCAACTCCAGTGGGTGGCTGACAAATGGGCCCCACCTCACCTCTTTGTTTAATCAACTTTTTCTTATATTTTCTCACCAGCAACTCAACATTAAAGACTTGACTTCAACCCCAAGTCATAGTTTGAATTTGCAGAATTCAAATGGTTTGAATTCTGGTGTAGAATTTGAATGGGGTTTGATCATTTGAATTTGAAAAGGAGTTTGAATTCTCCACTTTGTATTGCCTCAAAAATATAGCAAACCAGCTCCAAAATTTCCAATTTTTGGCATGGCTGCTCATTCAAAGGTGGAGAACACATTTGTGAAACCAAATTTTCAAATTGAGGGAAATGGAATTTGAAACTGAATTTGAAATTCAGATTAGAGGGCTTCTCCTTTTAATCCCAAACAAATATTAAAACTCCTCCAAATGAGCTGAAATTTGGAAGGTTGAATATTTGCACTATGAAGATCCAAGTTGTGAATTTAGATCTCCATGTTTGGAAGTTTTGGGAAGTCTAAACCCTCACTTTGAACTCACACTTATTATACTTCAAGGTTTTAATTCCCCTCATTTTTCATAAGTGTACATGAGCTGAATTTTCTTGCTACCACTTTTGGGGATTTTACAATGAGGCAGCGAAGATGGTTAGAACTGATAAAGGATTACGAAATAGAGATCCATTATCATCCGGGCAAGGTAAACATAGTGGCAGATGCGCTGAGCCGCAAGTCACACGTCAATAACCTGACCATCACACCATTGGAAGAGAGCGAACCACCACTACATGTAATTCCACATGGAGCTCTCTACAACCTAGCTTTGATCCCCACCATCCGTGAAGAGATAGCGGCAGCCCAGAATAATGACAAGGGCATGTCACATTTGCGGAGACGTGTGGACAGTGGGGAGCTGAAATGTTTCCGGAAGGACGGAGACGGCGTCCTATGGTTCAAGGACCGGATCGTCGTACCCCGTAACCCGGAATTATGAAAGAAAATCTTTGATGAGGCTCACTTGTCAAAGTTCTCTATTCACCCCGGCAGCAACAAGATGTATCAAGAACTCAGAGGCAAGTTTTGGTGGACATGGATGAAGTGAGAGACTGCAAAATACGTGTTCGAGTGTGATACATTACAAAGGGTGAAGGCAGACCACATGCGGAAACCGGGACTGCTGCAACCACTGGGCATTCCTGCCTGGAAATGGGAGGACGTGAGCATGGATTTCATCGTCGGTTTACCCACCACTTTTCAGAAGCATGATTCTGTGTGGATGATCGTCGACCGGCTCACCAAAGTTGCCCATTTCATCCCGGTCAACACCAACTACAACGCCAAGAAGTACGCTGAACTGTACATCTCACGGATCCTATGCTTGTACGGCGTACCCCGTACCATCATATCGGATCGGGGCATTTTATTTGTATCCCGTTTTTGGGAGCAGCTGCACGCTGCCTTGGGGACGAAGCTGATCCGTAGTTCAGCGTACCACCCGCAGACGGATGGACAAACCGAGCGGGTAAATCAGATCTTAGAAGACATGCTACGAGCTTGCGCTATCAACCACGGCAAGAATTGGGATGATCACTTGCTGTTAGCCGAGCTCTCATACATCAATGGGTACCAAGCCAGCATTAAGATGGCGCCCTACGAGGCGCTATACGGGCGGAAATGCCGCACACCACTGAATTGGTGTGAATCTGGCGAAAGGGTTACCTTCGGAATTTACCTCATCAACAACGCGGAAGAAAAGGTTCGACTGATTCAAGCGAACCTAAAAGCCGCTCAATCCTGTAAGAAACAGTATGCGGACCGGAGAAGGCGCCCATTACAATTCGAAGTTGGAGATCACGTATATCTACGGGTGTCTCCAATGAAGGGTGTAAACAGATTTGGGGTGAGAGGAAAGTTGGCACCCCGATTCATCGATCCATTCCAGATTACCGAAAGATGTGGATCAGTGGCATACCGGCTGGAATTACCAGAAGCACTTTCCGGTGTGCACGACGTCTTTCACATTGCCCAGCTGAGGAAGTGTCTTAAGCTATCAACTACCGTTCAGCTGGAAGATATTGAAGA
Source organism: Neostapfia colusana (assembly GCA_030760725.1). Lineage (NCBI taxonomy): Eukaryota > Viridiplantae > Streptophyta > Magnoliopsida > Poales > Poaceae > Neostapfia > Neostapfia colusana. The sequence continues at coordinate 64,963,357 of JASWHV010000008.1, read as the reverse complement.
ACTGCAACCGGATCTCACCTATCGGGAGGAACCGGTGCAGATTATCGATGAAAAGGCCCGAACCACACGCAACCGTATGTTGTGGTTCTACAAGGTTCTATGGAGTAATCACTCCATGGACGAAGTGACATGGGAGAGCGAAGAATTCCTTCGCTCTAACTACCCCGAATTTTTCACATCGCATGTCCGGTAATTTTCCACCGTCCTCTCTCTCATTTTCACCTTATAATCTCCGGGCGAGATTCTTTTAAGGGGGGGAATGTAAGGGCCTCAGTTTTTGACACACATTTGAAGTGTTCATCACCACACCACACACCTTATTTGAGGAAAGTTGATGAACACAAATGAAGAGCAAGTAACCACCATCAACATGCTCATTAGAGAACAAACTCACATATTGCAAAAGTGGTATTTCCCACATGTGATATAGGTGGGCTGGACATATGAAAACTCCTACACATTGCTAAGGATGTCCATGCCAAGTTTCACCCAAATTCAAAACCTTTTTGAGGTCATTTTGGGTATAGCTAGAATGAGGGCAGTTTGAAACTATATTCAAATTCAAACTGTTTTTATCCCATGAATTCAAAAGTGGGAGGCATATTCTTATTCAGCACATTTTTGTGAGCTCACACACCAATTTTCACTCCATTTGGAGTTGATCTTGACATGAGCTAAGTGGGACAAATTCAAACTTTATTTGAATTCAAAACTGAACTTGTGCTGAAATTCATTCAAACCAAACCCAATTTGAATTCTGATCAATTCAAATGGCTCATGGGTGAATAATTTGAATCACCATGGGTATTTTGGGGCTCACTGTTTACAACAGTGATTAGGAGTGAATTTCAGAGGTTAAAACCCCGGGTGGGTCCCACATGTCAGCCACAGAGAAGAATCAACCGACTGAGACTTTTCTCACTCGGGTCGCCGAGCCGCCGCTGCGATCGCCACCGAGGGGAGCCGCCGCACCAGCAGCTGCTTGGCCACGCGCGGGCGTGAGGCGGTTCAGAGTCTTCTTAAGGCGCCTTCCCCCTTCTCGGCCGAAGCCTCGCCCGTTTCTTCCCCCGCAAGAACTCAGCGCCGGCAAACTCCTTCCGCAGCTCGGAATCAATCGGAGAGCGCCGATCAAAGCCTTCCCATCCCCTCTCGAGCTACGGCAAGGTACTAGGAACTCTTCTCCTTCCTCCCCGTTGCTAAAACTCAGCGTAAACCGCTTGATCTCGGCTATGCCGAAAGATCAATTTGGTGACTTAAAACCGCCGCACCTCGGGCTCTCGTGGACAGCCCAACTGGGGCGTTGTCACGCCCGAGCCAGGGCACCCTTGGACACGCTGGTGACCGGTGCTGCTCACCCCCGAGCCACAGCTCGAGTGGTTGCTCACTGGCAGCGAATTTCCAGTTTTCCCCTTTCTGTGTGCAGAACGACCTTCGGGTGTGGTTCCGTTGAATTCGTACTCTAGAAAGGATTAGAGGGCTTTAATCCACTCTCACACAAACTAGACACGGTAACGCACAAGTTGCCTTCACAACTTTTGGTCGGAGAACCTCTGCAACCGGCGTAATTCGAGGTTTACCAACGGCGGAGCAAGCGGAAGATATCGGGCGCACGGTGAGGACCTACTTCGGGCCTTCCCCGAGCTGCCTCAAGCTCATGTCGACCTTCCCTGAGGTCCACTGATGCTTCCCGACCGATTGCTCGCGTAGTTGAGGTGCTAGGGAAGTCAGCCGACACGGCCGAAGTTGTTCCGAGACGGCGGCTCGTCGCCGACCATGCACCGGCCGTTGTCATGACGAGCTGACCCCAGAATCCTGTTCCCCGAGTGAAAGTAGGCAGGGGCGGCCAAGATGGTGAAGTTTGAAGCTCCACAGAAGCTGCCGGCGAGCTCTCCGGCGAGGTTCCCCGGCGGCAGAGCGCGGGCGTCGGGAGGTTGAAGAAGGGGGTGCACCCCAGCTGTCAGCGACCGATATTTTAAATCGGGATCGGGCTGTGGCCGGGATCGGCTGTGCTGGCACGTAAATACCCTGTGGGCCTCGGTGTGCCGGACACCTCCGCGCTCAACACGTGTCCCCGCGGGCCCCCGCGAGTTTAAACTTTTCCCCCGATTTTCAGAATTCTTCCAAACTTCAAATCCTCATAACTTTGGCTAGAAAGCTCCAAATCGAGTGAACCAAATTTTGTTGGATTCAGCTCTCTGAGCACTTTCCAGAAAATCAAGTTTCACTTAATGAAAATCCTTATTTCTCCAGAATTAATTCCTCAAAATTTAAAATGTTTGGAATTTTAACTGGAGAATCCTTTGGAGGAAAATCCTGATATTTTGCTGGAATGTTCACAAAAATATCCTTGAACTACCATAAAAATTTCAGATCCAATTGAGCTCATTTGATCCACCTCATTGTGTGATTAGTGAAACTGTTCCAGAGAAAATAGAAAATGTTCAGAAACATTTTCAGAATTTTCTCTGAAATTGTTTAGCTCATATCTTTAGTTAGGAACCTTCAAATTAAGTGAGACCAACTCCATTAGAACCCTCTGAAAATCTAGTTTTCAGAAAGTCATAGTTTGTTTCATGAAAATCCTTAGAACACCCTAAAAGCCTTCAATTAAGGTCAAGTACATGATTAATTGTGGAGGGCTCAAATGAGCTTTGCTGCAATTAAAACTTGATCAAGTCTCTGTTTAGGTTGTAACCCAGCCACAGTAAAAGTTTCACAGTCGTTGGGCCTGTCTAGTAAGAGTTATAGACTTCACAAGTTTAAAGGTTAATACAACTGCATTTAAATTAATACATGTATTGCTTCTATCATGTAGTCGCTAAGGTTGAGGAGGAACCCGAAGTCCTAGACTTCGTTACTCCGGAGGAACAGCTAGCCTACGACCAAGAGCGGCAAGGCAAGCTCCAGTTTGCATTAACCTTTTTACAAGTTTTTATTGTTTTGAGCACATACATGATTACTTTATTCTTTGCATTAGAGTCTTGTTTGGAAACCCAATTGCATAGCCAAGATAACCATGGGTTTGGTTTAGGATGGCAGACCCCGTTAGATACTGCAATGCTAAGATAGAGTAGTTGGAACTACTCGCGAGCATAGGCTAGAGGCACTCGACTCGGGTAGTGATAGCACATGAAACACATGGCAAGAAAATGAGACCAAGCGGAGGGTAAGGGCAGCAGGACTTTGGGGCCTGTGTGCTGTAGCTCCGCTTGCGTCGATTGAGGACCGAGCCGTGTGCGGGCCTGTTGAACAAGCTAGAATAGTACCGAAGACCTACCGGCTATATGGGAACCGGGAAACCGATGTAACTCGGGTAACTGGGTGTTGAGGCATTGCCCGTCGTTCAGAGGGTAGGTTGAGAGCTTGAGGTTTAAATCGGCTGGCGGCACTGAGATGCGCGTGCAGAGACCTCTTGCTCGGGAAGATGGGACCGGTTCAATATTTGGCTGACGGGCGAAAGGTGGTTACGTACGGTGTCCGTGATGGTTGTGGTAGGCAACATCGAGTACGGGCGTACGTGACGGGTTGTTCGGGTAACCCTGCAGGTGTAAACCGATTATAATCGCCGTCCCTCGCGGTCAGTGAGTACTACTTGTTCACTGTACCGTGACGTAGAAAGAATAGGCTAGTTGCATGTTAAAAATGTTGCTGATTAAAAGATGGACTTGATTGCTAATGATTTGCTGTAGTCTAGAGCTAACTAAAGTTCTTATCAACTTTGAACAAAGTACATGAGAGAAATGTGTTTCTTGTTTGATTGCGGCTCTCTCATGTGCCTTAGCGTAAGGTTCTCCACAACCTGCTGCTAAAACTTGAAAGTAAGGTTCCACTAATTAGGCGAGTCCTTGCAATTGATTTCTACCTCATGTAAGCTATCACCCCTCATGTAGAAGTTCCATGTTTAGGTGAGACCGGTCAGACTTGCTGAACCTTCGTGCTCACTACTTGTGTTTGAAGCTTTTGCAGGGTTCTATGAGGAAGGGACTCCCGAGGAGGAGACGGAACCCCAGGAGGGAAACCCCGTCGAGTGGGAGTCGTACACGCCGCAGAGTTAGTGTGCGTGTGTGCTAGCAAGGACACGTTCAAGGGCTGAACGTGGACTTGATGCGTAGTCTACGCCCGTGAGTGTAGACGGGGCTTATTTTAATGTAAACATGTTCATAAACCAGTTTATGTAATAAAATTTTGCTTCCGCTTTGTACCTTTGATGTGTGTTATCCGGTGTTGTGCAACGCAGCGCCCCTCAGCGTGATCCTGGCTCGACAAGACCGTGGGGTCGTGTCACAAATACCATCCCAATATCCCATCTAATCATGGAAGTTGGCCAGGCGCTTGTGACGGGAAGCACGGCTATCATGATAGTTTTAGATTCTGCAGTTTGCACCACTTTACCCACAATTTTGTGATTTCGTCACCCGTCAGCGACTGCAGAACCTCCATTATACCAGTACACAACCGTCGGTGTATGGCCAAGAGATCACAAAATAGTCTTTACAAAGGGGCTACTAGATGTATGGACTCGATAAGGTTTCACCAGCACGCTCGAATCACCATTCTCCCACCTATGGGCCCCGTCTTGTGCCATGCAGTTCCCAGGGCAGTCCTCACTCGACTCCCATTCCCCGCGCCTTCCACGGTCCATAACAATCTAGCAACTTACCTAATTAGTCAGCTAAGCCGCACCCATATTTGGCCTTGTGGTGGCACTATTTTCCTGTCATGTGCTTGCATGAACCGGTCCTTAGATCTACGGCAAGTAAACCACCATCTCATTCTACCTCAGTCACAAACCAAGCTTGCCTAGATCTCCCCCGACTCATGTCACACCCGGTTTCTCCAAAGAACAACCGAGTGAATATCACATGTATGCCAGGATCATTTTCTCATACATGTGACGACAAATAGTGAAGTATCATCATATTACAAGCGAGGTGTCGAACATAAATAAGTATTACATAGCATACATCTTGATGGATGATAATAAGTTCATGACATGTAAATAAAACAGCACCGGAATATAAATCTTGTGGGCTCCGTCACAGGCGTTGCTCGAGGGACTCCGTGAACCTAGAATCCTTCTTCGGGACCAAAGTCTTGGTCATTGAACACCACATCATCCCCTTGACCTGAGCAGCAATATAAACCAATAGAAAAGCAAGTTTGAGTACCTTGGGTACTCAGCAAGTGTGGGAAAGTTATGTCATGCATGGCTAGAGCAAGGAGAGGTTGACTCATGGTTAAAGCACTACGCAATTAATACCTATCACCTTAGCTTATTAAGCACCTACATTACTACACAGGTGAAATGGTCCCAAATCTGCCAACCCATCATCAAAATCAAGTAACCATAACATCATTTCCAATGTTAAGCTCCCCGCTTAACATCCTCAACTTCCAAATTCATCATCATCTAATCATGAATAAGTCCAAGCCGCTCTTGACCGTGAGCACGGCTGTCATGACAGTTTTGACTCTGCAGAGTTTGCACCACTGTCCTCACATGTAGTGATTTCATTCCCCGTTGCCGGGTGGACCAAAAGAACCTCCATTATGCCAGTGGCCACGAACCACATTCACACTTGCCAGGTGTGTAGCCAGGAGATCACTACGAGGCCTTTACAAAGGGATTCCCGATGAGCGTGGGCCCACTGAGGTTTCACCCCTAACAGCATACAAGAGGCTCCAACCCCGCTGCAGTGGCCCCCTCTTGAGCCTTGCGGTTTATATGGTAATCCAGCTGACACCTATTCCCTGCACCATCCAAACACCCATACTACCCCGGAGATACACCTAATTAATTGGCCAAGCTGCCCCATCTCAGCAAGTGGTTGGCACAGTAAAGCCAGGTTACATGCTCCACGATCCGGTCCTTAGGATCCAGGCAAGTACTAAACACAAACCCGAGTCTCGTGCACCCAGCACCAACCAAATCATCCAACTTGCCTCGATCCCTACCTCTACATAACTCGTAATGTCTCATTCAAGAGTAAGGTACATAAGTTGAAGATCTCATATCCCACTTATCCTATTCTAAGTGTGGTTAAGCATAAGCAATATGAATGAATGACATAGTAAAATAAATCCCAACCCAAGCTACAAGAAAACAAGATAATGCAATTCTAGGGAAACTTCCTAGCATGGGTATCATATTCCAAATTGACCATGCAAATTAATTCTAACTACAAATCCTAATATAGGATCAAAGTGGTCAAGGACACTTGCCTTCTTCCTGCTGCTCTGGGAATGGAAAGTCCTGGTCTTGGAAGGGGAGAACTTGCTCTGGAGCAGGTTCTACTCATGCCAATACACATAGCAAAAGAAAACAACAATCCATAAGCCATAGTTCACACTTTCACTCATGCAAACCACACATACATACATATTAAAGTCATTCACATTTCTAAGTGTTGTGATTACCCTAGATGTGTTGATTTTTGGCCTACATGCACTTTTAAACATATATATTATTTCTAACTTTTGTATTCAGATTTCTATTTGCACACTATATATGAATTTCTAATTTGAACAAATTCTTTATATTTAATTAATACACTTCTTAGCCCCAAAGTTTGCATGAAAGGTAATTCCCTACTCCAAATAGGTTTTCAGATCTTCTACAAAATCCTAAATTGAATTTTTTGGATTCGGAGACCTCATTTATCATTTTCTAATTATGCATACCTATTTTCCTATATTTTCAGATTTATTTTCTATGCCTAAAAGTGAACTTTACTATTAAAATAGTTAGACATATCACTTAAACAGAATAGGTTCTGATCTAAAATGTTCAATAAAATATTTTTGAACTTCCTCTCTGATGTGAAACAATTTAAATTTATTTTACTAGTTTTTAGAATTATTTCCTAGCCTAAAATGTGTCTCTAGAGATAATAAAAATGAGCAACACTTAGGCAGATTTTATTTCAGCCTAAAATCTATTTTTAAATTATTCTAAAGTTTTCCATGTGCTAGGAGAGTTTAAATTTATATTTGCACATGTGTTTGCCTCACCATTTAAATTTAAATCTTAGTCACATGTTCAAATTTCTAAATTTAATATCCTATAGGGTCTAAAAGGCAAATCCACCCTACTACAGGGTTTAATTTACTATTTCCTAAATTTTCAGGGGCCTAATTACACATAAAAGAGGGGTTTTCCTAATTTTTATTAAGTTCAGGGGCTAAAACCGAGTTTTAAATGAATTTACATAAATTTCTGAAGGTCCAGGGGCTAGATCAGAAGTTTCCGGGGCTAGCTCGTGTTTTCCGAGATCCCCAGGGGGTAGCGCGTAAGAATCCCAGCCTTTATAAAGCGGGGCTGACATGGGCCCTTGGATTTAAAATAGACGGCTCAGATTAGATTGCCGAAGCGGTACGCGCCGATTTAATTTCTACCATGCGATTTAAAATAGACGGTCCTCAAGGGGCCACGTCGCCCTGGCCGGAGCCAGCCCGCGCGCGCGGCGGTGGGGGCGGCGATCTCGCCGGCGCAGCCTCGGTTTTTTGCCGCTACACGCTAGAACTTGCATCTTTTTGCACGGATCAGCTGCGGAGGGGTAGGGGATGCTCTCCTAGTGGTTTTCCTGCACTCGGAGGCCCTGGAAGTCGAAGTGGTCTTAGGTGCACGTCGAAGTGGCAGTTGGGGCGCAATACACATCGTTTCCTTCACCTGCAGGGCTCCCCGGCGGCGATGGAACGTGATCAGCACGTTAGATCAGGGAATTTTGAGCGAGGATCAAAGGAAATCGGCGGTAGAAGCTTCAGTTCTCACCGGAGAAAAAAATGGCCGATCAGGGAGGAAAAAGGGGCGGATTTCGGCGTTTAAATGGACGAGGGAGGGCAGCGGTCTGTTGAGATCACACTGGGGCATCCGGGACCGGAAATCGGGGCTGGGAGCGTGGGTTCCGGGGGTCGGTTTTGATCGGGCGCGAGAGAGACCGGGGTCGGTTGGGGCGCGCGGGGGAAGAAGATGACGGCGGGCCCCGCACGTCAGAGAGAGGGAGAGAGGGGGGCGGGTTGGGCTGGCTGGCATGGGGTCTTGGGCCGGCTGGCGGGTTTCGGCCCACTGGCCGGTTTCGGTTTTCTTTTTCTTCTTCCCTTTCCTTTTTCTGGTTTGATTCAAATCTAAATTCCAGTTTGAATTTGAATTTCTGCACCACATGCAATACGTCCAAAAATTTTTAAATACCCCAAAAATCTGTCAAGAGGGGAATTTAAAATTTTTTGGACATATTGCATGTGGTGCAGAAATTCAAATTCAAATTGGAATTCAAATTCAAATCAAAACAGAAAAGAAAAAGAAAAAAGAAAAAGAAAAAACAAAACCCCAGGCCAGTGGGCCGAAACCCACCAGCCGGCTCACCATTTCCCCCCGCGCTAGCCAACAGCCGCGCGCCCCTTTTCCTCTCACTGACACGCGGGGCCCGCCGTCATCTTCTTCCTCGCGCACGCTCGGCCGACCCCGGGACTTCTCTCTCTCCCGAATCCAAACTACCCCCGGAAACTCGCGTCCCCCAGCCGAATCTGGTCCCGGACGACTCCAGATCGATCGCAACAGACCGCCGCCCTCCCTCGTCTATATAAACGCCGGCATCGCCCTGTTTTTCCCCCCGATCGGCTGTTTTTCCTCCCGGTGAGAACCAGAGCTTCTCCGGCCGTTTTCTCTCGATCCTTGCTCGGGTTTTCAGATCTAATGCGTCGATCGTGTCCCACCGCCTCCGGGGAGCCATGCAGGTGCAGAAAACACGGTGGTTTGCGCTCTAGGCACAGCTCCGACAAGCACCGCAGCGGTTCCACCTCGGACCTCGATGCCGACCGCCTTCCAGGGCCTCCGAGCTCAAGAAAAACCCTGAGGTGAGATCCCCGACCTCCCCTGTGTCGTTCTATGCCATGAAATCCCAGTTTTAGGAGGTATAGACGAAGATTTGAAGTTTTCCGGCGAGATCGCCGCCGCGCAGCGCCGCCCGCGCACGGTCAGGGCGACGTGGCCGCTTGTGCGTCGTCTATTTTAAATCACAGGGTAGAATTAAAACCCGCGCGTACCGATTCGGCGATCTAATCTGAGCCGTCTGTTTTAAATCGGACGTTCCACATCAGCCCCGCATTATAAAGGCCAGGATTCTTACGTGCTACCCCCTGGGGATCTCGAAAAACTCGAGCTAGACACGGAAACTTCTGATCTAGCCCCTAGAACTTTAGAAATTCGTGTAAATTCATTTAAAAAACAGTTTTAGCCCCTGGACTTAATAAAAATTAGGAAAACCCCTCTGTTATGTGTAGTTAGACCCCTGGAAATTTATGAAATAATAATTTAGACCCTGTAGTAGAGTGAATTTACCTTTTTGACCCTATATGATATTAAATACAGAAAATTGAATATGGGATTTGGATTTAAATTTAAAAGGTGAGGCGAACACATTGCAAATTCAAGTTTAAACTTTCCTGGCACTTGGAAAACTTTAGAATGAACTAAAAATAAATTTTAGACTGAAATAAAATCTGCTTAAGTGTAGTTCATATTTATTAGATCTAGAAACACATTTTTAGGCTATGAAATAATTCTGAAAACTGATAAAATAAATTTAAATCAGTTCACATCAGAGGAGAAGTTCAAAAGTGTATTATTTAATATTTTAGATCAGAACCTATTCTGTTTAGATGATAAGTCCTACTATTTAATATTAAAACTCACTTTTAGACATAGAAAATAAATCTGAAAAATATAGGAAAATAGGTATGCATAATTAGAAAATGATAAATGAAGTCTCCAAATCCAAAAACTTCAGTTTAGGAATTGGTAGAAGATCTGAAAACCTATTTGGAGTAGGGAATTACCTTTCATGCAAACTTGGTAGCTAAGAAGTGTACTAATTAAATATAAAGAATTTGTTCAAATTGGAAATTCATATATAGTGTGCAAACAGAAATCTGAATACAAAAGTTAGAAATCATATAAATATGCTTAAAGTGAATGTAGGCTAAAAATCAACACATCTAGAGTAACCACAACATTTAGAAATGTGAATAACTATCATATGTATGTATGTGTGGAGTGAAAGTGTGAACTATGTCTTATGGATTGTTGTTTTCTTTTGCTATGTGTGTTGGCATGAGTAGAACCTGCCCCAGAGCAAGTTCTTCCCTTCCAAGATCAGGACTATCCATTCCCAGAGCAGCAGAAAGAAGGCAAGTGTCCTTGACCACTTTGATCCTATACTAGGATGTGTAGATAGAATTATTTGCATTGTCAATTGAAATATGAAACCCATGCTAGGAAGTTTCCCTAGAATTGCATTACTTTGTTTCCTTGTAGCTTGGGTTGGAATTTATTTTATCATGTCATTTATTACTATGCTTATGCTTAGCCATGCTTAGAATGGGATAATTGGGATATGAGATCATCAATTTATTTACCTTACTCTTGAATGAGATATTATGAGTTATGTAGAGGTAGGGATCGAGGCAAGTTGGATGATTTGGTTGGTGCTGGGTGCACGAGACTCAGGTTTGTGTTTAGTACTTGCCTGGATCCTAAGGACCGGTTCATGGAGCATGTAACCTGCCTTTACCGTGCCAACCACTTGCTGAGATGGGGCAGCTTGGCCAATTAATTAGGTGTATCCCCGGCGTAGTATGGGTGTGTTGGATGGTGCGGGGGATAGGTGTCAGCTGGACTACCATATGAACCGAAAGGCTTAAGAGGGGGCCACTGCAGCGGGGTTGGAGCCTCTTGTATGCTGTTAGGGGTGAAACCTCAGTGGGCCAACGCTCGTCGGGAATCCCTTTGTAAAGGCTTCATAGTGATCTCTTGGCTACACACCTAGGATGTGTGAATGTGGTTCGTAGCCACTGGCATAATGGAGGTTATTTTAGTCCACCCGGCAACGGGGGATGAAATCACTACATGTGGGTACAGTGGTGCAAACTCTGCAGAGTCAAAACTCTCATGACAGCCGTGCTCACGGTCAAGAGCGGCTTGGACTTATTCATGATTAGAGGAGGATGGATTTGGAAGTTGAGGACTTATTCAAGAGCGGGGAGCATGACATTGGTTATGATGATTATGGTTACTGGATTTTGATGATGGGTTGGGAGATCTGGAAGATTTCACCTGTGTAGTAATGTAGGTGCTTAATAAGCTAAGGTGATAGGTATTAATTGCGTAGTGCTTTAACCATGAGTTCAACCTCTCCTTGTTATAGCCATGCATGACATGACTTTCCCACACTTGCTGAGTACCAACGGTACTCAACCTTGCATATTTGTTGGTTTAAATTGCTGCCCAGGTCAAGGGGATGATGTGGTGTTCAATGATCAAGACTTCGGATCCGAAGAAGGATTCTAGGTTCATGGAGTCCCCCGGGCAACGCCTGTGACGGAGCACCGCAAGATTTATATTCCGCTGCTGTTTTATTTACATATTATGAACTTATTATCGTCCATCGAGACATATGCTATGTAAGACTTATTTATATTCGACACCTGGCTTGTAATAAATGATGCTTCACTATTTGTCATCACATGTATGAGAAAATGATCCTGGCATACATGTGATATTCACTCGGTTGTTCTTCAAAGAAACCGGGTGTGACAGAAGTGGTATCAGAGCCAAGGTTTGCCCGTAGGAACGTGGACCTATGTAGAAATGGACGTATTTAAGGACCCTATTTTCTTAAAAACTATTTTACAAAGGTGTGGGTCGAAAAGTGTTATTTAAAGTGTCACTTTATTCATCTTATCCTAACTTTTATTCAAAATAGGATTTTTGTTTAAAATCTTATCTAACTTAATTTTAAATGCTTTATGTTTTAGATGGTTCGCATGATCCGCACCGTCCACAAGTCCACCGGAGGGAGAGTTCCCGTAGTTGCCCTTGCCCTGAGAGAGGAGAACCGTCCGGTGACGTACCACTCCTACAGATTGGCAGTAGGAGGCTTGTTGCGCTGTCTTCGACGTATGCTCCACGCCGCCGGCAATACGGGCAAGCTAATCATACACTACAGCTCCACCCGGACCATCCGTGAGAAGCGGGAAGAATGGAGTTCAGAAATGAGGATTATCCATGAAAATCAGCTGCTCAAGATCCACCGCTCTCTAGCTTGTCGAGCGACACAGGTCGATGCGGAGAAGGATGTCACCTGGGAGGCCATCACCTGCCAGAGTCACATCTACCGTCGCCACCTGGATAGGACTGAGTACATGTATGTCCTCCAGTGTGAGAGTGGTACAACGGAGTACAAGTACCCGCCAGTGCAGCAGCGGACTTCCCATGAGCACATGGACCTGTGCTTGGAGGATGCTGCTATGCTCAGCACTCGACTGCAGGAGTGTCAGCACGAGCTTCAGGATGTTCGTGACACCCTGAAGGAGACTGAGGCATTGCTTCACGCTAGCTTGAGGCGAGAGAAAGAGGAGATGGGAATGAACTTTGAATCACCGTAAATTACACATGGACTCCTGACTCCCCAGATCGCCGTACAAGCAGGCGTTGCCGCACTTCTCCACCAGCAGCTTCCCCACCCAAAGCGGAGTCAGAGGGCAGCCGCAATAATGAGGAATATCCCGAGGAGCCAGCTCAGTGATACGAGTCGTGTAGAGTCCTTTCCCTTAGTTCAGCAGGTTATCGAGTAGTCGAGTCAATACCTTAGTTAATTGTGTGGTAATGTTTGGTGTGTGACGTGAGCTGTGGAAGCCATGGTCTTTTGTCCACAACCTCGTCTTTAGGTTGCTTTGCTTTGATGTGTGAACCCCTATGAATTAAGAGTGCATTTACTTTCGCGTGAGACGTGAAACCCTCAGAAAATGTTAACATAATAAGGCCTCAAAAGTTTAAGTTTAACCAAGCAAATTGGGAAGTTAATACGTAATGCTTTAAATTAACATTTGGTTGATCATTATAGATGGGCGGAAGAGGAAAGGGTTGTGGTGCCAACCCCGCCAATAACAATGATGAGGACGGCAACCCTCATCTTTCTGGAGGACAAGACAGGGGTGGTCGCCGTGAAGGAGTTGATCCCATCCACTAAATGCTTGAAAATCAGAATCAGCTCATCCAGAGCCTAACTCAAGTGGTGGCCAACTTGCATCAAGTTCCACCTCCACAAGCTGCACCACGCCAACCAAGGTTGAGTGAGTTTCTAAGGACTCAACTCCAAAGTTTGCAAGTGCTGCTGAACCTCTGGAGGCAGATGATTGGCTAAAGACCATTGAGAGCAAGATGAGGATCATACAATGCCAAGGGTATGAGAGGGTGCTGTTTGCCTCTCACCAATTGCATGGACCTGCTGCTGATTGGTGGACTGCTTACGTGGCAGCCCATCATGACCCCGAGAACATCACTTGGGAAGAGTTCAAGCGCAGTTTCCGCAACCATTACATACCAAGGGGTGAACTCAAAAACAAGAGAAAGGAGTTCTTGGGGCTGCAGCAAGGAAACATGACTGTGAGGGAATACCTCACTAAATTCACCCAACTATCCCGTTATGCACCACGGGACATCGAGACTGATGAGCAGAAACAGGACTGCTTTGTGGAAGGACTTACAGCGGAAATGCAGTGTGCAATGTCCTCCAACGAGTATGAAAGCTTCCAAAAGATGGTGGACAGAGCATTTGTTGTGGAGAGGAAGCTGAAGGCCTTGGAAAATGAAAACAAGAGGAAGGCGGGATGGTCACACCAAGCCTCGGGTAGCAACACACGCCCACGTCTGATGCAGCAACCCGCTGGGCAGACGAGCCGTGCTGCGGTACCCTACTCAGCACCGATAGGGTACAACCCGAACTTCAGGCCTCCGTCAGCACCAGCACAGCCACAACGTCAGTTTGTGCAGCAGCCTCGCCCCACATATCAACCTCGACCAGCAGTACAAGGACCCCCAAATCAACCCCAAGACAACAAAGGCCAAGCACCTAAGGTAGGGGTGCAATGCTTTAGCTGTGGTGAAGTGGGGCACTACACCCATAAGTGCCCAAAGAAGAAGCCCGCGCAGCCGCAACAGCGGAATGTAATGCGAGGACGGGTGAACCACGTCACCATGGAGGAGGCGCAAGATGGTAGTTGGTAAGTTTCCTGCCAATTTACACATTGCAACCCTGTTGTTTGATTCTGGTGCTACCCACTCGTTCATTGCTCAAGGGTTTGTTAGGAAGCATGATCTAGCAACCACACAAATGAACCATATGCTAGCAGTGAACTCTCCAGGTGGAGAAATAAGGACAAGACAAGTGTGTCCCAAGGTGAATCTAGACATTAATGGGGTAGTATTTACTGCCAACCTCATAGTGATAGATTCACAAGGGATATATATTATTTTGGGTATGGATTGGTTGACCAAACATAAAGGAATCATCCATTGTTCGACCAGAACGGTGGAACTAACTCACCCTAGTGGCACAAGAGTAAAGTTCATAACTATACAAGAGCCTAGGAGGGACATTAAACTCAATCAAGTTGAGGTAGAAGTGGAGGAGATCAGGATCATCAGGGAATATCCAGATGTTTTTCTGGAGGAGTTGCCAGGTAAGCCCCCCGATCGTGAAGTAGAATTCGCGATTGAGCTAGTGTCTGGAACAGCTCCGATATACAAGAGGCCTTATCGGATGGACTCTAAACAGCTGGAAGAACTCAAGGAACATTTAATAGAGTTGACAGAGAAGGGGTACATTCGTCCTAGTTCCTCACCATGGGGAGCTCCAATGATATTTGTGCCCAAGAAGGACGGAACCCAAAGGTTGTGCGTAGACTACCGTGCGTTGAATGAAGTAACCATCAAGAACAAGTACCCATTACCCCGCATCGAAGACTGGTTTGATCAGTTGAGAGGAGCTTGTGTGTTCTCGTAAATTGATCTCAGGTCGGGATACCACCAATTTAAGATAAGGCAAACTGATATTCCAAAGACAACTTTCGTATCTCGGTATGTATGAATACACCGTCATGCCTTTCGGGCTAACTAATGCCCCGGCATACTTCATGTATCTCATGAACAATGTATTCATGGAATATCTGGACAAATTTGTGGTGGTTTTCATAGATGACATTCTCATCTTCTCCAAATATGAAGAAGAACATGAGAAACACCTAAGGATGGTGTTGCAAAAGCTGAGAGAACACCAACTATATGCCAAGTTGAGCAAGTGTGAGTTTTGGCTGAAGAGAGTTCCCTTCTTAGGACATATAATCTTGGAGGGAGGAATCTCCGTAGATCGCGCCAAGATCGAGGATGTACAGAAGTGGAAGACCCCTGAGAATGTCGGGGAAGTTCGAAGCTTCTTAGGATTGGCTGGGTATTATCGACGGTTTATCGAGGGTTTCTCCAAGATTTCGAGACCCCTCACCAAATTGTTGGAAAAGGGAACCACATTCACATGGACACCGCAGTGCGAAACGAGTTTTGAAGAGTTGAATAAAAGATTGACAACAGCCCTAGTGCTAGTTATGCCAGATATGCAGAAGAACTTTTCGGTGTACTGCGATGCCTCTGGAAACGGATTGGGATGCGTTCTCATGCAAGAAGGGCATGTCGTGGCTTATGCATCCTGGCAGCTCCGGAAACATGAGAAGAACTATCCTACACATGACCTAGAGCTAGCCACAGTGGTACACGCGTTGAAGATTTGGCAGCACTACTTGATGGGGAAGAGGACAGAGATATATACGGATCATAAGAGCTTAAAGTATATTTTCACACAGCCAGATCTCAACCTCAGACAATGGAGATGGTTAGAGTTAATCAACGACTTTGATGTGGGCATCAACTATCATCCTGGGAAAGCGAACGTCGTGGTGGATGCTCTAAGTCAGAAAGTGCAGGTCAATAGGTTGAGCTTGAAGGACATGCCTATAGAATTGAAGGAAGAGGTTATAAAACTCAACCTATGCCTGGTGAATAGTGGTGAAGCCATCGCCATGGAAGTGGACTCCACATTAGAGCAAGACATACGCGATGGTAAAAGGAATGATGAGAAGATACAAGAAATCAGAAAACTCATCAAGGATAATAAAGCCCCTGGTTTCAGAGAGAATGAACAAGGTACGGTGTGGCACGGGAAAAGAATCTGTGTGCCTGTAGTGAAGGAGATCCGCGAATTGATTTTGAAGGAAGCTCATGATTCCAACTATTCCATTCATCCTGGGAGTACGAAGATGTATCATGACCTCAAGAGCAGGTATTGGTGGTATGGCATGAAGCGAGATGTCGCGGAACATGTTGCCCTATGTGACACATGTCAGTTGGTGAAAGCAGAACACCAACGACCCGCGGGATTATTGCAACCACTCAAAGTGCCTGAATGGAAATGGGAAGAAATCGGTATGGATTTCATAGTGGGACTACCCAGGACCCAATCAGGATATGATTCGATATGGGTCACCATCGACAGGCTAACCAAGGTAGCTCATTTCATCCCCGTGAAAGAAAGCTACAGCGGATCTAAATTGGCAGAATTGTACATGTCAAGGATCGAGTGTTACCATGGAGTGCCAAAGAAGATAGTGTCAGATTGAGGGACACAGTTCACCTCAAGGTTCTGGCAGAAGTTGCATGAAACCATGGGAACTCATCTGAATTTTAGTTCTGCCTATCATCCCCAAACTGACGGGCAGACGGAAAGAACAAATCAGATCCTTGAGGATATGCTGAGAGCGTGTACACTCAAGAACAATAGGTGTTGGGATAAGAACTTACCGTATGTGGAGTTCTCCTATAACAACAGCTATCAGGCTAGTATGAAGATGTCACCATTTGAGGCTTTGTATGGTAGGAAGTGCAGAACACCCCTATTTTGGAACCAAACGGGGGAAAGTAAAGTGTTTGGGACCGAGGTACTACAAGAAGCCGTGGCGAAAGTGAGGGAAATCCGCAACAATTTGAGGATAGCACAGACCCGACAAAAGAGTTATGCCGATGTACGAAGAAGAGAGCTTATTTTCAACGTGGGGGACTATGTCTATCTCAAGATGTCCCCAATCCGAGGACTTCGTCGGTTCAAGGTGAAGGGGAAGTTATCACCTCGATACATCGGACCCTTTCAAGTTCTGGAGAGGAAAGGTGAAGTGGCATATCAACTAGAACTACCGGCTCGCCTATCAGATGTGCATGACGTATTCCATGTGTTACAGCTCAAGAAATGTCTAAGGATGCCTGAAGAGATGTTACCCATGAATGAGGTTGACGTAGCCGAGGATCTGACTTATGCCGAGCAACCGTTCAAGATTTTGGAGACAATGGAACGCCTCACAAGAAATAAAAGAATCCGGATGTGCAAGGTGCAGTGGAAGCATCACTCGGAAGAGGAAGCCACATGGGAGCGAGAAGACGAGCTTAAGGCACAGTTTCCGGAATTGTTTTCCTAGAACCACCAATCTCGAGGACGAGATTTCTTTTAAGGGGGGTAGAGCTGTAACACCCCAAAAATCTGTCAAGAGGGGAATTTAAAATTTTTTGGACGTATTGCATGTGGTGCAGAAATTCAAATTCAAATTGGAATTCAAATTCAAATCAAAAGAGAAAAGAAAAAGAAAAAAGAAAAAAACAAAACCCTAGGGCAGTGGGCCGAAACCCACCAGTCGGCCCACCATTTCCCCCCCCCCCACGCCAGCCCACATCCACGCGCCCCTTTTCCTCTCACTGACACGTGGGGCCTGCCGTCATCTTCTTCCTCGCGCGCGCTCGGCCGATCCCGGGACTTCTCTCTCTCCCGAATCCAAACTACCCCCGGAAACTCGCGTCCCCCAGCCGAATTCTGGTCCCGGACGACTCCAGATCGATCCCAACAGACCGCCGCCCTCCCTCGTCTATATAAACGCCGGCATCGCCCTGTTCCCCCCCCCCCCCCCCCCCCCCGATCGGCTGTTTTTCCTCCCGGTGAGAACCAGAGCTTCTCCGGCTGTTTTCTCTCGATCTTTGCTCGGGTTTTTTGATCTAACGCGTCGATCGTGTCCCAACGCCTCCGGGGAGTCACGCAGGTGCAGAAAACTCGGTGATTTGTGCTCTAGGCACAGCTCCGACGAGCACCGCAGCGGTTCCACCTCGGACCTCGACGCCGACCGCCTTCCCGGGCCTCCGAGCTCAAGAAAAACCCCGAGGTGAGATCCCCGACCTCCCCTCTACCGTTCTATGCCATGAAATCCTAGTTTTAGGAGGTATAGACGAAGATCCGAAGTTTTCCGGCGAGATCGCCGCCTCCCGCTGCCGCGCGCCGGCGGGCAGCGCCGCCCGCGCACGGTCAGGACGACGTGGCCGCTTGTGCGCCGTCTATTTTAAATCGCACGGTAGAATTAAAACCCGCGCGTACCGATTCGGCGATCTAATCTGAGCCGTCTGTTTTAAATCGAACGGTCCACATCAGCCCCGCATTATAATGGCCGGTATTCTTACGCGCTACCCCCTGGGGATCTCAGAAAACACGAGCTAGCCCCGGAAACTTCTGATCTAGCACCTGGAACATTAGAAATTCGTGTAAATTCATTTAAAAATCAGTTTTAGCCCCTAGACTTAATAAAAATTAGGAAAACCCCTCTGTTACATGTAGTTAGACTCCTGGAAATTTATGAAATAATAAATTAGACCCTGTAGTAGGGTGAATTTACCTTTTTGACCCTATATGATATTAAATTCAGAAAATTGAATATGGGATTTGGATTTAAATTTAAAAGGTGAGGCAAACACATTGCAAATTCAAGTTTAAACTTTCCTGGCACTTGGAAAACTTTAGAATGAACTAAAAATAAATTTTAGGCTGAAATAAAATCTGCTTAAGTGTAGTTCATATTTATTAGATCTAGAAACACATTTTTAGGCTAGGAAATAATTCTGAAAACTGATAAAATAAATTTAAATCCGTTAACATCAGAGGAGAAGCTCAAAAGTGTATTATTTAATATTTTATATCAGAACCTATTCTGTTTAAATGATAAGTCCTACTATTTAATATTAAAACTCACTTTTAGACATAGAAAATAAATCTGAAAAATATAAGAAAATAGGTATGCATAATTAGAAAATGATAAATGAAGTCTCCAAATCCAAAAACTTCAGTTTAGGATTTGGTAGAAGATCTGAAAACCTATTTGGAGTAGGGAATTACCTTTCATGCAAACTTGGTAGCTAAGAAGTGTATTAATTAAACATAAAGAATTTGTTCAAATTGGAAATTCATATATAGTGTGCAAACAGAAATCTGAATACAAAAGTTAGAAATCATATACATATGCTTAAAGTGCATGTAGGCTAAAAATCAACACATCTACAGTAACCACAACACATAGAAATCTGAATGACTATCATATGTATGTATGTGTGGAGTGAAAGTGTGAACTATGTCTTATGGATTGTTGTTTTTATTTGCTATGTGTGTTGGCATGAGTAGAACCTGCCCCAGAGCAAGTTCTTCCCTTCCAAGATAAGGACTATCCATTCTTAGAGCAGCAGGAAGAAGGCAAGTGTCCTTGACCACTTTGATCCTATACTAGGATGTGTAGATAGAATTATTTGCATTGTCAATTGAAATATGAAACCCATGCTAGGAAGTTTCCCTAGAATTG
The DNA here is from genome assembly GCA_030760725.1 of Neostapfia colusana. Taxonomy (NCBI): domain Eukaryota; kingdom Viridiplantae; phylum Streptophyta; class Magnoliopsida; order Poales; family Poaceae; genus Neostapfia; species Neostapfia colusana. The sequence goes on along the minus strand of JASWHV010000008.1, from coordinate 64,943,815 downwards.
CATTACCTTGTTTCCTTGTAGCTTGGGTTGAGATTTATTTTATCATGTCATTTATTATTATGCTTATGCTTAGCCATGCTTAGAATGGGATAATTGGGATATGAGATCATCAATTTATTTACCTTACTCTTGAATGAGATATTATGAGTTATGTAGAGGTAGGGATCGAGGCAAGTTGGATGATTTGGTTGGTGCTGGGTGCACGAGACTCGGGTTTGTGTTTAGTACTTGCCTGCATCCTAAGGACCGGTTCATGGAGCATGTAACCGGGCTTTACCGTGCCAACCACATGCTGAGATGGGGCAGCTTGGCCAATTAATTAGGTGTATCCCCGGCGTAGTATGGGTGTGCTGGATGGTGCGGGGAATAGGTGTCAGCTGGACTACCATATGAACCGCAAGGCTCAAGAGGTGGCCACTGCAGCGGGGTTGGAGCCTCTTGTATGCTGTTAGGGGTGAAACCTCAGTGGGCCCACGCTCGTCGGGAATCCCTTTGTAAAGCCTTCGTAGTGATCTCCTGGCTACACAACTGCGAAGTGTGAATGTGGTTCGTAGCCACTGGCATAATGGAGGTTCTTTTAGTCCACCCGGCAACAGGGGATGAAATCACTACATGTGGGTACAGTGGTGCAAACTCTGCAGAGTCAAAACTGTCATGACAGCCGTGCTCACGGTCAAGAGCGGCTTGGACTTATTCATGATTAGAGGAGGATGGATTTGGAAGTTGAGGATGTTATGCGGGGAGCTTGACATTGGTTATGATGATTATGGTTACTTGATTTTGATGATGGGTTCGGAGATCTGGACCATTTCACCTGTGTAGTAATGTAGGTGCTTAATAAACTAAGGTGATAGGTATTAATTGCGTAGTGCTTTAACCATGAGTTCAACCTCTCCTTGTTCTAGCCATGCATGACATAACTTTCCCACACTTGCTGAGTACCAACGGTACTCAACCTTGCATATTTGTTGGTTTAAATTGCTGCCCAGGTCAAGGGGATGATGTGGTGTTCAATGACCAAGACTTCGGACCTGAAGAAGGATTCTAGGTTCATGGAGTCCCTCGGGCAACGCCTGTGACGGAGTCCCGCAAGATTTATATTCCGCTGCTGTTTTATTTACATATTATGAACTTATTATCGTCCATTGAGACGTATGCTATGTATGACTTATTTATATTCAACACCTGGCTTGTAATAAATGATGCTTCACTATTTGTCATCACATGTATGAGAAAATGATCCTGGCATACATGTGATATTCACTCGGTTGTTCTTCGGAGAAACCGGGTGTGACAGTTTGTTGATGCCCACACCAAAGTTGTTGATTAGCTCTAACCATCTCCTTTGTCTGAGGTTGAGATCTAGCTGTGTGAAAATGTATTTTAAGCTCTTATGATCCGTATATATATCTGTCCTTTTCCCCATCAAGTAATGCCGCCAAATCTTCAATGCGTGTACCACTGCGGCTAGCTCTAGGTCATGCATAGGATAGTTCTTCTCGTGTTTTCGGAGGTGCCAGGATGCATACGCCACGACATGTCCCTCTTGCATGAGAACACATCCCAACCCGTGTCCAGATGCATCGCAGTACACCGAAAAATTCTTCTCATATCTGGCATAACTAGCACTGGGGCTGTTGTCAATCTTTACTTCAGTTCTTGAAAACTCGTCTCACACTGTGGTGTCCATGTGAATGTGGTTCCATTCTCTAACAATTTGGTGAGGGGTCTCAATATCTTCGAGAAACTCTCAATAAACCGTCGATAATACCCAGCCAATCGTAAGAAGCTTCGAACTTCCCCGATATTATCAGGGGTCTTCCACTTCTGCACATCCTCGATCTTGGTCGGATCTACCGAGATTCCTCCCTCCGAGATTATATGTCCTAAGAAGGGAACTCTCTTCAACCAAAATTCACACTTGCTTAGCTTGGCATATAGTTGGTGTTCTCTCAGTTTTTGCAACACCAACCTTAAATGTCCATCATGTTCATCTTCATCTTTGGAGAAGACGAGAAAGTCATCAATGAAAACCACCACAAATTTGTCCAGATATTCCATGAATACCTTGTTCATGAGATACATGAAGTATGCCGGGGCATTAGTTAGCCCGAACGGCTTTACGGTGTATTCATACAGCCCATACCGAGATATGAAAGCTGTCTTGGGAATGTCGGTTTGCCTTATCTTCAGTTGGTGGTATCCCGACCTAAGATCAATTTTTGAGAACACACAAGCTCCCCTCAACTGATCAAATAAGTCTTCAATGCGGGGTAATGGGTACTTGTTCTTGATGGTTACTTTATTCAACGCACGGTAGTCTGCGCATAACCTCTGGGTTCCGTCCTTCTTGGGCACAAATATCACTAGAGCTCCCCATGGTGAGGAACTAGGACGAATATACCCCTTCTCCGTCAATTCTCTTATATGCTCCTTGAGCTCTTCCAGCTGTTTATAGTCCATCCGATAAGGCCTCTTGTATATTGGAGCTGTTCCAAGCACTAGCTCAATCACGAATTCCACTTCACGATTGGGGGGGATACCTGGCAACTCCTCCGGAAAAATGTCTGGATATTCCCTGATAATCCTGATCTCTTCCACTTCCACCTCAACTTGATTGAGTTTAAGGTCCCTCCTAGGTTCTTGTACAGTTATGAACTTCACTCTTGTGCCACTAGGGTGAGTTAGTTCCACCGTTCTTGTCGAACAATGGATGATTCCTTTATGTTTGGTCAACCAATCCATACCCAAAATAATATCTATCCCTTGTGAGTCTATCACTATGAGGTTTGCAGTAAATACTACCCCATTAATGTCTAGATTCACCTTGGGACACACTTGTCTTGTCCTTATTTATCCCCCTGGAGAGTTCACTGCTAATATATGGTTCATTTGTGTTGTTGCTAGACTGTGCTTCTTAACAAACCCTACCCTTGAGCAATGAACGAGTGGGTAGCCCCAGAATCGAACAATAGGGTTGCAATGTGTAAATTGGCAGGAAACTTACCAATTACCACGTCAGGTGCCTCTTGCGCTTCCTCCATGGTCACGTGGTTCACCCGTCCTCGCATCACGTTCTACTGTTGTGGCTGCATGGGCTTCTTTTTTGGGCACTTATGGGCGTAGTGCCCCACTTCACCATAGTTGAAGCATTGTACCCCAACTTTAGGTGCATGGCCTTTGTTGTCTTGGGGTTGGTTCGGTGGTCCTTGTCCTGCTGGTCGAGGTTGAAATGTGGGGCGAGGCTGCTTTACAAACTGACGCTGCGGCTGTGCTGGTGCTGACGGAGGCCTGAAATTCGGGTTGTACCCTCTTGGTGCTGAGTAGGGTACCACAGCGCGGCTTGTCTGCCCTGCGGGTTGCTGCATCAGGCGTGGACGTGTGTTGCTACCTGAGGCTTGGTGTGACCATCCTGCCTTCCTCTTGTTTTCATTTTCCAAGGCCTTCAGCTTCCTCTCCACGACAAATGCTCTGTCTACCATCTTTTGGAAGCTTTCATACTCGTTGGAGGACATTGCACATTGCATTTCCATAGAAAGTCCTTCCACAAAACAGTCATGTTTTTGCTCATCAGTTTCGATGTCCCGTGGTGTATAACGGGATAGTTGGGTGAACTTAGTGAGGTATTCCCTCACAGACATGTTGCCTTGCTGCAGTCCCAAGAACTCCTTTCTCTTGTTTTTTAGTTCACCCCTTGGTATGTAATGGTTGCGGAAACTGCACTTGAACTCTTCCCAAGTGATGTCCTCGGGGTCATGATGGGCTTCCACGTAAGCGGTCCACCAATCAGCAGCAGGTCCATGCAATTGGTGAGAGGCAAACAGCACCATCTCATACCCTTGGCATTGTATGATCCTCATCTTGCTCTCTATGGTCTTTAGCCAGTCATCTGCCTCCAGAGGTTCAGCAGCACTTGCAAACTTTGGGGGTTGAGTCCCCAGAAACTCACTCAACCTTGGTTGGCGTGGTGTTGCTTGTGGGGGTGGAGCTTGGTGCAAGTTGGTCACTACTTGAGTCAGACTCTGGATGAGCTGATTCTGATTTTCGATCATTTGAGAGATAGGATCAGCTCCTTCACGGCGACCACCCCTGTCTTGTCCTCCAGAAAGATGAGGGTTGCCGGCCTCATCGTTGTTGTTGTTGGGGTTGGCACCACGACCCTTTCCTCTTCCAGCCATCTATCATGATCAACCAAAAATGTTAACTTAAAGCATTACGTATTAACTTCCGAAATTGCTTGTTTACACTTAAACTTTTGAGGCCTTAATATATTAAACATTTTCTGAGGATTTCCCGTAGACCTTTGGGCGTCATGTCTCACGCGAAAATAAAATGCATTATTGATTCATAAGGGTTCACACATCAAAGCAAAGCAACCTAAAGACGAGGTTGTGGACAAATGCCCATGGCTTCCACAACTCACGTCACAAACCAAACATTAACACCCAAATAAATAAAGTATTGATTCGACTACTCGATAAACTGCTGAAATAAGGGAAATGACTCTAAACAACTCGTATCACTGGGCTGGCTCATCAGTATCTTCCTCATTATTACGGCTGCCCTCCGATTCCGCTTTAGGTAGGGAAGCTGCTGGTGGAGAAGTGCAGCGACGCCTGCTCGCCCAACGGTCTGGGGAGTCTGTAGTCCACATATCATTCACGGTGACACACAGTTCATTCCCATCTCCTTTTTTTCTCGCCCTCAAGCTGGCACCAAGCAATGCCTCAGTCTCCTTCAGGGTGTCACAAACATCCTGAAGCTCCTGCTGGCACTCCTGCTGTCGAGTGCTGAGCATAGCAGCATCCTCCAAGCACAAGTCCATGTGCTCATGGGAAGTCCCCTGCTGCATTGGCGGGTACTTGTACTCCGCGGTGCCACTCTCACGCTGGAGGACATACATGTACTCCGTCCTGTCTAGGTGGCTACGGTTGATGTAACTCTGGCAGGTGATGGCCTCCTAGGTGACATCCTTCTCAGCATCGACCAGTGTCGCCTGACAAGCTGCAGAGCGGTGGATCTTGAGCAGCTGATTTTCATGGATAATCCTCATCTCTGAACTCCATTCTTCCTGCTTCTCACGGATGGTTCTGGTGGAGCTGTAGTGTATGATCAGCTTGCCCACATTGCCGGCGGCGTGGAGCATACGCCGAAGACGGCGCAACAAGCCTCCTACTGCCAACCCGTAGGAGTGGTACGTCACCGGACGGTTCTCCTCTCTCAAGGCAAGGACAACTACAGGAACTCTCCCTCCGGTGGACTTGAGGGCGGTGCGGATCATGCGAACCATCTAAAACATAAAACATTTAAAATTAAGTTAGATAAGAGTTAAACAAAAATTGTATTTTGAATAAAAGTTGGGGCAAGATGAATAAAGTGACCCCATTAAATAACACTTTCAACCCACACCTTTGTAAAATAGTTTTTAATAAAATAGTGTCGTTAATCACGTCCATTTCTACCAAGGTCCACGTTCCTACGGGCAACCTTGGCTCTGATACCACTTCTGTAACACCCGGTTTCTCCGAAGAACAACCGACTGAATATCACATGTATGCCAGGATCATTTTCTCATACATGTGACGACAAATAGTGAAGCATCATCATATTACAAGCCAAGTGTCGAATATAAATAAGTATTACATAGCATACGTCTCGATGGGCGATAATAAGTTCATGACATGTAAATAAAACAGCAGCGGAATATAAATCTTGTGGGCTCCGTCACAGGCGTTGCCCGGGGAACTCCGTGAACCTAGAATCCTTCTTCGGGACCAAAGTCTTGGTCATTGAACACCACATCATTCCCTTGACCTGAGCAGCAATATAAACAAACAGAAAAGGAAGTTTGAGTACCGTGGGTACTGAGCAAGTGTGGGAAAGTTATGTCATGCATGGCTAGAGCAAGGAGAGGTTGACTCATGGTTAAAGCACTACGCAATTAATACCTATTACCTTAGCTTATTAAGCACCTACATTACTACACAGGTGAAATGGTCCCAAATCTCCCAACCCATCATCAAAATCAAGAAACAATAACATCATTTCCAATGTTAAGCTCCCCGCTTAACATCCTCAACTTCCAAATTCATCATCCTCTAATCATGAATAAGTCCAAGCCGCTCTTGACCGTGAGCACGGCTGTCATGACAGTTTTGACTTTGCAGAGTTTGCACCACTGTACCCACATGTAGTGATTTCATCCCCCGTTGCCGGGTGCACTAAAAGAACCTCCATTATGCCAGTGGCCGCAAACCACATTCACACTTCCCAGGTGTGTAGCCAGGAGATCACTACGAGACCTTTACAAAGGGATTCCCAACGAGCGTGGGCCCACTGAGGTTTCACCCCTAACAGCATACAAGAGGCTCCAACCCCGCTGCAGTGGCCCCCTCTTGAGCCTTGCAGTTCATATGGTAGTCCAGCTGACACCTATTCCCCGCACCATCCAAACACCCATACTACGCCGGAGATACACCTAATTAATTGGCCAAGCTGCCCCATCTCAGCATATGGTTGGCACTGTAAAGTCAGGTTACATGCTCCATAAACCGGTCCTTAGGATCCAGGCAAGTACTAAACACAAACCCGAGTCTCGTGCACCCAGCACCAACCAAATCATCCAACTTGCCTCGATCCCTACCTCTACATAACTCATAATGTCTCATTCAAGAGTAAAGTAAATAAGTTGATGATCTCATATCCCACTTATCCTATTCTAAGCATGGCTAAGCATAAGTAATATGAATGAATGACATAGTAAAATAAATCCCAACCCAAGCTACAAGGAAACAAGATAATGCAATTCTAGGGAAACTTCCTAGCATGGGTATCATATTCCAAATTGACCATGCAAATTAATTCTAACTACACATCCTAGTATAGGATCAAAGTGGTCAAGGACACTTGCCTTCTTCCTGCTGCTATGGGAATGGAAAGTCTTGGTCTTGGAAGGGGAGAACTTGCTCTGGAGCAGGTTCTACTCATGCCAATACACATAGCAGAAGAAAACAACAATCCATAAGCCATAGTTCACACTTTCACTCATGCAAACCACACATACATACATATTAAAGTCATTCACATTTCTAAGTGTTCTGGTTACCCTAGATGTGTTGATTTTTGGCCTACATGCACTTTTAAACATATATATTGTTTCTAACTTTTGTATTCAGATTTCTATTTGCACACTATATAAGAATTTCCAATTTGAACAAATTCTTTATATTTAATTAATACACTTCTTAGCCACAAAGTTTGCATGAAAAGTAATTCCCTACTCCAAATAGGTTTTCAGATCTTCTACAAAATCCTAAATTGAAGTTTTTGGATTTGGAGACCTCATTTATCATTTTCTAATTATGCATACCTATTTTCCTATATTTTCAGATTTATTTTCTATGCCTAAAAGTGAACTTTACTATCAAAATAGTTTCACATATCACTTAAACAGAATAGGTTCTGATCTAAAATGTTCAATAAAATATTTTTGAACTTCCTCTCTGATGTGAAACAATTTAAATTTATTTTACTAGTTTTTAGAATTATTTCCTAGCCTGAAATGTGTCTCTAGAGATAATAAAAATGAGCAACACTTAGGAAGATTTCATTTCAGCCTAAAATCTATTTTTAACTCATTCTAAAGTTTTCCAAGTGCTAGGAGAGTTTAAATTTATATTTGCACATGTGTTTGCCTCACTTTTTAAATTTAAATATTAGTCACATGTTCAAATTTCTAAATTTAATATCCTATAGGGTCTAAAAGGCAAATCCACCCTACTGCAGGGTTTAATTTACTATTTCCTAAATTTTCAGGGGCCTAATTACACATAACAGAGGGGTTTTCCTAATTTTTATTAAGTTCAGGGGCTAAAACTGAGTTTTAAATGAATTTACATAAATTTCTGAAGGTCCAGGGGCTAGATCAGAAGTTTCCGGGGCTAGCTCGTGTTTTCCGAGATCCCCAGGGGATAGCGTGTAAGAATCCCGGCCTTTATAATGCGGGGCTGACGTGGGCCATTGGATTTAAAACAGACGGCTCAGATTAGATTGCCGATGCGGTACACGTCGATTTAATTTCTACCGTGCGATTTAAAATAGACGGCCCTCAAGGGGCCACGTCGCCCTGGCCGGAGCCAGCCCGCGTGCGCGGTGGCAGGGGCGGCGATCTCGCCGGCACAGCCTCGGTTTTTTGCCGCTACACGCTAGAACTCGCATCTTTTTGCACGGATCGGCTGCGGAGGGGTAGGGGATGCTCACCTAGGGGTTTTCCTGCACTCGGAGGCCCTGGAAGTCGGTCGGCGGCGAGTTTCAACGGCGATGGTCTTCGGTGCACCTCGAAGTGGCAGTTGGGGCGCAAGACACGTCGTTTCCTTCACCTGCTGGGCTCCCCGGCGGTGGTGGAACGTGATCAGCACGTTAGATCAGGGAATTTTGAGCGAGGATCGAAGGAAATCGGCGGTAGAAGCTTCGGTTCTCACCGGAACGAAAAATGGCCGATCAGGGAGGAAAAAGGGGCGGATTTCGGTGTTTAAATGGACGAGGGAGGGTGGCTGTCTGTTGAGATCACGCTGGGGCGTCCGGGACCGGAAATCGGGGCTGGGAGCGTGGGTTCCGGGGGTCGGTTTTGATCGGGCGCAAGAGAGACCGGGGTCGGTAGGGGCGCGTGGGGAACAAGATGACGGCGGGCTCCACACGTCATAGAGAGGGAGAGAGGGGGGCGCGGGTTGGGCTGGCTGACGTGGGGTCTTGGGCCGGCTGGCGTGTTTCGGCCCACTAGCCGATTTCGGTTTTCTTTTCCTTTTTCCTTTTTCTTGTTTGATTCAAATCTAAATTCCAGTTTGAATTTGAATTTCTGCACCACATGCAATACATCCAAAAATTTTTAAATTCCCCTCTTTAGCAGGTTTTGGGGTGTTACAATTCATGTTCATTATCATCAAGTTCTCATTAATCATCATTCACACGAGTGCTGTTAGCTAGACACATTCTGACGCTTCCCATATTCCGTAGATTAGCGAAGCAAAAAGTAAAACGACCATACCCGTCTCATAAACTTCCCTGGCGACAAGGGTGGTTAACAAAACTAGTAAACTCCTACCAAAGGGGTTACCCATCAAGTTGACTCTTGCATTGTTTTTGCAAACAAAATAGTTTCAAAAACATGGGATCAATATGGTCAAGGGGCACTTGCCTTGTTCCTGTGGCTTCTGTTGCTCTTGGATCTCAAAATCTTGGTGCTGAAATCCTTCGTAGTTAGCTCCCTGAGCTTGTCCTTCTACTAACGATCACACACATACAAGATTTACAGCAATCAATATTATGCGCAATCCTTACTCAAGATGCAATGGTGCATATGCATGTTGATCCTATGGTTCTATCTGTTTTTACGTGTTCTTGCATGTTTTAATGGCATTGCATGGGGTTTTATGATTGACAGAGGTGTGAAGATCAAGTGCGGACGTGGCGATGATCTAGACTCAAGATCAAACCGATCAACACGTGGTCTGTCCACATGGAAGAGCTTTTGTTCAAAGGAATCGAAGAAACAGATGCAAAAACCGAAATGATGTCGTAAAGTGGTAATGGAAACCTACCTTACTTCCTTCGGGTCCTTCCTCCTTGCTATGGCAGCAAAACAGATCGTCGGCTCTCCTCTGGCGATCGTGTCGGGGCTCGTCGGCGGTCTCTTTGGTGAAGAGGGTTAGCTCGGCGAGATGGGAGCTAGGGCTCTAAGTTTTGTCGGCTTGGAAAAGATGTTATGACCAAGGTGTTGTTTCGGTTCTATTTATAAATGGAAAAAAAGAGTTCTATTCTGATTCAAATAAGAGTCCTATTTGATCCGTGTTTGGATCTTAACAACTTATCTTCAATAGATTTGGTGCGGTATCAATCTTGGAAGAATTTGTGCCGGTTTCCTCTGTATCGAGGCTCTCGTATAGGGGAAAAACTGCTTGAAGGACCTCGTCCTTCCGCGAGGATAAGCTCCGGAGGCTCCACGTGTCTAGCGAGGCCTGGGTCTCCCTTTTCCACAAGGGCGAGCTCCGGTTGCTTCGCGTGTCAGGCGGGCGGGACCTCCCTCTCCCTTAGAGGTGAGTTCCGCATACGCCACGTGTCAGTGCCGGACCCCCCTTACTTCGGAGGTGAGCTCCGTTATTTCCATGTGTCAGTTCTGGACCTCCCCTCTCTTCGGAGGTAAGCTCCGAGAATACCACGTGTCAAGCAGCACCAAATCCTCCGTTATCCTCAGAGACGAGCTCCGAGGTTGACACGTGTCCAGTGGTGTCAGACCTCCCTTTGGGCGGGACCTCTCGGAGGCGAGCTCCGAGGCTGACATGTGTTCTGCAGTGCCTTCTCCTCGGAGATGAGCTCCGAGGATGACACGTGTCCATCGGGACCTTCTCCTCGGAGGTGAGCTCCGAGGATGACATGTGTCCAGTAGTGTTGGACTTCTCGGAGGTGAGCTCCGAGGGTGACACGTGTTTCGCGGGTCGGACCTCTCAGAAGTGAGCTCCGAGAGTGACACGTATCCCGTACGGCTGGTTCTCGCTTCTCCACATGACTAGCTCCGAAGGCGACATGTGTCCTGCGGAACTGGACCTCGCTTCTCCGTAGAGGCTAGCTACGGGGGCTACACGTGTCCCACGGGGTTTGGACTTTGTCCCTTCCGCAGAGGCAAGCTCTGAGCCTGCCACATAGCTAGGTTGGCGGCGGACCTCTCCCCTTCTGCAGGAATGAGCTCCGAGAATGCCACATGGCCAGCAGGGCCTCAGGAAGTGACTACAGTGCTTACGGTGAACTGGAATTAGCTCTTTTTGGGTTTCTTTTTATTCTTTCTCTCTTCCTACTTCTTTCAAAATAGTTTCTCTTCATGAAATATGAATGCATGCATTAATATGAAGTTGAGGGTGTTACAAACCTACTCCCCTTAAATTGAATCTTGCCCTCGAGATTCGGTAGTGGAGAATAGATGATGGAACTCTATCTTGGGGTCTTCCTCATGCCCCCATGTAGCTTCGGCTTCCGTGTGATGGCTCTATTGTACCTTGTACCAGCGGATCACCTTGTTCATCGTGATCCTTTCCTTTACGTCCAAAATTTGAACAGGGTGCTCCACATAGGTCAGATCCTCTTGAAGCTCAAGTTCATCCATCGGTACTTGTTCTTCTGGAATTCTCAAGCACTTCTTGAGCTGGGATACATGAAACACGTCATGCACGTCGGAGAGGTGCATTGGAAGCTCTAATTGATAGGCTACTTCTCCTCGCTTGCCCAAAATCTTAATGGTCCGATGTAGCGAGGTGCTAGCTTGCCTTTGACGTTGAAACATCGATGGCCACGGATAGGTGATACCTTAAGGTATACGAAGTCTCCAACTTTGAAGGTCAACTTTCTTCGCCTATTATCCGCATAGCCTTTTTGTCGTGATTGAGCAGCCTTCAAGTTCTTGTAACACCCCAAAACCTGTTAAAGAGGGGAATTTAAAATTTTTGGACGTATTGAATGTGGTGAAACAATTCAAATTCAAACTGGAATTCAAATTTGAATCAAAACAGAAAAGGAAAAGGAAAAAAGAAAAAAAAAGAAAAACGGCCAGTGGGCCGAAACCCACCTCAGCCAGCCCAAAACCCGCGCCCGCTTTCCCCCCTCCACCTCTCTCCCTGACGCGCGGGTCCCCATATCATCTTCTTCCACCTCCTCCCCCGCGCGCCCCAACTACACTGATCTTCCCGCGCCGATCGCAGCTGCTCCACCCGATTTCCACGCCCGATCTTCGGCAAGGCACTACTACATATCTAAACCGACCCTCCGCCGCCTCTCCTCGTGCATTAAACGCAAGAAAACTCGCCGATTTTCCCAGTGCCCACTCCATCTTTCTCTCCGGTGAGAACCGAAGCTTCCACCGCTGTTTTCTTTCGATCCTCATTCGGATTTCCTGATCTAACGGGCTTGTCATGTTCCACCGCCGCCGGGGAGTCTTGCAAGTGAAGGAAACCCGGTGTTTTGCGCTCTAGATACAGCTCCGGTGAGCACCGCCGCGTTTTCCCCTCGGACCTCGTCGCCGACCGCTTTCCAGGGCCTCCGAGCTCAAGACAAACCCCGAGGTGAGATCCCCTACCTCCCCTCTTCCGTTCTATGCCAAGAAATCCAAGTTTTAGGGAGTATAGACGAAAACCCGAAGTTCTCCGGCGAGATCGCCGCCTCCCACTGCCGCGCGCCGTCGGGCAGCGCCACCCGCACACGGCCAGGGCGACGTGGCCCCCTGAGGCCCGTCCATTTTAAATCATGCGATCCTGAATAGATCTAACCCGTACCGCTTCGCGTTATAATCTCAGCCGTCTGTTTTAAATCCAAAGGCCCACGTCAGCCCCACATTATAAAGGCTGGGAATCTTACGCGCTACCCCCTGGGGATTTCGGAAAACACGAGCTAGACCCGGAAACGTCTGATCTAGCCCCTGGACCTTCAGAAATTCATGTAAATTCATTAAAAATCAGTTTTAGCCCCTGGACTTAATAAAAATTAGGAAAACCTCTCTGTTTTGTGTAATTAGGCCCCTGAAAATTTAGGAAATAGTGAAGTAGACCCTGCAGTAGGGTGGATTTGCCCTTTTAGACCCTATAGGGTATTAAATTCAGAAATTGAACATATGAGTAGAATTTAAATTCGAATGGTAATGTAAACACATGTGCAAATACAAATGTAAATTTTCCTAGCATTTGGAAGACATTTAGAATTAGTTGAGAACTGATTTTAGGCTGAAATGAAATCTGACTAAGTGCTGTTTATTTTTATAATTTCTGGAAATTTATTTTTAGAATAGAAAATAATTCTGAAAATGAGTAAAATAAATTTAATTTGATCCCCACCAGAGAGGAAGTTCAAAGATATTTTATTGAACATTTTAGGTCAGAACCTATTCTGTTTAGGTGATATGTCTTACTATTTTAATATTAAAGTTCACTTTTAGGCATAGAAAATAAATCTAAAAATATAGGAAATAGGTAGGCATAATTAGAAAATGTTAAATGAGGTCTCCAATTCCAAAAACTGCAAATTAAGATTTTGTTGTAGATCTGAAAACAAATTTGGAGTAGGAAATTTTCTTTCCTGCAAATTTTGTGGCTAAGAAGTGTATTAATTAAATATAGAGAATTTGTTCAAATTGGAAAGTAATATATAGTGTGCAATTAGAAATCTGAATACAAAAGTTAGAAATAATATATATGTTTAAAAGTGCATGTAGGCCTAAAATCAACACATCTAGGGTAACCACAACACTTAAAAATGTGAATGACTTTCATATGTATGTATGTGTGGTTTGCATGAGTGGAAGTGTGGACTATGGCTTATGGAATGTTGTTTTCTTTTGCTATGTGTGTATTGGCATGAGTAGAACCAGCCCCAGAGCAGGTTCTCACCTTTCAAGATCAAGACTTTCCATTACCAGAGCAGCAGGAAGAAGGCAAGTGTCCTTGACCACTTTGATCCTATACTAGGATGTGTAGTTAGAATTTAATTGCATTGTCAATTTGGAATATAATACCCATACTAGGAAGTTTCCCTAGATTTTCATTATCTTATTTCCTTGTAGCCTAGGTTGGGATTTATTTTATTCATTCATATTATTTATGCTTAGCCATGCTTAGAATGGGATAAGTGGGATATGAGATCATCAACTTATTTACCTTACTCTTGAATGAGATATTATGAGTTATGTAGAGGTAGGGATCGAGGCAAGTTGGATGATTTGGTTGGTGCTGTGTGCACGAGACTCGGGTTTGTGTTTAGTGCTTGCCTGGATCCTATGCACCGGTTCATGGAGCATGTAACCTGGCTTTACCGTGCCAACCACATGCTGAGATGGGGCAGCTTCGCCAATTAATTAGGTGTATCTCCACCGTAGTATGGGTGTTTGGATGGTGCGGGGAATAGGTGTCAGCTGGACTACCATATGAACTACAAGGCTCAAGAGGGTGCCACTGCAGCGGGGTTGGAGCCTCTTGTATGCTGTTAGGGGTGAAACCTCAGTGGGCCCACGCTCGTCGGAAATCCCTTTGTAAAGGTCTCGTAGTGATCTCCTGGCTACATACCTGGGAAGTGTGAACGTGGTTCGCTGCCACTGGCATAATGGAGGTTCTTTTAGTCCACCCGGCAACGGGGGATGAAATCACTACATGTGGGTACAGTGGTACAAACTCTGCAGGGTCAAAACTGTCATGATAGCCGTGCTCACAGTCAAGAGCGGATTGGACTTATTCATGATTAGAGGATGATGAATTTGGAAGTTGAGGATGTTGAGCGGGGAGCTTAACATTGGAAATAATGTTATGGAATTACTTGACTTTGATGATTGGTTGGGAGATCAGGATCATTTTACCTATGAAGTAATGTAGGTGCTTAATAAGCTAAGGTGATAGGTACTAATTGCGTAGTGCTTTAACCATGAGTTCAACCTCTCCTTGCTCTAGCCATGCATGACATAAATTTCCCCCACTTGCTGAGTACCAACGGAATTCAAGCTTGCTTTTCTGTTGGTTTAAATCGCTGCTCAGGTCAAGGGGATGACGTGGTGTTCAATGACAAAGACATCGGACCCGACGAAGGATTCTAGGTTCACGGAGTCCCCCGGGCAACACCTGTGACAGAGCCCACAAGATTTATATTCCGCTGCTGTTTTATTTACATGTTATGAACCTATTATCGTCCATCGAGACATTATGCTATGTAAGACTTATTTTATATTCGTACTCTTGGCTTGTAATAAATGATGCTTCACTATTTGTCATCACATGTATGAGAAAATAATCCTGGCATACATGTGATATTCACTCGGTTGTTCTTTGGACAAACCGGGTGTGACAGTTCTCCTGTATTGTTTGGACTTGCTTCTCAGCCTCTTGCAGCACTTTGGGTCCAAAGACTTGGTTCTCTCTGGTCTCGTTCGAAAACAACGGCGTTCTACACCGTCTTCCGTACAATGCTTCAAAAGGTGACATCTTCAAGCTGGCCTGGTAGCTGTTGTTGTATGAGAACTCAGCATACGACAAGCTCCTATCCCGACTACGTCCATGTTTCAAGGCACAGGCTCTCAACATGTCTTCCAAAATTTGGTTTGTCCTCTCAGTTTGTCCGTCGGTCTGTGGGTGGTAAGCGGAGCTAAAATTTAACCATGTACCCATGGCTTCATGCAGCTTCCTCCAGAACCTAGAGGTAAACTGAGAACCCCGATCTGAAACTATCCTCTTCGGGACTCCGTGATAGCACACGATTTGCTCCATGTACAGCTCGGCTAGTTGTGCAACGTTGTACTTAGTCTTAACAGGAAGAAAATGGGCGGTTTTCGTCAATCGGTCCAAGATAACCCAGATGGAGTCGTAACCCCACTGAGTGCGTGACAATCCGATGATTAAATCCTTACTGATGTCCTCCCACTTCCACTCGGGTACATTTAATGGTTGCAACAATTCAGCGGGTCTTTGATGTTCAGCCTTCACCCATTGGAATGTGTCGCATAGGGCATCATATTCAGCTATGTCCCTCTTCATACCATCCCACCAATAACAAGTCTTCAGGTCCTTGTACATCTTTGTACTGCCGGGACGTATGGAATAAGGTGAGTCATGTGCCTCCTTCAATATCGTGTCGCGGATGTGCTTCACGTTAGGCACACAAATCCTTTTCCCTAACCGAAGCGTACTCTTCTCGTCTTCCTCGAAGTCCTTTTCTATGCCTAGTCGGATCCTTTCCTTGATCTCCTTGACGTCCTCATTCGTTGCTTGGCAATCTCTTATTTCTTGTTCCAGCGAAGAATGGAGTTCCATCACTTCCATCTCGTTCAAGAACTGAGATGTAACCGTTCGAACTCCTTGCTCAGCTCGGGTGGTAGCTTCCGAACCGTAAGTTGGTGTGTGACACCCTCATTTCTGGTTTCTGCATATAATCATGTTTCATGTAGAGAAAACATTTTAAAAGAAGTGGGAACAGAGAAAATATAAAAAAGATAGCCAAAAAGAGCCGAATCAAGCTCACAGAGAGCGCCGAAGACAACTCTCGCGGCCCGCTGGCCACGTGGCGTGTTCGGAGCTCATCCCTGCGAAATGGGGAGAGGTCCGCCACTAAACTGGCTACGTGGCAGGCTCGGGGCTCATCTCCGCAAAGGGGGAGAGGTTCAACCCCGTGGGACACGTGTTGCCACCGGAGCTAGCTTCTGCAAAGAAGAAAGGCCAGCCGCAAGACACGTGTCACATTCGGAGCTAGTCACCACGGAAATCAGAGGACCAGTCGCGCGGGATACGTGTCGATCTCTGAGCTCACCTCCGAGAGGTCCGGTCCAATTGGACACGTGTCGCCACTGGAGCTTATCTCCGGGAGTTCCGTCACGGTTGGACATGTGTTAACCTCGGAGCTCATCTCTGAGAAGAAAGGAAGTCTGGCACTGTTAGGACACGTGGCACACCTGAAGCCATCTCCGGAGAAACGGCAGGTCCGACAGTGACACGTGGCGTGCGCGGAGCCACCTCCGAATACAGAGGAGGTCCTGGCCGCCAGGATACATGGCGCACGCGGAGCTCAACTCCGAAGGAGAGGGAGGTCTCGCTCGCTTGACACGCGGCACAACCGGAGCTTGTCTTTATGGAAAAAGGGGAAGACCAGGCCCCGGTGGACACGTGGAGCTTCCGGAGTTCATCACCGTGGAGGTAATGAGTTCTGGAGCGGTTTTGGATTTTGTGCGCGTAGAAATATCGGTACGGAGAAGAAACCAACCTGAATTCCACAATGTTACCACACCAAATTGACTAAAGATAAGTTGTTAAGATTCAACGATGATCTGAATAGGACTCTTATTTGAAATACAATCAGATTTGGACTCTTCTTCTCCCGATTATAAATAGAACCCAGAACCTTTGGCCGAAACCACGAACTTCTTTTCCACCTCCTGAGCCGACGACTTAGAGCCCTAGCCCCCAACTCGCCGAAGTAAACCCATCGCCGGAGTTCAGTCGAGGAAGATCGCCGGAAGAGAGCCCTAACGATCTGTCTGATCATAGAAGGACCCCGAGACCAAGAAGAACGTAAGGTAGGTCTCCAATATCACCTTACGACATCATTGTGTTTTCCTTGCATCTTTTCTTCGATTCCTTTCGAACAGAAGCTTTCTCGTGGACAGATCACTTGCTGATCGGTTTGATCTAGATCTAAAGACAAGGTCATCGCCACGTCCACATTTGATCCAAACACCTCTGTTCATCGTAAAATCCATGAAAGCCATGCAAGAACACATACAAACTAAACTTCATCATAAGATTAACATGCATAAGCATCATCGCATCTAGTTCAAGTTTGTGCGTGATATTGATTGTTGTAAATCTTGTATGTGCCTGATCTTGTAAAGAAGGACAAGCTCAGGGAGATGTCTAGGATGAGCTGCAACAACAAGGTTTCGAGATCCAAGAGCAACCGGAACCGCAAGAACAAGGCAAGTGCCCCTTGACCATATTGATCCTATGTTTTGGGAAAAACTGTTTTGTTTTGCGAAAAGGTGTGTGTGCTGAGTCAAACATGATGGGAAACCCTTTTGTCGGAGTTTACTAGTTTTGGTTAAACCACCCTTGTCGCCACGAATGATTATGAGTCCGGGTATGGTTTTTACTTTTATGCATTCCTGAGTCCATGGGATTGGGAAGCGAGATAGATGTGTCTAGCTAACTGCACTCGTAACGATAATGAGAAACCGATGTGGTTAATGAACATGGATCGGAGGGAGATCTAGGCAAGCCGGGTTTGTGAATGAGATATCCTGATATGGTGGTTACTTGCCGTAGATCTAAGGACCGGTTCATGCGAGCACATGCCAGGATAACAGTGCCACCACAAGGCCAAGTATGGGTGCGGCTTAGCTGAGTAATTAGGTAAGTTGCTAGATTGTTATGGACTGTGGAAGGCGCGGGGAATGGGAGTCGAGTGAGGACTGCCCTGGGAACTGCATGGCACAAGAGGTGGCCCGTGGGTGGGAGAATTGGAGATTCTATCCTGCCGATGAAACCTTAGTGAGTCCATACATCTAGTAACCCCTTTGTAAAGTCTATTTTGTGATCTCTTAGCCATACACCTACGGTTGTGTACTGGTATAATAGAGGTTCTGCAGTCGCCAAAGGGTGACGAAATCACAAACTTATGGGTAAAGAGGTGCAAACTCTGTAGAGTCTTAAAACTATCATGATAGCCGATCTTACGGTCACGAGCGCCTGGCCATCTTCCATGATTAGTTGGGATGGTTATTGGATATTGGTTATGGTTTGGTTTTGGTTATGTTTTGGGGACTCTTGAGTCCGGGTGATAAGATGGGTTGCATGACTGTTAAGTCATGGCAACGAGGTTGGTCTCGGTGTGAGACAAAGTTGTTTATGAGATGAAAAGGTAGCGAATACGAGATGGTATTTGTGAGATGGTAGCGAATACGAGGAGGTATTCGTGAGCAAGAATGAGGTTAATTAATGTCTGGATGGGACATGGAAGGTAATGAACATAATGGAGGTATGATCGGTATTTTAAAACATGTTGGGACTATATTCATTTAAAGATAAGTTCCTGTTTTTATCATGGTTTTGATAAATAACTTTGCTTTCTGCAATGAGCCTTTTTATACCTACCTTGTTGTGAGCTACATATCATATTTTCCCGCACTTGCTGAGTACATCATTGTACTTAAACTTGCATTATTTCATCATCAGCAACAGGAGAAGATTACTATGAAGACCAAGTGGAGCATTAGGCGTGTAATCTGTTCTCAACCTTGCCTGTGGGAATGGAGTAGATATGGAGCCACTGCTGCTTAGAATTGCTTCCGCATTAGAATAAAGACTTCCGCTGTTAGATTAAGACTTCCGTTGTGAGCATGAGTCCAAGACTCATGAGACATTGTAATAAACTCTGTTATTCGTGGTCATATATATTATGAATTCAGTTTGTGAAACATATGTGTATGTGTGATGAACATCCTGGGCACACATGTGCATTAGTTCTCGGTTCCGTGGTTTTCCACAGAACTGAGGGCGTCACAGATTGGTATCAGAGCCACGGTTGAGGGTAGATTACACACCTAGATAAAATCACAGATTGGTATAAGAGCCACAGTTGAGGGTAGATTACACACCTAGATACAATCACAGATTGGTATCATACACAGATTGGTATCAATCTGCCACTAATAGATCACACAACCTAGATAGACACAGATTGGTAGCTAAGCCACGCTGACCATTGAATGCAATCCTAGGGTGCTTAGATTGGCCTTGAAACTACCTTGACATAGGATACAAGCCTCGGAGAAGCCATAGTTGGATCACAAATTTGACATCACTGTAAGTCATATAGGACCCCCATTGAACAAAGCCTTGAATAGGAGTTGTGTGAGCCCTTGTGATGATTATTTGTGATTGTGTGCTGTGCTTAGTGTGAGTTGTGGGACGTCTAAAGACGTTGTCCGTATCCACACACAAGTAGAAAGAGGAGTGAGATGCTTTGGCACTTGTTCACATCCTCATATGGGCTAATATATATAGTCCAATCCACCTTGATGCATATAGTTGAGGGGATCTACCTAACCTTCTAAACTTCTATTCTATTTCGATCTCTCTCACAGATGGTGAGAGGAAACGCCAGCCGAAGGAACGTTCGTGACAACTAAGAGGATGGCCACGATGAAGTTCCTGTTAACCCCGGAGCTGGTGAGAACAACCTGGAACAGTTGATGGCCATGCAGAATCAACTTATGCAAACCATGATCCAAACTTTGGGTCAGTTGCAGGCCAACAACAACAACCCCGTTCCAGCACCACCTCCACCACCACCGCCGGATCATAACAGGCTGGGAGAGTTCATGAGGACTCGACCACCCACCTTTGCTCAAGCTAACGACCCCATGGAGGCCGATGACTGGTTCAAATCCATGGAGAAGAAGCTTGCCGTAGTACAGTGCAATGACCGAGAAAAGGTTCTTTTCGCATCGCACCAACTCATGGGAGATGCCGCTGACTGGTGGGATGCCCTATGCAACGCTCAGGTTGACCCGGAAGCGATCACTTGGACTGAGTTCAAGTAGAGTTTCCGCTCTCATTACATCCCTGCTGGTGTAATGATGCTCAAGAGACAGGAGTTTGAAGGTCTCCGCCAAGGACAGAGAAGCGTGAATGAGTATCTCAACAAGTTCACACAACTATCCCGGTATGCCCCCGAAGATGTCAACTCAGACCAGAGGAAGCAATACCTGTTCATGATAGGGTTGAACAATTTGATCCAGGTTCAGCTCCTCAACAATGACTACGCAAGCTTTCAGAAGCTGGTTGACAAGGCT
This sequence comes from Neostapfia colusana, assembly GCA_030760725.1. Classification (NCBI taxonomy): domain Eukaryota; kingdom Viridiplantae; phylum Streptophyta; class Magnoliopsida; order Poales; family Poaceae; genus Neostapfia; species Neostapfia colusana. Next base: position 64,923,459 of record JASWHV010000008.1, on the reverse strand, counting down.
ATAGTAGTCGAAAGCAAGATCCGAGAGATCGAGCGAGAGTGCAAGGGGAACATGCCATACCAGCCTCAAGTGAGCAACGTACGACCTCGGTACATGCCCCCAGCTGCACCGCAGTATGGATCGGCCGCTCCTGCATACAGCCCTAGTCAGCAACCACAGCAACGACCCATTGCACAAGCACCTCGTGTGCCCTTGCCTCCTGCCCAAAACCCCCGCCCCAACGTACCTGCTGCCATAGGCAACAGGGCATGCTTTGCATGCGGGGAAACAGGACACTTCGCGAGCCAGTGCCCGAGGAGAGGCCCTGGACAGCAAGGCAACGTGCCCAAGCAGAACCCGCGACCAAACGGAGGGGACAATCAAGCAAACCGTGGACAGCAGAACTATGCTCGCGGCAACGTGAACCATGTCTCTGCTGAGGAAGCACAACAGGCTGAGGACGTCGTAATTGGTATGTTCTTTGCCAACTCCAATCCAGCCACCATCTTATTTGATTCTGGAGCATCACATTCCTTCATATCATCCAAGTTTGTTGCCAAGCATAATCTACCCATATCACACTTAAAATGTGCTATGTTAGTTAATTCTCCCGTTGAAGAGATGAGGACTAATATAATATGTCCGAAAGTAAGCCTTAAAATAAGGGGGTAGACTTCCTTGCCAACCTCATTGTCTTGGATTCCCAAGGGCTTGACATAATACTCGGGATGGATTGGTTAAGCAAGCACAACGGGGTAATCCAATGTGCTGAAAGAAGCCTGCAGTTGACAAATGCGCACGGTATTCGTTTCGAGTTTGAGTCAGCCCAACAAACAACCGAAAAGGCAATCTTGAACCACGTCGAAGGAGCAACATTGGACAGCATTCCAGTGGTTCAAGAATTCTCGGACATGTTTCCAGAGGAGCTTCCAGGTATGCCCCCTGATCGGGTCATTGAGTTTGCCATTGATTTTGTACCCGGAACTGCACCCATAGCAAAGAGACACTATAGGATGCCCGTCAATGAACTGGTAGAACTCAAGAAGAAAATTCAGGAGCAGTTGGAGAAGGGTTTTATATGTCCATGCTCGTCACCATGGGGAGCTCCTGTGCTCTTCGTGGACAAGAAGGATGGGACCCAAAGGATGTGCGTGGACTATAGGTCTCTCAATGAGGTAACAATCAAAAACAAATATCCTCTGCCCAGTATAGAGGACCTATTCGACCAAATGAAAGGAGCCCGAGTGTTCTCCAAGATTGATCTTTGGTCAGGATACTTTCATCTGAAGATAAAGCCCTCCGATATACCCAAGACTGCCTTTCAAACATGGTATGGCTCATATAAATATACTGTCATGTCTTTTGGGTTAACAAATTCACCCGCATACTTCATGTACCTTATGAACAAGGTTTTCATGGAGTACTTGGATAAGTTCGTCGTGGTTTTCATCGACGACGTCATGGTGTATTCAAAAAGTGAGGAGGAGCATGAAGAACATTTGAAATTGACCTTGCAGAAAATGCGTGAGCATCAATTGTATGCCAAGCTTAACAAGTGTCAATTTTGGCTAAAGGAAATATCATTCCTAGGCCACATTATCTCCGAGGAAGGGGTATCGGTTGATCCAGGAAAAGTGGGAGATGTTCTGAAGTGGAACCAAACGCAAAACGTGAGGGATATTCGGTGTTTTCTTGGGATGGCTGGATACTACCGACGCTTCATTAAGGACTTCTCTAAGATAGCAAAGCCTATGACGGAGTTGCTAACGAAGGGAAAGGCCTTTCAATGGACACCGGCATGCATTGAAAGTTTTGAGGAACTCAAGAAAGGGCTAACCACAGCGCCGGTTTTGGTATTGCCGGACGTAAGCACGAGCTTTGTCATATATTGTGACGCATCCAGACAAGGGCTCGGAAGTGTGCTCATGCAAGAAGGACAAGTGGTAGCCTATGTCTCACGACAATTAAAGAAGCACGAGCTTAATTATCCTACACATGACTTGGAGCTAGCAGCAGTAGTGCATGCGTTGAAGATTTAGAGACATTATATCCTTGGTCATCGATGTGAGATCTATATGGATCATAAAAGCCTCAAGTACATATTTACACAAACGGACTTGAATTTGAGGCAACGTCGATGGTTGGAACTCATCAAGGATTATGATGTTGGAATCAACTACCACCCTGGGAAGGCCAATATAGTAGCTGATGCATTGAGCCGGAAGGGAGCATGTCACCAACTCACAGTTCGGGAGCTACCACCCGAACTACGTAAGGAGTTTAACGGTTACACCTCGGATTCTTGAACAACATGGAAATGATAGAGATCCACTCTTCATTGGAGCAAGAGATAAGAGATGGCCAAGCAACGGATGAGGAGATCAAGGAGATCAAGGAAAGGATCTGACAAGGAATGGTGTAGGATTTCAATGAAGATGAGAAGGGTACGCTTTGGCTAGGAAAAAGGATTTGTGTGCCTAACGTGAAGCACATCCGCGACATGATATTAAAAGAGGCACATGATTCACCCTATTCCATTCCATACATCCCGGGAGTACCAAAATGTACAAGGACTTGAAGACTTGTTATTGGTGGGATGGTATGAAAAGGAACATAGCCGAATATGTTGCCCTATGCGACACATGCCAACGGGTGAAGGCCAAACATCAAAGACCCGCTGGATTGTTGCAACCCTTGAAGGTACCCGAGTGGAAGTGGGAGGACATCAGTATGGATTTCATCGTCGGATTGCCACGTACTCATTCGGGTTATGACTTCATTTGGGTTATCGTGGACCGATTGATGAAAACCGTCCACTTTCTCCCTATAAGGGCCAAGTACAACGTTGCACAATTAGCCGAGTTGTACATGGAGAAGATCGTGTGCCGTCATGGAGTCCCGAGGAGGATAGTATCAGATCGAGGTTCTCAGTTTACCTCTAGATTCTGGAGGAAGCTGCAGAAAGCTATGGGTACACGACTGGATTTTAGCTCCGCCTATCACCCACAAACCGATGGGCAAACCGAAAGGACAAACCAAATTTTGGAGGACATGTTGAGAGCTTGCGCCTTGAAACGTGGGCATAGTTGGGATAGGAGTTTACCATACGCTGAATTCTCCTATAACAACAGTTATCAAGCTAGCTTGAAGATGTCACCTTTCGAAGCATTGTATGGTAGGCGGTGTAGAACGCCGCTGTTCTGGAACGAGACCGGAGAGAACCAAGTGTTTGGACCCAAAGTGCTACAAGAAGCTGAAAAGCAAGTCCAAACGATAAGGGAGAACTTAAAGGCTGCTCAGTCATGACAGAAAGGCTATGCGGACAATAGGTGAAGGAAGTTGACTCTCGAAGTAGGAGACTTCGTATTCCTTAAGGTATCGCCTATCCGTAGCCAACGATGTTTCAACGTCAAAGGAAAGCTAGCACCTCGCTACATCGGACCATTTAAGATTTTGGACAAGCGAGGAGAAGTAGCTTATCAACTAGAGCTCCCAACATATCTCTCCGACGTACATGACGTGTTTCATGTATCCCAGCTTAAGAAGTTCTTGAGAGTATCAGAGGAGCAAATACCAATGGAAGAGCTTGAATTTCAAGCGGACCTGACTTATACGGAGCACCCTATCAAAATTTTGGATGTAAAGGAAAGGGTCACCAGGAACAAAGTGATCCGATGGTGCAAGGTACAATAGAGCCATCACACAGAAGCTGAAGCCACATGGGAGCGTGAAAAAGACAACAAGGCAGAATTTCCTCATCTATTCTCTACTAACGAATCTCGAGGTCGAGATTCAATTTAAGGGGGGTAGATTTGTGACACCCTCATTTCTGGTTTCTACATGTATTCATGTTTCATGTAGAGAAAACATTTTAAAAGAAGTGGGAACAGAGAAAATATCAAAAAGATAGCCAAAAAGAGCCGAATCCAGTTCACAGAGAGCGCCGAAGACAACTCCCGCGGCCCGCTGGCCACGTGGCATGTTCGGAGCTCATCCCTGCAAAGTGGGGAGAGGTCCGCCACTAAACTGGCCACGTGGCAGGCTCGGGGCTCATCTCCGCAAAGGGGGAGAGGTCCGACCCCGTGGGATACGTGTTGCCCCCGTAGCTAGCTTCTGCAAAGAAGCAATGCCAGCCGCAGGACACGTGTCACCTTCGGAGCTAGTCACCGCGAAAATCAGAGGACCAGTCGCGCGGGATACATGTAGATCTCAGAGCTCACCTCCGAGAGGTCTGGTCCAATTGGACACGTGTCGCCACCGGAGCTTATCTCCAAGAGGTCCGTCACGGTTGGACACGTGTTAACCTCGTAGCTCGTCTCTGAGAAGAAAGGAAGTATGGCGATGTTAGGACACGTGGCACACACGGAGCCACCTCCGAATAGAGAGGAGGTCCTGACCGATAGGATACGTGGCGCACGGGGAGCTCACCTCCGAAGGAGTGGGAGGTCTCGCTCGCTTGACACGCGGCACAACCGGAGCTCGTCTCTGTGGAAAAACGGGAAGACCAGGCCCCGGTGGACACGTGGAGCTTCCGGAGCTCATCACCGCGGAGGTACTGAGTTCTGGAGCGGTTTTGGATTCTGTGCGCATAGAAATATTGGTACGGAGAAGAAACCGACCTGAATTCCACAATGTTACCGCACCAAATCGACTAAAGATAAGTTGTTAATATTCAACGACGATCTGAATAGGACTCTTATTCGAAATACAATCAGATTAGGACTCTTCTTCTCCCGATTATAAATAGAACCCAGAACCTTTCGCCGAAACCACGAACTTATTTTCCACCTCCTGAGCCGACGACTTAGAACCCTAGCCCCCAACTCGCCGAAGTGAACCCATCGCCGGAGTTCAGTCAAGGAAGATCGCCGGAAGAGAGCCGCAACGATCTGTCTGATTAGAGAAGGACCCCGAGACCAAGAAGAACATAAGGTAGGTCTCCAATATCACCTTACGACATCATCGTGTTTTCCTTGCATCTGTTCTTCGATTCCTTTCGAACAGAAGCTTTCTCGTGGACAGATCACTTGCTGATCGGTTTGATCTAGATCTAAAGACAAGGTCATCGCCACGTCCACATTTGATCCGAACACCTCTGTTCATCGTAAAATCCATGCAAGCCATGCAAGAACACATACAAACTAAACTGCATCATAAGATTAACATGCATAAGCATCATCACATCTAGTTAAAGTTTGTGCATGATATTGATTGTTGTAAATCTTGTATGTGCGTGATCCTGTATAGAAGGACAAGCTCAGGGAGCTGTCTACAATGAGCTGCAACAACAAGGTTTCGAGATTCAAGAGCAACCGGAACCGCAAGAATAAGGCAAGTGCCCCTTGACCATATTGATCCTATGTTTTGGGAAAAACTGTTTTGTTTTGCGAAAAGGTGTGTGTGCTGAGTCAAACATGATGGGAAACCCTTTTATAGTAGTTTACTAGTTTTGGTTAAACCACCCTTGTCGCCAGGATGTTTATGAGTTGGGTATGATTTTTACTTTTATGCTTCGCTGAGTCCATGGGATTGGGAAGCGAGATAGATGTGTCTAGCTAACTGCACTCGTAACGATAATGAGAAACTGATGTTGTTAATAAACATGGATCAGAGGGAGATCTAGGCAAGCTGGGTTTGTGAATGAGGTAGCCTGAGATGGTGGTTACTTGCCGTAGTTCTAAGGACCGGTTCATGCGAGCACATGCCAGGATAACAGTGCCACCACAAGGCCAAGTATGGGTGCTGCTTAGCTGAGTAATTAGGTAAGTTGCTAGATTGATATGGATCGTGGAAGGTGTGGGGAATGGAAGTCGATGAGGACTGCCCTGGGAACTGCATGGCACAAGAGGGGGCCCGTGGGTGGGAGAATTGGAGATTCAAGCCTGCCGGTGAAACCTTAGTGGGTCCATACATCTAGTAACCCCTTTGTAAAGGCTATTTTGTGATCTCTTGCCATACACTGACGGTTGTGTACTGGTATAATGGAGGTTCTGCAGTTGCCGACGGGTGACGAAATCACAAACTTGTGGGTAAAGAGGTGCAAACTCTGCAGAGTCTTAAAACTATCATGATAGCCGAGCTTACGGTCACGAGCGCCTGGCCAACTTCCATGATTAGTTGGGATGTTTATTGGATTTTGGTTATGATTTTGTTTTGGTTATGTTTTGGGGACTGTTGAGTCCGGGTGATAAGATGGGTTGCATGACAGTTGAGTCATGGCAACGAGGTTGGTCTCGGTGTGAGACGAAGTTGTTTATGAGATAGTAAATACGAGATGGTATTCGTGAGATGGTAGCGAATATGAGGAGGTATTCATGAGCAAGAATGAGGTTAATTAATGTCTGGATGGGACATGGAAGGCAATGAACATTATGGAGGTATGATCGGTATTTTAATACATGTTGGGATTACATTCACTTAAAGATAAGTTGCTGTTTTTATCATGGTTTTGATAAATAACTTTGCTTTCTGCAATGAGCGTTTTTATACCTACCTTGTTGTGAGCTACATATCATATTTCCCCGCACTTGCTGAGTACATCATTGTACTCAAACTTGCATTATTTCATCATCAGCAACAGGAGATGATTACTATGAAGACCAAGTGGAACATTAGACGTGTAATCTGTTCTCAACCTTGCCAGTGGAAATGGAGTAGAGATGGAGCCACTACTGCTTAGAATTGCTCCCGCATTAGAATAAAGACTTCCGCTGCATAGAAATAAATACTTCCGTTGTGAGCGTGAGTCCAAGACTCATGAGACATTGTAATAAACTCTGTTATTCGTGGTCATATATATTCTAAATTCAGTTTGTGGAACATATGTGTATGTGTGATGAACATCCTGGGCACACATATGCATCAGTTCTCGGTTCCGTGGTTTTCCACAGAATTGAGGGCGTCACATGGTGACATGCTCCCTTTCGGTTCAATGTTCAGCTACTACATTGGCCTTTCCGGGGTGATAGTTGATTCCAACATCATAATCCTTGATGAGTTCCAACCATCGACGTTTCCTAAAATTCAAATCCGTTTGAGTGAATATGTACTTGAGGCTTTTATGATCCGTATAGATCTCACATCAGTGACCAAGGATATAATGCCTCCAAATCTTCAAGGCATGTACCACGGCTTCTAGCTCCAAGTCATGTGTGGGGTAGTTCAGCTCGTGTTTCTTTAGTTGCCTCGATGCATAGGCTACCACTTGTCCTTCTTGCATGAGCACGCATCCGATCCCTTCTCTTGATGCGTCACAATATATGTCAAAGCTCTTGCTTTCATCTGGCAATACCAGAACTGGTGCTGTGGTTAGCGTTTTCTTGAGCTCCTCAAAGCTTCTGTCGGAATAGGCTTTGCTATCTTGGAGAAGTCCTTGATGAACTGTCGATAGTATCCAGCCATCCCAAGGAAACTCGGAATATCCCTTACTGCGGTTGGTTCCACTTCAGAACATCTCCCACTTTTCCGGGATCAACCGATACTCCTTCCTCGGAGACGATGTGGCCTAGGAACGATATCTCCTTTAGCCAAAATTGACACTTGCTGAGCTTCGCATACAATTGATTCTCTCACGGCTTCTGTAATGTCAATCTCAAGTGTTCCTCATATTCTTCCTCACTTTTTGAATACACCGTGATGTCGTCAATGAAAACCACGACGAACTTGTCCAAGTACTCCATGAAGACTTTGTTCATGAGGTACATGAAATATGCAGGTGCATTCGTTAACCCAAAAGACATAACGGTATATTCATACGAACCATATCGTATTCGAAAGGCAGTCTTGGGTATGTCGGAGGGCTTAATCTTCAGCTGGAAATATCCCGACCGAAGATCAATCTTGGAGAAAACTCGGGCTCCCTTCATTTGGTCGAACAGGTCCTCTATACAGGGCAGAGGGTATTTGTTCTTGATCGTCACCTCATTGAGAGACCTATAATCCACACACATCCTTTGGGTTCCATTCTTCTTGTCTATGAAGAGCACGGGGGCTCTCCATGGTGACGAACTTGGACGTATAAAACCCTTCTCTAGATGCTCCAGAATCTGTTTCTTGAGCTCCACTAGTTCATTAACGGGCATCATATATGGTCTCTTTGCTATAGGTGCAGTTCCGGGTACCAAATCAATGGAAAAGTTAATGTCCCGGTCAGGTGGCATACCTGGAAGTTCTTCCGGGAACACGTCCGAAAACTCTTGAACCACCGGATGCTTTCCAATGTTGCTCCTACGACGTGGTTCAAAGTTGCCTTCTCGGTTGTCGGTTGGGCTGACTCCAACTCAATACGATTACCGTGCTCACTTGTCAACTGCACGCTCCTGCTAGCACATTGGATTACTCCGTTGTGCTTCCTTAACCAATCCATTTCAAGTATTATGTCAAGCCCTCGGGAATCCAAGACAATGAGGTTTGCAAGAAAGTCTACCCCCCTTATTTTAAGGTTTACTTTTGGACATACTATATTAGTCCTCATCTCTCCATGGGGAGAATTAACCAACATAGTATATTTCATGTGTGATATGGGTAGATTATACTTGGCAACATACTTGGATGATATGAACGAATGTGATGCTCCGGAATCAAATAGAATGGTGGCTGGGTTGGAGTTGGCAAGGAACATACCAATCACGACGTCCTCATCCTGCTGCGCTTCCTCAGCAGAAACATGGTTCACGTTGCCGCGAGCGTAGTTCTGCTGTCCACGGTTGCCTTGATTAGCTCCCATGAGTTGGTGCGATGCGAAGAGAACTTTCTCTTGATCATTGCACTGAACTATGGCAAGCTTCTTCTCCATGGACTTCACCCAATCGTCGGCCTCCATGGGATCACTAGCTTGTGAGAAAGTGGGTGGTCGAGTCCTCATGAACTCTCCCAGTCGGTTGTAAGCCGGCGGCGGTGGTGGTGGTGGTGGCCGGGGTGCCGGAACGGGGTTATTGTTTTTGGCTTGCAGCTGACCCAAAGTTTGGATCATGGTCTGCATGAGCTGATTCTGCATAGCCATCAACCATTCTATGTTGTTTGCACTAGCCCCGGGGTTGACATTCTCAGGAACCTCAACGTGGTAATCCTCTTGGTTGCCACGGACGTTCCTCCCTTGATGGCTGGCGTTTCCTCTCACCATCTGTCAGAGAGAGTTGAGTAGAATAGATGTTAGAAGTTTCGATGGATTCCCCAATTATATGCATCAAGGGTCTGAACTACGTATCTTCTGGATGTGAACACATGCCGAAGCATCTCACATCTCTTTACTCTGTGTGGATATGGACAATGTTGAATCGTCCAACAACTCACACTAAGCACTCAAGCACAATCATAAAAAAGTTCATACAACTCCTATTCAAGCTTATTTAATGGGGGGTCCTATGTGGTTTTGGGGCGATACCAATCTGTGAATCTGTGACTACTAATCTGTGATCCAACTATGGCTTCTACCTAGGCTTGCACCCTACGGTTAAGGTGGTTCCAATGCCAACCTATGCATCCTAGGCTTGCATCCTATGTTCAGCATGACTTCTAATACCAATCTGTTACTAGGCCTGCGTCCTATAGTCAACGTGGCTCTAGTACTAATCTGTGAATTTCATCTAGGCTTGTGACCTACGGTCAACCGTGGTTCTAATGCTAATCTGTGATCAATCTAGGCGTGTGACCTCCGATCAACCGTGGCTCTGATACCAATCTGTGACGCCCACACCTTTCGATGCACTTTCACGTGTGAACCGAAGTCGTTAGAGTTTTTTGAGCGAGCGAGCGAAGCCTTCCTGGAGCTTCCCCCTTCACCCAATCAAGTCAGCAGGATCCACAGAAGCAGTCTTTTCCACCACATCTCCCGGGCCATCGAATAAGATTTGATTTGTTTACGAGCGTATCTTTAGACTAAGTTTTTCTGAAAGAGCGAAGCAAGCTCGACTTCAAGGTTCTCTCTCCTTTACGAAATAGAGGTGAACTTTGACTTTACTAGGTCAACCGTGGCGCTGATACCAATCTGTGACACCCACGTTCTGTGGAAAAACCACGGAACCGGACTGATGCATATGTGTGCCCAGGACGTTCATCACACATACCCATATCATCCACAAACTGAATTCAGAATATATATATATATAACCACGAATGAACAGGGTTCAAGTACTTTATTACAGCAATCTCTATTGCAGCGGAAGTCTCAAATCTATTCTAGCAGCGGAAGTCTTATTTTAGCAGCGGAAGTCTTCTAAACTATTGCGGAAGCAAACTAAACACGACAGCAACGGATTCATCTCTATATTCCACAGGCAAGGTTGATGGTCGATCTCACGCCTAATATTCCACATGCTCTTCTGTGACACCCTCAATTCTGTGGAAAACCACGGAACTGAGAACTAATGCATATGTGTGCCCAGGATGTTCGTCACACATACACATATATTCCACAAACTGAACCACGAATAACAAAGTTTATTACAATATCTCATAAGTCTTGGACTCATGCTCACAGCGGAAGTCTTTATTTCTATGCAGCGGAAGTCTTTATTCTAATGCGGAAGCAATTTAACTAATGCGGAAGCAAATCTAAGCAGAAGTGGCTCCATCTCTACTCCCTCCACAGGCAAGGTTGAGAACAGATCACACGCCTTAATGCTCCACTTGGTCTTCATAGTAGTCTTCTCTTGCTGCTGATGATGAAATAATAATGCAAGTTTGAGTACAATGATGTACTCAGCAAGTGCTGGAAAAACACGATATGTAGCTCATAACAAGGTAGGTATAAAAAGGCTCATTTGCAGAAAAGCAGATTTATAAAACCATGATAAAACAACAACTTAACTTTAGATGAATGTAATCCCAACATGTATTAAATTACCAACATACCTCCATCACTTTCCATGTTCCACCCGAACATTAACCAACTTCATTCTTGCTCACGAATACCTCCTCGTATTCACTACCATTTCACAAATACCTTCCCGTATTCGCTACCATCTTATCTCATAAACAACTTCGTCTCACACCGAGACTAATTTCGTTGCCATGACTCAACAGTCATGCAACCATCTTGTCACCCGGACTCAACAGTCCCAAAACCAAACCATAACCATAATCAGTATTTAACCAAGAACCATCCCATCTAATCATGGCAGTTGGCCAGGCGCTCATGACCGTAAGCTCGGTTATCATGATAGTTTTTAAGAACCCTGCAGAGTTTGCACCTCTTTACCCACAAATTTGTGATTTCGTCACCCGTCGGCGACTGCAGAACCTCCATTATACCAGTACACAACCGTCGGTGTATGGTCAAGAGATCACAAAATAGCCTTTACAAAGGGGCTACTAGATGTATGGACTCACTAAGCTTGTCCTGCTATGTAGAATCACGTGCATACAATATTCACAGCAATCAATATCATGCACAACCTTAAACTAGATGCGATGATGCATATGCATGCTATCCTATGATTAGTTTTATTAGATTGGTTTGTACGTGTTCTTGCATGGCTTGGATGGACAGAGGTGGACGTGGCGATGATCTTGTCTTTAGATCAACCTGATCATCAAGTGATCTGTCCACGAGAAGGCTTCTGTTCGAAGGAACCAAAGAACAGATGCAAAGAAAACACAACGATGTCGTAAGGTGGCATTGGAGACCTACCTTACGTTCTTCTCGGTCTCGAGGTCCTCCTCAGATCATTGGGCTTTCCTCCGGCGATCTTCCTTGCCGCGCTTCGGCGATGGTTTACTCGGCGGTTTGGGACTAGGGCTCTAAGTCGTCGGCTCAGGAGTTGGAAAAGAAGTTTGTGGTTTCGGCCAGAGGTTCTGGATTTTATTTATAATCGGGAAGAGAAGAGTCCTAATCTGATTGTATCTCGAATAAGAGTCCTATTCAGATCGTCGTTGGATCCTAACATCTTATCTTTAATTGATTTGGTGCGGTAACATTGTGGAATTCAGGTTGGTTTCCTTTACGTACAGGTATTCTTACGCGTACAGATTCCAAAATCACTTCAGAACCCGTCACCTTCGCGGTGATGAGCTCCGGAAGCTCCACGTGTCCACCGGGCCTGGTTTCTCCCTTTCTGCAGAGACGGGCTCCGGTTGTGCCGCGTGTCAAACGAGCGAGACCTCCCTTTTCCTCCAGAGGAGAGCTCCGCGTGCGCCACGTATCCTGGCGGTCGGGACCTCCTCTATTACTCGGAGGTGGCTCCGCACATGCCACGTGTCAGTGCCGGACCTTTCCTCTCTTCTTTCCTCAGAGACGAGCTCCGAGGTAGACACGTATCCAATAGTGATGGATTTCCCGAAGATAAGCTCCGGTAGCGACATGTGTTCAATAGAACCGGACCTCTCGGAGGTGAGCTCCGAGATCGACACGTATCCCGTGCGACTGGTCCTCTGATTTCCTTGGTGACTAGTTCCGAAGGTGACATGTGTCCTGCGGAAAATGCCTTTGCGTCTTCCTCAGAGGCTAGCTCAGGGAAACACGTGTCCCACAGGGTCGGACCTCTCCTCCTTTGCGGAGATGAGACCGAGCCTGCCACGTAGCCAGCTTAGCGGCGGACCTCTCCCCACTTCGCAGGGATGAGCTCCGATCATGCCACGTGGCCAGCGGCCTCGGTAAGTTGTCTTCGGCGCTCTCGGTGAACTAGATTCGGCTCTTATTGGCTATCCTTTTGATATTTTTCTCTGTTCCTACTTCTTCTTAAAATGTTTTCTCTTCATAAAACATGAATATATGCTGACATCAGGAATGAGGGTGTCACAAATCCACCCCCCTTAATTTGAATCTCGCCCTCGAGATTCATTGCTAGATAATAGATAAGGAAATTCTGCCTTGATGCCTTCTTCACGCTCCCATGTGGCTTCAGCTTCAGTGTGATGGCTCCATTGCACCTTGCACCATCGAATTACTTTGTTCCTGGTGACCCTTTCCTTCACGTCCAAAATTCGGACAGGGTGCTCCGTATAGGTCAGGTCCTCTTGAAGTTCAAGCTCTTCCATTGGTATTTGCTCCTCTCGTACTCTCAAGCACTTCTTGAGCTAGGATACATGAAACACGTCATGTACGTCGGAGAGGTGGGTTGGGAGCTCTAGTTGATAGGCTACTTCTCCTCTCTTGTCCAAAATCTTAAATGGTCTGATGTAGCGAGGTGCTAGCTTGCCTTTGACGTTGAAATGTCGTTGTCCACGGATAGGCGATACCTTAAGGTATACGAAGTCTCCTACTTCAAAGGTCAACATCCTACGCCTATTGTCCGCATAGCCTTTCTGTCTTGACTGAGCAGCCTTTAAGTCCCCCCGTACCGTTTGGACTTGCTTTTCAGCTTCTTGTAGTACTACGGGGCCAAACACCTGGTTCTCTCCGGTCTCTTTCCAAAACAGCGGCGTTCTACACCGTTTACCATATAATGCTTCGAAAGGCGACATCTTCAAGCTAGCTTGATAGCTGTTGTTATAGGAGAATTCGGCGTACGGTAAACTCTTATCCCAACTACGCCCACGTTTCAATGCACAAGCTCTCAACATGTCCTCCAAAATTTGGTTTGTCCTTTCGGTTTGCCCATCAGTTTGTGGGTGATAGGCGGAGCTAAAATCCAGTCGTGTACCCATGGCATTCTGCAGCTTCCTCTAGAATCTAGAGGTAAACTGAGAACCTCGATCTGAGACTATCCTCCTCGGAATTCCGTGACGGCACACGATCTGCTCCATGTACAACTCGGCTAATTGTGCAACGTTGTAATTGGCCCTTATAGGGAGAAAATGGGTGGTTTTCGTCAATCGGTCCACGATAACCCAGATGGAGTCGTAACCCGACTGAGTACATGGCAATCCGATGATGAAATCCATACTGATGTCCTCCCACTTCCACTCTGGTACCTTAAAAAGTTGCAACAATCCAGCGGGTTTTTGATGTTCAGCCTTCACCCGTTGGCATATGTCGCATAAGGCAATGTATTCGGCTATATCCCTCTTCATACTATCCCACCAATAACAAGTTTTCAAGTCCTTGTACATTTTGGTACTTCCGAGATGTATAGAATAGGGTGAATCATGTGCTTCCTTCAATATCATGTCGCGGAGGTGTTTTATGTTAGGCACACAAATCTGTTTTCCTAGCCAAAGCGTACCCTTCTCATCATCTTTGAAATCCTTCTCTATTCCTTGTCGGATTCTTTCCTTGATCTCCTTGATCTCCTCATCCGTTGCTTGGCCATCTCTTATCTCTTGCTCCAATGAGGAGTGGATCTCCATTATTTCCATGTTGTTCAAGAATCCGAGGTGTAACCACTCGAGCTCCTTACGTAGTTTGGGCGGTAGCTCCCGAACCGTGAGTTGGTGACATGCTCCTTTTCGGCTCAATGCATCAGCTACTACATTGGCCTTCCCGGGGTGGTAGTTGATTCCAACATCGTAATCCTTGATGAGTTCCAACCATCGACGTTGCCTAAAATTCAAGTCCGTTTGTGTAAATATGTACTTGAGGCTTTTATGATCCGTATAGATCTCACATCGATGACCAAGGATATAATGTCTCCAAATCTTCAATGCATGCACTACTGCTGCTAGCTCCAAGTCATGTGTAGGATAATTAAGCTCGTGCTTCTTTAATTGTCGTGAGGCATAGGCTGCCACTTGTCCTTTTTGCAAGAGCACACATCCGTGCCCCTGTCTGGATGCGTCACAATATATGTCAAAGTTCTTGCTTACGTCTGGCAATACCAGAACTGGTGCTGTGGTTAGCCTTTTCTTGAGATCCTCAAAACTTCCTTGGCAGGTTAATGTCCATTGGAAGACCTTCCCCTTCATTATAAACTCCGTCATAGGCTTTGCTATTTTAGAGAAGTCTTTAATGAAGCGTCGATAGTATCCAGACATCCTAAGAAAACTTCGAATATCCCTCACGCTCTGCGGTTGGTCCCACTTCAGAACATCTCTCACTTTTCTGGGATCAACAGATACCCCTTCCTTGGAGATAATGTGGCCTAGGAAAGATATTTCCTTTAGCCAAAATTGACACTTGTTAAGCTTGGCATACAATTGATGCTCACAAAATTTCGGCAAGATCAATTTCAAATGTTCTTCATGCTCCTCCTGACTTTTTCAATACACCATAATGTCGTCGATGAAAACCACGACGAACTTGTCCAAGTACTCCATGAAAACCTTGTTCATAAGGTACATGAAGTATGCGGGTGCATTTGTCAATCCAAAAGACATGACGGTATATTCATACGAACCATACCATGTTCGAAAGGCTGTCTTCGGTATATCGGAGGGCTTAATCTTCAGCTGGAAGTATCCCGACCGAAGATCAATCTTGGAGAACACTCGGGCTCCTTTCATTTGGTCGAATAGGTCCTCTATACGGGGAAGAGGGTATTTGTTCTTGATTGTTACCTCGTTGAGAGACCTATAGTCCACGCACATCCTTTGGGTTCCATCCTTCTTGACTACGAAGAGCACTAGAGCTTCCCATGGTGACGATCTTGGACATATAAAACCCTTCTCCAACTGTTCTTGAATTTGCTTCTTGAGTTCTACTAGTTCATTGACGGGCATCCTATAGGGTCTCTTGGCTATGGGTGCAGTTCCAGGTACCAAATCAATGGCAAACTCAATGTCTCGATCAGGGGGCATACCTGGAAGCTCTTCCGGGAACACTTCCAAAAATTCCTGAACCACCGGAATGCTGTCCAATGTTTCTCCTTCAACGTGGTTCAAATTTGCCCTTTCAGTGGTTTGTTGGGCTGACTCAAACTCGACACGGATGCCATGCTCATTTGTCAACTGCACGCTTCTTTCAGCACATTGGATTACCCCGTTGTGCTTGCTTAACCAATCCATTCCGAGTATAATGTCAATCCCTTGGGAATTCAAGACAATAAGGTTGGCAAGGAAGTCTACCCCCCCTTATTTTAAGACTTACTTTTGGACATACTATATTAGTCCTCATTTCTCCTCTAGGGAATTAACTAATATAGCACATTTTAGGTGTGATATGGGTAGATTATACTTGGCAACGTACTTGGATGATATGAAGGAATGCGATGCTCCAGAATCAAATAAGATGGTGGCTGGGTTGGAGGTTGCAAGGAACATACCAATTATGACGTCCTCAGTCTGTTGTGCTTCCTCAGCAGAGACATGGTTCACGTTGCCGCGAGCATAGTTCTGCTGTCCCCGATTTCCTTGATTGTCCCCTCCGTTCGGTCGCGGGTTCTGTTTGGGCACGTTGCCTTGCTGTCCAGAGCCTCTCCTTGGGCATTGGTTCGCGAAGTGTCCTATTTCCCCACATGCAAAGCATGCCCTGTTGCCTACGGCAGCAGGTACGTTGGGGTGGGGGTTTTGAACAGGAGTGCCATTGTTAGGTCGGGGCGCAGGAGGCATGGGCACGCGAGGTGCTGGTGCAATGAATTGTTGCTGTGGTGGCTGACCAGGGCGGTATGCAGGAGTGGTTGACCTATACTGTGGTGTGGCTGGGGGCATGTACCAAGGTCGTACGTTGCTCCCTTTGGGCTGGTATTGCATCTTCCTCTTGCCTTCTCGCTCGATCTCTTTGATCTTGCTGTCGACCACTATAGCCTTGTCAACCAGCTTCTGGAAGCTTATGTAGTCATTGTTGAGGAGCTGAACCTGGATCTCATTGTTCAACCCTCTCATGAACAGGTACTGCTTCCTCTGGTCTGAGTTGACATCCTCGGGGGCATACCGGGACAGTTGCGTGAA
This sequence comes from Neostapfia colusana, assembly GCA_030760725.1. Taxonomy (NCBI): domain Eukaryota; kingdom Viridiplantae; phylum Streptophyta; class Magnoliopsida; order Poales; family Poaceae; genus Neostapfia; species Neostapfia colusana. The sequence continues at coordinate 64,906,779 of JASWHV010000008.1, read as the reverse complement.
CTTGTTGAGGTCCTCATTCACACTTCTCTGTCCTTGGCTGAGACCTTCAAATTCCTGTCTCTTGAGCATCATTACACCAGCAGGGATGTAATGAGAGCGGAAACTATCCTTGAATTCAGTCCAAGTGATTGTCTCCGGGTTGACATGGGTGTTGCATAGGGCATCCCACCAGTCAGCGGCAGCTCCCATAAGTTGGTGCGACGCAAAGAGAACCTTCTCTTGGTCATTGCACTGAACAATGGCAAGCTTCTTCTCCATGGATTTCAACCAATCATCGGCCTCCATGGGATCACTAGCTTGAGCAAAGGTGGGTGGCTGAGTCCTCATGAACTCTCCTAGTCTGTTGTGAGCCGGCGGTGGTGGTGGCGGTAGTACCAGAACGGGGTTGTTGTTGGCTTGCAACTAACCCAAAGTTTGGATCATGGTTTGCATAAGCTGGTTTTGCATGGCCATCAACCTTTCCAGGTTGTTCTCGCCAGCTCCAGGGTTAACATGAACTTCATTGTGGTCATCCTCTTGGTTGTCACGGATGTTCCTTCGGCCGACGTTTCCCCTCACCATCTGTGAGAGAGGACGAAATAGAGTAGAAGGTTAGAAGGTTAGGTAGGTCTCTTCAACTATATGAATCAAGGTGAGTTGGATTGTATATATATACTAGCCCATATGAGGATGTGAACAAGTACTGAAACATCTCACACCTCTTTCTACCTACGTGTGGATATGGACAACGTTTTGAGACGTCCCACAACTCACACTAAGCATATAATCAAAACAATCATCACAAGGGCTCACACAACTCCTATTCAAGGATGGCTTCCTATGTCAAGGTAGTTTCAAGGCCAATCTAAGCGTCCTAGGATGCTTCCTTGGGTCAGCGTGGCTTAGCTAACAATCTGTGTCCAATACCAATCTGTGATTCCTATTTAGGTGTGTAAGCTACTGTTAATCCGTGGCTCTAATATCAATCTGAGGTTTTTATCTAGGCGTGTAACCTACTGTCAACCCGTGTGATGTGGACATCACTCCTGCAGATATACACAACACTCACATGGTATACATGCAAGGTCCAATTACTAGAGCTCGAGCACGACAATTGAATTTAGAGGAACCATGGAGAGGACATGGAGATACATGGAGAGGGATTTGGATGCGTGGAGGACCAGAAAATACCCAACAAGAAGTTAGAGACCGAGCCCAACTCAAACTCGAGTCCAACTCGGGCCCAGGAGCAGTCCACCTTAAAATGGATGCACGGGAGGCATACGGACTTCGTTTTTGATGTTCTACATATGCATGGAAAGCTGAGAGGATAAACTTTCCAATTGAACTGGCGCCACATCAAAATTCTCTCGGAGTCAACAGGAAACTTTGAAATAATATAAAGTTTAGAGTCTGTCAGGGTGTTGCATCACCTAGTTGGGCCATTGGGCCTTGTATCAAGTCCAAGTCCATTATGTACGTGTCTTAGGGTTAGGTCACGACCCCAGCACCCCCCTGGTCATCCTCCACCTCTTTTATACCCCCTAGCCGCCGTCACAAACAGCTGGGTTTTGCTTAGTTACAATCTATCACTGAACAATGTCGCCGATCATCGGATGGAGACCCCAAATTCGTGATCAATTCAGTTTTGGTTGCAACTTCTCTGTTCTTGCTTGTGTTCTTGATTGCGCTTGCAGGGATAAGCCTTCGTGGCGAGGTCATTCGTGTGACACGGGTGATAACCAACGGACCAGTGGTGTAGTGATTGCGGGGTTTCGTTCGTTCGGAGCCTTGGATCATCAACGTCGAGATCTCCACCCAATCAAGTTTACCCTACCTCTCAGAAGATTGGGACTCATCCTCCTATCAATTGGTATCAGATTTCAAGGTTCACCGTGAGGTATACTTGTGTGCCCTTTAGATTTATTTTGTTTCAGTCCTATCGTCCATAAAAAGCCACAAAAAAATTTAGTTTCCGTGACCTACAACCCCCGCTCAACCTTTTGCACAATTTAGTTTCGGAGTCGGTAGTTCTGAGTTCGTGTCCTAGGTTGAGTCTGGTGCTGGTTTAGATTTGTTTTGGTTCAGTTTTGTTTCTTCCATCTGCTGCCATCTACAAAAAAACAATCTACAAAAAAAATTCATCTACCGATTCGTTTCTGTTGCAGTTTCCACCACCACCAAAACCTGATTCGGGGTATCCTCCTTAAAACGGGCATAACTTTTCGCTTGTAACTCCGATTGAGGACCATTTTTTCCCAGAAAGGTCTCAAAAAAGTCCACATACGGTGTTTTCAAATAAAATTACAAAAAAATCAAGAAGGCCCTCATTTTGAACTCCGAAGTTCCAGCACCAATTTTTCCAATCGCTCCTGAATTTGTGCCGATCTCATCTTTCATCGGCTTGAGCTAATACTTGGTGCTGTTTCTATTCTTGTGCCCTTGGTTGAGAAAAAATATCAAAAAATAAAGAGAAAAAAAAGATTTTGATTTCTACTAGTGCTTCAAGACAAAAACAGGAGGCTAAGGGGTTTTCTAGTTGTGCTATTTCTGTGTGAGTGCTGGATACTTGCTGATATTATCCTTATTGTTCATCATCATTCATCCTTGCCCTTGCTTGCTGCCACAACTGTTCTAATACATTCTTAGGCCAGCAACTAGGTGAAATTCTTTGGACACTTATTCAGCATTGCTATCTGTTACTAACTTGTGTGCCACATACATATACTGCATTTGAGCCTTCCAAGCTCCACCTTCTCTCGAGCAGAACAGGTAACCTTTGCAATCACACCCACTCTCTGCTTGCTTCACGCCGGTCACCGTTAGCCACCTGCTGTGCTGGTAAGAAACTTGTAAGAGCGGGTTAAGACGCATCTTACTGATCGATTTTCCACCCACTTCGGAGAGCGTAGTAATAGGGTTCTTCACGATCTTTTTGTCTTCGTTTCTGTTTTGTACTAACAATGACAGGAAAGAAGCCTATGGATAAGACCTCTGGTTCTACACCTCTTGATGATAATGAGTGTGTGTCCCATATGGAATTAAAGGACATGATGCAGGCAATGACCGAAGCTTTCAACAATTACCAGACCACTACAACAGCCACCTTTCAGAGGCTCCATACAAGTGTTGCTGGTCTGACCACACGGTTGGACGAGATGGAGACTCGTCTTCCCCAACAAGCTACACCCTCTATCATCCTTGATGGTGATGCACATGCTCACTACGACATAGAGGATGACTTCAATAACGATGAGGTTGATGCACAGCAGCGCCGTCACCCTCGACGAAATCGTCAAGGTATGGGAGGTAGACCGCGTCCTCATGATCCTGAACAAGATAATGATCCTTATGCTAAGATTAAGTTTTCTATTCCAACATTTTATGGATCTTATGATTCTGAGACTTACTTGGATTGGGAGATGACGGTAGAACAAAAATTTAGCTCTCATCTTGTTCCTGAGTGACACAGAGTTAGAGAAGCCACTAGTGAGTTTAAAGATTTTGCTATAATTTGGTGGAATGAACTTGTCAATACACGTAATGCACCACAGACATGGGCTGCGTTAAAAGAAGAGATGTGCACTAGGTTTGTTCCTCCTTCATATAGACGTGATCTTCTTAAGAAATTGCAACGCTTTGATCAGGGTGACATGACTGTCCGAGAGTACTACCAAGAGTTGCAGAAAGGTATGCTTCGTTTTGGGGTAGTTGAGGATCAGGAAGACCAAATTGTTAGGTTTTATGGAGGCTTCCGGCGTGATATCCAGGACATAGTTGACTACAAGGAATATCATTCTATTCAACGTTTATTTCAACTTGCTATGTTAGCAGAAAAAGAAGTGCAGGGTCGCCAACAGCAGCGGCGGAACAACACCTTCACGTCACGACAATTTCCGGTGCCATCCAAAGCAGCGCCCTCCTCGAGAGTACGTGCTTCTACACCACCCTCCACGGGTGTTGTACGCAGCAGCATCGCACCTTCTACATCACGGGGACAAGATAACAGCAAGTCCTAGATGCCTCCAGGTGTTGCAGCAAAGGCGGCTGCATCCAACACTTCGACAAGTCGCAGCTCCGACATCAAGTGCCACTGCTGCCAGGGACTTGGCCATATGCAACGAGATTGCCCCAGCAAACGGGCGATCATTGCCACTGCTGATGGTGGGTATATTAGTGCTTCTGATATTGAATATGAAAATATTATTGCAACTAACATTTCAGATTCGGATGATGGTGCTGAGGAGGTTCTTGGTACATCTGCGACAAACAACTATAGGACTTTGATTGTGCAGCGAGCTTTGAGTGCCACGGTTCGAGAGGACGATAACCGCCAACGCCACAACCTTTACAACATGTTTCTCGTCGTCAAGGACTGCCGTGTACATACCATCATTGATGGTGGTAGCTGCAACAATTTGGTGAATGTTGAGGTGGTCAAGAAGCTTGGCTTGACCACACGGGAGCATCCCCACCCTTATCACATTCAATGGTTTAACAACAATGGTAAGATTAAGGTAACACAAACAGCAAGGATACATTTTTCCATTGGTTATTATCATGATTTTGCTGATTTTGATGTGGTACCTATGGATGCTTGTTCTCTTTTGTTGGGATGTCCTTGCGAGTTTGATACTGATGCTATTCACCATGGTCGATCTAATAAGTATACTTTCATGCATAAGGGCAAGAAAATTGTGTTGCTTCCTATGAGTCCCACTGAAATTGTACAATTTGAGCAGGAGAAAAAGAATAATGCTAAGCAAAAGGGTGTTTTCAATTCTGAAATTCAGCAACCTGTTAAGTTGAAAAATCCTATTTTGCTTGCAACTAAATCTGATCTTAATGATTTATATGCCTCTAATGGAACTTGCTATGCTTTTGTGTGCAAACATGCTTTATATTCCATTGAGGATACATCCATTGTCTTGCCACCTGCTGTTGCTAACCTTTTGCAGGAATATATGGATGTTTTTCCATCAGAGATACCCCCCGGATTACCACCTGTGCGAGGCATTGAGCACAAGATTATTTGGTTCCAGGGGCGAGCTTGCCAAACCGTGCTGCCTACATGACCAAACCCGACAAGACTAAGGAAATTCAGCGACAAGTCCAAGATCTTCTGGACCGCGGGTACATTCGTGAGAGTCTTAGTCCTTGTTCTGTTCCTGTTCTTTTGGTTCCAAAAAAAGATGGCACTTGGCGCATGTGTGTTGATTGTAGAGCCATCAATAACATTACCATTCGTTATCGCTATCGTATTCCTAGATTGGATGGCATGCTTGATGAGTTGAGTGGTTCTGTTATTTTCTCCAAGATTGATTTGCGTAGTGAGTATCATCAGATTCGTAAGGCTTTAGGTGATGAATGAAAAACTGCTTTTAAAACTAAATCCGTACTTTATGAATGGTTAGTCATGCCATTTGGTTTAACTAATGCGCCCAGCACTTTCATGAGGTTGATGAATGAGGTTTTACGTGCTTTCATTGGTAAATTTGTGGTGGTTTACTTCGATGATATACTTATTTACAGCAAGTCATATGATGAGCATCTTGAACATTTGCGTGCTGTTTTTTATGTCTTGCGCGATGCACGTTTATATGGTAACCTTGAGAAGTGCACCTTTTGCACCGATCGTTTGTCTTTTCTTGGGTATGTTGTTAGTTCACAGGGCATTGAGGTGGACGAGGCAAAGATTGTTGCCATCACAAGCTGGCCACTTCCGACTACGGTCACACAGGTTCGGAGTTTTCTTGGTCTCGCAGGTTTCTATCGGCGTTTCGTGCGGGATTTCAGCACCATTGCGGCACCTCTCCACGAGTTGACAAAGCATGGAGTGCCATTTCGATGGGGACCAGCACAACAACAAGCTTTTGATGTTCTCAAGTTGAAGATCACACAAGCACCATTGCTGCAACTTCCTGATTTTGAGAAGACCTTCGAGCTTGACTGTGAAGCGAGCGGCATTGGCATTGGAGGAGTGCTAATTCAAGGAGGTAAACCTGTTGCCTTCTTTAGTGAAAAATTGCATGGGCCTTCGCTGAATTATTCTAAATATGACAAAGAATTTTATGCTTTAGTGCGTGTCTTGCAAACTTGGCAACATTACCTATGGTCTAAAGAATTTGTCATACATTCAGATCATGAGTCTTTTAAGTGTCTTAAAGGACAAGCTAATCTGAACAAACGTCATGCTAATTGGATTGAGTTCATAGAATCATTTTCTTACATCATTAAACATAAGAAAGGGAAAGACAATGTGATTGCCAATGCTTTATCTAGACGTTATACCATACTATCCCAACTTTCTCATAAGATCTTTGGTTTGAAAACTATAAAGAGGTTATATGTTGAGATGGCCCGACCTCGATCACGGGGCCGTGCCGCCTCGCCCGGGGATCGCATTGGGTGGTGCCGTGTTATGCGGCACCCAACAGCACACATATAAGGAACGATGTATTACATAAATCAAAGCGGAAGCTTACAACTGTTTCTTTGTAAATAGTTTACACAAAGTAGCTACATCGGAAGTCTATAACATCTCACATCGAATATCTAAGAAGCACTCGAGAAGAGGTCCAGCCCGTGGGCTCCTCTCGCTAGCAACACGAAGACATGGCAGCGGCTAGGTTTTCCGAGTGTGACATGACTCCGAAGTTCCCGAGTCTCACCGGACAACCTTCTTTATAGCGTCAATGCTTACCTGCAAAACCACTTATATAGCAAGAGTGAGCACAAAGGCTCAGCAAGACTTAACCGTCTCTCCTAAGACATGAAACTCTACATAAAAGTAACCTAAGACTTAAACCGGTCATTTGCGAAAAGACTCACCTACGAGTTCATCCTTAACTTTCAGATTTTAGCCATAATAGTGGTGACCTTGCGCCCAGCAACATTGGAACTCCACAATCAAACAAGAAACGCTTCATTCCAATGTTACTTGTCCCAAGGTGGAAAAATAACTTTAGTTTGCTCTATTTCTACTTCAAACATGGTTTTCATGCAACTTAACATAATCAGCGCAATTATACTTTTTGCAAACTGTTTCCACACAAGTTTATTACTACGTCACAACATTGGAGCAAGCGGTACTCAATAACCGCGAGGGACGGTGATTCGAATCAAACACTACCCGGATAACTCGACACATACGCCCGCCTCTGAACACCCAACTCTGGCGTCCTTCATTACATCGTATGTGGCAACCTTTCTCAGGACACTAAACTGTAGAACCGGTCGCGCCGTCTCAGGCTCATAGGTCTAACGAGACGATGTGGTATGCCTCTACAATCCAGTGAACCTGGTACATCGGTTTCCTGGCTCCCATATATCAGTAAGCATCCAGTACACAACTCAATACTTGCTCCTTGACGCGGCATACGCATCGGTCCTTAACCGACACAGGCAGAGCTACTCGACCAAGACCTCGTCTTGTCGCTGCCTAACCCCTCTGCCCGGTCTCATCTTTAGAATGTAAACTTTAGTTTGCTTCCTTTCCAAACCACACTTATGATATTCTACACTATAGCTCGCGAGTAGATTCGAACTACTCGTCTTCTACCGGATTCCCTAGTCTATTTAGCATGGCCTTATTCTACAGCGATGACACAATGCTACCCTTGACCTCAGGGTTCATGTTTGGTTATGCAAGTGGAGTATAAAACATCCTTGACCTAATGCACATACAAACATTGACCCATAGTAGTGAACAAAGTAAAAACTTTAGAAAACAACTTAAATGCAAACCGGGGCTTGCCTTGGTTTTGCAGGTGACTTAAGTCAGATAAGATGAAGTTAGTTGCTGATGATGACTTGAAGCTTAATCCCTGCCTTCTTGCCCCTTGAACAAATCTTCACTTATCCATGTTTAATCACTACACGTTATGAATATGTATACATGTTTAATTACAAACTTTTGCTAACCAGTTCTGAAGACAAGTTTAAAACTGGAACTCTGTTTAAGAATTTAAAAATGAAACTGGTGCTGGTGGTTTGGGTGTGTGTTTAAGCACTATCATCAAGTGAGAAGTGAGGTTCATCACTTGGGTGGTGATCACCTAATAGGTTGAACAGGACACTACTGATCCAGGGCTCCAATGGAGCTGAAATTTTTCTTGTGAGTTCTCTGGACCAATATTCAGAATAATTCATTGAGTAGATTACCCAGAACAATTCCCTAAGCATTTAGGCAACAAGGAATACATTCTGAATAAATTTGCACTTTCATGCAAATCCAAGTGAACTACAATTTCAAACATATCTCATATAGTATACCTGAATTTTAATAGGATTTTTGGATCTAAGGAATGCCCAGAACTGAATTTCCAAGTTTTGGAAATTTCCTGAAAATGTTTCTGTATTCATTTGAATACAGAAACTTGAAATTAGAATTACCCTAACTAACCAACTCCAAATGAGCTGAAACTTTTACAAGAGTCTCCTAATATCCTAAAGAATATTCTGGCAAAATTTGGGGATTTTTGGATGATCCAAACTCCCTCTAAAATTCTTTTGCTGAAAATCTTTAAAGCATTTTCCAGAATTTTCTATTCATTTTAATACAAATTGAGTTGTATATTTGGACAGGTCTTTTCATCCTGAATCCAACCCAATTTGAATCACTAAATTTGGAGCTTCCTAGCAAAAGTTATGAGGTTCTAAAGTTTGAACTAAATCTGGAATTCAAATTAATTCGGGAAATGTTCAAACCCTGCGGGTGGGTCCAGGGGACCACGTGTCATGCGCTGGGGACAACCACACGGGGCCACAGTATCATTTCCCGGGCTGTCGCAAAGGATTCGACTCTGCAGAAAATCCCGGCCGGTCCTCCCCTCACTGACAGTGGGCCTAACGTCCTCGTCTTCTACCTCTGGACGCCCGCGCGACCCCGCCGCCGGAGCTCGCGGGAGAGCATCGGAATCCAGCTTCCCGGCAGAATCTCGGCCTGCTACTCGCCGCCCGGGGGTTTTTGGGGACGAGGAACTCATCTAGGGGGTCAGCCCACGCTCTAGGAGCCTGGAACCCGGTCGGCGGCGTGCAACGGCCTCGGTGGAGCTTCGGCGCCGATGACCGATCGCTACAGCCCACAAAAATCCCAAGAGATCGGCTCTACAGCATCAGTGACGCCTGAAGAAGCTCGACATGGCCGCAAGGTAGCTCGGGAACGACGGCTACTAGTACTTCACCGAGCACCCGACCGTTCCCGCCATGGTTGCTGAAACAAGAACTCGAAATTAGGTGCAACCGCTCAATTCTAAGCTAGGGTTGTGAAGGAAAATGGTTCCCCATCCATTCTAGCTCCTGATTGCGAAAAATGAGCAGCTTTAACAGAAAATTGAGCGTTAATTTCAACAATTCTTACCTGCAGATAGGTTTTCCTCATCCGAGGGGAAAACTTGAAATTCCGGAGCTACGTCGCACGGATCACTCTGAAATTTGGAGTGGAGCAGCGCAGGGACTTGGCGCGCCTTGGGGTGCTCTCGTTCAGTCGTGAAACTGGCCGGTGTGAGCTGCCCACGAGAGCCCGACGTCGGTTTCCACCGGTTGCACCTCGGCTTCGGCGCTGATCCTCAAAATCCAGCCGACAGCAGCCCCGAACGCCGGAGCTGAGCTGGGGAAACTCTTGTGCACACGCTGGCGCTCCTTTTTCGTGTTGATCGCTTGAGCAGTCGGTGAGCTATGCCAGCTTAGGATCGCTGAGCACGGACGCGGCGCCGGCGGCTCGTTTTCTCGGGAGGAAACAGAACAGGGGCTCGTGGGGCGGTTTTGTGGCCGACAGAGCACGGCGTCGGGGAGATAAAGGCGAGGGGGAACCGACGTTGAAGCAGCTCGGGAGCTGGCGGTCTCGTGGCTTCGGTGGCGCCCGGGCGTGTCCGGTCCTTCGAGCGAAACAGGGAACCGGTTTGAGTCTGAACAGAGAAAATATATTGCTTAAGTGCTAAGGCTTCCCCTCTCCTCAATGACAATTGGGTCCCACTCATCTCCTCTCCTAAATATCCAAATTTTGGCACATTGTAAACTTCAGCTATTAGGGAATCAAATTCAAAAGTTATTTTGCTATTTGACAATTTGTGCCACAGTTTCAAATTTAAATTCAAATTTGGATGGATTTTACAAGTTCCTTTGATATTCATATCAAAGCCTCTCCAAATTTGCTCAAAACTTGGCTCCCTCATAATTTGGATCTGAGGAATTCAAATATGTCCTCTGATCTTTGAGTTGGCTATTGCAAATACACTTTTTCAAACAACAGTTTGAATTTTCTCTTTTGAACATGCCCTCGTTCTTTTTGAAGTGCACCTCTTAATTCAAATTGAATTCAATGTTTTATTGCACATGCCAACACTTTCATGAGTAACACAAAAGTTTTTGTAAGTCCCATTTCTTGTATATAAACTCAACTTTATTCATAGCTCAAGTTTTCTATTTACAAGTTTTGGGGACTTTTACATATGCTACTGATTTGGACTTCAAAGATGCCTTTGAGAATTGTAGAGAGGGAAGAACGTGGCAAAAATTCCCGCTGCGTGAAGGCCTTCTCTACCGTGCTAACAAGCTGTGTGTTCCAGCTAGCTCCGTTTGTCTTTTGTAATTGCAGGAAGCGCATGGAGGTGGTTTGATGGGACATTTTGGTGTTAAAAAGACAGAGGATGTGCTGGCCGCTCACTTCTTTTGGCCACGAATGAGGCGTGATGTGGAGTGCTACGTTTCACGTTGCACGACATGCAACAAAGCTAGGTCTCGACTTAACCCACATGGTCTTTATATGCCTCTTCCGGTTCCTAGTGCACCTTGGGAGGATATTTTTATTGACTTTGTTTTAGGATTGCCTAGAACAAAGAGGGGGAGGGATAGTGTCTTTGTGGTTGTTGATCGTTTCTCTAAACTGGCTCATTTTATACCCTGCCACAAGACCGATAATGCTTCACATGTTGCTGATTTGTTCTTTAATGAGGTTGTGCGTTTACATGGTGTTCCCAATACTATTGTTTCTGATAGGGATGCTAAGTTTTTGAGTCACTTTTGGAGAACTTTATGGTATAAATTGGGAACAAAGTTGCTATTTTCTACTACTTGTCATCCACAAACTGATGGGCAAACGGAGGTAGTTAATCGTACCTTATCTACTATGTTGCGGGCTGTTTTGAAAGACAATTTGAGGTTGTGGGAGGAGTGTTTGCCACATATTGAGTTTGCTTATAACAGGTCTATTCACTCCACAACCAAGTTAAGTCCGTTTATGGTAGTCTATGGTTTCAATCCTCGTGCTCCAATTGATTTGCTACCTTTACCACATGGTGAAATTGTGAACTTAGATGCTACACAACGTTCTGAATTTATTGTTATGTTGCATGAAACTACTAAGTTACAAATTGAAAAAATGAATGAAAAGTATCGCATTGCTGCTAGTAAAGGTAGGAAGGAGGCAAAATTGGAACCCGGTGATTTAGTGTGGGTTAATTTGAAAAAAGATAGGTTCCCGGATTTGAGAAAGTCCAAACTCATGCCACGTGCTGCTGGACCTTTTAAGGTTCTTGAGAAGATAAATGACAATGCATATAAACTTAAGTTGCCTCCCGAGTTTGGGGTTAATCCCACATTTAACATTTCAGATTTGAAGCCATACTTGGGAGAAGAAGATGAGCTTGAGTCGAGGATGACTCCAATGCAAGAGGGGGAGGATGATGTGGACATCACTCCTACAGATATACACAACACTCACATGGTGGACATGCAAGGTCCAATTACTAGAGCTCAAGCACGACAATTGAATTTAGAGGAACCATGGAGAGGACATGGAGATACATGGAGAGGGATTTGGAGGCGTGGAGGACCAGAAAATACGCCAACAAGAAGTTAGAGACCAAGCCTAACTCAAACTCGAGTCCAACTCGGGCCCAGGAGCAGTCCACCTTAAAATGGATGCACAGGAGGCATACAGACTCCGTTTTTGATGTTCTACATATGCATGGAAAGCTGAGAGGATAAACTTTCCAATGGATCTGGCCCCACGTCAAAATTCCCACGGTGTCGGCGGGAAACATCGAAACAATATAAAGTTTAGAGTCTGTCGGGGTGTTGCATCACCTAGTTGGGCCATTGGGCCTTGTATCGAGTCCAAGTCCATTATGTACGTGTCTTAGGGTTAGGTTACGACCCCAGCACCCCCCTGGTCGTCCTCCACCTCTTTTATACCCCCTAGCCGCTGTCACAAACAGCTGGGTTTTGCTTAGTTACAATCTGTCATTGAACAGTGTCGCCGTTCATCGGTTGTGAGACCCCAAATTCTTGATCAATTCAGTTTTGATTGCAACTTCTCTGTTCTTGCTTGTGTTCTTGATTGTGCTTGCAGGGATAAGCCTTCGTGGCGAGGTCATTCATGTGACACGGGTGATAACCAACGGAGCAGTGGTGTAGTGATTGCGGGGTTTCGTTCGTTTGGAGCATTGGATCATCAACATCGAGATCTCCACCCAATCAAGTTTACCCTACCTCTCGGAAGATCGGGACTCATCCTCCTATCACCGTGGCTCTGATACCAATCAGTGACACCCTCAATTCTGTGGAAAACCACGGAACTGAGAACTAATGCATATGTGTGCCCAGGATGTTCATCACACATACACATAAATTCCACAAACTGAATTCAGAATATATATAACCAAGAATAACAGAGTTTATTACAATGTCTCATGAGTCTTGGACTCATGCTCACAGCGGAAGTCTTTATTCTAATGCGGAAGCTATTTAACTAATGCGGAAGCAAATCTAAGCAGAAGTGGCTCCATCTCTACTCCCTCCACAGGCAAGGTTGAGAACAGATCACACACCTTAATGCTCCACTTGGTCTTCATAGTAGTCTTTGCTTGCTGCTGATGATGAAATAATAATGCAAGTTTGAGTACAATGATGTACTCAGCAAGTGCGGGAAAAACACTATATGTAGCTCATAACAAGGTAGGTATAAAAAGGCTCATTTGCATAAAACCAGATTTATAAAACCATGATAAAACAGCAACTTAACTTTAGATGAATGTAATCCCAACATGTATTAAATTACCAACATACCTCCATCACTTTCCATGTTCCACCAGAACATTAACCAACTTCATTCTTGCTCACGAATACCTCCTCGTATTCGATACCATCTTACGAATACCTTCCCGTATTCGCTACCATCTTATCTCATAAACAACTTCGTCTCACACAGAGACTAATTTCGTTGCCATGACTCAACAGTCATGCAACCATCTTGTCACCCGGACTCAACAGTCCCAAAACCAAACCATAACCATAATCAATATCCAGGCGCTCGTGACCGTAAGCTCGGCTATCATGATAGTTTTTAAGAACCCTTCAGAGTTTGCACCTCTTTACCCACAAGTTTGTGATTTCGTCACCCGTCGGCGACTGCAGAACCTCCATTATACCAGTAAACAACCGTTGGTGTATGGTCAAGAGATCACAAAATAGCCTTTACAAAGTGGCTACTAGATGTATGGACTCACTAAGGTTTCACCGGCAGGCTAGAATCTCCAATTCTCCCACCCACGGGCCCCCTCTTGTGCCATGCAGTTCCCAGGGCAGTCCTCACTCGACTCCCATTCCCCTCGCCTTCCACAGTCCATAACACTCTAGCAACTTACCTAATTACTCAGCTAAGCCGCACCCATACTTGGCCTTGTGGTGGCACTGTTATCCTGGCATGTGCATGCATGAACCGATCCTTAGATCTACGGCAAGTAAACCACCATCTCATGCTACCTCATTCACAAACCCAGGCTTGCCTAGATCTCCCTCCGATCCATGTTCATTAACAACATCAGTTTCTCATTATCATTACGAGTGCAGTTAGCTAGACACATCTATCTCGCTTCCCAATCCCATGGACTCAGCGAAGCATAAAGAAAAAACCATACCCGACTCAAAACTTCCCTGGCGACAAGGGTGGTTTAACCAAAACTAGTAAACTCCTATAAAAGGGTTTTCCATCATGCTTGACTCAGCACGCACACCTTTTCGCAAATCAAAACAGTTTTACCCAAAACATAGGATCAATATGTTCAAGGAGCACTTGCCTTGTTCTTGCGGTTCCGGTTGTTCTTGGATCTCAAAACCATGTTGCTGCAGTTCGTCGTAGACAGCTTCCTGAGCTTGTCCTGCTATGTAGAATCACGTGCATACAATATTCACAGCAATCAATATCATGCACAACCTTAAACTAGATGCGATGATGCAAATGCATGCTATCCTATGATTAGTTTTATTAGATTGGTTTGTACGTGTTCTTGCATGGCTTGCATGGACAGAGGTGTTCAGATCAAAGGTGGACGTGGTGATGATCTTGTCTTTAGATCAACATGATCATCAAGTGATCTGTCCACGAGAAGGCTTCTGTTTGAAGGAACCAAAGAACAGATGCAAAGAAAACACAATGATGTCGTAAGGTGGCATTGGAGACCTACCTTACGTTCTTCTCGGTCTCGAGGTCCTCCTCCGATCGTTGGGCTTTCCTCCCGCGATCTTCCTTGCCGCGCTTCAGCGATGGTTTACTCAGCGGTTTAGGACTAGGGCTCTAAGTCATCGGCTCAGGAGTTGGAAAAGAAGTTTGTGGTTTCGGCCAGAGGTTCTGGGTCCTATTTATAATCAGGAAGAGAAGAGTCCTAATCTGATTGTACCCCGAATAAGAGTCCTATTCAGATCGTCGTTGGATCCTAACATCTTATCTTTAGTTGATTTGGTGCGGTAACATTGTGGAATTCAGGTCGGTTTCCTTTACGTACCGGTATTCTTACGCGTACAGATTCCAAAATCGCTTCAGAACCCGTCACCTTCGCGGTGATGAGCTCCGGAAGCTCCACGTGTCCACCGGGCCTGGTTTCTCCCTTTCCGTAGAGACGGGCTCCGGTTGTGCCGCGTGTCAAACGAGCGAGACCTCCCTTTTCCTTTGGAGGTGAGCTCCGCGTGCGCCATGTATCCAGGCGGTCGGGACCTTCTCTCTTACTCGGAGGTGGCTCCGCGCACGCCACGTGTCAGTGCCGGACATTTCCTCTCTTCTTTCCTCAGAGACGAGCTCCGAGGTAGACACGTGTCCAATAGTGACAGATTTCCCGAAGATAAGCTCCGGTAGCGACATGTGTTCAATAGAACCGGACCTCTCGGAGGTGAGCTCCGAGATCGACATGTATCCCGTGCGGCTGGTCCTCTGATTTCCGTGGTGACTAGTTCCGAAGGTGACATGTGTCCTGCGGAAAATGCCTTTGCTTCTTCAGCCGAGGCTAGCTCAGGGCAACACGTGTCCCACAGGGTCGGACCTCTCCTCCTTTGCGGAGATGAGCCCCGAGCCTGCCACGTAGCCAGCTTAGCGGCGGACCTCTCCCCACATCGCAGGGATGAGCTCTGATCACGCCACGTGGCCAGCGGCCTCGGTAAGTTGTCTTCGGCGCTCTCGGTGAACTGGATTCGGCTCTTATTGGCTATTCTTTTGATATTTTTCTCTGTTCCTACTTCTTCTTAAAATGTTTTCTCTTCATAAAACATGAATATATGCTGACATCAGGAATGAGGGTGTCACATCTTCAAAGTATTCCTCTCCTGTTGCTGATGATGTATGATAAATCCTAGGGTGAGTACATGTCGTACTCAGCAAGTGCGGGAAATATGACATGTAACATACAACAAGGTAGGTATAAAAAGGCTCATTGCAGAAAGCAAAGTTTATTTCACAAAGCATGATAAAAACTACAACTAGCTTTAAATGAATTGTAATCCCAACATATAACATCAACATACCTCCTTCATGATTCCCTATTTTCATATTCCATCCGAATATTTATCTTCCTCAATACTTTCTCATGCTCATGAATACCATCTCGTATTCACTACCGTCTCATCTCATATTCAATTCCGTCTCATACCGAGACCAAAGCTCATTGTTTCGACTCAACAGTCCGAAACCTTTCTTAATACCAAGACTCAACATTCCGAAACAAAAACCAAAGACCAAACCATAAACCAATAACCAAACCAAATACCGTCCCAATATCCCATCTAATCATGGAAGTTGGCCAGGCACTTGTGACCGGAAGCACGGCTATCATGATAGTTTTAGACTCGGCAGAGTTTGCACCACTTTACCCACAAGTTTGTGATTTCGTCACCCGTCGGCGACTGCAGAACCTCTATTATACCAGTACACAACCATCGGTGTATGGCCAAGAGATCACGAAATAGCCTTTACAAAGGGGCTACTAGATGTATGGACTCAGTAAGGTTTCACCAGCAGGCTCGAATCACCATTCTCCCATCTACGAGCCCCCTCTTGTGCCATGCAGTTCCCAGGACAGTGCTCACTCGACTCCCATTCCCCGCGCCTTCCACGGTCCATAACAATTTAGCAACTTACCAAATTTGTTATCTAAGCCGCACCCATATTTGGCCTTGTGGTAGCACTGTTTTCCTGGCATGTGCTTGCATGAACCGGTCCTTAGATCTACGGCAAGTAAACCACCATCTCATTCTACCTCATTCACAAACCAAGCTTGCGTAGATCTCCCCCGATTCATGTTCATTATCATCATGTTCTCATTAATCATCATTCACACGAGTGCAGTTAGCTAGACACATTCTGATGCTTCCCATATCCAGTAGATTAGCGAAGCAAAAAGTAAAATGACCATACCCGACTCATAAACTTCCCTGGCGACAAGGGTGGTTAACAAAACTAGTAAACTCCTACCAAAGGAGTTTCCCATCAAGTTGACTCTTGCATAGTTTTTGCAAACAAAATAGTTCCATATACATGATCAATATTGTCAAGGGGCACTTGCCTTGTTCCGGTGGCTTCTGTTGCTCTTGGATCTCAAAATCTTGGTGCTTAAATCCTTCGTAGTTAGCTCCCTGAGCTTGTCCTTCTACTAACGATCACACACATACAAGATTTACAGCAATCAATATTATGCACAATCCTTACTCAAGATGCAATGGTGCATATGCATGCTGATCCTATTGTTCTATCTGTTTTTACGTGTTCTTGCATGTTTTAATGGCTTTGCATGGGGTTTTATGATGAACAGAGGTGTGAAGATCAAGTGTGGACGTGGCGATGATCTAGACTCAACATCAAACCGATTGTGACACCCTCATTTTTGGTTTCTGCATGTATTCATGCTTCGTGAAGAGAAGATATTTTAAAAGAAGTGGGAACAGAGAAAGAATAAAAAAGATAGCCAAAAAGAGGAAAAATCCAGTTCACCAGGAGCACCGAAGACAACTCCCACAGCCCGCTGGCCATGTGGCGCCTTTGGAGCTCATCTCCGCAAATGGGGAGAGGTCCACCGCTAAACTGGCTACGTGGCAGGCTCGGGAATCATCCCCGCAAAGGGGGAGAGGTCCGACCCTGTGAGACACGTGTTGCCCCCGGAGCTAGCCTCTGCGGAGAAGCGAGGGCAGTCCCACAGGACACGTGTCACCTTCGGAGCTAGTCACCGAGGAAAAATCACAGGACAAGTCACGCGGGATACGTGTCGATCTCAGAGCTCACCTCCGAGAGGTCCGGTTCTATTGGACGTGTGTCGCCACTGGAGTTTATCTCCGGGACGTCCGTCACTGTTGGACACGTGTTAACCTCGGAGCTCGTCTCTGAGAAGAAAGGAAGGTCCGGCACTGAACACGTGGCGTGCGCGGAGCCACATCCGAATAGAGAGGAGGTCCCGACCGCCAGGATACGTGGCACACGCGGAGCTCACCTCCGAAGGAGAGGGAGGTCTCGATCGCTTGACACGCGGCACGACCGGAGCTCGTCTCTGCGTAAAGGGGGAGACCAGGACCCGGTGGACACGTGGAGCTTCCGGAGCTCATCACCGCGGAGGTAACAAGTTCTGGAGCAGTTTTTGCTTCTGAACGCGTGGAAATACCAGTATGGGAGGAAACTGACATGAATTCCACAATGTTACCGCACCAAATCAACTAAAAATAAGTTGTTAAGATTCAACAACAAGGTGAATGGGACTCTTATTCGAATTCCAATCATATTAGAACTCTTTCTTCCCGATTATAAATAGAACCCAGAACCTTTGGCCGAAACCACGAACTTCTTTTCCAACTCCTGAGCCGACAAATTTGAACCCTAGCCCCAGCTCGCCGAGTAAACCCTTCGCCGGAGTTCAGTCGAGGAAGATCGCCAGAAGAGAGCCCCAACGATCTGTCTTGCTAAGAGAAGGACCCCGAGACCAAGAAGAACGTAAGGTAGGTCTCCAATACTACCTTACGACATCATCGTGTTTTCTTTGCATCTGTTCTTTGATTCCTTTCGAACAGAAGCTTTTTCGTGGAGAGATCACTTGTTATCGATTTAATCTAAAGTCAAGATCATCGCTACGTCCACAATTGATCTCTACAACTCTGTTCACCATAAAACCCATGCACGCCATGCAAGAACACGCTGCATCATAGGATTAACATGCATAAGCATCATCGCATCTAGTTAAAGTTTGTGCATGATACTGATTGTTTTAAATCTTGTATGTGCGTGATCATGTATAGAAGGACAAGCTCAGGGAGCTACCTACAGCAGACTACAACAACAAGATTTTGAGCAATAGGAAGTGCCAGAACAAGGCAAGTGCCCCTTTACCATATTGATCCTATGTTTTGGGAAACTGTTTTTTTTTGCGAAAAGGTGTGTTTGCTGAGTCAAACACGATGGGAAACCCTTTTATAGGAGTTTACTAGTTTTGGTTAAACCACCCTTGTTGCCAGGGATGTTTGTGAGTCGGGTATGGTTTTAATTTTATGCTTCATTGAGTCCATGGGATTGGGAAGCGAGATGGATGTGTCTAGCTAACTGCACTCGTAAGATTTATGAGAAACTGATGTTGTTAATGAACATGGATTGGAGGGAGATCTAGGCAAGCCTGGGTTTGTGAATGAGGTAGAAAGAGATGGTGGTTTACTTGCCGTAGATCTAAGGACCGGTTCATGCGAGCACATGCCAGGATAACAGTCCCACCACAAGGCCAAGTATGGGTGCAGCTTAGCTGACTAATTAGGTAAGTTGCAAGATTGTTATGGACCGTGGAAGGCGCGGGGAATGGGAGTCGAGTGAGGACTGCCCTAGGAACTGCATGGCACAAGAGGGGGCCCGTGGGTGGGAGAATTGGAGATTCTAGCCTGCCGGTGAAACCTTAGTGAGTCCATACATCTAGTAACCCCTTTGTAAAGGCTATTTCGTGATCTCTTGTCCATACACCGACGGTTGTGTACTGGTGTAATGGAGGCTCTGCAGTCGCCGACAGGTGACGAAATAACAAACTTGTGTGTAAAGTGGTACAACCTCTGCAGAGTCTAAAACTATCATGATAGCCGAGTTTACGGTCACGAGCACCTGGCCAACTTCCATGATTAGTTGGGATGGTTATTAGCTATGGTTATTGGTTGTGGTTTTGGATGGTTTGGTTTTCGGGACTATTGAGTCTGGATGATAAGATTGATTGCATGATTGTTGAGTCATGGCAACGAGATTGGTCTCGATGTGAGACAGAGTTGTTTATGAGAAGAAATGGTAGTGAATACGAGATGGTATTCGTGAGATGGTAGAGAATACGAGAAGGTATTCGTGAGCAAGAATGAGGTTGATTAATGTCTGATTGGGTCATGTAAGGTAATAAACAAAATGGAGGTATAATTGGTATTTTATTACATGTTGGGATTACATTCACTTAAAGATAAGTTGTTGTTTTATCGTGGTTTTTGATAAATAACTTTGCTTTTCTGCAATGAACCTTTTTATACCTACCTTGCTGTGAGATACATATCATATTTTCCCGCACTTGCTGAGTACATCATTGTACTCAAACTTGCATTATTATTTCATCATCAGCAACAGGAGAAGATTACTATGAAGGCCAGGTGGAGCATTAGGCGTGTAATCTGTCCTCAACCTTGCCTGTGAGGATGAAGTAGAGATGGAGCTGCTGCTGCTTAGATTGCTTCCGCTTTAGTTACAAAACTTCCGCTGGTAGAATAAAGACTTCTGCTGTGAGCATGAGTCCAAGACTCATTAAACATTGTAATAAACTCTGTTATTCATGGTCATATATATATATTCTGCAATTCATTTGGTGGATGATGTGTATATGTGTGATGAACATCCTGGGCACACATATGCATCAGTCCTTTGTTTCCATGGTTTTCCACAGAATTGAGGGCGTCACAGATTGGTATCAGAGGCACGGGTTGACGGTAGGTTACACACTTAAATAGATCACAGATTGGTATCAGACACAGATTGGTAGCTAAGCCATGCTGACATAGGATGCAAGCCTAGGAAAGGCCATAGTTGGATCACAGATTGGCAACACCCTAAGCCATATAGGACCCCCATTGAACAAGCCTTGAATAGGAGTTGTGTGAGCCCTTGTGATGATTGTTTGTGATTATGTGCTTAGTGTGAGTTGTGGGACGTCTCAAAGCGTTGTCCATATCCACACATAAGTAGAAAGAGGTGTGAGATGCCTCGGCACTTGTTCACATCCTCATATGGGCTAATATATATAGTCCAATCCACCTTGATGCATATAGTTAAGGGCATCTATCTAACCTTCTAACCTTCTATTCTATTTCGTTCTCTCTCACAGATGGTGAGAGGAAACGTCGGCCGAAGGAACGTCCGTGACAACCAAGAGGATGGCCACGGTGAACTTCCAGTTAACCCCGGAGCTGGTGAGAACAACCTGGAACGGTTGATGGCCATGCAGAATCAACTTATGCAAACCATGATCCACACTTTGGGTCAGTTGCAGGCCAACAACAACAACCCCGTTACGGCACCACCGCCAGCACCACCGTCAGCTAATAACAGACTAGGAGAGTTCATGAGGACGCGACCACCCACCTTTGCTCAAGCTAACGACCCCATGGAGGCCGACGACTGGTTGAAATCCATGGAGAAGAAGCTTGCCATAGTGCAGAGCAATGACCGAGAGAAGGTTCTTTTTGCGTCGCACCAACTCATGGGAGCTGCCTCTGAGTGGTGGGATGCCCTATGCAACGCTCATGTCGACCCGGAGATGATCACTTGGACTGAGTTCAAGGAGAGTTTCCTCTCTTATTACATCCCTGCTGGTGTAATGATGCTCAAGAGACAGGAGATCGAAGGTCTCCACCAAGGAGAGAGAAGCGTGAATGAGTATCTCAACAAGTTCACGCAACTGTCCCGGTACGCCCCCGAAGATGTCAACTCGGACCAACGGAAGCAGTACCAGTTCATGAGAGGGTTGAACAATGAGATCCAGGTTCAACTCCTCAACAATGACTACGCGAGCTTCTAGAAGCTGGTTGACAAGGCTATAGTGGTTGAAAGCAAGATCCGAGAGATCGAGTGAGAGTGCAAAAGGAAGATGCCATGCCAGCCCCAAGGGAGCAACATACGACCTCGGTACATGCCCCCAGCCGCACCACAGTATGGATCGACCGCTCCTGCATACCGCCCTAGTCAGCCACCACAGCAACGACCCGTTGCACAAGCACCTCGTGTGCCTTTGCCTCCTGTTCCCCGACCCAACATGGGCGCTCCTGTTCAAAACCCCCGCCCCAACGTACCTGCTCCTGCTGCCTTAGGCAACAGGGCATGATTTGCATGCGGGGAAACAAGACACTTCGCGAGCCAGTGCCCAAGGAGAGGTCCTGGACAGCAAGGCAACGTGCCCAAGCAGAACCCACGACCGAACGGAGGGGACAGTAAAGGGAACCGTGGACAGCAGAACTATGCTCGCGGCAACGTGAACCATGTCTCTGCTGAGGAAGCACAACAGGCTGAGGACGCCGTAATTGGTATGTTCTTTGCCAACTCCAACCCAGCCACCATCTTATTTTATTCTGGAGCATCACATTCCTTCATATCATCCAAGTATGTTGCCAAGCATAATCTACCCATATCACACTTGAGTTGTACTATGTTGGTTAATTCTCCCGGTGGAGAGATGAGGACTAATATAGTATGTCCGAAAGTAAGCCTTAAAATAAGGGGGTAGACTTCCTTGCTGACCTCATTGTCTTGGATTCCCAAGGGCTTGACATAATACACGGGATGGATTGGTTAAGCAAGCACAACAGAGTAATCCAATGTGCTGAGAGGAGCGTGCAGTTGACAAACGAGCACGGTATCCGTATCGAGTTTGAGTCAGCCTAACAAACAACCAAGAAGGCAATTTTGAACCACGTCAAAGGAACAACATTGGACAGCATTCCAGTGGTTCAAGAATTCTCGGACGTGTTTCCAGGAGAGCTTCTAGGTATGCCACCTGACCGGGACATTGAGTTTGCCATTGACTTGGTACCCGGAACTGCACCCATAGCAAAGAGACCCTATAGGATGCACACCAATGAACTAGTGGAACTCAAGAAGCAAATTCAGGAGCAGTTGGAGAAGGGTTTTATACGTCCAATCTCGTCGCCATGGGGATCTCCCGTGCTCTTCGTAGACAAGAAGGATGGAACCCAAAGGATGTGCGTGGTCTATAGGTCTCTCAACGAGGTGACAATAAAAAACAAACACCCTCTGCCCCGTATAGAGGACCTATTTGACCAAATGAAAGGAGCCCGAGTGTTCTCTAAGATTGATCTTCAGTCGGGATACTTCCAGCTGAAGATTAAGCCCTCCGATATACCCAAGACTGCCTTTCGAACACGGTATGGTTCGTATGAATATACCGTCATGTATTTTGGGTTAACAAATGCACCCACATACTTCATGTACCTTATGAACAAGGTTTTCATGGAGTACATGGATAAGTTCATCGTGGTTTTCATTGACGACATTATGGTGTATTCAAAAAGTGAGGAGGAGCATGAAGAACATTTGAGATTGACCTTGCAGAAAATGCGCGAGCATCAATTGTATGCGAAACTTAACAAGTGTCAATTTTGTCTAAAGGAGATATCGTTTCTAGGCCACATTATCTCCAAGGAAGGAGTATCGGTTGATCTCGGAAAAGTGGGAGATGTTCTGAAGTGGAACCAACCACAAAATGTGAGGGATATTCGGAGTTTTCTTGGGATGGCTGGATACTACTGACGCTTCATCAAGGACTTCTCTAAGATAGCAAGGCCTGTGACGGAGTTGCTAACAAAGGGAAAAGCGTTCCAGCAGACATCAGCGTGCCAAGAAAGTTTTGAGGAACTCAAGAAAAGGCTAATCACAGCGCCAGTTTTGGTATTGCCGGACGTGAGCAAGAGCTTTGACATATATTGTGACTCATCTAGACAAGGGCTCGGATGTGTGCTCATGCAAGAAGGACAAGTGGTAGCCTATGCCTCATGGCAATTAAAGAAGCACGAGCTTAATTATCCTACACACGACTTGGTGCTAGCAGCAGTAGTGCATGCATTGAAGATTTGGAGACATTATATCCTTGGTCATCGATGCGAGATCTATACAGATCATAAAAGCCTCAAGTACATATTTACACAAACGGACTTGAATTTGAGGCAACGTCGATGGTTGGAACTCATCAAGGATTACGATGTTGGAATCAACTACCACCCTGGGAGGGCCAATGTAGTAGCTGATGCATTGAGCCGGAAGGGAGCATGTCACCTACTCACGGTTCGGGAGCTACCACCCGAACTACGCAAGGAGTTCGAACGATTACATCTCGGATTCTTGAACAAGATGGAAGTGATGGAGATACACTCTTCATTGGAGCAAGAGATAAGAGATGGACAAGCAACGGATGAGGAGATCAGGGAGATCAAGGAAAGGATCCGACAAGGAATAGAGAAGGATTTCAAAGAAGATGAGAAGGGTACGCTTTGGCTAGGAAAAAGGATTTGTGTGCCTAACGTGAAGCACATCCGCAACATGATATTAAAAGAGGCACATGATTCACCCTATTCCATACATCCGGGAAGTACCAAAATGTACAAGGACTTGAAGACTTGTTATTGGTGGGATGGTATGAAAAGGGACATAGCCGAATACGTTGCCCTATGCGACACATGCCAACGGGTGAAGGTCGATCATCAAATACCCGCTGGATTGTTGCAACCCTTGAAGGTACTCGAGTGGAAGTGGGAGGACATCAGTATGGATTTCATCATCGGATTGCCACGTACTCAGTCGGGTTATGACACCATCTCGGTTATCGTGGACCGATTGATGAAAACAACCCATTTTCTCCCTGTAAGGGCCAAGTACAATGTTGCACAATTAGCTGAGTTGTACATGGAGCATATCGTGTGCCGTCATGGAGTCCCGAGGAGGATAGTCTCAGATCGAGGTTCTCAGTTTACCTCTAGATTCTGGAGGAAGCTGCAGAAAGCTATGGGTACACGACTGGATTTTAGCTCCACCTATCACCCACAAACCGATGGACAAATCGAAAGGACAAACCAAATTTTGGAGGACATGTTGAGAGCTTGCGCCTTGAAACGTGGGCGTAGTTGGGATAGGAGTTTACCGTACACCGAATTCTCCTATAACAACAGCTATCAAGCTAGCTTGAAGATGTCGCCTTTCGAAGCATTGTATTGTAGGCGGTGTAGAACGCCGCTGTTCTGGAACGAGACAGCAGAAAACCAGGTGTTTGGACCCGAAGTGCTACAAGAAGCTGAAAAGCAAGTCCAAACGATACGCGAGAACTTAAAGGCTATGCGGATAATAGGCAAAGGAAGTTGACTTTCGAAGTAGGAGACTTTGTATACCTTAAGGTATCACCTATCCGTGGCCAACGACGTTTCAACGTCAAAGGCAAGCTAGCACCTCGCTATATTGGACCATTTAAGAATTTGTACAAGTGAGGAGAAGTAGCCTATCAACTAGAGCTCCCAACATATCTCTCCGATGTACATGACGTGTTTCATGTATCCCAGCTCAAGAAGTGCTTGAGAGTACCAGAGGAGCAAGTACCAATGGAAGAGCTTGAACTTCAAGAGGACCTGACTTATGCGGAGCACCCTGTCCAAATTTTGGACGTAAGAGAAAGGGTCACAAGGAACAAAGTGATCCGATGGTGCAAGGTACAATGGAGCCATCACACCAAAGTTGAAGCCACATGGCAGCGTGAAGAAGAAATCAGGGCAGAATTCCCTCATCTATTCTCTACTAACGAATCTCGAGGGCGAGATTCAATTTAAGGGGGGTAGATTTGTGACACCCTCATTATTGGTTTGTGCATGTATTCATGTTTCATGAAGAGAAAATATTTTAAAAGAAGTGGGAACAGAGAAAGAATAAAAAAGATAGCCAAAAAGGGCAAAAATCCAGTTCACCAGGAGCGCCAAAGACAACTCCCGTGGCCCGCTGGCCACGTGGTGCCATCGGAGCGCATCTCCGCAAATGGGGAGAGTTCCACCGCTAAACTGGCTATGTGGCAGGCTCGGGGCTCATCCCCGCAAAGGGGGAGTGGTCCGAACCCGTGGGACACGTGTTGCCCCCAGAGCTACCCTCTGCGGAGAAGCGAGGGCAGTCCCGTAGGACACATGTCACCTTCGAAGCTAGTCACCGCGGAAAAATCATAGGACCAGTCACACGGGATACTTGTCGATCTCGGAGCTCACCTCTGAGAGGTCCGGTTCTATTGGATGCGTGTCACCACCGGAGTTTATCTCCGGGAGGTTCGTCACTGTTGGACATGTGTTAACCTCGGAGCTCGTCTCTGAGAAGAAAGGAAGGTCTGGCACTGACACGTGGCGTGCGCGGAGCCACCTCCGAATAGAGAGGAGGTCCCGACCACCAGGATACGTGGCGCACGCGGAGCTCACCTCCGAAGGAGAGGGAGGTCTCGCTTGCTTGACACGCGGCACGACCAGGGCTCGTCTCTGCGGAAAGGGGGAGACCAGGCCCCGGTGGACACGTGGAGATTCCGAAGCTCATCACCGCGGAGGTAACGAGTTCTGGAGTGGTTTTTGCTTCTGTACGCATGGAAATACCGGTACGGGAGGAAACCGACATGAATTCCACAATGTTACCGCACCAAATCAACTAAAAATAAGTTGTTAAGATTCAATAACAAGTTGAATGGCACCCTTATTCGAAGTCCAATCATATTAGAACTCTTTCTTCCGGATTATAAATAGAACCCAGAACCTTTGGCCGAAACCACAAACTTCTTTTCCAACTCCTGAGCCGACAACTTAGAGCCCTAGCCCCAGCTCGCCGAGTAAACCCTTCGCCGTAGTTCAGTCGAGGAAGATTGCCGGAAGAGAGCCCCAACGATCTGTCTTGCTAAGAGAAGGACCCCGAGACCAAGAAGAACGTAAGGTAGGTCTCCAATACTACCTTACGACATCATCGCGTTTTCTTTGCATCTGTTCTTTGATTCCTTTCAAACAGAAGCTTTTTCGTGGAGAGATCACTTGTTGATCGATTTAATCTAAAGTCAAGATCATCGCTACGTCCACAATTGATCTCTACAACTTTGTTCACCATAAAACCCATGCAAGCCATGCAAGAACACGTACAAACAAAACTGCATCATAGGATTAACATGCATAAGCATCATCGCATCTAGTTAAAGTTTGTGCATGATATTGATTGTTGTAAATCTTGTATGTGCGTGATCATGTATAGAAGGACAAGCTCAGGGAGCTACCTACGACGGACTACAACAACAAGATTTTGAGCAACAGGAACCGCCAGAACAAGGCAAGTGCCCCTTGACCATATTGATCCTATGTTTTGGGAAACTGTTTTATTTTGCGAAATGGTGTGTGTGCTGAGTCAAACATGATGGGAAACCCGTTTTGTAGGAGATTACTAGTTTTGGTTAAACCACCCTTGTCGCCAGGGATGTTTATGAGTCGGGTATGGTTTTAATTTTATGCTTCGCTGAGTCCATGGGATTGGGAAGCGAGATGGATGTGTCTAGCTATTTGCACTCATAAGATTTATGAGAAACTGATGTTGTTAATGAACATGGATCGGAGGGAGATCTAGGCAAGCCTGGGTTTGTGAATGATGTAGAAAGAGATGATGGTTTACTTGCCGTAGATCGAAGGACCGGTTCATGCGAGCACATGCCAGGATAACAATCCCACCACAAGGCCAAGTATGGGTGCGGCTTAGCTGACTAATTAGGTAAGTTGCTAGATTGTTATGGACCATGGAAGGCGTGGGGAATGGAAGTCGAGCTTACGGTCACGAGCGCCTGGCCAACTACTATGATGAGTTGGGAAGGTTATTGGCTATGGTTATTGGTTGTGGTTTTGGATGGTTTGGTTTTGGTTTTGTTTTCGGGATTATTGAGTCTGGGTGATAAGATTGGTTGCATGACTGTCGATTCATGGCAACGAGATTGGTCTGGATGTGAGACGGAGTTGTTTATGAGAAGAAATGGTAGCGAATACGAGATGGTATTCGTGAGATGGTAGCGAATACGAGAAGGTATTCGTGAGCAAGAATGAGGTTGATTAATGTCTGATTGGGACATGGAAGGTAATAAACAAAATGAAGGTATGATTGGTATTTTATTACATGTTGGAATTACATTCACTTAAAGATAAGTTGTTGTTTTATCGTGGTTTTTGATAAATAACTTTGCTTTTCTGCAATGAGCCTTTTTATACCTACCTTGCTGTGAGCTACATATCATATTTTCTCGCACTTGCTGAGTACATCATTGTACTCAAACTTGCATTATTATTTCATCATCAGCAACAGGAGAAGATTACTATGAAGGCCAGGTGGAGCATTAGGCGTGTAATCTGTCCTCGACCTTGCCTGTGGGGATGAAGTAGAGATGGAGCTGCTGCTGCTTAGATTGCTTTCGCATTAGTTAGAAAACTTCCGCTGGTAGAATAAAGACTTCCGCTGTGAGCATGAGTCCAAGACTCATGAAACATTGTAATAAACTCTGTTATTCGTGGTCATATATATTCTGAAATTCAGTTTGTGGATGATGTGTATATGTGTGATGAACATCCTGGGCACACATATGCATCAGTCCTCGGTTTCCGTGGTTTTCCACAGAATTGAGGGCATCACATCGATCAACACGTGATATGTCCACACGAAAGAGCTTTTGTTCGAAGGAATCGTAGAAACAGATGCAAAAACCACAATGATGTCGTAAGGTGGTAATGGAGACCAACCTTACTTCCTTCGGGTCCTTCCTCCTTGCTATGCAAGCAAAACAGATCGTCGGCTCTCCTCCGATGATCGTGCTGGGGCTCGTCGGTGGTCTCTTCGGCAAAGAGGGTTAGCTCGGCGAGATGGGAGCTAGGGATCTAAGTTTTGTCGGCTTGGAAAAGATGTTACGACCAAGGTGTTGTTTCGGTTCTATTTATAACCGGAAAAGAAGAGTTCTATTCTGATTCAAATAAGAGTCCTATTTGATCCGTGTTTGGATATTAACAACTTATCTTCAATAGATTTGGTGTGGTATCAATTGTGGAAGAATTCATGCAGGTTTCCTCTGCATCGGGGCTCTCGTACAGGGGAAAAACTGCTTGAAGGACCTCGTCCTTCCGCGAGGATAAGCTCCGGAGGCTCCACGTGGTCCAGCGGAGGCCTGGGTCTCCTTTTTCCGCAAGGGCGAGCTCTGGTTGCGCCGCGTGTCAAGCAGGCGGGACCTCCCTCTCCCTTAGAGGTGAGTTCCGCGTATGCCACATGTCAATGCCGGACCTCCCTTACTTCGAAGGTGAGCTCCGTTAGTGCCACGTGTCAGTTCTGAAACTCCCCTCTCTTTGGAGGTAAGCTCTGAGAATACCACGTGTCAAGCAGCACCGAATCCTCCTTTCTCCTTAGAGACGAGCTCCGAGGTCGAAACGTGTCCAGTGGTGTCAGACCTCCCTTTGGGCGGGACCTCTCGGAAGCGAGCTCCGAGGCTGACACGTGTTCTGCAGTGCCTTCTCCTCGGAGATGAGCTCCGAGGATGACACGTGTCCATTGGCACCTTCTCCTCGGAGGTGAGCTCCGAGGATGATGCATGTCCAGTAGTGTCGGACCTCTCGGAGGTGAGCTCCGAGGGTGACACGTGTTTCGCGGGTCGGACCTCTCGGAAGTGAGCTCCGAGAGTGACACGTGTCCTGCGCGGCTGGTTCTCGCTTCTACGCATGACTAGATCCAAAGGCGACACGTGTCCTGCGGAACTGGACCTCACTTCTCTACAGAGGCTAGCTCCGGGGGCTACACGTGTCCCACGGGGTTCGGACTTTGCCCCTTCCGCAGAGGCAAGCTCTGAGCGTGCCACGTAGCTAGTTTGGCGGCGGACCTCTCCCCTTCTGCAGGGATGAGCTCCGAGAACGCCAGGTGGCCAGCGGGGCCGCGGGAAGTGTCTACAGTGCTCTCAGTGAACTGGAAATGGCTCCTTTTGGCTATCTTTTTTATTCTTTTTCTGTTCGTACTTCTTTCAAAAAAGTTTGTCTTCATGAAATATGAATGCATGCATTAATATGAAGTTGAGGGTGTTACACCGACACTGCTGGACACGTGTCATCCTCGGAGCTCACTTCCGAGTAGAAGGTCCCGATGGACACGTGTCATCTTCGGAGCTCACCTCCGAGGATAAGACACTGTAGGACACGTGTCAGCCTCGGAGCTCGCCTCCGAGAGGTCCCATGATAAGTACATCTCTCCTTTGCATACAATGCAAGGACCGATCACTAGAGCACGTGCACGACAATTGGATCTCCAGGTACGTTCTAACCTTGTCAATTGTTTTTCAGAACTTACGCTTGTTTCCATGCATGTTTTATTGATTAGCAACAATGGAGAGGACCAGAAAGGGCTGGGAGGAGTCCAAGGAGTCAAGGAGGAGGTGATAGGACGTGCACACCAAGGAGGAGCCCAAGTACAACTCGACTTCGACTCCACCTCGGGTTCCAGGAGCTGCCTTCACCAAAACTGACGTCCCGGACACATACGGAGTCGGATTTGGACGTTCTATATATGGTTGGAACCATGATTTCATAAAGCTTCCAATGGAACCATCCCCACCTCAAATTTCATTTTATGTTGAAGGGAATCAGCGAAACAAGTGGGCGTCCAGAATCTGTCTGGTGCTGCGCCACCGCCTTTTGGGCCGCTGGCCCGTGTATCGTGTGGAAGCCCATTAGGGTTGCGTCCAGGGGTCTTGCACGCCCCTAAACTCCTTTTTATACAGCAGCCATCACCACATTAGGGTCGGGTTTTGCTTAGTTACAATCTGTCATTGAACAGTGTTGCCGATCATCGGTTGTGAGACCCCAAATTCGTGATCACTTCAGTTTTGATTGCAACTTCTCTGTTCTTGCTTGTGTTCTTGATTACGCTTGCAGGGATAAGCCTTCATGGCGAGGTCATTCGTGTGACATGGGTGATAACCAACGGAGCAGTGGTGTAGTGATTGCGGGGTTTCGTTCGTTCGGAGCCTTGGATCATCAACGTCGAGATCTCCACCCAATCAAGTTTACCCTACCTCTCGGAAGATCGGGACTCATCCTCCTATCAATTGGTATCAGATTTCCAGGTTCACCATGAGGTATACTTGTGTGCCCTTTAGATTTATTTTGTTTCAGTCCTATCGTCCACAAAAAGCCACAAAAAAAATTTAGTTTCCCTGACCTACAACCCCCGCTCAACCTTTTACACAATTTAGTTTCGGAGTCCGTAGTTCTGAGTTCGTGTCCTAGGTTGAGTCTGGTTGCTGGTTTAGATTTGTTTTGGTTTAGTTTTGTTTCTTCCATCCGCTGCCATCTACAAAAAACCAATCTACAAAAAAAATCCATCCACCGATTCGTTTCTGTTGCAGTTTCCACCACCACCAAAACCTAATTCGGGGTATCCTCCTTAAAACGGGCATAACTTTTTGCTCGTAACTCCGATTGAGGCGCATTTTTTCCCAGAAAGGTATCGAAAAAGTCCACATACAGCGTTTTCAAAAAAAATTACAAAAAAATTAAGAAGGCCCTCGTTTCGAACTCCGAAGTTCCAACACCAGTTTTTCTAATCGCTCCTGAATTTGTGCCGATCTTATTTTTTACCGGTTTGAGCTAATACTTGGTGCTGTTTCTATTCTTGTGCCCCTGGTTGAGAAAAAATATCAAAAAAAAGAAAAAAGATTTGGATTTCTACTAGTGCTTCAAGACAAAAACAGGAGGCTAAGGGGTTTTCTAGTTGTGCTATTTCTGTCTGAGTGCTGGATACTTGCTGATATTATCCTTGTTGTTCATCATCATTCATCCTTGCCCTTGCTTGTTGCCACAACTGTTCTAATACATTCTTAGGCCAGCAACTAAGTGAAATTCTTTGGACACTTATTCAGCATTGCTATCTGTTACTAAGTTGTGTGCCACATACATATACTGCATATGAGCCTTCCAAGCTCCACCTTCTCTCGAGCAGAACAGGTAACCTTTGCAATCACACCCACTCTCTGCTTGCTTCACACCGGTCACCGTTGGCCACCTGCAGTGCTGGTAAGAAACTTGTAAGAGCGGGGTAAGACGAATCTTACTGATAGATTTTCCACCCACTTCGGAGAGCGTAGTAGTAGGGTTCTTCACGATTTTTTTGTCTTCGTTTCTGTTTTGTACTAACAATGACAGGAAAGAAGCCTATGGATAAGACCTCTGGTTCTACACCTCCAGATGATGATGAGTGCGTGTCCCATATGGAACTAAAGGACATGATGAGGGCAATGACCGAAGCTTTCAACAATTACCAGACCACTACAACAGCCACCTTTCAGAGGCTTCATACAAGTGTTGCTGGTCTGACCACACGGTTGGACGAGATGGAGACTCATCTTCCTCAACAAGCTACACCCTCTATCATCCTTGATGGTGATGCACATGCTCACTACGACACAGAGGATTACTTCAATAACGAGGAGGTTAATGCACAGCAGCGCCGTCGCCCTCGACGAAATCGTCAAGGTATGGGACGTAGACCTCGTCCTCATGCTCCTGAACAATATAATGATCCTTATGATAAGATTAAGTTTTCTATTCCAACATTTTATGGATCTTATGATGCTGAGACTTACTTGGATTGGGAGATGAAGGTAGAACAAAAATTTGGCTCTCATCTTGTTCCTGAGCGACATAGAGTTAAACAAGCCACTAGTGAGTTTAAAGATTTTGCTATAATTTGGTGGAATGAACTTGTCAATACACGTAATGCACCACAGACATGGGCTGCGTTATAAGAAGAGATGCGCGCTAGGTTTGTTCCTCCTTCATATAGACGTGATCTTCTTAAGAAATTGCAACACTTTGATCAGGGTGACATGACTGTCCAAGAGTACTACCAAGAGTTGCAGAAAGACATGCTTCGTTGTGGGGTAGTTGAGGATCAGGAAGACCAAATTGTTAGGTTTTATGGGAGCTTGCGGCGTGAGATCCAGGACATAGTTGACTACAAGGAATATCATTCTATTCAGCGTTTATTTCAACTTGCTATGTTAGCAGAAAAAGAAGTGCAGGGTCGCCAACAGCAGCGGCGGAACAACACCTTCACGCCACGACAATTTCCGGTGCCATCCAAAGCAGCGCCCTCCTTGAGCGTACGTGCTTCTACACCACGCTCCACGGGTGTTGTACGCAGCAGCATCGCACCTTCTACATCACGGGGACAAGATAACAGCAAGTCCCAGATGCCTCCAGGTGTTGCAGCAAAGGCGGCTGCACCCAACACTTCGACAAGTCGCAGCTCCGACATCAAGTGCCACCGCTACCAGGGACTTGGCCATATGCAACGAGATTGCCCCAGCAAACGGGCGATCATTGCCACTGCTGATGGTTCGGATGATGGTGCTGAGGAGGTTCTGGGTACATCTGTGACAAACAACAATAGGACTTTGATTGTGCAGCGAGCTTTGAGTGCCACGGTTCGAGAGGACGACAACCGCTAATGTCACAACCTTTTCAACATGTTTCTCGCCGTCAAGGACTGCCATGTACATACCATCATTGATGGTGGTAGCTGCAACAATTTGGTGAATGTTGAGGTGGTCAAGAAGCTTGGCTTGACCACACGGGAGCATCCCCACCCTTATCACATTCAATGGTTTAACAACAATGGTAAGGTTAAGGTAACACAAACAGCAAGGATACATTTTTCCATTGGTTCTTATCATGATTTTGCTGATTTTTATGTGGTACCTATGGATGCTTGTTCTCTTTTGTTGGGACATCCTTGGGAGTTTGATACTGATGCTATTCACCATGGTCGATCTAATAAGTATACTCTCATGCATAAGGGCAAGAAAATTGTGTTGCTTCCTGAGTCCCACTGAAATTGTACAATTTGAGCAGGAGAAAAGAATAATGCTAAGCAAAAGTGTGTTTCCAATTCTGAAATTCAGCAACCTATGAGGTTGAAAAATCCTATTTTGCTTGCAACTAAATCTGATCTTGATGGTTTATATGCCTCTAATGAAACTTGCTATGCTTTAGTGTGCAAACATGCTTTATATTCCATTGAGGATACATCCATTGTCTTGCCACCTGCTGTTGCTAACCTTTTGCAGGAATATATGGATGTTTTTCCATCAGAGATACCCCCTAGATTACCACCTGTGCGAGGCATTGAGCACAATATTGATTTGGTTCCAGGGGCGAGCTTGCCAAACCGTTCTGCCTACAGGACCAACCCCGACGAGACTAAGGAAATTCAGCGACAAGTCCAAGATCTTCTGGACCGCAGTTACATTCATGAGAGCCTTAGTCCTTGTTCTGTTCCTGTTCTTTTGGTTCCAAAAAATGATGGCACTTGGCGCATGTGTGTTGATTGTAGAGCCATCAATAACATTACCATTCGTTATCGCTATCCTATTCCTATATTGGATGACATGCTTGATGAGTTGAGTGGTGCTGTTATTTTCTCCAAGATTGATTTGCGTAGTGGGTATCATCAGATTCGTATGGCTTTAGGTGATGAATGGAAAACTGCTTTTAAAACTAAATTCGGACATTATGAATGGTTAGTCATGCCATTTGGTTTAACTAATGCGCCCAGCACTTTCATGAGGTTGATGAATGAGGTTTTACGTGCTTTTATTGGTAAATTTGTGGTGGTTTACTTTTATGATATCCTTATTTACAGCAAGTCATATGATGAGCATCTTGAACATTTGCGTACTGTTTTTAATGTCTTGCGCGATGCACGTTTATATGGTAACCTTGAGAAGTGCACCTTTTGCACCGATCGTGTGTCTTTTCTTGGGTATGTTGTTAGTTCGCAGGGCATTGACGTGGACGAGGCAAAGATTGTTGCCATCACGAGCTGGCCACTTCCGACTACGGTCACACAGGT
This sequence comes from Neostapfia colusana, assembly GCA_030760725.1. Classification (NCBI taxonomy): domain Eukaryota; kingdom Viridiplantae; phylum Streptophyta; class Magnoliopsida; order Poales; family Poaceae; genus Neostapfia; species Neostapfia colusana. The sequence goes on along the minus strand of JASWHV010000008.1, from coordinate 64,872,566 downwards.
TCGGAGTTTTCTTGGTCTCGCAGGTTTCTACCGGCGTTTCGTGCGGGATTTCAGCACCATTGCGGCACCTCTCCACGAGTTGACAAAGCATGGAGTGCCGTTTCGATGGGGACCAGCACAACAACAAGCTTTTGATGTTCTCAAGTCGAAGCTCACACAAGCACCATTGCTGCAACTTCCTGATTTTGAGAAGACCTTCGAGCTTGAATATGACACGAGTGGCATTGGCATTGGAGGAGTGCTAATTCAAGGAGGTAAACCTGTTGCCTTCTTTAGTGAAAAATTGCATGGGCCTTCGCTGAATTATTCTACATATGACAAAGAACTTTATGATTTAGTGCATGTCTTGCAAACTTGGCAATATTACCTATGGTCTAAAGAATTTGTCATACATTCAGATCATGAGTCTTTGAAGTATCTTAAAGGATAAGCTAATCTGAACAAACGTCATGCTAAATGGATTGAGTTCATAGAATTATTTCCTTACATCATTAAACATAAGAAAGGGAAAGACAATGTGATTGCCGATGCTTTATCTAGACGTTATACCATACTATCCCAACCTTCTCATAAAATCTTTGGTTTGGAGACCATAAAGAGGTTATATGCTACTGATTTGGACTTCAAAGATACCTTTGAAAATTGTAGAGAGGGAAGAACGTGGCAAAAATTCCTGCTGCGTGAAGGCCTTCTCTACCGTGCTAACAAGCTGTGTGTTCCAGCTAGCTCTGTTCGTCTTTTGTTGTTGCAGGAAGCACGTGGAGGTGGTTTGATGGGACATTTTGGTGTTAAAAAAACAGAGGTTGTGTTGGCTGCTCACTTCTTTTGGCCACGAATGAGGCGTGATGTGGAGTGCTACGTTTCATGTTGCACGACATGCGACAAAGCTAAGTCTCGACTTAACCACATGGTCTTTATATGCCTCTTCCGGTTCCTAGTGCACCTTGGGAGGATATTTCTATTGATTTTGATTTAGGATTGCCTAGAACAAAGAGGGGGAGGGATAGTGTCTTTGTGGTTGTTGATCGTTTCTCTAAAATGGCTCATTTTATATCCTGCCACAAGACCGATAATGCTTCACATGTTGCTGATTTGTTGTTTAATGAGGTTGTGCGTTTGCATGGTGTTCCCAATACTATTGTTTCTGATAGGGATGCTAAGTTTTTGAGTCACTTTTGGAGAACTTTATGGTGTAAATTGGGAACAAAGTTTCTGTTTTCTACTACTTGTCATCCACAAACTGATGGGCATATGGAGGTAGTTAATCATACCTTATCTACTATGTTGCGGGCTGTTTTGAAAGACAATTTGAGGTTGTGGGAGGAGTGTTTGCCACATATTGAGTTTGCTTATAACAGGTCTATTCACTCCACAACCAAGTTAAGTCCGTTTATGGTAGTCTATGGTTTCAATCCTCGTGCTCCAATTGATTTGCTACCTTTACCACATACTGAAATTGTGAACTTAGACGCTACACAACGTTCTGAATTTATTCTTAAGTTGCATGAAAATACTAAGTTACAAACTGAAAAAATGAATGAAAAGTATCGCTTTCCTGCTAGTAAAGGTAGGAAGGAGGTAAAATTGGAACCCGGTGATTTGGTGTGGGTTCATATGAGAAAAGATAGGTTCCCAGATTTGAGAAAGTCCAAACTCATGCCACGTGCTGCTGGACCTTTTAAGGTTCTTGAGAAGATAAATGACAATGCATATAAACTTCAGTTGCCTCCCGAGTTTGGGGTTAGTCCCACATTTAACATTTCAGATTTGAAGCCATACCTGGGTGAGGAAGATGAGCTTGAGTCGAGGACGACTCCAATTCAAGAGGGGGAGGATGATGAGGACATCTCTCCTTTGCATACAATGCAAGGACCGATCACTAGAGCACATGCACGACAATTGGATCTCCATGTACGTTCTAACCTTGTCAACTGTTTTTCAGAACTTACGCTTGTTTCCATGCATGTTTTATTGATTAGGAACAATGGAGAGGACCAGCAATGGCTGGGAGGAGTCCAAGGAGTCAAGGAGGAGGAGATAGGACGTGCACACCAAGGAGGAGCCCAAGTACAACTCGACTTCGACTCCACCTCGGGTTCCAGGAGCTGCCTTCACCAAAACTGACGTCCCGGACACATACAGAGTCGGATTTGGACGTTTTATATATGGTTGGAACCGTGATTTCATAAACCTTCCAATAGAACCAGCCCCACCTCAAAATTCCTTCTAAGTTGACAGGAATCAGCGAAACAAGTGGGCGTCCAGAATCTGTCCGGTGCTGCGTCACCGCCTTTTGGGCTGCTGGCCCGTGTATCGTGTGGAAGCCCATTAGGGTTGCGTCCAGGGGTCTTGCACGCCCCTAAACTCCTTTTTATACAGCATCCATCACCACATTAGGGTCGGGTTTTGCTTAGTTACAATCTGTCATTGAACAGTGTCGCCGATCATCGGTTGTGAGACCCCAATATCGTGATCAATTCAGTTTTGATTGCAACTTCTCTGTTCTTGCTTGTGTTCTTGATTGCGCTTGAAGGGATAAGCCTTCGTGGCGAGGTCATTCGTGTGACACGGGTGATAACCAACGGAGCAGTGATGTAGTGATTGCGAGGTTTCGTTCGTTCGGAGCCTTGGATCATCAATGTCGAGATCTCCACCCAATCAAGTTTACCCTACCTCTCGGAAGATCGGGACTCATCCTCCTATCATCCCGCCCTGCTTGACACGTGTCATTCTTGAAGCTCACCTCCGAGGAAAAGGTCCTACTGGACACGTGTCGTTCTCGGAGCTCGTCTCTGAGTAGAAAGGAAGTCCGGCGCTGCTGGACACATGGCACACTCGGAGCACATCTCCGAAGAGAGGGGAGGTCCGGCATTAACACGTGGCACTCTCGAAGCCCACCTCCGAAGATAGGGGAGGTCCGGCACTGACACGTGGCACTCTCGGAGCCACCTCCAAAGAAAGGGGAGGTCCGGCTCTGACACGTGGTGTACGCGGAGCTCATGTGTAAAGAGAGGGGAGGTCCCGACCCACCAGACACATGGCGCACGCTGAGCTCACCTCTGAGGGAGAGGAAGGTCCCGACCGCTAGACACGTGGTGCACGCGGAGCTCGTCTCTGAGGAAGAGGGAGGTCCCGCCCACCTGACACGTGGCACAACGAGCTCACCCCTGAGGGAAAAGGGAGCCCAGGCCCCCGCTGGACACGTGGAGCCTCCGGAGCTTATCCCTGCGGGAGGAAGATATCCTTTAGCGTTTTTTCCTGTATGCGTGTACCCGATACTGAGGGAAACCGATGCGATTTCTTCTACGATTGATACTGCACCAAATCTATTGAAGATAAGTTGTTAAGATCCAAAAACAAATCAAATAGGACTCTTATTTGTAATCCAATCGGAGAAGGACTCTTCTTTTTCCGGTTATAAATAGAACCCGAAACACCCCTTGATCGTAACATATCTTTCCAAGCCGACAACTTAGAGGCCCTAGCCCCCAACTCGCCGAGCTAACCCATTCGCCGGAGTTCAACCACTGGTGAGACCGCCGACAAGCCGTCACAACCACCGGAGGAGAGCCGACGATCTGTTTTTCAGCCATTGCTAGGAGGAAGGCCCCGAAGGAAGTAACATAGGTATCCATTACCACCTTACGACGTCATCGCGGTTTCTTCGCATCTATTTCTTCGATCCCTTCAAACAGAAGCTTTTTTGTGTGGACAGATCACATGTTGATCTAGATCTTGAGACGAGATCGTCACCACATCCACATTTGATCCTTACACCTTTGTTCATCGTAAAACCCCATGCAAGCCATTAAAACATGCAAGAACACGTGCAAACTGATCTAGTAAAAACAGCACCATAGAATTAGCATGCATATGCACCATTGCATCTTGAGTAAAGATTGTGCATGATGATTGATTGCTGTAAATTTTGTATGTGCGTGATCGTAAGTAGAATGACAAGCTCAGGGAGCTATCTACGAAGGATTACAACACCAAGACTTCGAGATCCAAGAGCAACTGAAACCACAGGAACAAAGCAAGTGCCCCTTGACTATATTGATCCCATGTTTTTGAAACTGTTCTGTTTGTGAAAACTGTGCATGCTTGAGTCAACTTGATGGGAATCCCTTTTATAGGAGTTTACTAGTTTTGTTAACCACCCTTGTCGCCGGGAAAGTTGATGAGTCGGGTATGGTCGTTTTACTTTTTGCTTCGCTAATCTACGGGATATGGGAAGCGATAGAATGTGTCTAGCTACTGCACTCATAATGATAATGAGAATTTGATGTTGATAATGAACATGAATCGGGGAAGATCTAGGCAATCATGGTTCGTGGAAGTGGTAGAATGAGATGGTGGTTACTTGCCATAGATCTAAGGATCGGTTCATGCAAGCACATGCCAGGAATACAGTGCCACCACAAGGCCAAATATGGGTGCGGCTTAGCTGACTAATTAGGTAAGTTGCTAGATTGTTATGGACCTTGTGTAACATCCTCAATTTTGATTCTTGCATGCATTCATATTTCATGAAAAGAAAACGTTTTAAAAGAAGTGGAAACAGAGAAAGAATAAAAAAGATAGCTAAAAAGAGCTAATTCCAGTTCGCCGAGGAGCGTAGTAGACAATTCCCGCAGCCCGCTGGCCACGTGGCGCCTTCAGAGCTCATCCCCGTGGAGGGGGAGAGGTTCGCCGCCAACTAGGCTACGTTGCAGGCTCGGAGCTTGCCTCTGCGGAAGGGGCAAAGTCCGACCCCGTGGGACACGTGTTGCCCTGGAGCTACCCTCTGTTGAAAAACGAGGTCCAGTTCCACAGGACATGTGTCGCCCTCAGAGCTAGACACTACGGAGAAGCGAGGCCCAGCCGCACGGGACACCTGTCGCTCTCAGAGCTCACCTCCGAGAGGTCCGACACTACTGAACACGTGTCATCCACGGAGATCACCTCCAAGGAGAAGGTCCCGATGGACACGTGTCATCCTTGGAGCTCACCTCCGAGAAAAAGGCAATACGGGACACATGACATCTTCGGAGCTCGCCTTCGGGAGGTCCGACGCTGTTAGACACATGTTGACCTCGGAGCTCATCTCTGAGCAGAAAGGAAGTCTGGCGCTGCTAGGACACGTGGCATTCCCGGAGCCCACCTCTGAAAAAAGGGGAGGTCCAGCATTGACACGTGGCACACCTCCGAAGAGAGGGGAGGTCCTGCACTGACACATGGCGTTCGCGGAGCTCGTCTCTGGAAGAGGGGAGGTCCCGACCCACCAGACACGTGGCGCACGCGGAGCTCACCTCTGCGGAAGAGGGAGGTCCCGCCTATCAGACGAGTGGCAGACGCGGAGCACGCCTCTACGGAAGAGGGAGGTCCCATTCGCCTGACACGTGGCGCAACCAGAGCTCGCCCCTGAGGGAAGAGGGAGTCCAGGCCCCGCTGGACACATGGAGCCTCCGGAGCTTATCCCTGCGGAAGGATGAGTTCTTAAGCGATTTTTGCCCTGTGAGCGAGCGCCGATACAAAGGAAACCGACACGATTTCTTCTACGATCAATACCGCTCCAAATCTATTGAAGGTAAGTTGTTAAGATCCAAACACAAATCAAATAGGACTCTTATTTGAAATCCAATTGGGATAGGACTCTTCTTTTCCTGATTATAAATAGAACCTGAAACACCCCTTGATCGTAACACCTTTTCCAAACCGACAACATAGAAGCCCTAGCCCCCAAACTTGCCAAGCTAAACCCCTTCGCCGGAGTTCAGTCGCCGAAGAGCCGTCGACGAGCCCGACACCAATACCGGAGGAGGAGCAGACAATCTGTTTAAGGAGGAGGACCCCGAAGGAAGAAAGGTAGGTCTCCAGTACCACCTTACGACGTCATCGCGGTTTTCTTTGCATCTATTTCTTCGATCCCTTCAAACCGAAGCTCTTTCATGTGGACAGATCACGTGTTGATCAGTTTGATCTTGAGTCTAGATCATCGCCACGTCCACACTTGATCTTTACAGCTCTATTCATCATAAAACCCCATGCAAAGCCAATAAAACATGCAAGAACACGTAAAAACAGATAGAACCATAGGATCAGCATGCATAAGCACCATGCTAACTGCACTCGTAATGATAATGAGAAACTGATATTGTTAATGAACATGGATCGGAGGGAGATCTAGGCAAGCCTGGGTTTGTGAATGAGGTAGAATGAGATGGTGGTTTACTTGCCGTAGATCTAAGGACCGGTTCATGCGAGCACATGCCAGGATAACAGTGCCACCACAAGGCCAAGTATGGGTACGGCTTAGCTGAGTAATTAGGTAAGTTGCTAGATTGTTATGGACCGTGGAAGGTGTGGAGAATGAGAGTCGAGTGAGGACTGCCCTGGGAACTGCATGACACAAGAGGGGGCCCGTGGGTGGGAGAATTGGAGATTCTAGCCTGCCGGTGAAACCTTAATGAGTCCATACATCTAGTAACCCCTTTGTAAAGGCTATTTTGTGATCTCTTAGCCATACACCGACGGTTGTGTACTGGTATAATCGAGGTTCTGCAGTCGCCGACGGGTGACGAAATCACAAACTTGTGGGTAAAGTGGTACAAACTCTGCAGAGTCTAAAACTATCATGATAGCCGAGCTTACGGTCACGAGCGCCTGGCCAACTTCCATGATTAGTTGGATGGTTATTTTGGGATGGTTTTGGAAGGTTTTGGTTATGGTTTGATTTTGGTTTGGTTTTCAGGACTGTTGAGTCCGGGTGATAAGATTGGTTGCGTGACTGTTGAGTCATGGCAACGAGATTGGTCTCGGTGTGAGACGGAATTGTTTATGAGATGAAATGGTAGCGAAAACGAGATGGTATTCGGAAGATGGTAGCGAATACGAGAAGGTATTCGTGAGCAAGAATGAAGTTGATTAATGTCTGGATGGACATGGAAGGTAATGAACATAATAGAGGTTTGATTGGTATTTTAATACATGTTGGGATTACGTTCACTTAAAGTTAAGTTGCTGTTTTATCATGGTTTTGATAAATAACTTTGCTTTCTGCAATGAGCCCTTTTTATACCTACCTTGTTGTGGGCTACATACCATATTTTCCCGCACTTGCTGAGTACATCATTGTACTCAAACTTGCATTATTATTTCATCGTCAGCAACAGGAGAAGATTACTATGAAGACCAGGTGTAGCATTAGGCGTGTAATCTGTCCTCAACCTTGCATGTGGGGATGGAGTAGAGATGGAGCCGGTGCTGCTTAGATTGCTTCCGCACTAGTTAGAAGACTTCCGCTGCCAGAATAAAGACTTCCGCTGTTAGCATGAGTCCAAGACTCATGAAACATTATAATAAACTCTGTTATTCGTGGCTATATATTCTGAAATTCAGTTTGCGGATGATGTGTATATGTGTGATGAACATCATGGGCACACATATGCATTAGTTCTCGGTTTCCATGGTTTTTCCACGAAATTGAGGGCGTCACAGACTGGTATTAGAGCCACGGGTTGATGGTAGGTTACACGCTTAGATAGAAGTCACAAGTTGGTATCAGACACAGATTGGTAACAACCTGCCACGGGTTGATCGTAGATCACACAATCTAGATAGATCACAGATTGGTAAGCTAAGCCACGCTGACCATAGGATGCAAGCCTAGGATGCATAGATTGGCATTGGAACTACATTGACATAGGATACAAGCCTAGGAGAAGCCATTGTTGGATCACAGATTGGCATCACCCTAAGCCATATAGGACCCCAATTAAATAAAAGCCTTGAATAGGAGTTGTGTGAGCCCTTGTGATGATTGTTGTGATTGTCTGTGAGTTGTGGGACGTCTCAAGCGTTGTCCGTACCCACACATAAGTAGAAAGGAGGTGTGAGATGTCTCGGCACTTGTTCACATCCTCATATGGGCTAATACATAGAGTCCAATCCACCTTGATGCATATAGTTAAGGGGATCCATCTAATCTTCTAACCTCTATTCTATTTCGTTCTGTCTCACAGATGGTGAGAGGAAACGCCGGCTGCCAAGGAAGGAACATCCGTGGCAACCAAGAGGATGGCCACGACGAAGTTCCCGTTAACCCCGGAGCTGGTGAGAACAACTTGGAACGGTTGATGGCCATGCAGAATCAACTTATGCAAACCAAGATCCAAACTTTGGGTCAGTTGCAGGCCAACAATAACAACCCCGTTCCGGCACCACCGCCGGCTCATAACTGTAAAAGCCCAAGAAAAAGGGACATGCAAAAACTTTTCATCACCTCACAACACCACAGTTTTGTTGTGAATAGATTGTGAAGAGCAAGAACCTCCATCAAAAGGGTGATGGTTCAAACTCTCCACACATGTGATAACACATGAGAGGTTGTTCTAAATCCAACTTAGAGTCATTCACATGTTTGGACCCTAGTTGGATTGAGACCACTGAGTTGAAGTACTCAAGTACAATGGGAGGGTTTGAAAATCAGAATTTTAACTAATGTCCAACTCAAAATCCAAATGAGGGGAGGACATAGTGGTGATTCAAAACTGTTGTATTCAAACTCATGGTTGCAGCAGCTAACACAAGAATCAGAGTGCATAATTGAATTCCTTAGGTACAAATTAGTGGGGAGGCAAAGTTTCAATAATTTTTGAAAAGGTTTGCTATCCACTTGTCCAAAAAGGATGCAAATGTGCAAAGAATTCAAATATACATTTGAATTTGAGGGAAACTTCTCCAACCATACAAATGCAGCTCAGTTTGAGACTCCAAACATTTGAATTACTCACTTGCCAAATTTTTGGAGATCTTTTGAGGGATGGGGGAGCACTGACCAGTGGGGCCCACATGTCATTGGGTGGAATAGACTTAACCCCCAAGTTTCTCTCTGTTTTCTCAGTCAACCGAAGGCAGCCAGCGGTCGCGCGCACGCCACCGCCCGGGCAGCCACCTCCTGGTTCCCTCTCTCTCGCACTGGCAACCGGGAAGCAGCTCGCCTCCTCTACGTGACTCCCTCCCCATGCAACCGAGCCATACGCGTTACTTTTCTGCAAAACAGCAAGCGCACCGGCTCTGTTTCACTCACCGGCACCGCTCCTCCGCTTCCCACTGTACACCGGCGCCTGCTCGGTCTTTGCCCGAGCCGCCAGCACAAAAAAGGAGCACCAGCGTGTGCTCTAGCTAACCACCATGCCACCTCGCGGCATTATCACTTCATTCAGCCACGAATCGACGATCGCAGCTGAGGACCGAGGCCACCCGGCGGAGAACCGAGGTTGCTCCCCGTGGACAGCACACCACGGCCATTTTCACCGCCTGACTTCTACACGAAAAAGGTGCGCCTTAGTCTCCAGATCGTGTAGCTGCAACCCTCATAGCCATTGATAGACTGAGCGCAGAGAATTCCTAAGAATCCCAAAAGCTAGTGCATACGGGTAGGGGGTCGGTCTACCCCAAAATTCTCGCGGCACAGTCCAAACCCAGCTCAGGTGAGCTTGCACACACCTTCCTCACTTCCTAGCGGCCCTCCTCGACCAAGAATCAAGGGACATGGCCCAGAAATGGCCGGGTTCTGGTTGTTTTTCAGGCCGCCATGGAATCATAGCTCGGGTCACCGTGGAGCTCTAGGTTGCCGACCTTTTCATGGGGTTTGGCGGCCATTTTTGTCACCCTCGAGCTTCCGCGGTGCTTTCCGACCCTTTTCCGATCGTTTTGATGTGTTGTAGCGCATTACCGACCATGCCGGAACCCTATCAGCCGCTGTCACCGTTGGGCGCCCTGTTCCGGTGAGCTACGGCCGCCGGCGACCCCCGAGCCGAGTTCAGCGTCGCAAGTTAGGGCGGGGCGGCGAGTCTGGGGTTGGGAGATGGCCGGGGAAGCGGTTCCGGCGATGCTCACCAGAGGGCACCGCCGCGGGCCTCTGTTTGGCGCGAGGAAGGGGAAGACCTGATGGGTGGGACCCACTGGCAGGCATTTGAACATTTTGAAATTTCCAGTTTCAGTTTAAACTTTGGAGGGCCACAACTTGGGGTAGGAGAGTCCAAAAATTATGAAACAAATTTTTTTGGACTCCTCTAATAGAGTACAATCTAAATATGAAACCCAATTTGTATGAAACCTATTATTTAATTCAGGAAAATTCTTTGAAGCTTTTCAGAAAAAGAATTTTTGAGGGAGTTTGGTTCATCCAAAAATCCTCGAGTTTTGCCAGAACATTCTTTAGGATGTTAGGAAACTCCTGTAAATGTTTCAGACCATTTGGAGTTGATTTGATCTGGGCAATTCAAATTTGAAGGTGCTGTATTCATTTGAATGCAGAAACATTTTCAGAGAATTTCCAAAACTTGGAAATTCAGTTCTGAACAAACCTTAGCTCCAAAAATGCTAGGAAAATTCATGCAAACTCCAGGAGCTATAATTGAAATTGTAGTTCACTAAGTTGGCATGAACATGACACGACCCCACAGTCTTGTCGAGCCAGGATCACGCTGAGGGGTGCTGCGTTGCACAGCACCGGATAACACACGTCAAAGGTACAGAGCGGAAGCAAAACTTTTATTACATAAAGTGGTTTATGAACACTTTTACATCAAAATATGTCCAGTCTACACTCACAGGCGTAGACTACGCATCAAGATCACGTTCAGCTCGTGAACGTGTCCTTGCTAGCACACACGCACGCTAACACTGCGGCGTGCACGACTCCCACTCGACGGGGTTCCCCTCCTGGGGTTCCGCCTCCTCTTCGGGAGTCCCTTCCTCATAGGACCCTGCAAAATCTTCAAACACAAGCAGTGAGCATGAAGGCTCAGCAAGACTGACCCGTCTCTCCTAAACATGGAACTTCTACATGAGGGGTGATGGGTACATGAGATAAAACCATTTGCAAAGGGACTCGCCTAATTATTGGAACCTTACTTTCAAGTTTTAGCAGCAGGTTGTGGAGAACCTTATGCTAAGACATATGAGAGAGCCGCAATCAAACAAGAAACGCATTTTTCTCATGTACTTTGCCCAAAGTCGAAAAGAACTTTAGTTAGCTCTAAACTAAGACAAATCATTAACAATCAAAGTCCATCTTTCAATCAGCAACATATTAACTTGTGACTAGCCTGTTCTTTCTATGTCACGGTACAGTGAACAAGTGGTACTCACTGACTGCGAGGGACAACGATTATAATCGATTTACACCTCCAGGGTTACCCGAATAACCCGTCACGTACGCCTGTACTCGATGTTGCCTACAGCAACCATCACGGACGCCGTACGCAACCACCTTTCGCCCGTCAGCCAAATATTGAACCGGTCCCATCGTCCTGAGCAAGAGGTCTCTGCACGCGCATCTCCGTGCCGCCAGCTGATTTACACCTCAAGCTCTCAACCTACCCTCTGAACGACAGACAATGCCTCAATACCGAGCTACCCGAGTTACATCGGTTTCCCGGTTCCCATATAGCCGGTAGGTCTTCGGTACTGTTCTAGCTTGTTCAACAGGCCCGCACACGGCTCGGTCCTCAATCGACACAAGCGGAGCTATAGCACCCAGGTCCTAAAGTCCTGCTGCCCTTGCTCTCACCTCGGTCTAAATTTTTCTTTCCATGTGTATCATGTGCTATCTCTACCCGAGTCGAGTGCCTCTAGCCTATGCTCGCGAGTAGTTCCAACTACTCGACTTGTACCGAGTCCTACCCTAACTTAGCATCGCAGTAGCTAACGGGGTTTGCAATCCTAAACACAACCCATGGTTTTCTTGGCTATGCAATTGGGTTTCCAAACAAGACTCTACTGCAAGGAAATAAGTGATACCCAAAGAAAGTGCTCGAAACAATAAAAATTTGTAAAGAGGTTGATGCAAACCGGAGCTTGCCTTGCTGCTCTCGGTCGTAGGCCAGCTGCTCCTCCGGAGTAACGAAGTCTAGGACTTCGGGTTCCTCCTCGACCTTAGCGACTACATGATATACAATTATATGTATTAATTTAAATGCATTTGATCGAATTCAAACTTGTGAAGTCTATAACTCTTACTAGACAGACTCAATGCCTGTGAAACTTTTACTGTGGCTTGGTTACAACCTAAACAGAGACTTGGTGAAGTTTTAGTTGTAGCAAAGCTCATTTGAGCCCTCCACAATTAATTATGTACTTGACCTTAAATGAAGGCTTTTAGGGTGTTCTAAGGATTTTCATGAAACAAACTATGACTTTCTGAAAACTAGATTTTCAGAGGTTTCTAGTGGATTTGGTCTCACTTAGTTTGAAGGTCCCTAGCTAAAGATATGAGCCACACAATTTCAGAGAAAATTCTGAAAATGTTTCTAAACATTTTCTATATTCTCTGGAACAGTTTCACTAATCACACCATTAGGTGGATCAAATGAGCTCAATTGGATCTGAAAATTTTATGATAGTTCAAGGATATTTTGGTGAACATCCCAGTAAAATTTCAGAATTTTCCTCCAAAGGATTCTCCAGTTAAAATTCCAAATATTTTAAATTTTGAGGAATTAATTCTGGAGAAATAAGGATTTTCATGAAGCGAAACTTGATTTGCTGAAAAGTACTCAGAGAGCTGAATACAACAAAATTTGGTTCACTTGATTTGGAGTTTTCGAGCCAAAGTTATGAGGATTTCAAGTTTGAATGGAATCTGAAATTCGGGGGAAAAGTTTAAACTTGCGGGTGGGCCACGGGGACACGCGTCGCACACTGAGGCGTCGGCACACCGTGGTCTGTGGGGTTCCTGCACGCCAGAACAACCGATCCCAGTGGCACACGATCCCGGTTTGAATTTTTAAGCCGCTGACGTGTGGGCCTGCCGGCTTCGTCTTCCTCCTGATGCGCCCTCGCGCCGCCTCCCCTCGCCGGAGCAGATCTGGAGCTCGCCGGCTTGCCGCTGCCGGCCATCACATGGACTGAAAATAGCCGCCAGGGGGTTTTCGACGTCAAGGAGCACGTTTGTGGGGTCAGTTCGAGCTGGCGGTGACCGGAAATAGCCCGGCGACGTGCGGCGGCCTCGGTTGAGGTTCGGCGACGTCGGCCATGGGTTCTAACCCGCCAAAACCTCGAACAATCGGTTCTACAGCATCAGTACACCTCTAGGAAGCTCGACAAGGTGTCAAAAGTGTTCAAATATGGCAGAGAGTTGGTCGGCACCGTGTGACCGATCGTGCCCACCATGAATGCCCTCGATCGAGCTCAGAATTCGTCACTCCTAGTCGGTTTCATACCACGGATGCAGAAAGGAAACTGATCACCGGCTAGTCCAGCGCCTATGTGCAAGATTTGATAACTAAAGAAGGATCATAGCACGAGAATTTGAAGAATCCGTATCAGAAGGTCGGTTTAAGGTCGCCGGAGAAAATTCTCGGAATTCGCCGGCAAGAGTTCACGGCGTGGCTGGAGCTTCAGGTGGAAGCAGCGTGGAGTCCGTGCGCTCCTTTTGCCGCGCTTGCTCGGCCGTGGAAGTGGCTGTAGTGCTCTGCCCACGTGAGACTGGTCGCCATTCTTCAGCTAAATCGCGGCGGTCGTCGTTGATCACGGGAGCAGGGGCCGAAACCCGGTGGTTCAGGCGTTGGGAGGGTGGTGCTCGAGCTCAGGATGCTGCCTAGCATCTCGGGGAAGGAGGGGGCACGATGTTTTTGCGGTTTCCCGATCGAGCAGAGAGGCGGAAGGCCGGGGGCTCGGTGTTCACTGGAGAGGAGGAAGCGAGCGATGCTTGCCTCGGTGGAGCGCCTTAAGAGGCCCCCGGAACCGCCCTTGGGCTCGCGTGTGGAAGCGGGAAGCAACTGGTGGCGCTGCTCCTCCTCGGTGGTGATCGCAGCTGCCCTCGGTGGCGTTGAACCGGCAGAGGCAAAGACCATTCTTCGGTTGCAAGTCTTCAGCAGCCAATGACAGGTGGGTCCCACCCCCATTTTAACCTCTAAGATTAACTCCTCATTACTTTTGTAAACAGTAAGCCCCAAAATTCCCATGGTGATTCAAATTATTCACCCCTGAGCCATTTGAATTGGTTAGAATTAAAATTGGGTTTGGTTTGAATGAATTTCAGCACATGTTCAGTTTGAAATTCAAATAAAGTTTGAATTTGCCCCTCTTAGCTCATGTCAAGCTCAACTCCAAATGGAGTGAAAATTGGTGTGTGAGCTCACAAAAATGTTCTGAATAAGAATATGCCTCCCACTTTTGAATTCATGGGATAAAAACAGTTTGAATTTGCATTTGAGTTCAAACTGCCCACTTTCTAGCTATACCCAAAATGACCTCAAAAGAGTTTTGAATTTGGGTGAAACTTTGGACATTCCTAGCACTATGTAGGAGTTTTCATATGCCCAGCCCCTGTATATCACATGTGGAAAATACCACTTTTGCAATATGTGAGTTTGTTCTCAAATGAGCATGTTGATGGTGGTTACATGCTCTTCAAATGTGTTTATCAACTTGCTTCAAATAAGGTGTGTGTGTGGTGATGACACTTCACACATGTGTCAAAAACTGAGGCCCTTACATTCCTCCCCCCTTAAAAGAATCTCGTCCCGAGATTATAAGGTGAAAATGAGAGAGGGGATGGTGGAAAATTACCGGATATGCGACGTGAAAAAGTTGGGGTAGTTGGTGCGAAGAAATCCTTCGCTCTCCCATGTCGCTTCGTCCACGGAGTGATTACTCCATAGAACCTTGTAAAACCATCAACTCTTCGGCGTGCACGACTCCAACTCGACGGGGTTCCCCTCCTGGGGTTCCGTCTCCTCTTCGGGAGTCCCTTCCTCATAGAACCCTGCAAAAGCTTCAAGCACAAGAAGTGAGCACGAAGGCTCAGCAAGTCTGACCCGTCTCACCTAAACATAGAACTTCTACATGAGGGGTGATGGGTACATGAGGTGAAACCATTTGCAAAGGACTCGCCTAATTATTGGGACCTTACTTTCAAATTTTAGCAGCAGGTTGTGGAGAACCTTACGCTAAGGCACATGAGAGAGCCGCAATCAAACAAGAAACGCATTTCTCGCATGTACTTTTCCCAAAGTTGAAATGAACTTTAGTTAGCTCTAAACTACAGCAAATCATTAGCAATCAGAGTCCATCTTTCAATCAGCAACATTTTAACATGAAACTAGCCTGTTATTTCTACGTCACGGTACAGTGAACAAGTGGTACTCACTGACCGCGAGGGACGGCGATTATAATCAATTTACACCTGCAGGGTTACCCGAACAACCCGTTACGTACGCCCGTACTCGATGTTGCCTACAACAACCATCACGGACGCCGTACGCAACTACCTTTCACCCGTTAGCCAAATGTTGAACCGGTTCAATTGTCCCGAGCAAGAGGTCTCTGCACGCGCATCTCAGTGCCGCCAGCTGATTTACACCTCGAGCTCTCAACCTACCCTCTGAACGACCAGCTATGCCTCAACACCCAGCTACCCGAGTTACATCGGTTTCCCGGTTCCCATATAGCCGGTAGGTCTTCGGTACTGTTCTAGCTTGTTCAACAGGCCCGCATATGGCTCGGTCCTCAATCGACACAAGCGGAGCTATAGCACACAGGCCCCAAAGTCCTTCTGCCCTTACTCCCCGCTTGGTCTCATTTTCTTGCCATGTGTTTCATGTGCTATTTTCTACCCGAGTCGAGTGCCTCTAGCCTATGCTCGCGAGTAGTTCCAACTACTCAACTTGTACCGAATCCTACACTATCTTAGCATTGCAGTAGCTAACGGGGTTCGCAATCCTAAACCCATCCCATGGTTTTCTGGGCTATGTAATTGGGTTTCCAAACAAGACTCTAATGCAAAGAAGAAGGTATTCAAGTATGTGCTCAAAACAATAAAAATTTATAAAAAGGTTAATGCAAACCGGAGCTTTCCTTGCTGCTCTTGGTCGTAGGCTAGCTGCTCCTCCAGAGTAACGAAGTCTAGGACTTCGGTTTTCTCCTCGACCTTAGCGACTACATGATATACAAGCATATGTATTAATTTAGATGCATTTGATTGAATTTAAATTTGTGAAGTTTATAACCCTTACTAGACAGACCCAATGACTGTGAAACTTTTACTGAGGCTTGGTTACCACCTAAACAGAGATTTGGTCAAGTTTTAGTTGCAGCAAAGCTCATTTGAGCCCTCCATAATTAATTATGTACTTGACATTAATTGAAGGCTTTTAGGGTGTTATAAGGATTTTCATGAAACAAACTATGACTTTCTGAAAACTAGATTTTCAGAGGGTTCTAATGGAGTTGGTCTCACTTAATTTGAAGGTTCCTAGCTAAAGATATGAGCCAAACAATTTCAGATAAAATTCTGA
The DNA here is from genome assembly GCA_030760725.1 of Neostapfia colusana. Classification (NCBI taxonomy): domain Eukaryota; kingdom Viridiplantae; phylum Streptophyta; class Magnoliopsida; order Poales; family Poaceae; genus Neostapfia; species Neostapfia colusana. The sequence continues at coordinate 64,856,277 of JASWHV010000008.1, read as the reverse complement.
AAATGTTTCTGGACATTTTCTATTTTCTCTGGAACAGTTTCACTAATCACGCCATTAGGTGGACCAAATTAGCTCAAGTGGATCTGAAATTTTTATGGTTGTTCAGGGATATTTTGGTGAACATCGCAGCAAAATTTCAGTATTTTCCTCCAAAGGATTCTCCAGTTAAAATTCCAAACAGTTTAAATTTTGAGGAATTAATTCTGGAGAAATAAGGTTTTTCATGAAGTGAAACTTAATTTGCTGGAAAGTGCTCAGAGAGCTGAATCCAACAAAATTTGGTTCACTCGATTTGGATCTTTCTAGCTAAAGTTATGAGGATTTGAAGTTTGAAGGAAATCTGAAAATCGTGAAAATGTTTAAACTTGCGGGTGGGCCCCAGGGACACGCGTCGCACGCCGAGGCGACCGCACACTGCAGCCCACAGGGCCTTTGCGTGCCAGCACAACAGATCCCGGCCACACCTGATCCCGGTTTAGATTTTGAGCCGCTGACGCGTGGGCCAGCCGGCTTCGTCTTCCTCCCGACGCTCTCTCGCGCCCGCGCCGCCGCCCTCGCCGGAGCAGACCCGGAGCTCGCCGGCTCGCCGCTGCCAGACCTCCCATGGTCTGAAACTCGCCGCCAGCGGGTTGTCGATGTCGAGGAACACGTCGGTGGTGTCAGTTCGGGCTGGCGGTGCCTGGAAATAGCCCGGCGACGTGCCACGGCCTCGCTTGAGGTTCGGCGCCGTCGACCGTGAGTTCTAAACCGCCAAAACCTCGAACAATCAGTCCTACAGCTTCAGTGTACCTCTAGGAAGCTCGACAAGGTGTCAAAAGGGTTCGAAGATGGCGGCAAGTCGGTCGGCACCGTGTGACCGATCGTGCCCGCCATGACCGTCCTTGATCGTGCTCGAAAATTATCCCTCCTAGACAGTTTCATGCCACGGATGCAGAAAAGAACTTGATCGCCGGCTAGTCCATCGTCTATGTGCAAGATTTGATAGCTAAAGAAGGATCATAGAGCGAGAATTTGAAGGATCCGTACCGGAAGCTCAGTTTAAGGTCGCTGGAGCAAAAACTGAGAATTCACCGTGGATTCTTCATGGTTTGCTTCCAAACTTGGAGGAGAGCAGCACGGTGGTCGCGCGCTCCTGTTGCCTCTCTTGCTGGACCGTGAAAACGCCTGTGGAACGCTGTCCACGGGCGCCTGACTCTCGGCTGAGGCTAGGTCGCCGCGGTGGCGATCGTTTTCGGTCACGGGAAGTAGGAACTCGGGTTTTCTGGTGTTGGGGAGGTGGAGTGCGAGCTCAGGTTGCTGTCTAGCAGCACAGGGACGAAGGAGGAGATTGTTTGCCGGTTTTCCCGATTGAGCAGAGAGCTGCGGAGAGAAACAATGCCGCTGCTCGGGTTTGCATGCGAGGAGATAAAGCCGGCCGACTCCTGCTCGGCTGAGGCGGTGCCGGTCACGTGGGGGCGCGAGCAAGCCGCTCTGGGCACCAGCGCGCGTAGAGGGGAAGCAGCTGGTGGCACCGGTGGCTGCTCGGTGGCACAGCCAACAGCTGCTCGGTGGAATTTCCCACCGAGGCTGTGACTTTGTGTGCAAGTTTTGCCTCCTTCTCTCTATGACATGTGGGTCCCACCCGGGGTTTTAACCTCTGAAATTTACTCCTAATCACTGTTGTAAACAGTGAGCCCCATAATACCCCTGGTAATTCAAATTATTCACCCATGAGCCATTTGAATTGATTAGAATTCAAATTGGGTTTGGTTTGAATGAATTTCAGCACAAGTTCAGTTTTAAATTCAAATAAAGTTTGAATTTGCCCCACTTAGCTCATGTCAAGATCAACTCCAAATGGAGTGAAAATTGGTGTGTGAGCTCACAAAAATGTGCTGAATAAGAATATGCCTCCCACTTTTAAATTCATTGGATAAAAACAGTTTGAATTTGAATATGGTTTCAAACTGCCCTCTTTCTAACTATACCCAAAATGACCTCAGAAAGGTTTTGAATTTGGGTGAAACTTGGCATGGACATCCTTAGCAACGTGTAGGAGTTTCCATATGTCCAGCCCACCTATATCACATGTTGGAAATACCACTTTTGCAATATGTGAGTTTGTTCTCTAATGAGCATGTTGATGGTGGTTACTTGCTTTTCATTTGTGTTCATCATCTTTCCTCAAATGAGGTGTGTGTATGGTGGCGAAAACTTCAAATATGTGTCAAAAACTGAGGCCCTTACATTCCTCCCCCATAAAAGAATCTCGTCCCAAAATTATAAGGTGAAAATAAGAGAGAGGACGGTGGAAGATTACCGGATATGTGACGTGAAAAAGTCTGGGTAGTTGGTGCGAAGAAATCCTTCGCTCTCCCATGTCGCTTCGTCCACGGAGTGATTACTCCATAGAACCTTGTAAAACCACAACGTACGGTTGCGTGTTGTTCGGGCCTTTTCATCAATAATCTGCACCGGTTCCTCCCGATAGGTGAGATCCGGTTGCAGTTCTTCAATGTCTTCCAGCTGAACGGTAGTTGATAGCTTGAGACACTTCCTCAGCTGGGAAATGTGAAAGACGTCGTGTACACCGGAAAGTGCTTCTGGTAATTGTAGCTGGTATGCCACTGATCCACATCTTTCGCTAATCTGAAATGGACCGATGAATCGGGGTGCCAACTTCCCTCTCACCCCGAATCTGTTTACGCCCTTTATCGGAGACACACGTAGATATACGTGATACCCGACTTCGAATTGTAATGGGCGTCTTCTCCGGTCTGCATACTGTTTCTGACGGGATTGGGCGGCTTTTTGGTTTGCTCGAATCAGTCAAACTTTCTCTTCCGCATCGTTGACAAGGTCAATCCCGAAGGTAACCCTTTCGCCAGACTCACACCAGTTCAATGGTGTGCGGCATTTTCTTCCGTATAGCGCTTCGTAGGGCGCCATCTTAATGCTGGCTTGGTACCCATTATTGTACGAGAACTCGGCTAACGGCAAGTGATCATCCCAATTCTTGCCGTGGTTGATAGCGCAAGCTTGTAGCATGTCTTCTAGGATCTGATTTACACGCTCGGTTTGCCCATCCGTCTGCGGGTGGTATGCTGAACTACGGATCAGCTTCGTCCCCAAGGCAGCGTGTAGCTGCTCCCAAAAACGGGACACAAATAAAGTGCCCCGATCTGATATGATGGTACGGGGTACGCCGTACAAGCATAGGATCCATGAGATGTACAGTTCAGCGTACTTCTTGGCGTTGTAGTTGGTGTTGACCGGAATGAAATGGGCAACCTTGGTGAGCCGGTCGACGATCACCCACACGGAATCATGTTTTTGAAAGGTGGTGGGTAAACCGACGATGAAGTCCATGCTCACATCCTCCCACATGCAGGCAGGAATGCCCAGTGGTTGCAGCAGTCACGGTTTCCGCATATGGTCTGCCTTCACCCTTCGACATGTTTCACACTCGGACACGTATTTTGCAGTCTCTCGCTTCACCTGTGTCCACCAAAACTTGCTTCTGAGTTCTTGATACATCTTGTTGCTGCCGGGGTGAATAGAAAACTTTGACAAGTGAGCCTCATCAAAGATTTTCTTCCGTAATTCCGGATTATGGAGTACGACGATCCGGTCCTTGAACCATAGGACGCCGTCTCCGTCCATCCGGAAACATTTCAACTCCCCACTGTCTACACGTCTCCGCAAATGGGACATGCCCTTGTCATTCTTCTGGGCTGCCGCTATCTCTTCACGGATGGTGGGGATCAAAGCTAGGTTGTAGAGAGCTCCGTTTGGAATCACATGTAGTGGTTGTTTGCTCTCTTCCAACGGTGTGATGGTCAGATTGTTGACGTGTGACTTGCGGCTCAGCGCATCTGCCACTAAGTTTGCCTTGCCCGGATGATAATGGATCTCTGTTTCGTAATCCTTTATCAATTCTAACCATCTCCGCTGCCTCATGTTCAGCTCCTTCTAAGTGAATATGTACTTGAGGCTTTTGTGGTCGGCATATAAATGTACGAGGTTACCGAGTAGGTAGTGCCTCCACATTTTCAATGCAAGTACCACAGCAGCGAGCTCCAAATCGTGAGTTGGATAATTTTGCTCATGGTTTCTAAGCTGCCGTGACCCATACGCGACCACCCTTCGGTCTTGCATCAGCACACATCCGAGCCCAATGCCGGATGCTTCGCAGTACACATCGAACGGTTTTGTTGTGTCTGGCTGCGCCAAAACCGGTACTGATTTCAGGTGCTTGACTAAAGCCTTGAATGCTGCTTCACATGCTGGACCCCAAACATATTTGGTGGCCTTTTTTAGCAGCTCTGTCATTGGCTTGGCAATCTTCGAGAAGATCGGAATGAACCTCCGATAGTATCCCGCGAGTCCGAGGAAACTCCGTACCTCATGAACAGTTCTCGGGGATTTCCAATTCAGCACTTGAGTGATCTTGCTCGGGTCTACAGCGATACCCTCCGCTGAGATGATATGCCCGAGGAAAGGCACTTGCGATATCCAAAACTCACATTTGCTGAATTTCGCATATAACTTGTGATCCCGCAACCGTTGCAAGACTATACGCAGATGCTTCTTGTGATCTTCTTCCGACTTGGAATATACCAGAATGTCGTCGATGAAGACCACGACAAACTTGTCCAGCTCCGGCATGAATACCGAGTTCATCAAGTACATGAAGTGAGCTGGAGCATTGGTGAGGCCAAAGGACATGACCAGGTACTCATAAAGTCCGTACCTTGTCGAGAAAGCTGTCTTTGGAATGTCCTCAGCCCTTATCTTAATCTGATGGTACCCGGATCTTAAATCCATCTTGGAAAAGACCTTTGCTTCGACCAACTGATCAAACAACATGTCGATCCGTGGCAACGGGTACTTGTTCTTGATGGTTACGGCATTTAATGGACGATAGTCCACGCAAAGCCGTAACGTCTCATCCTTCTTCTTGACAAATAATGCCGAACAGCCCCATGGCGAGGAGCTCGGCCTAATGAAACCATTTTCCAGGAGGTCCACAAGCTGAGTCTTCAGTTCAGCCAACTCCTTGGGTGCCATCTTGTACGGCCTTCGGGATATCGGCATGGTTCCCGGTGCAAGTTCAATCTTGAACTCCACCTCTCTATCGGGCGGCCATCCCCGGCAAATCGTCCGGGAATACATCAGTGAACTCTCGGACCACTGGAATATCTTCCAATATGATGATGGTGGACTGATAGATGCTTGGAAATTTTATTTCTGGACTGTCCAGAAATAAAGAATGAGATTCGTGCACTTCTGAATTTAAGTGCACAACTCGGAGGACAGTGTCTAAAACAGCGCCGTGGCGGGTTAACCATGACATCCCTAAAATGACATCGACCTTTTGTCCCTCTAGGATTATAAGAGACGTAGGGTAAACTCTACCCTCTAAGCACAATGGCGCTTTTGGGACCATCATGCTTGCTGAAATTTTCCCACACGGTGAACAGATCACATAAGGACTATCGGTGGGTAGTATTTGCAAGCTATATTTATCAAAGAAATATTGGCTAATGAAGCTATGCGTGGCGCCTGAATCAAACAATACTATAGTGGGATGCTGGTGGAGTTGGAACATACCCGCAAGGATTGGCTCGCCCTCCGGCACGTCCTCTATGGCAAGCTGGTGGATGGTGCCGGGCCTAGGGTTTGCCGCCGCGCATTAGTAGGGTTCCGGGGTTGATTCCTCCCCGGAAACTGCGGTGCCACTCCGCCGCCTTGCCTCTCTGGGCAACTGCTCGCGAAGTGTCCTGGACGACCACACTTGTAACATGTGGCCGCTGCTGGTGTAGTGCTTGGGGGACGAAAGCCCGGCATGCGCTGCTGAGGTGCATACGCATGCGGCATCGCCCGCTGCTGCTGTTGTTGCGGAGGTGGTACTGGCAGTGCCGGCCTGAATGCAGGTGAAGAGTACGGCCGACTGCGGAAAGGCATCGACCTCTGGGGTGGCTGCCAGCGTGGACCTGATGGTGGGTGATTCACCATCCGAAACTTTTGAGAAGGACCGCCTCCCTCTCCGCTGCTCTGCGGTGCGCTTCGCTTTCGCTCCGCCTCTGCTAACTCCTTGCCGGAGTCTTCTTGAACAATCGCAGCGTCAATGATGTCGTTGAGGCTGCCGCGATTGAACATCGCCAACTTGTACTTCAGGAGCGGATTAAGCCCCTGGTAAAAGTGGTCCCGCCGCTTCTCGTCAGTATCGGCATGATATGATGCATAGAGCGCGAGATCGTTGAATGCCCTGGAGTATTCCAGCGTGTTTCGGCTCCCTTGTTGCAGGTGTAAGAACTCCTGCGTCTTCCTATTCATCAAACCTGGCGGTATATGATAGGCCCTGAAGGCCGTCCAGAACTCCGTCCAGATTATCACTCAGTCAGTGGGCTGTGAAGCACAGAAGTTGGCCCACCACGCGCTCGCGGATCCTTGGAGCTGCTGGACCGCGAACTGAGTGTTGCGCTGCTCGCTTATATGGAGCAGCCCAAACTTCATCTCTGTTGCGCGGAGCCAGTTGTCCGCGTCAAGAGGTTCATTCGCCCTTGAGAATACCGGTGGATGAGTCGGCAGGAAGTCGGAGTAGGAGCTCTGTTGACGCTCCTCACGGTCTTGACGTCTCTCAGGGAGAGACGTATTAGCGATGAGGGTCTGCAGCAACTCCGTGTGCTGCTGATGTGAACCCGCCATTGCCGCGACGATGTCGGCCAGTGTAACCGTTTTCAGTGGCGGTGTTTGCTGTTGCTGTTGCTGCTGCTGTCCCGAGGAGTCCTCGGGAGGCTGTTGGGAGGTCTCTCCCCCTTGGCTAGTACCCCCAACATCAGGGTTGGCACGAGTACGCGTCATTCTGAAATTTAAAACAGCAGTGATTAGCACGTGTCGTACTTAAAATTCCATATGCAACAGTAGGTATTGAAGTGACACATTAATAAGTTGCACAACATTCACATATATTGATAAAGCATAAACTTTATACAAGATACATTATTCTCGGGTCTCCGAGAAGTCATGCTCATGTCGTCACTACCTATACATACGCTACTGCCTACACGGCATGTCACCGATTGCAAAAGTTGGGTTACACTACCCTAGCTGCCCTACTTAGCAACTGTAACCCCCTACTCGGAGTAGAACTCGACCTCCTGCGGGTCGTCCTCCTCTGATACCTCTGCTGGTGGCTCTGGATCTACCACCTCCTCTCCCATCTCGGGTTCTCCCATTGCTGGAAGGCCCAAGACCACCGGTACGCCTAACACTGGATGTACGAGGTCCTGCAATGCATGCACCTCGTCCATGGCTTGGTTGTAATCTTCTTCCCAGCCTTGCCCTTCCTCAATAGCGTCGTCCCGCTCTTGAGTAAGTTCCTCGTTCTGCTGGGTCAAATTCTGTACCAGTTCTTGCAACGCCGCGATGTCGACACGGCTTATCCTCTTCGCCTTCTTCAGACGATGCAACTGATTATGTTGTTCATTCAGTCGCTTGATCGTCGGAAGGAGCACATTGCGGAGTGCGCTGTGAGCACTCTCGAAATGATCTCCACGGCTCGTGCTCTCCTTGATCTTTGTGGCGAGATGCTCCGTATGAACAGCTTGGCTGTCCATCACGGCGTTTCCCGCTATCATCTGGAGGCTAAAGTTTGCCTCCGCGGGGCCGTACCTTGGGCAACTCGGGTCCGTTGCCTCCCGGTACCTCTCTTCCCACACATGCTGAGCCAGTCCCTCCACCGGAACGAGCGCGTATGGAGTGCCCTCCATAGCCTGCACGTGCAGTTGGCAGAAACGCGACATGGTGTCACGGGCTGCCACTTGCCACATCCCTTCCGGTTGTCTTCCTCTCACCGTGATAGTGAACGACACCCAACCGGGTGGCGTAGGTCCTGCAGGGACCTCGACATGGATTGTCCACGTCTTGTTCCCCTCTTCGCCTTCTTCCTTGGCGAAGTACCGCGGCATCTGGTTGTACCCGAAATATTGGAGCATTTGCCACAATGCTTCCGGGTAGCCGCTACGGTGAGAACAGTGGGAAACCACACACCCGTTCTCCAACTGTTTGTCAGTTGTCATCTGTAAAATATATTTGATAGGTGTCAAATATTTATTTAAACAGTAAACCACTGAGTTATAACATAAGACATGTCATCGAACCCATCAAACTTGGAAACATAGTTCAAATTTTAAACAAATTTGACTGCTGATCTGCTGTTCACATGACAGCCCTGACCAGTTTCCATTTCAACCTGATTTAGGCCATGCTAAAAGCAAAAACAGTTCTGGGGCTTATCATCAAAGTTAAAGCTAACTTCAATAGCTTTCCAGAAAGTATTTGATTGGCCTAAGATCTGTCCTGGTTCAAAAGTTATGAGAGGTCAAAGTTAACAGAATTTCTGGAGAAAATTGGACAGCACCTCCCTGCTTTAGGTACTGATTTAATCAAAGAATTCCAGTTAATTTAGTTCCTAATCTGACAAAACTTTCTGTTACAAAGTTGTAACCCATCTCATAAGATTTTCAGAACTACCTCATTTTCTATTTTTGGATTTTTATGCAGGAAGTTATACTCAATTTACAAAGAGTTTAAAGAGAGTCTTTGCGCTGTCGTGTTTTCTGGACAGTTTCAACTCTACTGCATTTTTCGATTGGTTAAGGGATGAAACACCTCTGGACCTCAACACAAAAGTTGTAAAGCTCTACCAAAGATTTCCAGAAATGTATCATATGACCCCAACCTCGAAAGAACTCAACCTCTAACCTCTGATTAACTTCAGCCTTAATTCAGCTGAAAACAGAGTGTTCTGTCCTTAACAACCTATAAGTTGAAAACTTGTTTACTTTGAATATCCTGATTAAGGGAAGAGGTTACAGCAAAGTTTTACTGCTTTGGATCAAAACCTTCAAGTTTTTACAATGAAGTTGTTCATTTAGTTGGGTGTGACGTCGATGTGTCACCAGAGCATGTCGGTACTACGTCCTCACAAAGAAAAACCTATACCGGACTTAGCCGGCTTCGTTATTTCAGTGGCACTAAACGTCACTTGCACACGGATGCTACACATATATCGTTTCGTGGTCAGACTACCTGCAGAAACTCAAGCAATCGTCAGACTCGGCTGCACACCGAGCCCGGTATCCATACAGTTCGTACACCCGGACGTCATCACTCGCCCGGATGTTCTCAAGCCAAACACGCCTTGAGTTACGTGTTCACGTTTCAGACCACGTGACGGGGTCTCCCAAATTGCACCACGCATGCCAGGGACAGACGTTGCTTGAATACCCCAAAAGACATGAAGAGTCGTAGAGGATATTAAAGCGGGTCGGGTTACCTGCCACCCGTGAGGCTCCACCCTTCAGCTTGTGCGCACTGGTGGACAACGCTTACGTGCACCCCCCAAGACAAACGTCCCGAGATGTACGATTTTCCAACATAGTCAAATAGGTTAGTATGCCACATTCTATACACTAATAACATCCTTATACGGGCTACTAACTCGTTCCTCACTGGATTTTTTTGAAAAAGATGACCTTTTTAGTGCGTTAAACCTCAAGCGAGCTCTGATACCAACGCTGACACGACCCCACGGTCTTGTCGAGCCAGGATCACGCTGAGGGGTGCTGCGTTGCACAGCACCGGATAACACACATCAAAGGTACAAAGCGGAAGCAAAATTTTATTACATAAACGAGTTTATGAACATGTTTATATCAAAATAGGTCCAGTCTACACTCACGGGCGTAGACTACGCATCAAGCCCACGTTCAGCCCTTGAACGTGTCCTTGCTAGCACACACGCACACTAACTCTGCGGCGTGCACGACTCCCACTCGACGGGGTTCCCCTTCTGGGGTTCCGTCTCCTCTTCAGGAGTCCCTTCCTCATAGAACCCTGCAAAAGCTTCAAGCACAAGCAGTGAGCACGAAGGCTCAGCAAGTCTGACCCGTCTCACCTAAACATGGAACTTCTACATGAGGGGTGATGGGTACATGAGGTGAAACCATTTGCAAAGGACTCTTACTTTCAAATTTTAGCAGCAGATTGTGGAGAACCTTACGCTAAGGCACATGAGAGAGCCGCAATCAAACAAGAAACGCATTTCTCTCATGTACTTTGCCCAAAGTTGAAATGAACTTTAGTTAGCTCTAAACTACAGCAAATCATTAGCAATCAGAGTCCATCTTTCAATCAGCAACATTTTAACATGCAACTAGCCTGTTATTTCTACGTCACGGTACAGTGAACAAGTGGTACTCACTGACCACGAGGGACGGTGATTATAATCGATTTACACCTGCAGGGTTACCCGAACAACCCGTTACGTACGCCCGTACTCGATGTTGCCTACAACAACCATCACGGACGCCGTACGCAACTACCTTTCACCCGTTAGCCAAATGTTGAACCGGTCCAATCGTCCCGAGCAAGAGGTCTCTGCACGCGCATTTCAGTGCCGCCAGCCGATTTACACCTCGATCTCTCCACCTTCCCTCTGAACGACCAGCTATGCCTCAACACCCAGCTACCCGAGTTACATCGGTTTCCCGGTTCCCATATAGCCGGTAGGTCTTCGGTACTGTTCTAGCTTGTTCAACAGGCCCGCACACGGCTCGGTCCTCAATCGACACAAGCGGAGCTATAGCACGCAGGCCCCAAAGTCCTGCTGCCCTTACTCCCCGCTTGGTCTCATTTTCTTGCCATGTGTTTCATGTGCTATTTTCTACCCGAGTCGAGTGCCTCTAGCCTATGCTCGCGAGTAGTTCCAACTACTCGACTTGTACCGAATCCTACACTATCTTAGCAATGCAGTAGCTAACGGGGTTTGCAATCCTAAACCCAACCCATGGTTTTCTGGGCTATGTAATTGTGTTTCCAAACAAGACTCTAATGCAAAGAAGAAGGTATTGAAGTATGTGCTCAAAACAATAAAAATTTGTAAAAAGGTTAATGCAAACCGGAGCTTGCCTTGCTGCTCTTGGTCGTAGGCTAGCTGCTCCTCCGGAGTAACGAAGTATAGGACTTCGGGTTCCTCCTCGACCTTAGCGACTACATAATATGCTGGTGGAGTTGGAACATACCCGCAAGGATTGGCTCACCCTCTGGCACGTCCTCTATGGCAAGTTGGTGGACGGTGCCGGGACTAGGGTTTGCCCGCCGCGCATTAGTAGGGTTCCGGGGTTGATCCCTCCCCAGAGACGGTGGTGCAACTCCGCCGCCTTGCCTCTCTGGACATCTGCTGGCGAAGTGTCCTAGACGACCACACTTGTAACATGTGGCCGCTGCTGGTGTAGTGCTCGGGGAATGAAAGCCCGGCATGTGCTGCTGAGGTGCATACGCACGCGGCATCGCCCGCTGTTGCTGTTGTTGTTGCGGAGGTGGTGCTGGCAGTGCCGGCCTGAATGCCGGTGAAGAGTACGGCCGACTGTGGAACGGCATCGACCTTTGTGGTGGCTGCCAGCGTGGACCTGATGGTGGGCGATTCACCATCCGAAACTTCTGAGAAGGACCGCCTCCTTCTCCGCTGCTTTGCGGCACGCTTTGCTTTCTCTCCGCCCGCCAACTCCTTGCCGGAGTCCTCCTGAACAATCGCAGCATCAATTATGTCGTTGAGGCTGCCGCGATTGAACATCGCCAATTTGTCCTTCAGGAGCGGGTTAAGCCCCTGGTAAAAGTGGTCCCACCGCTTCTCGTTGGTGTCGGCGTGATACGACGCGTAGAGTGCGAGATCGTTGAACGCCCTGGAATATTCCAGCGCGTTCCGGCTCCCTTGCTGCAGGTGTAGGAATTCCTGCGTATTCCTCTTCATCAGACCTGGCGGTATGTGATAGGCCCTGAAGGCTGTACGGAACTCCGCCCAGGTCATAACTCGGTCGGTGGGCTGTGAAGCACAGAAGTTTGCCCACCACGCGCTCGCGGATCCTTGGAGCTGATGGACCGCAAACTGAGTCTTGCGCTGCTCGCTTATCTGGAGCAGCCCGAACTTCATCTCTGTTGCGCGGAGCCAGTTGTCCGCGTCAAGAGGTGCATCCGCCCTTGAGAATACCGGGGGATGAGTCACTAGGAAGTCGGAGTAGGAGCCCTATTGACGCTCCTCACGGTCTTGACGTCTCTCTGGGCGAGAGGTATTGGCAATAAAAGTTTGCAGCATCTCCATGTGCTGCTGATGTGAACCCGCCATTGCCACGACGATGTTGCAAAATGTAACCGTTGGCAGTGGCGGTGGCGGTGTTTTCTGTTGCTTCTGTTGCTGCTGCTGTCCCGAGAAGTCCTCAGGAGGCTCTTGGGAGGTCTCTCCCCCTTGGCTAGTACCCCCAACGTCCGGGTTGGCACGAGTACGCGTCATTCTGAAATTCAAAACAGCAGCAATTAGCACATGTCATACTTAAAATTCCATATGCAACAGTAGGTATTAAAGTGACACATGACTAATTTGCACAACATTCACATATATTGATAAAGCATAAACTTTATGCAAGATACATTATTCTCGGGTCTCCGAGAAGTCGTGCTCATGTCGTCACTACCTATACATACGCTACTGCCTACACGACATGTCACTGATTACAAAAGTTGGGTTACAATACTCTAGCTGCCCTACTTGGCAACTGTAACCCCCTACTCGGAGTAGAACTCAACCTCCTGCGGGTCGTCCTCCTCCGGTACCTCTGCTGGTGGCTCTGGATCTACCACCTCTTCTCCCATCTCGGGTTCTCCCATTGCTGGAAGGCCCAAGACCACCGGTATGCCCAATACCGGAGGTACGAGATCCTGCAATGCATGCACCTCGTCCATGGCCTGGTTGTAGTCCTCTTCCCAGCCTTTCCCTTCCTGAATAGCGTCGTCCCGCTCTTGAGTGAGGTCCTTGTTTTGCTGGGTGAGATTCTGTACCAGTTCTTGCAACGCCGCAATGTCGACACGGCTTTTCCTCTTCGCCTTATTCAGACGATGCAACTGATTATGCTGTTCATTCAGTCGCTTGATCGTCAGAAGGAGCACATTGCGGAGTGCGCTGTGAGCACTCTCGAAATGGTCTCCACGGCTTGTGCTCTCCTTGAGCTTCGCGGCGAGATGCTCCGTATGAACAGCTTGGCTGTCCATCACGGTGTTTCCCGCCCTCATCTGGAGGCTAAGGTTTGCCTCTGCGGGGCTGTACCTTGGGCAACTCGGATCCGTTGCCTCCAGGTACCTCTCTTCCCACACATGATGAGCCCGTTCCTCCACCGGAACGAGCGCGTATGGAGTTCCCTCCATAGCCTGCATGTGTAGTTGGCAGAAACGTGACATGGCGTGACGGGCTGCCACTTGCCACATCCCTTCCGGTTGTCTACCTCTCACCATGACGGTGAACGGCACCCAACCGGGTGGCGTAGGTCCTGAAGGGACTTCGACATGGATTGTCCATGTCTTGTTCCCCTCTTCGCCTTCTTCCTTGGCGAAGTACTGCGGCATCTGGTTGTACCCGAAATATTAAAGCATATGCCTCAATGCTTCCGGATAGCCACTGCGGTGAGAACAGTGGGACACCACCCACCCGTTCTCCAACTGCTTATCTGCTGTCATCTGTAAAAATATATTTGATAAATGTCAAATATTTATTTAAACAGTAAACCATTGAGTTATAACATAAGACATGTCATTGAACCCATAAAACTTGGAAACATAGTTCAAATTTTAAGCAAATTTGACTGCTGATCTGCTGTTCAACATGACAGCCCTGATCAGTTTCCACATCAACCTGATTTAGGCCATGTTAAAAGCAAAACAAATTCTGGAGCTCAACATCAAAGTTAAAGAAAACTTCAATAGCTTTCCATAAAGTATTTGCTTGGCCTAAGATCTGTCTTGGTTCAAAAGTTATGAGAGGTCAAAGTTAACAGAATTTCTGGAGAAAATTGGACAGCACCTCCCTGCTTTAGGTACTGATTTGATCCAAGAATTCCAGTTAATTCTATTCCTAATATGACAAAACTTTCTGTTACAAAGTTGTAACCCATCTCATAAGCTTTCCATAACTACCTCATTTTCTATTTTTGTATTTTTATGCAGGAAGTTATGCTCAATTTACAGAGAGTTTACAGAGAGTCTTTGCTCTGCCCTGTTTTCTAGAGAGTTTCAACTCTACTGTATTTTTCGATTGGTTAAGGGATGAAACACCTCTGGACATACAGAGAAAAGTTGTAAAGATCTTCCAAAGCTTTCCAGAAATGTATCATATGACCCCAACCTCGAAAGACCTCAACCTCTATCCTCTGATTAACTTCAGCCTTAATTCAGCTGAAAACAGAGTGCTCTGTCCTTAGCAACCTATAAGTTGAAAACTTGTTTAACTTTGAATATCCTAATTAAGGGAAAGATTTACCTCAAGTTTTAGTACTTTGGATCAAAACCTTCAAGTTTTACAATGAAGTTGTTCATTTAGTGGGGTGTGACGTCGATGCGTCACCAGATCATGTCGGTACTACGTCCTCACAAAGAAAAACCTATACCGTACTTAGCCGGCTTCGTTAATTCAGTGGCACTAAACGTCACTCGCACACGGATGCTACATGTCTACTGTTTCATGGTCAAACTACCTGCAGAAAGCTCAAACAATTGTCAGACTCGGCTGCACACCGAGCCCGGTATCCATACAGTCCGTACACCCGGCCGTCATCACTCGCCCGGATGTTCTCAAGCCAAACACGCCTTGAGTTACGTGTTCACGTTTCAGACCACGTGACGGGGTCTCCCAAGTTGCACCACGCATGCCAGGGACAGAAGTTGCTCGAATACCCCAAACGACATGAAGAGTCGTAGAGGATACTAAAGCGTGTCGGGTTACCTGCCACCCGTGGGGCTCCACCCTTCAGCTTGTGCGCACTGGTGGACAGCGCTTACGTGCACCCCCCAAGACATACACGTCCCGGGATACACGATTTTCTGACATAGACAAATAGGTTAGTATGCCACTTTCTATATGCTAATAACATTCTTATACGGTCTATTAGCTCATTCCTCACTGGATTTTTGAAAAAGATGACCTTTGTAGTGCATTAAACCTCAAGCGAGCTCTGATACCATGCTGACACGACCCCACGGTCTTGTCGAGCCAGGATCACGCTGAGGGGTGCTCCGTTGCACAGCACCGGATAACACACGTCAAAGGTACAAAGCGGAAGCAAAACTTTTATTACATAAAGTGGTTTATGAACACTTTTACATCAAAATATGTCCAGTCTACACTCACGGGCGTAGACTATGCATCAAGTTAAACGTTCAGCTCGTGAACGTGTCCTTGCTAGCACACACGCACACTAACACTGTGGCGTGCACGACTCCCACTCGACGGGGTTCCCCTCCTGGGGTTCCGCCTCCTCTTCAGGAGTCCCTTCCTCATAGAACCCTGCAAAAGCTTCAAACACAAGCAGTGAGCACGAAGGCTCAGCAAGACTGACCCGTCTCTCCTAAACATGGAACTTCTACATGAGGGGTGATGGGTACATGAGATAAAACCATTTGCAAAGGGACTCGCCTAATTATTGGAACCTTACTTTCAAGTTTTAGCAGCAGGTTGTGGAGAACCTTATGCTAAGACATATGAGAGAGCCGCAATCAAACAAGAAACGCATTTTTCTCATGTACTTTACCCAAAGTCAAAAAGAACTTTAGTTAGCTCTAAACTAAGACAAATCATTAACAATCAAAGTCCATCTTTCAATCAGCAACATATTAACTTGTGACTAGCCTGTTCTTTCTATGTCACGGTACAGTGAACAAGTGGCACTCACTGACTGCGAGGGACAACGATTATAATCGATTTACACCTGCAGGGTTACCCGAATAACCCGTCACGTACGCCTGTACTCGATGTTGCCTACAGCAACCATCACGGACGCCGTACGCAACCACCTTTCGCCCGTCAGCCAAATAATGAACCGGTCCCATCGTCCCGAGCAAGAGGTCTCTGCACGCGCATCTCCGTGCCGCCAGCCGATTTACACCTCAAGCTCTCAACCTACCCTCTGAACGACGGGCAATGCCTCAATACCGAGCTACCCGAGTTACATCGGTTTCCCGGTTCCCATATAGCCAGTAGGTCTTCGGTACTGTTCTAGCTTGTTCAACAGGCCCGCACACGGCTCGGTCCTCAATCGACACAAGCGGAGCTATAGCACCCAGGTCCTAAAGTCCTGCTGCCTTTACTCTCCGCTCGGTCTCAATTTTTCTTGCCATGTGTATCATGTGCTATCTCTACCCGAGTCGAGTGCCTCTAGCCTATGCTCGCGTAGTTCCAACTACTCGACTTGTACCGAGTCCTACCCTAACTTAGCATCGCAGTAGCTAACGGGGTTTGCAATCCTAAACGCGACACATGGTTTTCTTGGCTATGCAATTGGGTTTCCAAACAAGACTCTACTGCAAGGAAATAAGTGATACCCAAAGAAAGTGCTCGAAACAATAAAAATTTGTAAAGAGGTTGATGCAAACCTGACACGACCCCATTGGTCCTGTTGAGCCAGGATCACGCTGAGGGGTGCTGCGTTGCACAGCACCGGATAACACACGTCAAAGGTACAAAGCGGAAGCGAAAATTTTATTACATAAACAAGTTTATGAACAAGTTTACAGCAAAATAAGTTCAGTCTACACTCGCGGGCGTAGACTAAGCATCAAGTGCACGTTCAGCCCTCGAACGTGTCCTTGCTAGCACACATGCACACTAACTCTGCGGCGTGCACGACTCCAACTCGACGGGGTTCCCCTCCTGGGGTTCCGTCTCCTCTTCGGGAGTCCCTTCCTCATAGAACCCTGCAAAAGCTTCAAACACAAGCAGTGAGCATGAAGGCTCAGCAAGTCTGACCCGTCTCACCTAAACATGGAACTTCTACATTAGGGTAATGGGTTACATGAGGTAAAAATTCAGTTGCAAGGACTCGCCTAATTAGTAGAACCTTACATTCAAGTTTTAGCAGCAGGTTGTGGAGAACCTTACGCTAAGGCACATGAGAGAGCCGCAATCAAACAAGAAACGTATTTCTCTCATGTACTTTGCCCAAGGTTGAAAAGAACTTTAGTTAGCTCTAAGCTACAACATATCATTAACAATCAATGTCCAGCTTTCAATCAGCAACATTTTAACATGTGACTAGCCTGTTCTTTCTACGTCACGGTACAGTGAACAAGTGGTACTCACTGACCGCGAGGGACGGCGATTATAATCGATTTACACCTGCAGGGTTACCCGAACAACCCGTCACGTACGCCCGTACTCGATGTTGCCTCCAACAACCATCACGGACGCCGTACGCAACTACCTTTCACCCGTCAGCCAAATATTGAACCGGTCCCATCGTCCCGAGCAAGAGGTCTCTGCACGCGCATCTCCGTGCCGCCAGCCGATTTACACCTCAAGCTCTCAACCTACCCTCTAAATGACGGGCAATGCCTCAATACCCAGCTACCCGAGTTACATCAGTTTGCCGGTTCCCATATAGCCGGTAGGTCTTCGGTACTGTTCTAGCTTGTTCAACAGGCCCGCACACGGCTCGGTCCTCAATCGACACAAGCGGAGCTACAGCACACAGGCCCCAAAGTCCTGCTGCCCTTACTCTCCGCTCGGTCTCATTTTCTTGCCATGTGTATCATGTGCTATCTCTACCCGAGCAAAGTGCCTCTAGCCTATTCTCGCGAGTAGTTCCAACTACTCGACTTGTACCGAATCCTACTCTATCCTAGCAATGCAGTAGCTAATGGGGTTTGCAATCCTAAGCCCAACCCATGGTTCTCTTGGCTATGCAGTGTGGCTTCCAAACAAGACTCTAATGCACAGAATAAAGGAAACAAGTATGTGCTCAAAACAATAAAATTTGTAAAAAGGTTAATGCAAACCGGAGCTTGCCTTGCTGCTCTTGGTCATAGGCTAGCTGTTCCTCCGGAGTAACGAAGTCTAGGACTTCGGGTTCCTCCTCGACCTTAGCGACTACATGATGGAAGCAATATATGTATCAATTTAAATGCATTTGTATTGATTTTGAAGTGGTAAAGTCTATAACCCTTGCTAGACAGACCTAATGACTGTGAAACTTTTACTGTGGCTTGGTTAGAACCTAAACAGAGACTTGGTCAAGTTTTAGTTGCAGCAAAGCTCATTTGAGCCCTCCACAATTAATTATGTCCTTGACCTTAATTAGAACTCTTAGGGTGTTCTAGGAATTTTCATGAAGCAAACTATGACTTTCTGAAAACTAGATTTTCATAGGGTTCTAATGGAGTTGGTCTCACTTAATTTGAAGGTTCCTAGCTAAAGTTATGAGCTAAACAATTTCAGAGAAAATTCTGAAAACGTTTCTGAACATTTTCTATTTTCTCTGGAACAGTTTCACTAATCACACCATTAGGTGTATCAGATGAGCTCAAATGGATCTGAAATTTTTATGGTAGTTCAGGGATATATTGGTGAACATCCCAGCAAAATTTCAGGAATTTCCTCCAAAGAATTCTCCAGTTAAAATTCCTAACAGTTTAAAATTGGGGAATTAATTCTGGAAAATTAAGGGTTTTCATCAAGTGAAACTTGATTTGCTCGAAAGTACTCGGAGAGCTGAATCCAGAAAAATTTGGTTCACTCAATTTGGAGCTTTCTAGCCAAAGTTATGAGGATGTGAGGTTTGAGGGAAATCTGAAAATCGGGGAAAAGTTTAAACTCGCGCGTGGGCCCAGGGGACACGCGTCGCACGCCGAGGCGACAGCACACCGCGGCCCACAATGATTTTGCGCGCCAGCACACCCGATCCCGGTCGCAGCCGGATCCCGATTCAAAATATCTCCTGCTGACAGCTGGGGTCCACCCCTTCTTCAACCTCGCGACGCCCGCGCTCCGCCGCATAGGGACCTCGCCGGAGAGCTCGCTGCCGGCTGCTGTACAGCTCCAAACTTCTCGATTCTGGCAGCCCCTGCCTACTTTTACTTGGGGAACAGGATTCTAGGGTCAGCTGCTCATGACAATGGCCGGAGCATGGTCGGCGATGAGCCGCCACCTCGGAACGACTTCGGCCATGTCGGCTGACTTCCCTAGCATCTCAACTACTTGGGAAACCGGTCGGGAAGCACCAGTGGACCTCAGAGAAGGTCGACATGAGCTCGAGGCAGCTCGGGGAAGGCCCGAAATAGGTCCTCACCATGCACCCGATGCCGCCCGTTCATTCCGCCATTGGTTGACCTCAAATTACGCCAGGTACAGAGGTTCTCCGGCCCAGAGTTGTGAAGGCAACTTGTGCGTTACCATGTCTAGCTCGTGTGAGAGCGGCTTGAGGCCCTCTAATCCTTTCTAGAGCACGAATTAAACAGAATCGTATCCGAAGGTCGTTCTGCACACAGAAAGGGGAAAAGTGGAAATTCGCCGCCGGTGAGCAACCACTCGAGCTGTGGCTCGGGGATGAGCAGCACCGGTCACCAGCGCGTCCAAGGGTGCCTTGGCCCGGGCGTGACAACGCCCTGGTTGGGCTGTCCACGGGAGCCCGAGGTGCGGGGGTTCCAAGTCCGAATTCGATCTTTCGGCACAGCCGATATCAATCGGTTTCAACCGAATTCTAGCAACGGGGAGGACGGAGGAAGGTCTCTAGTACCTTGCTGGGGCTCTGGAGTGGACGGAGGGAGCTGCGATCGGCGTTCTCCGATCGATTCCGAGCTGCGGAAATTTTTGGCCGGCGCTGAGTTCTTGCGGGGAAGAACGGCGGTGCCTCGGCCGGGGAGGGGGGCAGGCGCCTTAAGAAGGCTCTGCACCGCCTCACGCCCGCGCGTGGGCAAGCAGCTGCTGGCGCGGCGGCTGCCCTCGGTGGCGATCACCGCTGCGGCTCGGCGACCCGAGTGAAAAAGTCTCAGTCGGTTTGATCTGAGCAGTGGCTGACATGTGGGTCCCACTTCCAGTTTTAACCTCTGAAATTTACTCCTAATCACTGTTGTAAACAGTGAACCCCATACTACCCTTGGCAATTCAAATTATTCACCCATGAGCCATTTGAATTGATCAAAGTTCAAATGAGGTTTGGTTTGAATGAATTTTAGCACAAGTTCAGTTTGAAATTCAAATAAAGTTTGAATATCTCCCACTTAGCTCATGTCAAGATCAACTCCAAATGGAGTGAAAATTGGTGTGTGAGCTTACAAAAATGTGCTGAGTAAGAATATGCCTCCAACTTTTAAATTCATGGGATAAAAACAGTTTGAATTTGAATATGGTTTCAAACTGCCCTCTTCCTAACTATACCCCAAAATGACCTCAAAAAGGTTTTGAATTTGGGTGAAACTTGGCATGGACATCCTTAGTAAAGTGTAGGAGTTTTCATATGTCCAGCCCATCTATATCACATGTGGGAAATACCACTTTTGCAATGTGTGAGTTTGTTCTCTAATGAGCATGTTGATAATTGTTACTTGCTCTTCATTTGTGTTCATCATCCTTCCTCAAATGAGGTGTGTGGTGTGGTAATCAACACTGCAAATGTGTGTCAAAAACTGAGGCCCTTACATTCCTCCCCCCTTAAAAGAATCTCGTCCCGAGATTATAAGGTGAAAATGAGAGAGAGGACGGTGAGAAATTACCGGATATGCGACGTGAAAAAGTTGGGGTAGTTAGTGCGAAGGAATTCTTCGCTCTCCCATGTTGCTTCGTCCATGGAGTGATTGCTCCATAGAACCTTGTAGAACCACAACGTACGGATGCGTGTGGTTCGGGCCTTTTCATCAATAATCTGCACCTGTACCTCCCGATAGGTGAGATCTGGATGCAGTTCTTCAATGTCTTCCAGCTGAACGGTAGTTGATAGCTTGAGACACTTCCTCAGCTGGGAAATGTGAAATACGTCGTGCACACCGGAAAGTGCTTCTGGTAATTTCAGCCGGTATGCCACCGATCCACATCTTTCGGTAATCTGGAATGGACCGATGAAGCGGGGTGCTAACTTTCCTCTCACCCTAAATCTGTTTACGCCCTTCATTGGAGACACCCGTAGATATACGTGATCTCCAACTTCGAATTGTAATGGGCGCCTTCTCCGGTCCGCATAATTTTTCTGACGGGATTGAGCGGCTTTTAGGTTCGCTTGAATCAGTCGAACCTTTTCTTCCGCGTTGTTGACAAGGTCAATCCTGAAGGTAACCCTTTCGCCAGACTCACACCAGTTCAATGGTGTGCGGCATTTTCTTCCGTATAGCGCCCCGTAGGGCGCCATCTTGATGCTGGCTTGGTACCCATTGTTGTACGAGAACTCGGCTAACGGCAAGTGATCATCCCAATTCTTGCCGTGGTTGATAGCGCAAGCTCGTAGCATGTTTTCTAAGATTTGATTTACCCGCTCCGTTTGCCCATCCGTCTGCGGGTGGTAGGCTGAACTACGGATCAGCTTCGTCCCCAAGGCAGCGTGCAGCTGCTCCCAAAAACAGGACACAAATAAAGTGCCCCGATCCGATATGATAGTACGGGGTACGCCGTATAAGCATAGGGTCCGTGAGATGTACAGTTCAGCGTACTTCTTGGTGTTGTAATTTGTGTTGACCGGGATGAAATGAGCGACTTTGGTGAGCTGATCGACGATCACCCACACCGAATCATGTTTCTGCAAGGTGGTGGGTAAACCGACGATGAAGTCCATGCTCACGTCCTCCCACTTCCAGGCAGGAATGCCCAGTAGTTTTAGCAGTCCCGGTTTCCGCATGTGGTCTGCCTTCACCCTTCGACATGTATCACACTCGGACACGTATTTTGCAGTCTCTCGCTTCATCCGTGTCCACCAAAACTTGCTTCTGAGTTCTTGATACATCTTGTTGCTGCCGGGGTGAATAGAAAACTTTGATAAGTGAGCCTCATCAAAGATTTTCTTCCGTAATTCCGGGTTTCGGGGTACGACAATCCGGTCGTTGAACCATAGGACGCCGTCTCCGTCCTTCCGGAAACATTTCAACTCCCCACTGTCTACACGTCTCCGCAAATGTGACATGCCCTTGTCATTCTTCTGGGCTGCCGCTATCTCTTCACGGATGGTGGGGATCAAAGCTAGGTTGTAGAGAGCTCCGTGCGGAATCACATGTAGTGGTGGTTCGCTCTCTTCCAACGGTGTGATGGTCAGATTGTTGACATGTGACTTGCGGCTCAGCGCATCTGCCACTGCGTTTGCCTTGCCCGGATGATAATGGATCTCTATCTCGTAATCCTTTATCAGTTCTAACCATCTTCGTTGCCTCATGTTCAGCTCCTTATGAGTGAATATGTACTTGAGGCTTTTGTGGTCGGTATATAAATGTACGAGGTTACTGAGTAGGTAGTGCCTCCACATTTTTAGTGCAAGTACCACGGCAGCGAGCTCCAAGTCGTGAGTTGGATAATTCTGCTCATGGTTCCTATGCTGCCGTGATCCATACGCGACCACTGTTCGGTCTTGCATCAGCACACATCCGAGCCCAATGCCGGATGCATCGCAGTACACATCGAACGGTTTTGTTGTGTCTGGCTGCGCCAAAACCGGTGCTGATGTCAGGTGCTTGACTAAAGCCTTGAATGCTGCTTCACATGTTGGACTCCAAACATATTTGGTAGCCTTCTTCAGCAGCTCTGTCATTGGCTTGGCAATCTTCGAGAAGTTCGGAATGAACCTCCGATAATATCCCGCGAGTCCAAGGAAACTCCGTACCTCATGAACAGTTCTCGGGGATTTCCAATTCAGCACTTGCGTGATCTTGCTCGGGTCCACAGCGATACCCTCCGCTGAGATGATATACCCGAGAAAAGGCACTTGCGATATCCAAAACTCGCATTTGCTGAATTTTGCGTATAACTTGTGATCCCACAGCCGTTGCAAGACTATACACAGATGTCTCTTGTGATCTTCCTCCGACTTGGAATATACTAGGATGTCGTCGATGAAGACCACGAAAAACTTGTCCAGCTCCGGCATGAATACCGAGTTCATCAAGTACATGAAGTGAGCTGGAGCATTGGTGAGGCCGAAGGACATAACCAGGTACTCATAAAGTCCGTACCTCGTCGAGAAAGCTGTCTTCGGAATGTCCTCAGCCCTTATCTTAATCTGATGGTACCCGGGTCTTAAATCCATCTTGGAAAAGATCTTTGCTTTGACCAACTGATCAAACAACATGTCGATCCGTGGCAACGGGTACTTGTTATTGATGGTTACGGCATTTAATGGACGATAGTCCACGCAAAGCCGCAACGTCTCATCCTTCTTCTTGACAAATAATGCCGAACAACCCCATGGCGAGGAGCTCGGCCTAATAAAACCCTTTTCCAGAAGGTCCGTGAGCTGAGTCTTCAGTTCAGCCAACACCTTGGGCGCCATCTTGTACGGCCTTCGGGATATTGGCATGGTTCCCGGTGCAAGTTCAATCTTGAACTCCACCTCTCTATCGGGTGGCATCCCCGGCAAATCATCCGGGAATACGTCAGGGAATTCTTGGACCACTGGAATATCTTCCAATCTGATGGTTGTGGCTTGATAGACACTTGGAAGTTTTATTTCTGGACTGTCCAGAAATAATGAGTGAGAACCGTGCACCTCTGAGTTTAAGTGCACGACTCGAAGGACGGTGTCTAAAACAGCGCCATAGCGGGTTAACCACGACATCCCTAGGATGACATCGACCTTCTGTCCCTCTAAGATAATGAGAGACGTGGGGTACACTCTACCCACTAAGCATAATGGTGCTTTGGAGACCATTACGCTTGCTGAAATCTTCCCACCCGGTGAACAAATTAAATATGGACTATCGGTGGGTAGTATTGGCAAACTGTGTTTAGCAATGAAAGCTTGGCTAATAAAATTATGCGTGGCGCCTGAATCAAACAGTACTATAGCGGGATACTGGTGGAGTTGGAACATACCCGCAAGGATTGGCTCGCCCTCCGGCACGTCCTCAATGGCAAGTTGGTGGACAGTGCCGGGCCTAGGGTTTGCCCGCCGCGCATTAGTAGGGTTCCGGGGTTGATTCCTCCCCGGAAACTGCGGTGCCACTCCGCCGCCTTGCCTCTCCGGGCAACTGCTCGCGAAGTGTCCCGGACGACCACACTTGTAACATGTAGCCGCTGCTGGTGGAGTGCTTGGTGGATGAAAACCCGGCATGCGTTGCTGAGGTGCAAACGCACGCGGCATCGCCCGCTGCTGCTGTTGTTGTTGAGGTGGTACTGGCAATGCCGGCTTGAATGCCGGTGAAGAGTACGGCCGACTGCGGAACGGCATCGACCGCTGTGGTGGCTGCCAGCGTGGACCTGATGGTGGGCGATTCACCATCCGAAACTTCTGAGAAGGACCGCTTCCTTCTCCGCTGCTCTGCGGCGCGCTTCGCTTTCGCTCTGCCGCCACCAACTCCTTGCCGGAGTCCTCCTGAACAATCGCAGCATCAATGATGTCGTTGAGACTGCCGCGATTGAACATCGCCAACTTGTCCTTCAGGAGCGGGTTAAGCCCCTGGTAGAAATGGTCCCGCCGCTTCTCGTCGGTATCAGCATGATACGACGCATATAGCGCGAGATCGTTAAACGCCCTGGAGTATTCCAGCGCGTTCCGGCTCCCTTGTTGCAGGTGTAAGAACTCCTGCATCTTCCTCTTCATTAAACCTGGCGGTATATGATAGGCCCTGAAGGCCGTCCGGAACTCCGTCCAGGTCATCACTCGGTCGGTGGGCTGTGAAGAACAAAAGTTGGCCCACCACGCGCTCGCGGATCTTTGGAGCTGCTGGACCGCGAACTGGGTCTTGCGCTGCTCGCTTATCTGGAGCAGCCCGAAATTCATCTCTATGGCGCGGAGCCAGTTGTCCGCGTCAAGTGGTTCATCCGCCCTTGAGAATACCGGGGGATGAGTTGCCAGGAAGTCGGAGTAGGAGCTCTGTTGACGCTCCTCTCGGTCTTGACGTCTCTCTGGGCGAGACGTATTTGCAATAAGAGTCTGCAGCAACTCTGTGTGTTGCTGATACGAGCCCGCCATTGCCGCGACGATGTCGGCCAATGTAACCGTTGGCAGTGGCGGTGGCGGTGTTTGCTGTTGCTGCTGTTGTTGTCCCGAGGAGTCCTCAGGAGGTGGTTGGGAGGTCTCTCCCCCTTGACTGGTACCCCCAACGTCAGGGTTGGCGCAAGTACGCGTCATTCTGAAATTCAAAACAGCAGCGTTTAGCACATGTCTTACTGAAAATTCCATAAGCAACAGTAGGTATTGAAGCGACACATGATTAATTTGCACAACATTCACATATATTGATAAAGCATAAACTTTATACAAGATACATTATTCTCGGATCTCCGAGAAGTCGTGCTATGTCGTCACTACCTATACATACGCTACTGTCTAAACGACATGTCACCGATTACAAAAGTTGGGTTACGCTACCCTGGCTGCCCTACTTGGCAACCGTAACCCCCTACAAGGAGTAGAACTCGACCTCC
Source organism: Neostapfia colusana (assembly GCA_030760725.1). NCBI lineage: Eukaryota > Viridiplantae > Streptophyta > Magnoliopsida > Poales > Poaceae > Neostapfia > Neostapfia colusana. Next base: position 64,830,860 of record JASWHV010000008.1, on the reverse strand, counting down.
TGTGGGTCGTCCTCCTCCGGTACCTCTGCTGGTGGCTCTGGATGTACCACCTCTTCTCCCATTCCGGGTTCTCCCATTGCTGGAAGACCCAAGACCACCGGTATGCCTAACACCGGAGGTACGAGGTCCTGCAATGCATGCACCTCGTCCATAGCCTGGTTGTAGTCCTCTTCCCAGCCTTGTCCTTCCTCGATAGTGTCGTCCCGCTCTTGAGCAAGGTCCTCATTCTGCTGGGTTAGGGTCTGCACCAGCTCTTGCAACGCCGCGATGTCAACACGGCTCTTCTTCTTTGCCTTCTTCAGACGACGCAGCTGATTGTGCTGTTCATTCAGTCGCTTGATCATCGGAAGGAGCACATTGCGGAGTGCGCTGTGAGCACTCTCGAAATGATCTCCACGGCTTGTGCTCTCCTTGAGCTTTGTGGTGAGATGCTTCGTATGAACAGCTTGGCTGTCCATCACGGCGTTTCCCGCCCTCATCTGGAGGCTGAGATTTGCCCCCACGGGGTTGTACCTTGGGCAACTCGGGTCCGTTGCCTCCAGGTACCTCTCCTCCCACACCTGCTGAGCTCGTCCCTCCACCGGAACGAGTGCATATGGAGTGCCTTCCATAGCCTGCACGTGTAGTTGGCAGAAACGTGACATAGTGTCACGGGCTGCCACTTGCCACATCCCTTCCGGTTGTCTTCCTCTCACCGTGACGGTGAATGGCACCCAACCGGGTGGCATAGGTCCTGCAGGAACCTCGACATGGATCGTCCACGTCTTGTTCCACTCCTCGCCTTCTTCCTTGGCGATGTACTGCAGCATCTGATTGTACCCGAAATATTGGAGCATTTGCCACAATGCTTCCGGGTAGCCGCTACGGTCAGAACAGTGGGAAAACTAGCCACCCGTTCTCCAACTGTTTATCTGCTGCCATCTGTAAAAATATATTTGAGAAATGTCAAATATTTATTTAAACAGTAAACCATTGAGTTATAACATAATACATGTCATTGAACCCATAAAACTTGGAAACATAGTTCAAATTTTAAACAAATTTGACTGCTGATCTGCTGTTCCCATGACAGCCCTGACCAGTTTCCATTTCAACCTGATTTAGGCCATGTTAAAGGCAACACTAATTCTGGAGCTCAACATCAAAGTTAAAGCTAACTTCAATAGATTTCCAGCAAGTATTTGCTTGGCCTAAGATCGGTCCTGGTTCAAAAGTTATGAGATGTCAAAGTTAACAGAATTTCTGGAAACAATTGGACAGCACCTCCCTGCTTTAGGTACTGATTTGATCCAAAAATCCCAGTTACTTCTGTTCCTAATCTGACAAAACTTTCTGTTACAAAGTTGTAACCCATCTCATAAGCTTTCCATAACTACCTCATTTTCTATTTTTGGATTTTTATGCAGGAAGTTATGCTCAATTTACAGAGAGTCTTTACTCTGTCCTGTTTTCTGGACAGTTTCAACTCTACTGCATTTTTCGAGTGGTTAAGGGATGAAACACCAATGGACCTCAACATAAAAGTTGTAAAGCTCTTCCGAAGCTTCCCAGAAATGTATCATACGACCCCAACCTCGAAAGAACTCAACCTCTAACCTCTGATTAACTTCAGCCTTGATTCAGCTAAAAACAGAGTGCTCTGGGCTTAACAACCTATAAGTTGAAAACTTGTTAACTTTGAATATCCTGTTCAAGGGAAGGAGCTACATCAATTTTTACTACTTTGGATCAAAACTTTCAAGCTTTAGATGAATTTGTTCATTTAGTTGGGTGTGACGTCGATGCGTCACCAGATTATGTCGGTACTACGTCCTCACAAAGAAAAACCTATACCGGACTTAGCCGGCTTCGTTATTTCAGTGGCACTAAACGTCACTCGCACACGGATGCTACACGTCTACCGTTTCGTGGTCAGGCTACCTGCAGAAACTCAAACAATCATCAGACTCGGCTGCACACCGAGCCCGGAATCCATACAGTTAGTACACCCGGCCGTCATCACTCGCCCGGATGTTCTCAAGCCAAACACGCCTTGAGTTACGCGTTCACGTTTCAGACCACGTGACGGGGTCTCCCAAGTTGCACCACGCACGCCAGGGACAGACGTTGCTTGAATACCCCAAATGACATGAAGAGTCGTAGAGGATACTAAAGCGGGTCGGGTTACCTGCCACCCGTGGGGCTCCACCCTTCAGCTTGTGCGCACTGGTGGACAGCGCTTACGTGTACCCCCCAAGACATAAACGTCCCGAATACACGATTTTCCGACATAACAAATAGGTTAATATGCCACTTTCTATATGCTAATAACATCCTTATACGGGCTACTAACTCGTTCCTCACTGGATTTTTGAAAAAGAAGACCTTTGTACTGTGTTAAACCTCAAGCGAGCTCTGATACCACGCTGACACGACCCCATTGGTCCTGTCGAGCCAGGATCACGCTGAGGGGTGCTGCGTTGCACAGCATCGGATAACACACGTCAAAGGTACAAAGCGGAAGCGAAAATTTTATTACATAAACAAGTTTATGAACAAGTTTACAGCAAAATAAGTTCAGTCTACACTCGCGGGCGTAGACTAAGCATCAAGTGCACGTTCAGCCCTCGAACGTGTCCTTTCTAGCACACACGCACATAACTCTGCGGCGTGCAAGACTCCCACTCGACGGGGTTCCCCTCCTGGGGTTCCGTCTCCTCTTCGGGAGTCCCTTCCTCATAGAACCCTTCAAAAGTTTCAAACACAAGCAGTGAGCACGAAGGCTCAGCAAGTCTGACCCGTCTCACCTAAACATGGAACTTCTACATGAGGGTAATGGGTTACATGAGGTAAAAATTCAGTTGCAAGGACTCGCCTAATTAGTAGAACCTTACTTTCAAGTTTTAGCAGCAGGTTGTGGAGAACCTTACGCTAAGGCACATGAGAGAGCCGCAATCAAACAAGAAGCGCATTTCTCTCATGGACTTTGCCCAAGGTTGAAAAGAACTTTAGTTAGCTCTAAGCTACAACATATCATTAACAATCAATGTCCAGCTTTCAATCAGCAACATTTTAACATGTGACTAGCCTGTTCTTTCTATGTCACGGTACAGTGAACAAGTGGTACTCACTGACCGCGAGGGACGGCGATTATAATCAATTTACACCTGCAGGGTTACCTGAACAACCCGTCACGTACGCCCGTACTCGATGTTGCCTACAACAACCATCACGGACGCCGTACGCAACTACCTTTCACCCGTCAGCCAAATATTGAACCGGTCCCATCGTCCCGAGCAAGAGGTCTCTGCACGCGCATCTCCGTGCCGCCAGCCGATTTACACCTCAAGCTCTCAACCTACCCTCTGAACGACGGGCAATGCCTCAATACCCAGCTACCCGAGTTACATCAGTTTCCTGGTTCCCATATAGCCGGTAGGTCTTCGGTACTGTTCTAGCTTTTTCAACAGGCCCGCACATGGCTCGGTCCTCAATCGACACAAGCGGAGCTACAGCACACAGGCCCCAAAGTCCTGCTGCCCTTACTCTCCGCTCGGTCTCATTTTCTTGCCATGTGTATCATGTGCTATCTCTACCCGAGCAATGTGCCTCTAGCCTATTCTCGCGAGTAGTTCCAACTACTCGACTTGTACCGAATCCTACTCTATCCTAGCAATGCAGTAGCTAACGGGGTTTGCAATCCTAAGCCCAACCCATGGTTCTCTTGGCTATGCAGTGGGGCTTCCAAACAAGACTCTAATGCACAGAATAAAGGAAACAACTATGTGCTCAAAACAATAAAAATTTGTAAAAAGGTTAATGCAAACCGGAGCTTGCCTTGCTGCTCTTGGTCGTAGGCTAGCTGTTCCTCCGGAGTAACGAAGTGTAGGACTTCGGGTTCCTCCTCGACCTTAGCGACTACATGATGAAAGCAATATATGTATCAATTTAAATCCATTTGTATTGATTTTGAAGTGGTAAAGTCTATAACCCTTGCTAGACAGACCTAATGACTGTGAAACTTTTACTGTGGCTTGGTTACAACCTAAACAGAGACTTGGTCAAGTTTTAGTTGCAGCAAAGCTCATTTGAGCCCTCCACAATTAATTATGTCATTGACCTTAATTAGAACTCTTAGGGTGTTCTAGGAATTTTCATGAAGCAAACTATGACTTTCTGAAAACTAGATTTTCAGAGGGTTCTAATGGAGTTGGTCTCACTTAATTTGAAGGTTCCTAGCTAAAGTTATGAGCTAAACAATTTCAGAGAAAATTTTGAAAATGTTTCTGAACATTTTCTATTTTCTCTGGAACAGTTTCACTAATCAGACCATTAAGTGGATCAGATAGCTCGAATGGATCTGAAATTTTTATGGTAGTTCAGGGATATTTTGGTGAACATCCCAGCAAAATTTCAGGAATTTCCTCCAAAGGATTCTCCAGTTAAAATTCCTAACAGTTTAAATTTTGGGCAATTAATTCTGGAAAACTAACGGTTTTCATGAAGTGAAACTTGATTTGCTGGAAAGTACTCGGAGAGCTGAATCCAGCAAAATTTGGTTCACTCAATTTGGAGCTTTCTAGCCAAAGTTATGAGGATGTGAAGTTTGAAGGAAATCTGAAAATCGGGGAAAAGATTAAACTCGCGCGTGGGCCCAGGGGACACGCGTCGCACGCCGAGGCGATAGCACACCGCGGCCCACAATGATTTTGCGCGCCAGCACACCCGATCCCGGCCGCAGCCGGATCCCGATTCAATATATCTCCCGCTGACAGCTGGGGTCCACCGCTTCTTCAACCTCGCGACGCCCGCGCTCCGCTGCCGAGGGACCTCGCCGGAGAGCTCGCCGCCGACTGCTGTACAGCTCCAAACTTCTCGATTCTTGCCGCCCCTGCCTACTTTTACTCGGGGAACAGGATTTTAGGGTCAGCTGCTCATGACAATGGCCGGAGCATGGTCGGCGACGAGCCGCCACCTCGGAACGACTTCGGCCATGTCGGCTGACCTCCCTAGCACCTCAACTACTTGGGAAACCGGTCGGGAAGCACCAGTGGACCTCAGAGAAGGTCGACATGAGCTCGAGGCAGCTCGGGGAAGGCCCAAAATAGGTCCTCACCGTGCACCGGATGCCGCCCGTTCATTCTGCCATTGGTAGACCTCAAATTACGCCGGGTACAGAGGTTCTCCGGCCCAGAGTTGTGAAGGAAACTTGTGCGTTACCGTGTCTAGCTCTTGTGAGAGCGGCTTGAGGCCCTCTAATCCTTTCTAGAGCATGAATTAAACAGAATCATACCCGAAGGTCGTTCTGCACACAGAAAGGGGAAAAGTGGAAATTCGCCGCCGGTGAGCAACCACTTGAGCTGTGGCTCGGGGATGAGCAGCACCGGTCACCAGCGCGTCCAAGGGTGCCTTGGCTCGGGCGTGACAACGCCCTGGTTGGGCTGTCCACGGGAGCCCGAGGTGCGGGGGTTCCAAGTCCGAATTCGATCTTTCGGCACAGCCGATATCAATCGGTTTCAACCGAATTCTAGCAACGGGGAGGACGGAGGAAGGTCTCTAGTACCTTGCTGGGGCTCTGGAGTGGACGGAGGGAGCTGCGGTCGGCGTTCTCCGATCGATTCCGAGCTGCGGAAATTTTCGGCCGGCGCTGAGTTCTTGCGGGGAATAACGGCGGTGCCTCGGCCGGGGAGGGGGGCAGGCGCCTTAAGAAGGCTCTGCACCGCCTCACGCCCGCGCGTGGGCAAGCAGCTGCTGGCGCGGCGGCTGCCCTCTGTGGCGATCACCGCTGCGGCTCGGCGACCCGAGTGAAAAAGTCTCAGTCGGTTTGATCTGAGCAGTGGCTGACATGTGGGTCCCACTTCCAGTTTTAACCTCTGAAATTTACTCCTAATCACTGTTGTAAACAGTGAAATCCATACTACCCTTGGCAATTCAAATTATTCACCCATGAGCCATTTGAATTGATCAAAGTTCAAATGAGGTTTGGTTTGAATGAATTTCAGCACAAGTTCAGTTTGAAATTCATATAAAGTTTGAATTTCTCCCACTTAGCTCATGTCAAGATCAACTCCAAATGGAGTGAAAATTGGTGTGTGAGCTCACAAAAATGTGCTGAGTAAGAATATGCCTCCCACTTTTAAATTCATGGGATAAAAACAGTTTGAATTTGAATATGGTTTCAAACTGCCCTCTTCCTAACTATACCCCAAAATGACCTCAAAAAGGTTTTGAATTTGGGTGAAACTTGGCATGGACATCCTTAGTAAAGTGTAGGAGTTTTCATATGTCCAGCCCATCTATATCACATGTGGGAAATACCACTTTTGCAATGTGTGAGTTTGTTCTCTAATGAGCATGTTGATAATTGTTACTTGCTCTTCATTTGTGTTCATCATCCTTCCTCAAATGAGGTGTGTGGTGTGGTGATGAACACTGCAAATGTGTGTCAAAAACTGAGGCCCTTACAAAACCGGAGCTTGCCTTGCTGCTCTTGGTCGTAGGCTAGCTGCTCCTCCGGAGTAACGAAGTCTAGGACTTCGGGTTCCTCCTCGACCTTAGCAACTACATGATATATAATTATATGTATTAATTTAAATGCATTTGATCGAATCCAAACTTGTGAAGTCTATAACTCTTACTAGACAGACTCAATGCCTGTGAAACTTTTACTGTGGCTTGGTTACAACCTAAACAGAGACTTGGTCAAGTTTTAGTTGCAGCAAAGCTCATTTGCGCACTCCACAATTAATTATGTACTTGACCTTAATTGAAGGCTTCTAGGGTGTTCTAAGGATTTTCATGAAACAAACTATGACTTTATGAAAAGTAGATTTTCATAGTGTTCTAATGGAGTTGGTATCACTTAATTTGAAGGTCCCTAGCTAAAGATATGAGCCACACAATTTCAGAGAAAATTCTGAAAATGTTTCTGAACATTTTCTATTTTCTCTGCAACAGTTTCACTAATCACACCATTAGGTGGACCAAATGAGCTCAATTGCATCTGAAATTTTTATGATAGTTCAAGGATATCTTGGTGACCATCCCAGCAGAATTTCAGAATTTTGCTCCATAGGATTCTCCAGTTAAAATTCCAAACATTTTAAATTTTGAGAAATTAATTCTGGAGAAATAAGCATTTTCATGAAGTGAAATTTGATTTGCTGGAAAGTACTCAGAGAGCTGAATCCAACAAAATTTGGTTCACTCGATTTGGAGTTTTCTAGCCGAAGTTATGAGGATTTGAAGTTTGAATGGAATCTAAAATTCGGGGGAAAAGTTTAAACTTGCGGGTGGGCCACGGGGACACGCGTCGCACACGGAGGCGTCAGCACACCGTGGTCTGCGGGGTTCCTGCACGCCAGCACAACCGATCCCAGCCGCACCCGATCCCATTTTTAATTTTTAAGCCGCTGACGCATGGGCCAGCCGGCTTCGTCTTCCTCCCGACGCGCCCTTGCGCCCGCGCCGCCTCCCCTCGCCGGAGCAGACCCGGAGCTCGCCGGCTTGCCGCTGCCGGCCATCACATGGTCTGAAACTCGCTGCCAGGGGGTTGTCGACATCGAGGAGCACGTCTGTGGGGGTCAGATCGAGCTGGCGGTGACCGGAAATAGCCCGGCGACATGCGGCGGCCTAGGTTGAGGTTCGGCGCTGTCCGCTGTGGGTTCTAACCTGCAAAAACCTTGAACAATCGGTGCTACAGCATCAGTACACCTCTAGGAAGCTCGACAAGGTGTCAAAAGTGTTCAAAGATGGCGGCAAGTCGGTCGGCACCGTGTGACCGATCGTGCCTGCCATGAACGCCCTCGATCGAGCTCAGAATTCGTCACTCCTAGTCGGTTTCATACCACGGATGCAGAAAGGAAACTGATCGCCAGCGAGTCCAGCGCCTATGTGCAAGATTTGACAACTAAAGAAGGATCATAGCGCAAGAATTTGAAGAATCCGTACCGGAAGCTCGGTTTAAGGTCGCCGGAGAAAATTCTCAGAATTCGCCGGCGAGAGTTCACGGCGTGGCTGGAGCTTCAGGTGGAAGCAGCGTGGAGTCTGTGCGCTCCTTTTGCCGCCCTTACTCGGCCGTGGAAGTGGCTGTAGTGTGCTGCCCACATGAGACGATCGCCGTTCTTCAGCTAAATCGCGGCGGTCATCGTTGATCACGGGAGCAAGGGCCGAAACCCGGTGGTTCAGGCATTGGGAGGGTGGTGTAACACCCCAAAACCTGTTAAGAGGGGAATTTAAAAATTTTTGGACGTATTGCATGTGGTGCAGAAATTCAAATTCAACTCAAAACAGAAAAGAAAAAGAAAAAGAAAAAAAAACAAAACCCCCCGGCCAGTGGGCCGAAACCCACCAGCCGGCCCACCTCGCCCCCGCGCCAGCCCGCAGCCGCGCGCCCCGTTTTCCTCTCACTGATATGTGGGGCCCGCCGTCGTCTTCCTCCTCGCGCGCGCGCTCGGCCGACCCGGGAATCCTCTATCCCCCGAATCGAAACCACCCCGGATACCCGCGTATCCCAGCCGAATTTCGGTTCTGGACGACTCCAGTTCGATCCCAACCGAACGCCGCCTCCCCCGGCTATATAAACACCGGCATCGTCCCTTTTTTTGCCCGCGATCGGCTGTTTTTCCTCCCAGTGAGAACCGAAGCTCCGATCACCATTTTCTCTCGATCTTTGCTCGGGTTCTCTGATCTAACGCGCCGATCGTGTTCCACCGCCTCCGGGGAATCACGCAGGTGCAGAAAACTCGGTGGTTTGCGCTTCAGACACAGCGCCGACGAGCATCGCCGTGAATTCACCTCGGACCTCATCGCCGACCGCCTTCCAGGACCTCTGAGCTCAAGAAAAACCCCGAGGTGAGATCCCCGACCTCCCCTCTACCGATCTATGCCATGAAATCCCAGTTTTAGGAAGAATAGACGAAGATCCGAAGTTTTCCGGCGAGATCGCCGCCTCCCGCCGCCGCGCGCCGCCGGGCAGCGCCGCCCGCGCTCGGTCAGAGCGACGTGGCCGCTTGTGCGCCGTCTATTTTAAATCGCACGGTAGAATTGAAACCCCCGCGTACCGGTTCGACGTTATAATCTCGGCCGTCTGTTTTAAATCGGACGGTCCACGTCAGCCCCGCGTTACAAAGGACGGGATTCTTACGCGCTACCCCCTGGGGATCTCGGAAAATACGAGCTAGCCCCGGAAACTTCTGATCTAGCCTCTAGAACTTCAGAAATTCATGTAAATTCATTTAAAAATCAGTTTTAGCCCCTGGACTTAATAAAAATTAGGAAAACCCCTCTGTTATGTGTAGATAGACCCCTGGAAATTTATGAAATAATATAATAGACCCTGTAGTGGGGTGAATTTACATTTTTAACCCTGTATGATATTAAATTTAGGAATTTCAATATGTGATTAGTATTTAAAATTTAAAAGATGGGACAAACACATAGTAAATTCAAATTTAAACTCTCCTAGCACTTGGGAAACTTTGGAGTGAGTTAAAAATAGATTTTCAGCTGAAATGAATCTGTCTAATTAATTGTTCACATTTATTAGTTATAGGGACACATTTTTAGGTTAGAGAATAATTCTGAAAATTGGTAAAATAAATGTAAATTAGTTCACATCAGAGAAGAAGTTCAAAAATATATTATTTAATATTTTAGATCAGAACCTATTCTGTTTGGATGATGTGTCTTACTATTTTCATAATAAAGTTCACATTTAGGTATAGAAAATAAATCTGAAAATATAGGAAAATGGGTATGCATAACTAGAAAATGATAAATGAAGTCTCCAAATCCAAAGATTTCAGTTTAGGATTTGGTAGAAGATCTGAAAACCCATTTGGAGTAGGAAAATACCTTCCATGCAAACTTGATGGTTAAGAAGTATATAAATTAAATATAAAGAATTTGTTTAAATTGAAAATCCATATATAGTGTGCAAACAGAATGTAACACCCCAAAATTTTGTTAAGACCCTAAATCATGTTAAGAGGGGAATTTAAAAATTTTTGGACGTGTTGCATGTTTTACAAAAATTCAAATTCAAACTGGAATTCAAATTAAACTCAAATCAGAAAAGAAATAGAAAAAAGAAAAAGAGAAAACAGAAAAAAACCGGCCAGTGGGCCGCAACCCACCAGCCGGCCCAACCAGCGCCGCGCCAGCCCGCAGCCGCGCGCGCCGCTTCCTCCCACTGACAGGCGGGGCCTACCAGTTCATCGTCTACCTCGCGCCCGCGCCGGACTCTCTCTCACCCGAATCAAAACCGATCGGGATTTCTGCGAATCCCAGCCGAATTCCGCTCGGGGGCGACACAAACTCGATCTAAACCAACCAGCCGCCCTCCCCCGTCTATAAAAACCCCGGCCTCGTTCTGTTTTTCCCATGCGATCCGCCGATTTTCCTCCGGTGAGAGCCGAGACTTCTCCGGCGAATTCTGGCCGATCTAAGCTCAGAAATTCTGATCTAACTCGCTGGTCTTGATCCACCGCCTCCGGGGAACCTTGCAGGTGCAGAAAACTCAGTGACTTGCGGTGTAAACACAGCGCCGACGAGCCTCGCCGTGAATTCACATCGGACCTCGTCGCCGATCACCTTCCAGGACCTCCGAGCTCAAGAAAACCCCCGAGGTGAGATCCCCGACCTCCCCTCCACCGATCTATACCATAAAATCACAGTTCTAGGAAGAATTCTCGAAAATCCGAAAGTCTCCGGCGAGATCGCCGCTTCCCGCCGCCGTGCGCCGCCGGCAGCGCCGCCCGCGTTCGATCAGAGCAACGTGGCCGCTTGTGCGCCGTTTATTTTAAATCGCACGGTAGGGTTTAAATCCCCGCGTACCGTTTCGACGTTATAATCTCAGCCGTCGGTTTAAAATCGGACGGTCCACGTCAGCCCCACAATATAAAGACTGGACATCTTACGTGCTACCCCCTGGGGTTCTCGGGAAATAAGAGCTAGCCCCGAAAACTTCTGATCTAGCCCCGGGAACATCAGAAAATCATGTAAATTCATTTAAAAATCAGTTTTAGCCCCTAGACTTAATAAAAATTAGGAAAAACCCCTCTGATAAGTGTAGCTATACCCCTGGAAATTCTGAAAATAATATTTTAGACCCTGTAGTGGGGTAAGTTTAACTTTTTAGCCCAGTTTAGTATTTAATTTAGGAAATTGAATATGTGGCTCGTGTTTAAAAATTAAAAAGTGGGACAAACATATTGTCAAAATTAAATTAAAGACTTTCTCAGTATTTAGGAAACTTTGGAGTGAGATAAAAACATATTTTGGGCTGAATTGAATCTGTTTAATTTATTATTCACATTTAGGGACACATTTTAAGTAATGAATAGTTTTAGAAAATAGGGAAAATAATTGTGAAATAGTTTACATCAGACGCAAAGGTCAAAATATGTTATTAAATTATTTAGGACCAGAACCTATTCGGTTTAGATGATGTGTATTACTAATTTCATAATAAAGTACACATTTATGCATAGGGAAATAAATCTGAAAATATAGAAACTAGTAAATGATAAATGGAGTTTCTAAAATCCAAAGAATTCAGTTTAGGGTTGGTAGAAATTCTGAAGGCACATATGGAGAAGAAAAATACCTTTCATACATACTTGGTAGTAAAAAGGTGTAGTAGTTGAATATAAGGAATTTATTTAAATTGGAAACTCATATATACATAGTATGTAAGTATAAATGTGAACACAAAAGTAGGAATCATATACATATGATTAAAAGTGCATGCAAGCCACAAATCAACACACATAGAGTAACCACAACACACATAATGGTGAATGACTTTCATAAATATGAATGTGTGGTTTGTATGAAGTGGAAGTGTGAACTATGTCTTATGGGTTGTTATTTTTCTTTTGCTATATGTGATGGTATGATGTAGAACCTGCTCAAGAGCAAGTTATTCCTTTCCAAGATCAGGACTACCCATTTCAAGAGCAGCAGGAAGGAGGCAAGTGTCCTTGACCACTTTGATCCTATGCTAGGATGTGTAGATAGAATTATTTGCATTGTCAAGTTAAATATGAAACCCATGCTAGGAAGTTTCCCTAGAGTTGCATCACCTTGTCTCCTTGTAGCTTGGGTTGGGATTTATTTTATCATGTCATTTACTATTATGCATATGCTTAGCCATGCTTAGAATGGGATATTTGGGATATGAGATCATCAGTTTATTTTACCATACTCTTGAATGAGATATTGTGAGTTATGTAGAGGTAGGGATCAAGGCAAGTTGGATGTTTTGGTTGTGTGCTGGGTGCACGAGACTCAGGTTTGTGTTTAGTACTTGCCTGGATCCTAAGGACCGGTTCATGGAGCATGTAACCTGGCTTTACCGTGCCAACCACATGCTGAGATGGGGCAGCTTAACCAATTAATTAGGTGTATCCCCGGCGTAGTATGGGTGTGTTGGATGGTGCGGGGAATAGGTGTCAGCTGGACTACCATATGAACCGCAAGGCTCAAGAGGGGGCCACTGCAGCGGGGTTGGAGCCTCTTGTATGCTGTTAGGGGTGAAACCTCAGTGAGCCCATGCTCGTCGGGAACCCCTTTGTAAAGGCTTCGTAGTGATCTCCTGGCTACACACCTGGGAGAGGTGAATGTGATTCGTGGCCACTGGCATAATGGAGGTTCTTTTAGTCCACCCGGCAACGGGGGATGAAATCACTACATGTGGGTACAGTGGTGCAAACTCTGCAGAGTCAAAACTGTCATGACAGCCGTGCTCACGGTCAAGAGCGGCTTGCACTTATTCATGATTAGAGAAGTGATGGTTGTTGGAAGTTGTGGATGTTAAGCGGGGAGCTTAAAATTTGAAAATGATGTTATGGTTATTTGGTTATGATGATGGGAAGGGAGATTGGGACCATATCACTTGTGTAGTAATGTAGGTGCTTAATAAGCTAAGGTGATAGGTATTAATTGCGTAGTGATTTAACCATGAGTTCAACCTCTCCTTGTTCTAGCCATGCATGATACAACCTTGGACCCGAAGAAGGTTTCTAGGTTCATGGAGACCCCCGGGCAACGCCTGTGATGGAGCCCTCAAGAATAATATTCCGCTGCTAGTTTATTTACTTGTGATGAACTTATTATTATCCATCGAGACATTTACTATGTAAGACTTACTTATATTCGACACCTGGCTTGTAATAAATGATGCTTCACTATTTGTCATCACATGTATGAGAAAATGATCCTGGCATACATGTGATATTCACTTGGTTGTTCTTCGGAAAAACCGGGTGTGACAGAAGTGATATCAGAGCCAAGGTTGCCCGTAGGAACATGGACCTAGGTAGAAATGGACGTATTTAAGGGCCTTATTTTCTTAAAAACTATTTTTACAAGATGTGTGTTGAAAAGTGTTATTTAATGAGTCACTTTCTTCATCTTACCCCAATGTTCATTCAAAATAGGATTTTTGTTTAAAAGTTTATCTAACCTAAGTTTAAATTCTTTTTGTTTTTAGATGGTTCGCATGATTCGCATCGCTCGCAAGTCCACAGGAGGGAGAGTTCCCGTAGTTGCCCTTGCTCAAAGAGAGGAGAGCCGTCCGGTGACGTACCTTTCCTACGGATTGGCAGTAGGAGGCTTGTTGCGCTGTCTTCGGCGTATGCTCGAAGCCCCAGCAATACGGGCAAGCTAATCATCCACTATAACTCCACCAGGACCATCCGTGAGAAGAGGGAAGAATGGAGTTCAGAGATGAGGATTATACACGAAAATCAGCTGCTTAAGATCCACCACTCTCCAGCTTGTAGAGCGACACAGGTCGATGCGGAGAAAGATGTCACCTGGGAGGCCATCACCTGCCAGAGTCACATCTATCGTCGCCACTTGGACAAAACTGAGTACATGTATGTCCTCCAGCGTGAGAGTGGTACCACGGAATACAAGTACCCGCCGGTGCAGCAAGGGACTTCTCATGAGCACATGGACTTGTGCTTGGAGGATGCTTCTATGCTCAGCACTCGACTGCAGGAGTGCCAACAAGAGCTTCAGGATGTCCGGGACACCCTGAAGGAAACGGAGGCGTTGCTGCGAGCCTGCTTAAGGGCGAGAGAAAGAGGAGATGGGAATGAACTGTGTGTCACCGTGAATGATACATGGACTCCTGACTCCCCGGATCGCCGAGCGATCAGGCGTCGTCGCACTTCTCCACCAGCAGCCTCCCCACCCAAAGCAGAGTCAGAAGGCAGCCGAAATGATGAGGAAGATCCCGAGGAGCCAGCTCAAGAAAACGAGTAGTGTAGAATCCCTCCCTTAGTTAGCAAGATATCAAATAGTCGAGTCGTTACGTTAAGTTAATGGTGTGTTAATGCTTGGTGTGTGACGTGAGTTGTGGAAGCCATGAGCAATTGTCCACAGCCTCGTCTTTAGATTGTTTTGCTGTTGTGTGTGAACCCACATGAAATAATATTGCATTTATTTTTGTGTGAGAATGAACCCTCAGAAAAATATAACCAAGCCTCAACACTTCAAAGTACAAACAAGAGAAAGTAGTAAGATAATACTAAATGCTTTCAAATTAACATTGGTTAATTCTGCCAGATGGCCGGAAGAGGAAAAGGACGTGCTGCCAACCCCGCCAACAACAACGATGAGGCATGCAACCCTCATCTTTCTGGAGGCCAGGACCGGGGTGGTCGCCGTGAAGGAGTTGATCCCCTCCACCAAATGCTGGAGAATCAGAATCAGCTCATCCAGAACTTGACTCAAGTGGTGGCCAACTTGCATGAAGTTCCACCTCCACAAGCTGCACCACGCCAACCAAGGTTGAGTGAGTTTCTAGGAACACAACCTCCAAAGTTCGCAAGTGCTGCTGAACCTCTGGAGGCAGATGATTGGCTTAAGACCACTGAGAGCAAGATGAGGATTATACAGTGCCAAGGGTATGAGAGGGTGTTGTTTGCCTCTCATCAATTGCATGGACCTGCTGCTGATTGGTGGACCGCCTACCTGGCTGCCCACCATGACCCTGAGAACATCACTTGGGAAGAGTTCAAGCGTAGCTTCCGCAACCATTACATCCCAAGAGGTGAACTCAAAAACAAGAGGAAGGAGTTTTTGGGACTGCAGCAGGGAAACATGACGGTGAGGGAATACCTCACTAAATTTACTCAACTATCCCGTTATGCCCCACGGGACATAGAGACTGATGAGAAGAAACAAGATTGCTTCATGGAGGGACTTACCGCGGAGATGCAGTGTGCAATGTCCTCAAATGAGTATGAAAGCTTCCAAAAGATGGTGGACAGAGCATTTGTGGTAGAAAGGAAGCTAAAGGCCTTGGAAAATGAGAATAAGAGGAAGGCCGGTTGGTCACATCAAGCCTCGGGTAGCAACACCCGCCCCCGTCTGATGCAGCAACAGGCAGGGCAGACAAACCGTGCTGCGGTACCCTACTCAGCACCAAGAGGGTACAACCCGAACTACAGGCCGCCGGCAGCACCAGCACAGCCACAACGTCAGTTTGTACAGCAGCCTCGCCCTGCATATCCACCTCGACCAGCAGTGCAAGGACCCCCAAACCAACCCCAAGACAACAAAGGCCAGGCACCTAAGGTTGGGGTGCAATGTTTTAGCTGCGGTGAAGTGGGGCACTACGCCCACAAATGCCCAAAGAAGAAGCCTGCACAGCCACAACAGCAGAATGTGATGCGAGGACGGGTGAACCACGTCACTATGGAGGAAGCGCAAGAGGCACCCGACGTGGTAGTTTGTAAGTTTCCTGCCAATTTACACCCTGCAACCCTGCTGTTTGATTCTGGTGCTACCCACTCGTTCATTGCTCAAGGGTTTGTTAAGAAGTATGACCTAGCAACAACACAAATGAACCATATGCTAGCCGTAAACTCTCCAGGTGGAGAAATAAGGACAAGACAAGTGTGTCCCAAAGTGAACCTAGACATTAATGGGGTAGTATTTACTGCTAACCTCATAGTGATAGATTCACAAGGGATAGATATTATTTTGGGTATGGATTGGTTGACCAAACATAAAGGAATCATCCATTGTTCGACCAGAACGGTGGAACTAACTCACCCTAGTGGCACAAGAGTAAAGTTTATAACAATACAAGAGCCTAGGAGGGACATTAAATTAAATCAAGTTGAGGTGAAAGTGGAGGAGATCAGGATTATCCGGGAATATCCAGATGTTTTTCCGGAAGAATTGCCAGGTATGCCTCCCGATCGTGAAGTAGAATTTGCAATTGAGCTAGTGCCTGGAACAGCCCCGATATACAAGAGACCTTATCGGATGGACTCCAAGCAGCTGGAAGAACTCAAGGATCATTTGAGAGAACTGACGGAGAAGGGGTATATTCGCCCTAGTTCGTCACCTTGGGGAGCTCCGGTGATATTTGTGCCCAAGAAGGACGGAACCCAAAGGTTATGCGTGGATTACCGTGCTTTGAATGAGGTAACCATCAAGAACAAGTACCCATTACCCCGCATTGAAGACTTGTTTGATCAGTTGAGAGGCGCTTGTGTGTTCTCGAAAATTGATCCCAGGTCGGGATACCACCAACTCAAGATAAGGCAATCTGATATTCCCAAGACAGCTTTCGTATCTCGGTACGGACTGTATGAATACACCGTCATGCCTTTCGGGCTAACTAATGCCCCGATATACTTCATGTATCTCATGAACAAGGTATTCATGGAATATCTGGACAAATTTGTGGTGGTTTTCATAGATGACATTCTCGTCTTCTCCAAAGATGAAAAAGAACATGAGAAACATCTAAGGTTGGTGTTGCAGAGGCTAATAGAACACCAACTATATGCCAAATTGAGCAAGTGTGAGTTTTGGCTGAAGAGAGTTCCCTTCTTAGGACATATAATCTCGGAGGGAGGAATCTCCGTAGATCCCGCCAAAATCGAGGATATCCAGAAGTGGAAGACCCCTGAAAATGTCGGGGAAGTTCGAAGCTTCTTGGGATTGGCTGGATACTATCGACGGTTTATTGAGGGATTCTCCAAGATCTCGAGACCTCTCACCAAACTATTGGAGAAGGGAATCACATTCACATGGACGCCACAGTGCGAGACGAGTTTTCAGGAGTTAAAGGAGAGCTTGACAACAGCCCCAGTGCTCGTTATGCCAGATATGCAGAAGAACTTTACGGTGTAATGCGATGCCTCTGGAAACGGGTTGGGATGTGTTCTCATGCAAGAAGGGCATGCCGTGGCATATGCATCCCGGCAGCTTCGGAAGCACGAGAAAAACTATCCTACACATGACCTAGAACTAGCCGCAGTGGTACACGCGTTGAAAATTTGGCGGCACTATTTGATGGGGAAGAGGACCGAGATATATACGGATCATAAGAGCTTGAAGTACATATTGACACAGCCAGATCTCAACCTTAGACAAAGGAGATGGTTAGAGCTAATCAATGACTTTGATGTGGGCATCAACTATCATCCCTGGAAAGCAAACGTCGTGGCCGATGCTTTGAGTCGGAAAGTGTAGGTCAATAAGTTGAGCTTGAAGGACATGCCTGCAGAATTGAAGGACGAGGTTATGAGGCTCAATCTATGTCTAGTAAATAGTGGTGAAGCCATCGCCATGGAAGTGGACTCCACACTAGAGCGAGACATACGCGAGGGTCAAAAGAATGATGAGAAGATACAAGAAATCAGGCAACTCATCAAGGAAAATAAAGCTCCTGGTTTCAGAGAGGATGAACAAGGTACGGTGTGGCATGGGAAAAGGATCTGTGTGCCTGAAGTAAAGGAGATTTGTGAATTGATTTTGAAGGAGGCTCACGATTCCGACTATTCCATTCATCCTGGGAGTACGAAGATGCACCAGGACCTCAAGAGCAGGTATTGGTGGTATGGCATGAAGCGAGATGTCGCGGAACATGTTGCCCTATGTGACACATGTCAGTTGGTGAAAGCAGAACATCAACGACCCACAGGATTATTGCAACCACTCAAAGTGCCTGAATGGAAATGGGAAGAAATCAGCATGGATTTCATCATGGGATTGCCTAGGACCCAATCAAGGTATGATTCGATATGGGTCATTATTGATAGGCTAACTAAGGTAGCTCATTTCATCCCCGTGAATGAAAGCTACAGCGGATCCAAATTGGCAGAGTTGTACATGTCAAGGATCGTGTGTTACCATGGAGTGCCAAAGAAGACAGTGTCGGATCGAGGGACACAGTTCACCTCAAGGTTCTGGCAGAAGTTGCACGAAACCATGGGAACCCATCTGAACTTTAGTTCTGCCTATCATCCCCAAACTGATGGGCAGACGGAAAGGACCAATCAGATTCTTGAAGATATGCTGAGGGCATGTGCACTCAAAAACAATAGGAGTTGGGACAAGAACTTACCGTATGCGGAGTTTTCCTATAACAACAGCTATCAAGCTAGTATGAAGATGTCACCGTTTGAAGCTTTGTACGGGAGGAAGTGCAGAACTCCCCTATTTTGGAATCAAACAGGGGAAAGTAAAGTGTTTGGTCCAGAAGTACTACAAGAAGCCGAGGCGAAGGTGAGGGAAATTCGCAATAACTTGAGGATAGCACAGACACGCCAAAAGAGCTATGCCGATGTATGAAGAAGAGAGCTCGTTTTCAACGTGGGGGACTATGTCTATCTCAAGGTGTCCCCTATAAGAGGACTTCGTCGGTTCAAGGTGAAAGGAAAGTTGTCACCTTGATACATCGGACCCTTTCAAGTTCTGGAAAGGAAAGGCGAAGTGGTGTATCAACCAGAGTTACCGGCTCTTCTATCAGATGTGCACGATGTGTTCCATGTGTCACAACTCAAGAAATGCCTTCGAACGCCTGAAGAGGTGTTACCCATGAATGAAGTGGATGTAGCTGAGGATTTGTCTTATGCCGAGCAACCATACAAGATTTTGGAGACAATGGAACGCCTCACCAGAAATAAAAGAATCCGGATGTGCAAAGTGCAGTGGAAGCATCACTCAGAAGAGGAAGCCACCTGGGAGCGGGAAGATGAGCTCAAGGCACAATTTCCGGAATTGTTTTCTTAGAAACACCAATCTTGAGGACGAGATTTCTTTTTAGGGGGGTAGAGCTGTAACGCCCCAAAATTTTGTTAAAACCCTAAATCATGTTAAGAGGGGAATTTAAATTTTTTTGGACGTGTTGCATGTTTTACAAAAATTCAAATTCAAACTGGAATTCAAATTAAACTGAAATCAGAAAAGAAATAGAAAAAAGAAAAAGAGAAAACAGAAAAAAAAACCGGCCAGTGGGCCGCAACCCACCAGCCGGCCCAACCAGCGCCGCGCCAGCCCGCAGCCTCGCGCGCCGCTTCCTCCCACTGACAGGCGGGGCCCACCAGTTCATCGTCTACCTCGCGCCCGCGCCGAACTCTCTCTCACCCGAATCAAAACCGATCGGGATTTCTGCGAAACCCAGCCGAATTCCGCTCGGGGGCGACGCAAACTCGATCTAAACCAACCAGCCGCCCTCCCCCGTCTATAAAAACCCCGGCCTCGTTCTGTTTTTCCCACGCGATCCGCTGATTTTCCTCCGGTGAGAGCCGAGACTTCTCCGGCGAATTCTGGCCGATCTAAGCTCGGAAATTCCGATCTAACTCGCTGGTCTTGATCCACCGCCTCCGGGGAACCTTGCAGGTGCAGAAAACTCGGTGACTTGCGGTGTAAACACAGCGCCGACAAGCCTCGCCGTGAATTCACCTCGGACCTCGTCGCCGATCACCTTCCAGGACCTCTGAGCTCAAGAAAACCCCCGAGGTGAGATCCCCGACCTCCCCTCCACCGATCTATACCATAAAATCACAATTCTAGGAAGAATTCTCGAAAATCCGAAAGTCTCCGGCGAGATCGCCGCTTCCCGCCGCCGTGCGCCGCCGGCAGCGCCGCCCGCGTTCGATCAGAGCAACGTGACCTCTTGTGCGCCGTCTATTTTAAATCGCACGGTAGGGTTTAAATCCCCGCGTACCGGTTCGACGTTATAATCTCAGCCGTCGGTTTAAATCGGACGGTCCACATCAGCCCCACGTTATAAAGACTGGAAATCTTATGTGCTACCCCCTGGGGTTCTCGGGAAATAAGAGCTAGCCCCGGAAACTTCTGATCTAGCCCCTGGAACTTCAGAAAATCATGTAAATTCATTTAAAAATCAGTTTTAGCCCCTGGACTTAATAAAAATTAGGAAAAACCCCTCTGATAAGTGTAGCTATACCCCTGGAAATTCTGAAAATAATATTTTAGACCCTGTAGTGGGGTAAGTTTAACTTTTTAGCCCTGTTTAGTATTTAATTTAGGAAATTGAATATGTGGCTAGTGTTTAAAAATTAAAAAGTGGGACAAACATATTGTCAAAATTAAATTAAAGACTTTCTCAGTATTTTGGAAACTTTGGAGTGAGATAAAAACATATTTTGGGCTGAATTGAATCTGTTTAATTTATTATTCACATTTAGGGACACATTTTTAAGTAATGAATAGTTTTAGAAAATAGGGAAAATAATTGTGAAATAGTTTACATCAGACGCAAAGGTCAAAATATGTTATTAAATTATTTAGGACCAGAACCTATTCGGTTTTATTTGATGTGTATTACTAATTTCATAATAAAGTACACATTTATGCATAGGAAAATAAATCTGAAAATATAGAAACTAGTAAATGATAAATGAAGTTTCTAAAATCCAAAGAATTCAGTTTAGGGTTGGTAGAAATTCTGAAGGCACATATGGAGAAGAAAAATACCTTTCATACATAGTTGGTAGTAAAAAGGTGTAGTAGTTGAATATAAGGAATTTATTTAAATTAAAAACTCATATATATATATATAGTATGTAAGTATAAATGTGAACACAAAAGTAGGAATCATATACATATGATGAAAAGTGCATGCAAGCCACAAATCAACACACATAGTGTAACCACAACACATATGATGGTGAATGACTTTCATAAATATGAATGTGTGGTTTGTATGAAGTGGAAGTGTGAACTATGTCTTATGGGTTGTTATTTTTCTTTTGCTATGTGTGATGGTATGATGTAGAACCTGCTCAAGAGCAAGTTATTCCTTTCCAAGATCAGGACTACCCATTTCAAGAGCAGCAGGAAGGAGGCAAGTGTCCTTGACCACTTTGATCCTATGCTAGGATGTGTAGATAGAATTATTTGCATTGTCATGTTAAATATGAAACCCATGCTAGGAAGTTTCCCTATAGTTGCATCACCTTGTTTCCTTGTAGCTTGGGTTGGGATTTATTTTATCATGTCATTTACTATTATGCATATGCTTAGCCATGCTTAGAATGGGATATTTGGGATATGTGATCATCAGTTTATTTTACCATACTCTTGAATCAGATATTGTGAGTTATGTAGAGGTAGGGATCAAGGCAAGTTGGATGTTTTGATTGTGTGCTGGGTGCACGAGACTCGGGTTTGTGTTTAATACTTGCCTGGATCCTAAGGACCGGTTCATGGAGCATGTAACCTGGATTTACCGTGCCAACCACATGCTGAGATGGGGCAGCTTGGCCAATTAATTAGGTGTATCCCCGGCATAGTATGGGTGTGTTGGATGGTGCGGGGAATAGGTGTCAGCTGGACTACCATATGAACGGCAAGGCTCAAGAGGGGGCCACTGCAGCGGGGTTGGAGCCTCTTGTATGCTGTTAGGGGTGAAACCTCAGTGGGCCCATGCTCATCGGGAATCCCTTTGTAAAGGCTTCATATTGATCTCCTGGCTACACACATGGGAAGTGTGAATGTGGTTCGTGGCCACTGGCATAATGGAGGTTCTTTTAGTCCACCCGGCAACGGGGGATGAAATCACTACATGTGGGTACAGTGGTGCAAACTCTACAGAGTCAAAACTGTCATGACAGCCGTGCTCACGGTCAAGAGCGGCTTGGACTTATTCATGATTAAAGAAGTGATGGTTGTTGGAAGTTGTGGATGTTAAGCGGGGAGCTTAACATTTGAAAATGATGTTATGGTTATTTGGTTATGATGATGGGAAGGGAGATTGGGACCATTTCACTTGTGTAGTAATGTAGGTGCTTAATAAGCTAAGGTGATAGGTATTAATTGCGTAGTGCTTTAACCATGAGTTCAACCTCTCCTTGTTCTAGCCATGCATGATATAACCTTCCCACACTTGCTGAGTACCATCGGTACTCAACCTTGCATATTTGTTTGTTTATATTGCTGCTCAGGTCAAGATAATGAGGTGGTGTATAATGATCAAGACTTTGGACCCGAAGAAGGTTTCTAGGTTCATGGAGACCCACGGGCAACGCCTGTGATGGAGCCCTCAAGAATAATATTCCGCTGCTAGTTTATTTACTTGTGATGAACTTATTATTGTCTATCGAGACATTTACTATGTAAGACTTACTTATATTCGACACCTGGCTTGTAATAAATGATGCTTCACTATTTGTCATCACATGTATGAGAAAATGATCCTGGCATACATGTGATATTCACTTGGTTGTTCTTCGGAAAAACCGGGTGTGACACAGAAATATGAAATACAAAAGTTAGAAATCATATACATATGTTAAAAGTGCATGAAGGCTAAGAATCAACACATCTAGAGTACCACAACACTTAGCAATGTGAATGACTATCATATGTATGAATGTGTGGAGTGAAAGTGTGAACTATGTCTTATGGATTGTTGTTTTCTTTTGCTATGTGTGTTGGCATGAGTAGAACCTGCCCCAGAGCAAGTTCTTCACTTCCAAGATCAGGATTTTCCATTCCCAGAGCAGCAGGAAGAAGGCAAGTGTCCTTGACCACTTTGATCCTATACTAGGATGTGTAGATAGAATTTATTGCATTGTCAATTGAAATATGAAACCCATGCTAGGAAGTTTCCCTAGAATTGCATTACCTTGTTTTCCTTGTAGCTTGGGATGGGATTTTGCTTTATTATATCATTCATATGCTTAGCCATGCTTAGAAGGTGATAAGTGGGATATGATATTATCAACTTGCTTACCTTACTCTTGAATGAGATATTATGAGTTATGTAGAGGTAGGGATCAAGGCAAGTTGGATGATTTGGTTGGTGCTGGGTGCACGAGACTCGGGTTTGTGTTTAGTACTTGCCTGCATCCTAAGGACCGGTTCATGGAGCATGTAACCTGGCTTTACCGTGCCAACCACATGCTGAGATGGGGCAGCTTGGCCAATTAATTAGGTGTATCCCCGCCGTAGTATGGGTGTGTTGGATGGTGCGGGGAATAGGTGTCAGCTGGACTACCGTATGAACCACAAGGCTCAAGAGGGAGCCACTGCAGCGGGGTTGGAGCCTCTTGTATGCTGTTAGGGGTGAAACCTCAGTGGGCCCACGCTCGTCAGGAATCCCTTTGTAAAGGCTTCGTAGTGATCTCCTGGCTACACACCTGGGAAGTGTGAATGTGGTTCGTGGCCACTGGCATAATGGAGGTTCTTTTAGTCCACCCGGCAACTGGGGATGAAATCACTACATGTGGGTACAGTGGTGCAAACTCTGCAGAGTCAAAACTGTCATGACAGCCATGCTCACGGTCAAGAGCGGCTTGGAGTTATTCATGATTAGAGTATGATGACCTTGGAGGTTGTGGATGTTAAGCGGGGAGCTTAACATTGGAAATGATGTTATTGTTATTTGATTATGATGATGGGATGGGAGATTGGGACCATTTCACCTGTGTAGTAATGTAGGTGCTTAATAAGCTAAGGTGATAGGTATTAATTGCGTAGTGCTTTAACCATGAGTTCTACCTCTCCTTGTTCTAGCCATGCATGACATAAGTTTCCCACACTTGCTGAGTACCAACGGTACTCAACCTTGCATATTTGTTGGTTTAAATTGCTGCTCAGGTCAAGGGGATGATGTGGTGTTTAATGATCAAGACTTCGGACCCGAAGAAGGATTCTAGGTTCATAGAGTCCCCCGGGCAACGCCTGTGACGGAGCCCACGAGAATAATATTCCGCTGCTATTTTGTTTACATGTTATGAACTTATTATCGTCCATCGAGACGTATGCTTTGTAAGACATATTTATATTCGACACCTGGCTTGTAATAAATGATGCTTCACTATTTGTCATCACATGTATGAGAAAATGATCCTGGCATACATGTGATATTCACTCGGTTGTTCTTCGGAGAAACTGGGTGTGACAGGTGGTGCTCGAGCTCAGGATGCTGCCTAGCAGCTCGGGGAAGGAGGGGGCGCGATGTTTTTGCGGTTTCCCGATCGAGCAGAGAGGCGGATGGCCGGGGGCTCGGTGTTCACTGGAGAGGAGGAAGCGAGCGATGCTTGTGTAAGGGCCTCAGTTTTTGACACCTATTTGAAGTTTTCATCACCACACCACCACACACCTCATTTGAAGTAAGTTGATGAACACAAATGAAGAGCAAGTAACCACCATCAACATGCTCATTAGAGAACAAACTCACATATTGCAAAAGTCGTATTTCCCACATGTGATATAGGTGGGCTGGACATATGAAAACTCCTACACATTGCTAAGCATGTCCATGCCAAGTTTCACCCAAATTCAAAACCTTTTTGAGGTCATTTTGGGTATAGTTAGAAAGAGGGCAGTTTGAAACCATATTTAAATTCAAACTGTTTTTATCCCATGAATTTAAAAGTGGGAGGCATATTCTTATTCAGCACATTTTTGTGAGCTCACACACCAATTTTCACTCCATTTGGAGTTGATCTTGACATGAGCTAAGTGGGACAAGTTCAAACTTTATTTGAATTCAAAACTGAACTTGTGCTGAAATTCATTCAAACCAAACCAAATTTGAATTCTACTCAATTCAAATGGCTCATGGGTGAATAATTTGAATCACCAGCGGTATTTTGGGGCTCACTGTTTACAACAGTGATTAGGAGTAAATTTCAGAGGTTAAAACCCCGGGTGGGACCCACATATCATAGAGAGAAGGAGGCAAAACTTGCACACAAAGTCACAACCTCGGTGGGAAGTTCCACCGAGCAGCTGTCGGCTGTGCCACCGAGCAGCCACCGGCGCCACAAGCTGCTTCCCCTCTACGCGCGTTGGCGCCCAGGGCGGCTTGCTCGCGCCCCCACGCGACCGGCTCCGCCTCCGCCGAGCAGGAGTCGGCCGGCTTTATCTTCTCGCGGGCAAACCCGAGCAGCGGCATTGTTTCTCGCCGCAGCTCTCTGCTCAATAGGGAAAACCAGCAAAACAATCTCCTCCTTCGTTCCTGAGCTGCTAGACGGCAACCTGAGGTCGCACTCCACCTCCCCAACGACAGAAACCCCGAATTCCAACCTCCTTTGCCCGAAAACGATCGCCACCGCGGCGACCTAGCCTCAGCCGGGAGTCAGGCGCCCGTGGACAGCGTTCCACAGGCGTTTTCACGGTCCAGCAAGAGAGGCAACAGGAGCGCGCGATCACCGTGCTGCTCTCCTCCAAGTTTGGAAGCAAACCGTGAAGAATCCACAGAGAATTTCCAGTTTTTGCTCCGGCGACCGTAAACCAAGCTTCCGGTACGGATTCTTCAAATTCTCGCTCTATGATCTTTCGGTTATCAAATCTTGCACATAGACGCTGAACTAGCCGGCGATCAAGTTCTTTTCTGCATCCTTGGCGTGAAACTGTCTAGGAGTGATGAATTTCGAGCTCGATCAAGGGCGGTCATGGCGGGCACGATCGGTCACACGGTGCTGATTGACTTGCCGCCATCCCTGAACCCTTTTGACACCTTGTCGAGCTTCCTAGAAGTACACTGATGCTGTAGGACCGTTTGTTCGAGGTGTTGGCGGGATAGAACCCACGGTCGACGGCGCCGAAGCTCAACCGAGGCCGCGGCACGTCGCCGGGCTATTTCCGGTCACCCCCAGCCCGACCTGACACCACCGACGTGTTCCTCGACGTCGACAACCCCCTGGCAGTGAGTTTCAGACCATGGGAGGTCAGGCAGCGGCGAGCCGGCGAGCTCCGGGTCTGCTCCGGCGAGGTCGGCGGCTCGGGCGCGAGAGAGTGGCGGGAGGAAGACGAAGCCGGCTGGCCCACGTGTCAGCGGCTGAAGAATTTAAATCGGGATCGGGTGTGGCCGCGATCGGCTGTGCTGGTGCGCAAATACCCTGTGGGCCTCAGTGTGCCGGACACCTCCGCGCTCACCACGTGTCCCCGCGGGCCCCCGAGAGTTTAAACTTTTTCCCCGATTTTCAGAATTCTTCCAAACTTCAAATCCTCATAACTTTGGCTAGATAGCTCCAAATCGAGCGAACCAAATTTTGTTGGATTTAGCTCTCTGAGAACTTTCCAGAAAATCAAGTTTCACTTCATGAAAATCCTTAATTCTCCAGAATTAATTCCTCAAAATTTAAAATATTTGGAATTTTAACTGGAGAATCCTTTGGAGGAAGATCCTGAAATTTTGCTGGGATGTTCACCAAAATATCCCTGAACTACCATAATAATTTCAGATCCATTTGAGCTCATTTGATCCACCAAATGGTGTGATTAGTGAAACTGTTCCAGAGAAAATAGAAAATGTTCAGAAACATTTTCAGAATTTCCTCTGAAATGGTTTAGCTCATATCTTTAGCTAGGAACCTTCAAATTAAGTGAGACCAACTCCATTAGAACCCTCTTAAAATCTAGTTTTCAAAAAGTCATAGTTTGTTTCATGAAAATCCTTATAACACCCTAAAAGCCTTCAAGGAAGGTCAAGTACATAATTAATTGTGGAGGGCTCAGATGAGCTTTACTGCAACTAAAGCTTGACCAAGTCTCTGTTTAGGTTGTAAAAAAGCCACAGTAAAAGTTTCACAGTCATTGGGCTTGTCTAGTAAGAGTTATAGACTTCACAAGATTAAAAGTAAATACAACTGCATTTAAATTAATACATGTATTGCTTCTATGATGTAGTCGCTAAGGTCGAGGAGGAACCCGAAGTCCTAGACTTCGTTACTCCGGAGGAGCAGCTAGCCTTCGACCAAGAGCAGCAAGGCAAGCTCCGGTTTGCATTAACCGTTTTACAAATTTTTATTGTTTTGAGCACTTACTTGATTATTATGATTCTTTGCATTAGAGTCTTGTGTGGAAACCCAATTGCATAGCCAAGAAAACCATGGGTTGGGTTTAGGATTGCAAACCCCGTTAGCTACTGCAATGCTAAGATAGAGTAGGATTCGGTACAAGTCGAGTAGTTGGAACTACTCGCGAGCATAGGCTAGAGGCACTCGACTCGGGTAGAGATAGCACATGAAACACATGGCAAGAAAATGAGACCAAGCGGAGGGTAAGGGCAGCAGGACTTTGGGGCCTGTGTGCTGTAGCTCCGCTTGTGTCGATTGAGGACCGAGCCGTGTGCGGGCCTGTTGAACAAGCTAGAACAGTACCGAAGACCTACCGGCTATATGGGAACTGGGAAACCGATGTAACTCAGATAGCTGGGTGTTGAGGCATAGCTGGTCGTTCAGAGGGTAGGTTGAGAGCTCGAGGTGTAAATCGGCTGGCGGCACTGAGATGAGCGTGCAGAGACCTCTTGCTCGGGACGACTGGACCGGTTCAACATTGGGCTAACGGGTGAAAGGTAGTCGCGTACAGCGTCCATGATGGTTGTTGTAGCCAACATCGAGTACGGGCGTACGTGACGGGTTATTCGGGTAACCCTGCAGATGTAAATCGATTATAATCGCCGTCCCTCGCGGTCAGTGAGTACCACTTGTTCACTGTACCGTGACGTAGAAAGAACAGGCTAGTTACATGTTAAAATGTTGCTGATTGAAAGATGGACTTGATTGCTAATGACTTGCTGTAGTTTAGAGCTAACTAAAGTTCATTTAAAATTTGGGCAATGTACATGAGAGAAATGTGTTTCTTGTTTGATTGCGGCTCTCTCATGTACCTTAGCGTAAGGTTCTCCACAATCTGCTGCTAAAACTTGAAAGTAAGGTTCTACTAATTAGGCGAGTCTTTGCAAATGATTTTTACCTCATGTAACCCACCACCCCTCATTTAGAAGTTCCATGTTTAGGTGAGACGGGTCAGACTTGCTGAGCCTTCATTCTCACTGCTTGTGTTTGAAGCTTTTGCAGGGTTCTATGAGGAAGGGACTCCTGAAGAGGAGACGGAACCCCAGGAGGGGAACCCCGTTGAGTGGGAGTTGTGCACGCCGCAGAGTTAGTGTGCGTGTGTGCTAGCAAGGACACGTTCTAGGGCTGAACATGCACTTGATGCTTAGTCTACGCCCGTGAGTGTAGAATGAACTTATTTTGATGTAAACATGTTCATAAACTTGTTTATGTAATAAAATTTCACTTCCGCTTTGTACCTTTGACATGTGTTATCCGGTGCTGTGCAACGCAGCACCCCTCGGCGTGATCCTGGCTCGACAAGACCGTGGGGTCATGTCAGCGTTGGTATCAGAGCTCGCTTGAGGTTTAACGCACTACAAAGGTCATCTTTTTCAAAAATCCAGTGAGGAACGAGTTAGTAGCCCGTATAAGGATGTTATTAGCATTTAGAAAGTGGCATACTAACCTATTTGTTTATGTCGGAAAATCGTGTATCTCGGGACAGTTATGTCTTGGGGGGTACACGTAAGCGCTGTCCACCAGTGCGCACAAGCTGAAGGGTGGGGCCCCACAGGTGGCAGGTAGCCCGACCCGCTTTGATATCCTCTACGACTCTTCATGTCGTTTGGGATATTCGAGCAACGTCTATCCCTGGCGTGCGTGGTGCAACTTGGGAGACCCCGTCACGTGGTCTGAAACGTGAACATGTAGCTCAAGGTGTGTTTGGCTTGAGAACATTTGGGCGAGTGATGACGGCCGGGTGTACGAACGGTATGGATTCGGGGCTCGGTGTGCAGCCTAGTCTGATGATTGCTTGAGTTTCTGCAGGTAGTCTGACCACGAAACGGTAGACGTGTAGCATCCGTGTGCGAGTGACGTTTAGTGCCACTGAAATAACGAAGCCGGCTAAGTCCGGTATAGGATTTTCTTTGTGAGGACAAGGTACCGACATGATCTGGTGACGCATCGACGTCACACCCAACTAAATGAACAACTTCATTGTAAAACTTGAAGGTTTTGATCCAAAGCAGTAAAACATGATATAACTCCTTCCCTTAATCAGGACATTCCAAGTTAACAAGTTTTCAACTTATAGGTTACTAAGGACAGAGCACTCTGTTTTCAGCTGAATCAAGGCTGAAGTTAATCAGAGGTTAGAGGTTGAGTTCTTTCGAGGTTGGGGTCATATGATACATTTCTGGAAAGCTTTGGAAGAGCGTTACAACTTTTCAGTTGAGGTCCAGAGGTGTTTCATCCCTTAACCAATCGAAAAATGCAGTGGAGTTGAAACTGTCCATAAAACAAGACAGAGCAAAGACTCTCTGTAAACTCTCTGTAAATTAAGCATAACTTCCTGATTAAAAATCCAAAAATAGAAAATGAGGTAGTTATGGAAAGATTATAAGATAGGTTACAACTTTGTAACAGAAAGTTTTGTCAGATTAGGAACAGAAGTAACTGGGATTCTTGGATTAAATAGGTACCTAAAGCAGGGAGGTGCTGTCCAATTTTCTCCAGGAATTCTGTTAACTTTGACATCTCATAACTTTTGAACCAAGACAGATCTTAGGCCAAGCAAATACTTTCTGGAAAGATATTGAAGTTAGATTTAACTTTTATGTTGAGCTCCAGAACTAGTTTTGCTTTTAACATGGCCTAAACCAGGTTGAAATGGAAACTGGTCAGGGCTGTCATGGGAACAGCAGATCAGCAGTCAAATTTGTTTAAAATTTGAACTATGTTTCCAAGTTTTATGGGTTCAATGACATGTCTTATGTTATAACTCAGTGGTTTACTGTTTAAATAAATATTTTACATTTCTCAAATATATTTTTACAGATGACAGCAGATAAACAGTTGGAGAACGGGTGGGTGGTGTCCCACTGTTCTCACCGCAACGGCTATCCTGAAGCATTGAGGCATATGCTTCAATATTTCGGATACCACCAGATGCCGCAATACTTCGCCAAGGAAGAAGGCGAAGAGGGGAACGAGACGTGGACAATCCATGTCGAGGTCCCTGCAGGACCTACGCCACCCGGTTGGGTGCCGTTCACCATCACGGTGAGAGGAAGACAACCGGAAGGGATGTGGCAAGTGGCAGCAGGTGACACCATGTCACGTTTCTGCCAACTACACGTGAAGGATATGGAGGGCACCCCATACGCGCTCATTCCGGTGGAGGGACGGGCTCAGCATGTGTGGGAAGAGAGGTACCTGGAGGCAACGGACCCGAGTTGCCCAAGGTACAACCCCGCGGAGGCAAACCTTAGCCTCCAGATGAGGGCGGGAAATGCCGTGATGGACAGCCAAGCTGTTCATACGGAGCATCTCGCCACGAAGCTCAAGGAGAGCACGAGCCGTGGAGAACATTTTGAGAGTTCTCACAGTGCACTCCGTAATGTGCTCCTTCCGACGATCAAGCGACTGAATGGACAACACAATCAGTTGCATCGTCTCAAGAAGGCAAAGAAGAAGAGCCGTGTCGACATCGCGGCGTTGCAAGAACTGGTACAGAATCTGACCCAGCAGAACGAGGACCTTGCTCAAGAGTGAGACGACGCTATTGAGGATGGCCAAGGCTGGGAAGAAGATTATAACCAAGCCATGGACGAGGTGCATGCATTGCAGGACCTCGTACCTCCGGTGTTAGGCGTACCGGTGGTCTTGGGCCTTCCAGCAATGTGAGAACCCGGGATGGGAGAAGAGGTGGTAGATCCGGAACCACCAGCAGAGGTACCAGAGGAGGACGACCCACAGGAGGTCGAGTTCTACTCCGAGTAGGGGGTTACAGTTGCCATGTAGGGCAGCTAGGGTAGTGTAGCCCAAATTTTGTAATCGGTGACATGTCGTGTAGACAGTAGCGTATGCATAGGTAGTGACGACATGAGCACGACTTCTCGGAGAACCGAGAATAATGTATCTTGTATAAAGTTTATGCTTTATCAATATATGTGAATGTTGTGCAAATTGAAGCAAGACATGTGCTAATCGCTGCTGTTTTGAATTTCAGGATGATGCGTACTCGTGCCAACCCGGATGTTGGGGTACTAGTCAAGGGGGAGAGACCTCCCAACAGCCTCCCGAGGACTCCTCGGGACAACAGCAGCAGCAACAGCAACAGCAAACACCGCCACCGCCACTGCCAACAGTTACATTGGCCGACATCGTCGCGGCAATGGCGGGTTCACATCAGCAGCACACGGAGCTGCTTCAAACTTTAATTGCGAATACGTCTCGCCCAGAGAGACGTCAAGACCGGGAGGAGCGTCAACAGAGCTCCTACTCTGACTTCCTGGCTACTCATCCCCCGTATTCTCAAGGGCGGATGAACCTCTTGACGAGGACAACTGGCTCCACGCCATAGAGATGAAGTTCGTGCTGCTCCAGATAAGTGAGCAGCGCAAGACTCAGTTCGCGGTCCAGCAGCTCCAAGGATCCGCGAGCGCCTTGTGGGCCAACTTCTGTGCTTCACAGCCCACCGACCGAGTGATGACCTGGACGGAGTTTCGGATGGCCTTCAGGGCCTATCATATACCGCCAGGTTTGATGAAGAGGAAGACGCAGGAGTTCCTGCACCTGCAGCAAGGGAGCCGGAACACGCTGGAATACTCCAGGGCGTTCAACGATCTCGCACTCTACGCGTCGTATCACGCAGATACTGACGAGAAGCGGCGGGACCATTTTTACCAGGGGCTTAACCCGCTCCTGAAGGACAAGTTGGTGATGTTCAATTGCGGCAGCCTAAACGACATCATTGATGCTGCGATTGTTCAGGAGGACTCCGGCAAGGAGTTAGCGGCGGCGGAGAGAAAGCGAAGCGCGCCGCAGAGCAGCGTAGAAGGAGGCGGTCCTTCTCAGAAGTTTCGGATGGTGAATCGCCCACCATCAGGTCCACGCTGGCAGCCACCACAGCGGTCGATGCTGTTCTGCAGTCGGCCGTACTCTTCACCGGCATTCAGGCCGGCACTGCCAGTACCACCTCCGCAACAACAGTAGCAGCGGGCGATGCCGCGTGCATATGCACCTCAGCAACGCATGCCGGGCTTTCATCCCCCGAGCACTACACCAGCAGCGGCCACATGTTACAAGTGTGGTCGTCCAGGACACTTCGTGAGCAGTTGCCCGGAGAGGCAAGGCGGCGGAGTGGCACCGCAGTTTTCGGGGAGGAATCAACCCCGAAACCCTACTAATGTGCGGCGGGCAAACCCTAGGCCCGGCACTGTCCACCAGCTTGCCATAGAGGACGTGCCGGAGGGCGAGCCAATCCTTGCGGGTATGTTCCAACTCCACCAGTACCCCCCTATAGTACTATTTGATTCAGGCGCCACGCATAGCTTCATTAGCCAAGCTTTCATTGATAAACATAGCTTGCAAATACTACCCACCGATAGCCCTTATGTGATCTGTTCACCGGGTGGGAAAATTTCAGCAAGCATGATGGTCCCAAAAGCGCCATTGTGCTTAGAGGGTGGAGTTTACCCTAAGTCTCTCATAATTTTAGAGGGACAAAAGGTCGATGTCATCTTAGGGATGTCGTGGTTAACCCGCCACGGCGCTGTTTTAGACACCGTCCTCCGAGTTGTGCACTTGATATCAGGAGTGCACGAGTCTCACTCATAATTTCTGGACAGTCCAGAAATAAAACTTCCAAGTGTCTATAAAGCCACAACCATTAGATTGGAAGATATTCCAGTGGTCCGAGAGTTCCCTGATGTATTCCCGGACAATTTGCCGGGGATGCCACCCAATAGAGAGGTGGAGTTCAAGATGGAACTGGCACCGGGAACCATGCCAATATCCCGAAGGCCGTACAAGATGGCGCCCAAGGAGTTGGCTGAACTGAACACTCAGCTCAGGGACCTTCTGGAGAAGGGTTTTATTAGGCCGAGCTCCTCGCCATGGGGCTGTTCGGCATTATTTGTCAAGAAGGATGAGACGTTGCGGCTTTGTGTGGACTATCGTCCATTAAATGTCGTAACCATCAAGAACAAGTACCCGTTGCCACAGATCGACATGTTGTTTGATCAGTTGGTCGAAGCAAAGATCTTTTCCAAGATGGATTTAAGATCCGGGTACCATCAGATTAAGATAAGGGCTGAGGACATTCCAAAGACAGCTTTCTCGACAAGGTACGGACTTTATGAGTGCCTGATCATGTCCTTCGGCCTCACCAATGTTCCATCTCACTTCATGTACTTGATGAACTCGGTATTCATGCCAGAGCTGGACAAGTTTGTCGTGGTCTTCATCAACGACATCCTGGTATATTCCAAGTCGGAGGAAGATCACAAGACGCATCTGCGTATAGTCTTGCAACGGCTGCGGGATCACAAGCTATACGCGAAATTCAGCAAATGCGAGTTCTGGATATCGCAAGTGCCTTTCCTCGGGCATATCATCTGAGCGGAGGGTATCGCTGTAGACCCGAGAAAAATCACTCAAGTGCTGAATTGGAAATCCCCGAGAACTATTCACGAGGTACGGAGTTTCCTCGGACTCGCGGGGTATTATCGGAGGTTCATTCCGAACTTCTCGAAGATTGCCAAGCCTATGACAGAGCTGCTGAAGAAGACTACCAAATATGTTTGGAGTCCAGCATGTGAAGCGGCATTCAAGGCTTTAGTCAAGCACCTGACATCAGCACCGGTTTTGGCGCAGCCAGACACAACAAAACCGTTTGATGTGTACTGCGATGCATCAGGCATTGGGCTCGGATGTGTGCTGATGCAAGACCGAAGAGTGGTCGCGTATGGATCACGGCAGCTTAGAAACCATGAGCAGAATTATCCAACCCATGACTTGGAGCTCGCTGCCGTGGTACTTGCACTAAAAATGTGGAGGCACTACCTACTCGGTAACCTCGTACATTTTTATACTGACCACAAAAGCCTAAAGTATATATTCACTCAGAAGGAGCTGAACATGAGGCAACGAAGGTGGTTAGAATTGATAAAGGATTACGAAATAGAGATCCATTATTATCCGGGCAAGGCAAACGTAGGGGCAGATGCGCTGAGTCGCAAGTCACATGTCAACAATCTGACCATCACACGTTGGAAGAGAGCGAACAACCGCTACATGTGATTCCACACGGAGCTCTCTACAACTTAGCTTTGATCCCCACCATCCGTGAAGAGATAGCGGCAGCCCAGAAGAATGACAAGGGCATGTCGCATTTGCGGAGACGTGTAGACAGTGGGGAGTTGAAATGTTTCCGGAAGGACGGAGACGGCGTCCTATGGTTCAAGGACTGGATCGTCATACCCCGTAACCCGGAATTACGGAAGAAGATCTTTGATGAGGCTCACTTGTCAAAGTTTTCTATTCACCCCGGCAGCAACAAGATGTATCAAGAACTCAGAAGCAAGTTTTGCTGGACACGGATGAAGCGTGAGACTGCAAAATACGTGTCCGAGTGTGATACATGTCGAAGGGTGAAGGCAGACCATATACGGAAACCGGGACTGCTGCAACCACTGGGTATTCCTGCCTGGAAATGGGAGCATGTGAGCATGGACTTCATCATCGGTTTACCCACCACCTTGCAGAAACATGATTCTGTGTGGGTGATCGTCGATCGGCTCACCAAAGTTGCCCATTTCATCCCGGTCAACACCAACTACAACGCCAAGAAGTACGCTGAACTGTAATCTCATGGATCCTATGCTTGTACGGCATACCCCGTACTATCATATCGGATCGGGGCACTTTATGTGTGTCCCGTTTTTGGGAGCAGCTGTACGCTGCCTTGGGGACGAAGCTGATCCATAGTTCAGCATACCACCCGCAGACGGATGGACAAACCGAGCGGGTAAATCAGATCATAGAAGACATGCTACGAGCTTGCGCTATCAACCACGGCAAGAATTGGGATGATCACTTGCCGTTAGCCGAGTTCTCGTACAACAATGGATACCAAGCCAGCATCAAGATGGTGCCCTACGAGGCGCTATACGGACGGAAATGCCGCACACCACTGAATTGGTGTGAATCTGGCGAAAGGGTTACCTTTGGGGTCGACCTCGTCAACAATGCGGAAGAAAAGGTTCGACTGATTCAACTGAACCTAAAAGCCGATCAATCCCGTCAGAAACAGTATGCGGACCGGAGAAGGCGCCCATTACAATTCGAAGTTGGAGATCACGTATATCTACGGGTGTCTTCAATGAAGGGCGTAAACAGATTTGGGGTGAGAGGAAAGTTGGCACCCCGATTCATCGGTCCATTCCAGATTACCGAAAGATGTGGATCAGTGGCATACCGGCTAAAATTACCAGAAGCACTTTCTGGTGTGCACGACGTCTTTCACATTGCCCAGCTGAGGAAGTGTCTTAAGCTATCAACTACCGTTCAGCTGGAAGATATTGAAGAACTGCAACCGGATCTCACCTATCGGGAGGAACCGGATATTACCACACGCAACCGCATGTTGTGGTTCTACAAGGTTCTATGGAGTAATCACTCCGTAGACGAAGCGACATGGGAGAGAGAAGGATTTCTTCGCACCAACTACCCCAACTTTTTCACGTCGCATATCCGGTAATTTTCCACCGTCCTCTCTCTCATTTTCACCTTATAATCTCGGGACGAGATTCTTTTAAGGGGGGAGGAATGTAAGGGCCTCAGTTTTTGACACCTATTTGAAGTGTTCATCACCACACCACACACCTCATTTGAAGTAAGTTGATGAACACAAATGAAGAGCAAGTAACCACCATCAACATGCTCATTAGAGAACAAACTCACATATTGCAGAAGTGTTATTTCCCACATGTGATATAGGTGGGCTGGACATATGAAAACTCCTACACATTGCTAAGGATGTCCATGCCAAGTTTCACCCAAATTCAAAAATTTTTTGAGGTCATTTTGGGTATGGTTAGAAAGAGGGCAGTTTGAAACCATATTCAAATTCAAACTGTTTTTATCCCATGAATTTAGAAGTGGGAGGCATATTCTTATTCAGCACATTTTTATGAGCTCACACACCAATTTTCAATCCATTTGGAGTTGATCTTGACATGAGCTAAGTGGGACAAATTCAAACTTTATTTGAATTCAAAACTGAACTTGTGCTGAAATTCATTCAATCCAAACCCAATTTGAATTCTACTCAATTCAAATGGCTCGTGGGTGAATAATTTGAATCACCAGGGGTATTTTGGGGCTCACTGTTTACAACAGTGATTACGAGTAAATTTCAGAGGTTAAAACCCCGGGAGGGACCCAAATGTCATAGAGAGAAGGAGGCAAAACTTGCACACAAAGTCACAACCTCGGTGGGAAATTCCACCGAGCAGCTGTCGGCTGTGCCACCGAGCAGCCACCGGCGCCACCAGCTGCTTCCCCTCTACGCACGCTAGCGCCCAGGGCGGCTTGCTCGCGCCCCCAAGCGACCGGCACCGCCTCCGCCGAGCAGGAGTCGGCCGGCTTTATCTTCTCACGGGCAAACCCGAGCAGCGGCATTGTTTCTCGCCGTA
Organism: Neostapfia colusana; assembly: GCA_030760725.1. NCBI lineage: Eukaryota > Viridiplantae > Streptophyta > Magnoliopsida > Poales > Poaceae > Neostapfia > Neostapfia colusana. Next base: position 64,794,325 of record JASWHV010000008.1, on the reverse strand, counting down.
GCTCTCTGCTCAATCGGGAAAACCAGCAAAACAATCTCCTCCTTCATTCCTGAGCTGCTAGACGGCAACCTGAGGTCGCACTCCACCTCCCCAACGCCAGAAACCCCGAGTTCCGACCTCCTTTGCCCGAAAACGATCGCCACCGCGGCGACCTAGCCTCAGCCGGGAGTCAGGCGCCCGTGGACAGCGTTCCACAGGCGTTTTCACAGTCCACCAAGAGAGGCAACAGGAGCGCGCAATCACCGTGCTGCTCTCCTCCAAGTTTGGAAGCAAACCGTGAAGAATCCACAGAGAATTTCCAGTTTTTGCTCCGGCTACCGTAAACCGAGCTTCCGGTACGGATTCTTCAAATTCTCGCTCTATGATCTTTCGGTGGTTATCAAATATTTAACATAGACGCTGGACTAGCCGGCGATCAAGTTCTTTTCTGCATCCGTGGCGTGAAACTGTCTAGGAGTGATGAATTTCGATCTCGATCAAGGGCGGTCATGGCGGGCACGATCGGTCACACGGTGCCGACCGACTTGCCGCCAACCCTGAACCCTTTTGACACCTTGTCGAGCTTCCTAGAAGTACACTGATGCTGTAGGACCGTTTGTTCGAGGTGTTGGCAGGATAGAACCCACGGTCGACGGCGCCGAACCTCAACCGAGGCCGCGGCACGTCGCCGGGCTATTTCCGGTCACCCCCAGCCCGACCTGACACCACCGACGTGTTCCTCGACATCGACAACCCCCTGGCGGTGAGTTTCAGACCATGGGAGGTCCGGAAGCGGCGAGCCGGCGAGCTCCGGGTCTGCTCCGGCGAGGTCGGCGACGCGGGCGCGAGAGAGCGGCGGGAGGAAGACGAAGCCGGCTGGCCCACGTGTCAGCGGCTAAAGAATTTAAATCAGGATCGGGTGTGGCCGGGATCGGCTGTGCTGGCGCGCAAATACCCTGTGGGACTCAGTGTGCCGGACACCTCCGCACTCAACACGTGTCCCCGCGGGCTCCCGAGAGTTTAAACTTTTTCCCTGATTTTCAGAATTCTTCCAAACTTCAAATCCTCATAACTTTAGCTAGATAGCTCCAAATCGAGCGAACCAAATTTTGTTGGATTCAGCTCTCTGAGAAATTTCCAGCAAATCAAGTCTCACTTCATGAAAATCCTTAATTCTCCAGAATTAATTCCTCAAATTTAAAGTATTTGGAATTTTAACTGGAGAATCCTTTGGAGGAAGATCCTGAAATTTTGCTGGGATGTTCACCAAAAAATCCCTGAACTACCATAAAAATTTCAGATCCATTTGAGCTCATTTGATCCACCAAATGGTGTGATTAGTGAAACTGTTCCAGAGAATAGAAAATGTTCAGAAACATTTTCAGAATTTCCTCTGAAATGGTTTAGCTCATATCTTTAGCTAGGAACCTTCAAATTAAGTGAGACCAACTCCATTAGAATCCTCTGAAAATCTAGTTTTCAGAAAGTCATAGTTTGTTTCATGAAAATCCTTAGAACACCCTACAAGCCTTCAAGTAAGGTCAAGTACATAATTAATTGTGGAGGGCTCAAATGAGCTTTACTGCAACTAAAGCTTGACCAAGTCTCTGTTGAGGTTGTAACCAAGCCACAGTAAAAGTTTCACAGTCATTAGGCTTGTCTAGTAAGAGTTATAGACTTCACAAAATTAAAAGTTGTAACACCCCAAAATCCTGTTAAGAGGGGAATTTAAAAATTTTTGGACGTATTGCATGTGTTGCAAAAATTCAAATTCAAACTGGAATTCAAATTAAACTCAAAACAGAAATGAAAAAGAAAAAGAAAAGGGGAAAAAATAAACCCCCCGGCCAGTGGGCCGAAACCCACCAGCCGGCCCATTTGTTCCCGCGCCAGCCCGCAGCCGTGGCCCCCGCCCCTCTTTCCCACTGACACGCGGGGCCGCCAACCCTTATTCCTCGTCGCGCTCGCGCCCACGCTCGGCCGGACTCTTCTCACCCCGAATCGAAACCGCCCCGGATCCTCGCGTATCCCATCCGAATTTCGTTCGTGGACAACGCAAACTCGATCACAACCGAACGCCGCCCTCCCCCGTCTATAAAAACCCCGGCATCGTCCCGTTTTTCCCCACGATTCGCCGATTTTCCTTCCGGTGAGAAACCGAGCTTCTCCGGCGAATTCTGCTCGATCTACGCTCAGGAATTCTGATCTAACTTGCTGGTCTTGATCCACCGCCTCCGGGGAACCTCGCAGGTGCAGAAAACTCGGTGGTTTGCGGCTCAAACACAGCGCCGAGGAGCCTCGCCATGAATTCACCTCGGACCTCGTCGCCGATCGCTTTCCAGGACCTCCGAGCTCAAGAAAACCCCCGATGTGAGATCCCCGACCTCCCCTCCACCGATCTATGCCATAAAATCACAGTTTTAGGAAGAATTGACGAAGATCCGAAACTCTCCGGCGAGATCGCCGCCTCCCTCCACCGGGCAGCGCCGCACGCTCTCGATCAGAGCGACGTGGCCGCTTGTGCACCGTCTATTTTAAATCGCACGGCAGAGTTTAAATTCCCGCGTACCGGTCCGATGTTATAATCTCAGCCGTCTGTTTTAAATCGGACGGTCCACGTCAGCCCCGCGTTATAAAGACCGGAATTCTTACGCGCTACCCCCTGGGGTTCTCAGAAAATAAGAGCTAGCCCCAGAAACTTCTGATCTAGCCCCTGGAACATCAGAAAATCATGTAAATTCATTTAAAAATCAGTTTTGGCCCCTGGACTTAATAAAAATTAGGAAAAAACCCCTCTGTTATGTGTAGCTAGACCCCTAAAAATTCTTAAAATAATATAATAGACCCTGTAGTGAGTTTACCTTTTTAACCCTATGTGATATTAAATTTAGGAATTTGAATATGTGTTTAGTATTTAAAATTTAAAAGATGGGACAAACACATTGTAAATTCAAATAAAAAACTTTCCTAGTATTTGGAAAACTTTGGAGTGAGATAAAAATAGATTTTTGGCTGAAATGAATCTGTTTAATTGATTATTCACATTTATTAGTAATAGGGACACATTTTTAAGTACAGAATAATTCTAAAAATTAGTAAAATAAATGTAAAATAGTTCACATCAGAAGAGAAGTTCAAAAATATATTATTTAATATTTTAGACCCAAAACCTATTCTGTTTAGATGAGGTGTCTTACTATTTTCATAATAAAGTGCACATTTAGGCATAGGAAATAAATCTGAAAATATAGCAAGCTAGGTATGAATAACTAGAAAATGATAAATGAAGTTTCCAAAATCCAAAGAATTCAGTTTAGGGTTAGTAGAAGGTTTGAAGACACATATGGAGTAGGAAAATACCTTTCATGCATACTTGGTAGCTAAAAGATGTAGTAATTGAATAAAAGGAATTTATTTAAATTGGAAACTCACATATATAGTATTCAAACATAAATGTGAATTCAAAAGTAGAAATCATATACACATGTTTAAAAGTGCATGTAAGCCTAAAACCAACACACATAGAGTAACCACAACACATAGAATTGTGAATGGCTTTCATAAATGTGAATGTGTGGTTTGTATGAAGCTGTAACACCCCAAAATCCTGTTAAGAGGGGAATTTAAAATTTTTTGGACGTATTGCATGGGCTGCAGAAATTCGAACTTAGTTGGAATTCAAACCAGAAAAGAAATGGAAAAAGAAAAAGAAAAACAAAAAAAAAAACCGGCCAGTGGGCCGAAACCCACCAGCCGGCCCACCCCATCCCGCGCCATCCCGCAGCCGCGCGCCCCCCTTCTTCCCACTGACACGTGGGGCCCGCCAACCTTTCTTCCTCCTCGCGCTCGCGCCCGCGCTCGGCCGGACTCTTCTCACCCCGAATCAAAACCGCCCCGGATCCTCGCGTATCCCAGCCGAATTTCGTTCGTGGGCGACGCAAACTCGATCACAACCGAATGCCGCCCTCCCCCGTCTATAAAAACCTCGGCACCGTCCCGTTTTCCCCCACGATCCGCCGATTTTCTCTCCGGTGAGAACCCGAGCCCCTCCGGCGAATTCTGCTCGATCTACGCTCGGGAATTCTGATCTAACTCGCTGGTCTTGATCCACCGCCTCCAGGGAACCTTGCAGGTGCAGAAAACTCGGTGACTTGCTGTTCAAACACAGCGCCGACAAGCCTCGCCGTGAATTCACATCGGACCTCGTCGCCGATCGCTTTTCGGGACCTCCGAGCTCAAGAAAACCTCCGAGGTGAGATCCCCGACCTCCCCTCTACCGATCTATGCCATAAAATCACAGTTCCAGGAAGAATTTACGAAGATCCGAAACTCTCCGGCGAGATCGCCGCCTCCCGCCGCCGTGCGCCGCTGGGCAGCGCCGCCCGCGCTCGATCAGAGCGACGTGGCCACTTGTGCGCCGTTTATTTTAATTCGCACGGTAGAGTTTAAATCCCCGCGTACCGGTTCGATGTTATAATCTCAGCCGTCTGTTTTAAATCAGACGGTCCACGTCAGCCCCGCGTTATAAAGACTGGAATTCTTATGCGCTACCCCCTGGGGTTCTCGGAAAATAAGAGCTAGCCCCGGAAACTTCTGATCTAGCCCCTGGAACTTCAGAAAATCATGTAAATTCATTTAAAAATCAGTTTAGCCCCTGGACTTAATAAAAATTAGGAAAAACTCCTCTGTGAAGTGTAGCTAGACCCCTGCAAGTTCTTAAAATAATATAATGGACCCTGAAGTGGGGTGAGTTTACCTTTTTAACCCTAGTTGATATTAAAGTTAGGAATTTGAATATGTGGCTAATATTTAAAATTTAAAAAGGTGGGACAAACATATTGTCAAAGACAAATTAAACACTTTCCCAGTACTTAGAAAACCTTGGAGTGAGATAAAAATAGATTTTTTGCTGAAATGAATCTGTTTAATTGATTAATCACATTTATTGGTTATAGGGACACATTTTAAGTATAGAATAATTCTGAAAATTAGTAAAATAAATGTAAAACAGTTCACATCAGAAGAGATGTTCAAAAATATATTATTTAATATTTTAGACCCAAAACCTATTCTCTTTAGATGAGGTGTCTTACTATTTTCATAATAAAGTGCACATTTAGGCATAGGAAATAAATCTGAAAATATAGCAAACTACGTAGGAATAACTAGAAAATGATAAATGAAGTTTCCAAAATCCAAAGAATTCAGTTTAGGGTTGGTAAAAGGTTTGAAGACACATATGAAGTGGGAAAATACCTTTCATGCATACTTGGTAGCTAAAATGTGTATCAATTAAATATAAGGGATTTATTTAAATTAGAAATTCATATATAGTATGCCAACATGAGTATGAATACAAAAGTAGAAATCATATACACATGTTTAAAAGTGCATGTAAGCCAAAAATCAACACACATAGAGTAACCACAACACATAGAATTTGTGAATGGCTTTCATAAATGTGAATGTGTGGTTTATATGAAGTGGAAGTGTGAACTATGTCTTATGGATTGTTGCTTTTCTTTTGCTATGTGTGATGGTATGATGTAGAACCTGCTCCAGAGCAAGTTCTTCCTTTCCAAGATCAGGACTACCCATTCCAAGAGCAGCAGGAAGGAGGCAAGTGTCCTTGACCACTTTGATCCTATGCTATGATGTGTAGCTAGAGTTATTTGCATTGTCAAATTAAAATATGAAACCCATACTAGGATGTTTCCCTAGAATTGCATTACCTTGTTTCCTTGTAGCTTGGGTTGGGATTCATTTATCATGTCATTTATTTATATGCTTATGCTTAGCCATGCTTAGAATGGGATATTTGGGATATGAGATCATCAGTTTGTTTTACCATACTCTTGAATGAGATATTGTGAGTTATGTAGAGGTAGGGATCAAGGCAGGTTGGGTGATTTGGTTGGTGCTGGGTGCACGAGACTCGGGTTTATGTTTGGTACTTGCCTGGATCCTAAGGACCGGTTCATGGAGCATGTAACCTGGCTTTACCGTACCAACCACATGGTGAGATGGGGCAGCTTGGCCAATTGTATCCCCGGCGTAGTATGGGTGTGTTGGATGGTGCGGGGAATAGGTGTCAGTTGGACTACCATATGAACCGCAAGGCTCAAGAGGGGGCCACTGCAGCGGGGTTGGAGCCTCTTGTATGCTGTTAGGGGTGAAACCTCAGTGGGCCCACGCTCGTCGGGAATCCTTTTGTAAAGGCTTCGTAGTGATCTCCTGGCTACACACCTAGGAAGTGTGAATGTGGTTGTGGCCACTGGCATAATGGAGGTTCTTTTAGTCCACCCGGCAACAGGGGATGAAATCACTACATGTGGGTACAGTGGTGCAAACTCTGCAGAGTTAAAACTGTCATGACAGCCGTGCTCACGGTCAAGAGCGGCTTGGACTTATTCATGATTAGAGTATGATGACCTTGGAGGTTGTGGATGTTAAGCGGGGAGCTTAACATTGGAAATGATGTTATGGTTATTTTATTATGATGATGGGATGGGAGTTTGGGACCCTTTCACCTGTGTAGTAATGTAGGTGCTTAATAAGCTAAGGTGATAGGTATTAATTGCGTAGTGCTTTAACCATGAGTTCTACCTCCCCTTGCTCTAGCCATGCATGACATAACTTTCCCACACTTGCTGAGTACCATTGGTACTCAACCTTGCATATTTGTTGGTTTATATTGCTGCTCAGGTCAAGAAAATGAGGTGGTGTATAATGATAAAGACTTTGGACCCGAAGAAGGTTTCTAGGTTCATGGAGTCCCCGGGCAACGCCTGTGACGGAGCCCTCAAGAATAATATTCCGCTGCTAGTTTATTTACTTGTGATGAACTTATTATTGTCCATCGAGACATTTGCTATGTAAGACTTATTTACATTCGACACCTGGCTTGTAATAAATGATGCTTCACTATTTGTCATCACATGTATAAGAAAATGATCCTGGCATACATGTGACATTCACTTGGTTGTTCTTCGGAAAAACCGGGAGTGACAGAAGTGGTATCAGAGCCAAGGTTGCCCGTAGGAACGTGGACCTAGGTAGAAATGGACGTGTTTAAGGGCCCTATTTTCTTAAAAACTATTTTTGAAGGTGTGTGCTGAAAAGTGTTATTTAATGGAGTCACTTTCTTCATCTTACCCCGACTTTCATTCAAAATGGGATTTTTGTTTAAAAGTTTATCTAACCTGAGTTTAAATGCTTTTTGTTTTAGATGGTTCGCATGATTCGCACCGCTCGCAAGTCCACAGGAGGGAGAGTTCCCGTAGTTGCCCTTGCCCAAAGAGAGGAGAGCCGTCCGGTGACGTACCTTTCATACGGATTGGCAGTAGCAGGCTTGTTGCGCCGTGTTCGACGTCTGCTCCAAGCCGCCGGCAATACGGGCAAGCTAATCATACATTATAGCTCCACCAGGACCATCCGTGAGAAGAGGGAAGAATGGAGTTTAGAGATAAGGATTATCCACGAAAATCAGCTGCTCAAGATCCACCGCTCTCCAGCTTGTCGAGCGACACAGGTCGATGCGGAGAAGGAAGTCACCTGGGAGGCCATCACCTGCCAGAGTCACATCTATCGTCGACACCTGGACAGGACTGAGTACATGTATGTTCTCCAGCGCGAGAGTGGTACAACGGAGTATAAGTACCTGCCAGTGCAGCAAGGGACTTCCCATGAGCACATGGACTTGTGCTTGGAAGATGCTGCTATGCTTAGCACTCGATTGCAGGAGTGTCAGCAGGAGCTTCAAGATGTTCGTGACACCCTGAAGGAAACCGAGGCGTTGCTTCGAGCCTGCTTGAGGGCGAGAGAAAGAGGAGATGGGAATGAACTGTGTGTCACCGTGAATGATACATGGACTCCTGACTCCCCAGATCGCCGGGCGATCAGGCGTCGTCGCACTTCTCCACCAGCAGCCTCCCCACCCAAAGCGGAGTCAGAAGGCAGCCGCAATAATGAGGATGATCCCGAGGAGCCAGCTCAGTGATACGAGTAGTGTAGAGTACTTCCCTTAGTTAAGCAGGATGTCGAGTAGTCGAGTCGTTATCTTAGTTAATGGTGTGTTAATGCTTGGTGTGTGACGTGAGTTGTGGAAGCCATGAGCAATTGTCCACAGCCTCGTCTTCAGATTGTTTTGCTTTGGTATGTGAACCCACATGAAATAATAGTGCATTTATTTTTGTGTGAGACATGAACCCCCAGAATGTATAACAAAGCCTCAACACTTCAAAGTACAAACAAGTGAAAGTAGTAAGATAATACGTAATGCTTTAAATTAACATTTGGTTAATCATGCTAGATGGCCGGAAGAGGAAAAGGTCGTGCTGCCAACCCCGCCAACAACAACGATGAGGCCTGCAACCCTCATCTTTCTGGAGGCAAAGACAGGGGTGGACGCCGTGAAGGAGTTGATCCCCTCCACCAAATGCTTGAGAATCAAAATCAGCTCATCTAGAACTTGACTCAAGTGGTGGCCAACTTGCATCAAGTTGCACCTCCACAAGCTGCACCACGCCAACCAAGGTTGCGCGAGTTTCTAGGAACTCAACCTCCAAAGTTTGCAAGTGCTGCTGAACCTCTGGAGGCAGATGATTGGCTAAAGACCATTGAGAGCAAGATGAGGATCATACAGTGCCAAGGGTATGAGAGGGTGCTGTTTGCCTCTTATCAATTGCATGGACCTGCTGCTGATTGGTGACCGCCTATGTGGCCGCCCATCATGACCCTGAGAACATCACTTGGGAAGAGTTCAAGCGTAGCTTCCGCAACCATTACATACCAAGGGGTGAACTCAAAAACAAGAGGAAGGAGTTCTTGGGGTTGCAGCAAGGTAACATGACTGTGAGGGAATACCTTACTAAATTTACTCAACTCTCCCGTTATGCCCCACGGGACATAGAGACTGATGAGCAGAAATAGGATTATTTTGTGGAAGGACTTACCGCAGAAATGCAGTGTGCAATGTGCTCCAACGAGTATGAAAGCTTCCAAAAGATGGTGGACAGAGCGTTTGTGGTAGAAAGGAAGCTGAAGGCCTTGGAGAATGAGAACAAGAGGAAGGCCGGGTGGTCACATCAAGCCTCAGGAAGCAACACCCGCCCACGTCTGATGCAGCAACCCGCAGGGCAGACGAATCGTGCTGCGGTACCCTACTCAGCACCAAGAGGGTATAACCCGAACTACAGGCCTCCTGCAGCACCAATACAGCCACAACGTCAGTTCGTACAGCAGCCTCGCCCCGCATATCCACCTCGACCAACAGTACAAGGACCTCCAAACCAACCCCAAGACAACAAAGGCCAGGCACCCAAGGTTGGGGTGCAATGTTTTAACTGTGGTGAAGTGGGGCACTACGCCCATAAGTGCCCAAAGAAGAAGCCCATGCAGCCACAACAGCAGAATGTAATGAGAGGACGGGTGAACCACGTCGCCATGGAGGAAGCGCAAGAGGCACTTGACGTGGTAGTTGGTAAGTTTCCTGCCAATTTACACATTGCAACCCTGTTGTTTGATTCTGGTGCTACCCGCTCGTTCATTGCCCAAGGTTTTGTTAAGAAGCATGACCTAGCAACAACACAAATGAACCATATGCTAACAGTAAACTCTCCAGGAGGAGAAATAAGGACAAGACAAGTGTGTCCCAAAGTTAACCTAGACATTAATGGGGTAGTATTTACTGCTAACTTCATAGTGATAGATTCACAAGGGATAGATATTATCTTGGGTATGGATTAGTTGACCAAACATAAAGGAATCATCCATTGTTCGACCAGAACGGTGGAACTAACTCACCCTAGTGGCACAAGAGTGAAGTATATAACAATACAAGAGCCTAGGAGGGACATTAAATTAAATCAAGTTGAGGTGAAAGTGGAGGAGATCAGGACCATCAGGGAATATCCAGATGTTTTTCCGGAGGAGTTGCCAGGTATGCCTCCTGATCATGAAGTGGAATTCGCAATTGAGCTAGTGCTGGGAATAGCCCCGATATACAAGAGACCTTATCGGATGGACTCCAAGCAGCTGGGAGAACTCAAGGACCACTTGATAGAATTGACGGAGAAGGGGTATATTCATCCTAGTTCCTCACCTTGGGGAGCTCCAGTCACATTTGGGCCCAAGAAGGACAGAACCCAAATGTTGTGCGTAGACTACCGTGCCTTGAATGAAGTGACCATCAAGAACAAGTACCCATTACCCCGCATTGAAGACTTGCTTGATCAGTTGAGGGGAGCTTGTGTGTTCTCGAAAATTGATCTCAGGTCGGGATACCACCAACTTAAGATAAGGCAAGCTGATATTCCAAAGATAGCTTTCGTATCTAGGTATGGACTGTATGAATACACCGTCATGCCTTTCGGGCTAACGAATGCCCCGACATACTTCATATATCTCATGAACAAGGTATTCATGGAATATTTGGACAAATTTGTGGTGGTTTTCATAGATGACATTCTCATTTTCTTCAAAGATGAAGAGGAACATGAGAAACATCTAAGGTTGGTGTTGCAGAGGCTGAGAGAACACCAACTATATGCCAAGTTGAGCAAGTGTGAGTTTTGGCTGAAGAGAGTTCCCTTCTTAGGACATATCATCTCGGAGGGAGGAATCTCCGTGGATCCCGCCAAAATCGAGGATATACAGAAGTGGAAGACCCCTGAAAATGTCGGGGAAGTTCGAAGCTTCTTGGGATTGGCAGGATACTATCGACGGTTTATTGAGGGATTCTCTAAGATCTCGAGACCCCTCACCAAACTGTTGGAGAAGGGAATCACATTCACATGGACGCCGTAGTGCGAGGCGAGTTTTCAGGAGTTAAAGAAAAGATTGACAACAGCCCCAGTGCTAGTTATGCCAGATATGCAGAAGAACTTTACGGTGTACTGCGATGCCTCTGGAAACGGGTTGGGATGTGTTCTCATGCAAGAAGGGCATGTCGTGGCTTATGCATCCCGGAAGCTCCGGAAGCACGAGAAGAACTATCCTACACATGACCTAGAGCTAGCCGCAGTGGAACACGCGTTGAAAATTTTGCGGCACTACTTGATGGGGAAGAGGACAGAGATATATACGGATCATAAGAGTTTAAAGTACATTTTCACACAGCCAGATCTCAACCTCAGACAAAGGAGATGGTTAGAGCTAATCAATGACTTTGATGTGGGCATCAACTATCATCCTGGGAAAGCAAACGTCGTGGCAGATGCTTTAAGTCGGAAAGTGCAGGTCAATAAGTTGAGCTTGAAGGACATGCCTGTAGAATTGAAGGACGAGGTTATAAGGCTCAATCTATGCCTTGTGAATAATGGTGAAGCCATCGCCATGGAAGTGGACTCCACAGTAGAGCAAGAAATACGCGAGGGTCAAAAGGATGACGAGGAGATACAAGAAATCGGGCAACTCATCAAGGAAAATAAAGCCCCTGGTTTCAGAGAGGATGAACAAGGAACGGTGTGACACGGGAAAAGAATCTGTGTGCTAGAAGTAAAGAAGATCCGTGAATTGATTTTGAAGGAGGCTCATGATTCTGACTGTTCCATTCATCCTGGGAGTACGAAGATGTACCAGGACCTCAAGAGCAGGTATTGGTGGTATGGCATGAAGCGAGATGTCGCGGAACATGTTGCCCTATGTGACACATGTCAATTGGTGAAAGCAGAACATCAACGACCCGCGGGATTATTGCAACCACTCAAAGTGACTGAATGGAAATGGGAAGAAATCGGTATGGATTTCATAGTGGGATTGCCTAGGACCCAATCCGGATATGACTCAATATGGGTCATCATCGACAGGCTAACCAAGGTAGCTCATTTCATCCCCGTGAAGGAAAGCTACAGCGGATCCAAATTGGCGGAGTTGTACATGTCAAGGATTGTGTGTTACCATGGAGTGCCTAAGAAGATAGTGTCATATCGAGGGACACAGTTCACCTCAAGGTTCTGGCAGAAGTTGCATGAAACCATGGGGACCCATCTGAACTTTAGTTCTACCTATCATCCTCAAACTGACGGGCAGACGGAAAGAACCAATCAGATTCTTGAGGATATGCTAAGAGCATGTGCACTCAAAAACAACCGGAGTTGGGACAAGAACTTACCGTATGCGGAATTCTCCTATAACAACAGCTATCAGGCTAGTATGAAGATGTCACCGTTCGAAGCTTTGTATGGGAGGAAGTGCAGAACTCCCCTGTTTTGGAACCAAACGGGGGAAAGAAAAGTGTTTGGTCCCGAAGTACTACAAGAAGCCGAGGCGAAAGTGAGGGAAATTCGCAACAACTTGAGGATAGCACAGACACGACAAAAGAGCTATGTCGATGTAAGGAGAAGAGAGCTCGTTTTCAACGTGGGAGACTATGTCTATCTCAAGGTGTCCCCTATCCGAGGACTTCGTCGATTCAAGGTGAAAGGGAAGTTGTCATCTCGATACATCAGACCCTTTCAAGTTCTGGAGAGGAAAGGCGAAGTGGCGTATCAACTAGAATTACCGGCTCGCCTATCGGATGTACACGATGTATTCCATGTGTCACAGCACAAGAAATGTCTGAGAACGCCTGAAGAGGTGTTACCTATGAATGAGGTTGACGTAGCTGAGGGTCTGTCTTATGCCGAGCAACCATACAAGATTTTGGAGAAAATGGAACGCCACATAAGAAATAAAAGAATCCGGATGTGCAAGGTGCAGTGGAAGCATCACTCAGAAGAGGAAGCCACCTAGGAGCGAGAAGATGAGCTTAAGCCACAATTTCCGGAATTGTTTTCTTAGAACCACCAATCTCGAGGACGAGATTTCGTTTAAGGGGGGTAGAGCTGTAACACCCCACAATCCTGTTAAGAGGGGAATTTAAAAATTTTTGGACGTATTGCATGTGTTGCAAAAATTCAAATTCAAACTGGAATTCAAATTAAACTCAAAACAGAAATGAAAAAGAAAAAGAAAAGGGAAAAAAGTAAACCCCCCCCGGCCAGTGCGCCGAAACCCACCAGCCGGCCCATTTGTTCCCGCGCCAGCCCGCAGCCGGGCCCCCCTCCTTTCCCACTGACACGCGGGGCCCGCCAACCCTTCTTCCTCCTCGCGCTCACGCCCGCGCTCGGCCGGACTCTTTTCAGCCCGAATCAAAACTGCCCCGGATCCTCGCGTATCCCAGCCGAATTTCGTTCGTGGACGACGCAAACTCGATCACAACCGAACGCCGCCCTCCCCTGTCTATAAAAACCCCGGCATCGTCCCGTTTTTCCCCACGATTCGCCGATTTTCCTTCCGATGAGAAACCGAGCTTCTCCGGCGAATTCTGCTCGATCTACGCTCGGGAATTCTGATCTAACTTGCTGGTCTTGATCCACCGCCTCCGGGGAACCTTGCAGGTGCAGAAAACTCGGTGGTTTGCGGCTCAAACACAGCGCCGACGAGCCTCTCCGTGAATTCACCTCGGACCTCGTCGCCGATCGCTTTCCAGGACCTCCGAGCTCAAGAAAACCCCCAAGGTGAGATCCCCGACCTCCCCTCCACCGATCTATGCCATAAAATCACATTTTAGGAAGAATTGACGAAGATCCGAAACTCTCCGGTGAGATCGCCGCCTCCCGCCGCCGTGCGCCGCCGGGCAGCGCCGCCCGCGCTCGATCAGAGCGACGTGGCCGCTTGTGCGCCGTCTATTTTAAATCGCACGGTAGAGTTTAAATCCCCGCGTACCAGTTCGATGTTATAATCTCAGCCGTCTGTTTTAAATCGGACGGTCCACGTCAGCCCCGCGTTATAAAGATCGGAATTCTTACGCGCTACCCCCTGGGGTTCTCGGAAAATAAGAGCTAGCCCCGGAAACTTCTGATCTAGCCCCTGGAACTTCAAAAAATCATGTAAATTCATTTAAAATCAGTTTTGGCCTCTGAACTTAATAAAAATTAGGAAAACCCCCTCTGTTATGTGTAGCTAGACCCCTAAAAATTCATAAAATAATATAATAGACCCTGTAGTGGGGTGAGTTTACCTTTTTAACCCTATGTGATTTTAAATTTAGGAATTTGAATATGTGTTTAGTATTTAAAATTTAAAAGATGGGACAAACACATTGTAAATTCAAATTAAAAACTTTCCTAGTATTTGGAAAACTTTGGAGTGAGATAAAAATAGATTTTTGGCTGAAATGAATCTGTTTAATTGATTATTCACATTTATTAGTAATAGGGACACATTTTTAAGTAGAGAATAATTCTGAAAATTAGTAAAATAAATGTAAAATAGTTCACATCAGAAGAGAAGTTCAAAAATATATTATTTAATATTTTAGACCCAAAACCTATTCTGTTTAGATGAGGTGTCTTACTATTTTCATAATAAAGTGCACATTTAGGCATAGGAAATAAATCTGAAAATATAGCAGCTAGGTATGACTAACTAGAAAATGATAAATGAAGTTTCCAAAATCCAAAGAATTCAGTTTAGGGTTGGTAGAAGGTCTGAAGACACATATGGAGTAGGAAAATACCTTTCATGCATACTTGGTAGCTAAAAGGTGTAGTAATTGAATATAAGGAATTTATTTAAATTGGAAACTCACATATATAGTATGCAAACATAAATGTGAATACAAAAGTAGAAATCATATACACATGTTTAAAAGTGCATGTAAGCCTATAACCAACACACATATAGTAACCACAACACATATAATTGTGAATGGCTTTCATAAATGTGAATGTGTGGTTTGTATGAAGTGGAAGTGTGAACTATGTCTTATGGATTGTTGTTTTCTTTTGCTATGTGTGATGGTATGAGTAGAACCTGCTCCAGAGCATGTTCTTCCTTTCCAAGATCAGGACTACCCATTCCCAGAGCAGCAGGAAGAACGCAAGTGTCCTTGACCATTTTGATCCTATACTAGGATGTGTAGATAGAATTATTTGCATTGTCAATTGAGAATATGAAACCCATGCTAGGATGTTTCCCTAGAATTGCATTACCTTGTTTCCTTGTAGCTTGGGCTGGGATTCATTTTATCATGTCATTTATTATTATGCATATGCTTAGCCATGCTTAGAATGGGATATTTGGATATGAGATCATCAGTTTATTTAACCATACTCTTGAATGAGATATTGTGAGTTATGTAGAGGTAGGGATCAAGGCAAGTTGGATGTTTTGGTTGGTGCTGGGTGCACGAGACTCGGGTTTGTGTTTAGTACTTGCCTGGATCCTAAGGACCGGTTCATGGAGCATGTAACCTGGCTTTACCGTGCCAACCACATGCTGAGATGGGGCAGCTTGGCCAATTAATTAGGTGTATCCCCGGCGTAGTATGGGTGTGTTGGATGGTGCGGGGAATAGGTGTCAGCTGGACTACCATATGAACCGCAAGGCTTAAAAGGGGGCCACTGCAGCGGGGTTGGAGCCTCTTGTATGCTGTTAGGGGTGAAACCTCAGTGGGCCCACGCTCGTCGGGAATCCCTTTGTAAAGGCTTCGTAGTGACCTCCTGGCTACACACCTGGGAAGTATGAATGTGGTTCGTGTCCACTGGCATAATGGAGGTTCTTTTAGTCCACCCGGCAACGGGGGATGAAATCACTACATGTGGGTACAGTGGTACAAACTCTGCAGAGTCAAAACTGTCTGGACAGCCGTGCTCACGGTCAAGAGCGGCTTGGACTTATTCATGATCAGGGGAGTGATGGTTTTGGAAGTTAAGAATGTTAAGCGGGGAGCTTAACATTGGAAATGATATTACGGTTATTTGATTATGATGATGGGATGGGAGTTCGGGACCATTTCATGTAAGGACCTCAGTTTTTGACACACATTTGAAGTGTTCATCACCACACCACACGCCTTATTTGAGGAAAGTGGATGAACACAAATGAAGAGTAAGTAACCACCATCAACATGCTCATTAGAGAACAAACTCACATATTGCAAAAGTGGTATTTCCCACATGTTATATAGGTGGGCTGGACATATGAAAACTCCTACACATTGCTAAGGATGTCCATGCCAAGTTTCACCCAAATTCAAAACCTTTTTGAGGTCATTTTTGGTATAGCTAGAAAGAGGGCAGTTTGAAACCATATTCAAATTCGAACTGTTTTTATCCCATGAATTTAAAAGTGGGAGGCATATTCTTACTCAGCACATTTTTGTGAGCTCACACACCAATTTTCACTCCATTTGGAGTTGATCTTGACATGAGCTAAGTGGGACAAATTCAAACTTTATTTGAATTCAAAACTGAACTTGTGCTGAAATTCACTCAAACCAAACCCAATTTGAATTCTATTCAATTCAAATGGCTCATGGGTGAATAATTTGAATTACCAGGGGTACTATGGGGCTCACTGTTTACAACAGTGATTAGGAGTAAATTTCAGAGGTTAAAACTGGAAGTGGGACCAACATGTCAGCCACCACTTCAACTCAAACCGACTGAAATTTTCTCACTCGGTTAACAGGGCCGGCGCTGCGATCGCCACTGAGGGGAGCCGCCGCGCCAGCAGCTGCTTGGCCACGCGCGGGCGTGAGGCGGTTCAGAGCCTTCTTAAGGCGTTCCCCCGCTCCTCGGCCGCAGCATCGCCGTTTCTTCCCCGCAAGAACTCAGCGCCGGCCGAAACTTTCTGCAGCTCGGAATCAATCGGAGAGCGCCGATCACAGCTTCCTCCGTCCCCTCCAGAGCCCCAGCAAGGTACTAGAGACCTTCCTCCGTCTTCCCCGCGGCTAGAATTCAGTTGAAACCGATTGATATCGGTTGTGCCGAAAGATCAATTCGGTGACTTAGAACCGCCGCACCTCGGGCTTCCGTGGACAGCCCAACCAGGGCGTTGTCACGCCCGAGCCAAGGCACCCTTGGACGCGCTGATGACCGTTGCTGCTCTCCCCCGAGCCACAGCTTGAGTGGTTGCTCACCGGCGGCGAATTTCCAGTTTTCCTCTTTCTGTGTGCAGAACAACCTCAATCCGCCCTCACACAAACTAGACACGGTAACGCACAAGTTGCCTTCACAACCCTTGGCCGGAGAACCTCTGTACCCTGTGTAATTCGAGGTTTACCAATGGCGGAATAAACAGGAGGCATCGGGCGCACGGTGAGGACCTACTTCGGGCTTTCCCCGAGCTGCCTCGATCTTATGTCGACCTTCCCTGAGGTCCACTGATGCTTCCCGACCGGTTCCTCGAGTAGTTGAGGTGCTAGGGGAGTCAGCCGACATGGCCGAAGTCTTTCAGAGGTGGCGGCTCGTCGCCGACCATGCACCGGCCATTGTCATGAGCAGCTGACCCCAGAATCCTGTTCCCCGAGTGAAAGTAGGCAGGGGCGGCCAAAATCGTGATGTTTGGAGCTGTACAGAAGCCGGCGGCGAGCTCTCTTGCGAGGTCCCTCGGCGGTGGAGCGCAGGCGTCGGGAGGTTGAAGAAAGGGGTGGACCCCAGCTGTCAGCGGCCGATATTTTGAATCGGGATCGCGCTGCGGCCGGGATCGGGTGTGCTGGCGCGCAAAATCCTTATGGGCCGTGGTGTGCGGTCGCCTCGGCGTGCGACGCGTGTCCCCAGGGCCCACGCGCCAGTTTAAACTTGTCCCCGATTTTCATAATTTTTCCAAACTTCAAACCCTCATAACTTGGGCTAGAAAGCTCCAAATCGAGTGAACCAAATTTTGTTGGATTCCTCTCTCTGAGCACTTTCCAGCAAATCAAGTTTCAACTCATGAAAACCCTTAATTCTCCAGAATTAATTCCTCAAAATTTAAACTGTTTGGAATTTTAACTGGAGAATCCTGTGGAGGAAAATCCTGAAATTTTGCTGGGATATTACCAAAATATCCCTGAACTACCATAAAAATTTCCGACCCATTTGAACTCATTTGATCCACCTAATGGTGTGATTAGTGAAACTGTTCCAGAGAAAATAGAAAATGTTCAGAAACATTTTCAGAATTTTCTCTGCAATTGTTTAGCTCATATCTTTAGCTAGGAACCTTCAAATTAAGTGAGACCAACTCCATTAGAACCCTATGAAAATCTAGTTTTCAGAAAGTCATAGTTTGTTTCATTAAAATCCTTAGAACACCCTAAAAGCCTTCAATTAAGGTCAAGTACATAATTAATTGTGGAGGGCTCAAATGAGCTTGAATGCGACTAAAACTTGACCAAGTTTCTATTTAGGTTGTAACCAAGCCACAGTAAAAGTTTCACAGTCATTAGGCTTGTCTAGTAAGAGTTATAGACTTGACAAAATTAAAAGTAAATACAACTGCATTTAAATTAATACATGTATTGCCTCTATCATGTAGTCGCTAAGGTCGAGGAGGAACCCGAAGTCCTAGACTTCGTAACTCCGGAGGAGCAGCTAGCCTACGACCAAGAACAGGAAGGCAAACTCCGGTTTGCATTAACCTTTTTACAAATTTTTATTGTTTTGAGCACATACTTGTTTACTTTATTCTTTGCATTAGGGTCTTGTTTGGAAGCCCCACTGCATAGCCAAGAGAACCATGGGTTGGGTTTAGGATTGCAAACCCCGTTAGCTACTGCATTGCTATGATAGAGTAGGATTCGGTACAAGTCGAGTAGTTGGAACTACTCGCGAGCATAGGCTAGAAAGCACTCGACTCGGGTAGTGATAGCACATGAAACACATGGCAAGAAAATGAGACTGAGCGGAGGTTAAGGGCAGCAGGACTTTGGAGCCTGTGTGCTGTAGCTCCACTTATGTCGATTGAGGACCGAGCCGTGTGCAGGCCTGTTGAACAAGCTAGAACAGTACCGAAGACCTACCGGCTATATGGGAACCGGGAAACTGATGTAACTCGGGTAGCTGGGTGTTGAGGCATTGCCCATCGTTCAGAGGGTAGGTTGAGAGCTCGAGGTGTAAATCAGCTGGCGGCACTGAGATGCGCGTGCAGAGACCTCTTGCTCGGGACGATGGGACCGGTTCAATATTTGGCTGACGGGTGAAAGGTGGTTGCGTACGGCGTCCGTGATGGTTGCTGTAGGCAACATCGTGTACGGGCGTACGTGACGGGTTGTTCGGGTAACCCTGCAGGTGTAAATCGATTGTAATCGCCGTCCCTCGCGGTCAGTGAGTACCACTTGTTCATTGTACCGTGACGTAGAAAGAACAGGCTAGTTACATGTTAAAATGCTGCTGACTGAATGATGGACTTTGCTTGTTAATGGTTTGTTGTAGCTTAGAGCTAACTAAAGTTCATTTTAACATTGGGCAAAGTACATGAGAGAAATGCGTTTCTTGTTTGATTGCGGCTCTCTCATGTGCCTTCGCGTAAGGTTCTCCACAATCTGCTGCTAAAACGTGAAAGTAAGGTTTTACTAATTAGGCGAGTCCTTGCAAATGATTTTTACCTCATGTAACCCACCACCCCTCATTTAGAAGTTCCATGTTTAGGTGAGACGGGTCAGACTTGCTGAGCCTTCGTGCTCACTGCTTGTGTTTGAAGCTTTTGCAGGGTTCTATGAGGAAGGGACTCCCGAAGAGGAGACGGAACCCCAGGAGGAGAACCCCGTCAAGTAAGAGTCGTGCACGCCGTAGAGTTAGTGTGCGTGTGTGCTAGCAAGGACACGTTCAAGGGCTGAACGTGCACTTGATGCTTAGTCTACGCCTGTGAGTGTAGACTGAACTTATTTTGATGTAAAGATGTTCATAAACTTGTTTCTGTAATAAAATTTTGCTTCCGCTTTGTACCTTTGACATGTGTTATCCGGTGCTGTGCAACGCAGCACCCCTCAGCGTGATCCTGGCTCGACAGGACCTTGGGGTCGTGTCATTTCACCTGTGTAGTAATGTAGGTGCTTAATAAGCTAAGGTGATAGGTATTAATTGCGTAGTGCTTTAACCATGAGTTCAACCTCTCCTTGCTCTAGCCATGCATGACATAACTTTTCCACACTTGCTGAGTACCATCGGTACTCAACCTTGCATATTTGTTGGTTTATATTGCTTCTCAGGTCAAGATAATGAGGTGGTGTATAATGATCAATACTTTGGACCCGAAGAAGGTTTCTAGGTTCATGGAGTCCCCCGGGCAACGCCTGTGACGGAGCCCACGAGAATAATTATTCCGCTGCTAGTTTATTTACTTGTGATGAATTTATTATTGTCCATCGAGACATTTGCTATGTAAGACTTATTCATATTTGACACATGGCTTGTAATAAATGATGCTTCACTATTTGTCATCACATGTATGAGAAAATGATCCTGGCATACATGTGATATTCACTCGGTTGTTCTTCGGAGAAACCGGGTGTGACAAAAGTAAATACAACTGCATTTAAATTAATACATGTATTGCTTCTATCATGTAGTCGGTAAGGTCGAGGAGGAACCCTGTAACACCCCAAATTTTGATTCAAAACCCTAAACCATGTTCAGAGGGGAATTTAAAAATTTTTGGATGTGTTGCATGTTTTGCAAAAATTCAAATTCAAACTGGAATTCAAATTAGACTCAAAACAGAAAAGAAATGGAAAAAGAAAAAGAGAAAACGGGAAAAAAACCGGCCAGTGGGCCGAAACCCGCCAGCCGGCCCAGTTTTCCCCGCGCCAGCCCGCAGCCGCGCGCCCGCGCTATCCCTCACAGACAGGTGGGACCCACCTGTCATCCCTAACCCCGCGACCCCGGACTCTCCCGCGCGCGCGCGATCTTAACCGATCGGAATACCGCGTCCCTCAGCCCGAATTCCGGTCCCAGAAGAATCAAACTCGATCACAACTGACCCACCGCCCTTCCCCGGCTATAAAAACCCCAGCCCCGATCGGTTTTTCCCACGCGATCGCCGATTTTTACTCCGGTGAGCACCGAGACTTCGCCGGTGAATTCTGGCCGATCTAAGCTCGGAAACTCTGATCTAACTCGCTGGTCTTGATCCACCGCCTCCGGGGAGCTTTGCAGGTGCAGAAAAATCGGAGAATTACGGTGTAAACACAGCGCCGACGAGCTTCACCGTGGTTTTGCCTCGGACCTCACCGCCGATCACATTCCAGGACCCCCGAGCTCGAGAAAACCCCCGAGGTGAGATCCCTGACCTCCCCTCTACCGATCTATGCCATAAGATCACAGTTCTAGGCAGAATTCTCGAGGATCTGAAACTTTCCGGCGAGATCGCCGCTTCCCGCCGCCGTGCGCCGCCGGCAGCGCCGCCCGCGCTCGATCAGAGCGACGTGGCCGCTTGTGCGCCGTTTATTTTAAATCGCACGGTAGACTTTAAAACCCCGCGTACCGGTTCGATGTTATAATCTCAGCCGTCGGTTTAAAATCGGACGGTCCACGTCAGCCCCGCGTTATAAAGACTGGAATTCTTACGTGCTACCACCTGGGGTTCTCGGGAAATAAGAGCTAGCCCCGGAAACTTCTGATCTAGCCCCTGGAACTCCAGAAAATCATGTAAATTCATTTAAAAATCAGTTTTAGCCCCTGGACTTAATAAAAATTAGGAAAAACACCTCTGATAAGTGTAGTTAGACCCCTGGAAATTATGAAAATAATATTATAGACCCTGTAATGGGGTGAGTTCATTATTTTAGCCCTGTTTAGTATTTAATTTAGAAAATTTAATATGTAACTAGTGTTTAAAAATTAAAAAGTGGGACAAACATAATTGTCAAAATTAATTAAAAGCTTTCTCAGTACTTAGAAAACTTTGGAGTGAGATAAAAATATATTTTGGGCTGAAATGAATCTGTTTCATTTATTAATCACATTATTTAGTTTAGGGACACATTTTTAAGAAAAGAATAGCTATAGAAAAATAGGGAAAATAATTATGAAATAGTTTACATCAGAGGCCAAGGTCAAAATATGTTATTCAATTATTTAGGACCAAAACCTATACTGTTTAGATGATGTGTATTACTAATTTCATAATAAAATACACAATTGTGCATAGGAATATAAATCTGAAAATATAGCAACTAGTAAATGATAAATGGAGTTTTTAAAATTCAAAGAGTTCAGTTTAGGGTTGATAGAAATTATTGAAGGCACATATGGAGAAGAAAAATACTTTTCTTACATACTTGGTAGTTTAATATAAGGAATTTATTTAAAACTGAAACACACACACATATATATATATAGTATGTAAGTATAAATATGAACACCAAAGTAGGAATCATATACATATGAATAAAAGTGTGTGCAAGCCACAGATCAACACACAAAGTAACCACAACACATATAATGGTGAATGAATTTCATAAATATGAATGTGTGGTTTGTATGAAGTAAGAAGTGTGAACTATGTCTTATGATTGTTGTTTTTCTTTTGCTATGTGTGATGGTATGAAGTAGAACCTGTTCAAGAGCAAGTTATTCCTTTCCAAGATCAGGACTACACATTTCAAGAGCAGCAAGAAGGAGGCAAGTGTCCTTGACCACTTTGATCCTATGCTAGGATGTGTAGCTAGAATTAATTGCATTGTCAATTTAACTATGAAACCCATGTTAGGAAGTTTCCCTAGAATTGCATTACCTTATTTTCCTTGTAGCTTGGGATGGGATTCATTTTATCATGTCATTTATTATTATGCATATGCTTAGCCATGCTTAGAATGGGATAATTGGGATATGAGATCATCAGTTTATATTACCATACTCTTGAATGAGATATTGAGAGTTATGTAGAGGTAGGGATCAAGGCAAGTTGGATGTTTTGGTTGTGTGATGGGTGCACGAGACTTGGGTTTGTGTTTAGTACTTGCCTGGATCCTAAGGACCGGTTCATGGAGCATGTAACCCGGCTTTACAGTGTCAACCACGTGCTGAGATGGGGCAGCTTGGCCAATTAATTAGGTGTATCCCCGGCGTAGTATGGGTGTGTTGGATGGTGCGGGGGAGTAGGTGTCAGCTGGACTACCATATGAACCGCAAGGCTCAAGAGGGGGCCACTGCAGTGGGGTTGGAGCCTCTTGTATGCTGTTAGGGGTGAAACCTCAGTGGGCCCACGCTCGTTGGGAATCCCTTTGTAAAGGCTTCGTAGTGATCTCCTGGCTACACACCTGGGAAGTGTGAATGTGGATCGTAGCCACTGGCATAATGGAGGTTCTTTTAGTCCACCCGGCAACGGGGGATGAAATCACTACATGTGGGTACAGTGGTACAAACTCTGCAGAGTCAAAACTGTCTTGATAGCCGTGCTCACGGTCTTGAGCGGCCTGGACTTATTCATGATTAGAGGATTGATGGTTTTGGAAGTTAAGCGGGGAGCTTAACATTGGAAATGATGTTATGGTTATTGGATTATGATGATGGGATGGGAGATTGGGACCATTTCACCTGTGTAGTAATGTAGGTGCTTAATAAGCTAAGGTGATAGGTATTAATTGCGTAGTGCTTTAACCATGAGTTCAACCTCTCCTTGTTCTAGCCATGCATGATATAATTTTCCCACACTTGCTGAGTACCATTGGTACTCAACCTTGCATATTTGTTGGTTTATATTGCTGCTCAGGTCAAGATAATGAGGTGGTGTATAATGACCAAGATTTTGGACCCGAGGAAGGTTTTTAGGTTCATGAAGACCCCCGGGCAACGCCTGTGATGGAGCCCTAAAGAATAATATTCCACTGCTAGTTTATTTACTTGTGATGAACATATTATTGTCCATTGAGACATTTACGATGTAAGACTTATTTATATTCGACACCTGGCTTGTAATAAATGATGCTTCACTATTTGTCATCACATGTATGAGAAAATGATCCTGGCATACATGTGATATTCACTTGGTTGTTTCTTCGAAAAAACCGGGTGTGACAGAGGTGGTATCAGAGCCAAGGTTGCCCGTAGGAACGTGGACCTAGGTAGAAATGGACGTATTTAAGGGCCCTATTTTCTTAAAAACTATTTTCCAAGGTGTGGGTTGAAGAGTGTTATTTAAGGAGTCATTTTTTTCATCTTATCCCAAAATTTTCATTCAAAATGGGATTTTTGTTTAAAAAGTTTATCTAACCTAATTTTAAATTTTTTTTTGTTTTAGATGGTTCGCATGATTCGCACCGCTCGCAAGTCCACAGGAGGGAGAGTTCCCGTAGTTGCCCTTGCCGAAAGAGAGGAGAGTCGTCCAGTGACGTACCTTTCCTACGGATTGGCAGTAGGAGACTTGTTGCGCCGTCTTCGACGTATGCTCGAAGCCGCAGGCAATACGGGCAAGCTAATCATCCACTATAACTCCACCAGGACCATCCGTGAGAAGAGGGAAGAATGGAGTTCGGAGATGAGGATTATACACGAGAATCAGCTGCTTAAGATTCACCACTCTCCAGCTTGTCGAGCAACACAAGTTGACGCGGAGAAAGATGTCACCTGGGAGGCCATCACCTGCCAGAGTCACATCTATCGTCGCCACTTGGACAAAACTGAGTACATGTATGTCCTCCAACGTGAGAGTGGTACCACGGAGTACAAGTACCCACCAGTGCAGCAAGGGACTTCCCATGAGCACATGGACTTGTGCTTGGAGGATGCTGCTATGCTCAGCACTCGACTGCAGGAGTGTCAACAAGAGCTTCAGGATGTCCGGGACACCCTGAAGGAAACGGAGGCGTTGCTGCGAGCTTGCTTAAAGGTGAGAGAAAGAGGAGATGGAAATGAACTGTGTGTCACCGTGAATGATACATGGACCCCTGACTCCCCGGATCGCCGAGCGATCAGGCGTCATCGCACTTCTCCACCAGCAGCCTCCCCACCCAAAGCAGAGTCAGAAGGTAGCCGAAATGAGGAGGAAGATCCCGAGGAGCCAGCTCAAGAGGACGAGTAGTGTAGAGTCTTTCCCCTAGCTAGCAAGAGGTCGAGTAGTCGAGTCGTTACGTAGTTAATGGTGTGATAATGCTTGGTGTGTGACGTGAGTTGTGGAAGCCATGAGCAATTGTCCACAGCCTCGTCTTCGAATTGTTTTGCTTTGGTGTGTAAACCCACAGGAAATAATAGTGCATTTGTTTGGCGTGAGATATAAACCCTCGTAAAATTTTAACAAAGCCTCAACACCTCAAAGTACCAACAAATGAGAGTAGTAAGACGATACTAAATGGGATCAAATTAACATTTGTTGATTCTGCCAGATGGTCGGAAGAGGAAAAGGACGTGCTGCCAACCCCGCCAACAACAATGATGAGGCATGCAACCCTCATCTTTCTGGAGGCCAGGACCGGGGTGGTCACCGTGAAGAAGTTGACCCTCTCCACCAAATGCTGGAGAATCAAAATCAGCTCATCCAGAACTTGACTCAAGTGGTGGCCAACTTGCATCAAGTTCCACCTCCACAAGCTGCACCACGCCAACCAAGGTTGAGTGAGTTTCTAGGAACTCAACCTCCAAAGTTTGCAAGTGCCGCTGAACCTCTGGAGGCAGATGATTGGCTGAAGACCATTGAAAGTAAGATGAGGATCATACAGTGCCAAGGGTATGAGAGGGTGCTGTTTGCCTCTCATCAATTGCATGGACCTGCTGCTGATTGGTGGACCGCCTACGTGGCCGCCCATCATGACCCTGAGAACATAACTTGGGAAGAGTTCAAGCGTAGCTTCCGCAACCACTACATCCCAAGAGGTGAACTCAAAAACAAGAGGAAAGAGTTTCTGGGACTGCAGCAGGGAAACATGACGGTGAGGGAATACCTCACTAAATTTACTCAACTATCCCGTTATGCTCCACGAGACATAGAGACTGATGAGCAGAAACAAGATTGTTTCGTGGAAGGACTTACCGCAGAGATGCAGTGTGCAATGTCCTCCAATGAGTATGAAAGCTTTCAAAAGATGGTGGACAGAGCATTTGTGGTGGAAAGGAAGCTAAAGGCCCTGGAAAATGAGAATAAGAGGAAGGCTGGGTGGTCACATCAAGCCTCAGGGAGCAACACCCGCCCACGTTTGATGCAGCAACCTACGGGGCAGACGAGCCGTGCTGCGGTACCCTATTCAGCACCAAGGGGATACAACCCAAACTACAGGCCTCCCGCAGCACCAGCACAGCCGCCACGTCAGTTTGTGCAGCAGCCTCGCCCCGCATATCCACCTCGACCAGCAGTGCAAGGACCCCCAAACCAACCCCAAGACAACAAGGGCCAAGCATCTAAGATTGGGGTGCAATGTTTCAGCTGTGGTGAAGTGGGCCACTACGCCCATAAATGCCCAAAGAAGAAGCCTGCGCCGCCACAACAGCAGAATGTATTGAGAGGACGGGTCAACCATGTCACTATGGAGGAAGCACAAGAGGCACCCGACGTGGTAGTTGGTATGTTTCCTGCCAATTTACACCTTGCAACTCTGCTGTTTGATTCTGGTGCTACCCACTCGTTCATTGCTCAAGGGTTTGTTAAGAAGCATGACCTAGCAACCACACAAATGAACCATATTCTAGCCGTAAACTCTCCAGGTGGAGAAATAAGGACAAGACAAGTGTGTCCCAAAGTGAACCTAGACATTAATGGGGTAGTATTTACTGCTAACCTCATAGTGATAGATTCACAAGGGATAGATATTATTTTGGGTATGGATTGGTTGACCAAACATAAAGGAATCATCCATTGTTTGACCAGAACGGTGGAACTAACTCACCCAAGTGGCACCAGAGTAAAGTTCATAACGATACACGAGCCTAGGAGGGACATTAGATTAAATCAAGTGGAGGTGAAAGTTGAGGAAATCAGGACTATCAGGGAATATCCAGATGTTTTTCCGGAGGAGTTGCCAGGTATGCCTCCCGACCGTGACGTGGAATTCGCAATTGAGCTAGTACCGGGAACAGCCCCGATATACAAGAGACCTTATCGAATGGACTCCAAGCAGCTAGAAGAGCTCAAGGATCATTTGAGAGAATTGACGGAGAAGGGGTATATTCGCCCAAGTTCCTCACCATGGGGAGCTCCGGTGATATTTGTACCCAAGAAAGACGGAACCCAAAGGTTATGCGTGGATTACCGTGCCTTGAATGAGGTAACCATCAAGAACAAGTACCCATTACCCCGCATTGAAGACTTGTTTGATCAGTTGAGGGGAGCTTGTGTGTTCTCGAAAATTGATCTCAGGTCGGGATACCACCAACTCAAGATAAGGCAATCTGATATTCCCAAGACAGCTTTCGTATCTCGGTACGGACTGTATGAATACACTGTCATGCCTTTCGGGCTAACCAATGCCCCGGCATATTTCATGTACCTCATGAACAAGGTATTCATGGAATATTTGGACAAATTTGTGGTGGTTTTCATAGATGATATTCTCGTCTTCTCCAAAGATGAAGAAGAACATGAGAAACATCTAAGGTTGGTGTTACAGAGGCTGAGAGAACACCAACTATATGCCAAGTTGAGCAAGTGTGAGTTTTGGCTGAAAAGAGTTCCCTTTTTAGGACATATCATCTCGGAGGGAGGAATCTCCGTAGATCCCGCCAAAATCGAAGATATCCAGAAGTGGAAAACCCCTGAAAATGTCGGGGAAGTTCGAAGCTTTTTGGGATTGGCTGGATACTATCGACGGTTTATTGAGGGATTCTCCAAGATCTCGAGACCTCTCACCAAACTGTTGGAAAAGGGAATCACATTCACCTGGACGCCACAGTGCGATACGAGCTTTCAGGAGCTAAAGAAGAAATTGACAACAGCCCCAGTGTTGGTTATGCCAGATATGCAGAAGAATTTCACAGTGTACTGCGATGCCTCTGGAAACGGGTTGGGATGTGTTCTCATGCAAGAAGGACATGTCGTGGCATATGCATCCCGGCAGCTTCGGAAGCACGAGAAGAACTATCCTACACATGACCTAGAACTAGCTGCAGTGGTACACGCGTTGAAAATTTGGCGGCACTATTTGATGGGGAAGAGAACAGAGATATATACGGATCATAAGAGTTTGAAGTACATATTCACACAGCCAGATCTCAACCTCAGACAAAGGAGATGGTTAGAGCTAATCAATGACTTTGATGTGGGCATCAACTATCATCCCGGGAAAGCAAACGTCGTGGCCGATGCTTTGAGTCGGAAAGTGCAGGTCAATAAGTTGAGCTTGAAGGACGTGCCCGCAGAATTGAAGGACGAGGTTATAAGGCTCAATCTATGTCTAGTAAATAGTGGTGAAGCCATCGCCATGGAAGTGGACTCCACACTTGAGCAAGACATACGCGAGGGCCAAAAGAATGATGAGAAGATACAAGAGACCAGACAGCTCATCAAGGAAAATAAAGCTCCTGGTTTTAGAGAGGATGAACAAGGAACGGTGTGGCACGGGAAAAGGATCTGTGTGCCAGAAGTAATGGTGATCCGTGAATTAATTTTGAAGGAGGCTCACGATTCCGACTATTCCATTCATCCTGGGAGTACGAAGATGTACCAGGACCTCAAGAGCAGGTATTGGTGGTATGGCATGAAGCGAGATGTCGCGGAACATGTTGCCCTATGTGACACATGTCAGTTGGTGAAAGCAGAACATCAAAGACCCGCGGGATTGTTGCAACCACTCAAAGTGCCTGAATGGAAGTGGGAAGAAATCAGCATGGATTTTGTTGTGGGATTGCCTAGAACCCAATCCGGGTATGATTCAATATGGGTCATTATTGATAGGCTAACCAAGGTGGCTCATTTCATCCCCGTGAAAGAAAACTACAGCGGATCCAAATTGGCAGAATTGTACATGTCAAGGATTGTGTGTTACCATGGAGTGCCAAAGAAGATAGTGTCGGACCGAGGGACACAGTTCACCTCGAGGTTTTGGCAGAAGTTGCATGAAACCATGGGAACCCATCTAAACTTCAGCTCTGCCTATCATCCCCAAACTGACGGGCAGACGGAGAGAACCAATCAGATCCTTGAAGATATGTTAAGGGCATGTGCACTCAAAAACAATAGGAGTTGGGACAAGAACTTACCGTATGCGGAGTTTTCCTATAACAACAGCTATCAAGCTAGTATGAAAATGTCACCGTTTGAAGCTTTGTATGGAAGGAAGTGCAGAACTCCCCTATTTTGGAACGAAACAGGAGAAAGCAAAGTGTTTGGTCCAGAAGTGCTACAAGAAGCCGAGGCGAAGGTGAGGGAGATTCGCAACAACTTGAGGATAGCACAGACACGCCAAAAGAGCTATGCCGATGTACGAAGAAGAGAGCTCGTTTTCAACGTGGGAGACCATGTTTATCTCAAGGTGTCCCCTATCAGAGGGCTTCGTCGGTTCAAGGTGAAAGGGAAGTTGTCACCTCGATACATCGGACCCTTTCAAGTTTTGGAAAGAAAAGGCGAAGTGGCGTACCAACTAGAGTTACCGGTTCATCTAGCGGACGTGCACGATGTATTCCATGTGTCACAACTCAAGAAATGTTACCCATGAATGAAGTGGATGTAGCTGAGGATTTGTCTTATGCCGAGCAACCATACAAGATTTTGGAGACAATGGAACGCCACACAAAATAAGAGAATCAGGATGTGCAAGGTGCAGTGGAAGCATCACTCAGAAGAGGAAGCCACCTGGGAACGGGAAGATGAGATTAAGGCACAATTTCCGGAATTGTTTTCTTAGAAACACCAATCTCGAGGACGAGATTTCTTTTAAGGGGGGTAGAGCTGTAACACCCCAAATTTTGATTCAAAACCCTAAACCATGTTCAGAGGGGAATTTAAAAATTTTTGGACGTGTTGCATGTTTTGCAAAAATTCAAATTCAAACTGGAATTCAAATTAGACTCAAAACAGAAAAGAAATGGAAAAAGAAAAAGGGAAAACGGGAAAAAACCGGCCAGTGGGCCGAAACCCGCAAGCCGGCCCAGTTTTCCCCGCGCCAGCCCGCAGCCGCGCGCCCGTGCTATCCCTCACAGACAGGTGGGACCCACCTATCATCCCTAACCCCGCGACCCCGGACTCTCCCGCGCGCGCGCGATCTTAACCGATTGGAATACCGCGTCCCTCAGCCCGAATTCCGGTCCCAGAAGAATCAAACTTGATCACAACTGACCCACCGCCCTTCCCCGGCTATAAAAACCCCAGCCCCGATCGGTTTTTCCCACGCGATCGCCGATTTTTACTCCGGTGAGCACCGAGACTTCGCCGGTGAATTCTGGCCGATCTAAGCTCGGAAACTCTGATCTAACTCGCTGGTCTTGATCCACCGCCTCCGGGGAGCTTTGCAGGTGCAGAAAACTCGGAGAATTACGGTGTAAACACAGCGCCGACGAGCTTCGCCGTGGTTTTGCCTCGGACCTCGCCGCCGATCACTTTCCAGGACCCCCGAGCTCGAGAAAACCCCCGAGGTGAGATCCCTGACCTCCCCTCTACCGATCTATGCCATAAGATCACAGTTCTAGGCAGAATTCTCGAGGATCCGAATCTTTCCGGCGAGATCGCCGCTTCCCGCCGCCGTGCGCCGCCGGCAGCGCCGCCCGCGCTCGATCAGAGCGACGTGGCCGCTTGTGCGCCGTTTATTTTAAATCGCACGGTAGACTTTAAAACCCCGCGTACCGGTTCGATGTTATAATCTCAGCCGTCGGATTAAAATCGGACGGTCCACGTCAGCCCCGCGTTATAAAGACTGGAATTCTTACGTGCTACAACCTGGGGTTCTCGGGAAATAAGAGCTAGCCCCGGAAACTTCTGATCTAGCCCCTGGAACTCCAGAAAATCATGTAAATTCATTTAAAAATCAGTTTTAGCCCCTGGACTTAATAAAAATTAGGAAAACACCTCTGATAAGTGTAGTTAGACCCCTGGAAATTATGAAAATAATATTATAGACCCTGTAATGGGGTGAGTTCATTATTTTAGCCCTGTTTAGTATTTAATTTAGAAAATTTAATATGTAACTAGTGTTTAAAAATTAAAAAGTGGGACAAACATAATTGTCAAAATTAATTAAAAGCTTTCTCAGTACTTAGAAAACTTTGGAGTGAGATAAAAATATATTTTGGGCTGAAATGAATCTGTTTCATTTATTAATCACATTATTTAGTATAGGGACACATTTTTAAGAAAAGAATAGCTATAGAAAAATAGGGAAAATAATTATGAAATAGTTTACATCAGATGCCAAGGTCAAAATATGTTATTCAATTATTTAGGACCAAAACCTATACTGTTTAGATGATGTGTATTACTAATTTCATAATAAAATACACAATTGTGCATAGGAATATAAATCTGAAAATATAGCAACTAGTAAATGATAATTGGAGTTTTTAAAATTCAAAGAGTTCAGTTTAGGGTTGATAGAAATTATGAAGGCACATATGGAGAAGAAAAATACTTTTCTTACATACTTGGTAGTTTAATATAAGGAATTTATTTAAAACTGAAACACACATATATATATATATTATGTAAGTATAAATATGAACACCAAAGTAGGAATCATATACATATGAATAAAAGTGTGTGCAAGCCACAGATCAACACACAAAGTAACCACAACACATATAATGGTGAATGAATTTCATAAATATGAATGTGTGGTTTGTATGAAGTAAGAAGTGTGAACTATGTCTTATGATTGTTGTTTTTCTTTTGCTATGTGTGATGGTATGAAGTAGAACCTGTTCAAGAGCAAGTTATTCCTTTCCAAGATCAGGACTACACATTTCAAGAGCAGCAAGAAGGAGGCAAGTGTCCTTGACCACTTTGATCCTATGCTAGGATGTGTAGCTAGAATTAATTGCATTGTCAATTTAACTATGAAACCCATGTTAGGAAGTTTCCCTAGAATTGCATTACCTTATTTTCCTTGTAGCTTGGGATGGGATTCATTTTATCATGTCATTTATTATTATGCATATGCTTAGCCATGCTTAGAATGGGATAATTGGGATATGAGATCATCAGTTTATATTACCATACTCTTGAATGAGATATTGAGAGTTATGTAGAGGTAGGGATCAAGGCAAGTTGGATGTTTTGGTTGTGTGCTGGGTGCACGAGACTTGGGTTTGTGTTTAGTACTTGCCTGGATCCTAAGGACCGGTTCATGGAGCATGTCACCCGGCTTTACAGTGCCAACCACATGCTGAGATGGGGCAGCTTGGCCAATTAATTAGGTGTATCCCCGGCGTAGTATGGGTGTGTTGGATGGTGCGGGGGAGTAGGTGTCAGCTGGACTACCATATGAACCGCAAGGCTCAAGAGGGGGCCACTGCAGCGGGGTTGAAGCCTCTTGTATGCTGTTAGGGGTGAAACCTCAGTGGGCCCACGCTCGTCGGGAATCCCTTTGTAAAGGCTTCGTAGTGATCTCCTGGCTACACACCTGGGAAGTGTGAATGTGGATCGTAGCCACTGGCATAATGGAGGTTCTTTTAGTCCACCCGGCAACGGAGGATGAAATCACTACATGTGGGTACAGTGGTACAAACTCTGCAGAGTCAAAACTGTCTTGACAGCCGTGCTCACGGTCAAGAGCGGCCTGGACTTATTCATGATTAGAGGATTTATGGTTTTGGAAGTTAAGCGGGGAGCTTAACATTGGAAATGATGTTATGGTTATTGGATTATGATGATGGGATGGGAGATTGGGACCATTTCACCTGTGTAGTAATGTAGGTGCTTAATAAGCTAAGGTGATAGGTATTAATTGCGTAGTGCTTTAACCATGAGTTCAACCTCTCCTTGTTCTAGCCATGCATGATATAATTTTCCCACACTTGCTGAGTACCATTGGTACTCAATCTTGCATATTTGTTGGTTTATATTGCTGCTCAGGTCAAGATAATGAGGTGGTGTATAATGACCAAGATTTTGGACCCGAGGAAGGTTTTTAGGTTCATGAAGACCCCCGGGCAACGCCTGTGATGGAGCCCTAAAGAATAATATTCCGCTGCTAGTTTATTTACTTGTGATGAACGTATTATTGTCCATTGAGACATTTACGATGTAAGACTTATTTATATTCGACACCTGGCTTGTAATAAATGATGCTTCACTATTTGTCATCACATGTATGAGAAAATGATCCTGGCATACATGTGATATTCACTTGGTTGTTTCTTCGGAAAAACCGGGTGTGACAAACCCGAAGTCCTAGACTTCGTTACTCCGGAGGAGCAGCTAGCCTACGACCAAGAGCAGCAAGGCAAGCTCCGGTTTGCATTAACCGTTTTACAAATTTTTATTGTTTTGAGCACTTACTTGATTATTATGATTCTTTGCATTAGAGTCTTGTGTGGAAACCCAATTGCATAGCCAATAAAACCATGGGTTGGGTTTAGGATTGCAAACCCCGTTAGCTACTGCAATGCTAAGATAGAGTAGGATTCGGTACAAGTCGAGTAGTTGGAACTACTCGCGAGCATAGGCTAGAGGCACTCGACTCGGATAGAGATAGCACATGAAACACATGGCAAGAAAATGACACCAAGCGGAGGGTAAGGGCAGCAGGACTTTGGGGCTTGTGTGCTGTAGCTCCTCTTGTGTTGATTGAGGACCGAGCCGTGTGCGGGCCTATTGAACAAGCTAGAACAGTACCGAAGACCTACCGGCTATATGGGAACCGGGAAACCGATGTAACTCGAGTAGCTGGGTGTTGAGGCATAGCTGGTCGTTCAGAGGGTAGGTTGAGAGCTCGAGGTGTAAATCGGCTGGCGGCACTGAGATGCGCGTGCAGAGACCTCTTGCTCGGGACGATTGGACCGGTTCAACATTTGGCTAACGGGTGAAACGTAGTCACGTACGGCGTCCGTGATGGTTGTTGTAGGCAACATCGAGTACGGGCGTACGTGACGGGTTGTTCGGGTAACCCTGCAGGTGTAAATCGATTATAATCGCCGTCCCTCGTGGTCAGTGAGTACCACTTGTTCACTGTACCGTGACGTAGAAAGAACAGGCTAGTTACATGTTAAAATGTTGCTGATTGAAAGATGGACTTGATTGCTAATGACTTGCTATAGTTTAGAGCTAACTAAAGTTCATTTCAACTTTGCGCAATGTACATGAGAGAAATGTGTTTCTTGTTTGATTGCGGCTCTCTCATGTACCTTAGCGTAAGGTTCTCCACATCCTGCTGCTAAAATTTGAAAGTAAGGTTCTACTAATTAGGCGAGTCCTTGCAAATGATTTTTACCTCATGTAACCCACCACCCCTCATTTAGAAGTTCCATGTTTAGGTGAGACGGGTCAGACATGCTGAGTCTTCATGCTCACTGCTTGTGTTTGAAGCTTTTGCAGGGTTCTATGAGGAAGGGACTCCCGAAGAGGAGACGGAACCCCAGGAGGGGAACCCCATCGAGTGGGAGTCGTGCACGCCACAGAGTTAGTGTGCGTGTGTGCTAGCAAGGACACGTTCAAGGGCTGAACTAGCACTTGATGCTTAGTCTACACCCGTGAGTGTAGACTGAACTTATTTTGATGTAAACATGTTCATAAACTTGTTTATGTAATAAAATTTTGCTTCCGGTTTGTACCTTTGACGTGTGTTATCCGGTGCTGTGCAACGCAGCACCCCTCGGCGTGATCCTGGCTCGACAAGACCGTGGGGTCATGTCAGCTTGCCTCGGTGGAGCGCCTTAAGAGGCCCCCGGAACCGCCCTTGGGCTCGCGTGTGGAAGCGGGAAGCAGCTGGTGGCGCTGCTCCTCCTCGGTGGCGATCGCAGCTGCCCTCGGTGGCGTTGAACCGGCAGAGGCAAAGTCCATGCTTCGGTTGCAAGTCTTCAGCAGCCAATGACAGGTGGGTCCCACCCCCATTTTAACCTCTAAGATTAACTCCTCATCACTGTTGTAAACAGTAAGCCCCAAAATGCCCATGGTGATTCAAATTATTCACCCCTGAGCCATTTGAATTGGTTAGAATTCAAATTGGGTTTGGTTTGAATGAATTTCAGCACATGTTCAGTTTGAAATTCAAATAAAGTTTGAATTTGCCCCACTTAGCTCATGTCAAGCTCAACTCCAAATGGAGTGAAAATGGTGTGTGAGCTCACAAAAATGTGCTGAATAAGAATATGCCTCCCACAATTGAATTCATGGGATAAAAACAGTTTGAATTTGCATTTGAGTTCAAACTGCCCTCTTTCTAGCTATACCCAAAATGACCTCAAAAGGGTTTTAAATTTGGGTGAAACTTGGTATGGACATTCCCAGCACTATGTAGGAGTTTTCATATGCCCAGCCCCTGTATATCACATGTGGGAAATACCACTTTTGCAATATGTGAGTTTGTTCTCAAATGAGCATGTTGATGGTGGTTACTTGCTCTTCAAATGTGTTTATCAACTTGCTTCAAATAAGGTGTGTGTGTGGTGATGACACTTCACACATGTGTCAAAAACTGAGGCCCTTACAGAACAGGGGTGTTACCTCAGAATTAATTCTTCTTTGCTTATTTGCTAAGAGAATTATTCTGAGCAAACTACTCAATGAAAAGTGCTAATTTTTGGTCCAGAGGGTTTTCTTGTGACAAGGAACTCACACAAAAATTCTCAGCTCCATTGGAGCTCTGGATAACCCCTGTCCTGTTTAACCACTTGACGGATTAATAGGGAAGAGGGGGAAAACCACTTAGCACTTAATAATGCACTTAGATCCAAACCCAAACCATTAGCCCCAGTTTCATTTTAAATTCTTGAACAGAGTTCCAGTTGTTAAAAACTTGTTGTTAGAACTAATAGCAGAAGCACTACAATAAACTTATGTGCATATCCCTTAACATGTAGTACTTCATTAACGTGTAGTCGCTGAAGGCGAGGAAGCTCCGGAGGTACTCGACTTCCTCCTTCCGGAAGAGGAACTAACCTCTGACCAGCAGCAACAAGGAAAGCCCCGGTTTGCATCAAGCCTTTTATAAAGTTTTACTTTGTTACATACGTAGTGTGAAGGGTATGTGTGCATTAGGTGTAGGATGGATGGAAACCCCACTTGCATGACCAGAAATTTTCCATAAGAGTGAGGGCAGTGTCTAAGACCTCGAGTAGACAGGCTATGCTTAGTGTTTCTTAGGACTTCAGTACAAGTCGAGTAGTTGGAATCTACTCGTGAGTTTAGGCTTGGGACACACGGGTTCGGTTGAGTGATGTGAGACCACTTTAGTAATGAAAATGAGACTAGGCAGGGGCTAGGGCGCAGCAAGAGGAAGTCTTGTGTGCGCAGCCCTGTCCGTGTCGATTGAGGACCAATCCGTGTGCGGCCCACACTGATCAAGTTTGAACGTACCGAAGGCATATCGGATATATGGGCCCCGATAAACCGATGTAGCCTAAACCTCCGGGCGTCGAGGCATAGCACACCGATTTATAGGTGTAGGTTGAGGGCAGCAAGGTGGAAATCTGCTAACAGGCATAGAGAGATGCTCCGTGTAGGCAACCTCCTGTCCGTTTCGGTGCGACCGGTTTGACGTTTGGGCTGTTGGGTGAAAGGTTGTCCCGTACGACATCGAGTGAGCGTGCTGTGCAGCTCCACTGATGGGCATACGTGACGTGCTCTTTGGGATTCCCTGCAGGTGTATATCGAGTCGATTCGCCGTCCCTCGTGGTGAAGAGTACCACTTGGTCACTGAGTCATGACGTAGGCTAATGTATGAAATATGATGATTCAATATTGTTGATTGATATAATTGTATTGCTACTTGTGTGCCACTAAATATTGCTTACTAAATTTCAGCTTCCTGAACCATTAACTTGTTGCTAACAGATGAATTAAGGATGAACTTGTAGGCGTGTCCAATTGCTGCAATCTTACTATCCTATGTTCGTTGTACCCCTCATGTAGAGTTTCATGCCTAGGTGAGTCGGTTAAGTCTTCTTGAGCCATCGTGCTCATGGTTGCTGCTTAAGTGTTTTTCAGGTGAGGAGCCACCCACGGACTCGGAGTACCTGTCCACCGGCGAGGGTTACCCTCCGTCGGGGACCATGGCTCAGTGGGAGTGGTACACGCCGTGCTGAGCTGAGACGTGCAGCTAGTGTGGGTTGCCCTTGGGCGGGGCAACCGACTTTTGCTAGATAGGCGGCGTGAGTTGTACAAAAGAAACTTCCGCTGTGTAATAAAGACCCTAGTTTGTAACTGAGAAGTGTACTACTTTGTACATTCAGTTTGTTTTTCCCATGTAATATAATATGTCCTTATGACGTGTTCTGTCGGGTGTCGCATCGTGCGGCACCACCCTCTGCGATCCTGGATGAGCGGATTCCGGCCCGCCACAGCCTGGTATCAGAGCTGCATTGGGGATAGCACAGTACCTAAGGACTGTATTACGGGAAAACTTAGGTTTATGGTGAGGAATCAGTAGTTTGCCCAAGTAAGGACTATATTAGCATAGTTACTTAAAGTGGCAAGACTAACTTATGTGTTATAATTTTCAATTTTAATTATGTAACGACGCACCTACGCTTTGGTAAGTATGGTAAGGAACACTACCGGAAGCAGTTCAATTTCGGTTAGCTCCCCTGACGAGGAACGTGGTTCAGGAATGAGTCTCACAGCTTGGTGTGAGACGTTAATATGAAACTCTTGGACTCTTCATGTCCCTGAGTTCATATGAAACACTGATCCCTAGCGTGCATTAGGCAAGTAAGTGGAGACCCCATCGCGTGGTCAGTAACGCGAGAGTGTGTTCGTCTGGAAGTAGCCCAGGGGGACATACGCAGTGCTTGCCATCGGCGTGCCCTACAGGGCAGTAGGTTGTATCTGTTGGGTTGGTAACATTCCCAACCGTGACGACCCATTCATGACATACTCGGGTTCCCCGTCGTGTGGTGTTGAAACACGATCACGTACCTTGAGACGTGACCTAACTCAAGGACAGCCGTATGGCAATGATACGGGCGTTTGTATTTACTTTTAAATATGATCCTGCCTGAAATGAACAATTATTGCATGCATCATTATTGTGTGGTCTTCTGTAGGTACTAACCACGTATGTATCCGTGTAGTAAACGTGTGCGAGAGACCGTTTAGTGCCACACTTGAGACGTATATGCCGGTATAATCCGGTTAGGATTTTCTTTTGTGAGGAACGTAGTACCGAGATATCATAGGCATATATGCATGAAAAATAATGATAACGAGGAATTAAAATCACTAGGTTCAACATTTAGGGCCCTCGTTGGGTATAAGAATGTGATAGTGGGGCAGAATAGACAAAGGGATGAAAAACAGAGTGTTCTGTTTTGGGCAGCAAGTTTGCTAATCTTCAACGGGGCATAACTCACAGTTCTTTTATCCCAGGGAGGTGTGGTATATAGTTGTCGAAAGGTATTTGAGTACTCTGCAACTTTGTTGTAGACATCCAGGGCTGAAATACACCTTAAGATGGCTTAAATTCCAGAGGAAGGTAAACTGTCCAGAACCAGGACAGAGTTAAACACTCTCTGGACTGTTCTGTGTTTCAAACATAAATTCCAGTAGAAAAATAAAAATTTTCATATGATGCATCTTTAGAGAGGGTAGAAGATGTGTTACATTATTGTGATGCAAAGTGTTTGAAATTTCAGCACAGATTTCAGTGGAAACCAGAGTTGAAAACAGCAACTTTCCAAGGGAGGTGCTGTTAAAATTCTTCCAGAAATTCTGCTGACTTTGAATTACCATAACTTGTTAACCAGAGCTGATATGAGGGCAAATAAGTACTCGTTGGAAAGATACTAAAGTTAACTTTAACTTCGATATTCAACTCGAGTCATGAAAATACACAGAACCAGATTAAAATCTTGGATATGTAGAAACTGGTCATTCTGACAGAGGAATGACAGTTGAACTCATTTGAGAGATTGTTGTACCCTAGAGGGGGTTTGAGTACTTCCAATGGGGTAGAACATACTCATGAGAGGTTATATTCAACTAGTGAAAGATTTGAGCATAGGCCTCACTCAAGTTTCTTTTACTAGAGACCATGTTTGTGTCGTATTGAAGATAAAAGGGGGGTATACGTGATGGCAAAGCGGTAGTAACATCTTGTAGTGACCAAACCTAGTTGTGGTGAGCTTCCAAAGAGGAGGTTCATCAATTTGGATTAAACTAGTTTATATTTGATCTGGTAATGGTGTAGCTTGTGCAAAGTTATTACATTATCTACATACGAGATTTATCGCATGTTTTATTGTCATTATGTTTTTACGCCTATTTTTATTGGACTGCATGCACTATGTTGCGGGACTGATGTTTATTGTCGTATGGTTGCAGATGGTTCGTACTAGGACCACGCACGAGGTTGGTGGCTCGAGCCAACAGGGAGGTGATGACTCCCAGCCACCGGCCTACGACAGCACCCCGCAGCAGCAGCCACCACCGCCGCCTCCGCTTGCCCTAGCGGATGTGATTGCGGCACTGGTGGGTGGTCGTAAGGAGAAGACCGACCTGCTCCGCACAATCATACAGAATACGTCCCAGGCGGGGGGGGGGGGCGTCAAGACAGAGGGCCTCGTGAGC
Source organism: Neostapfia colusana (assembly GCA_030760725.1). Lineage (NCBI taxonomy): Eukaryota > Viridiplantae > Streptophyta > Magnoliopsida > Poales > Poaceae > Neostapfia > Neostapfia colusana. The sequence continues at coordinate 64,755,022 of JASWHV010000008.1, read as the reverse complement.
CCCGTGAGGTGACATACTCGGATTTCATGCGTACGCACCCTCCAGTGTTCACCAAAGCTGAAGAACAACTGGAGGCTGACAACTGGCTGCGGACCATCGAGTCCAAGTTCGGGCTGCTCCAATGTATGGAGCGGCAGAAGACTGTGTTCGCAGCACAGCAGCTTCACGGTGCCGCTGGTGCGTGGTGGGCGAATTATGTCGCCTCACGTCCAGCTGGCCATACCGTGGAGTGGGAGGAATTCCGGTAGGCGTTCCGCGCCTATCATATCCCTCCCGGGATCATGAAGAGGATGTTCCAAGAATTCTTGGAGCTGAAGCAGGGCAGGAGGAGTGCTCATGGCTACTCCCGTGCCTTCAACCATCTGGCGCAATATGTGTCAGACTACATCTCCACCAAGGAGAAAAAACGAGAGCACTTCTATCGGGGGTTACACCCCGAGATCAAGACGCACCTCGTTCAGTGGCATCATGGCACCTTCAACGACCTAGTCAATGCCGCGATTATGCAAGAAGACGCTCAGCGGGCGTTGGCAGCTGAGCAGAGGAAGCGCAGCGCTCCGCCTAGCAGTGGTGGTGGCCCTCCTCAGAAGTACCGTATGGTGTATCGGACACCATCCGGGCAGCAGTGGCACCCACCGGCGCGACCTCAACGGTTCGGGGGAAGTCCTTTTCAGTCACCTCCGTTCCGTCCGCCGATGCCACCACCAAGACAGCAGAAGCAGCAGCAGACGGCACCCCGGGCGTTTCCACCGCCACAACGCGCCCCGGGTTTCCGTCCGCCGATCAGCGGGGGACCGCCCCGATTCACTTGCTTCACATGTGTCCAGGCGGGCCACTTCGTGAAGGACTGTCCCTAGGGGCAGCAGAGCAGCGGGCAAGCCCAGTTCCAGGGCGGTGCTCGAGGCCGACCTCCGGTCAAGAAGGTTGGTCAGCGGACTGGGGGCGTCCGCAACATCGACAATGAGGACGCCCCAGAGGGAGACAACGTGCTGGCGGGTACGTTTACTCTCAACAATCAAGCCATCATCATACTTTTTGATTCTGGTGCAACCCACAGCTTTATAAGTGCATCCTATGTGGCTAAGCATCAAATGCAAGTCTTCCCAACCGACTGCACCTATATGATCTGCTCACCGGGAGGGAAGATCTCAGCAAATATGATGATCCCAAAGGCACCACTGTGCTTAGGTGGGAAACTTTATCCCACCACCTTGATAATCCTTATGGGGCAAAAGATTGATGCAATCTTAAGGATGTCATGGCTACAATACCATGGCGCTGTCCTAGAGACTCGGACACGGACGGTTCATTTAAACTCTCCATTCCACCGTCCGCATTCCATGGTGTTAGACACGCCAGTCCAGGAAATTTCAGCAATTAATAATGCTGAAGCTCTCAAGTTAGAGGACATCCCCATAGTCCGGGAGTACCCTGACGTGTTCCCAGATGATCTTCCGGGCATGCCACCTGAGCGGGATGTCGAGTTCAAAATTGAACTTGCACCCGGGACGACACCCATATCACGGAGGCCTTACAAAATGGCTCCAAATGAGCTGCCTGAACTGAAAGAACAGCTCAATGATCTGTTGAGCAAGGGTTTCATTAGGCCGAGTTCCTCGTCTTGGGGATGCTCGGCGCTATTTTGAAAAAGAAGGATGAAACCTTGAGGCTGTGTGTGGACTACCGGCCGCTCAACGCCGTCACCATCAAGAATAAGTACCCACTGCCCCACATCGACATATTGTTTGACCAACTTGTGGGGGCAAGTGTGTTCTCCAAGATGGACCTTCGCTCTGGATATCATCAGATCAAGATCCGGGCGAAGGATATCCCGAAGACGGCTTTCTCGACGAGACATGGATTATATGAATATCTCGTCATGTTCTTTGCTCTCACAAACGCTCCAGCCCATTTCATGTATCTCATGAACTCGGTGTTCATGCCGGAGATGGACAAGTTCGTGGTAGTGTTCATCGATGATATCTTGGTATACTCCAAGACGGAAGCTGAACATGCCAAACACTTGAGGATCGTTCTTCAACGATTGCGAGACCACAAGCTCTATGCCAAGTTCAGCGAATGCGAGTTTTGGATCAGCCAAGTTCCATTCTTGGGACATATCATCTCAGCAGAAGGCATTGCGGTTGACCCCAGCAAAATAGAGCAAGTGCTGAAATGGAAAGCTCCCACTTCAGTCCATGAAGTCAGAAGCTTCCTCGGGTTAGCGGGATACTATCGGAGATTTATTCCAAGCTTCTCCAAGCTCGCTAAGCCAATGACAGAGTTGCTGAAGAAGGGAACGAAACATGTTTGGAACACGGCGTGTGAAGGAGTGTTCCAAGCATTGGTGAAGCATCTTACAACAGCCCCGGTCTTAGCTCAGCCGGATACAACAAAGCCCTTCGACGTGTATTGTGACGCGTCCGGTATTGGGCTCGGCTGCGTGTTGATGCAGGAAGGACGTGTGGTCGCATATGGCTCATGCCAACTTCGGAACCATGAGCGCAGCATTATCCCACTCATGATCTTGAGCTTGCTGCAGTGGTTTTGGCGCTGAAAATGTGGAGGCACTATCTCCTGGGGAATCTGGTGCACCTCTACACCGACCACAAGAGCTTGAAATACATTTTCACCCAGAAGGAGCTGAACATGAGGCAAATGATGTGGTTAGAACTGATCAAAGATTATGAAATTGAGATTCACTACCACCCCGGCAAGGCGAATGTGGTTGCCGACGCGCTGAGTTGGAAATCACATGTCCATAACCTCACCATTACACCGGTGGAGGAGGAAGGGCCAAGTTTATACTTGGTTCCTTATGGATAACTTTACAACCTTGCCCTCGTCCCTACTATTAGGGAGGACATCATTGCAGCTCAGAAGACTGATAAATGCATGGCACATCTCCGGAGACGGATATACAATGGGGAGATCAAATGTTTTCGGAAGGATGATGAGGGGACGCTATGGTTCAATGACCGCATAGTCGTGCCCCGGGACATGGAACTGAGGAAAAAGATCTTTGATGAAGCTCACTTGTCTAAATACTCCATTCATACAGGCAGCAACAAAATGTACCAAGATTTGAAAAAGAAATTTTGGTGGACACGGATGAAGCGGGAGGTAGCGAAGTACGTATCCGAGTGCGATACGTGTAGACGAGTGAAAACTGATCATATGAAGAAATCAGGGTTGCTGCAACCCCTGAAGATACCGGCATGGAAATGGGAAGATGTGAGCATGGATTCATTGTGGGATTACACCTAACATCCAACAAGCATGATTCCATTTGTGTGATTATTGACCGACTAACCAAGTCGGCTCACTTCATTCCCTTGCATCCGCATTTCCATGCCAACAAATATGCGGAGTTATATATTGCCATGATTCTATGCCTGCATGGTGTACCCAAGACCATAGTCTCACACCGGGGTGCATTGTTTGTATCTCGCTTTTGGGAGCAGTTGCATGCTGCTTTGGGTACTAAACTGATTAGAAGCTCCGCCTACCACCCAGACAGATGGCCAGACAGAGAGGGTGAATCAAGTTCTGGAAGACATGTTGAGAGCATGTGCCATCCACCATGGAAGGAACTGGGATGATCACCTACCGTTGGCGGAATTCTCGTACAACAACGGCTATCGGGCGAGTATCAAGATGGCACCCTATGAAGCTCTCTACGGTCGCAAATTCCGCACCTTATTAAACTGGTGCGAGTCCGGTGAAAGGGTCACATTCGGGGTTGATGTGGTGAACGACGCCGAAGAGCGCGTTCGGACGATTCAATCCCGGCAGAAGAGCTACGCTGATAAGAGGCGTAGACCATTGCACTTTGACGTCGGTGAACACGTGTACCTCCACGTGTCTCCGATGAAAGGCGTGCACCGGTTCGGTGTGAAGGGGAAGCTCGCTCCCCGTTTCATTATACCCTATGCTATCACCGAGAAGTGTGGACCAGCGGCGTATAGACTGGAGCTACCGGCATCTCTTGCTGGTGTCCATGACGTTTTCCATGTTTCACAAGTGCGAAAATGTTTAAAGCATACAGCTGCTGTTCCTACCGAAGACATCGGCGAGCTGAAACCGGATTTAACTTATGATGAATATCCAGTGGCAATTCTTGATGAGAAAGCCCGGACCACACGTAGCAAAACGTTGTGGTTCTACAAAATACTCTGGAGCAACCACACCGCTGAAGAAGCGACGTGGCAGAGCGAGGAATTCCTTCGCTCCAATTATCCGGAGTTCATGGTGTCTCAACACGGGTAAGTCCCTATTACATCGCGGTCTCTTCTTTTATAATCTCGGGACGAGATTCTTTTAAGGGGGAGGGATATAAAAGCCCAAGAAAAAGGGACTTGCAAAAACTTTTCATCACCTCACAACACCACAGTTTTGTTGTTGATATGTTGTGAATAGATTGTGAAGAGCAAGAACCTCCATCAAAAGGGTGATGGTTCAAACTCTCCACACATGTGATAACACATGAGAGATGGTTCTAAAACCAACTTAGAGTCATGCACATGTTTGGACCCTAGTTGGATTGAGACCACTGAGTTGAAGTACTCAAGTACAATGGGAGGGTTTGAAAATCATAATTTGAACTCATGTCCAACTCAAAATCCAAATGAGGGGAGGACATAGTGGTGATTCAAAACTGTTGTATTCAAACTCATGGTTGCAGCAGCTAACACAAGAATCAGAGTGCATAATTGGATTCCTTAGGTCCAAATTAGTGGGGAGGCAAAGTTTCAATAATTTTTAAAAAGGTTTGCTATCCACTTGTCCAAAAAGGATCCAAATGTCCAAAAAATTCAAATATACATTTGAGTTTGAGGTAAACTTCTCCAACCATACAAATGTAGCTCAGTTTGAGACTCCAAACATTTGAATTACTCACTTGCCAAATTTTTGGAGATCTTTTGAGGGATGGGGGAGCACTGACCAGTGGGGCCCACATGTCATTGGGTGGAATAGACTTAACCCCCAAGTTTCTCTCTGTTTTCTCAGTCAACCGAAGGCAGCCAGCTGCCGCGCGCGCGCCACCGCCCGGGCAGCCACCTCCTGGTTCCCTCTCTCTCACGCTGGCAACCGGGCAGCAGCTCATCTCCTCTACATGACTCCCTCCCCACGCAACCGAGCCATACACGTTACTTCTCTGCAAAACAGCAAGCGCACCGGCTCTGTTTCACTCACCGGCGCCGCTCCTCTGCTTCCCACTGTACGCCGGCGCCTGCTCGGCCTTTGCCCGAGCCGCCAACACAAAAAAGGAGCACCAGTGCGTGCTCTAGCTAACCACCCCGCCACCTCGTGGCGTTAGCGCTTCATTCAGCCACCAATCGACGATCGCAGCTGAGGACCGAGGCCACCCGGCGGAGAACCGAGGTTGCTCCCCGTGGACAGCAAACCACGGCCATTTTCACCGCCTGACTTCTACATGAAAAAGGTGCGACTTAGTCTCCAGATCATGTAGCTGCAACCCTCATAGCCATTGATAGACCGAGCGTAGAGAATTCCTAAGAATCCCGAAAGTTAGTGCATACGGGTAGGGGTCCGTCTACCCCAAAATTCTCGTGGCACAGTCCAAACCCAGCTCGGGTGAGCTTGCACACACCTTCCTCACTTCCTAGCGGCCCTCCTCGACCAAGAATCAAGGGATATGGCCCAGAAATGGCCAGGTTCTGGTTGTTTTTCGGGCCGCCATGGAATCATAGCTCGGGTCACCGTGGAGCTCTAGGTTGCCGACCTTTTCATGGGGTTTGGCGGCCATTTTCGTCACCCTCGAGCTTCCGCGGTGCTCTCTGACCCTTTTCCGATCGTTTTGATGCGTTATAGCGCATTCCCGACCACGCCGGAACCCTAACAGCCGCTGTCACCGTCGGGCGCCCTGTTCCGGTGAGCTACGGCCGCCGGCGACCCCCGAGCCGAGTTCAGCGTTGCAGGTTAGGGCGGGGCGGCGAGTCTGGGGTCGGGAGATGGCAGGGAAAGCGGTTCTGGCGACGCTCACCGGAGGGCGCCGCCGCGGGCCCCTGTTTGGCGCGAGGAAGGGGAAGACCTGCCGGGTGGGACCCACTGGCAGGCATTTGAACATTTTGAAATTTCCAGTTTCAGTTTAAACTTTGGAGGGCCACAACATGGGGTAGGAAAATTTGTTGGACTCCACTAATAGTGTACAATCCAAATATGAAACCCAATTTGTATGAAACCTATTATTTAATTCAGGAAAATTCTTTGAACCTTTTCAGAAAAAGAATTTTTGAGGGAGTTTGGTTCATCCAAAAATCCTCAAATTTTGCCGGAACATTCTTTAGGATGTTTGGAAACACCTGTAAAAGTTTCAGACCATTTGGAGTTGATTTGATTATGGCAATTCAAATTTGAAGGTGCTGTATTCATTTGAATACAGAAACATTTTCAGAGAATTTCCAAAACTTGGAAATTGAGTTCTGAACAAACCTTAGCTCCAAAAATGCTAGGAGAATTCATACAAACTCCTGGAGCTATAATTGAAATTGTAGTTCACTAAGTTGGGCATGAACAGGGGTGTTACCTCAGAATTAATTCTTCTTTGCTTATTTTCTAAGAGAATTATTCTGAGCAAACCACTCAATGAAAAGTGCTAATTTTTGGTCCAGAGGGTTTTTTTGTGACAAGGAACTCACAAAAAAATTCTCAGCTCCATTGGAGCTTTGGATCACCCCTGTCCTGTTTAACCACTTGAGGGATTAATAGTGAAGAGGGGGGAAACCCCTTAGAACTTAATCATGTACATAGATCCAAACCCAAACCATTAGCCCCAATTTCATTTTAAATTCTTGAACAGATTTCCAGTTGTTAAAAACTTGTTGTTAGAACTAATAGCAGAAGCACTACAATAAACTTATGTGCATATCCCTTAACATGTAGTACTTCATTAACGTGTATTCGCTGAAGGCGAGGAAGCTCCGGAGGTACTCGACTTCCTCCTTCCGGAAGAGGAACTAACCCCTGACCAGAAGCAACAAGGAAAGCCCCGGTTTGCATCAAGCCTTTTATAAAGTTTTACTTTGTTACATACGTAGTGTGAAGGGTATGTGTGCATTAGGTGTAGGATGGATGGAAACCCCACTTGCATGACCAGAAATTTTCCATAAGAGTGAGGGTAGTGTCTAAGACCTCGAGTAGACAGCCTATGCTTAATGTTTCATAGGACTTCGGTACAAGTCGAGTAGTTGGAATCTACTCGCGAGTTTAGGCTTGGGACACACGGGTTCGGTTGAGTGATGTGAGACCACTTTAGTAATGAAATTGAGACTAGGCAGGGGCTAGGGTGCAGCAAGAGGAAGTCTTGCGTGTGCAGCCCTGTCCGTGTCAATTGAGGACCAATCCGTGTGCGGCCCACGCTGATCAAGTTTGAACGTACCGAAGGCATATCGGATATATGGGCCCCGATAAACCGATGTAGCCTAAACCTCCGGGCGTCGAGGCATAGCGCACCGATTTATAGGTGTAGGTTGAGGGCAGCAAGGTGGAAATCTGCTAACGGGCATAGAGAGATGCTCCGTGTAGGGAACCTCCTGTCCGTTTCGGTGCGACCAGTTCAACGTTTGGGCTGTTGGATGAAAGGTTGTCCCGTACGACATCGAGTGAGCGTGCTGTGCAGCTCCACGGGTGGGCGTACGTGACGTGCTCTTTGGGTTTCCCTGCAGGTGTATATCGAGTCGATTCGCCGTCCCTCGCGGTGATGAGTACCACTTGGTCACTGAGTCGTGACGTAGGCTAATGTATGAAATATGATGATTCAATATTGCTGATTGATATAATTGTATTGTTACTTGTGTGCCACCAAATATTGCTTACTAAATTTCAGCTTCCTGAACCATTAACTTGTTGCTAACAGATGAATTAAGGATGAACTTGTAGGCGTGTCCAATTGCTGCAATCTTACTATCCTATGTTCGTTGTACCCCTCATGTAGAGTTTCATGCCTAGGTGAGTCGGTTAAGTCTTGTTGAGACATCGTGCTCACGGTTGCTGCTTAAGTGTTTTTCAGGTGAGGAGCCACCCATGGACTCGGAGTATGAGTCCACCGGCGAGGGTTACCCTCCATCGGGGGACCACGGCTGAGTGGGAGCGGTACACGCCGCGCTGAGCTGAGACGTGCAGCTAATGTGGGTTGCCCTAGGGCGGAGCAACCGATGTTTGCTAGATAGGCGGCGTGAGTTGTACAAAAGAAACTTCCGCTGTGTAATAAAGACCCTAGTTTGTAACTGAGAAGTGTACTACTTTGTACATTCAGTTTGTTTTTCCCATGCAATATAATATGTCGTTATGACTTGTGCTGTCGGGTATCGCATCGCGCGGCACCACCCTCTGCGATCCTGGATGAGTGGATTCCGGTCCGCCACAATAACAGACTGGGAGAGTTCATGAGGACTCAACCACCCACCTTTGCTCAAGCAAACGACCCCATGGAGGCCGACGACTGGTTGAAATCCATGGAGAAGAAGCTTGCCATAGTGCAGTGCAATGACCGAGATAAGGTTCTTTTTGCGTCGCACCAACTCATGGGAGCTGCCGCTGACTTGTGGGATGTCCTATACAACGCCCATGTCGACCCAGAGACGATCACTTGGACTGAACTCTAGGAGAGTTTCCGCTCTCATTACATCCCTGCTGGTGTAATGATGCTCAAGAGACAGGAGTTCAAAGGTCTCTGCCAAGGACAGAGAAGCGTGAATGAGTATCTCAACAAGTTCACACAACTGTCCCGGTACGCCACCGAATATGTCAACTCGGACCAACGGAAGCAGTACCTGTTCATGAGAGGGTTGAACAATGAGATCCAGGTTCAGCTCCTCAACAATGACTACGAGAGCTTCTAGAAGCTGGTTTACAAGGCTATAGTGGTTGAAAGCAATATCCGAGAGATCGAGCGAGAGAGCAAGAGGAAGATGCCATACCAGCCACAAGGGAGCAACGTACGACCTCGGTACATGCCCTCATCTGCACCACAGTATGGATCGTCCGCTCCTGCATACCGCCCTAGTCAGCTACCACAGCAACGACCCGTTGCTCAAGCACCTCGTGTGCCCTTGCCTCCTGTGCCCCAACCCAACATGGTCGCTCCTGTTCAAAACCCCCGCCCCAACGTACCTGCTGCCGTGGGAAACAGGGCATGCTTTGCATGCGGGGAAACATGACACTTCGCGAGCCAGTGCCCGAGGAGAGGTCCTGGACAGCAAGACAACATGCCCAAGCAGAACCCGTGACCGAACGGAGGAGACAATCAAGGAAACCGTGGACAGCAGTACTATGCTCGCGGCAACGTGAACCATATCTCTGCTGAGGAAGAACAACAGGGTGAGGACGTCGTAATTGGTATGTTTCTTGCCAATTCCAACCCAGCCACCATTTTATTTGATTCTGGAGCATCACCTTCCTTCATATCATCCAAGTATGTTGCCAAGCATAATGTACCCATATCACACTTAAAATGTGCTATGTTAGTTAATTCTCCCGGTGGAGAGATGAGGGCTAATATAGTATCTCCGAAAGTAAGCCTTAAAATAAGGGGGGTAGACTTCCTTGCCAACCTAATTGTCTTGGATTCCCAAGGGCTTGACATAATACTCGGGATGGATTGGTTAAGCCAGCACAACGGAGTAATCCAATGTGCTGAGAGGAGCGTGCAGTTGACAAACGAGCACGGCATTCGTATCGAGTTTAAGTCAGCCCAACAAACAACCAATAAGTCAAGTTTGAACCACGTCGAAGGAGCAACGTTGGACAGCATTCCAGTTGTTCAGGAATTCTCGGACGTGTTTCCAGAAGAGCTTCCAGGTATGCCACCTGACCGGGACATTGAGTTTTCCATTGATTTGGTACCCGGAACTGCACCCATAGCAAAGAGACCCTATATGGTGCCCACCAATGAACTAGTGGAACTCAAGAAGCAAATTCTGGAGCAGTTGGAGAAGGGTTTTATACGTCCAAGCTCGTCACCATGGGGATCCCCCGTGCTCTTCGTAGACAAGAAGGATGGGACCCAAAGGATGTGCGTGGACTATAGGTCTCTCAACGAGGTGACAATCAAGAACAAATACCCTCTGCCCCGTATAGAAGACCTGTTCGACCAAATTAAGGGAGCCCGAGTCTTCTCCAAGATTGATCTTCGGTTGGGATACTTCCAGCTGAAGAATAAGCCCTCCGACATACCCAAGACTGCCTTTCGAACACGGTATGGTTCGTATGAATATACCATTATGTCTTTTGGGTTAACGAACGCACCTGCATATTTCATGTACCTCATGAATAAGGTCTTCATGGAGTACTTGGATAAGTTCGTCGTGGTTTTCATTGACGACATTATGGTGTATTCAAAAAGTGAGGAAGAACATGAAGACCATTTGATATTGACATTGCAGAAACTGCGAGAGGATCAATTGTATGCCAAGCTCAGCAAGTGTCAATTTTGGCTAAAGGAGATATCGTTCCTAGGCCACATCATCTCCGAGGAAGGAGTATCGGCTGATCCCGGAAAAGTGGGAGATGTTCTGAAGTGGAACCAACCACAGAACATGAGGGATATTCGGAGTTTCCTTGGGATGGCTGGATACTACCGAAGGTTCATCAAGGACTTCTCCAAGATAGCGAAGCCTATGACGGAGTTACTAATGAAGGGAAAGGCGTTCCAGTGGACACAAGCATGCCAAGAAAGCTTTGAGGAGCTCAAGAAAAGGCTAACCACAGCACCGGTTCTGGTATTACTGGACGTAAGCAAGAGCTTTGACATATATTGTGATGCATCGAGACAAGGGCTCGGACGTGCGCTCATGCAAGAAGGACAAGTGGTAGCCTATGCCTCACGACAATTGAAGAAGCAGGAGCTTAATTATCCTACACATGACTTGCAGATGGCAGCAGTAGGGCATGCAAAGATTTGGAGACATTATATCCTTGGTCATCGACACGAGATCTATACGGGTCATAAAAGCCTCAAGTACATATTTACACAAACGGACTTGAATTTGAGTGTGACGCCCTCAATTCTGTGGAAAACCACGGAACCGAGAACTAATGCATATGTGTGCCCAGGATGTTCATAACACATATACACATCATCCACAAACTGAATTTCAGAATATATATAACCATGAATAACAGAGTTTATTACAATGTCTCGTGAGTCTTGGACTCGTGCTCACGGCGGAAGTCTTAATCTAACAGCGAAAGTATTTATTCTAGCAGCGGAAGTCTTCTAACTAATGCGGAAGCAAATTCTAAGCAGTAGCGACTCCATCTCTACTCCATCCCCACAGGCAAGGTTGAGGACAGATTACACGCCTAATGGTCCACCTGGTCTTCATAGTAATCTTCTCCTGTTGCTGATGATGAAATAATAATGCAAGTTTGAGTACAATGATGTACTCAACAAGTGCGGGAAAATATGATATGTAGCTCACAACAAGGTAGGTATAAAAGGCTCATTGTAGAAAGCAAAGTTATTTATCAAAACCATGATAAAACAGCAACTTATCTTTAAGCGAATGTAATCCCAACATGTACTAAAATACCAATCATACCTCTATTATGTTCATTACCTTCCATGTCCCAACCAGACATTAATCAACCTAATTCTTGCTCATGAATACCTCCTCGTATTCGCTACCATCTCACGAACACCATCTCGTATTTGCTACCATTTCATCTCATAAACAATTTCCGTCTCACACCGTCCAACCTCGTTGCCATAACTCAACAGTCATGCAACCCATCTTATCACCTGGACTCAACAGTCCCGAAAACAAAACCAAAACCAAACTTTCCAAAAACATACCAATATCCATAGCCAATAACCATCCCAACTAATCATGGAAGTTGGCCACGCGCTCATGACCGTAAGCTCGGCTATCATGATAGTTTTAGACTCTGCAGAGTTTGCACCTCTTTACTCACAATTTTGTGATTTTGTCACCCGTCGGCGACTGCAGAACCTCCATTATACCAGTACACAACCGTCGGTGTATGGCCAAGAGATCACAAAATAGCCTTTACAAAGGGGCTACTAGATGTATGGACTCACTAATGTTTCACCGGCAGGCTAGAATCTCCAATTCTCCCACCCACGGGCCCCCCCTTGTGCCATGCAGTTCCCAGGGTAGTCCTCACTCGACTCCCATTCCCCGCGCCCTCCACGGTCCATATCAATCTAGCAACTTACCTAATTAGTCAGCTAAGCCGCACCCATACTTGGCCTTGTGGTGGCACTGTTATCCTGGCATGTGCTTGCATGAACCGGTCCTTAGATCTACGGCAAGTAACCACCATCTCAGGCTACCTCATTCACAAACCCGGCTTGCCTATATCTCCCTCCGATCCATGTTCATTAAAAACATCAGTTTATCATTATCATTACGAGTGCAGTTAGCTAGACACATCTATCTCGCTTCCCAATCCCATGGACTCAGCGAAGCTTAAAGCAAAAACCATACCCGACTCATAAACATCCCTGGCGACAAGGGTGATTTAACAAAAACTAGTAAACTTTTATAAAAGGGTTTCCCATCATGTTTGCCTCAGCACACACACCTTTTTGCAAAAACAAAATAGATTCTCAAAACATAGGATCATTATGGTCAAGGGCCACTTGCCTTGTTCTGGCGGTTCCGGTTGCTCTTGGATCTCAAAACCTTGTTGTTGCAGTATGTCGTAGGTAGCTCCCTCAGCTCGTCCTTCTATATATGATCATGCACATACAAGATTTACAACAATCAATATCATGCACACACTTTAACTAGATGCGATGATGCATATGCATGCTATCCTATGATCAGTTTTTATTAGATCAGTTTGTACGTGTTCTTGCATGGTTTGCATGGATTTTATGATGAACAGAGGTGTTCGGATCAAATGTTGACGTGGCGATGACCTTGTCTTTAGATATAGATCAAACCGATCAGCAAGTGATCTGTCCACGAAAAAGCTTCTGTTCGAAAGGAATTTAAGAACAGATGCAAAGAAAACACGATGATGTCGTAAGGTAGTATTGGAGACCTACCTCACGTTCTTCTTGGTCTTGGGGTCCTTCTCTTAGCAAGACAGATCGTTGGGACTCTCTTCCGGTGATCTTTCTCGACTGAACTCCGGCGATGGGTTTACTTCGGCGAGTTGGGGGCTAGGGCTCTAAGTCGTCGACTCAGGAGATGGAAAAGAAGTTCATGGTTTCGGCCAAGGGTTCTGGGCTCTATTTATAATCAGGAGAAGAAGAGTCCTAATCTGATTGTATTTTGAATAAGAGTCCTATTCAGATTGTCATTGAATCATGACAACTTATCTTTAGTTAATTTGGTGCGGTGACATTGTGGAATTCATGTTGGTTTCCTCTCCGTACAGGTATTTCCACGCATACAGAATCCAAAACCGCTCCAGAACTCATTACTTCTGCGGTGATGAGCTCCGGAAGCTCCACGTGTCCACCGGGGCCTGGTGTCCCCCTTTCCGCAGAGACGAGCTCCGGTTGTGCCGCGTGTCAAGCGAGCGAGACCTCCCTCTCCTTTGGAGGTGAGCTTCACGTGCGCCACGTATCCTGGCGGTCGGGACCTCCTCTCTATTTGGAGGTGGCTCCGCGCACGCCACGTGTCAGTGCTGGACCTTCCCTCTCTCCAGAGGTGGCTCCGGGTGTGCCATGTATCCTAACAGCGCCAGACTTCCTTTCTTCTCAGAGACGAGCTCCGAGGTTAACACGTGTCCAACAGTGACGGACCTCCCGGAGATAATCTCCGGCGGTGACACGTGTCCAATAGAACCGAACCTCTCGGAGGTGATGTAAGGGCCTCAGTTTTTGACACACATTTGCAGTGTTCATCACCACACCACACACCTCATTTGAGGCAGGATGATGAACACAAATGAAGAGCAAGTAACAATTATCAACATGCTCATTAGAGAACAAACTCACACATTGCCAAAGTGGTATTTCCCACATGAGATATAAGGGGGCTGGACATATGAAAACTCCTACACTTTGCTAAGGATGTCCAGGCCAAGTTTCACCCAAATTCCAAACCTTTTTGAGGTCATTTTGGGTATAGCTTAAAAGAGGGCAGTTTGAAACCATATTCAAATTCAAACTGTTTTTATCCCATGAATTTAAGAGTGGGAGGCATATTCTTACTCAGAACATTTTTGTGAGCCCACACACCAACTTCATTTGAATTCAAAACTGCACTTGTGCTGAAATTCACTCAAACCAAACCCAATTCGAATCCTATGCAATTCGAATGGCTCAAGGGTGAATAATCTGAATCACCAGGGGTATTATGGGGTTCACTGTTCACTACAGTGATTAGGAGTAAATTTCAGAGGTTAAAACCCCGGGTGGGACCCACATGTCATAGAGGGAAGAAGGAGAAACTTGCAACCAAAGTCAGAGTCTCGCTGGGAAATTCCACCGAGCAGCTGTCGGCTGTGCCACCGAGCAGCTACCGGCGCCACCAGCTGCTTCCCTCTCCGCGCACTGGCGCCCAGGGCGGCTTGCTCGCGCCCCCATGCGACCGGCACCGCCTCAGCCGAGCAGGAGTCGGCCGGCTTTATCTTCTCGTGGGCAGAACCGAGCAGTGGCATTGTTTCTCGTCGCAGCTCTCTGCTCAATCGGGAAAACCAGCAAAACAGTCTCCTCCTTCGTTCCTGAGCTGATAGACAGCCACCGGAGGTCGCGCACCACCCTCCCAACGCCTGGACCACCGGGTTTCGGCCCCTGTTGCCGTGACCAACGACGACCGCCGCAGTTTAGCTGAAGGACGGCGATCGGTCTCACGCGGGCAGCACGCTGCAACCACTTCAACGGCCGAGCAAGGGCGGCAACAGGAGCACACGGACTCCACACTGCTTCCACGCCTGCGAATTCTCAGTTTTTGCTCCGGCAACCTTAAACTGAGCTTCCGGTACGGCTTCTTTAAATTCTCGCACTATGATCTATCGGAGGTCATCAAATCTTGCACATAGACGCTGGACTAGCCGGCGATCAAGTTCTTTTCTGCATCCGTAGCATGAAACTGTCTAGGAGTGACGAATTTCGAGCTCGATCGAGGGCGGTCATGGCGGGCACGATCGGTCACATGGTGCCGACCGACTTACCGCCATCCCTGAACCCTTTTGACACCTTGTCGAGCTTCCTAGAGGTACGCTGATGCAGTAAGGCCGTTTGTTCGAGGTGTTGGCGGGTTTAGAAACCACGGTCGACGGTGCCGAACCTCAACCGAGGCCGCGGCACGTCGCCGAGCTATTTCCGGTCACCCCAGCCTGACCTGACACCACCGACGCGTTCCTCGACGTCGACAACCCCCTGGCGGCGAGTTTCAGACCATGGGAGGTCCGACAGCGGCGAGCCGGCGAGCCCCGAGTCTGCTCCAGCGAGGTCGGCGGCGCGGACGCGAGAGAACGGCGGAAGGAAGACGAAGCCGGCTGACCCACGTGTCAGCGGCTGAAGAATTTAAATCGGTATCGGGTGTGGCCGGGGATCCGCTGTGCTGGCGCGCAAATACCCTGTGAGCTCCGGTATGCCAGACACCTCCGCGCTCGACACGTGTGGTATCTCCGGTGTGCCGGACACATCCGCGCTCGACACGTGTCCCCGCGGGCCCCCGCGAGATTTAAACTTTCCCCGATTTTCAGATTTCCTTCAAACTTCAAATCCTCATAACTTTGGCTAGAAAGCTCCAAATTGAGTGAACCAAATTTTTCTGGATTCAGCTCTCCGAGTACTTTCCAGCAAATAAAGTTTCACTTCATGAAAACCCTTAATTTTCCAGAATTAATTCCTCAAAGTTTATATTTATAGGAATTTTAACTGGAGAATCCTTTGGAGGAAAATCCTGAAATTTTTCTGGGATGTTCACCAAAATATCCCTGAACTACCATAAAAATTTCAGATCCATTTGAGCTCATCTGATCCACCTAATGGTGTGATTAGTGAAACTGTTCCAGAGAAAATAGAAAATGTTCAGAAACATTTTCAGAATTTTTTCTGAAATTGTTTATCTCATATCTTTAGTTAGGAACTTCCAAATTAAGGGAGACCAACTCCATTAGGACCCTCTGAAAATCTAGTTTTCAGAAAGTCATAATTTGTTTCATGAAAATTCCTAGAACACCCTAAGAGTTCCAATTGAGGTCAAGGACATAATTAATTGTGGAGGGCTCAAATGAGCTTTGCTGCAACTAAAACTTGACCAAGTCTCTGTTTAGCTTGTAACCAAGCCACAGTAAAAGTTTCACAGTCATTAGGTCTGTCTAGCAAGGGTTATAGACTTCACAACTTCAAAGTTAATACAAATGCATTTAAATTGATACATATATTGCTTTTATCATGTAGTCGCTAAGGTTGAGGAGGAACCCGAAGTCCTAGACTTCGTTACTCCAGAGGAACAGCTAGCCTACAACCAAGAGCAGCAAGGCAAGCTCCGGTTTGCATTAACCTCTTACAAATTTTTATTGTTTTGAGCACATCCTTGTTTACTTTATTCTTTGTATTAGAGTCTTGTTTGGAAACCCAATTGCATAGCCAAAAACACCATGGGTTGGGTTTAGGATTGCAAACCCCGTTAGCTACTGCAATGCTAAGATAGTGTAGGATTCGGTACAAGTCGAGTAGTTGGAACTACTCGCGAGCATAGGCTAGGGGCACTCGACTCGGGTAGTGATAGCACATGAAACACATGGCAAGAAAATGAGACCAAGCGGAGGGTAAGGGCAGCAGGACTTTGGGGCCTGTGTGCTGTAGCTCTGCTTGTGTCGATTGAGGACCGAGCCGTGTGCGGGACTGTTGAACAAGCTAGAACAGTACCGAAGACCTACCGGCTATATGGGAACCGGGAAACTGATGTAACTCGGGTAGCTGGGTATTGAGGCATTGCCCGTCGTTCAGAGGGTAGGTTGAGAGCTTGAGGTGTAAATCGGCTGGCGGCACTGAGATGCGCGTGCAGAGACCTCTTGCTCGGTTCAATATTTGGCTGGCGGGTGAAAGGTAGTCGCGTACGGCGTCCGTGATGGTTGTTGTAGGCAACATCGAGTACGGGCGTACGTGACGGGTTGTTCGGGTAACCCTGCAGGTGTAAATCGATTATAATCGCCGTCCCTCGTGGTCAGTGAGTACCACTTGTTCACTGTACCGTGACGTAGAAAGAATAGGCTAGTTACATGTTAAAATGTTGCTGATTGAAAGATGGACTTGATTGCTAATGGCTTGCTGTAGTTAGAGCTAACTAAAGTTCATTTCAACTTTGGGCAAAGTACATGAGAGAAATGCGTTTCTTGTTTGATTGTGGCTCTCTCATGTGCCTTAGCCTAAGGTTCTCCACAACCTGCTGCTAAAACTTGAAAGTAAGGTTCTACTAATTAGGCGAGTCCTTTGCAAATAATTTGATCTCATGTACCCATCACCCCTCATGTAGAAGTTCCATGCTTAGGTGAGACGGGTCAGACTTGCTGAGCCTTCGTGCTCACTGCTTGTGTTTGAAGCTTTTGCAGGGTTCTATGAGGAAGGGACTCCCGAGGAGGAGACGGAACCCCAGGAGGGGAACCCCGTCGAGTGGGAGTCGTGCACGCCGCAGAGTTAGTGTGTGTGTGTGCTAGCAAGGACTCGTTCAAGGGCTGAACGTGAACTTGATGCGTAGTCTACGCCCGCGAGTGTAGACTGGACATATTTTGCTGTAAACATGTTCATAAACTTGTTTTTGTAATAGAATTTCCGCTTCCGCTTTGTACCTTTGACGTGTGTTATACGTTGCTGTGCAATGCAGCACCCCTCAGCGTGATCCTGGCTCGACAGGACCTTGGGGTCGTGTCAGCGTTGGTATCAGAGCTCGCTTGAGGTTTAACACAGTATAAAGGTCATCTTTTTCAAAAATCCAGTGAGGAACGAGTTAGTAGCCCGTATAAGGATGTTATTAGCATATAGAAAGTGGAATATTAACCTATTTGTTATGTCGGAAAATCGTGTATCTCGGGACGTTCATGTCTTGGGGGTGCACGTAAGCGCTGTCCACCAGTGCGCACAAGCTGAAGGGTGGAGCCCCACGGGTGGCAGGTAACCCGACCCGCTTTGGTATCCTCTACGACTCTTCATGTTGTTTGGGGTGTTCGAGCAGCGTCTATCCCTGGCGTGCGTGGTGCAACTTGGGAGACCCCGTCACGTGGTCTGAAACGTGAACACGTAACTCAAGGCGTGGTTGGCTTGAGAACATCCGGGCGAGTGATGACGACCGGTTGTACGGACTGTATGGATTCTGGGCTCGGTGTGCGGCCGAGTCTGATGATTGCTTGAGTTTCTGCAGGTAGCCTTACCACGAAACGGTAGACGTGTAGCATCCGTGTGCGAGTGACGTTTAGTGCCACTGGAATAACGAAGCCGGCTAAGTCCGGTATAGGTTTTTCTTTGTGAGGACGTAGTACCGACATAATCTGGTGACGCATTGACGTCACACCCCATTAAATGAACAACTTCATTTAAAACTTGAAGGTTTTGGTCTAAAGTAGTAAAACTTGATGTAACTCCTTCCCTTGAACAAGATATTCAAAGTTAACAAGTTTTCAACTTATAGGTTGTTAAGGACAGAGCACTCTGTTTCAGCTGAATCAAGGATGAAGTTAATCAGAGGTTAGAGGTTGAGTTCTTTCGAGGTTGGGGTCGTATGATACATTTCTGGAAAGCGTTGGAAGAGCTTTACAACTCTTCTGTTGAGGTCCAGAGGTGTTTCATCCCTTAACCAATCGAAAAATGCAGTAGAGTTAAAACTGTCCAGAAAACAGGGCAGAGCAAAGACTCTCTGTAAACTCTCTGTAAATTAAGCATAACTTCCTGCTTAAAAATCCAAAAATAGAAAATGAGGTAGTTCTGGAAAGATTATGAGATAGGTTACAACTTTGTAACAGAAAGTTTTGTCAGATTAGGAACAGAAGTAACTGGGATTCTTGGATCAAATCAGTACCTAAAGCAGGGAGGTGCTGTCCAATTTTTCTCCAGAAATTCTGTTGACTTTGACATCTCATAACTTTTCAACCAGGACAGATATTAGGCCAAGCAAATACTTTATTGAAAGCTATTGAAGTTAGCCTTAACTTTGATGTTGAGCCCCAGAACTGGTTTTGCTTTAACATGGCCTAAATCAGGTTGAAATGGAAACTGGTCAGGGCTGCCATAGGAACAGCAGATCAGCAGTCAAATTTGTTTAAAATTTGAACTATGTTTCCAAGTTTTATGGGTTCAATGACATGTTTTATGTTATAACTCAGAGGTTTACTGTTTAAATAAATATTTGACATTTCTCAGATATATTTTTACAGATGACAGAAGATAAGCAATTGGAGAACGGGTGGGTGATGTCCCACTGTTCTCACCATAGCGGCTACCCGGAAGCATTGTGGCAAATGCTCCAATATTTCGGGTACAACCAGATGCCACAATACTTCGCCAAGGAAGAAGGCGAAGAGGGGAACAAGACATGGACGATCCATGTCAAAGTCCCTGCAGGACCTACGCCACCCGGTTGGGTGCCGTTCACCGTCACGGTGAGAGGAAGACAACCGGAAGGGATGTGGCAAGTGGCAGCCCGTGACACTATGTCACGCTTCTGCCAACTACACGTGCAGGCTATGGAGGGTGCTCCATATGCACTCGTTCTGGTGGAGGGATGAGCTCAGCAGGTGTGGGAAGATTTCAGCAAGCATGATGGTCCCAAAAGCGCCATTGTGCTTAGAGGGTAGAGTTTACCCTACGTCTCTCATAATTTTAGAGGGACAAAAGGTCGATGTCATCTTAGGGATGTCGTGGTTAACCCACCACGGCGCTGTTTTAGACACCGTCCTTCGAGTCGTGCACTTAAACTCAGAGGTGCACGGTTCTCACTCATTATTTCTGGACAGTCCAGAAATAAAACTTCCAAGTGTCTATCAAGCCACAACCATCAGATTGGAGGATATTCCAGTGGTCCGAGAGTTCCCTGATGTATTCCCGGATGATTTGCTGGGGATGCCGCCTGATAGAGAGGTGGAGTTCAAGATTGAACTTGCACCAGGAACCGCGCCAATATCCCGAAGGCCATACAAGATGGCGCCCAAGGAGTTGGCTGAACTGAAGACTCAGCTCACGGACCTTCTGGAGAAGGGTTTTATTAGGCCGAGCTCCTCGCCATGGGGCTGTTCGGCATTATTTGTCAAGAAGAAGGATGAGACGTTGCGGCTTTGCGTGGACTATCATTCATTAAATGCCGTAACCATCAAGAACAAGTACCCGTTGCCACGGATCGACATGTTGTTTGATCAGTTGGTCGAAGCAAGGATCTTTTCCAAGATGGATTTAAGATCCGGGTACTATCAGATTAAGATAAGGGCTGAGGACATTCCGAAGACGGCTTTCTCGACGAGGTACGGACTTTATGAGTACCTGGTCATGTCCTTCGGCCTCACCAATGCTCCGGCTCACTTCATGTACTTAATGAACTCGGTATTCATGCCGGAGCTGGACAAGTTTGTCGTGGTCTTCATCGACGACATCCTGGTATATTCCAAGTCGGAGGAAGATCACAAGATGCATCTGCGTATAGTCTTGCAACGGCTGCGGGATCACAAGTTATACGCAAAATTCAGCAAATGCGAGTTTTGGATATCGCAAGTGCCTTTCCTCGGGCATATCATCTCAGCGGAGGGTATCGCTGTGGACCCGAGCAAGATCACTCAAGTGCTGAATTGGAAATCCCCGAGAACTGTTCACGAGGTGCGGAGTTTCCTCGGACTCGCGGGATATTATCGGAGGTTCATTCCGAACTTCTTGAAAATTGCCAAGCCAATGACAGAGCTGCTAAAGAAGGCTACCAAATTTGTTTGGAGTCCAGCATGCGAAGCAGCATTCAAGGCTTTAGTCAAGCACCTGACATCAGCACCGGTTTTGGCGCAGCCAGACACAACAAAACCGTTCGATGTGTACTGCGATGCATCCGGCATTGGGCTCGGATGTGTGCTGATGCAAAACCGAAAGGTGGTCGCGTATGGGTCACGACAGCTTAGAAACCATGAGCAAAATTATCCAACTCACGATTTGGAGCTCGCTGCCGTGGTACTTGCACTAAAAATGTGGAGGCACTACCTACTCGGTAACCTCGTACATTTATATACCGACCACAAAAGCCTCAAGTACATATTCACTCAGAAGGAGCTGAACATGAGGCAACGAAGATGGTTAGAACTGATAAAGGATTACGAGATAGAGATCCATTATCATCCGGGCAAGGCAAACGTAGTGGCAGATGCGCTGAGCCGCAAGTCACACGTCAATACTCTGACCATCACACCGTTGGAAGAGAGCGAACCACCACTACATGTGATTCCACACAGAGCCCTCTACAACCTAGCTTTGATCCCCACCATCCGTGAAGAGATAGCGGCAGCCCAGAAGAATGATAAGGGCATGCCACATTTGCGGAGACGTGTAGACAGTGGGGAACTGAAATGTTTCCGGAAGGACGGAGACGGCGTCCTATGGTTCAAGGACCGGATTGTCGTACCCCGAAACCCGGAATTACGGAAGAAGATCTTTGATGAAGCTCACTTATCAAAGTTCTCTATTCACCCCGGCAGCAACAAAATGTATCAAGAACTCCAAAGCAAGTTTTGGTGGACACGGATAAAGCGTGAGACTGCAAAAGACGTGTCCGAGTGTGATACATGTCAAAGGGTGAAGGCAGACCACATGCGGAAGCCGGGACTGCTGCAACCACTGGGCATTCCTGCCTGGAAGTGGGAGGACGTGAGCATGGACTTCATCGTCGGTTTACCCACCACCTTGCAGAAACATGATTCGGTGTGGGTGATCGTCGATCGGCTCACCAAAGTTGCCCATTTTATCCCGGTCAACATCAACTACAACGCCAAGAAGTACGCTGAACTGTACATCTCACGGATCCTATGCTTGTACGGCGTACCCCGTACTATCATATCGGATCGGGGCACTTTATTTGTGTCCCGTTTCTGGGAGCAGCTGCACGCTGCCTTGGGGATGAAGCTGATCCGTAGTTCAGCCTACCACCCGCAGACGGATGGGCAAACGGAGCGGGTAAATCAAATCTTAGAAGACATGCTACGAGCTTGCGCTATCAACCACGGTAAGAATTGGGATGATCACTTGCCGTTAGCCGAGTTCTCGTACAATAATGGGTACCAAGCCAGCATCAAGATGGCACCTTACGAGGCACTATACGGGCGGAAATGCCGCACACCACTGAATTGGTGTGAATCGGGCGAAAGGGTTACCTTCGGGATTGACCTTGTCAACAACGCGGAAGAAAAGGTTCGACTGATTCAAGCGAACCTAAAAGCCACTCAATTCCGTCAGAAACAATATGCGGACCTGAGAAGGCGCCCATTACAATTCGAAGTTGGAGATCACGTATACCTACGGGTGTCTCCAATGAAGGGCGTAAACAGGTTTGGGGTGAGAGGAAAGTTGGCACCCCGATTCATCGGTCCATTTCAGATTACCGAAAGATGTGGATCAGTAGCATACCGGCTGAAATTACCAGAAGCACTTTCCGGTGTGCACGAAGTCTTTCACATTTCCCAGCTGAGGAAGTGTCTCAAGCTATCAACTACCGTTAAGCTGGAAGACATTGAAGAACTGCAACCGGATCTCACCTATCGGGAGGAACCGGTGCAGATTATTGATGAAAGGGCCCGAACCACACGCAACCGTACGTTGTGGTTCTACAAGGTTCTATGGAGTAATCACCCCATGGACGAAGCGACATGGGAGGGCGAAGAATTCCTTCGCACTAACTACCCCGAATTTTTCACGTCACAAATCCGGTAATTTTCCACCGTCCTCTCTCTGATTTTTACCTTATAATCTCGGGACAAGATTCTTTTAAGGGGGGAGGAATGTAAGGGCCTCAGTTTTTGACACACATTTGCAGTGTTCATCACCACACCACACACCTCATTTGAGGCAGGATGATGAACACAAATGAAGAGCAAGTAACAATTATCAACATGCTCATTAGAGAACAAACTCACACATTGCCAAAGTGGTATTTCCCACATGAGATATAAGGAGGCTGGACATATGAAAACTCCTACACTTTGCTAAGGATGTCCAGGCCAAGTTTCACCCAAATTCCAAACCTTTTTGAGGTCATTTTGGGTATAGCTAGAAAGAGGGCAGTTTGAAACCATATTCAAATTTAAACTGTTTTTATCCCATGAATTTAAGAGTGGGAGGCATATTCTTACTCAGCACATTTTTGTGAGCCCACACACCAAGTTTCACTCCATTTGGAGTTGATCTTGACGTGAACTAAGTGGGGCAAATTCAAACTTCATTTGAATTCAAAACTGCACTTGTGCTGAAATTCACTCAAACCAAACCCAATTCGAATCCTATGCAATTCGAATGGCTCAAGGGTGAATAATCTGAATCACCAGGGGTATTATGGGGTTCACTGTTCACTACAGTAATTAGGAGTAAATTTCAGAGGTTAAAACCCCAGGTGGGACCCTCATGTCATAGAGGGAAGAAGGAGAAATTTTCAACCAAAGTCAGAGTCTCGGTGGGAAATTCCACCGAGCAGCTGTCGGCTGTGCCACCGAGCAGCTACCGGCGCCACCAGCTGCTTCCCTCTCCGCGTGCTGGCGCCCAGGGTGGCTTGCTCGCGCCCCCACGCGACCGGCACCGCCTCAGCCGAGCAGGAGTCGGCCGGCTTTATCTTCTCGTGGTCAGAACCGAGCAGTGGCATTGTTTCTCGTCGCAGCTCTCTGCTCAATCGGGAAAACCAGCAAAACAATCTCCTCCTTCGTTCCTGAGCTGCTAGACAGCCACCGGAGGTCGCGCACCACAGTCCCAACGCCTGGGCCACCGGGTTTCGGCCCCTGTTTCCGTGACCAACGACGACCGCCTCAGTTTAGCTGAAGGACGGCGATCGGTCTCACGCGGGCAGCATGCTGCAACCACTTCCACGGACGAGCAAGGGCGGCAACAGGAGCGCACGGACTCCACACTGCTTCCACCTGAAGCTCAAGCCATGCC
Organism: Neostapfia colusana; assembly: GCA_030760725.1. NCBI lineage: Eukaryota > Viridiplantae > Streptophyta > Magnoliopsida > Poales > Poaceae > Neostapfia > Neostapfia colusana. The sequence goes on along the minus strand of JASWHV010000008.1, from coordinate 64,730,970 downwards.
GTGAACTGTCGCCGGCGAATTCTCAGTTTTTGCTCCGGCAACCTTAAACTGAGCTTCCGGTACGGCTTCTTTAAATTCTCGCTCTATGGTCTTTCGGAGGTCATCAAATCTTGTACATAGACGCTGGACTAGCCGGCGATCAAGTTCTTTTCTGCATCCGTAGCGTGAAACTGTCTAGGAGTGACGAATTTCGAGCTCGATCGAGGGCGGTCATGGCGGGCACGATCGGTCACACGGTGCCGACCGACTTACCGCCATCCCTGAACCCATTTGACACCTTGTCGAGCTTCCTAGAGGTACGCTGATGCAGTAAGGCCGTTTGTTCAAGGTGTTGGCGGGTTTAGAAACTACGGTCGACGGTGCCGAACCTCAACCGAGGCCGCGGCACGTCGCCGAGCTATTTCCGGTCACCCCAGCCCGACCTGACACCACCGACGCGTTCCTCGACGTCGACAACCCCCTGGCGGCGAGTTTCAGACCATGGGAGGTCCAGCAGCGGCGAGCCGGCGAGCCCCAAGACTGCTCCGGCGAGGTCGGCGGCGCGGGCGCGAGAGAACGGCGGAAGGAATACGAAGCCGGCTGACCCACGTGTCAGCGGCTGAAGAATTTAAATCGGGATCGGGTGTGGCCGGGGATCCGCTGTGCTGGCGCGCAAATACCCTGTGAGCTCCGGTGTGCCGGACACCTCCGCGCTCGACACGTGTGGTATCTCCGGTGTGCCGGACACCTCCGCGCTCGACACGTGTCCCCGCGGGCCCCGCGAGATTTAAACTTTCCCCGATTTTCAGATTTCCTTCAAACTTCAAATCCTCATAACTTTGGCTAGAAATCTCCAAATTGAGTGAATCAAATTTTGCTGGATTCAGCTCTCTGAGTACTTTCCAGAAAATCAAGTTTCACTTCATGAAAACCCTTAATTTTCCAGAATTAATTCCTCAAAATTTAGAGTGTTAGGAATTTTAACTGGAGAATCCTTTGGAGGAAAATCCTGAAATTTTTCTGGGATGTTCACCAAAATATCCCTGAACTACCATAAAAACATCAGATCCATTTGAGCTCATCTGATCCACCTAATGGTGTGATTAGTGAAACTGTTCCAGAGAAAATAGAAAATGTTCAGAAACATTTTCAGCATTTTCCCTGAAATTGTTTAGCTCATATCTTTAGTTAGGAACTTCCAAATTAAGGGAGACCAACTCCATTAGGACCCTCTGAAAATCTAGTTTTCAGAAAGTCATAATTTGTTTCATGAAAATTCCTAGAACACCCTAAGAGTTCCAATTGAGGTCAAGGATATAATTGATTGTGGAGGGCTCAAATGAGCTTTGCTGCAACTAAAACTTGACCAAGTCTCTGTTTAGGTTGTAACCAAGCCACAGTAAAAGTTTCACAGTCATTAGGTCTGTCTAGCAAGGGTTATAGACTTCACAACTTCAAAGTTAATACAAATGCATTTAAATTGATACATATATTGCTTTTATCATGTAGTCGCTAAGGTCGAGGAGGAACCCGAAGTCCTAGACTTCGTTAATCCAGAGGAACAGCTAGCCTACGACCAAGAGCAGCAAGGCAAGCTCCGGTTTGCATTAACCTCTTACAAATTTTTATTGTTTTGAGCACATCCTTGTTTACTTTATTCTTTGTATTAGAGTCTTGTTTGGAAACCCAATTGCATAGCCAAGAACACCATGGGTTGGGTTTAGGATTGCAAACCCCGTTAGCTACTGCAATGCTAAGATAGTGTAGGATTCGGTACAAGTCGAGTAGTTGGAACTACTCGCGAGCATAGGCTAGGGGCACTCGACTCGGGTAGTGATAGCACATGAAACACATGGCAAGAAAATGAGACCAAGCGGAGGGTAAGGGCAGCAGGACTTTGGGGCCTGTGTGCTGTAGCTCCGCTTGTGTCGATTGAGGACCGAGCCGTGTGCGGGCCTGTTGAACAAGCTAGAACAGTACCGAAGACCTACCGGCTATATGGGAACCGGGAAACTGATGTAACTCGGGTAGCTGGGTATTGAGGCATTGCCCGTCGTTCAGAGGGTAGGTTGAGAGCTTGAGGTGTAAATCGGCTGGCGGCACTGAGATGCGCGTGCAGAGACCTCTTGATCGGGACGATGGCACTGGTTCAATATTTGTCTGACGGGTGAAAGGTAGTCGCGTACAGCGTCCGTGATGGTTGTTGTAGGCAACATCGAGTACAGGCGTACATGACGGGTTGTTCGGGTAACCCTGCAGGTGTAAATCGATTATAATCGCCGTCCCTCGCGGTCAGTGAGTACCCCTTGTTCACTGTACCGTGACGTAGAAAGAATAGGCTAGTTACATGTTAAAATGTTGCTGATTGAAAGATGGACTTGATTGCTAATGGCTTGCTGTAGTTAGAGCTAACTAAAATTCATTTCAACTTTGGGCAAAGTACATGAGAGAAATGCGTTTCTTGTTTGATTGCGGCTCTCTCATGTGCCTTAGCGTAAGGTTCTCCACAACCTGCTGCTAAAACTTGAAAGTAAGGTTCTACTAATTAGGCGAGTCCTTTGCAAATAATTTTATCTCATGTACCCATCACCCCTCATGTAGAAGTTCCATGCTTAGGTGAGACGGGTCAGACTTGCTGAGCCTTCGTGCTCACTGCTTGTGTTTGAAGCTTTTGCAGGGTTCTATGAGGAAGGGACTCCCGAGGAGGAGACGGAACCCCAGGAGGGGAACCCCGTCGAGTGGGAGTCGTGCACGCCGCAGAGTTAGTGTGTGTGTGCTAGCAAGGACGCGTTCAAGGGCTGAACGTGAACTTGATGCGTAGTCTACGCCCGTGAATGTAGACTGGACATATTTTGCTGTAAACATGTTCATAAACTTGTTTTTGTAATAGATTTTCCGCTTCCGCTTTGTACCTTTGACGTGTGTTATACGGTGCTGTGCAACGCAGCACCCCTCAGCGTGATCCTGGCTCGACAGGACCTTGGGGTCGTGTCAGGTGAGCTCCGAGATCGACATGTATCCCGCGCGACTGGTCCTCTGATTTCTGTGGTGACTAGCTCCGAAGGTGACACGTGTCCTGCGGCTGGCCTTGCTTCTCCATAGAGGCTAGCTCCGGGGCAACACGTGTCTCACAGGGTCGGACCTCTCCCCCTTTGCGGGGATGAGCTCCGAAGGCACAACGTGGCCAGTGGGCCGCGAGAGTTTTCTTCGGCACTCTTGGTGAACTGGATTTTTGCTCATTTTAGCTATCTTTTTAATACTTTCTCTGTCCCCACTTCTTTTAAAATGTTTTCTCTACATGAAACATGAATACATGCAGAAACCGAAAATGAGGGTGTCGCAAATCTACCCCCCTTAAATTGAATCTCACCCTCGAGATTCATTAGTAGAGAATAGATAAGGGAATTCTGCCTTGACGTCTTCTTCACGCTCCCATGTGGTTTCAGCTTCGGTGTGATGGCTACATTGTACCTTGCACCATCGGATCACTTTGTTCCTTGTGACCTTTCCCTTACGTCCAAAATTCGGACAGGGTGTTCCGCATAAGTCAAGTCCTCTTGAAGTTCAAGCTCTTCCATTGGTACTTGCTCCTCTGGTACTCTCAAGCACTTCTTGAGCTGGGATACATGAAACACGTCATGTACGTCGGAGAGATATGTTGGGAGCTCTAGTTGACAGGCTACTTCTCCTCGCTTTTCCAAAATCTTAAATGGTCCAATGTAGCGAGGTGCTAGCTTGCCTTTGATGTTGAAACGTCGTTGGCAACGGATAGGTGATACCTTAAGGTATATGAAGTCTCCTACTTCGAAGGTCAACTTCCTTCGCCTATTGTCCGCATAGCCTTTCTGTCATGACTGAGCAGCCTTTAAGTTCTCCCATATCGTTTGGACTTGCTTTTCAGCTTCTTGTAGCACTTTGGGTCCAAACACCTGGTTCTCTCCGGTCTCGTTCCAGAACAGCGGCGTTCTACACCGTCTACCATACAATGCTTCGAAAGGCGACATCTTCAAGCTAGCTTGATAGCTGTTGTTATAGGAGAATTCGGCGTATGGTAAAATCCTATCCCAACTACGCCCACGTTTCAAGGCGCAAGCTCTCAACATGTCCTCCAAAATTTGGTTTGTCCTTTCGGTTTGTCCATCGGTTTGTGGGTGGTAGGCGGAGCTAAAAGCCAGTCATGTACCCATAGCTTTCTGCAGCTTCCTCCAGAATCTATAGGTAAACTGAGAACCTCGATCCGAGACTATCCTCCTCAGGACTCCATGACGGCACACGATCTGCTCCATGTACAACTCGGCTAATTGTGCAATGTTGTACTTGGCCCTTACAGGGAGAAAATGTGCTGTTTTCGTCAATCGGTCCATGATAACCCAGATGGGGTCATAACCCGACTGAGTACGTGGCAATCCAACGATGAAATCCATGCTGATGTCTTCCCACTTCCACTCGGGTACCTTCAAGGGTTGCAAAATTCCAGCGGGTCTTTGATGTTCGGCCTTCACCCGTTGGCATGTGTCGCATAGGGCAACGTATTCGGCTATATCCCTTTTCATACCATCCCACCAATAACAAATCTTCAAGTCCTTGTACATTTTGGTACTTTCGGGATGTATGGAATAGGGTGAATCATGTGCCTATTTTAATATCATGTCGCGGATGTGCTTTACGTTAGGCACTCAAATCCTTTTTCCTAGTCAAAGCGTACCCTTCTCATCTTCTTTGAAATCCTTCTCTATTCCTTGTCGGATCCTTTCCTTGATCTCCTTGATCTCCTCATCCGTTGCTTGGCCATATCTTATCTCTTGCTGCCAATGAAGAGTGGATCTCCATCACTTCCATGTTGTTTAAGAATTCGAGGTGTAACCGTTCGAACTCCTTACGTAGTTCAGGTGGTAGCTCCCGAACCGTGAGTTGGTGACATGCTCCCTTCCGGCTCAATGCATCAGCTACTACATTGGCCCTCCCAGGGTGGTAGTTGATTCCAACATCGTAATCCTTGATGAGTTCCAACCATCGACGTTGCCTCAAATTCAGGTCCGTTTGTGTAAATATGTACTTGAGGCTTTTATGATCCGTATAGATCTCACATCGATGACCAAGGATATAATGTCTCAAAATCTTCAATGCATGCACTACTGCTGCTAGCTCCAAGTCATGTGTAGGATAATTAAGCTCGTGCTTCCTTAATTGTCATGAGGCATAGGCTACCACTTGTCCTTCTTGCATGAGCACACATCCGAGCCCTTGTCTGGATGCGTCACAATATATGTCAAAGCTCTTGCTCACGTTTGGCAATACCAAAACCGGTGCTGTGGTTAGCCTTTTCTTGAGTTCCTAAAAACTTTGTTGGCATGTTGGTGTCCATTGGAAGGATTTTACCTTCGTTAGCAACTCCGTCATAGGCTTTGCTATCTTAGAGAAGTCCTTGATGAAGCGTCAGTAGTATCCAGCCATCCCAAGAAAGCTCCGAATATACCTCACGTTTTGCGGTTGGTTCCACTTTAGAACATCTCCCACTTTTCCGGGAACAACTGATACTCCTTCCTTGGATATAATGTGGCCTAGGAACAATATCTCCTTTAGCCAAAATTCACACTTGTTAAGATTGTCATACAATTGATGCTCACGCATTTTCTGCAAGGTCAGTTTCAAATGTTCTTCATGCCTCTCCTCACTTTTTGAATACACCATAATGTCGTCGATGAAAACCACGACAAACTTATCCAAGTACTCCTTTGAAACCTTGTTCATAAGGTACATGAAGTTTGCGGGTGCATTTGTTAACCCAAAATACATGACGGTATATTCATACGAACCATACCATGTTCGGAAGGCAGTCTTGGGTATATCGGAGGGCTTAATCTTCAGCTGGAAGTATCCCGATCGAAGATCAATCTTGGAGAACATTCGGGCTCCTTCCATTTGGTCGAATAGGTCTTCTATACGGGGCAGAGGGTATTTGTTCTTGATTGTCGCCTCATTGAGAGACCTATAGTCCACGCACATTCTTTGGGTCCCATCCTTCTTGTCTACGAAGAGCACGGGAGCTCCCCACGGTGACGAGCTTGGACGTATAAAACCCTTCTGCAACTGCTCCTGAATTTGCATCTTGAGTTCCACTAGTTTATTGGTGGGCATCCTATAGGGTCTCTTTGCTATGGGTGCAGTTCCGGGTAACAAATCAATGGCAAACTCAATGTCCCGGTCTGGTGGCATACCTGGAAGCTCCTCAGGAAACACGTCCGAGAATTCTTGAACCACTGGAATGCTGTCCAATATTGCTCCTTCGACGTGGTTCAAGATTGCCTTTTCGGTTGTTTGTTGGGCTGACTCAAACTCGACACGAATACCGTGCTCATTTGTCAACTGCACGCTTCTTTCAGCACATGTGATTACCCCGTTGTGCTTGCTTAACCAATCCATCCCGAGTATTATGTCAAGCCGTGGGAGTCCAAGACAATGAGGTTGGCTAGGAAGTCTACCCCCCTTATTTTAAGGCTTACTTTCAGACATACTATATTAGTCCTCATCTCTCCACCGGGAGAATTAACTAACATAGCGCATTTTAAGTGCGATATGGGTAGATTATGCTTGGCAACATACTTGGATGATATGAAGGAATGTGATGCTCTAGAATCAAATAAGATGGTTGCTGAGTTGGAGTTGGCAAAGAACATAACAATTACGATGTCCTCAGCCTATTGTACTTCCTCAGCAGAGACATGGTTCACGTTGCCGCGAGCATAGTTCTGCTGTCCAAGGTTTCCTTGATTGTTCCATCCGTTCGGTCGCGGGTTCTCCTTGGGCACGTTGCCTTGATGTACAGGGCCTCTCCTCGGGCACTGGCTCACGAAGTGTCCTGTTTCCCCGCATGCAAAGCATGCCCTGTTGCCTACGGCAGCAAGTACGTTGGGGCGGGGGTTTTGAACAGGAGGGCCCATGTTGGGTCAGGGCATAGGAGGCAAAGGCACACGAGGTGCTTGTGCAACGGGTCGTTGTTGTGGTGGCTGACTAGGGCGGTATGCAGGAGCGGTCGATCCATACTGCAGTGCGACCGGGGGCATGTACCGAGGTCGTACATTGTTCCCATGAGGCTGGTATGGCATCTTCCTCTTGCACTCTTGCTCGATCTCTCGGATCTTGCTTTCGACTACTATAGCCTTGTCAACCAGCTTCTGGAAGCTCACATAGTCATTGTTGAGGAGCTGAACCTAGATCTCATTGTTCAACCCTCTCATGAACAGGTATTGCTTCCTCTGGTCTGAGTTGACATCTTCGGGGGCATACAAGGACAGTTGTGTGAACTTGTTGAGATACTCATTCACGCTTCTCTGTCCTTGGCAGAGACCTTCAAACTCCTGTCTCTTGAGCATCATTACACCAACAGGGATGTAATGAGAGCGGAAACTTTCCTTGAACTCAGTCCAAGTGATCACATCCGGGTCGACATGAGCGTTGCATAGGGCATCCCACCAGTCAGCGGCAGCTCCCATGAGTTGGTGCGAGGCAAAAAGAACCTTCTCTCGGTCATTGCACTGCACTATGGCAAGCTTCTTCTCCATGTATTTCAACCAGTCCTCGGCCTCCATGGGATCGTTAGCTTGAGCAAAGGTGGGTGGTCGAGTCCTCATGAACTCTCTCAGTCTGTTATGATCCGGCGGTGGTGGTCGCGGTGGTGCCGGAACGGGGTTGTTGTTGTTGGCCTGCAACTGACCCAAAGTTTGGATCATGGTTTGCATAAGTTGATTCTGCATGGCCATCAACCGGTCCAGGTTGTTCTCACCAGCTCCGGGGTTAACAGGAACTTCATCGTGGCCATCCTCTTGGTTGTGACGGATGTTCCTTCGCCCGGCGTTTCCTCTCACCATCTGTGAGAGAGAATAGAATAGAAGGTTAGAAGGTTAGTTAGATCCCCTTAACTATATGCATCAAAGTGGGTTGGACTATATACATTAGCCCATATGAGGATGTGAACAAGTGCCGAGGCATCTCAAACCTTTTTCTACTTATGTGTGGATATGGACAACGCTTTGAGACGTCCCACAACTCATACTAAACATAATCACAAATAATCATCACAAGGGCTCACACAACTCCTATTCAAGGCTTGTTCAATGGGGGTTCTATATGGCTTAGGGTGTTGCCAATCTGTGATCCAACTATGGCCTTTCCTAGGCTTGCATCCTATGGTCAGCGTGGCTTAGCTACCAATCTGTGTCGGATACTAATCTGTGATCTATCTAAGCGTGTAACCTACCGTCAACCCGTGGCTCTGATACCAATTTGTGATGCCCTCAGTTCTGTGGAAAACCACGGAACCGAGAACTGATGCATATGTGTGCCCAGGATGTTCATCACACATATACACATCATCCACAAACTGAATTTCAGAATATATATAACCACGAATAAAAGAGTTTATTACAATGTCTCATGAGTCTTGGACTCGTGCTCACAGCGGAAGTCTTAATCTAACAGAGGAAGTCTTTATTCTAGCAGCGGAAGTCTTCTAACTAATGCGGAACCAAATTCTAAGCAGTAGCGGATCCATCTCTACTCCATCCCAACAGGCAAGGTTGAGGACAGATTACACACCTAATTCTCCACCTGGTCTTCATATTAATCTTCTCCTGTTGCTGATGATTAAATAATAATGCAAGTTTGAGTACAATGATGTACTCAGCAAGTGCGGGAAAATATGATATGTAGCTCACAACAAGGTAGGCATAAAAAGGCTCATTGTAGAAAGCAAAGTTATTTATCAAAACCATGATAAAACAGCAACTTATCTTTAAGCGAATGTAATCCCAACATGTACTAAAATACCAATCATACCTCCATTATGTTCATTACATTCCATGGCCCAACCATACATTAATCAACCTCATTCTTGCTCACGAATACCTCCTCGTATTCGCTACCATCTCACGAACACCATCTCGTATTCACTACCATTTCATCTCATAAACAATTTTCGTCTCACACCGTCCAACCTCTTTGCCATGACTCAACAGTCATGCAACCCATCTTATCACCCAGACTCAACAGTCCCAAAAACAAAATCAAAACCAAACCTTCCAAAGCCATACCCAATATCCATAGCCAATAACCATCCCAACTAATCATGGAAGTTGGCCAGGCGCTCGTGACCGTAAGCTCGGCTATCATGATAGTTTTAGACTCTGCAGAGTTTGCACCTCTTTACCCACAAGTTTGTGATTTCATCACCCGTCGCCGACTGCAAAACCTCCGTTATACCAGTACACAACCGTCGGTGTATGGCCAAGAGATCACAAAATAGCCTTTACAAAGGGGCTACTAGATGTATGGACTCACTAAGGTTTCACCGGCAGGCTAGAATCTCCAATTCTCCCACCCACGGGCCCCCTCTTATGCCATGCAGTTCGCAGGGCAGTCCTCAATCGATTCCAATTCCCCGCGCCTTCCACAGTCCATATCAATCTAGCAACTTACCTAATTAGTCAGCTAAGCCGCACCCATACTTGGCCTTGTGGTGGCACTGTTATCCTGGCATGTGCTCGCATGAACCGGTCCTTAAATCTACGGCAAGTAACCACCATCTCAGGCTACCTCGTTCACAAATCCGGCTTGCCTAGATCTCCCTCCGATCAATGTTCATTAACAACATCAGTTTCTCATTATCATTACGAGTGCAGTTAGCTAGACACATCTATGTCGCTTCCCAATCCCATGGACTCAGCGAAGCTTAAAGCAAAAACCATACCCAACTCATAAACTTCCCTAGCGACAAGGGTGGTTTAACAAAAACTAGTAAACTCCTATAAAAGGGTTTCCCATCATGTTTGAGTCAGCACACACACCTTTTCGCAAAAACAAAATAGTTTCCCAAAACATAGGATCAATATGGTCAAGGGGCACTTGCCTTGTTCTAGCAGTTCCAGTTGCTCTTGGATCTCGAAACCTTGTTGTTGTAGTCCATCGTTGGTATCTCCCTCAGCTCGTCCTTCTATATATGATCATGCACATACAAGATTTACAACAATCAATATCATGCACACACTTTAACTAGATGCGATGATGCATATGCATGCTATCCTATGATCAGTTTTTATTAGATCAGTTTGTACGTGTTCTTGCATGGTTTGCACGGATTTTATGATGAACAGAGGTGTTCGGATCAAATGTTGACGTGGCAATGACCTTGTCTTTAGATATAGATCAAACCGATCAGCAAGTGATCTGTCCACGAAAAAGCTTCTGTTCGAAAGGAATTTAAGAACAGATGCAAAGAAAACACGTTGATGTCGTAAGGTAGTATTGGAGACCTACCTCACATTCTTCATGGTCTTGGGGTCCTTTTCATAGCAAGACAGATCGTTGGGACTCTCTTCCGGTGATCTTCCTCGACTAAACTCCGGCGATGGGTTTACTTTGGCGAGTTGGGGGCTAGGGCTCTAAGTCGTCGGCTCAGGAGATGGAAAAGAAGTTCGTGGTTTCGGCCAAGGGTTCTAGGCTCTATTTATAATAGGGAGAAGAAGAGTCCTAATCTGATTGTATTTTGAATAAGAGTCCTATTCAGATTGTCGTCGAATCATGACAACTTATGTTTAGTTGATTTGTTGCGGTGACATTGTGGAATTCATGTCGGTTTCCTCTCCGTACCTGTATTTCCACGCGTACAGAATCCAAAACCGCTCCAGAACTCGTTACTTCTGCGGTGATGAGCTCCGGAAGCTCCACGTGTCCACCGGGGCCTTGTCTCCCCCTTTCCGCAGAGATGAGCTCCGGTTGTGACGCGGGTCAAGCGAGCGAGACCTCCCTCTCCTTCGGAGGTGAGCTCCGCGTGTGCCACGTATCCTGGCGGTCGGGACATCCTCTCTATTCGGAGGTGGCTCCGCGCATGCCACGTGTTAGTGCTGGACCATCCCTCTCTCTGGAGGTGGCTCTAGGTGTGCCACGTATCCTAACAGTGCCAGACTTCCTTTCTTCTCAGAGATGAGCTCCGAGGTTAACACGTGTCCAACAGTGATGGACCTCCCGGAGATAAGCTCCGGCGGTGACACGTGTCCAATAGAACCGGACCTCTCGGAGGTGAGCTCCGAGACCGACACGTATCCCGCGCGACTGGTCCTCTTATTTCTGCGGTGACCAGCTCTGAAGGTGACACGTGTCCTGCGGCTGGCCTTGCTTCTCCGCAGAGGCTAGCTCCGGTGCAACACGTGTCTCACAGGGTCGGACCTCTCCCCCTTTGCGGGGATGAGCTCCGAAGGTGCCACGTGGCCAGCGGGCCACGAGAGTTGTCTTCAGCACTCTTGGTGAACTGGATTTTCGCTCTTTTTGGCTATCTTTTTAATTCTTTCTTTGTCCCCACTTATTTTAAAATGTTTTCTCAACATGAAACATGAATACATGCAGAAACCAAAAATGAGGGTGTCACATGGAGGCAACGTCGATGGTTGGAACTCATCAAGGATTACGATGTTGGAATCAACTACCACCCTGGAAGGGCCAATGTAGTAGCTGATGCATTGAGCTGGAAGGGAGCATGTCACCAACTCACAGTTCGGGAGCTACCACACGAACTACCCGCGCCAGCCCGCAGCCGCGCGCGCCCCCCTTCTTCTCACTGACAGGCGGGGCCCGCCAGCTCTTCTCCTTCCTCGCGCCAGCGCCGCGCTCGGACGGACTCTCTCTCACCCTGAATCCAAACCGACCCGGATTTCTGCGTATCCCAGCCGAATTTTGCTCGTGGGCGACGCAAACTCGATCACAACCGAACGCCGCCCTTCCCCCGTCTATAAAAACCCCGGCCTCGTCCCGTTTTACTCACGCGATCTGCTGTTTTTACTCCGTTGAGAACCCGAGCCTTCTCCGGCGAATTCTGGCAGATCTACGCTCGGAAATCCCGATCTAACTCGCTGGTCTTGATCCACCGCCTCCGGGGAACCCTGCAGGTGCAGAAAACTCGGTGAACTGCAGTTCAAACACAGCGCCGACGAGCCTCGCCATGGTTTCACTTCGGACCTCGTCGCCGATCGCTTTCCAGGACCTCCGAGCTCAAGAAAACCCCCGAGGTGAGATCCCCGACCTCCCCTCCACCGATCTATGCCATAAAATCACAATTTTAGGAAGAATTGACGAAGATCCGAAACTCTCCGGCGAGATCGCCTCCTCCCGCCGTCGTGCGCCGCCGGGCAGCGCCGCCCGCGCTCGATCAGAGCGACGTGGCCGCTTGTGCGCCGTCTATTTTAAATCGCACGGTAGAGTTTAAATCCCCGCGTACCGGTTCGACGTTATAATCTCAGCCGCCTGTTTTAAATCGGACGGTCCACGTCAGCCCCACATTATAAAGACTGGAAATCTTACGTGCTACCCCCTGGGGTTCTCGGGAAATAAGAGCTAGCCCCGGAAACTTCTGATCTAGCCCCTGGAACTTCAGAAAATCATGTAAATTCATTTAAAAATCAGTTTTAGCCCCTGGACTTAATAAAAATTAGGAAAAACCCCTCTGTTATGTATAGCTAGACCACTGAAAATTGTTAAAATAATATTATAGACCTTGTAGTGGGGTGAGTTTACCTTTTTAACCCTGTTTGATATTTAATTTATGAAATTGAATATGTGGCTGGTATTTAAAATTTAAAAAGTGGGACAAACATATTGTCAAAATTAAATTAAAAACTTTCTCAGTACTTAGAAAACTTTGGAGTGAGATAAAAATATATTTTGGGCTGAAATGAATCTGTTTAATTTATTATTCACATTTATTAGTATGGGGACACCTTTTTAAGTAAAGAATAGTTCCGAAAATAGGGAAAATAAATGTAAAATAGTTTACATCAGAGGAAAAGGTCAAAAATATATTAGTAAATATTTTAGATCAGAACCTATACTGTTTAGATGATGTGTCTTGTTATTTTCCTAATAAAGTTCACATTTAGGCATAGGAAATAAATCTGAAAATATAGCAACTAGTAGATAATAATTGAAGTTTCTAAAATCCAAAGAATTCAGTTTAGGGTTGGTAGAAATTCTGAAGACACATATGGAGTAGGAAAATACCTTTCATGCATACTTGGTAGCCAAAAGGTGTAGTAATTGAATATAAGGAAAATTATTTAAATTGGAAACTCATGTATAAAGTATGCAAGCTTAAATGTGAATACAAAAGTAGGAATCATATACACATGATTAAAAGTGCATGTAAGCCAAAGGTCAACACACATAGAGTAAACACAACACATAGAAGTTGTGAATGGCTTTGTTACATGTGAATGTGTGGTTTGTATGAAGTGGAAGTGTGAACTATGTCTTATGGATTGTTGTTTTTCTTTTGCTATGTGTGATGGTATGATGTAGAACCTGCTCAAGAGCAAGTTATTCCTTTCCAAGATCAGTACTACCCATTTCAAGAACAGCAGGAAGGAGGCAAGTATCCTTGACCACTTTGATCCTATACTAGGATGTGTAACTAGAGTTATTTGCATTGTCAAATTAAAATATGAAACCCATGCTAGGATGTTTCCCTAGAATTGCGTTACCTTATTTCCTTGTAACTTGGGTTGGGATTCATTTTATCATGTGATTTATTATTATGCATATGCTTAGCCATGCTTAGAATGGGATATTTGGGAGATGAGATCATCAGTTTATTTTACCATACTCTTGAATGAGATATTGTGAGTTATGTAGAGGTAGGGATCAAGGCAAGTTGGATGTTTTGGTTGTGTGCTGGGTGCACGAGACTTGGGTTTGTGTTTAGTACTTGTCTGGATCCTAAGGACCGGTTCATGGAGCTTGTAACCTGGATTTACCGTGCCAACCACATGCTGAGATGGGGCAGCTTGGCCAATTAATTAGGTGTATCCCCGGCGTAGTATGGGTGTGTTGGATGGTGCGGGGAATAGGTGTCAGCTGGACTACCATATGAACCGCAAGGCTCAAGAGGGGGCCACTGCAGCGGGGTTGGAGCCTCTTGTATGCTGTTAGGGGTGAAACCTCAGTGGGCCCACGCTCGTCGGGAATCCCTTTGTAAAGGCTTTGTAGTGATCTCCTGGCTACACACCTGGGAAGTGTGAATGTGGTTCGTAGCCACTGGCATAATGGAGGTTCTTTTAGTCCACCCAGCAACGGGGGATGAAATCACTACATGTGGGTATAGTGGTACAAACTCTGCAGAGTCAAAACTGTCATGACAGCCGTGCTCACGGTCAAGAGCGGCTTGGACGTATTCATGATTAGAGGATTGATGGTTTTGGAAGTTGTGGATGTTAAGCGGGGAGCTTAACATTGGGAATGATGTTATGGTTATTTGATTATGATGATGGGATGGGAGATTGGGACCATTTCACCTGTTTAGTAATGTAGGTGATTAATAAGCTAGGGTAATAGGTGTTAATGGCATAGTGCTTTAACCATGAGTTCAACCTCCCCTAGTTCTAGCCATCCATGACATAACTTTCCCACACTTGCTGAGTACCATCGTTACTCAACCTTGCATATTTGTTGGTTTATATTGCTGCTCAGGTCAAGATAATGAGGTGGTGTATAATGACCAAGACTTTGGACCCGAAGAAGGTTTCTAGGTTCATGAAGACCCCTGGGCAACGCCTGTGACGGAGCCCTTAAGAATAATTTTCCACTACTAGTTTATTTACTTGTGATGAACTTATTGTTGTCCATCAAGACATTTGCTATGTAAGACTTATTTATATTCGACACCTGGCTTGTAATAAATGATGCTTCACTATTTGTCATCACATGTATGAGAAAATGATCCTGGCATACATGTGATATTCACTTGGTTGTTCTTCGGAAAAACCGGGTATGACAGAAGTGGTATCAGAGCCAAGGTTGCTCGTAGGAACGTCGACCTAGGTAGAAATGGACGTATTTAAGGGCTTTATTTTCTTAAAAACTATTTTTACAAGGTGTGTGTTGAAAAGTGTTATTTAATGAGTCACTTTCTTCCTCTTACCCCAATTTTCATTCAAAATAGGATTTTTGTTTAAAAAGTTTATCCAACGTAAGTTTAAATGCTTTTTGTTTTAGATGGTTCGCATGATTCGCACCGCTCGCAAGTCCACAGGAGGGAGAGTTCCCGTAGTTGCCCTTGCCGAAAGAGAGGAGAGCCGTCCGGTGACGTACCTTTCCTACGGATTGGCAGTAGGAGGCTTGTTGCGCCGTCTTCGACGTATGCTCGAAGCCGCAGGCAATACGGGCAAGCTAATCATCCACTATAAATCCACCAGGACCATCCGTGAGAAAAGGGAAGAATGGAGCTCATAGATGAGGATTATACACGAAAATCAGCTGCTTAAGATCCACCGCTCTCCAGCGTCACCTGGGAGGCCATCATCTGCCAGAGTCACATCTATCATCGACACCTGGACAGGACTGAGTACATGTATGTCCTCTAGCGTGAGAGTGGTATCACGGAGTACAAGTACCCACCAGTGCAGCAAGGGACTTCCCATGAGCACATGGACTTGTGCTTGGAGGATGCTGCTATGCTCAGCACTTGACGGCAGGAGTGTCAGCAAGAACTTCAGGATGTTCGGGACACCCTGAAGGAAACGGAGGCGTTGCTGCGAGCCTGCTTGAGGGCGAGAGAAAGAGGAGATGGGAATGAAATGTGTGTCACCATGAATGATACATGGACTCCTGACTCCCCAGATCGCCGAGCGATCAGGCGTCGTCGCACTTCTCCACCAGCAGCCTCCCCACCCAAAGCAGAGTCAGAAGGCAGCCGAAATGATGAGGAAGATCCCGAGGAGCCAGCTCAAGAAAACGAGTAGCGTAGAGTCTTTCCCTTAAATTAGAATGATGTCGAGTAGTCGAGTCGTTACGTTAATTAATGGTGTGTTAATGCTTGGTGTGTGAAGTGAGTTGTGGAAGCCATGAGCTATTGTCCACAACCTCGTCTTTAGATTATTTTGCTTTGGTGTGTGAACCCACATGAAATAATATTGCATTTATTTTTGTGTGAGAAATGAACCCTCAGAAAAGTATAACAAAGCCTCAACACTTCAAAGTACAAACAAGTGTAAGTAGTAAGATGATACTAAATGCTTTCAAATTAACATTGGTTGATTCTGCCAGATGGCCGGAAGAGGAAAAGGACGTGCTGCCAACCCCGCCAACAACAACGATGAGGCAGGCAACCCTCATCTTTCTGGAGGCCAGGACCGGGGTGGTCGCCGTGAAGGAGTTGATCCCCTCCACCAAATGCTGGAGAATCAAAATCAGCTCATCCAGAACTTGACTCAAGTGGTGGCCAACTTGCATCAAGTTCCACCTCCACAAGCTGCACCACGCCAACCAAGGTTGAGTGAGTTTCTAGTAACTCAACCTCCAAAGTTTGCAAGTGCTGCTGAACCTCTGGAGGCAGATGATTGGCTAAAGACCATTGAAAGCAAGATGAGGATCATACAGTGCCAAGGGTATGAGAGGGTGCTGTTTGCCTCTCATCAATTGCATGGACCGGCTGCTGATTGGTGGACCGCCTACGTGGCCGCCCATCATGACCCTGAGAACATCACTTGGGAAGAGTTCAAGCGTAGCTTCCGCAACCATTACATCCCAAGAGGTGAACTCAAAAACAAGAGGAAGGAGTTTTTGGGACTGCAGCAGGGAAACATGACGGTGAGGGAATACCTCACTAAATTTACTCAACTATCCCGTTATGCCCCACGGGACATAGAGACTGATTAGCAGAAACAAGATTGTTTCGTGGAGGGACTTACCGCAGAAATGCAGTGTGCAATGTCCTTAAATGAGTATGAAAGCTTCCAAAAGATGGTGGACAGAGCGTTTGTGGTAGAAAGGAAGCTAAAGGCCTTGGAAAATGAGAATAAGAAGAAGGTCGGGTGGTCACATCAAGCCTCAGGGAGCAACACCCGCCCCCGTATGATGCAGCAACCTGCAGGGCAGACGAACCGTGCTGCAGTACCCTACTCAGCACCAAGAGGGTACAACCCGAACTACAGGCCTCCGGCAGCACCAGCACAGCCGCAACGACAGTTTGTACAGCAGCCTCGCCCCGCATATCCACCTCGAACAGCAGTGCAAGGACCCCCACACCAACCCCAATACAATAAAGGCCAAGCACCTAAGGTTGGGGTGCAATGTTTTAATTGTGGTGAAGTGGGGCACTATGCCCATAAGTGCCCAAAGAAGAAGCCCACGCAGCCTCAACAGCAGAATGTAATGAGAGGACGGGTGAACCAGGTCACTATGGAGGAAGCACAAGAGGCACCCGACGTGGTAGTTGGTAAGTTTCCTGCCAATTTACACGTTGCAACCCTGCTATTTGATTCTGGTGCTACCCACTCGTTCATTGCTAAAGGGTTTGTTAAGAAGCATGATCTAGCAACAACACAAATGAACTATATGCTAGCAGTAAACTCTCCAGGTGGAGAAATAAGGACAAGACAAGTGTGTCCCAAGGTGAATCTAGACATTAATAGGGTAGTGTTTACTGCTAACCTCATAGTGATAGATTCCCAAGGGATCGATATTATTTTGGGCATGGACTGGTTGACCAAACATAAGGGAATCATCCATTGTTCAACCAGAACGGTGGAACTAACGCACCCTAGTGGCACAAAAGTAAAGTTTATAACAATACAAGAGCCTAGGAGGGACGTTCAATTAAATCAAGTTGAGGTGAAAGTGGAGGAGATCCAAATTATCAGGGAATATCTAGACGTTTTTTCCGGAGGAGTTGCCAGGTATGCCTCCCGATCGTGAAGTGGAATTCGCAATTGAGCTAGTGCCTGGAACAGCCCCGATATAGAAGAGACCTTATCGGATGGACTCCAAGCAGCTAGAAGAATTCAAAGATCATTTGAGAGAATTGACAGAGAAGGGGTATATTCGCCCTAGTTCCTCCCCATGGGGAGCTCCAGTGATATTTGTGCCCAAAAAGGACGGAACCCAAAGGTTATGCGTGGATTACCGTGCCTTGAATGAAGTAACCATCAAGAACAAGTATCCATTACCCCGCATTGAAGACTTGTTTGATCAGTTGAGGGGCGCTTGTGTGTTCTCGAAAATTGATCTCAGGTCGGGATACCACCAACTCATGATAAGGCAATCTGATATTCCCAAGACAGCTTTCGAATCTCGGTACGGACTGTATGAATACACTGTCATGCCTTTCGGGCTAACTAATGCCCCAGCATACTTCATGTATCTCATGAACAAGGTATTCATGGAATATCTGGACAAATTTGTGGTGGTTTTCATAGATGACATTCTCGTCTTCTCCAAAGATGAAGAAGAACATGAGAAACATCTAAGGTTGGTGTTGCAGAGGCTGAGAGAACACCAACTGTATGCCAAGTTGAGCAAGTGTGAGTTTTGGCTGAAGAGAGTTCCCTTCTTAGGACATATAATCTCGGAGGGAGGAATCTCCGTGGATCTTGCCAAAATCGAGGATATACAGAAGTGGAAGACCCCTGAAAATATCAGGGAAGTTCGAAGCTTCTTGGGATTGGCTGGATACTATCGACGATTTATTGAGGGATTCTCTAAGATCTCGAGACCCCTCACCAAACTATTGGAGAAGGGAATCACATTCACATGGACGCCACAGTGCGAGACGAGTTTTCAGGAGCCAAAGAAAAGATTGACAACAGCCCCAGTGTTGGTTATGCTAGATATGCAGAAGAATTTCACAGTGTACTGCGATGCCTCTGGAAACGGGATGGGATGTGTTCTCATGCAAGAATGGCATGTCGTGGCATATGCATCCCGGCAGCTTCGGAAGCACGAGAAAAACTATACTACACATGACTTAGAACTAGCCACAGTGGTACACACGTTGAAAATTTGGCGACACTATCTAATGGGGAAGAGGACAGAGATATATACGGATCATAAGAGTTTGAAGTACATTTTCACACAGCCAGATCTCAACCTCAGACAAAGGAGATGGTTAGAGCTAATCAATGACTTTGATGTGGGCATCAACTATCATCCTAGGAAAGCAAACGTTGTGGCCGATGCTTTAAGTCGAAAAGTGCAGGTCAATAAGTTGAGCTTGAAGGACATGCCTGCAGAATTGAAGGACGAGGTTATAAGGCTCAATCTATGCCTTGTGAATAGTGGTGAAGCCATCGCCATGGAAGTGGACTCCACACTAGAGCAAGACATACGCGATGGTCAAAAGAACGACGAGAAGATACAAGAAATCAGGCAACTCATCAAGGAAAATAAGCTCCTAGTTTCAGAGAGGATGAACAAGGTACGGTGTGGCACGGGAAAAGGATCTGTGTGCCTGAAGTAAAGGTGATCCGTGAATTAATTTTGAAGGAGGCTCACAATTCCGACTATTCCATTCATCCTGGGAGTACGAAGATGTACCAGGATCTCAAGAGCAGGTATTGGTGGTATGGCATGAAGCGAGATGTCGCGGAACATGTTGCCCTATGTGACACATGTCAGTTGGTGAAAGCAGAACATCAATGACCCGCGGGATTATTGCAACCACTCAAAGTGCCTGAATGGAAATGGGAAGAAATCGACATGGATTTCATAGTGGGATTGCCTAGGACCCAATCAGGATATGATTCAATATGGGTCATCATCGACAGGCTAACCAAGGTAGCTCATTTCATCCCCGTGAAACAAAGCGACAGCGGATCCAAATTGGCAGAGTTGTACATGTCAAGGATCGTGTGTTACCATGGAGTGCCAAAGAAGATTGTGTCGGATCGAGGGACACAGTTCACCTCAAGGTTCTGGCAGAAGTTGCATGAAACCATGGGAACCCATCTGAACTTTAGTTCTGCCTATCATCCCCAAACTGACGGGCAGACGGAAAGAACCAATCAGATCCTTGAAGATATGCTGAGGGCATGTGCACTCAAAAACAATCGGAGTTGGGACAAGAACTTACCGTATGCGGAATTCTCCTATAACAACAGCTATCAAGCTAGTATGAAGATGTCACCGTTTGAAGCTTTGTACGGGAGGAAGTGTAGAACTCCCCTATTTTGGAACCAAACAGGGGAAAGTAAAGTGTTTGGTCCAGAAGTACTCCAAGAAGCCGAGGCGAAGGTGAGGGAAATTCGCAACAACTTGAGGATAGCACAGACACGCCAAAAGAGCTATGCCGATGTACGAAGAAGATAGCTCGTTTTCAACGTGGGAGACTATGTCTATCTCAAGGTGTCCCCTATCCGAGGACTTCGTCGGTTCAAGGTGAAAGGGAAGTTGTCACCTCGATACATCGGACCCTTTCAAGTTCTGGAGAGAAAAGGAGAAGTGGCGTATCAACTGGAATTACCGGCTCGCCTATCGGATGTGCACGATGTATTCCATGTTTCACAACTCAAGAAATGCCTGAGGACGCCTGAAGAGGTGTTACCCATGAATGAAGTGGACGTAGCTGAGGATTTGTCTTATGCCGAGCAACCATACAAGATTTTGGAGACAATGGAACGCCTCACTAGAAATAAAGAATCCGGATGTGCAAGGTGCAGTGGAAGCATCACTCAGAAGAGGAAGCCACCTGGGAGCGAGAAGATGAGCTTAAGACACAATTTCCGGAATTGTTTTCTTAGAACCACCAATCTCGAGGACGAGATTTATTTTAAGGGGGGTAGAGCTGTGACACCACAAAATCATGTTAAGAGGGGAATTTAAAAATTTTTGGACGTGTTGCATGTTTTGCAACAATTTAAATTCAAACTGGAATTCAATTTAAACTCAAAACAGAAAAGAAATAGAAAAAGAAAAAGGAAAACAGAAAAAAACCGGCCAGTGGGCCGAAACCCACCAGCCGGCCCACCTAGCACCCGCGCCAGCCCGCAGCCGCGCGCGCCCCCTTCTTCTCACTGATAGGTGGGGCCCGCTAGCTCTTCTCCTTCATCGCGCCAGTGCCGCGCTCGGCCGGACTCTCTCTCACCCCGAATCCAAACCGACCCGGATTTCTGCGTATCCCAGCCAAATTTTGCTCGTGGGCGACGCAAACTCGATCACAACCGAACGCCGCCCTTCCCACATCTATAAAAACCCCGGCCTCGTCCCGTTTTACTCACGTGATCTGCTGTTTTTACTCCGGTGAGAACCCGAGCCTTCTCCGGCGAATTCTGGCCGATCTACGCTCGGAAATCCCGATCTAACTCGCTGGTCTTGATCCACTGCCTCCGGGGAACCCTGCAGGTGCAGAAAACTCGGTGAATTGCGGTTCAAACACAGCGCCGATGAGCCTCGCCGTGGTTTCACTTCGGACCTCGTCGCCGAAGGCTTTCCAGGACCTCCGAGCTCAAGAAAACCCCCGAGGTGAGATCCCCGACCTTCCCTCCACCGATCTACGCCATAAAATCACAGTTTTAGAAAGAATTGACGAAGATCCGAAACTCTCCGGCTAGATCGCCGCCTCCCGCCGTCGTGCGCCGCAGGGCAGCGCCGCCCGCGCTCGATCAGAGCGACGTGGCCGCTTGTGCGCCGTCTATTTTAAATCGCACGGTAGAGTTTAAATCCCCGCGTACCGGTTCGACGTTATAATCTCAGCCTTCTGTTTTAAATCGGACGGTCCACATCAGCCCCGCATTATAAAGACTGGAAATCTTACGTGCTACCCGTTGGGGTTCTCGGGAAATAAGAGCTAGCCCCGGAAACTTCTGATCTAGCCCCTGGAACTTCAGAAAATCATGTAAATTCATTTAAAAATCAGTTTTAGCCCCTAGACTTAATAAAAATTAGGAAAAACTCCTCTGTTATGTATAGCTAGACCCCTGAAAATTGTTAAAATAATATTATAGACCCTGTAGTGGGGTGAGTTTACCTTTTTAACCCTGTTTGATATTTAATTTATGAAATTGAATATGTGGCTGGTATTTAAAATTTAAAAAGTGGGACAAACATATTGTCAAAATTAAATTAAAAACTTTCTCAGTACTTAGAAAACTTTGGAGTGAGATAAAAATATATTTTGGGCTGAAATGAATCTGTTTAATTTATTATTCACATTTATTAGTATAGTGACACATTTTTAAGTAAAGAATAGTTCTGAAAATAGGGAAAATAAATGTAAAATAGTTTACATCAGAGGAAAAGGTCAAAAATATATTAGTAAATATTTTAGATCAGAACCTATTCTGTTTAGATGATGTGTCTTGTTATTTTCATAATAAAGTTCACATTTAGGCATAGGAGATAAATCAGAAAATATAGCAACTAGTAGATAATAATTGAAGTTTCTAAAATCCAAAGAATTCAGTTTAGGGTTGGTAGAAATTCTGAAGATACATATGGAGTAGAAAAATACCTTTCATGCATACTTGGTAGCTAAAAGGTGTAGTAATTTAATATAAGGAAAATTATTTAAATTAGAAACTCATGTATAAAGTATGCAAGCTTAAATGTGAATACAAAAGTAGGAATCATATACACATGATTAAAAGTGCATGTAAGCCAAAGGTCAACACACATAGAGTAAACACAACACATAGAAGTTGTGAATGGCTTTGTTACATGTGAATGTGTGGTTTGTATGAAGTGGAAGTGTGAACTATGTCTTATGGATTGTTGTTTTTCTTTTGCTATGTGTGATGGTATGATGTAGAACCTGATCAAGAGCAAGTTATTCCTTTCCAAGATCAGGACTACCCATTTCGAGAACAGCAGGAAGGAGGCAAGTGTCCTTGACCACTTTGATCCTATACTAGGATGTGTAGGTAGAGTTATTTGCGTTGTCAAATTAAAATATGAAACCCATGCTAGGATGTTTCCCTAGAAATGCATTACCTTATTTCCTTGTAACTTGGGTTGGGATTCATTTTATCATGTCATTTATTATTATGCATATGCTTAGCCATGCTTAGAATGGGATATTTGGGAGATGAGATCATCAGTTTATTTTACCATACTCTTGAATGAGATATTGTGAGTTATGTAGAGGTAGGGATCAAGGCAAGTTGGATGTTTTGGTTGTGTGCTGGGTGCACGAGACTTGGGTTTGTGTTTAGTACTTGTCTGGATCCTAAGGACCAGTTCATGGAGCATGTAACCTGGCTTTACCGTGCCAACCACATGCTTAGATGGGGCAGCTTGGCCAATTAATTAGGTGTATCCTCGGCGTAGTATGGGTGTGTTGGATGGTGCGGGGAATAGGTGTCAGCTGGACTACCATATGAACCGCACGGCTCAAGAGGGGGCCACTGCAGCGGGGTTGGAGCCTCTTGTATGCTGTTAGGGGTGAAACCTCAGTGGGCCCATGCTCGTCGGGAATCCTTTTGTAAATGCTTCGTAGTGATCTCCTGGCTACACACCTGGGAAGTGTGAATGTGGTTCGTAGCCACTGGCATAATGGAGGTTCTTTTAGTCCACCCAGCAACGGGGGATGAAATCACTACATGTGGGTACAGTGGTACAAACTCTGCAGAGTCAAAACTGTCATGACAGCCGTGCTCACAGTCAAGAGCGGCTTGGACTTATTCATGATTAGAGGATTGATGGTTTTGGAAGTTGTGGATGTTAAGCGGGGAGCTTAACATTGGCAATGATGTTATGGTTATTTGATTATGATGATGGGATGGGAGATTGGGACCATTTCACCGGTGTAGTAATGTAGGTGCTTAATAAGCTAGGGTAATAGGTGTTAATGGCATAGTGCTTTAACCATGAGTTCAACCTCCCCTTGTTCTAGCCATGCATGACATAACTTTCCCACACTTCCTGAGTACCATCGGTACTCAACCTTGCATATTTGTTGGTTTATATTGCTGCTCAGGTCAAGATAATGAGGTGGTGTATAATGACCAAGACTTTGGACCCGAAGAAGGTTTCTAGGTTCATGAAGACCCCCGGGCAACGCCTGTGACGGAGCCCTCAATAATAATATTCCGCTGCTAGTTTATTTACTTGTGATGAACTTATTATTGTCCATCGAGGCATTTGCTATGTAAGACTTATTTATATTTGACACCTGGCTTGTAATAAATGATGCTTCACTATTTTTCATCACATGTATGAGAAAATGATCCTGGCATACATGTGATATTCACTTGGTTGTTCTTCGGAAAAACCGGTGTGACAACATCGGACCATTTAAGATTTTGAACAAGCGTGGAGAAGTAGCCTATCAACAAGAGCTCCCAACATACCTCTCTGACATACATGACGTGTTTCATGTATCCCAGCTCAAGAAGTGCTTGAGAGTACCAGAGGAGCAAGTACCAATGGAAGAGCTTGAACTTCATGAGGACCTGACCTATGCGGAGCACCCTGTCCGAATTTTGGACGTAATGGAAAGGGTCACGAGGAACAAAGTGATCTGATGGTGCAAGGTACAATGGAGCCATCACACCGAAGCTGAAGCCACATGGGAGCGTGAAGAAGATATCAAGACAGAGTTTCCTCATCTATTCTCTACTAACGAATCTCAACGGCGAGATTTACTTTAAGGGGGGTAGATTTGTGACACCCTCATTCTCGGGTTCTGCATATATTCATATTTTATATGTAGAAAACATTTTTAAAATAAGTTGAAATCGAGGAAGGATCAAATAGTTAGCCAAAAAGAGCAAATTCCAGTTTACAGAAAGCGCCAAAGACAACGCCCGCGGCTCGCTGGCCACGTGGCGCGTTCGGAGCTCATCTCCGCAAATGGGGAGATGTCCACCGCTAAACTGGCTACGTGGCAGGCTCGGGGCTCGTCCCCGCAAAGGGGTAGAGGTCCGACCCCGTGGGACACGTGTTGTCCCCGGAGCTAGCCTCTGAGGAGAAGCGAGGCCGGTCCCGCAGGACACGTGTCACCTCCAGAGCTTATCTCCAGGAGGTCTGTCACTGTTGGACACGTGTCAACTTCGGAGCTTACCTCCGGAAGGTCTGACACTACCGGACACGTGTCACCTCCGGAGCTCACCTCTGAGAGGTCCGTCACTATTGGACACGTGTCGACCTCAGAGCTCGCCTCCGAGGAGAAAGGAAGTCTGGAGCAGCTAGGACACGTGGCAATATCGGAGCTTACCTCCAAAGAGAGGGGAGGTCGTGGCGTTCACGGAGCTCACCTCTGAAGAGAGGGAGATCTCGCTCGCTTGACACGTGGCACAACCGGAGCTCGTCCTTGTGGAAAGGGGGATACCAGGCCCCCGATGGAAACGTGGAGCTTCCGGAGCTCATCACCGCGGAGGTAACGAGTTCTGAAGCGGTTTTTCTTCTGTATGCGTGGGAATCCCCGGTACTGAGTAAACCGACACGACTTCCATAATGTTACCGAACCAAATCTGAAAGAGATAAGTTGTTAAGATCCAAAAACAATTTGAATAAGACTCCTATTCAAATTCCGATCAGAGAAGGACTCTTCTTTTTCTGGTTATAAATAGAACCAAAAACCCTTGGCCGTAACAACAAATTTCGTTTCCACCTCCTGAGCCGATAATTTAGATCCCTATCCCTAGATCGCCGAGTAAACCCTTTGCCGGAGTTCAGGCACGGGAGATCGCCGGAATGGAGCCCCAACGATCTGTCTTGCTAGTTGAAGGACCCCAAGACCAAGAAGAACGTAAGGTAGATCTCCGTTATCACCTTACGACATCATCATGGTTTTTATTCACATATGTTTCCTCAATTCCTTCAAAACAGAAGATTTTTCGTGGACAGATCACGTGTTGATCAGTTTGATCTATATCTTAAGCCCAAATCATCGCCACGTCCACATTTCATCTATACACCTATGTTCTTCATAAAAACCCCATACGAACCATGCAAGAACACGTACAAACTGATCTAATAGAAACTGATCATAGGATAGCATGCATATGCATCATCGCATCTAGTTAAAGTTTGTGCATCATATTGATTGTTGTGAATCTTGTATGTGCGTGATCGTGTATAGAAGAAAAAGCTCAGGGAGCTACCTACAACAGACTACAACAACAAGATTTTGAGAACCGGAACAGCCAGAACAAGGCAAGTGCCCCTTGACCATATTGATCCTATGTTTTGGAAAACTGTTTTGTTTGCGAAAAGGTGTGTGTGCTTGAGTCAAACATGATGGGAAAACCTTTTCATAGGTGTTTACTAGTTTTGTTAAACCACCCTTGTCGCCAAGGAAGTTTATGAGTTAGGTATGGTTTTTGCTTTTATGCTTCGCTGAGTCCATGGGATTGGGAGGCGAGATAGATGTGTCTAGCTAACTGCACTCGTAATGATAATGAGAAACTGATATTGTTAATGAACATGAATTGGAGGGAGATCTAGGCAACCCTGGGTTTGTGAATGAGGTAGAATTAGATGGTGGTTTACTTGCCGTAGATCTAAGGACCGGTTCATGCGAGCACATGCCAGGATAACAGTGCCACCACAAGGCCAAGTATGGGTGCGGATTAGCTGAGTAATTAGGTAAGTTTCTAGGTTGTTATGGACCGTGGAAGGCGCGGAGAATGGGAGTCGAGAGGACTGCCCTGGCCGGTGAAACCTTAATGAGTCCATACATCTAGTAACCCCTTTGTAAAGGCTATTTTGTGATCTCTTGGCCATACACCGACGGTCGTGTACTAGTATATTGGAGGTTCCGCAGTCGCCGATGGGTGACGAAATCACAAACTTTTGGGTAAAGTGGTACAAACTCTACAGAGTCTAAACTATCATGATAGCCGAGCTTACGGTCACGAGCGCCTGGCCAACTTCCATGATTAGTTGGATGATTATTTTGGGATGGTTTTGTAAGATTAAGACTTCCTCTGTTATTCGTGGCTATATATTCTGAAATTCAGTTTGTGGATGATGTGTATATGTGTCATGAACATCTTGGGCACACATATGCATCAGTTCTCGGTTTCCGTGGTTTTTCGATGAAATTGAGGGCGTCACAGTTTTTGAAACCATTTTGTTTGTGAAAATTGTGTATGGTTGAGTCAACTTGATGGGAAACCATTTTTATAGGAGTTTACTAGTTTTGTCAAACTACCCTTTGTCGCCAAGGAAGTTTATGAGTCGGGTATGGTCGTTTTACCTTTTGCTTCGCTAATCTATGGGATATGAAAATCGATAGAATGTGTCTAGCTAACTGCACTCGTATGAATAATGTTAATGAGAACTTGATGATAATGAACATGAATCGGGGGAGATCTAGGCAAGCTTGGTTTGTGAATGAGGTAGAATGAGATGGTGGTTTACTTGACGTAGATCTAAGGACAGGTTCATGCCAGCACATGCCAGGATGACAGTGCCACCACAAGGCCAAATATGGGTGCGGCTTAGCTGACTAATTAGGTAAGTTGCTAGATTATTATGGACCGTGGAAGGCGCGGGGAATGAGAGTCGAGTAAGGACTGCCCTGGGAACTGCATGGCACAAGAGGGGGCC
This sequence comes from Neostapfia colusana, assembly GCA_030760725.1. NCBI lineage: Eukaryota > Viridiplantae > Streptophyta > Magnoliopsida > Poales > Poaceae > Neostapfia > Neostapfia colusana. The sequence continues at coordinate 64,703,688 of JASWHV010000008.1, read as the reverse complement.
CGTAGGTGGGAGAATGGTGATTCTAGCCTGCTGGTGAAACCTTAGTGAGTCCATACATCTAGTAGCCCCTTTGTAAAGGCTATTTTGTGATCTCTTGGCCATACACCGACGGTTTTGTACTGGTATAATGAAGGTTCTGCAGTCGCAGACAGGTGACGAAATCACAAACTTGTGGGTAAAGTGGTGCAAACTCTGCAGGGTATAAAATTATCATGATAGCCGAGCTTACGGTCACAAGCGCCTGGCCAACTCACATGATTAGATGGGATGGTTTTTGGGATGGATGGTATTTGGTTTGGTTATTGGTTTTTGTTTGGTCTTTGGAAAGGTTTCGGGACTGATTGAGTCTTGGTAAATGAGATTGGTTTCAGGACTGTTGAGTCATGATAATGAGCTTTGGTCCCGGATATGAGATGGGAATTGAATATGAGATGAGATGGTAGTGAATACGAGATGGTATTCATGAGCATGAGAAAGATGAGAAAGATTAAATGTCTAATGAGACATGGAAAGTGGTGAAACATGATAAAGGTATGTTGATGTTTTAATTGGATATATGTTGGGATTATATTCACTTAAAGCTAGTTTATGTTTTTATCATGTTTAGTGAAATAAACTCTGCTTTTATGCAATGAGCCTTTTCATACCTGCCTTGTTGTAAGCTACATGTCATACTTCCCGCACTTGCTGAGTATGACATGTACTCACCCTTGCATTATCATACATCATCAGCAACAGGAGAGGAGTACTTCGAAGAACAAGTGGAGTATTAGGCGTGTGATCTACCGTTGACTTGCCTGTGGAGTATGAGATGGAGCCGCTGCTGCTGTTTAGTTTGCTTCCTCAACAGTTTAGAAGACTTCCGCTGCTAGAATAAGACTTTTGCTGCTAGAATAAGACTTCCGCTGCTAGATAAAGACTTCCGCTGCTAGAATGAGATTTAGACTTATGAGACATTTTAATAAAACCCTGTTATTCGTGGTATTTTTCTGAATTCAGTTTGTGGATTACATGTATATGTGTGATGAACATCCTGGGCACACATATGCATCAGCTCTATTCCGAGTTCTTCAGAATAGGGGTGTCACAGATTGGTATCAGAGCCACGGTTGACCGTAGGTCGCAAGCCTAGATAGAATCACAGATTGGCATTAGGAGCCACGTTGACCGTAGGTCGCTAGCCTAGAAAAAGGTCACGGATTTGCATTAGAGCCACCCTTGACCATAGGACGCAGGCCTAGTAACAGGTAGGAGTCACAGAAGTCACAGATTAGTACCTCCCCAATACCACATAGGACCCCATTGAAAAAGACTTGAATAGGAGTTGTGTGAAACTTTTGTTATGATTGCTTCTGCTTGTGTGCTTGGTGTGAGTTGTGGGATGTTTCAGCGTTGTCCATAACCACACATAGTAAAGAGATGTGAGAAGCTTCGACATGTACTCATATCCTAATAATTAAGATATTTAGTCCATCCACCTTGATGCATATAGTTGAGGGGAATCACTCTAAACTTCTAACCTCTATCCTACTCAACTCTCTCTCACAGATGGTGAGGAAAAACGCCGGCCTCCAAATGGGGAATGTCCGTGGCAACCAAGAGGACGACCACGAGGCAGTTCCTGAGAATGTTAACCCTGGGGCTGGTGCAATCAATTTGGAATGGTTGATGGCTATGCAGAATAAACTTATGAAAACCATGATACAAACTTTGGGTCAACTGCAAGCCAACAACAACAACCCCGTTCCTACCCACCGCCACCACCACCGCCACCATCACCAGCTCACGACATACTGGGAGAGTTCATGTGGACTCGACCGCCTACCTTCTCACAAGCTAATGATCCCATGGAGGCCGATGACTGGTTGAAGTCCATAGAGAATAAGCTTGCCATAGTTCAGTGCAATGATCGAGAGGAATTTCTCTTTGCATCGCACCAACTTATGGGAGCAGCCGCTGACTGGTGGGACGCTCTATGCAACGCTCATGTCGACTAGGAGACAATCACTTGGGCTGAGTTCAAGGAGAGCTTCCGCTCTCACTACGTCCCTGTCGGAGTCATGATGCTAAAGAGGCAAGAGTTTGAAGGTCTCCGCCAAGGCAGGAAAAGCGTGAATGAGTACCTCAACATGTTCACGCAACTGTCACGGTATGCCCCCGAAGATGTCAACACTGATCAAAGGAAGCAATACTTGTTCATGAGAGGGTTGAACAATGAGATCCAGGTTCAGCTCCTCAACAACGACTATGCGAACTTCCATAAGCTAGTTGACAAAGCCATAGTGGTTGAGAGCACGATCCGGTTGATCGAGCAAGAGGGCAAAATAAAGATGCCATACCAGCCACAAGGGAACAATGTACACCCTCGGTACATGCCCCCAGCTGCACCACGTTATGGGTCGTTTCGCCCTAATCCACCACCACAGCAACATCATGTTATACAAGCACCTCTTGTGCCTTTGCCTCCTGCGCCCCGTCCTAACATGGACGCCCATATTCAAAACCCCCGCCCCAACGTCCCCGCTGTCTTGGGAAACAAGGCATGCTTTGCATGCGGAGAAACAGGACACTTCGCAAGTCAGTGTCCGAGGAAAGGTGCTGGACAGCCGAGCAACGTGCCCATGTAGAACCCACGGACAAACGGAGGAGCTACGCAAGGTAACCATGGACAGCAGAACTACGCTCGTGGAAACGTGAACCATGTTTCGGCTGAGGAAGCACAGCAGGCTGAGGACGTCGTGATTGGTATGTTCTTTGCTAACTCCAACCCAGCCACCATCTTATTTGATTCTGGAGCATCGCATTCATTCATATCATCCAAATATGTAGCCAAATACAATCTACCCATATCACACTTGAAATATACTATGTTGGTTAATTCTCCCGGTGGGGAGATGAGGACTAATATAGTATGTCCGAAAGTAAACCTTAAAATAAGGGGGGTAGACTTCCTTGCCAACCTCATTGTCTTGGACTCCCAAGGGCTTGACATAATACTCGGAATGGATTGGTTGAGAAAGCACAACGGAGTAATCCAATGTGCTAAGAGGAGCGCGCAGTTGACAAACAAGCACGGTACCCTCATTGAGTTCGAGTCAGCCCAACCGACAACCGGGAAGGCAACATTGAACCACATCGAAGGAGCAACAATGAAAAGCATTCCGGTGGTTCAACAATTTCTCGGACGTGTTCCCGGAAGAACTACCAGTAATGCCACCTGATCGGGACATTGAGTTTTCCACTGACTTGGTACACGGAACTGCACCTATAGCGAAGAGACCATATAGGATGCCCGTTAATGAGCTAGTGGAGCTCAATAAGCAAATACAGGAGCAGCTAGAGAAGGGTTTTATACGTCCAAGCTCGTCACCATGGGGAGCCCCCGTGCTCTTCGTAGACAAGAAGGACGGGACCCAAAGGATGTGTGTGGATTATAGGTCTCCCAATGAGGTGACGATCAAGAATAAATACCCATTGCCCCGTATAGAAGACCTATTCGACCAAGTGAAGGGAGCCCGATTGTTCTCCTAGATTGATCTTCGGTCGGGATACTTCCAGCTGAAGATTAAACCCTCCGACATACCCAAGACCGCCATTCAAACACGGTATGGTTCCTATGAACATACCATTATGTCTTTGGGGTTAACGAATGCACCTGCATATTTCATGTACCTCATGAATAAGATCTTCATGGAGTACTTGGACAAGTTCGTCGTGGTTTTCATTGATGACATTATGGTGTATTCAAAAAGTGAGGAAGATCATGAAGACCATTTGATATTGACATTGCAGAAACTACAAGAGCATCAATTGTATGCCAAGCTCAGCAAGTGTCAATTTTGGCTAAAGGAGATATCGTTCCTAGGACACATCATCTCCGAGGAAGGAGTATCGGTTGATCCCGGAAAAGTGGGAGATGTTCTGAAGTGGAACCAACCACAGAACGTGAGGGATATTCGGAGTTTCCTTGGGATGGCTGGATACTACCGACGGTTCATCAAGGACTTCTCCAAGATAGCGAAGCCTATGACTGAGTTACTAATGAAGGGAAAGGCGTTCCAGTGGACACAAGCATGCCAAGAAAGCTTTGAGGAGCTCAAGAAAAGGCTAACCACAGCACCGGTTCTGGGATTACTGGACGTAAGCAAGAGCTTCGACATATATTCTGATGCATCAAGACAAGGGCTTGGATGTGTGCTCATTCAAGAAGGACAAGTGGTAGCCTATGCTTCAAGACAACTAAAGAAGCACGAGCTGAATTACCCCATGTGACGCCCTCAATTCTGTGGAAAACCACGGAACCGAGAACTAATGCATATGTGTGCCCAGGATGTTCATCACACATACATATACATTCCACAAACTGAATTCAGATTATATATTACAGCGAATAACAGAATTTATTACAATATCTCATGAGTCTTGGACTCATGCTCACAGCGGAAGTCTTTATCTCTATGCAGCGGAAAGTCTTCTAAGTAATGCGGAAGCAATTTTAACTAATGCTGGAGCAAATCTAAGCAGCAAATGGCTCCATCTCTATTCCATTCCCACAGGCAAGGTCGAGAACAGATCACATGACACGACTCCACGGTCTTGTCGAGCCAGGATCACGCTGAGGGGTGCTGTGTTGCACAGCACCGGATAACACACATCAAAGGTACAAAGCGGAAGCAAAATTTTATTACATAAACTGGTTATGAACATGTTTACATCAAAATAATTCCAGTCTACACTCACGGGCGTAGACTACGCATCAAGTCCACGTTCAGCCCTTGAACGTGTCATTTCTAGCACACACGCACACTAACCCTGCGGCGTGCACGACTCCCACTCGACGGGGTTCCCCTCCTGGGGTTCCGTCTCCTCCTCGGGAGTCACTTCCTCATAGAACCCTGCAAAAGCTTCAAACACAAGCAGTGAGCACGAAGGCTCAGCAAGTCTGACCCGTCTCACCTAAACATGGAACTTCTACATGAGGGGTGATGGGTTACATGAGGTAAAAATCAATTGCAAGGACTCTCCTAATTAGTGGAACCTTACTTTCAAGTTTTAGCAGCAGGTTGTGGAGAACCTTACGCTAAGGCACATGAGAGAGCCGCAATCAAACAAGAAACGCATTTCTCTCATGTACTTTGCCCAAAGTTGAAAGGAACTTTAGTTAGCTCTAGACTATAGAAAATCATTAACAACCAAAGTCCATCTTTCAATCAGCAACATTTTAACAAGCATCTAGCATGTTCTTTCTATGTCACGGTACAGTGAACAAGTGGCACTCACTGACCGCGAGGGACGGCGATTATAATCGATTTACACCTGCAGGGTTACCCGAACAACCTGTCACGTACGCCCGTACTCAATGTTGCCTACAACAACCATCACGGACGCCGTACGCGACTACCTTTCACCCGTTAGCCAAATGTTGAACCGGTCCAATCGTCCCGAGCAAGAGGTCTCTGCACGCGCATCTCAGTGCCGCTAGCTGATTTACACCTCGAGCTCTCAACCTATCCTCTGAACGACCAGCTATGCCTCAACACCCAGCTACCCGAGTTACATCAGTTTACCGGTTCCCATATAGCCGGTAGGTCTTCGGTACTGTTCTAGCTTGTTCAAAAGGCCCGCACATGGCTCGGTCCTCAATCGACACAAGCGGAGCTACAGCACCCAGGCCCCAAAGTCCTGTTGCCCTTACTCTCCGCTTGGTCTCATTTTCTTGCCATGTGTTTCATGTGCTATCACTACCCGAGTCGAGTGCCTCTAGCCTATGCTCGCGAGTAGTTCCAACTACTCGACTTGTACCGAATCCTACACTAACTTAGCATTGCAGTAGCCAACGGGGTTTGCAATCCTAAACCCAACCCATGGTTTTCTTGGCTATGCATTTGGGTTTCCAAACAAGACTCTAATGCAAAGAATAATAGTATTCAAAGATGTGCTCAAAACAATAAACATTTGTAAAAAGGTTAATGCAAACCGGAGCTTGCCTTGCTGCTATTGGTCGTAGGCTAGCTGTTCCTCCAGAGTAACGAAGTCTAGGACTTCAGGTTCCTCCTCGACCTTAGTGACTACATGATAGAAGCAATACATGTATTAATTTAAACGCAGTTGTATTAACTTCTAATCTCGTGAAGTTTATAATTCTTACTAGACAAGCCCAATGACTGTGAAACTTTTACTGTGGCTTGGTTACAACCTAAACAGATATTTGGCCAAGTTTTAGTTGCAGCAAAGCTCATGTGAGCCCTCCACAATTAATTATGCACTTGACCTTAATTGAAGGCTTTTAGGGTGTCCTAAGGATTTTCATGAAACAAACTATGACTTTCTGAAAACTAGATTTTCAGAGGGTTCTAATGGAGTTGGCCTCACTTAATTTGAAGATTCATAACTAAAGATAGGAGCTAAACAATTTCAGAGAAATTCTGAAAATGTTTCTGAACATTTTCTATTTTCTCTGGAACAGTTTCACTAATCACACCATTCGGTGGATCAAATGAGCTCAAATGGATCTGAAATTTCTATGGTAGTTCAGGGACATCTTGGTGAACATCCCAGCAAAATTTCAGGATTTTCCTCCAAAGGATTCTCCAGTTAAAATTCCTAACATTTTAAATTTTGAGGAATTAATTCTGGAGAAATAAGGGTTTTCATGAAGTGAAACTTGATTTGGTGGAAAGTGCTCAGAGAGCTGAATCAAACAAAATTTGGTTCACTCAATTTGGAGCTTTCTAGCCAAAGTTATGAGGATTTGAAGTTTGGAAGAATTCTGAAAATCGGGGAAAAGTTTAAACATGCGAGTGGGCCCCGGGGACACGCGTCGCACGCCGAGGCGACCGCACACTGCGGCCCACAGGGTCTTTGCGCGCCAGCACACCCGATCCCGGCCACACCCCGGTCCCGATTTAAAATATCTGTCACTGACAGCTGGGGTCCACCCCCCTTCTTCAACCTCGCGACACCCGCGCTCTGCCGCCGGGGACATCGCCGGAGAGCTCGCCGCCGGCTTCTGTAAAGCTCCAAACTTCACGATTTTGGCCGCCCCTGCCTACTATCAGTCGGGGAACAGGATTCTGGGGTCAGCTCGTCATGACAACGTCCGGTGCATGGTCGGCGACGAGCCGCCGCCTTGGAAAGACTTCAGCCATGTCGGCTGACTTCCCTAGCACCTCAACTACTCGAGCAACCGGTCGGGAAGCATCAGTGGACCTCAGGGAAGGTCGACATGAGCTTGAGGCAGCTCGGGGAAGACCCGAAGTAGGTCCTCACCGTGCGCCCGAAGCCTCCCGTTTGTTCCGCCGTTGATAAACTTCGAAATACGCCGGTTGCAGAGGTTCTCCGGCCAAAGGTTGTGAAGGAAACATGTGCGTTACCGTGTCTATTTTTTGTGAGAGCTGATTGAGGCTCTCTAATCCTTTCTAAAGTACGAATTCAACGGAATCGCACCCGAAAGTCATTCTGCACACAGAAAGGGGAAAACTGGAAATTCGCCGCCGGTGAGCAAACACTTGGGCTGTGGCTCGGGGGTGAGCAGCACCGGTCACCAGCGCGTACAAGGGTGCCTTGGCTTGGGCGTGACAACGCCCTGGTTGGGCTGTCCATGGGAGCCCGAGGTGCGGCGGTTCTAAGTCACCGAATTGATCTTTCGGCATAGCCGATATCAATCGGTTTCAGCTGAATTCTAGCAGCAGGGAAGACGGAGGAAGGTTTCTAGTACCTTGCCGTGGCTCTGGAGGGGACGGAGAGGCGGTGATCAAGCTTCCCTGATCAGCTCCGAGTGATCGGCAGCGATGGCGCGGTTCTGATGCGAGGAGGCAGCAGAGTGGGCGGTGAACGCTCCGATAAGGGCGGTGGCGTAGATAAGGGGGCTGTGAGGCGGTTCAGCACGTCGGGGCGGCAAGCAGGTGGTGTCCCGATCGCCTCTTCGCCATGGCGGCTGCTCAGTCCGGCGCAAGAAACCGAGCTGGGTTTTCAGTCGGTTTGAGTTGGAGTAGTGGCTGACATGTGGGTCCCACTTCCAATTTTAACCTCTGAAATTTACTCCTAATCACTGTTGTAAACAGTGAGCCCCATACTACCCCTGGTAATTCAAATTATTCACCCATGATCCATTTGAATTGAGTAGAATTCAAATTTGGTTTGATTTGAATGAATTTCAGCACAAGTTCAGTTTTGAATTCAAATAAAGTTTGAATTTGTCCCACTTAGGTCATGTCAAGATCAACTCCAAATGGAGTGAAAATTGGTGTGTGAGCTCATAAAAATGTGCTGAATAAGAATATGCCTCCCACTTTTAAATTTATGGGATAAAAACAGTTTGAATTTGAGTATGGTTTCAAACTGCCCTCTTTCTAACTATACCCAAAATGACCTCAACAAGGTTTTGAATTTGGGTGAAACTTGGCATGGACATCCTTAGAAATGTGTAGGAGTTTTCATATGTCCAGCCCACCTATATCACATATGGGAAATACCACTTTGCAACATGTGAGTTTGTTCTCTAATGAGCATGTTGATGGTGGTTACTTGCTCTTCATTTGTGTTCATCATCTTTCCTAAAATGAGGTGTGTGTGTGTATGGTGATGAACACTTCAATTATGTGTCAAAAACTGAGGCTCTTACATTCCTCACCCTTTAAAAGAATCTCGTCCCGAGATTACAAGGTGAAAATGAGAGGGAGGACGGTGGAAAATTTACCGGATATGCGACGTGAAAAAGTCGGGGTAGTTAGTGCGAAGGAATTCTTCGCTCTCCCATGTCGCTTCGTCCATGGAGTGATTACTCCATAGAACCTTGTAGAACCACAACATACGGTTGCGTGTGGTTCGGGCCTTTTCATCAATAATCTGCACCGGTTCCTCCCGATAGGTGAGATCCGGTTGCAGTTCTTCAATATCTTCAAGCTGAACGGTAGTTGATAGATTAAGACACTTCCTCAGATGGGCAATGTGAAAGACGTCGTGCACACCGGAAAGTGCTTCTGGTAATTTCAGCCGGTATGCCACTGATCCACATCTTTCGGTAATCTGGAATGGACCGATGAATCGTGGTGCCAATTTTCCTCTCACCCCAAATCTGTTTACGCCCTTCATTGGAGACACCCGTAGGTATACGTGATCTCCAAATTTGAATTGTAATGGGCGCCTTCTCCGGTCCGCATACTGTTTCTGACGGGATTGAGCGGCTTTTAGGTTCGCCTGAATCAGTCGAACCTTTTCTTCCTCGTTGTTGACGAGGTCAGTCCCGAAGGTAACCCTTTCGCCAGACTCACACCAGTTAAATGGTGTGCGGCATTTCCTACCGTATAGCGCCTCATAAGGCGTCATCTTGATGCTGGCTTGGTACCCATTGTTGTACGAGAACTTGGCTAATGGCAAGTGATCATCCCAATTCTTGCCGTGGTTGATAGCGCAAGCTCGTAGCATGTCTTCTAAGATCTGATTTACCCGCTCCGTCTGCCCATCCGTCTGCGGGTGGTAGGCTGAACTACGGATCAGCTTCGTCCCCAAGGCAGCGTGCAGCTGCTCCCAAAAACGGGACACAAATAAAGTGCCCCGATCCGATACGATGGTACGGGGTACGCCGTACAAGCATAGGATCCGTGAGATGTACAGTTCAGCTTACTTCTTGGCGTTGTAATTTGTGTTGACCGGGATGAAATGGGCAACTTTGGTGAGCCGATCGACGATCACCCACACCGAATCAAGCTTCTGAAAAGTAGTGGGTAAACCAACAATGAAATCCATGCTCACATCCTCCCACTTCCAGGCAGGAATGCCCAGTGGTTGCAGCAGTCCCGGTTTCCGCATATGGTCTGCCTTCACCCTTCGACATGTATCACACTCGGACACGTATTTTGCAGTCTCGCACTTCATCCGTGTCCACCAAAACTTGCTTCTGAGTTCATGATACATTTTTTGCTGCCGGGATGAATAGAAAATTTTGATAAGTGAGCCTCATCAAAAATTTTCTTCCGTAATTCCGGGTTACGGGGTACGACGATCCGGTCCTTGAACCATAGGACGCCGTCTCCGTCCTTCCGGAAACATTTCAGCTCCCCACTGTCTACACGTCTCCGCAAATGTGACATGCCCTTGTCGTTCTTCTGGGCTGCCGCTATCTCTTCACGGATGGTTGGGATCAAAGCTAGGTTGTAGAGAGCTCCGTGTGGAATCAAATGTAGTGGTGGTTCGCTCTCTTCCAACGGTGTGATGGTCAGATTGTTGACGTGTGACTTGCGGCTCAGCGCATCTGCCACTACGTTTGCCTTGCCCGGATGATAATGGATCTCTATTTCGTAAGCCTTTATCATTTCTAACCATCTCCGTTGCCTCATGTTCAGCTCCTTTTTGAGTGAATATGTACTTGAGGCTTTTGTGGTCGGTATATAAATGTACGAGGTTACCGAGTAGGTAGTGCCTCCACATTTTCAGTGCAAGTACCACGGCAGCGAGCTCCAAATCGTGGGTTGGATAATTCTGCTCATGGTTTCTAAGCTGCCGTGATCCATACGCGACCACTCTTCGGTCTTGCATCAGCACACATCCGAGCCCAATGCCGGATGCATCGCAGTACACATCGAACAGTTTTGTTGTGTCTGGCAGCGCCAAAACCGGTGCTGATGTCAGGTGCTTGACTAAAGCCTTGAATGCTGCTTCACACGTTGGACTCCAAACATATTTGGTAGCCTTCTTCAGCAGCTCTGTAATTGGCTTGGCAATCTTCGAGAAGTTAGGAATGAACCTCCGATAATATCCCGTGAGTCCGAGGAAACTCCGTACCTCATGAACAGTTCTCGGGGATTTCCAATTCAGCACTTGAGTGATCTTGCTCGGGTCCACAGTGATACCCTCCGCTGAGACGATATGCCCGAGAAAAGGCACTTGCGATATCCAAAACTCGCATTTGCTGAATTTCGCGTATAACTTGTGGTCCCGCAGCCGTTGCAAGACTATACGCAGATGCTTCTTGTGATCTTACTCTGACTTGGAATATACCCGGATGTCGTCGATGAAGACCACGACAAACTTGTCTAGCTCCGGCATGAATACCGAGTTCATCAAGTACATGAAGTGAGCTGGAGCATTGGTGAGGCCGAAGGACATGACCAGGTACTCATAAAGTCCGTACCTCGTCGAGAAAGCTGTCTTTGGAATGTCCTCCGCCCTTATCTTAATCTGATGGTACCCTGATCTTAAATCCATTGTGGAAAAGATATTTGCTTCGACCAACTGATCAAACAATACGTCGATCTGTGGTAACGGGTACTGGTTCTTGATTGCCACATTGTTAAGCAGACGAGCACTACACAAAGTCGTAGTGTTTCGTGCTTCTCCTTTGTAAACAATGCTGAATAACCCAAGGTAACGACTCAGTCGTATAAAACCTTTGCTCATAGGGTTATTTAGCATGTCTTCCACTCTGCCCATCCATTGGGTGCCATTTTGTACGGCCTTCGCAAACTCGGTGGTGTTCCCGGCGCAAGTTTCATCTTGAACTCTACGTCCCGTTCCGGCGGTATGCCCGGTAATAATTGGGAAACACCCCTGAAATCTACGTACCACCGGACTGCCCTCTATCTAAACAGTTTCCAAGTGGTTCAATATTGCAATCTGTTGCTGACTGGCGCCCAGAACTAATGTATGAAGACCGTGCCGTGGGGAGTCTGAGCTTAACGGTTTAAAATTGATGTTGTGAACCGCTTCGTGGTAATTCAACCACAATATCCGCAAAATAATGTCGATCTTCATACCCCAAGAATAAAGAGGGTCGTGGGTTATATTCTAACCCGCAAACAAAGAGGTGCTCGGAAAACAACATTACTTCTTTTAATGCTGCCCCGGCGAAGATATGAGGCATTACCTCTTTGTAAAAGTGGTTTGGAGCTGATGTTGAGCCACAAAAGAATGACTAACAAAGCTAGGTGTGGCACCTAAGTCAAAGAGAATTAATACCGGTAGCTGATTCAGAGAAAACATCTCTGCTAACACGGCTTCTCCTTCTGGAACATCTTCACTCACTGTGTAGTGAATGTCGCCCCTTGTCTGCCCTCTTTTCTGCAGATATCGGTACGGGTCTGAACATTTTTAATATGATGACCCGCACCCTTGAATTCCCTCCAGACAATACCTAGCACAATGGTCCATCTGACCACAATTAGAGCACGGATGTCTCTCCGGCTCTTCTCTAACTTGTGGTTGGAAGCCAGATACATATAGCTGCAGCGATGGAATACAAACCACCGTCTGGTGTTGCTACTCTGGAGGTGGTGCAAGTTGTGGTACTTGACCAGCAATCAATCTCTAAGGAGTTAATCGTACAGGGGCCTACATATCACCGAATGGCGTTCGGAACACCAACAAGTGCTTTTGGGGCACATAACTTGTACTAGCCTGTACGATATCACTCATTTTTCTCCTTTGTACAAAACAGACCTTGATGCACTAAATCTACACTTTGATCCAGTTACAAGCATTTTCATCACTCAAGTTGTATACCAAAGTTAAAGTTAACTCCAATATCTTTCCAACGAGTATCCACATGCTTCTATATCACTTTTGGATCAAGAGTTATGATTTTTAAAATTTGACAGAATTCCTTGATAAAATTTGCCAGCATCTCCCTTGTATGTGGCTGGTTTTATCACAGTTGTATATGCAAATACAATAGGAATCAGAACAAACTCTGAATTACAACAATGTTTCTTATCTCATAACCTTTCCAACGGTGTATCATATGACCCTTAAGATTTTTTTCTACAGAATGTTATAAGTGTTTTACAGAAACATCCAGGGAGATTTGCATCTGTCCTGTTTTCTGAACAGTTTCCACTCTACTGTATTTTTCGATTGGTTAAGGGATGAAACACCTCTGGACCTCTACAGAAAAGTTGTAAAACTCTTCCAAAGCTTTCCAGAAATGTATCATATGACCCCAAACCTCGAAAGAACTCAACCTCTAACATCTGATTAACTTCAGCCCTAATTCAGCTGAAAACAGAGGGCTCTGTCCTTAACAACATATAAGTTGAAAACTTGTTAACTTTGAATATACTTATTAAGGGAAGGAGTTACAGCAAATTTTTCAGTGCTTTGGATCAAAACCTTCAAGTTTTACAATAAAGTTGTTCATTTAGTGGGGTGTGACGTCGATGCGTCAACAGATTATGTCGGTACTACGTCCTCACAAAGAAAAACTTACACCGGACTTAGCCGACTTTGTTATTTCAGTGGCACTAAACGTCACTCACACGCGGATGCTACACGTATACCGTTTCGTGGTTAGACTACCTGCAGAAACTCAAACAATCGTCAGACTCGGCTGCAGACCGAGCCCGGAATCCATATAGTTCGTACACCCGGCCGTCATCACTCGCCCGGATGTTCTCAAGCCAAACACGCCTTGAGTTACGTGTTCACGTTTCAGACCACGTGACGGGGTCTCCCAAGTTGCACCATGCACGCCAGGGACAGACGTTTCTCGTATACCCCAAACGACATGAAGAGTCGTAGAGGATATCAAAGCGGGTCAGGTTACCTGCCACCCGTGGGGCTCCACCCTTCAGCTTGTGCGCACTGGTGGACAGCGCTTACGTGTACCCCCCAAGACATAAACGTCCCGAGATACACGATTTTCCGACATAAACAAATAGGTTAGTATGCCACTTTCTATATGCTAATAACATCCTTATACGGGCTACTAACTCGTTCCTCACTGGATTTTTGAAAAAGATGACCTTTGTAGTGTGTTAAACCACAAGCGAGCTCTGATACCACACTGACACGACCCCACGGTCTTGTCAATCCAGGATCACGCTGAGGGGTGCTGCGTTGCACAGCACCGGATAACACACATCAAAGGTACAAAGCGGAACCAAAATTTTATTACATAAACTGGTTATGAACATGTTTACCTGAAAGTAAGTCCAGTCTACACTCGCGGGCGTAGACTACGCATCAAGTCCACGTTCAGCCCTTGAACGTGTCCTTGCTAGCACACACGCACACTAACCCTGCGGCGTGCATGACTCCCACTCGACGGGGTTCCCCTCCTGGGGTTCCGTCTCCTCCTCGGGAGTCCCTTACTCATAGAACCCTGCAAAAGCTTCAAACACAAGCAGTGAGCACGAAGGCTCAGCAAGTCTGATCCATCTCACCTAAACATGGAACTTCTACATGAGGGGTGATGGGTTACATGAGGTAAAAATCAATTGCAAGGACTCGCCTAATTAGTGGAACCTTACTTTCAAGTTTTAGCAGCAGGTTGTGGAGAACCCTACGCTAAGGCACATGAGAGAGCCGCAATCAAACAAGAAACGCATTTCTCTCATGTACTTTGCCCAAAGTTGAAAGGAACTTTAGTTAGCTCTAGACTATAGCAAATCATTAACAACCAAAGTCCATCTTTCAATCAGCAACATTTTAACATGCATCTAGCCTGTTCTTTCTACGTCACGGTACAGTGAACAAGTGGTACTCACTGACCGCGAGGGATGGCGATTATAATCGATTTACACCTGCAGGGTTACCCGAACAACCCGTCACGTACGTCCGTACTCGATGTTGCCTATGTGAGACCTATGTGTGCTGAATACATTGGCAATTAGGATAAAAGTTAGCATTAACATTCAAAGTTTTGAATATTGCAAAAACATTCTTCTGTGGCAAGGTCCGACAAGTTCTTTGTTAGGTCCGCCAAGTGTTGGCAAGGTCTGACGCAAGGTCCGGAGAGCTTCTGTGAGGTCCGGAGCTTGTTTTTAGGGAGCTCCCGTGAAGTTCAACTCGTAGAACTGCAGCGTCTTGTTTTTGCTTTTAACTCGCAATGTTTCAAACTTGCTTTATGGGAAGGTTTGCTTAGTATTAATTTGCTAAGTTTTTGGTGTTTTTTGGTGGTTATGGCTGTTATCATTTGATATGGTTTGCAACATTCTTATGTGACGTGCTCATGTAAGGTGTTGTGGTTTTGGAAATAACGTGAGTCAAGTCGAGGACTTGTGCTCGGAAGAATTGGTTGTTTATTCATTTGCAGGTGTTGCTTGAGTTCAAGACATGGCTGGTGACGGGATCCATGGACTAGTCTCAGGGAGGAGATGAGGTTCCAACAACCAAGTTCGGGAGGAGCTGTGGTTGAGTTGATCGGTGGTCGCGCAGCATGTTTGGATCAATGGCAGTGAATATGAAGGTTGCGTGTACGTCGTTGGAAGGTTTTTGCACGTGTGCAAGGAGTGCATGGATGTGGCAACATTGTTCCAAGGCGTGATGAAGAGAAGTGGACGTAAAGAATTGGTCGGAAAGGTCCAACCGGCTGGATTGCGTACTCAGGCTGAAGCTGAGTCGGATATGGCTCAAATATGTAAGATTTGAGTTGGTTATGATAGGATTTCGTGCTAGGCACGAAGTTGAGTTGTTTTAGGAATGTTTAGAACGTTACTAAGGTGTTTGGAAGTCTCACGATTGCTTCTATCTGCGAATAGGAGAGTCATGAGCAGTTATGGTAAGTTAGGATACGAGTCCAATTAGGAGTAGGAGTCCTAGATTGGATTGATTAGCCTGAGGGCTGGCTATAAAAGCAAGGGAGGCCAGAGATCTCATGGGTAGAGAACTTTGGGCTGTTCCTCTTGTGTTTCTATTGAATAATGTTGATAGTTTCGAGGAGCTTTTGTGCCTTGTTCGTCCCATTTGTTTTTCGTCAAGTCTTTCTCGCCGAGTTTCTGGACAGACCGACGTTGCTTAGGTGTTTCGTTCATAACTCGAGTTTTACAGATCCGATTGACGTGATTCTTTTTGGGTTGTCTTCACAACTCAATTATCTATCATCTGTGAAATTTTCACGAGCTTCGGATCTGTATTTTTTGAGATACATGAGTTTCTTTGCAGCGTTGCAGATCTGTTTTATATCGGGTAGAACAGATTGATCTTCGTTTAATGTTTTGATCGTATCTCAAGTTTTACTTCGTGTTTTCAAGTGATTCTTGTTGCATTAGATCCGTGACTTGATTCTATACCTCTCTACTTGATTTGTGACGGTTGAACATGTTTGAAAACACTTGCACACATGGTTTCTTTAACCAATTGATTTTTTGCTGAGGGGTTTTTGTTGTTTCCGCTGCGAAAAGTTTTAAGCTACCATTCACCCCCCCTCTGGTAGCTTTTCACGTGCTCTTCGATCCTACAGTTGGTATCAGAGCCAAGGTGCTCTAATCTTTGTGATTTGCATGTGTTTTGACTAACCACATGGAGAAGTACTCCGCAAAACCTTGTGTGTTCAATGGCATCGATTTTCAGGTTTTGAAGGCGCGGATGGAGGCCTACATACAGGCGCAAGGCTTCGCCATATGGGAAAAGGTCTACCGAAACTTCGATGTTCCACCCAACGATCAAGTTACGGCTTCGAACATGAGAGATGTTGACAACAACAACAAGGCTCGCAAATTGATCATCCAAGGATTGACTCAAAGCGACTTCGACCGTGTTGCACACCTCCGATCTGCATATGATGTTTGGAAAGCTCTTTGTGACTACCATGAAGGATCCAATAAGATCAAGGAGGTAAGGCAAGATATGTTCAAGAAAGAATACATGCGTTTTGAGATGCAACCCGGTGAGTCAATTGACGACCTTTTTGCTCGCTTTAATAAAATTCTCAGCAACTTGCGTAGTGTCAATGTTAACTTTTCAGATGCTGAAGATGCTAGACAATTGTTAGGAGCATTAGATATGTCAATTTGGGAGATGAAAGTTACATCTATTCGTGAATCTACTGTCATGAGTTCTCTTACTTTAGACGTGCTTTATTCTAAATTGAAAACTCATGAAATTGACATCATCTCACGTAAAAACCCCAACAAGTCTATTGCATTTGTTTCGCAACGTGACATGTCTAGTTCTAGTCAATCATCATCTAGTGGTGCACTCTCTTTGCTGTCCTCTCTAACCTTTGAACAGATTGAAGAGTTTCCAGAGGAGGAGCTTGCACTCATCTCTACTCGGTTCTCAAAAGCATTGCAAAATGTGAGAACTAGAAGGAGAGGAAGCTCCGGACCTCAACTATGTTTTGAATGTGGTAAGACAGGACATTTTCGTACGGAGTGCCCTAACCTTTCAGGTCCAACTTCACGTGAAGAAAAGCAAACAAGGCCGAAGAAATCGTTTGCAAAGAATAAGAAGAAGAAAGATTTATCAATGCGCAACATAGTGCATAGTATGATCTCTGCACTTAAAGATTTCGGCTCAAGTGATGTGAACACCGGTAGTGATGAAGATGAAGAAGCTATGACAAATATGTGCTGCATGGCGAGCAAGTCAAGTTCAAGCTCCGAGGAGGCAGAACACAACAGCGACGATGAAGAACAATGCTGTTAAAATTAAATCACTAGAATCTGAAATTAATCATTTAAAAACTTTGATTCCTAGTGATGATTCTTGTTCCTCATGTGATTTAATTTATGAACAATTATCCTCTTTAAGAAGTGCACACGCATCTACACTTGATAAACTTGAACTTGAAATTGAAAAGAACAAAGAGCTTTCTGCACTCAATGATAAAAATTTGAAAGATGCTTGTTGTTCTACAATTGATTTGCATTGTTATTCATGTGATGATCTGAATAAGAAACTGTAAGGGCCTCAGTTTGGCACACACTAGAAGTATTCATCACCACACCACACCAATTTTTACTCCATTCGGAGTTGATCTTGACATGAGCTAAGTGGGACGAATTCAAACTTTATTTGAATTCAAAACTGAGCTTGTGCTGAAATTCACTCAAACCGAACCCAATTCGAATTCTATTCAATTCGAATGGCTCAAGGGTGAATAATCTGAATCACCAGGGGTATTATGGGTTCACTGTTCACTACAGTGATTAGAAATAAATTTCAGAGGTTAAAACCCCGGGTGGGACTCACATGTCATAGAGGGAAGAAGGAGAAACTTGCAACCAAAGTCAGAGTCTCGGTTGGAAATTCCACCGAGCAGCTGTCGGCTGTGCCACCGAGCAGCTACCGGCGCCACCAGCTGCTTCCCTCTCCTCACGCTGGCGCCCAGGGCAGCTTGCTCGCGCCCCCACGTGACCGGCACTGCCTCAGCCGAGCAGGAGTCGGCCGGCTTTATCTTCTCGCGGGCAAACCCGAGCAGCGGCATTGTTTCTCGCCGCAGCTCTCTGCTCAATCGGGAAAACCAGCAAAACCATCTCCTCCTTCGTCCCTGAGCTGCTAGACAGCCACCTGAGCTCGCACTCCACTTCTCCAACGCCAGAAACCCCGAGCTCCGACCTCCATTGCCCAAAGACGATCGCCACCGCGGCGACCTAGCCTCAGCCGAGAGTCAGGCACCCGTGGGCAGCGTTCCACAGTCGTTTTCACGGTCCAGCGAGAGAGGCAACAGGAGCGCGCGACCACCGTGCGGCTCTCCTCCAAGTTTGGAAGCCAACCGTGAAGAATCGGCAGGGAATTTCTAGTTTTTGCTCCGGCGACCGTAAACCAACCTTCCGGTACGGTTTCTTTAAATTCTCGCTCTATGATCTTTCGGAGGTCATCAAATCTTGCACATAAACGCTGGACTAGCGGCGATCCGGTTCTTTTCTGCATCCGTAGCGTGAAACTGTCTAGGAGTGACGAATTTCGAGCTCGATCGAGGGCGGTCATGGCGGGCACGATCGGTCACACGGTGCCGACCGACTTGCCGCCATCCCTGAACCCTTTTGACACCTTGTCGAGCTTCCTAGAGGTACACTGATGCTGTAGGGCCGTTTGTTCGAGGTGTTGGCGGGTTTAGAAACCACGGTCGACGGTGTCGAACCTCAACCGAGGCAGCGGCACGTCGCCGAGCTATTTCCGGTCACCCCCAGCCCGACCTGACACCACCTACGTGTTCCTTGACGTCGACAACCCCCTGGCGGCGAGTTTCAGACCATGGGAGGTCCGGCAGCGGCGAGCCGGCGAGCCCCGAGTCTGCTCCGGCGAGGTCGGCGGCGCGGGCGCGAGAGAACGGCGGGAGGAAGACGAAGCCGGCTGGCCCACGTGTCAGCGGCTGAAGAATTTAAATCGGGATCGGGTGTGGCCAGGGATCGGCTGTGCTGGCGCGCAAAATACCCTGTGGGGTCCGGTGTGCCGGACACCTCCGCGCTCGACACGTGTGGTATCTCCGGTGTGCCGGCCACCTCCGCGCTCGACACGTGTCCCCGCGGGCCCGAGAGTTTAAATTTTTCCCCAATTTTCAGGATTCTTCCAAACTTCAAATCCTCATAACTTTGGCTAGAGAGCTCCAAATTGGGTGAACCAAATTTTGTTGGATTCAGCTCTCTGAGCACTTTCCAGCAATACCAAATTCAGCTCATGGAAGGGAATAGTTTTCCAGAATTAAATCCCTAAAGTTTAAACTGTTGGGAATTTTATCTGGAGAACTACTTTATGAAAAATTCTGAAATTTGGTTGAAAGGCTCATTGGAAAATCCCTGAATCCCAGTAAAGTTTTCAGACTCATCCAAGTTAATTTAGTTACCCTAATTGGGCGATTAAGGGAACTGCCCAGAGAAGATAGAAAAATGTACAGAAACATTTTTCAGATTTTCTCCAACCTTAATTAGGACATAACTTTTTGTAGAATTCTTCAAATGACATGAAACCAACTCCATTAGAACCATCTTAAAGTCTAGTTTCCAGAAAGAAATGGTTGGAGCCATGAAAAAACCCTGGAATTACTTAGAGGCTCAATTATTGACCAAAGAGGCTTTTATTTGTACAAGGTTCAATTGAACTTTGTTTCAAATGAAACTTGGTCACAACTCTGGTTAGGACCCTACCAATCCACCATAAAAATTTCAGAACCCAAAGGGGAGGGCTAGCTGGAGTTATTAGCAATTATGTATTTAAGTTCACACATTGCATTTAAATTTACATGTAGTATGGTATTCAACGTGTAGCCATTGAAGAAGAGACCCTGGAAGTGCTGGATTTCCTTCTTCCGGACGAAGAACTAACTACTGACCAGCAGCAACAAGGCAAGCCCCAGTTTGCATTAACCTCTGTATAAGTTTTAATTTGTTTACCTGTGTCATGTGAAGTATGATTGTGCATTAGGTATAGGATGGATGGAACCCCACTTGCATGACCAGAACTTTTCCATTAGAGTGAGGGTAGTGTCTAAGATCTCGAGTAGACAGGCTATGCTTAATAATTCATAGGGCTTCGGTACAAGTCGAGTAGTTGGAATCTACTCGCGAGATAGGATTGGGACACACGGGTTCGGTTGAGTGATGTGAGATCACTTTAGTAATGAAAATGAGACTGGGCAGGGGCTAGGGCGTAGCAAGAGGGAGTCTTGTGTGTGCAGCCCTGTCCGTGTCGATTGAGGACCGAGCCGTGTGCGGCCCATGCTGATCAAGTTTGAACGTACCGAAGGCATATCGGATATATGGGCCCCGATAAACCGATGTAGCCTAAACCTCCGGGCGTCGAGGTATAACGCACCGATTTATAGGTGTAGGCTGAGGGCAGCAAGGTGGAAATCTGCCAACGGGCATAGAGAGATGCTCTGTGTTGGGAACCTCCTGCTCGTGTCGGTGCGACCGGTTCGACGTTTGGGCTGTTGGGTGAAAGGTTGTCCCATACGACATCGAGTGAGCGTGCTGTGCAGCTCCACGGGTGGGCGTACGTGACGTGCTCTTTGGGTTTCCCTGCAGGTGTATATCGAGTCGATTCGCCGTCCCTCGCGGTGAAGAGTACCACTTGGTCACTGAGTCGTGACGTAGATTAATGGATGAAACATGTTGATTCAATATTGCTGGTTGATATAATTGTATTGCTACATGTGTGCCACCAAATACTGCTTACTAAATTTCAGATTTCATGAACTGTTAACTTGTTGCTAAAAGATGAACTAAGGATGAACTTGTAGGCATGTCCTTTTGCTGAAATGTTACTATCCTATGTCCATGGTACCCCTCATGTAGAGTTTCATGCTTAGGTGAGTCGGTTAAGCCTTGCTGAGCCTTCGTGCTCACGGTTGCTGCTTAAGTGTTTTTTAGGTGAGGAGCCACCCACAGACTCGGAGTACGAGTCCACCGGCGAGGGTTACCCTCCATCGGGGACTACGGCTGAGTGGGAGCCGTACACGCCACGCTGAGCTGAGGAGTGCAGCTAGTGTGGGTTGCCCTAGGGCTGGGCAACCACTTTTGCTAGATAGGCGGGCGTGAGTTGTATAGTGTAGACTTCCGCTGTGTAACATAAACAATAGTTGTAACTGAAGTTTGTACCTGTTTGTACAGTTTCAGTTGCTTTTCCCATGTAATATAATGTGTTCTTATGACGTGTGCTGTCGGGTGTCGCATCGCGCGGCACCACCCTCTGCGATCCTGGATGAGCGGATTCCGGTCTACCACAGCCTGGTATCAGAGCTGCAGTGGGGATAGCACAGTACTTAAGGACTGCATTATGGGAAAAACTTCGGTTACGGTGAGGAATCGGTAGTTGCCCAAGTAAGGACTATATTAGCATAGTTACTTAAAGTGGCAAAGACTAACTTATGTGTTATAATTCTGAATTTCAATTATTGTAACGACGCACCTATGCTCTGGTAAGTGTGGTAAGGAACGCCACCGAAAGCGGTTCAATTTCGGTTAGCTCTCCCGGACGAGGAACGTGGTTCAGGGATGGAGTCTCATACCTTGGTGTGAGACGTCAATATGAACCTCTTGGACTCTTCATGTCCCTGAGTTCATATGAAACGCTGATCCCTAGCGTGCCTTAGGCAAGTAAGTGGAGACCCCATCGCGTGGTCAGTAACGCGAGAGTGTGTTCGTCTGGAAATAGCCCAGAAGGACATACGCAGCGCTTGCCATCGGCGTGCCCTGCAGGGCAGTAGGTGGTATCTGTTGGGTTGATAACATTCCCAACCGTGACGACCCGTTCATGACCTACTCGGGTTCCCCGTCGTGTGGTGTTGAAACACGATCACATACCTTGAGACGTGACCTAGCTCAAGGACGGCCGTATGGCAATGATACGGGCGTTTGTATTTACTTTTAAATATGGAACTGCCTGAAATGAACAACCTTTGAGTGCACCGTCATTGTGTGGTCTTCTGCAGGTACTAACCACGTATGTATCCGTGTAGAAAACGTGTGCGAGAGACCGTTTAGTGCCACACTTGAGACGTATATGCCGGTATGATCCGGTTAGGATTTTCTTTTGTGAGGAACATAGTACCGAGGTACTGTAGGCTTATGCATGAAAATAATGATAACATGGAATTAAAATCTATAGGTTCAACATTTAGGACCCTGGTTGGGTATAAGAAGGGGATAGTGGAGCAGGATAGCCAAAGGGATGAAAAACAGAGTGCACTGTTTCGGGCAGCAAGGTTGCTGAACTTCAACAGAGCACAACTCACAGGTCTTTTACCCGAGGGAGGTGTGGCTTATAGTTCTGAGAAGGTACTTGAGTACTCTACAACTTTGTTGTAGACTTCCAGAGCTGAAACACACCTTAAGATGGCTTAAATCCCAGAGGAATGTAAACTGTCCAGAACCAGGAGAGAGTTAAACGTTCTCTGGACTGTTCTGTTTTTCAAACATAACTCTCAGTAGAAAAATCTAAAATTGTCATATAATACATCCTTAGAAAGAGTAGAAGATGGGTGACATCTTTTCAATTCAAAGTTTCTGAAGTTTCAGCACAGATTTCAGTGGAAACCAGGGATGAAAACAGCCACTTCCAAGGGAGGTGCTGTTAAAATTCTACATGAAATTCTGTTGACTTTGAATTAGCATAACTTTTTAAGCAAAGCTGATCTGAGGGCAAATGGGTACTCGTTGTAAAGATACTGAAGTTAACTTTAACTTTGGTATTCAACTTGAGTCACGAAAATGCCCAGAACCAGATCAAAAAACTTAGAATAGGTAGAAACTGGTCATTCTGACAGAAGAGTGACAGTTGAACTCATTGAAAAAGGGTGTTGTACCCTAAGGGTGGTATACGTGATGACAACGCGATAATAAGGTCTCGTAGAGACCAAACCCAGTTATGGTGAGCTTCCAAAGGGGAGGTTCATCAAGTTGGATTAAACTAGCTGGTGTTTGGTCTGGTAATGGTGTAGCTTGTGCAAAGTTATTACCTTATCTACTTACGAGATATATCACATGTTTTTGTTGTCATAATGTTTTTACGCCCATTTCTATTAGACTGCATGCAAAATGTTGCGGGACTGAGGTTTAATGTCGTGTGGTTGCAGATGGTTCGTACTAGGACCACGCACGAGGTTGGTGGCTCTAGCCAACAGGGAGGTGATGACTCCCAGCCACCGGCCTACGACAGCACCCCGCAGCAGCAGCCACCACCGCCGCCTCCGCTTACTCTAGCGGATGTGATAGCGGCACTGGTGGGAGGTCGTGAGGAGCAGACCGACCTGCTCCGCACGATCGTGCAGAATACGTCCCAGGCGGGGGGACGTCAAGATAGAGGGCCTCGTGAGCCCCAAGGAGTGTCGTACTCGGATTTCATGAGTACGCACCCTCCAGTGTTCACCGAAGCTGAGGAACCACTGGAGGCGGACAACTGGCTGCGGACTATCGAGTCCAAGTTCGGGCTGCTCCAATGTACGGAGCGGCAGAAGACCCTGTTCACAGCACAGCAGCTCCACGGTGCCGCTGGTGCGTGGTGGGCGAACTATGTCGCCTCACGTCCGGCTGGCCATGCCGTGGAATGGCAAGAGTTCCGGGAGGCGTTCCGCGCCTATCACATTCCTCCCGGAATAATGAAGAGGAAGTTCCAAGAGTTTTTGGAACTGAAGCAGGGCGGGAGGAGTGCCCACGACTACTCCCGTGCCTTCAACCATCTGGTGCAGTATGCGTCAGACTACATCTCCACGGAGGAGAAGAAGAGGGAGCACTTCTATCGGGGGTTACACCCCGAAATGAAGACCCATCTCGTACAGTGGAACCGCGGCACATTCAACGACTTAGTCAATGCCGCGATCATGCAAGAGGATGCTCAGCGGGAGCTGGCAGCTGAGCAGCGGAAGCGCAGCGCTCCACCCAGCGGTGGGAGTGGCGCTCCCAAGAAGTACCGTACGGTGTATCGGACACCATCCGGGCAGCAGTGGCGTCCACCGGCGCGACCTCAACAGTTCGGGGGACGTTCGTTCCAAGAACCCCCGTTCCGTCCGCCGATGCCCCCACCAAGACAGCAGCAGCAGCAGACGGTACCCCGAGCGTTTCCACCGCCACAACGCGCCCCGGGATTCCGTCCACCGATCAGCGGGGGACCGCCCCGTTTCACCTGCTTCACGTGTGGCCAGGCGGGCCATTTCGCGAAGGACTGTCCCCAGGGGAAGCTTAGAAGCGGGCAAGCCCAGTTCCAGGGCGGTGCTCGAGGCCGACCTCCGGTGAAGAAGGTTGGTCAGCGGACTGGTGGCGTCCGCAACCTCGACAATGAGGATGCCCCAGAAGGAGACAATGTGCTGGCGGGTACGTTTACTCTCAACCATCAAGCCATCATCATACTTTTTGATTCTGGTGCAACCCACAACTTTATAAGTGCATCATATGTGGTTAAGCATCAGCTGGAAACCTTCCCAACCGAGTGTTCGTATATGATCTGCTCACCGGGAGGAAAGATTTCAGCAACGATGATGGCTCCGAAAGCACCACTGTGCTTAGGTGGGAAGATATACCCCACCACTATGATTATCCTTGAGGGGCAGAAGATTGATGCAATCTTAGGAATGTCATGGCTAAGCTGCCATGGCGCTATCCCTGGAAACCCCATCACGGACGGTTCACCTCAACTCCCCATTACACCGTCTGCAGTCCCTCTTATTAGATAATCCAGTCCGGGAAGTTTCAGTGATCAACAATACTGAAGCTCTCAAGTTAGAAGACATCCCCGTAGTCCGGGAATATCCCGACGTGTTCCCTGATGATCTTCCGGGCATGCCACCTGAGCGGGATGTCGAGTTCAAGATTGAACTTGCACCCGGGACTACGCCCATATCACGGAGACCATACAAGATGGCTCCGAATGAGCTGGCGGAACTGAAAGAACAGCTCAATGATCTGTTGAGCAAGGGTTTCATTAGGCCGAGTTCCTCGCCTTGGGGATGCTCGGCGCTGTTCGTGAAAAAGAAGGATGAAACCCTGAGGCTGTGAGTGGACTACCGGCCGCTCAACGCCGTCACCATCAAGAATAAGTACCCACTGCCCCGCATCGACATATTGTTTGATCAACTTGTGGGGGCAAGTGTGTTCTCAAAGATGGACCTTCGCTCTGGATATCACCAGATCAAGATCCGGGCGGAGGATATCCCGAAGACGGCGTTCTTGACGAGATACGGCTTATATGAATATCTCGTCATGTCCTTTGGTCTCACAAAAGCTCCAGCCCATTTCATGTATCTCATGAACTCAGTGTTCGTGCCGGAGCTGGACAAGTTCGTGGTAGTGTTCATTGACGATATCTTGGTTTACTCCAAGACAGAAGCGGAACATGCCGAACACTTGCGGATCGTTCTTCAACGATTACGAGACCACAAGCTCTACGCCAAGTTCAGCAAATGCGAGTTTTGGATCAGCCAAGTGCCATTCTTAGGACATATCATCTCCGCAGAAGGCATTGCGGTTGACCCAAGTAAAATTGAGCAAGTGCTGAAATGGAAAGCTCCCACTTCAGTTCATGAAGTCAGAAGCTTCCTCGGGTTAGCGGGATACTATCGGAGATTTATTCCAAGTTTCTCCAAGCTCGCCAAGACGATGACGGAGTTGCTGAAGAAAGGGACAAAATATGTTTGGAACACGGCGTGTGAAGGAGCATTCCAAACATTGGTGAAGCATCTCACCACAGCCCCGGTCTTAGCTCAGCCGGATACAACAAAGCCCTTCGACGTGTATTGTGACGCGTCCGGTATTGGGCTTGGTTGTGTGTTGATGCAGGAAGGACGTGTGGTCGCGTATGGCTCACGCCAACTTCGGAACCATGAGCAGCGCTATCCCACTCATGACCTTGAGCTTACTGCAGTGGTTTTAGCGCTGAAAATGTGGAGGCACTATCTCCTGGGGAATTTGGTGCATCTCTACACCGACCACAAGAGCTTGAAACACATTTTCACCCAGAAGGAGCTGAACATGAGGCAACGGAGGTGGTTAGAATTAATCAAGGACTATGAGATTGAGATTCAATACCACCCCGGCAAAGCGAATGTGGTTGCCGACGCGCTGAGTCGGAAATCACATGCCCATCACCTCACCATTACACCGGTGGAGGAGGAAGAGCCAAGTTTATACTTGTTTCCTTATGGATCGCTGTACAACCTTGTCCTCATCCCTACCATCAGGGAGGACATCATTGCAGCTCAGAAGACGGATAAAGGCATGGCACATCTCCGGAGACGGATTGACAATAAAAAAAAAGGGCAGCCCGGTGCATGTAGCTCCCGCTTGCGCAGGGTCCGGGGAAGGGTCCGACCCATTTGGGTCGGATTGACAATGGGGAGATCAAATGTTTCTGGAAAGATGATGAGGGGACGCTGTGGTTTAATGACTGCATAGTCGTACCCCGGGATATGGAGTTGAGAAAGAAGATCCTCGATGAAGCTCACTTGTCCAAGTACTCCATTCATCCGGGCAGCAATAAAATGTACCAAGATTTGAAAAAGAAATTTTGGTGGACAAGGATGTAGCGGGAGGTAGCTAAGTACGTATCCGAGTGTGATACGTGTAGACGAGTGAAGGCTGATCATATGAGGAAATCAGGGCTGCTGCAACCCCTGAAAATTCCAGCATGGAAATTGGAAGATGTGAGCATGGATTTCATTGTGGGATTACCCTTAACATCCAACAAACATGATTCCATATGGGTAATCGTTGACCGACTAACCAAGTCAGCTCACTTCATCCCCGTGCATACACATTTCCATGCCAACAGGTATGCGGAGTTATATATCGCCAGGATTCTATGTTTGCATGGCGTACCCAAGACCATAGTCTCAGATCGAGGTGCATTGTTTGTATCTCGCTTTTGGGAGCAGTTACATGCTGCTTTGGGTACTAAGCTGATTAGAAGCTCCGCTTACCACCCTCAGACAGATGGGCAGACAAAGAGGGTGAATCAAGTATTAGAAGACATGTTGAGAGCATGTGCCATCCACCATGGTAGGAACTGGGATGATCACCTACCATTGGCGGAATTCTCGTACAACAATGGCTATCAGGCGAGTATCAAGATGGCACCCTACGAAGCTCTCCACGGTCGTGAATGCCGCACCCCATTAAATTGGTGCGAGTCCGGTGAAAGGGTCACATTTGGGGTTGATGTGGTAAACGACGCCGAAGAGCGCGTTCGGACAATTCAAGCCAATTTAAAAGCCGCTCAATCCCAGCAGAAGAGCTACGCTGATAAGAGGCGTAGGCCGTTGCACTTTGACATTGGGGAACACGTATACCTATGTGTGTCTCCGATGAAGGGCGTGCACCGGTTCGGTGTGAAGGGGAAGCTCGCTCCCCGTTTCATTGGACCCTATGCTATCACCGAGAAGTGTGGACCAGCAGCGTATAGATTGGAGCTACCGGCATCTCTTGCTGGTGTCCATGATGTTTTCCATGTTTCGCAACTGCGAAAATGTTTGAAGCATACAGCTGCTGTTCCTACCGAAGACATCGGCAAGTTGAAACCGGATTTAACGTATGATCAGTATCCGGTGGAAATTCTTGATGAGAAAGCCCGAACCACGCGTAGCAGAACGTTGTGGTTCTACAAGATCCTCTGGAGTAACCACACCGTGGAAGAAGCAACGTGGGAGAGCAAGGATTTCCTTCGTTCAAATTATCCGGAGTTCATGGCTTCTCAACACGAGTAAGTCCCTACTACGTCGCTATCTCTTCTTTTGTAATCTCGGGACGAGATTCTTTTAAGGGGGGAGGAATGTAAGGGCCTCAGTTTTGGCACACACTTGAAGTATTCATCACCACACCACACCAATTTTTACTCCATTCGGAGTTGATCTTGACATGAGCTAAGTGGGACGAATTCAAACTTTATTTGAATTCAAAACTGAGCTTGTGCTGAAATTCACTCAAACCGAACCCAATTCGAATTCTATTCAATTCGAATGGCTCAAGGGTGAATAATCTGAATCACCAGGGGTATTATGGGTTCACTGTTCACTACAGTGATTAGGAATAAATTTCAGAGGTTAAAACCCCGGGTGGGACCCACATGTCATAGAGGGAAGAAGGAGAAACTTGCAACCAAAGTCAGAGTCTCGGTTGGAAATTCCACCGAGCAGCTGTCGGCTGTACCACCGAGCAGCTACGGGCGCCACCAGCTGCTTCCCACTCCGCGCGCTGGCGCCCAGGGCGGCTGGCTCGCGCCCCCACGTGACCGACACCACCTCAGCCGAGCAGGAGTCGTCCGGCTTTATCTTCTCGCGGGCAAACCCGAGCAGCGGCATTGTTTCTCGCCGCAGCTCTCTGCTCAATCGGGAAAACCAGCAAAACCATCTCCTCCTTCGTCCCTGAGCTGCTAGACAGCCACCTGAGCTCGCACTCCACTTCTCCAACGCCAGAAACCCTGAGCTCCGACCTCCTTTGCCCAAAGACGATCGCCACAGCGGCGACCTAGCCTCAGCCGAGAGTCAGGCGCCCGTGGGAAGCGTTCCACAGGCGTTTTCACGGCCCAGCGAGAGAGGCAACAGGAGCGCGCGACCACCGTGTGGCTCTCCTCCAAGTTTGGAAGCCAACCGTGAAGAATCGGCAGAGAATTTCTAGTTTTTGCTCCGGCGACCGTAAACCAACCTTCCTGTACGGTTTCTTTAAATTCTCGCTCTATGATCTTTCGAAGGTCATCAAATCTTGCACATAAACGCTGGACTAGCCGGCGATCTGGTTCTTTTCTGCATCCGTAGCGTGAAACTGTCTAGGAGTGACGAATTTCGAGCTCGATCGAGGGCGGTCATGGTGGGCACGATCGGTCACACGGTGCCGACCGACTTGCCGCCATCCCTGAACCCTTTTGACACCTTGTCGAGCTTCCTAGAGGTACACTGATGCTGTAGGTCCGTTTGTTCGAGGTGTTGGCGGGTTTAGAAACCACGGTCGACGGTGTCGAACCTCAACCGAGGCAGCGGCACGTCGCCGAGCTATTTCCAGTCACCCCCAGCCCGACCTGACACCACCGACGTGTTCCTCGACATCGACAACCCCCTGGCGGCGAGTTTCAGACCATGGGAGGTCCGGCAGCGGCGAGCCGGCGAGCCCCGAGTCTGCTCCGGCGAGGTCGGCGGCACGAGCGCTAGAGAACGGCGGGAGGAAGATGAAGCCGGCTGGCCCACGTGTCAGCGGCTGAAGAATTTAAATCGGGATCAGGTGTGGCCAGGGATCGGCTGTGCTGGCGCGCAAAATATCCTGTGGGCTCCGGTGTGCCGGATACCTCCGCGCTCGACACGTGTGGTATCTCCGGTGTGCCGGCCACCTCCTCGCTCGACACGTGTCCCCGCGGGCCCGAGAGTTTAAATTTTTCCCCGATTTTCAGGATTCTTCCAAACTTCAAATCCTCATAACTTTGGCTAGAGAGCTCCAAATAAGGTGAACCAAATTTTGTTGGATTCAGCTCTCTGAGCACTTTCCAGCAATACCAAATTCGGCTCATGGAAGGGAATAGTTTTCCAGAATTAAATCCCTAAAGTTTAAACTGTTGGGAATTTTATCTGGAGAACTACTATATGAAAAATTCTGAAATTTGGTTGAAAGGCTCATTGGAAAATCCCTGAATCCCAGTAAAGTTTTCAGACTCATCCAAGTTCATTTAGTTACCCTAATTGGGCGATTAAGGGAACTGCCCAGAGAAATAGAAAAATGTACAGAAACATTTTTCAGATTTTCTCCAATCTTAATTAGGACATAACTTTCTGTAGAATTCTTCAAATGACATGAAACCAACTCCATTAGAACCATCTTAAAGTCTAGTTTCCAGAAAGTAATGGTTGGAGCCATGAAAAAACCCTGGAATTACTTAGAGGCTCAATTATTGACCAAAGAGGCTTTTATTTGTACAAGGTTCAATTGAACTTTGTTTCAAATGAAACTTGGTCACAACTCTGGTTAGGACCCTACCAATCCACCATAAAAATTTCAGAACCCAAAGGGGAGGGCTAGCTAGAGTTATTAGCAATTATGTATTTAAGTTCACACATTGCATTTAAATTTACATGTAGTATCGTATTCAACGTGTAGCCATTGAAGAAGAGACCCCGGAAGTGCTGGATTTCTTTCTTCCGGACGAAGAACTAACTACTGACCAGCAGCAACAAGGCAAGCCCCGGTTTGCATTAACCTCTGTATAAGTTTTAATTTGTTTACCTGTGTCATGTGAAGTATGATTGTGCATTAGGTATAGGATGGATGGAACCCCACTTGCATGACCAGAACTTTTCCATAAGAGTGAGGGTAGTGTCTAAGATCTCGAGTAGACAGGCTATGCTTAATAATTCATAGGGCTTCGGTACAAGTCGAGTAGTTGGAACCTACTCGCGAGATAGGATTGGGACACACGGGTTCGGTTGAGTGATGTGAGATCACTTTAGTAATGAAAATGAGACTGGGCAGGGGCTAGGGCGCAGCAAGAGGGAGTCTTGTGTGTGCAGCCCTGTCCGTGTCGATTGAGGACCGAGCCGTGTGTGGCTCACGCTGATGAAGTTTGAACGTACCGAAGGCATATCGGATATATGGGCCCCGATAAACCGATGTAGCCTAAACCTCCGGGCGTCGAGGCATAACGCACCGATTTATAGGTGTAGGCTGAGGGCAGCAAGGTGGAAATCTGCCAACGGGCATAGAGAGATGCTCCGTGTGGGGAACCTCCTGCTCGTTTCGGTGCGACCGGTTCGACGTTTGGGCTGTTGGGTGAAAGGTTGTCCCGTACGACATCGAGTGAGCGTGCTGTGCAGCTCCACGGGTGGGCGTACGTGACGTGCTCTTTGGGTTTCCCTGCAGGTGTATATCGAGTCGATTCGCCGTCCCTCGCGGTGAAGAGTACCACTTGGTCACTGAGTCGTGACGTAGATTAATGGATGAAACATGTTGATTCAATATTGCTGCTTGATATAATTGTGTTGCTACATGTGTGCCACCAAATACTGCTTACTAAATTTCAGATTTCATGAACTGTTAACTTGTTGCTAAAAGATGAACTAAGGATGAACTTGTAGGCGTGTCCTTTTGCTGAAATGTTACTATCCTATGTCCATGGTACCCCTCATGTAGAGTTTCATGCTTAGGTGAGTCGGTTAAGCCTTGCTGAGCCTTCGTGCTCACGGTTGCTGCTTAAGTGTTTTTCAGGTGAGGAGCCACCCACGGACTCGGAGTACGAGTCCACCGGTGAGGGTTACCCTCCGTCGGGGACCACGGCTGAGTGGGAGCCGTACACGCCGCGCTGAGCTGAGGAGTGCAGCTAGTGTGGGTTGCCCTAGGGCTGGGCAACCACTTTTGCTAGATAGGCGGGCATGAGTTGTATAGTGTAGACTTCCGCTGTGTAACATAAACAATAGTTGTAACTGAAGTTTGTACCTGTTTGTACAGTTTCAGTTGCTTTTCCCATGTAATATAATGTGTTCTTATGACGTGTGCTGTCGGGTGTCGCATCGCGCGGCACCACCCTCTGCGATCCTGGATGAGCGGATTCCGGTCCGCCACAGAAACTAAATGATGCTATGAATGAGATTTCTATTTTGAACAATGCTTTACGTGTGCATGAAGTTAAATATTGTTCAAATTGCAAACTAAAAGGAAAAACTTCATGTGAAAACTGCTTTGATCTGTCCAATAAACTTGATGACATGCATAGGACACTAGATCGGTTTTCTAATGCAAATAAGAACCTAAACTTGCTGCTGAATTCTTCCAAGTCTTGTAATGATAAAACTGGTTTAGGTTTTAATTCTCATGCTCATGCTAAGGCACACCCACCTATAGTTATAAAGTCATTAGGAAGTGGTTTGATTCAAACAGCTCCTAGAAAAAAAAGAGGTGATTTTCAAATCTGCAGGAGTACTGTCCCATTCGGATTCTAATAAACGTGTTGCTTGCTCATCTAGACATGATAATAAGGTTATTTTTCATTGTACCTACTGTGGTAGAGATGGTCATGTCATGGATTTTTGTTATAGACTAGCTAAACACGATAAGAAACAAAGAATACTTGCTAGATCACATAATAACCAAGCAAAATCTGCTAGACCGAATGTTCGGAGCTTGCAACCTGCTGTAATGAGTCAAAAACTTAATCCCGGACCTACTGTTTTTTGTGCTACATATAACACATCTTCTAAGTCAGTAGTTGGGAACAAAAATTTTCGATGTTTGGCTCATAAACCTGCTGTACCTTCTCAGCTTTCGCAATTTATTCCTGCTGGACGTCGTGTGACTCAGTACTGGATTCCTAAAAGTCTTTTAACTAACCCCAGTATTGAGTCATCGACGTATTGTGCTGCTGTGTAGGTTTCACGTTTGAGGAAGGAGAACATTTGGATTGTGGATTCAGGTTGCTCACGCCACATGACCGGTAACAAAGAATGGTTCTCCTCTCTCTCTCTTTTGTGTCACGTGTAGAAAATGTTACTTTCGCCGATAACTCTTCTACTCCCATAATTGCTAAAGGTTCGGTTAGAGTAAACAATCTCTACACTTTGAAAGATGTGGCACTTGTTAAAAATTTGAAATATAACTTGCTTTCGGTTTCACAATTGCTAGATGAAAATCTAGAGGTTAGCTTTGCTAAAAATTGCTGCAAGGTTGTAGATTCAAAAGGTGAGCTTTTGTTTAACATGTCTAGGTTTGGAAGAGTTTTTAAAGCTGATTTTGATTTGTCAACTTCTAAGCATCGGTGTCTAGTTGCTAATGATACAAAGGATCTGTATTTTAGGCATCGTAGACTTGGTCACATAGGCTTTGATCATCTCACTCGTGTTAGTGCTCTCGATCGCATATGTGGGCTGCCGAAGCTTAAAAAGGACAATGATATTGTGTGCTCTTATTGTAGACATGCTAAGTTTGTTGCAGGTTCACATGCTCCTCTCACAATGACCATGACAGCTGAACCGGGACAACTTTTACATCTTGACACAGTAGGTCCGGCACGTGTTCAATCCTTTGGAGGTAAATGGTATGTGCTTGTGATTGTTGATGATTATTCCAGATATTCTTGGGTTTATTTTATGGCATCTAAGAATGAAGCTTTTAGTCATTTTAGAACATTATTTCTTAGATTATCTATTGATCACCCAGGATCATTAAAAGCAATTAGATGTGATAACGGAACTGAAGTTAAAAACCAATCCTTTGATCACTTTTGTGCTGAAAATGGAATATATCATCAATACTCTTCACCCTATGTACCACAACAAAATGGTGTTGTAGAAAGAAAGAACAGGACCTTAGTTGAGATGGCTAGGACTATGCTTGATGAATATCAAACTCCTAGGAAATTTTGGGCTGAAGCAATTGCAACCGCTTGTTATGTCTCAAATCGTTTTTTCTTGCGTGCTAAGCTTGGAAAAACCCCATATGAGCTCCGGTTTGGACATAGGCCTAGTTTTACACACTTTAGGGTTTTTGGTTGCAAATGCTTTGTTAAGAAACATGGTAATCTTGATATATTTGAAGCTAGATCTGTTGATGGCATGTTTCTTGGTTATCCATCTCATACTAGAGGCTACCGTGTGCTTTTACTTGACACTAACAAAATTGTGGAGACTTGTGAGGTTTCTTTTGATGAAGCTAGCCCAAGTACTAGTTCCGATATTGCAGGTCCGGATCCATATCCGCAGGGGGAGAGTATTTTTATTGAAGAAGATGAAGAAGTGGTGCTGCTGCCCGAAAACTCGGAAGTAAATAACGATCAAGCTGCTGATTTTGCACCACAACCAGCACCAACAGTTACTACTGCTGGTTCGGACCTTCCTCAATCAACAAGCTCTCCTAATCAAAGGTCCGAACATGAAGAAGAAGGTGCTTGTGAAGTGTCTACTCCCCTCCGAGTACTCAAAAGTCATCCTCCACAACAAATCATTGGAAGCTTGCATGAACGAGTCACTCGGTCCAGGTTTTGCGATCCAAACTCTCATGCTCATTCTGCTTTTGTTGCTTCTTTTGAACCCAAGGATATATCACACGCAATCACTAATGAATCTTGGATTAATGCCATGCAAGAAGAGTTAGAAAATTTTGAAAGAAATAATGTTTGGAATCATGTACCTCCACCTCAAGGTCACACATTAATTGGAACTAAATGGGTATTTAAAAATAAGCAAAGTGAGGATGGGGTTGTGGTTAGGAATAAAGCTAGGTTGGTTGCTCAAGGTTTCACTCAAATTGAAGGTCTAGATTTTGATGAAACATTTGCTCCTGTTGCTAGATTAGAAGCTATAAGAATTTTATTAGCATTTGCTGCATCTAAAGGTTTCAAGTTATATCAAATGGATGTTAAAAGTGCTTTTCTTAATGGCTACATAGAGGAGGAGGTTTATGTTAAGCAGCCACCGGGTTTTGAAAATCCAAATTTTCCTAATCATGTTTACAAACTGTCCAAAGCCTTGTACGGTCTAAAACAAGCCCCTAGAGCATGGCATGATAGGTTAAAAACATTCTTACTTGAAAAGGGGTTTACCATGGGCAAGGTTGATAAAACTCTTTTTGTACTTAAGCATGGCAATGACTCATTATTCGTTCAAGTGTATGTGGATGATATTATCTTTGGTTGTGCTTCTCATGATCTCGTGTCCAAGTTTTCAGCTATGATGAGTTCAGAATTTGAGATGAGTATGATGGGAGAACTCACATACTTTTTGGGGCTGCAAATCAAGCAAACAAAAGAAGGAACTTTTGTGCACCAAACTAAGTATACAAAGGACCTTCTTAAGTGCTTCAACATGGACAAATGCAAGCCACTTTGGACACCAATGGGAACAGCAACAACACTTGAACTTGACGAAGATGGTGACCCGGTCGATAAAAAAGAATACAGAAGTATGATTGGATCACTTTTGTATCTCATGGCGTCAAGACCGGACATACAATTAAGCGTATGTCTTTGTGCACGTTTTCAAGCTTCTCCACGTGCTTCACATCGCCAAGCCATCAAAAGGATTCTCAGGTACCTACATGGAACTCAAGAATTTGGCATTTTTCTTCCTTCTTCCTCAACCGTTTCTTTGAAAGCTTTTTCGGATGCTGATTTTGGGGGTTGTAGGATTGATAGGAAAAGTACTTCGGGTGCTTGTCATTTTCTTGGTAATTCACTTGTTGCTTGGTCCTCTAGAAAATAAAGTTCAGTTGCACAATCCACAGCCGAATCTGAATATGTAGCTGCGGCTAGCGCTTGCTCACAAATTCTTTGGATTGTTCAAACACTTAAGGACTATGGGGTTGATGTAGATAGTGTTCCACTGTTTTGTGATAACACTAGTGCAATTTGTATTGCTAAAAACCCTGTGAAACACAATAGAACTAAGCACATTGACATTAGGTATCACTTTCTTCGTGATAATGTTGAAAAAGGAAACATTGTGCTTCACCATGTCGATACCGAACAACAATTGGCTGATATTTTTACAAAACCTTTGGATTTCACTCGTTTTTGTTTCATTCATAGTGAAATAGGGGTTATGCATCCTCATGGCTTAAATTGAGGGGGAGTTTTTGAAACTTTGAAAGTCTATGTGTGAATCTGAAACTAAAATAATATGAGCAGAGTATTTCATACATATATGACTTTGTGATTCGTTTTACAGGCTGAAAGTTCTTACTATATTACTCATGTTATACATTTTGTAGTTTTTGCCATGACTAGTAATTGGAATAATTACTTACACTAAATCTGGTCATGATCGAACTTTCTTGCTGTTTTGAACTTGTTGCGTGCTCACAAGTGCTTTTAATCATAAAAAATTAATCAAGTGATCAGCTCACATGTTGAGTTTTCAAATAAAAATTTGAGAAAAGATCAAGAGAATATGCATGCATCGCACTTCTTCTTTTGAGATTGCTTATCATTGCACTAAGATATGAACTTGGAAGGAATTGTGTATGACTAAAACCATGTCCTTAAGCTTCTGATTGTCAAATGACATAGGCTTGGCTTGGTTGGTTAGAATAAGGCTGATGCGGCATATAATCTCTTGCCAATATCATATGATCAACCTTGTGCCTTAAATGATTATGAATAATAAAAATGCAGCAACAAGTGTCATGTTTTCAGGTTTTGAAATAGTTGAGTAAGGGAGATCATGACTTGCTTAAACTGAAAAATACATTTGATCTCTAGCATGGCTTACACTACTTTATGTATCTCATTGATGTGATAGTGTAAGTAACCAGATAGTATGACTTGGATGAGCTTTGTTTTGTAAGTATATGTTATAATATGCTCATAACATTTAAAAATTTATCTTTTGAACCTTGCTGAATACATTGTCAAAGGGGGAGAAATATGTATAAGGAGAGATTTTTTTACACTTTGCATATGTTATACACTTTCTTCCTTCTCTGATTTTAAAAAATGGGGAGAAATTAATAAAGGGGGAGAAATGAGTTTTCAAAGCTTTTCAAAACTTTTCATAAGCCAATGTTCGGATTTTAATTGGTGTTGCCAATGCATTCATCAAGGGGGAGATTGTGAGACCTATGTGTGCTGAATACATTGGCAATTAGGATAAAAGTTAGCATTAACATTCAAAGTTTTGAATATTGCCAAAACATTCTTCTGTGGCAAGGTCCGACAAGTTCTTTGTTAGGTCCGGCAAGTGTTGGCAAGGTCCGATGCAAGGTGCGGAGAGCTCATGCAAGGTCCGGAGAGCTTCTGTGAGGTCCGGAGCTTGTTTTTAGGAAGCTCCCGTGAAGTTCAACTCGTAGAACTGCAGCGTCTTGTTTTTGCTTTTAACTCGTAATGTTTCAAACTTGCTTTATGGGAAGGTTTGCTTAGTATTAATTTTCTATGTTTTTGGTGTGTTTTGGTGGTTATGGCTGTTATCATTTGATATGGTTTGCAACATGCTTATGTGACGTGCTCATGTAAGGTGTTGTGGTTTTCGAACTAACGTGAGTCAAGTCGAGGACTTG
Organism: Neostapfia colusana; assembly: GCA_030760725.1. Taxonomy (NCBI): domain Eukaryota; kingdom Viridiplantae; phylum Streptophyta; class Magnoliopsida; order Poales; family Poaceae; genus Neostapfia; species Neostapfia colusana. The sequence continues at coordinate 64,666,588 of JASWHV010000008.1, read as the reverse complement.
TGCTCGGAAGAATTGGTTGTTTATTCATGTGCAGGTGTTGCTTGAGTTCAAGACATGGCTGGTGACGGGATCCTTGGACTAGTCTCAGGGAGGAGATGAGGTTCCAACAACCAAGTTCGGGAGGAGCTGTGGTTGAGTTGATCGGGAGGTCGCGCAGCATGTTTGGATCAAGGGCAGTGCATATGAAGGTTGCGTGTATGTCGTCGGAAGGTGTTTGCACGTGTGTAAGGAGTGCATGGACGTGGCAACATTGTTCCAAGGCGTGATGAAGAGAAGTGGATGTAAAGAATTGGTCGGAAAATGTTTCTGAACATTTTCTATTTTCTCTGGAACTGTTTCACTAATCACAACATTAGGTGGATCAAATGAGCTCAAATGGGTCTAAAATTTTTATGGTAGTTCAGGGACATTATGGTGAACATCACAGCAAAATTTCAGGATTTTCCTCCAAAGGATTCTCCAGTTAAAATTCCTAACAGTTTAAACTTTGAGGAATTAATTTTGGAGAAATAAGGGTTTTCATGAAGTGAAACTTGATTTTCTGGAAAGTGCTCAGAGGGCTGAATCCAACAAAATTTGGTTCACTCGATTTGGAGCTTTCTAGCCGAGGTTATGAGGATTTGAAGTTTCGAAGAATTCTGAAAATCGGGGAAAAGTTTAAACTTGCGAGTGGGCCCCGGGCACACGCGTCGCACGCCGAGGTGACCGCACACTGCGGCCCACAGGGTCTTTGCGCGCCAGCACACCCGATCCCGGCCACACCCCGATCCCGATTTAAAATATCTGTCGCTGACAGATGGGGTCCACCCCCCTTCTTCAACCTCGCGACGCCCGCGCTCTGCCGCCAGGGGACTTCACCGGAGAGCTCGCCGCCTGCTTCTGTAAAGATCCAAACTTCACGATTTTGGCCGCCCCTGCCTACTTTCACTCGGGGAACAGGATTCTGGGGTCAGCTCGTCATGACAACGGCCGGTGCATGGTCGGCGACGAGCCGCCGCCTCGGAAACACTTCGGCCATGTCGGCTGACTTCCCTAGCACCTCAACTACTCGAGCAACCGGTCAGGAAGCATCAGTGGACCTCAGGGAAGGTCGACATGAGCTTGAGACAGGTTGGGGAAGACCCGAAGTAGGTCCTCACCGTGCACCCGACGCCTCCCGTTTGTTCCGCCGTTGATAAACTTCAAAATACGCCGGTTGCAGAGGTTCTCCGGCCAAAGGTTGTGAATGCAACTTGTGGCGTTACCGTGTCTAGTTTATGTGAGAGCTGATTGAGGCCCTATAATCCTTTCTAGAGTACGAATTCAACGGAATCGCACCCGAAAGTCGTTCTGCACACAGAAAGGGGAAAACTGGAAATTCGCCTCCGGTGAGCAAACACTCAGGCTGTGGCTCGGGGGTGAGCAGCACCGGTTACCAGCGCATCCAAGGGTGCCTTGGCTCGGGCGTGACAACGCCCCGGTTGGGCTGTCCTCGGAAGCCCGAGGTGCGGCGGTTCTAAGTCACCGAATTGATCTTTCGGCATAGCCCATATCAATCGGTTTCAGCTGAATTCTAGCAGCGGGGAAGACGGAGGAAGGTTTCTAGTACCTTGCCGTGGCTCTGGAGGGGACGGAGAGGCGGTGATCAAGCTTCCCTGATCAGCTCTGAGTGATCGGCAGCGATGGCGCGGTTCTGATGCGAGGAGGCAGCAGAGTGGGCGGTGATCGCTCCGATCTGGGCGGTGGCGTAGATAAGGGGGGTGTGAGGCGGTTCAGCACGTCGGGGCGGCAAGCAGGTGGTGTCCCGATCGCCTCTTCGCCATGGCGGCTGCTCAGTCCGGCGCAAGAACCCGAGCTGGGTTTTCAGTCAGTTTGAGTTGGAGTAGTAGCTGACATGTGGGTCCCACTTCCAATTTTAACCTCTGAAATTTACTCCTAATCACTGTTGTAAACAGTGAGCCCCATACTACCCCTGGTAATTCAAATTATTCACCCATGAGCCATTTGAATTGAGTAGAATTCAAATTGGGTTTGATTTGAATGAATTTCAGCACAAGTTCAGTTTTGAATTCAAATAAAGTTTGAATTGTCCCACTTAGCTCATGTCAAGATCAAATCCAAATGGAGTGAAAATTGGTGTGTGAGCTCATAAAAATGTGCTGAATAAGAATATGCCTCCCACTTTTAAAATTATGGGATAAAAACAGTTTGAATTTGAATATGGTTTCAAACTGCCCTCTTTCTAACTATACCCAAAATGACCTCAACAAGGTTTTGAATTTGGGTGAAACTTGGCATGGACATCCTTAGCAATGTGTAGAAGTTTTCATATGTCCAGCCGACCTATACCACATGTGGGAAATACCACTTTTGCAACATGTGAGTTTGTTCTCTAATGATCATGTTGATGGTGGTTACTTGCTCTTCATTTGTGTTCATCATCTTTCCTCAAATGAGGTGTGTGTGTATGGTGATGAACACTTCAATTATGTGTCAAAAACTGAGGCCCTTATATCACACGCCTTAATGCTCCACTTGGTCTTCATAGTAGTCTTCTCCTGCTGCTGATGATGAAATAATAATGCAAGTTTGAGTACAATGATGTACTCAGCAAGTGCGGGAAAATATGATATGAAGCTCATAGCAAGGTAGGTATAAAAAGGCTCATTTGCAGAAAAACAAAGTTATTTATCAAAAGCACGATAAAACAGCAACTTATCCTTAAGTGAATGTAATCCCAGTATGTATTAAAATACCAATCATGTTTTGAGAAACAAACTTTGCTTTCCGCAATGAGCCTTTTTGTACCTACCTTGTTATAAGCTGTATGTCATACTTTCCGAACTTGCTGAGTATGTCATGTACAAACCCTTGCATTTATCGTACATCACAAGCAACAGGAGGGGAATACTTTGAAGAGCATGTGGAATATTAGGCGTGAGATCCACCATCAACCTTGCCTGTGGAGTAGGAGATGGAGCCGCTGCTGCTGCCTAGTTGCTTCCGCACTAGTTAGAAGATTTCCGCTGCTAGAATAAAGACTTCCGCTGCTAGAATAGTCCGCTGCAATAGACATTTATGTAATAAAGTGTTGAACACTATTCATTCATGGTTATATATTCTGAATTCAGTTTGTGGATGATATGTGTATGTGTGATGAATATCCTGGGCACATATATACATCAGTCCAGGTTCCGAGAGGATTCCTCTCAGAACGTGGGTGTCACATAACATCTCTTTCCAAGACGGCAACTTAGAGGCCCTAGCCCACAACTCGCCAAGCTAACCCCTTCGCCGGAGTTCAACCACTGGTGAGACCGCCGACAAGCCGTCACGACTGCCAGAGGACAGCCGACGATCTGTTTTTCTGCCATTTCTAGGTGGAAGGCCCCGAAGGAAGTAAGGTAGGTCTCCATTACCACCTTACGACGTCATCGCGGTTTCTTCGCATCTGTTTCTTCGATCCGTTCGAACAGAAGCTTTTTCGTGTGGACAGATCACGTGTTGATCTAGATCTTGAGACGAGATCATCACCACGTCCACATTTGATCCTTACACCTTTGTTCATCGTAAAACCCCATGCAAGCCATTAAAACATGCAAGAACACGTACAAACTGATCTAGTAAAAAAAGCACCATAGGATTAGCATGCATATGCACCATTGCATCTTGAGTAAAGATTATGATGATTGATTGCTGTAAATTTTGTATGTGCGTGATCATAAGTAGAAGGACAAGCTCAGGGAGCTATCTACGAACGATTACAACACCAAGACTTCGAGATCCAAGAGCAACAGAAACCACAGGAACAAGGCAAGTGCCCCTTGACCATATTGATCCCATGTTTTTGAAACTGTTTTGTTTGCGAAAACTATGTATGCTTGAGTCAACTTGATGGGAAACCCTTTTATAGGAGTTTACTAGTTTTGTTAACCACACTTGTTGCCGGGAAAGTTGATGAGTCGGGTATGGTCGTTTTACTTTTTGCTTCGCTAATCTACTGGATATGGGAAGCGATAGAATGTGTCTAGCTACTGCACTCATAATGATAATGAGAATTTTATGTTGATAATGAACATGAATTGGGTAAGATCTAGGCAAGCTTCGTTCGTGGAAGTGGTAGAATGAGATGGTGGTTACTTGCCGTAGATCTAAGGACCGGTTCATGCCAGCACATGCTAGGAATACAGTGCCACCACAAGGCCAAATATGGGTGTGGCTTAGCTGACTAATTAGGTAAGTTGCTAGATTGTTATGGACCGTGGAAGGCGCGTGGAATGGGAGTCGAGAGATGACTGCCCTGGGAACTGCATGGCACAAGAGGGGGCCCGTAGGTGGGAGAATGGTGATTCTAGCCTGCTGGTGAAACCTTAGTGAGTCCATACATCTAGTAACCCTTTTGTAAAGGCTATTTTGTGATCTCTTGACCATACACCGACAGTTGTGTACTGGTAAAATGGAGGTTCTGCAGTCACCGTTGGGTGACGAAATCACAAACTTGTGGGTAAAGTGGTGCAAACTCTGCAGGGTATAAAAGTGTCATGATAGCCGTGCTTCCGGTCACAAGCGCCTGGCCAACTCACATGATTGGATGGGATGGTTTTTGGGATGGAGATTTGGGATGGTTATTGGGATGGTTATTGGTTTGGTTATGGTTTTGTCTTTGGATTTTGTTTTTGGGATTGTTGAGTCATGACAATGAGCTTTGGTCTCGGTTATGATATGAAATTAAATATGAGATGAGATGGTCATGAATATGAGATGGTATTCATGAGTATGAGAAAATGTTGAGGAAGATAAATGTCTGGATGAGATATGAAAAGAGGTGAATCATGATGGAGGTATGTTGATGTTTTTAATTGGATATATGTTGGGATTAAATTCATTTAAAGCTAGTTGCTGTTTTCATCATGTTTGTGAAATAATCTTCGCTTTATGCAATGAGCCTTTATATTCCTACCTTGTTGTAAGCTACATGTCATACTTCCCGCACTTGCTGAGTATGACATGTGCTCACCCTTGCATTATCATACATCATCAGCAACAGGGGAGGAGTACTTCAAAGAGCATGAGGAGTACTAGGCGTGTGATCTACCGTCAACTTGCCTGTGGAGTAGGTGATGGAACCACTGCTGCTGTTTAGTTTGCTTCCGCAATAGTTAGAAGACTTCCGCTGCTAAAATAAGACTTCCGCTGCTAGAATGAGTTTGAGACTCATGAGACATTGTAATAAAACCCTGTTATTCGTGGTATTATTCTGAATTCAGTTTGTGGATTACATGTATATGTGTGATGAACATCCTGGGCACACATATGCATTAGCTCGGTTCTGAGGTTTTCAGAACCAGGGCGTCACAGTTGTTGTCCAAAATAAGAGAAAAGAGGGGCTAAAATAGTATTTTGCGGTGGCTGAATTGACAAGAAAAATGCAGAAGCAAGCAATTTTTGAAAATAGCAGTTTAGTGGGGTGTTCCTATGTGTTTTAGAGTGTCCAGTTCTACCTAGGCTTGCGTCCTACGGTCAACGTGGCTCTGCTACCAATCTGTGACACCCGGTTCCGAAAACAGAACCAAGTTAATGCATATGTGTGCCCAGGATGTTCATCACACATACACATGTAATCCACAAACTGAATTCAGAATATAACCACGAATAACTAGTTTTTAAGTACTTTATTACATCGACTCATTGTCTCACTCATGAATCTCTATCTTATTCTTGCTGCGGAAGTCTCTAAACGACAGCGGAAATAACTAAATAGCAGCAGGCTCCATCTTCAACTCCACAGGCATGTTGACGGTAGTTCGCACGCCTAGTACTCCACATGATCCTCGAAGTACTCTTCTCCTGTTGCTGATGTTTATGTGATAATGCAAGGGCGGGTACATGTCGTACTCAGCAAGTACGGGAAAAGTATGACATGTAGCTTACAACAAGGTAGGGAATAAAAAGGCTCATTGCAGCAAGCAAATTTTATTTCACAAACATGATAAAAACAGCGACTATCTTTAGGTGAATTTAATCCCATCATAACCATGTTATAACAGCAACATTCCATCATCATAATTCACAACTTATCATGTCTCAACCAGCCATTAATCTTTCTCAACTTCATCTCATGCTCATAATATTCATAACCATCTCATGTTCTTGTAACCAAACTCATTGTCATGACTCAAACAGTTCCAAAACCAATCCCAATGACCATACCATAACCATACCGAATAACCATCCCAAGTTTTCCATCTAATCATGTGAGTTGGCCAGGTGCTTGTGACCGGAAGCACGGCTATCATGATAGTTATACACTCTGTAGAGGTGGCACCATTTTGCCCACAAGTTTGTGATTTCGTCGCCCGTCGGTGACTGCAGAACCTCCATTATACCAGTACACAACCGTCTGGTGTATGACCAAGAGATCACAAAATAGCCTTTACAAAGGGCTACTAGATGTATGGAGTCACTGAGGTTTCACCGGCAGGCTCGAATCACCATTCTCCCACCCACGGGCCCCCTCTTGTGCCATGCAGTTCCCAGGGCAGTCCTCTCTCGACTCCCATTCCCCGCGCCATCCACGGTCCATAACAAGCTAGCAACACACTTAATTAGTCAGCTAAGCCACACCCATATTTGGCCTTGTGGTGGCACTGTTTTCCTGGCATGTGCTGGCATGAACCGGTCCTTAGATCTACGGCAAGTAAACCACCATCTCATTCAGCAACATCCATGAACCAAGCTTGCCTAGATCTCCCCCGATTCCATGCTCATTAACATCATCAAGTTCTCATCATCATTATTCATATGAGTGCAGTAGACAACCATGTTTTAATTCAGCTTCCCGTATCCCGTGGATTAAGCAAAGCAAAAAGGAAAAACGACCATACCCGACTCATCAAATTTTCCGGCGACAAGGATGGTTAACAAAAATAGGAAACTCCTATAAAAGGGCGTCCCATCAAATTGACTCAAGTGTACAGGTTTTCGCAAACAAAACAGTTTCAAAACATGGGATCAATATGGTCAAGGGGCACTTGCCTTGCTCCCGCGGCTCTTGTTGCTCAAGTGTCTCGAAGTCTTGGTGCTTTAGTTCTTCGTAGATGGCTTCCTGAGCTTGTCCTTCTACTCACGACCATGCACATACAAAATTTACAGCAATCAAACATCATGCACAAACTTTACTCAAGATGCAATGGTGTAGATGAATGCAAATCCTATGGTGCTGTTTTATTAAACCAGTTTGTATGTGTTCTTGCATGTTTCAATGGGCTTTCATGGGGTTTTATGATGAACAAGGGTGTAGGGATCAAGTGTCGATGTGATGATGATCTTGACTCAAGATCTAGATCAATTCCACCGTCAAAAACCGATCAAAACGTGATCTGTCCACACGAAAAAGTTTCTGTTCGAAGGGAATGGTTGCGTAAAAACAGCGACAACGTCGTAAGATGGGTAACAAAGACTTACCTTACTTCCCTTATGATCATCGGATCCTTTCCGGCGACGGCGAGGCATGACGGAGCTCGTCGTCGGGCTCACCGGCGACTGAACTCCGGCGAGGGGGGTCCAACTCGGCGAGTTGGGGGCTAGGGCCTCCAAGTCGTCGACTTGGGAGGTGGAAAAGGAAAGGGGTTATGGACAGGGGGGTTTGGGTTCTATTTATAATAGGGTTGAGGGAGAGTCCTACTCCAATTGGAGCTCAAATAAGAGTCGTATTCAATTTGTTTTGGATCTTAACAAATATATCTCTTGGGGTGCGGCAGCCTTCGGGTGTGACGCCCGGTCCCATGAAAAACGGAACCCAACTGATGCATATGTGTGCCCAGGATGTTCATCACACATACACATGTAATCCACAAACTGAATTCAGAATATTTAACCACGAATAATAGGGTTTAAGTGCTTATTTACATCAATCTCTATCTTATTCTTGCAGCGGAAGTCTCTAACATATTCTAGCAGGGAAGTCTTCTAAACCATAGCGGAAGCGAACTAAACAGCGGCAGCGGCTCCATCTCCAACTCCACAGGCAAGTTGACGGTAGATCACATGCCTAGTGCTCCACATGGTCTTCGAAGTACTCCTCTCCTGTTGCTGATGATGTATGATAATGCAAGGGTGAGTACATGTCGTACTCAGCAAGTGCGGGAAGTATGACATGTAGCTTACATCAAGGTAGGAATAAAAAGGCTCATTGCAGAAAGCAAAGTTTATTTCACAAATATAATAAAAATAGCAACTATCTTTAAGGGAATTTAATCAACATGTATTCAATTAAAACATCAACATACCTCCTTCATGATTCACCACTTTTCATATCTCATCCGAACATTTATCTTTCTCAATTCTTTCTCATGCTCATAATAACCATCTCATGATCATATATCCAAACCAAAACTCATTGTCACGACTCAAAAGTCCCAATCTCATTACCAAGACTCAACAGTCCCGAAACCAAATCCAAAGACCAAATCATAACCAAAACAATAACCAAACCAAACCATCCCATCTAATCATGTGAGTTGGCCAGGCGCTTGTGACCGTAACCACGGCTATCATGATAGTTTTACCCTCTTAGAGTTTGCACCACTTTACCCACAAGTTTGTGATTTCTTCACCCGTCGGCGACTGCAGAACCTCCATTATACCAGTACACAACCGTCAGTGTATGGCCAAGAGATCACAAAATAGCCTTTACAAAGAGGCTACTAGATGTATGGACTCACTAAGGTTTCACCAGCAGGCTAGAATCACCATTCTCCCACCTACGGGCCCCCTCTTGTGCCATGCAGTTCCCAGGGCAGTCCTCTATCGACTCCCATTCCCCGCGCCTTCCACGGTCCATAACAATCTAGCAACTTACCTAATTAGTCAGCTAATCCACACCCATATTTGACCTTGTGGTGGCACTGTATTCCTGGCATATGCTGGCATGAACCGGTCCTTAGATCTACGGCAAGTAAACCACCATATCATTCTACCACATTCACGAACCAAGCTTGCCTAGATCTCCCCCGATTCATGTTCATTATCATCCTCAAATTTTCATTAACATCATCATATGAGTGCAGTAGCTAGACACATTCTATCTCGCTTCCCATATCCCGTTGATTAGCAAAACAAAAAGGAAAAAACGACCATACCTGACTCATCAACTTCCTTGGCGACAAGGGTGGTTAACAAAACTAGTAAACTCCTATAAAAGGGTGTCCCATCAAGTTGACTCAAGCATACAGAGTTTTCGCAAACAAAACAGTTTCAAAACATGGGATCAATATGGTCAAGGGGCACTTGCCTTGTTCCTGTGGCTTCTGTTGCTCACGGATCTCAAAGTCTTGGTGCTGTAGTCCTTCGTAGGTGTCACACCCGGTTTCTCCGAAGAACAACCGAGCGAATATCACATGTATGCCAGGATTATTTTCTCATACATGTGATGACAAATAGTGAAGCATCATTTATTACAAGCCAGGTGTCGAATACAAATAAGTCTTACATAGCATATGTCTCGATGGACGATAATAAGTTCATAACAAGTAAATAAAATAGCAGCGGAATATTATTCTTGTGGGCTCCGTTACAGGCTTTGGCCGGGGTCTCCATGAATCTAGAAACCTTCTTCGGGTCCAAAGTCTTGATCATTATACACCACCTCATTATCTTGACCTGAGCAGCAATATAAACCAACAAATATGCAAGGTTGAGTACCGATGGTACTCAGCAAGTGTGGAAAGTTATGTCATGCATGGCTAGAACAAGGAGAGGTTGAACTCATGGTTAAAGCACTACGCAATTAATACCTATCACCTTAGCTTATTAAGCACCTACATTACTACACAGGTGAAATGGTCCCAAACTCCCATCCCATCATCATAATCCAATAAACATAACATCATTTCCAATGTTAAGCTCCCCGCTTAACATCCACAACTTCCAAAACCATCACTCCTCTAATCATGAATAAGTACAAGCCGCTCTTGACCGTGAGCACGGCTGTCATGACAGTTTTGACTCTGCAGAGTTTGTACCACTGTACCCACATGTAGTGATTTCATCCCTCGTTGCCGGGTGGACTAAAAGAACCTCCATTATGCCAGTGGCTACGAACCACATTCACACTTCCCAGGTGTGTAGCCAGGAGATCACTACGAAGCCTTTACAAAGGGATTCCCGACGAGCGTGGGCCCACTGAGGTTTCACCCCTAACAGCATACAAGAGGCTCCAACCCCGCTGCAGTGGCCCCCTCTTGAGCCTTGCGGTTCATATGGTAGTCCAGCTGACATCTACTCCCCGCACCATCCAACACACCCATACTACGCCGGGGATACACCTAATTAATTGGCCAAGCTGCCCCATCTCAGCATGTGGTTGGCACTGTAAAGCCAGGTTACATGCTCCATGAACCGGTCCTTAGGATCCAGGCAAGTACTAAACACAAACCCGAGTCTCGTGCACCCAGCACACAACCAAAACATCCAACTTGCCTTGATCCCTACCTCTACACAACTCACAATATCTCATTCAAGAGTATGGTAAAATAAACTGATGATCTCATATCCCAAATATCCCATTCTAAGCATGGCTAAGCATATGCATAATAATAAATGACATGAGAAAATAAATCCCAACCCAAGCTACAAGGAAACAAGGTGATGCAACTCTAGGGAAACTTCCTAGCATGGGTTTCATATTTAACTTGACAATGCAAATAATTCTATCTACACATCCAAGCATAGGATCAAAGTGGTCAAGGACACTTGCCTCCTTCCTGCTGCTCTTGAAATGGGTAGTCCTGATCTTGGAAAGGAATAACATGCTCTTGAGCAGGTTCTACATCATACCATCACACACAGCAAAAGAAAAACAACAATCCATAAGACATAGTTCACATTTCCACTTCATACAAACCACACATTCATATTTATGAAAGTCTTTCACAATTATATGTGTTGTGGTTACTCTATGTGTGTTGATTTGTGGCTTGCATGCACTTTTGATCATATGTATATGATTCCTACTTTTGGTGTTCACATTTATACTTACATACTATATATATGAGTTTCCAATTTAAATAAATTCCTTATATTCAATTACTACACCTTTTAGCTACCTAGTATGCATGAAAGGTATTTTCCTTCTCCATATGTGTCTTCATAATTTCTACCAACCCTAAACTGAATTCTTTGGATTTTAGAAACTCCATTTATCATTCATTAGTTGCTATATTTTCAGATTTATTTCCTATGCCTAAGTGGGAACTTTATTATAAAAATAACAAGACACATCATCTAAACAGAATAGGTTCTGATCTAAAATATTTGCTAATATATTTTTGACCTTTTCCTCTGATGTGAACTATTTTACAATTATTTTCCCTATTTTCTAGAACTATTCTTTACTTAAAAATGTGTCCCTAAATGTGAATAATAAATTAAACATATTCACTTCAGCCCAAAATATGTTTTTATCTCACTCCAAAGTTTTCTAAATACTGAGAAAGTTTTTAATTTAATTTTGACAATATGTTTGTCCCACTTTTTAAATTTTAAACACTAGCCACATATTCAATTTCCCAAATTAAATATTAAACAGGGCTAAAAAGGTAAACTCACCCCTCTACAGGGTCTATAATATTATTTTAACAATTTTCAGGGGTCTAGCTACACATAACAAAGGAGTTTTTTCTAATTTTTATTAAGTCCAGGGGCTAAAACTGATTTTTAAATGAATTTACATGATTTTCTGAAGTTCCAGGGGCTAGATCAGAAGTTTCCGGGGCTAGCTCTTATTTCCTGAGAACCCCAGGGGGTAGCACGTAAGATTTCCAGTCTTTATAACGCGGGGCTGATGTGGACCGTCCGATTTTAATCCGACGGCTCAGATTATAACGTCGAACCGGTACGCGGGGATTTAAAGTCTACCGTGCGTTTTTAAATAGACGGCGCACAAGCGGCCACGTCGCTCTGATCGAGCGCGGTCGGCGCTGCCGGCTGCGCACGGCGGCGGGAAGCGGCGATCTCGCCGGAGACTTTCGGATCTTTGAGAATTCTTCCTAGAACTGTGATCTTATGGCATAGATCGGTGGAGGAGAGGTCGGGGATCTCACCTCGGGGGTTTTCTTGAGCTCGGAGGTCCTGGAAGGTGATCGGCGACGAGGTCCGAAGTGAAACCACGGCGAGGCTCGTCGGCGCTGTGTTTACACCGCAAGTCACCGAGTTTTCTGCACCTGCAAGGTTCCCCGGAGGCGGTGGATCAAGACCCGCGAGTTAGATCGGAATTTCCGAGCTTAGATCGGCCAGAATTCGCTGGAGAAAGCTCGGGTTCTCACCGGAGGAAAAACAGCAGATCGCGTGGGAAAAACAGAACGAGGCCGGGGTTTTTATAGACGGGGGAGGGCGGCGGGGTGGTTTAGATCAAGTTTGCGTCGCCCCCGAACGGAATTCGGCTGGGATACGCGAGAATTCCTGATCGGTTTCGATTCTGGTGAGAGAGTCCGGCGCTGGTGCGAGGTAGACGAAGAACTGGCGGGCCCCGCCTGTCAGTGGGAGGAAAGGGCGCGCGCGGCTGCGGGCTGGCGTGAGCACTGGTTGGGCCGGCTGGTGGTTTTCGGCCCACTGGCCGGTTTTTTTCTGTTTTCTTTTTTTCTTTTTCTATTTCTTTTCTGTTTTGAGTTTAATTTGAATTCTAGTTTGAATTTGAATTTTTGCAAAACATGCAACACGTCCAAAAATTTTTAAATTCCCCTCTTAACATGATTTAGGTTCTTAACAAGATTTTTGGGGTGTTACAGTAGGTAGCTCCCTGAGCTTGTCCTTCTACTCACGATCACGCACATACAAGATTTATAGTAATCAAACATCATGCACAAACTTTACTCAAGATGCAATAGTGTGGATGGATGCAAATCCTATGGTGCTGTTTTATTAAACCAGTTTGTACGTGTTCTTGCATGTTTTAATAGGCTTGCATGGGGTTTATGATAAACAAAGGTGTAAGGATCAAGTGTGGACGTAGTGATGATCTCGATTCAAGATCTAGATCAATTCCATAGTTAAAAACCGATCAACACGTGATCTGTCCACACGAAAAAACTTCTGTTCGAAGGGATCTAAGAAACAGATGCAAAGAAACCGCGATGACGTCGTAAGGTGGTAATGGATACCTACCTTACATCCTTCGGGGCCTTCCTCCAAGCAATGGAAGCAGGACGACTCGTCGGCTCTCTTCCAGTGACGGCGATCGTGACGGGGCTCGTCGGCGGTCTCACCTGTCGTTGAGCTCCGGCGAAGGGGGTTAGCTCAGCGAGTTGGGGGCTAGCGCCTCTAAGTTGTCGGCTTGGGAAGATGTTACGATCAAGGGGTGTTTCAGGTTCTATTTATAAGTGGATAAAGAAGAGCCCTACTCCGACTGGATTTAAATAAGAGTCCTATTGAAATTGTTTTGGATCTTAACAACTTATCTCCAATCGATTTGGTTGCAGTATTAAACATGGAAGAATTCGTGTCGGTTTCCTCAGTACCGGGTACTTGCGTACAGGGGAAAACCACTTAAGAATCTGGTCCTTCCGCAGGGATAAGCTCCGGAGGCTCCACATGTCCAGCGGGGGCCTGGCTTCTCTTTTCCTCAGAGGCGAGCTCCGGTTGTGTCGCGTGTCAGGCGGGCGGGACCTCCCTCTTCCTCAGAGGCGAGCTCCACGTGCGCCACGCGTCTGGCGGGCGGGACCTCCCTCTCCCTCAGAGGCGAGCTCCGCGTGCGCCACGTGTCTGGTGGGTCGGGACCTCCTCTCTCTTTGGAGGGGAGCTCCGAGAGTGCCACGTGCCAGTGCCGGATCTCCCCTCTCTTTAGAGGCGAGCTTCGAGAGTGCCATGTGTCCAGCAGCGCCGGATCTCCTTTCTACTAAGAGATGAGCTCCGAGGTCGACACGTGTCCAACAGCGTCGGACCTCTCTTCTCCTCGGAGATGAACTCCAAGGATGAACGAGTCCTGCAGTGTCTTTATGACGCCCTCAATTCTGTGGAAAAGCACGAAAACCGAGAACTGATGCATATGTGTGCCCAGGATGTTCATCACACATACACATATATTCCACAAACTGAATTCAGAATATATATAACCACGAATAATAGAGTTTATTACAATGTCTCATGAGTCTTGGACTCATGCTCACAGCGGAAGTCTTTATTTCAATGCAGCGGAAGTCTTTATTCTAATGCGGAAGAAATTTAACTAATGCGGAAGCAAATATAAGCAGCAGTGGCTCCATCTCTACTCCATTCCCACAGGCAATGTTGAGAACAGATCACACGCCTAATGCTCCATTTGTTCTACATAGTAATCTTCTCCTGCTGCTGATGATGAAATAATAATGCAAGTTTGAGTACAATGATGTACTCAGCAAGTGCGGGAAAATATGATATGAAGTCTCATAACAAGGTAGGTATAAAAAGGCTCATTTGCAGAAAAGCAAAGTTATTTATCAAAAGCACGATAAAACAGCGACTTATCTTAAAGTGAATGTAATCCCAACATGTATTAAAATACCATTCATACCTCCGTTATGCTCATTACTCTCCATGTCACAATCAATCAACCTCATTCTCGCTCAAGAATACCTCCTCGTATTCTCTACCATCTCACGAATACCATCCTGTATTCGCTACCATTTCACCACATAAAACAACTGCGTATCCCACCGAGACCAACCTTGTTGCCATGACTCAACAGTCATGCAACCCATCGTATCACCCGGACTCAACAGTCCCAAAACCAAACCATAACCAAACCATCCGAAACCATAACCATTAACTATCCCAATAACCATCCCAACTAATCATGGCAGTTGGCCAGGTGCTCGTGACCGTAAGCTTGGCTATCATGATAGTTTTAAGAACTCTGCAGAGTTTGCACCACTTTACCCACAAGTTTGTGATTTTGTCGGCGACTGTAGAACCTCCATTATACCAGTAGAAAACCGTCGGTGTATGGCCAAGAGATCACAAAATAGCCTTTACAAAGGTGTTACTAGATGTATGGACTCACTAAGGTTTCACCGGCAGGCTAGAATCAACAATTCTCCCACCCACGGCCCCCCTCTTGTGCCATGCAGTTCCGAGGGCAGTCCTCACTCGACTCCCATTCCCCGCGCCTTCCACAGTCCATAACACTCTAGCAACTTACCTAATTACTCAGCTAAGCCGCACCCATACTTTGTCTTGTGGTGGCACTGTTATCGTGGCATGTGCATGCATGAACCGGTTCTTAGATCTACGGCAAGTAAACCACCATCTCATGCTACCTCATTCACAAACCCAGGCTTGCCTAGATCTCCCTCCGATCCATGTTCATTAACAACATCAATTTTTCTCATTATTATTATGAGTGCAGTTAGCTAGACACATCTATCTCGCTTCTCAATCCCATGGACTCAGCGAAGCATAAAAGTAAAAACAATCATACCCGACTCATAAACTTCCCGGGCGACAAGGGTGGTTTAACCAAAGCTAGTAAACTCCTATAAAAGGGTTTCCCATCATGTTTGACTCAGCACGCACACCTTTTTGCAAAACAAAATAGTTTACCCAAAACATAGGATCAATATGGTCAAGGAGCACTTGCCTTGTTCTTGCGGTTCTGGTTGTTCTTGGATCTCGAAACCTTGTTGTTGCAGCTCGTCGTAAACAGCTCCCTGAGCTTGTCCTGTTATACAGGATCGCGCACATACAAGATTCACAGCAATCAATATCATGCACAAATTTTAACTAGATGCGATGATGCATATGCATGCTATCCTATGATCAGTTTTATTAGATCGGTTTGTACGTGTTCTTGCATGGCCTTATGGTGAACAGGGGTGTTCGGATCAGATGTGGACGTAGCGATGACCTTGTCTTTTAGATCAACCCGATCAACAAGTGATCTGTCCACGAGAAAGCTTCTGTTCGGAAGGAATCGAAGAACAGATGCAAAGAAAACATGATGATGTCGTAAGGTGGTATTGGAGACCTACCTTACGTTCTTCTCGGTCTTCGGGTCCTTCTCAGATCGTTGGGCTCTCTTCCGGTGATCTTCCTTGCTGAACTTCGGCGATGGCTTTCTCGGCGAGTTGAGGCTAGGGCTCTAAGTCGTCGGCTTAGGAGTTGGAAAAGAAATTCCTGGTTTCAGCCAAGGGTTCTGGGTTCTATTTATAATCGGGAGAAGAAGAGTCCTAATCTGATTGTATTCCGAATAAAAGTCCTATTCAGATCTTCGTTGGATCCTAACATCTTATCTTTAGTTGATTTGATGCGGTAACATTGTGGAATTCAGGTCGGTTTCTTCTCCGTACCGATATTTCTACTCGTACAGAATCAAAAACCGCTCCAGAACTCGTTACCTTCTTGGTGATGAGCTCCGGAAGCTCCACGTGTCCATCGGGCCTGGTCTCTCCTTTTCCGCATAGAAGAGCTCCGAGGTAAACACGTGTCCAACAGTGATGGACCTCCCGGAGATAAGCTCCGCTGGCGACATGTGTTCAATAGAACTGGACCTACCGGAGATGAGCTCCGAGATCGACACGTATCCCGCGCGACTGGTCCTCTGATTCCCGCGGTGACTAGCTCCGAAGGTGACATGTGTCCTGCAGAAATGCCTTTGCTTCTTCCGCAGAGGCTAGCTCCGGGGAAACCTGTGTCCCACAGGGTCGGACCTCTCCCCCTTTGTGGAGATGAGCCCCGAGCCTGCCACGTAGCCAGTTTAGCGGCGGACCTCTCCCCACTTCGAAGGGATGAGCTCTGAACACGTCACGTGGCCAGCGGGCCGCGGTAAGTTGTCTTCGGCGCTCTCGGTGAACTGGATTCGGCTCTTATTGGCTATCCTTTTGATATTTTTCTCTGTTCCTACATTTCTTAAAATGATTTCTCCTCATAAAACATGAATATATGCTGACACCAGAAATGAGGGTGTCACACTCTTCTCCTCGGAGGTGAGTGTGAGACCTATGTGTGCTGAATTCATTGGCAATTAGGATAAAAGTTAGCATTAACATTCAAAGTTTTGAATATTGCCAAAACATTCTTCTGTGGCAAGGTCCGACAAGTTCTTTGTTAGGTCCGCCAAGTGTTGGCAAGGTCCGACGCAAGGTCCGGAGAGCTTCTGTGAGGTCCGGAGCTTGTTTTTAGGGAGCTCCCGTGAAGTTCAACTCGTAGAACTGCAGAGTCTTGTTTTTGCTTTTAACTCGCAATGTTTCAAACTTGCTTTATGGAAGGTTTGCTTAGTATTAATTTGCTATGTTTTTGGTGTGTTTTGGTGGTTATGGCTGTTATCATTTGATATGGTTTGCAACATGCTTATGTGGCGTGCTCATGTAAGGTGTTGTGGTTTTCGAACTAACGTGAGTCAAGTCGAGGACTTGTGCTAGGAAGAATTGGTTGTTTATTCATGTGCAGGTGTTGCTTGAGTTCAAGACATGGCTGGTGACGGGATCCTTGGACTAGTCTCAGGGAGGAGATGAGGTTCCAACAACCAAGTTCGGGAGGAGCTGTGGTTGAGTTGATCGGGAGGTCGCGCAGCATGTTTGGATCAAGGGCAGTGCATATGAAGGTTGCGTGTACGTCATTGGAAGGTGTTTGCACGTGTGCAAGGAGTGCATGGACGTGGCAACATTGTTCCAAGGCGTGATGAAGAGAAGTGGACGTAAAGAATTGGTCGGAAAGGTCCAACCGGCTGGATTGCGTACTCAGGCTGAGGCTGAGTCGGATATGGCTCAAATATGGAAGATTTGAGTTGGTTATGATATGATTTCGTGCTAGGCACGAAGTTGAGTTGTTTTAGGAATGTTTAGTACGTTCCTAAGGTATTTGGAAGTCTCACGATTGCTTCTATCTGCGAATAGGAGAGTCCTGAGCAGTTATGGTAAGTTAGGATACGAGTCCAATTAGGAGTAGGAGTCCTAGATTGGATTCATTAGCCTGAGGGCTGGCTATAAAAGCAAGGGAGGCCAGAGCTCTCGTGGGAAGAGAACTCTTGGCTGTTCGTCTTGTGTTCTATTGAATAAAGTTCATAGTTTCGAGGAGCTTTTGCGCCTTGTTCGTCCGATTTGTTTTTCGTCAAGTCTTTCTCGCCGAGTTTCTGGACAGACCGACGTTGCTTCGGTGTTTCGTTCATAACTCGAGTTTTACAGATCCGATTGACGTGATTCTTTTTGGGTTGTCTTCACAACTCAATTATATATCATCTGTGAAATTTTCACGAGCTTCGGATCTGTAGTTTGTGAGATACACGAGTTTCTTTACAGCACTGCAGATTTGTTTTATATCGGGTAGAACAGATTGATCTTCGTTTAATGATTTGATCGTATCTCAAGTTTTACTTCGTGTTTTCAAGTGATTCTTGTTGCATTAGATCCGTGACTTGATTCTATACCTCTCTACTTGATTTGTCACGGTTTAACACGTTTGAAAACACTTGCACACACGGTTTCTTTAACCGATTGATTTTTTGCTGAGGGGTTTTTATTGTTTCCGCTGCGAAAAGTTTTAATCTACCATTCACCCCCCTCTGGTAGCTTTTCACGTGCTCTTTGATCCTACAATTAGTATCAGAGCCAAGGTGCTCTAATCTTTGTGATTTCCACGTGTTTTGACTAACCATCATGGAGAAGTACTACGCAAAACCTTGTGTGTTAAATGGCATCGATTTTCAGGTTTGGAAGGCGCGGATGGAGGCCTACATACAGGCGCAAGGCTTCGCCATATGGGAAAAGGTCTACCGGAACTTTGATGTACTATCCAACGATCAAGTTACGGCTTCGAACATGAGAGATGTTGACAACAACAACAAGGCTCGCAACTTGATCATCCAAGGATTGACTCAAAGCGACTTCGACCGTGTTGCACACCTCCAATCTGCATATGATGTTTGGAAAGCTCTTTGTGACTACCATGAATGATCCAATACTATCAAGGAGGTAAGGCAAGATATGTTCAAGAAAGAATACATGCGTTTTGAGATGCAACCAGGTGAGTCAATTGACGACCTTTTTGCTCGCTTTAATTAAATTCTCAGCAACTTGCGTAGTGTCAATGTTAACTTTTCAGATGCTGAAAATGCTACACAATTGTTAGGAGCATTAGATATGTCAATTTGGGAGATGAAAGTTACATCAATTCGTGAATCTACTGTTATGAGTTCTCTTACTTTAGACGTGCTTTATTCTAAATTGAAAACTCATGAAATTGACATCATCTCACGTAAAAACCCCAACAAGTCTATTTCATTTGTTTCGCAACGTGACATGTTTAGTTCTAGTCAATCATCATCTAGTGGTGCACTCTCTTTGCTGTCCTCTCTAACCCTTGAACATATTGAAGAGTTTCCAGAGGAGGAGCTTGCACTCATCTCTACTCGGTTCTCAAAAGCATTGCAAAATGTGAGAACTAGAAGGAGAGGAAGCTCCGGACCTCAACAATGTTTTGAATGTGGTAAGACAGGACATTTTCGTACGGAGTGCCCTAACCTTTCAGGTCCGACTTCACGTGAAGAAAAGCAAACAAGGCCGAAGAAATCGTTTGCAAAGAATAAGAAGAAGAAAGATTTATCAATGCGCAACATAGTGCATAGTATGATCTCTGCACTTCAAGATTTCGGCTCGAGTGATGTGGACACCGGTAGTGATGAAGATGAAAAAGCTATGGAAAATATGTGCTGCATGGCGAGCAAGTCAAGTTCAAGCTCCCAGGAGGCAGAACACAACAGCGACGATGAAGAGGTATGTCCCACTTGCGAAGAAATGTGTGATGCTATTTCTCGTGCCACTGTTATATTAAAGAAAAAGGATAAAAAACTTAGGAACAATGCTGTTAAAATTGAATCAATAGAATATGAAATTAATCGTTTAAAAACTTTGATTCCTAGTGATGATTCTTGTTCCTCATGTCATTTAATTTATGAACAATTATCCTCTTTAAGAAGTGCACACGCATCTACACTTGATAAACTTGAACTTGAAATTGAAAAGAACAAAGAGCTTGCTGCACTTAATGATAAAAATTTGAAAGATGCTTATTGTTCTACAATTGATTTGCATTGTTCTTCATGTGATGATCTGAATAAGAAACTAAATGATGCTATGAATGAGATTTCTATTTTGAACAATGCCCTACGTGTGCATGAAGTTAAATATTGTTCAAATTGCAAACTAAAAGGAAAAACTTCATGTGAAAACTGCTTTGATCTGTCCAATAAACTTGATGACATGCATAGGACACTAGATCGGTTTTCTAATGCAAATAAGAACCTAAATTTGCTGCTGAATTCTTCCAAGTCTTGTAATGATAAAACTGGTTTAGGTTTTAATTCTCATGCTCATGCTAAGGCACACCCACCTAAAGTTGTAAAGTCATTAGGAAGCGGTTTGATTCAAACAGCTCCTAAACAAAAAGAGGTGATTTTCAAATCTGCAGGAGTACTGTCCCATTCGGGTTCTAATAAACGTGTTGCTTGCTCATCTAGACATGATAATAAGGTTATTTTTCATTGTACCTACTGTGGTAGAGATGGTCATGTCATGGATTTTTGTTATAGACTAGCTTAACACGATAAGAAACAAAGAATACTTGCTAGATCACATAACAACCAAGCAAAATCTGCTAGACCGAATATTCGGAGCTTGCAACCTGCTGTAATGAGTCAAAAACTTGCTCCCGGACCTACTGTTTTTGTGCTACATATAACACATCTTCTAAGTCAGTAGTTGGGAACAAAAATTTTCGATGTTTGGCTCATAAACCTGCTGTACCTTCTCAGCTTTCGCGTGTTATTCCTGCTGGACGTCGTGTGGCTCAGTACTGGATTCCTAAAAGTCTTTTAACTAACCCCAGTATTGAGTCATCGACGTATTGTGCTGCTGTGTAGGTTTCACGTTTGAGGAAGGAGAACATTTGGATTGTGGATTCAGGTTGCTCACGCCACATGACCGGTAACAAAGAATGGTTCTTCTCTCTCTCTTTTGTGTCACGTGTAGAAAATGTTACTTTCGCCGATAACTCTTCTACTCCCATAATTGCTAAAGGTTCGGTTAGAGTAAACAATCTCTACACTTTGAAAGATGTGGCACTTGTTAAAAATTTGAAATATAACTTGCTTTCGGTTTCACAATTGCTAGATGAAAATCTAGAGGTTAGCTTTGCTAAAAATTGCTGCAAGGTTGTAGATTCAATATGTGAGCTTTTGTTTAACATGTCTAGGACTGGAAGAGTTTTTAAAGCTGATTTTGATTTGTCAACTTCTAAGCATCGGTGTATAGTTGCTAATGATACAAAGGATCTTTATTTTTGGCATCGTAGACTTGGTCACATAGGCTTTGATCATCTCACTCGTGTTAGTGCTCTCGATCGCATACGTGGGCTGCCGAAGCTTAAAAAGGACAATGATATTGTGTGCTCTTCTTGTAGACATGCTAAGTTTGTTGCAGGTTCACATGCTCCTCTCACAATGACCATGACAGCTGAACCGGGACAACTTTTACATCTTGACACAGTAGGTCCGGCACGTGTTCAATCCTTCGGAGGTAAATGGCATGTGCTTGTGATTGTTGATGATTATTCCAGATATTCTTGGGTTTATTTTATGGCATCTAAGGATGAAGCTTTTAGTCATTTTAGAACTTTATTTCTTAGATTATCTATTGATCACCCAGGATCATTAAAAGTAATTAGAAGTGATAATGGAACTGAATTTAAAAACCAATCCTTTGATCACTTTTGTGCTGAAAATGGAATAGATCATCAATACTCTTCACCCTATGTACCACAACAAAATGGTGTCGTAGAAAGAAAGAACAGGACCTTAGTTGAGATGGCTAGGACTATGCTTGATGAATATCAAACTCCTAGGAAATTTTGGGCTGATGCAATTGCAACCGCTTGTTATGTCTCAAATCGTGTTTTCTTGCGTGCTAAGCTTGGAAAAACCCCATATGAGCTCCGGTTTGGACATAGGCCTAGTGTTACACAGTTTAGGGTTTTTGGTTGCAAATGCTTTGTTAAGAAACATGGTAATCTTGATAAATTTGAAGCTAGATCTGTTGATGGCATGTTTCTTGGTTATCCATCTCATACTAGAGGCTACCGTGTGCTTTTACTTGACACTAACAAAATTGTGGAGACTTGCGAGGTTTCTTTTGATGAAGCTAGCCCAAGTACTAGCTCCGATATTGCAGGTCCGGATCCATATCCGCAGGGGAGAGTATTTTTATTGAAGAAGATGAAGAAGTGGTGCTGCTGCCCGAAAACTCGGAAGTAAATAACGATCAAGCTGCTGATTTTGCACCACAACCAGCACCAACAGTCACTACTGCTGGTTCGGACCTTCCTCAATCAACAAGCTCTCCTAATCAAAGGTCCGAACATGAAGAAGAAGGTGCTTGTGAAGTGTCTACTCCCCTCCGAGTACTCAAAAGTCATCCTCCACAACAAATCAATGGAAGCTTGCATGAACGAGTCACTCGGTCCAGGTTTTGTGATCCAAACTCTCTTGCTCATTCTGCTTTTGTTGCTTCTTTTGAACCCAAGGATATATCACACGCACTCACTAATGAATCTTGGATTAATGCCATGCAAGAAGAGTTAGAAAATTTTGAAAGAAATAATGTTTGGAAACTTGTACCTCCACCTCAAGGTCACACATTAATTGGAACTAAATGGGTATTTAAAAATAAGCAAAGTGAGGATGGGGTTGTGGTTAGGAATAAAGCTAGGTTGGTTGCTCAAGGTTTCACTCAAATTGAAGGTCTAGATTTTGATGAAACATTTGCTCCTGTTGCTAGATTAGAAGCTATAAGAATTTTATTAGCATTTGCTGCATCTAAAGGTGTAACACCCCAAATTTTTAGTCAAGACTCAAATTTTGATTTAGAACCATAAACCATGTTCAGAGGGGAATTTAGAAATTTTTGGACGTATTGCATGTTTTGCAAAAATTCAAATTCAAACTGGAATTCAAATTATACTCAAAACAGAAAAGAAATGAAAAAGAAAAAGGAAAACCAGAAAAAAACTGGCCAGTGGGCCGAAACCCCAGCCGGCCCAGCTAACCCCCGCGCAGCCCGCCCCCGCGCGCGCCGCGCTGCCCCTCGCTGACGGGTGGGACCCGCCTGTCATCCCTAACCCCGCGACCCCAGACTCTCTCCCGCGCGCGCGATCGCAACCGATCGGGAAACCTGTCCCCGCAGCCGAATTCCGGACCCAGCGGACTCCAACTCGATCACAACAGACCCACCGCCCTCCCCCGGCTATAAAAACAACCGATCCGATCAGTTTTTCTCACGCGATCGCCGATTTTCACTCCAGTGAGCACCGAGACTTCGCCGGTGAATTCTGGCCGATCTAAGCTCGGAAACTCTGATCTAACTCGTTGGTCTTGATCCACCGCCTCCGGGGAACTTTGCAGGTGCAGAAAACCCGAAGACTTACGGTGCAAATCCAGCTCCGACGAGCTTCGCCGTGGTTTTGCCTCGGACCTCGCCGCCGAGCACTTTCCAGGACCCCCGAGCTCGAGAAAACCCCCGAGGTGAGATCCCTGACCTCCCCTCTACCGATCTATGCCATGAGATCACAGTTTTAGGCAGAATTCTCGAGGATCCGAAAGTTTCCAGCGAGATCGCCGCTTCCCGCCGCCGTGCGCCGCCGGCAGCGCCGCCCGCGCTCGATCAGAGCGACGTGGCCGCTTGTGCGCCGTTTATTTTAAATCGCACTGTAGACTTTAAAACCCCGCGTACCGGTTCGATGTTATAATCTCAGCCGTCGGTTTAAAATCAGACGGTCCACGTCAGCCCCGCGTTATAAAGACTGGAATTCTTACGTGCTACCCCCTGGGGTTCTCTGGAATTGAGAGCTAGCCCCGGAAACTTCAGATCTAGCCCCTGGAACTCCAGAAAATCATGTAAATTCATTTAAAAATCAGTTTTAGCCCCTGGACTTAATAGAAATTAAGAAAAACACCTCTGAAAAGTGTAGCTAGACCCCTGGAAATTATGAAAATGATATTATAGACCCTGTAATGGGGTGAATTCATTATTTTAGCTCTGTTTAGTATTTAATTTAGAAAATTGAATATGTAACTAGTGTTTAAATATTAAAAAGGGGGGCAAACATAATTGTCAAATTTATTAAAAACTTTCTCAGTACTTAGAAAACTTTGGAGTGAGATAAAAATATATTTTTGGGCTGAAATAAATCTGTTTCATCTATTATTCACATTTAATAGTATAGGGACACATTTTTAAGTAAAGAATAGTTAAAGAAAAATAGGGAAAATAATTATGAAATAGTGTACATCAGAAGCCAAGGTCAAAATATGATCCTAAATTATTTAGGACCAGAACCTAATCTGTTTAGGTAGTGTGTATTACTAATTTAATAATAAAATGCACAATTATGCATAAGAATATAAATCTGAAAATATAGAAACTAGTAAATGATAAATGGAGTTTCTAAAATACAAAGAATTCAGTTTAGGGTTGATAGAAATTATGAAGGCATATATGGAGAAGAAAAATACTTTTCATACATACTTGGTAGTTTAATATATAAGGAATTTATTTAAAACTGAAACACACATATATACATATATGTATATATATATATATAGTATGTGAGTATAAATATGAACACCAAAGTAGGAATCATACACATATAAATAAAAGTGTATGCAAGCCCCAAATCAACACACATAAAGTAACCACAACACATATAATGGTAAAGAACTTTCATAAATATGAATGTGTGGTTTGTATGAAGTAGAAGTGTGAACTATGTCTTATGATTGTTGTTTTTCTTTTGCTATGTGTGATGGTATGAAGTAGAACCTGTTCAAGAGCAAGCTATCAGTTTCCAAGATCAGGACTACCCATTTCAGGAGCAGCAAGAAGGAGGCAAGTGTCCTTGACCACTTTGATCCTATGCTAGGATGTGTAGATAGAATTATTTGCATTGTCAAATGAAATATGAAACCCATGCTAGGAAAGTTTCCCTAGAATTGCATTACCTTGTTTCCTTGTAGCTTGGGTTGGGATTTATTTTACCATGTCATTTATTTCCATGCATATGCTTAGCCATGCTTAGAATGGGGTATTTGGGACATGAAATCATCAGTTTATGTTACCATACTCTTGAATGAGATATTGTGAGTTATGTAGAGGTAGGGATCAAGGAAAGTTGGATGTTTTGGTTGTGTGCTGGGTGCACGAGACTTGGGTTTGTGTTTAGTACTTGCCTGGATCCTAAGGACCGGTTCATGGAGCATGTAACCCGGCTTTACAGTGCCAACCACATGCTGAGATGGGGCAGCTTAGCCAATTAATTAGGTGTATCCCCGGCGTAGTATGGGTGTGTTGGATGGTGCGGGGAATAGGAGTCAGCTGGACTGCCATATGAACCGCAAGGCTCAAGAGGGGGCCACTGCAGCGGGGTTGGAGCCTCTTGTATGCTGTTAGGGGTGAAACCTCAGTGGGCCCACGCTCGTCGGGAATCCCTTTGTAAAGGCTTCGTAGTGATCTCTTGGCCACACACCTAGGAAGTGTGAATGTGGTTCGTAGCCACTGGCATAATGGAGGTTCTTTTAGTCCACCCGGCAACGGGGGATGAAATCACTACTTGTGGGTACAGTGGTACAAACTCTGCAGAGTCAAAACTGTCTTGACAGCCGTGCTCACGGTTAAGAGCGGCCTGGACTTATTCATGATTAGAGAATTGATGGTTTTGGAAGTTAAGCGGGGAGCTTAACATTGGAAATGATGATTATGGTTATTGGTTTATGATGATGGGATGGGAGATTTGGATCATTTCACCTGTGTAGTAATGTAGGTGCTTAATAAGCTAAGGTGATAGGTATTAATTGCGTAGTGCTTTAACCATGAGTTCAACCTCTCCTTGTTCTAGCCATGCATGATATAATTTTCCCACACTTGCTGAGTACCATTGGTACTCAACCTTGCATATTTGTTGGTTTATATTGCTGCTCAGGTCAAGATATTGAGGTGGTGTATAATGACCAAGATTTTGGACCCGAGGAAGGTTTTTAGGTTCATGAAGACCCCCGGGCAACACCTGTGATGGAGCCCTAAAGAATAATATTCCGCTGCTAGTTTATTTACTTGTGATGAAGCATTAGTGTTCATTGAGACATTTGTGATGTAAGACTTATTTATATTCGACACCTGGCTTGTAATAAATGATGCTTCACTATTTGTCATCACATGTATGAGAAAATGATCCTGGCATACATGTGATATTCACTTGGTTGTTCTTCAGAAAAAAAACCGGGTGTGACAGAGGTGGTATCAGAGCCAAGGTTGCCCGTAGGAACGTGGACCTAGGTAGGAATGGACGTATTTAAGGGCCCTATTTTCTTAAAAACTATTTTCCAAGGTGTGGGTGAAAAAGTGTTATCAAAAGAGTCATTTTCTTCATCTTACCCCAACTTTCATTCAAAAAAAAAATAGGATTTTTGTTTGAAATTTTATCTAACCTAATTTTAAATTCTTTTGTTTTAGATGGTTCGCATGATTCGCACCGCTCGTAAATCCACGGGAGGGAGAGTTCCCGTAGTTGCCCTTGCTGAAAGAGAGGAGAGTCGTCCAGTGATGTACCTTTCCTACGGATTGGCAGTGGGAGATTTGTTGCGCCGTCTTCGACGTATGCTCGAAGCCGCCGGCAATACGGGCAAGCTCATCATCCACTATAACTCCACCAGGACCATCCGTGAGAAGAGGGAAGAATGGAGTTCGGAGATGAGGATTATACACGAGAATCAGCTGCTTAAGATCCACCACTCTCCAGCTTGTCGAGCAACACAAGTTGACGCGGAGAGAGATGTCACTTGGGAGGCCATCACCTGCCAGAGCCACATCTATCGTCGCCACTTGGACAAAACTGAGTACATGTATGTCCTCCAACGTGAGAGTGGTACCACGGAGTACAAGTACCCACCGGTGCAGCAAGGGACTTCCCATGAGCACATGGACTTGTGCTTGGAGGATGCTGCTATGCTCAGCACTCGACTGCAGGAGTGTCAACAAGAGCTTCAGGATGTCCGAGATACCCTGAAGGAGACGGAGGCATTGCTGCGAGCTTGCTTAAAGGCGAGAGAAAGAGGAGATGGGAATGAACTGTGTGTCACCGTAAGTGATCCATGGACCCCTAACTCCCCGGATCGCCGAGCGATCAGGCGTCGTCGCACTTCTCCACCAGCAGCCTCCCCACCCAAAGCAGAGTCAGAAGGTAGCCGAAATGAGGAGGAAGATCCCGAGGAGCCAGCTCAAGAGGATGAGTAGTGTAGAGTCTTTCCCCTAGCTAGCAAGAGGTCGAGTAGTCGAGTCGTTACGTAGTTAATGGTGTGATAATGCTTGGTGTGTGACGTGAGTTGTGGAAGCCATGAGCAAGTGTCCACAGCCTCGTCTTCAGATTGTTTTGCTTTGGTGTGTGAACCCACAGGAAATAATAGTGCATTTATTGGGTGTGAGATATAAAACCCTCGTAAGATTTTAACAAAACTTCAACACTTCAAAGTACAAACAAGTGAAAGTAGTAAGATGATACTAAATGCTTTCAAATTAACATTTGTTGATTCTACCAGATGGCCGGAAGAGGAAAAGGACGTGCTGCCAACCCCGCCAACACCAATGATGAGGCATGCAACTCTCATCTTTCTGGAGGCCAGAACCGGGGTGGTCGCCGTGAAGAAGTTGATCCTCTCCACCAAATGCTGGAGAATCAAAATCAGCTCATCCAGAACTTGACTCAAGTAGTGGCCAACTTGCATCAAGTTCCACCTCCACAAGCTGCACCACGCCAACCAAGGTTGAGTGAGTTTCTAGGAACTCAACCTCCAAAGTTTGCAAGTGCTGCTGAACCTCTGGAGGCAGATGATTGGCTGAAGACCATTGAAAGTAAGATGAGAATCATACAATGCCAAGGGTATGAGAGGATGCTGTTTGCCTCTCATCAATTGCAGGGACCTGCTGCTGATTGGTGGACCGCCTACGTGGCCGCCCATCATGACCCTGAGAGCATCACTTGGGAAGAGTTCAAGCGTAGCTTCCGCAACCATTACATCCCAAGAGGTGAACTCAAAAACAAGAGGAAAGAGTTTTTGGGACTGCAGCAGGGAAACATGACGGTGAGGGAATACCTTACTAAATTCACTCAACTATCCCGTTATGCTCCACGAGACATAGAGACAGATGAGCAGAAACAAGACTGTTTCGTGGAAGGACTTACCGCAGAGATGCAGTGTGCAATGTCCTCCAATGAGTATGAAAGCTTTCAAAAGATGGTGGACAGAGCGTTTGTGGTGGAAAGGAAGCTAAAGGCCCTGGAAAATGAGAATAAGAGGAAGGCTGGGTGGTCACATCAAGCCTCAGGGAGCAACACCCGCCCACGTATGATGCAGCAACCTACGGGGCAGACGAGCCGTGCTGCGGTACCCTATTCAGCACCAAGAGGGTACAACCCAAACTACAGGCCTCCCGCAGCACCAGCACAGCCGCAACGTCAGTTTGTACAACAGCCTCGCCCCGCATATCCACCTCGACCAGCAGTGCAAGGACCCCCAAACCAACCCCAAGACAACAAGGGCCAAGCGTCTAAGATTGGGGTGCAATGTTTCAGCTGTGGTGAAGTGGGGCACTACGCCCATAAGTGTCCAAAGAAGAAGCCCACGCAGCCACAGCAGCAGAACGTAATGAGAGGACGGGTGAACCACGTCACTATGGAGGAAGCACAAGAGGCACCCGACGTGGTAGTTGGTAAGTTTCCTGCCAATTTACACCTTGCAACTCTGCTGTTTGATTCTGGTGCTACCCATTCGTTCATTGCTCAAGGGTTTGTTAAGAAGCATGACCTAGCAACCACACAAATGAACCATATGCTAGCGGTAAATTCTCCAGGTGGAGAAATAAGGACAAGACAAGTGTGTCCCAAAGTGAACCTAGACATTAATGGGGTAGTATTTACCGCTAACCTCATAGTGATCGATTCACAAGGGATAGATATTATTTTGGGTATGGATTGGTTGACCAAACATAATGGAATCATCCATTGTTCGACCAGAACGGTGGAACTAACTCACCCTAGTGGCACAAGAGTAAAGTTCATAACGATACACGAGCCTGGGAGGGACATTAAATTAATTCAAGTGGAGATGAAAATTGAGGAAATCAGGACTATCAGGGAATATCCAGATGTTTTTCCGGAGGAGTTGCCAGGAATGCCTCCCGACCGTGACGTGGAATTCGCAATCGAGCTAGTACCGGGAACAGCCCCGATATACAAGAGACCTTATCGAATGGACTCCAAGCAGCTAGAAGAGCTCAAGGATCATTTGAGAGAATTGACGGAAAAGGGGTATGTTCGCCCTAGTTCCTCACCATGGGGAGCTCCGGTAATATTTGTGCCTAAGAAAGATGGAACTCAAAGGTTATGCGTGGATTACCGTGCCTTGAATGAGGTAACCATCAAGAACAAGTACCCAATACCCCGCATTGAAGACTTGTTTGATCAGTTGAGGGGAGCTTGTGGGTTCTCGAAAATTGATCTCAGGTCGGGATACCACCAACTCAAGATAAGGCAATCTGATATTCCCAAGACAGCTTTCGTATCTCGGTACGGACTGTATGAATACACTGTCATGCCTTTCGGGCTAACCAATGCCCCGGCATATTTCATGTACCTCATGAACAAGGTATTCATGGAATATCTGGACAAATTTGTGGTGGTTTTCATAGATGATATTCCCGTCTTCTCCAAAGATGAAGAAGAACATGAGAAACATCTAAGGTTGGTGTTACAGAGGCTGAGAGAACACCAACTATATGCCAAGTTGAGCAAGTGTGAGTTTTGGCTAAAGAGAGTTCCTTTTTTAGGACATATAATCTCGGAGGGAGGAATCTCCGTAGATCCCGCCAAAATCGAAGATATCCAGAAATGGAAAACCCCTGAAAATGTCGGGGAAGTTCGAAGCTTTTTGGGATTGGCTGGATACTATCGACGGTTTATTGAGGGATTCTCCAAGATCTCGAGACCTCTCACCAAACTGTTGGAAAAGGGAATCACATTCACCTGGACGCCACAGTGCGATACGAGCTTTCAGGAGCTAAAGAAGAGATTGACAACAGCCCCCGTGTTGGTTATGCCAGATATGCAGAAGAATTTCACGGTGTACTGCGATGCCTCTGGAAACGGGTTGGGATGTGTTCTCATGCAAGAGGGACATGTCGTGGCATATGCATCCCGGCAGCTTCGGAAGCACGAGAAGAACTATCCTACACATGACTTAGAACTAGCTGCAGTGGTACACGCGTTGAAAATTTGGCGGCACTATTTGATGGGGAAGAGGACAGAGATATATACGGATCATAAGAGTTTGAAGTACATATTCACACAGCCAGATCTCAACCTTAGACAAAGGAGATGGTTAGAGCTAATCAATGACTTTGATGTAGGCATCAACTATCATCCCGGGAAAGCAAACGTCGTGGCCGATGCCTTGAGTCGGAAAGTGCAGGTCAATAAGTTGAGCTTGAAGGATATGCCTGCAGAATTGAAGGACGAGGTTATAAGGCTCAATCTATGTCTAGTAAATAGTGGTGAAGCCATCGCCATGGAAGTGGACTCCACACTTGAGCGAGACATACGCGAGGGACAAAAGAATGATGAGAAGATACAAGAGATCAGACAGCTCATCAAGGAAAATAAAGCTCCTGGTTTCAGAGAGGATGAACAAGGAACGGTGTGGCACGGGAAAAGGATCTGTGTACCAGAAGTAAAGGAGATTCGTAAATTAATTTTGAAGGAGGCTCACGATTCCGACTATTCCATTCATCCTGGAAGTACGAAGATGTATCAGGACCTCAAAGGCAGGTATTGGTGGTATGGCATGAAGCGAGATGTCGCGGAACATGTTGCCCTATGTGACACATGTCAGTTGGTGAAAGCAGAACATCAACGACCCGCGGGATTATTGCAACCACTCAAAGTACCTGAATGGAAGTGGGAAGAAATCAGCATGGATTTTGTCGTGGGATTGCCTAGGACCCAATCCGGGTATGATTCAATATGGGTCATTATTGATAGGCTAACCAAGGTAGCTCATTTCATCCCTGTGAAAGAAAGCTACAGCGGATCCAAATTGGCAGAATTGTACATGTCAAGGATTGTATGTTACCATGGAGTGCCAAAGAAGATAGTGTCGGACCGAGGGACACAGTTCACCTCGAGGTTTTGGCAGAAGTTGCATGAAACCATGGGAACCCATCTGAACTTCAGCTCTGCCTATCATCCCCAAACTGACGGACAGACGGAGAGAACCAATCAGATCCTTGAAGATATGTTAAGGGCATGTGCACTCAAAAACAATAGGAGTTGGGACAAGAACCTACCGTATGCGGAGTTTTCCTATAACAACAGTTATCAAGCTAGTATGAAGATGTCACCGTTTGAAGCTTTGTATGGAAGGAAATGCAGAACTCCCCTATTTTGGAACCAAACAGGAGAAAGTAAGGTGTTTGGTCCAGAAGTGCTACAAGAAGCCGAGGCGAAGGTGAGGGAGATTCGCAACAACTTGAGGATAGCACAAACACGTCAGAAGAGTTATGCTGATGTACGAAGAAGAGAGCTCGTTTTCAACGTGGGAGACTATGTTTATCTCAAGGTGTCCCCTATCAGAGGGCTTCGTCGGTTCAAGGTGAAAGGGAAGTTGTCACCTCGATACATCGGACCCTTTCAAGTTTTGGAAAGAAAAGGCGAAGTGGCGTACCGACTAGAGTTACCAGTTCATCTATCGGACGTGCACGATGCATTCCATGTGTCACAACTCAAGAAATGTCTGAGGACGCCTGAAGAGGTGTTACCCATGAATGAAGTGGATGTAGCTGAAGATTTGTCTTATGCCGAGCAACCATACAAGATTTTGGAGACAATGGAACGCCTCACCAGAAATAAAAGAATCCGGATGTGCAAGGTGCAGTGGAAGCATCACTCAGAAGAAGAAGCCACCTGGGAACGGGAAGATGAGCTTAAGGCACAATTTCCGGAATTGTTTTCTTAGAAACACCAATCTCGAGGACGAGATTTCTTTTAAGGGGGGTAGAGCTGTAACACCCCAAATTTTTAGTCAAGACTCAAATTTTGATTTAGAACCATAAACCATGTTCAGAGGGGAATTTAGAAATTTTTGGACGTATTGCATGTTTTGCAAAAATTCAAATTCAAACTGGAATTCAAATTATACTCAAAACAGAAAAGAAATGAAAAAGAAAAAGGAAAACCAGAAAAAAACTGGCCAGTGGGCCGAAACCCCAGCCGGCCCAGCTAACCCCCGCGCAGCCCGCCCCCGCGCGCGCCGCGCTGCCCCTCGCTGACGGGTGGGACCCGCCTGTCATCCCTAACCCCGCGACCCCGGACTCTCTCCCGCGCGCGCGATCGCAACCGATCGGGAAACCTGTCCCCGCAGCCGAATTCCGGACCCAGCGGACTCCAACTCGATCACAACAGACCCACCGCCCTCCCCCGGCTATAAAAACAACCGATCCGATCAGTTTTTCTCACGCGATCGCCGATTTTCACTCCGGTGAGCACCGAGACTTCGCCGGTGAATTCTGGCCGATCTAAGCTCGGAAACTCTGATCTAACTCGTTGGTCTTGATCCACCGCCTCCGGGGAACTTTGCAGGTGCAGAAAACCCGAAGACTTACGGTGCAAATCCAGCTCCGACGAGCTTCGCCGTGGTTTTGCCTCGGACCTCGCCGCCGAGCACTTTCCAGGACCCCCGAGCTCGAGAAAACCCCCGAGGTGAGATCCCTGACCTCCCCTCTACCGATCTATGCCATGAGATCACAGTTTTAGGCAGAATTCTCGAGGATCCGAAAGTTTCCGGCGAGATCGCCGCTTCCCGCCGCCGTGAGCCGCCGGCAGCGCCGCCCGCGCTCGATCAGAGCGACGTGGCCGCTTGTGCGCCGTTTATTTTAAATCGCACGGTAGACTTTAAACCCCTGCGTACCGGTTCGATGTTATAATCTCAGCCGTCGGTTTAAAATCAGACGGTCCACGTCAGCCCCGCGTTATAAAGACTGGAATTCTTACGTGCTACCCCCTGGGGTTCTCTGGAATTGAGAGCTAGCCCCGGAAACTTCAGATCTAGCCCCTGGAACTCCAGAAAATCATGTAAATTCATTTAAAAATCAGTTTTAGCCCCTGGACTTAATAGAAATTAAGAAAAACACCTCTGAAAAGTGTAGCTAGACCCCTGGAAATTATGAAAATGATATTATAGACCCTGTAATGGGGTGAATTCATTATTTTAGCTCTGTTTAGTATTTAATTTAGAAAATTGAATATGTA
Source organism: Neostapfia colusana (assembly GCA_030760725.1). Taxonomy (NCBI): domain Eukaryota; kingdom Viridiplantae; phylum Streptophyta; class Magnoliopsida; order Poales; family Poaceae; genus Neostapfia; species Neostapfia colusana. The sequence continues at coordinate 64,633,243 of JASWHV010000008.1, read as the reverse complement.
ACTAGTGTTTAAATATTAAAAAGGGGGACAAACATAATTGTCAAATTTATTAAAAATTTTCTCAGTACTTAGAAAACTTTGGAGTGAGATAAAAATATATTTTTGGGCTGAAATAAATCTGTTTCATCTATTATTCACATTTAATAGTATAGGGACACATTTTTAAGTAAAGAATAGTTAAAGAAAAATAGGGAAAATAATTATGAAATAGTATACATCAGAAGCCAAGGTCAAAATATGATCCTAAATTATTTAGGACCAGAACCTAATCTGTTTAGGTAGTGTGTATTACTAATTTAATAATAAAATGCACAATTATGCATAAGAATATAAATCTGTAGAAACTAGTAAATGATAAATGGAGTTTCTAAAATACAAAGAATTCAGTTTAGGGTTGATAGAAATTATGAAGGCATATATGGAGAAGAAAAATACTTTTCATACATACTTGGTAGTTTAATATATAAGGAATTTATTTAAAACTGAAACACACATATATACATATATGTATATATATATAGTATGTGAGTATAAATATGAACACCAAAGTAGGAATCATACACATATAAATAAAAGTGTATGCAAGCCCCAAATCAACACACATAAAGTAACACAACACATATAATGGTAAAGAACTTTCATAAATATGAATGTGTGGTTTGTATGAAGTAGAAGTGTGAACTATGTCTTATGATTGTTGTTTTTCTTTTGCTATGTGTGATGGTATGAAGTAGAACCTGTTCAAGAGCAAGCTATCAGTTTCCAAGATCAGGACTACCCATTTCAGGAGCAGCAAGAAGGAGGCAAGTGTCCTTGACCAATTTGATCCTATGCTAGGATGTGTAGATAGAATTATTTGCATTGTCAAATGAAATATGAAACCCATGCTAGGAAAGTTTCCCTAGAATTGCATTACCTTGTTTCCTTGTAGCTTGGGTTGGGATTTATTTTACCATGTCATTTATTTCCATGCATATGCTTAGCCATGCTTAGAATGGGGTATTTGGGACATGAAATCATCAGTTTATGTTACCATACTCTTGAATGAGATATTGTGAGTTATGTAGAGGTAGGGATCAAGGCAAGTTGGATGTTTTGGTTGTGTGCTGGGTGCACGAGACTTGGGTTTGTGTTTAGTACTTGCCTGGATCCTAAGGACCGGTTCATGGAGCATGTAACCCGGCTTTACAGTGCCAACCACATGCTGAGATGGGGCAGCTTAGCCAATTAATTAGGTGTATCCCCGGCGTAGTATGGGTGTGTTGGATGGTGCGGGGAATAGGAGTCAGCTGGACTGCCATATGAACCGCAAGGCTCAAGAGGGGGCCACTGCAGCGGGGTTGGAGCCTCTTGTATGCTGTTAAGGGTGAAACCTCAGTGGGCCCACGCTCGTCGGGAATCCCTTTGTAAAGGCTTCGTAGTGATCTCTTGGCCACACACCTGGGAAGTGTGAATGTGGTTCGTAGCCACTGGCATAATGGAGGTTCTTTTAGTCCACCCGGCAACGGGGGATGAAATCACTACTTGTGGGTACAGTGGTACAAACTCTGCAGTGTCAAAACTGTCTTGACAGCCGTGCTCACGGTTAAGAGCGGCCTGGACTTATTCATGATTAGAGAATTGATGGTTTTGGAAGTTAAGCGGGGAGCTTAACATTGGAAATGATGATTATGGTTATTGGTTTATGATGATGGGATGGGAGATTTGGATTATTTCACCTGTGTAGTAATGTAGGTGCTTAATAAGCTAAGGTGATAGGTATTAATTGCGTAGTGCTTTAACCATGAGTTCAACCTCTCCTTGTTCTATCCATGCATGATATAATTTTCCCACACTTGCTGAGTACCATTGGTACTCAACCTTGCATATTTGTTGGTTTATATTGCTGCTCAGGTCAAGATAATGAGGTGGTGTATAATGACCAAGATTTTGGACCCGAGGAAGGTTTTTAGGTTCATGAAGACCCCCGGGCAACACCTGTGATGGAGCCCTAAAGAATAATATTCCGCTGCTAGTTTATTTACTTGTGATGAAGCATTAGTGTTCATTGAGACATTTGTGATGTAAGACTTATTTATATTCGACACCTGGCTTGTAATAAATGATGCTTCACTATTTGTCATCACATGTATGAGAAAATGATCCTGGCATACATGTGATATTCACTTGGTTGTTCTTCGGAAAAAAAACCGGGTGTGACAAAAGGTTTCAAGTTATATCAAATGGATGTTAAAAGTGCTTTTCTTAATGGCTACATAGAGGAGGAGGTTTATGTTAAGCAGCCACCGGGTTTTGAAAATCCAAATTTTCGTAATCATGTTTACAAACTGTCCAAAGCCTTGTACGGTCTAAAACAAGCCCCTAGAGCATGGTATGATAGGTTAAAAACATTCTTACTTGAAAAGGGGTTTAACGTGGGCAAGGTTGATAAAACTCTTTTTGTACTTAAGCATGGCAATGACTCATTATTCGTTCAAGTGTATGTGGATGATATTATCTTTGGTTGTGCTTCTCATGATCGCGTTTCCAAGTTTTCAGCTATGATGAGTTCATAATTTGAGATGAGTATGATGGGAGAACTCACATACGTTTTGGGGCTGCAAATCAAGCAAACAAAAGAAGGAACTTCTGTGCATCAAACTAAGTATACAAAGGACATTCTTAAGCGCTTCAACATGGACAAATGCAAGCCTCTTCGGACACCAATGGGAACAACAACAACACATGAACTTGACGAAGATGGTGACCCGGTCCATAAAAAAGAATACAGAAGTATGATTGGATCACTTTTGTATCTCACGGCATCAAGACCGGACATACAATTCAGCGTATGTCTTTGTGCACGTTTTCAAGCTTCTCCACGTGCTTCACATCGCCAAGCCATCAAAAGGATTCTCAGGTACCTACATGGAACTCAAGAATTTGGCATTTTTCTTCCTTCTTCCTCAACCGTTTCTTTGAAAGCTTTTTCGGATGCTGATTTTGGGGGTTGTAGGATTGATAGGAAAAGTACTTCGGGTGCTTGTCATTTTCTTGGTAATTCACTTGTTGCTTGGTCCTCTAGAAAACAAAGTTCAGTTGCACAATCCACGGCCGAATCTGAATATGTAGCTGCATTGCTCACAAATTCTTTGGATTGTTCAAACACTTAAGGACTATGGGGTTGATTTAGATAGTGTTCCACTGTTTTGTGATAACACTAGTGCAATTTGTATTGCTAAAAACCCCATGAAACACTCTAGAACTAAGCACATTGACATTAGGTATCACTTTCTTTGTGATAATGTTGAAAAAGGAAACATTGTGCTTCACCATGTCGATACCGAACAACAATTGGCTGATATTTTTACAAAACCTTTGGATTTCACTCGTTTTTGTTTCATTCGTAGTGAAATAGGGGTTGTGCATCCTCATGGCTTAAATTGAGGGGGAGTTTTTGAAACTTTGAAAGTCTATGTGTGAATCTGAAACTAAAATAATATGAGCATAGTATTTCATACATATATGACTTTGTGATTCCTTTTACAGGCTGAAAGTTCTTACTACATTACTCATGTTATACATTTTGTAGTTTTTGCCATGACTAGTAATTGGAATAATTACTTACACTAAATCTGGTCATGATCGAAATTTCTTGCTGTTTTGAACTTGTTGCGTGCTCACAAGTGCTTTTAATCATAAAAAATTAATCAAGTGATCAGCTCACATGTTGAGTTTTCAAATAAAAAATTGAGAAAAGATCAAGAGAATATGCATGCATCACACTTCTTCTTTTGAGATTGCTTATCATTGCACTAAGATATGAAATTGGAAGGAATTGTGTATGACTAAAACCATGTCCTTAAGCTTCTGATTGTCAAATGACATAGGCTTGGCTTGGTTGGTTAGAATAAGGCTGATGCGGCATATAATCTCTTGCAAATATCATATGATCAACTTTGTGCCTTAAATGATTATGAATAATAAAAATGCAGCAACAAGTGTCATGTTTTCAGGTTTTGAAATAGTTGAGTAAGGGAGATCATGACTTGCTTAAACTGAAAAATACATTTGATCTCTAGCATGGCTTACACTACTTTATGTATCTCATTGATGTGATAGTGTATGTAACCTGATAGTATGACTTGGATGAGCTTTGTTTTGTATGTATATGTTATAATATGCTCATAACATTTAAAAATTTCTCTTTTGAACCTTGCTGAATACATTGTCAAAGGGGGAGAAATATGTATAAGGAGAGATTTTTTTACACTTTGCATATGTTATACACTTTCTTCCTTCTCTGATTTTAAAAAATGGGGAGAAATTAATAAAGGGGGAGAAATGAGTTTTCAAAGATTTTCAAAACTTTTCATAAGCCAATGTTCGGATTTTAATTGGTGTTGCCAATGCATTCATCAAGGGGGAGATTGTGAGACCTATGTGTGCTGAATACATTGGCAATTAGGATAAACGTTAGCATTAACATTCAAAGTTTTGAATATTGCCAAAACATTCTTCTGTGGCAAGGTCCGATAAGTTCTTTGTTAGGTCCGCCAGGTGTTGGCAAGGTCCGACGCAAGGTCCAGAGAGCTTCTGTGAGGTCCGGAGCTTGTTTTTAGGGAGCTCCCGTGAAGTTCAACTCGTAGAACTGCAGCGTCTTGTTTTTGCTTTTAACTCGCAATGTTTCAAACTTGCTTTATGGGAAGGTTTGCTTAGTATTAATTTGCTAAGTTTTTGGTGTGTTTTGGTGGTTATGGCTGTTATCATTTGATATGGTTTGCAACATGCTTATGTGACGTGCTCATGTAAGGTGTTGTGGTTTTCGAACTAACGTGAGTCAAGTCGAGGACTTGTGCTCAGAAGAATTGGTTGTTTATTCATGTCCGGGTGTTGCTTGAGTTCAAGACGTGGCTGGTGACGGGATCCTTGGACTAGTCTCAGGTAGGAGATGAGGTTCCAACAACCAAGTTCGGGAGGAGCTGTGGTTGAGTTGATCGGGAGGTCGCGCAGCATGTTTGGATAAAGGGCGGTGCATATGAAGGTTGCGTGTACGTCGTTGGAAGGTGTTTGCACGTGTGCAAGGAGTGCATGAACGTGGCAACATTGTTCCAAGACGTGATGAAGAGAAGTGGACATAAAGAATTGGTCGGAAAGGTCCAACCTGCTGGATTGCGTACTCAGTCTGAGGCTGAGTCGGATATGGCTCAAATATGGAAGATTTGAGTTGGTTATGATAGGATTTCGTGCTAGGCATAAAGTTGAGTTGTTTTAGGAATGTTTAGGACGTTCCTAAGGTATTTGGAAGTCTCACGATTGCTTCTATCTGCGAATAGGAGAGTCCTGAGCAGTTATGGTAAGTTAGGATACGAGTCCAATTAGGAGTAGGAGTCCTAGATTGGATTGATTAGCCTGAGGGCTGGCTATAAAAGCAAGGGAGGCCAGAGCTCTCATGGGAAGAGAACTTTTGGCTGTTCCTCTTGTGTTCTATTGAATAAAGTTCATAGTTTCGAGGAGCTTTTGTGCCTTGTTTGTCCGATTTGTTTTTCGTCAAGTCTTTCTCGCCGAGTTTCTGGACAGACCGACGTTGCTTCGGTGTTTCGTTCATAACTCAAGTTTTACAGATCCGATTGACGTGATTCTTTTTGGGTTGTCTTCACAACTCAATTATCTATCATCTGTGAAATTTTCACGAGCTTCGGATCTGTAGTTCGTGAGATACACGAGTTTCTTTACAACATTGCAGATCTGTTTTATATCGGGTAGAACAGATTGATCTTCATTTAATGTTTTGATCGTATCTCAAGTTTTACTTCGTGTTTTCAAGTTATTCTTGTTGCATTAGATCCGTGACTTAATTCTCTACCTCTCTACTTGATTTTCACGGTTGAACACGTTTGAAAACACTTGCACACACGGTTTCTTTAACCGATTGATTTTTTGCTGAGGGGTTTTTGTTGTTTCCGCTGCGAAAAGTTTTAATCTACCATTCACCCCCCTCTGGTAGCTTTTCACGTGCTCTTCGATCCTACAGTGAGCTCTGAGGACGACTCGTGTCCTGCAGTATCCTCTCCTCGGAGGTGAGCTCCAAGGACGACACGTGTCCATCGGAACCAAACCTCACTCCCTCCGCAGGGGTGAGCTCCGAAAGTGACACGTGTCCAATAGTGTCGGACCTCTCGGAGGCGAGCTCCAAGGGTGACACGTGTCTAGCGGGCCGGACCTGTCGGAGGTGAGCTCCGAGAGCGACACGTGTCCCGCGGGGTTGGGCCTCGCTTCTCCGCAGAGACTAGCTCCGAAGGCGACACGTGTCCTGCAGGGCTGGCCTCGCTTCTCCGCAGAGGCTAGCTCCGGAGGCAACACGTGTCCCACGGGGCCGGACCTCGCCCCTTCCGCAGAGGCAAGCTCCGAGCCTGCCACGTAGCCTAGTTAGTGCCAGACCTCACCCCTTTCGCAGGGATGAGCTCCGAAGGCGGCACGTGGCTAGCGGGCCGCGGGAAGTGTCTACAGCGCTCCTCAGCAAACTGGAATTGGTTCTTTTCGGCTATCTTTCTGGTTCTTTCTCCGTTTATACTTCTTTTAAAATGTTTATCTATATGAAATATGTATGCATGCATGAATACGAAATTGAGGGTGTTACAAAACTACCCCCCTTAAATTGAATCTCGCCCTCAAGATTTGATAGAGTGGAGAATAGATGAGGGAATTCTGCCTTGAGGTCTTCCTCACGCTCCCATGTAGCTTCATCTTCCGTGTGATGTCTCCATTGTACCTTTCACCAACGGATCACTTTGTTCTCTTGAAGTTCGAGCTCGTCCATTGGTACTTGTTCTTCCGGTACCCTCAAGCACTTCTTGAGCTGGGATACGTGAAATACGTCATGCACGTCGGAGAGGTGCATTGGGAGCTCTAGTTGATAGGCTACCTCTCCTCGCTTGCCCGAAGTCTTAAATGGCCCGATGTAGCGAGGTGCTAGCTTGCCTTTGACGTTGAAACGTCGTTGGCCTCGGATAGGTGATACCTTAAGGTACACGAAGTCTCCTACTTCGAAGGTCAACTTCCTTCGCCTATTGTCCGCATAGCCTTTTTGTCGTGACTGAGCAGCCTTCAAGTTCTCCTGTACCGTTTGGACATGCTTCTCAGCCTCTTGCAGCACTTCTGGTCCAAACACTTGGTTCTTTCCGGTCTCATTCCAAAACAACGGCGTTCTACACCGTCTACCATACAATCTTTAAAAGGTGACATATTCAAGCTGGCTTGATAGCTGTTGTTGTACGAGAACTCGGCATACGGAAAGCTCATATCCCAACTACGCCCATGTTTCAAGGCGCAGGCTCTCAACATGTCTTCCAAAATTTGGTTTGTCCTCTCGGTTTATCCATCAGTCTGCGGGTGGTAAGCGGAGCTAAAATCCAGTCATATACCTATAGCTTCATGCAGCTTCTTCCAGAACCTAGAGGTAAATTGGGTACCCCGATCTGAAACTATCCTCTTCGGGACTCCATGACGGCACACGATTTGCTCCATGTACAGCTCGGCTAGTTCGGCGACGCGGTATGTGGTTCTAACAGGAAGAAAATGGGCTGTTTTCATCAATCGGTTTAGAATAACCCAGATGGAGTCGTAACCCGACCGAGTACGTGGTAATCCGATGATGAGATCCATGCTGATGTCTTCCCACTTCCACTCGGGTACTTTCAATGGTTGCAACAGTCCAGCGGGTCTTTGATGTTCGGCCTTCACCCGTTGGCATGTGTCGCATAAGGCAATATACTCAGCTATGTCCCTTTTCATACCATCCCACCAATAACAAGTCTTCAGGTCCTTGTACATCTTTGTACTACCGGGATGTACGGAATAAGGTGCGTCACGTGCCTCCTTTAATATCGTGTCGCGGATGTGCTTCACGTTAGGCACACAAATCCTTTTCTCTAACCAAATCGTACCCTTCTCGTCTTCCTTGAAGTCGTTTTCTATGCCTTGTCGGATTCTTTCCTTGATCTCCTTGATTTCCTCATCCGTTGCATGGCCATCTCTTATCTCTTGTTCCAGCGAAGAGCTGAGTTCCATCACCTCCATCTCGTTCAAGAACCCGAGATGTAACCGTTCGAACTCTTTGCGCATCTTGGGCGGTAGCTCTCGAACCGTGAGTTGGTGACATGCTCCCTTTCGGCTCAATGCATCAGCTACTACATTGGCCTTTCCGGGGTGATAGTTGATTCCAACATCATAATCCTTGATGAGTTCCAACCATCGATGTTGCCTCAAATTCAAATCTGTTTGAGTGAATATGTACTTGAGGCTTTTATGATTCGTATAGATCTCACATCGGTGGCCAAGGATATAATGTCTCCAAATCTTCAAGGCATGTACCACGGCTGCGAGTTCCCAGTCACGTGTGGGGTAATTCAGCTCGTGCTTCTTTAGTTGTCTCGAAGCGTAGGCCACCACTTGTCCTTCTTGCATGAGCACACATCCAAGCCCTTGTCTTGATGCGTCACAATATATGTCGAAGCTCTTGCTTACGTCCAGCAATACCAAAACCGGCGCTGTGGTTAGCCTTTTCTTGAGCTCCTCAAAGCTTTCTTGGCACGCTGGGATCCACTGGAACACTTTTCCCTTCATTAGTAATTATGTCATAGGCTTCGCTATCTTGGAGAAATCCTCGATGAACCGTCGGTAGTATCCAGCCATCCCAAGAAAACTCCGAATATCTCCCTCGTTTTGCGGTTGGTTCCACTTCAGAACATCTCCAACTTTTCTGGGATCAACCGATACTCCTCTCTTGGAGATGATGTGGCCTAGGAACGATATCTCCTTTAGCCAAAATTGACACTTGCTGAGCTTGGCATACAATTGATGCTCTCGCAGTTTCTGCAATGTCAATATCAAATGTTCTTCATGTTCTTCCTCACTTTTTGAATACACCATGATATCATCGATGAAAACAATGACGAACTTGTCCAAGTACTCCATGAAGACCTTATTCATGAGGTACATGAAGTATGCAGGTGCATACGAACCATACCGTGTTTGAAAGGCAGTCTTCGGTATATCAGAGGGTTTAATCTTCAGCTCAAAGTGACCGAAGATCAATCTTGGAGAAGACTCGGGCTCCTTTCATTTGGTCGAACAGGTCCTCTATACGGGGCAGCGGGTATTTATTCTTGATCTCACCTCATTGAGAGACCTATAATCCACACACATCCTTTGGGTCCCATCCTTCTTTTCTATGAAGAGCAGGGAGCTCCCCATGGTGACGAGCTTGGGCGTATAAAATCCTTTTCTAGCTGCTCCTAAATTTGCTTCTTAAGTTCCACTAGCTCATTAACGGGCATCCTATATGGTCTCTTTGCTATAGGTGCAGTTCCCGGTATCAAATCAATGGCAAACTCAATGTCCCGGTCAGGTGGCATACCTGGAAGTTCTTCCAGGAACACATCCAAAAATTCTTGAACCACCGGAATGCTTTCCAAGGTTGCTTCTTTGATGTGGTTCAACGTTGCCTTCTCGGTTGCCGGTTGGGCTGACTCGAACTCAATACGGGTACCGTGCTCATTTGTCAACTGCACGCTCCTCTCAGCACATTGGATTACTCCGTTGTGCTTGCTTAACCAATCCATTCCGAGTATTATGTCAAGCCCTTGGGAATCCAAGACAATAAGGTTGGCAAGGAAGTCTACCCCCCTTATTTCAAGGTTTACTTTCGGACATACTATATTAGTCCTCATCTCTCCACCGGGAGAATTAACTAACATAGTATATTTCATGTGTGATATGGGTAGATTGTACTTGGCAACATACTTGGATGATATGAATGAATGCGATGCTCCAGAATCAAATAAAACAGTGGCTGGGTTGGAGTTGGCAAGGAACATACCAATCACGACGTCCTCAGCCTGTTGCGATTCCTCAGCAGAAACATGATTCATGTTGCCACGAGCGTAGTTCTGCTGTCCACGGTGGCCTTGCGTAGCTCCTCCGTTCGGCCATGGGTTCTGCTTGGGCGTGTTGCTTGGCTGTCCAGGACCTTTCCTCGGGCACTGACTCGCAAAGTGTCCTGTTTCTTCGCATGCAAAGCACACCTTGTTGCCCAAGACAGCAGGGACGTTGGGACGAGGGTGGTTTTGAGCATAAGCGCCCATGTTGGGTCGGGGCGCAGGAGGCAAAGGCACACGAGGTGCTTGCGTAACGGGACGTTGCTGTGGTGGTTGATTAGGGAGAAAAGTAGAAGTAGATGAGCCATACTGCGGTGCTGCTTGTGGCAAGTATCGGGGACGTACATTGCTCCCTTGTGGCTGATATGGCATCTTTCTTTTGCCTCTTGCTCGATCTCTCGGATCTTGCTCTCAACCACTATGGCTTTGTCAACTAGCTTCTGAAAGTTGGCATAGTCGTTGTTGAGCAGTTGAACTTGAATCTCATTGTTCAACCCTCTCATAAGCAAGTACTGCTTCCGTTGATCCGAGTTAACATCTTCGGGGGCATACCTACACAGTTGCGTGAACTTTTTGAGGTACTCGTTTCACGCTCTTCCGTCCTTGGTGAAGACCTTCAAACTATTGCCTTTTTAGCATCATGACTCCAATAGGGACGTAATGAGAGCGGAAACTCTCCTTAAACTCATCCCAAGTGATAGTCTCCTGGTTGACATGAGCATTGCAGAGAGCGTCCCACCAGTCAGCGGCTGCTACCATAAGTTGGTGCGATGCGAGGAGAACTTTCTCTCGATCATTGCACTGAACTATGGCAAGCTTCTTCTCCATGGACTTCAACCAATCATCGGGCTCCATGGGATCATTAGCTTGTGCAAAAGTAGGTGGTCGAGTCCTCATGAACTCTCCCAATCTGTTGTGAGACGGCGGTGGTGGCGGTGGTGGTGGTGGGGGTGCAGGAACGGGGTTGTTGTTGTTGTTGGCTTGCAGTTGGCCCAGAGTTTGTATCATGGTTTGCATGAGTTGGTTCTGCATAGCCATCAACAGTTCCAGGTTGTTTGCACCAGCCCCAGGGTCAGCATTCTCAGGAACTTCAACGTGGTCATCCTCTTATGGTTCCTGGTTGCCACGGGCGTTCCTCATTTGACGGCCAGCGTTTTCCCTCACCATCTGTGAGTGAGAGTTGGGTAGAATAGAAGTTAGAAGTTTAGATTGATCCCCCAACTGTATGCATCAAGGTGGATGAACTCAATATATTTACTTATATGAGGATGTGAACACATGCCGAAGCATCTCACATATCTCTACTTATGTGTGGATATGGACAAAGCTGAAGCGTCCCACAACTCACACCAGCACACAAACACAAGCAATCATCACAAAAGTTTCAACACACAACTCCTATTCAAGCTACTACGGTTTAACCGTTCCTATGTGGTTTTTATAATGTCCATTGTACCTCGGGTTACATCCTATGGTCAATGTGGTTCTAATGCCAATCTATGACTAGGCCTGCGTCCTACGGTCAACGTGGCTCTGATACCAATATGTGACGCCCGGTCCCATGAAAACGGAACCAAGCTGATGCATATGTGTGCCCAGGATGTTCATCACACATACACTTGTAATCCACAAACTGAATTAAGAATATATAACCACGAATAATAGGGTTTAAGTTCTTATTTACTCAATCTCTATCTTATTCTTGCAGCGGAAGTCTCTAACATATTCTAGCAGCGGAAGTCTTCTAAACTATAGCGGAAGCGAACTAAACAGCGGCAACGGCTCCATCTCCAACTCCACAGGCAAGTTGACGGTAGATCACACGCCTAGTACTCCACATGGTCTTCGAAGTACTCCTCTCCTGTTGCTGATGATGTATGATAATGCAAGGGTGAGCACATGTCATACTCAGCAAGTGCGGGAAGTATGACATGTAGCATACATCAAGGTAGGAATAAAAAAGCTCATTGCAGAAAGCAAAGTTTATTTCACAAATATAATAAAAACAGCAACTATCTTTAAGTGAATTTAATCAACATGTATTCAATTAAAACATCAACATACCTCCGTCATGATTCACCACTTTTCCTATCTCATCCGAACATTTATCTTTCTCAATTCTTTCTCATGCTCATAATAACCATCTCATGATCATATATCCAAACCAAAACTCATTGTCACGACTCAACAGTCCCAATCTCATTACCAAGACTCAACAGTCCCGAAACCAAATCTAAAGACCAAATCATAACCAAACCAATAACCAAACCAAACCATCCCATCTAATCATGTGAGTTGGCTAGGCGCTTGTGACTGTAAGCACGGGCTATCATGATAGTTTTACACTCTTAGAGTTTGCACCACTTTACCCACAAGTTTGTGATTTCGTCACCCATCAGCGACTGCAGAACCTCCATTATACCAGTGCACAACGGTCAGTGTATGGCCAAGAGATCACAAAATAGCCTTTACAAAGGGGCTACTAGATGTATGGACTTACCAAGGTTTCACCAGCAGGCTAGAATCACCATTCTCCAACCTACGGGCCCCCTCTTATGCCATACAGTTCCCAGGACAGTCCTCTCTCGACTCCCATTCCCCGCGCCTTCCACGGTCCATAACAATTCTAGCAACTTACCTAATTAGTCAGCTAAGCCGCTCCCATATTTGGCCTTGTGGTGGCACTGTATTCGTGGCATATGCTGGCATGAACCGGTCCTTAGATCTACGGCAAGTAAACACCATCTCATTCTACCACATCCACGAACTGTGACACCCAAAAATCATGTTAAGAGGGGAAATTAAAATTTTTTGGACGTGTTGCATGTTTTGCAACAATTTAAATTCAAACTGGAATTCAATTTAAACTCAAAACAGAAAAGGAATAAAAAAAGAAAAAGGAAAACAGAAAAAAACCGGCCAGTGGGCCGAAACCCACCAGCCGGCCCACCCAGCACCCGCGCCAGCCCGCAGCCGCGTGCGCCCCCTTCTTGTCACTGACAGGCGGGGCCCGTCAGCTCTTCTCCTTCCTCGCGCCAGCGCCGCGCTCGGCCGGACTCTCTCTCACCCCGAATCCAAACCGACCCGGATTTCTGCGTATCCCAGCCGAATTTTGCTCGTGGACGACGCAAACTCGATCACAACCGAACGCCGCCCTTCCCCCGTCTATAAAAACCCCGGCCTCGTCCCGTTTTACTCACGCGATCTGCTGTTTTTACTCCGGTGAGAACCCGAGCCTTCTCCGGCGAATTCTGGCCGATCTACGCTCGGAAATCCCGACCTAACTCGCTGGTCTTGATCCACCGCCTCCGGGGAACCCTGCAGGTGCAGAAAACTCGGTGAATTGCGGTTCAAACACAGCGCCGACGAGCCTCGCCGTGGTTTCACTTCGGACCTCGTCGCCGATCGCTTTCCAGGACCTCCGAGCTCAAGAAAACCCCCGAGGTGCTATGCCATAAAATCACAGTTTTAGGAAGAATTGACGAAGATCCGAAACTCTCCGGCGAGATCGCCGCCTCCCGCCGCCGTGCGCCGCCGGGCAGCGCCGCCCGCGCTCGATCAGAGCGACGTGGCCGCTTGTGCGCCGTCTATTTTAAATCGCACGGTAGAGTTTAAATCCCCACGTACCGGTTCGACGTTATAATCTCAGCCGTCTGTTTTAAATCGGACGGTCCACGTCAGCCCCGCATTATAAAGACTGGAAATCTTACGTGCTACCCCCTGGGGTTCTCGGGAAATAAGAGCTAGCCCCAGAAACTTCTGATCTAGCCCCTGGAACTTCAGAAAATCATGTAAATTCATTTAAAAATCAGTTTTAGCCCCTGGACTTAATAAAAATTAGGAAAAACTCCTCTGTTATGTATAGCTAGACCCCTGAAAATTGTTAAAATAATATTATAGACCCTGTAGTGGGGTGAGTTTACCTTTTTAACCCTGTTTGATATTTAATTTATGAAATTGAATATGTGGCTGGTATTTAAAATTTAAAAAGTGGGACATATTGTCAAAATTGAATTAAAAACTTTCTCAGTACTTAGAAAACTTTGGAGTGAGATAAAAATATATTTTGGGCTGAAATGAATCTGTTTAATTTATTATTCACATTTATTAGTATAGGGACACATTTTTAAGTAAAGAATAGTTCTGAAAATAGGGAAAATAAATGTAAAATAGTTTACATCAGAGGAAAAGGTCAAAAATATATTAGTAAATATTTTAGATGAGACCCTATTCTGTTTAGATGACGTGTCTTGTTATTTTCATAATAAAGTTCACATTTAGGCATAGGAAATAAATTTGAAAATATAGCAACTAGTAGATAATAATTGAAGTTTCTAAAATCCAAAGAATTCAGTTTAGGGTTGGTAGAAATTCTGAAGACACATATTGTCACACCCGGTTTTTCCGAAGAAACAACCAAGTGAATATCACATGTATGCCAGGATCATTTTCTCATACATGTGATGACAAATAGTGAAGCATCATTTATTACAAGCCAGGTGTCGAATATAAATAAGTCTTACATCGTAAATGTCTCAATGGACAATAATACGTTCATCACAAGTAAATAAACTAGCAGCGGAATATTATTCTTTAGGGCTCCATCACAGGCGTTGCCCGGGGGTCTTCATGAACCTAAAAACCTTCCTCGGGTCCAAAATCTTGGTCATTATACACCACCTCATTATCTTGACCTGAGCAGCAATATAAACCAACAAATATGCAAGGTTGAGTACCAATGGTACTCAGCAAGTGTGGGAAAATTATATCATGCATGGCTAGAACAAGGAGAGGTTGAACTCATGGTTAAAGCACTACGCAATTAATACCTATCACCTTAGCTTATTAAGCACCTACATTACTACACAGGTGAAATGGTCCCAATCTCCCATCCCATCATCATAATCCAATAACCATAATCATCATTTCCAATGTTAAGCTCCCTGCTTAACTCCCAAAACCATCAATCCTCTAATCATGAATAAGTCCAGGCCGCTCTTGACCGTGAGCACGGCTGTCAAGACAGTTTTGACTCTGCAGAGTTTGTACCACTGTACCCACATGTAGTGATTTCATCCCCCGTTGCCGGGTGGACTAAAAGAACCTCCATTATGCCAGTGGCTACGATCCACATTCACACTTCCCAGGTGTGCAGCCAGGAGATCACTACGAAGCCTTTACAAAGGGATTCCCGACGAGCGTGGGCACACTGAGGTTTCACCCCTAACAGCATACAAGAGGCTCCAACCCCGCTGCAGTGCCCCCCTATTGAGCCTTGCGGTTCATATGGTAGTCCAGCTGACACCTACTCCCCCGCACCATCCAACACACCCATACTACGCCGGAGATACACCTAATTAATTGGCCAAGCTGCCCCATCTCAGCATGTGGTTGGCACTGTAAAGCCGGGTTACATGCTCCATGAACCGGTCCTTAGGATCCAGGCAAGTACTAAACACAAACCCAAGTCTCGTGCACCCAGCACACAACCAAAACATCCAACTTGCCTTGATCCCTACCTCTACATAACTCACAATGTCCCATTCAAGAGTATGGTAATATAAACTGATGATATCATGTCCCAAATATCCCATTCTAAGCATGGCTAAGCATATGCTTGTAAATAAATGACATGACAAAATAAATCCCAACCCAAGCTACAAGGAAACAAGGTAATGCAATTCTAGGGAAACTTTCCTAGCATGGGTTTCATATTTCATTTGACAATGCAAATAATTCTATCTACACATCCTAGCATAGGATCAAAGTGGTCAAGGACACTTGCCTCCTTCTTGCTGCTCTTGAAATGGGTAGTCCTGATCTTGGAAAGGAATAACTTGCTCTTGAACAGGTTCTACTTCATACCATCACACATAGCAAAAGAAAAACAACAATCATAAGACATAGTTCACACTTCTTACTTCATACAAACCACACATTCATATTTATGAAATTCATTCACCATTATATGTGTTGTGGTTACTTTGTGTGTTGATCTGTGGCTTGCACACACTTTTATTCATATGTATATGATTCCTACTTTGGTGTTCATATTTATACTTACATACTATATATATATATATGTGTGTTTCAGTTTTAAATAAATTCCTTATATTAAACTACCAAGTATGTAAGAAAAGTATTTTTCTTCTCCATATGTGCCTTCATAATTTCTATCAACCCTAAACTGAACTCTTTGAATTTTAAAAACTCCATTTATCATTTACTAGTTGCTATATTTTCAGATTTATATTCCTATGCACAATTGTGTATTTTATTATGAAATTAGTAATACACATCATCTAAACAGTATAGGTTTTGGTCCTAAATAATTGAATAACATATTTTGACCTTGGCCTCTGATGTAAACTATTTCATAATTATTTTGCCTATTTTTCTATAGCTATTCTTTTCTTAAAAATGTGTCCCTATACTAAATAATGTGATTAATAAATGAAACAGATTCGTTTCAGCCCAAAATATATTTTTATCTCACTCCAAAGTTTTCTAAGTACTGAGAAAGCTTTTAATTAATTTTGACAATTATGTTTGTCCCACTTTTTAATTTTTAAACACTAGTTACATATTAAATTTTCTAAATTAAATACTAAACAGGGCTAAAATAATGAACTCACCCCATTACAGGGTCTATAATATTATTTTCATAATTTCCAGGGGTCTAACTACACTTATCAGAGGTGTTTTTCCTAATTTTTATTAAGTCCAGGGGCTAAAACTCATTTTTAAATGAATTTACATGATTTTTTGGAGTTCCAGGGGCTAGATCAGAAGTTTCCGGGGCCAGCTCTTATTTCCCGAGAACCCCAGGGGGTAGCACGTAAGAATTCCAGTCTTTATAACGCGGGGCTGACGTGGACCGTCCGATTTTAAACCGACGGCTGAGATTATAACATCGAACCGGTACGCGGGGTTTTAAAGTCTACCGTGCGATTTAAAATAAACGGCGCACAAGCGGCCACGTCGCTCTGATCGAGCGCGGGCGGCGCTGCCGGCGGCGCACGGCGGCAGGAAGTGGCGATCTCGCTGGAAAGTTTCGGATCCTCGAGAATTCTGCCTAGAACTGTGATCTTATGGCATAGATCGGTAGAGGGGAGGTCAGGGATCTCACCTCGGGGGTTTTCTCGAGCTCGGGGGTCCTGGAAAGTGATCGGCGGCGAGGTCCGAGGCAAAACCACGGCGAAGCTCGTCGGCGCTATGTTTACACCGTAATTCTCCGAGTTTTCTGCACATGCAAAGCTCCCCGGAGGCGGTGGATCAAGACCAGCGAGTTAGATCAGAGTTTCCGAGCTTAGATCAGCCAGATTTCACTGGCGAAGTCTCGGTGCTCACCGGAGTAAAAATCGGCGATCGCGTGGGAAAAACCGATCGGGGCTGGGGTTTTTATAGCCGGGGAAGGGCGGTGGGTCAGTTGTGATCGAGTTTGATTCTTCTGGGACCGGAATTCGGGCTGAGGGACGCGGTATTCCGATCGGTTAAGATCGCGCGCGCGCGGGAGAGTCCGGGGTCGCGGGGTTAGGGATGACAGGTGGGTCCCACCTGTCTGTGAGGGATAGCGCGGGCGCGCGGCTGCGGGCTGGCGCGGGGAAAACTGGGCCGGCTGGCGGGTTTCGGCCCACTGGCCGGTTTTTTTCCCGTTTTCTCTTTTTCCTTTTCCATTTCTTTTCTGTTTTGAGTCTAATTTGAATTCCAGTTTGAATTTGAATTTTTGCAAAACATGCAACACGTCCAAAAATTTTTAAATTCCCCTCTGAACATGGTTTAGGGTTTTGAATCAAAATTTGGGGTGTTACAGCTCTACCCCCCTTAAAAGAAATCTCGTCCTCGAGATTGGTGTTTCTAAGAAAACAATTCCGGAAATTGTGCCTTAAGCTCATCTTCCCGTTCCCAGGTGGCTTCCTCTTCTGAGTGATGCTTCCACTGCACCTTGCACATCCTGATTCTCTTATTTCTGGTGAGGCGTTCCATTGTCTCCAAAATCTTGTATGGTTGCTCGGCATAAGACAAATCCTCAGCTACATCCACTTCATTCATGGGTAACACCTCTTCAGGCGTCCTCAGACATTTCTTGAGTTGTGACACATGGAATACATCGTGCACGTCCGATAGATGAACCGGTAACTCTAGTTGGTACGCCACTTCGCCTTTTCTTTCCAAAACTTGAAAGGGTCCGATGTATCGAGGTGACAACTTCCCTTTCACCTTGAACCGACGAAGCCCTCTGATAGGGGACACCTTGAGATAAACATAGTCTCCCACGTTGAAAACGAGCTCTCTTCTTCGTACATCGGCATAGCTCTTTTGGCGTGTCTGTGCTATCCTCAAGTTCTTGCGAATCTCCCTCACCTTCGCCTCGGCTTCTTGTAGCACTTCTGGACCAAACACTTTACTTTCTCCCGTTTGGTTCCAAAATAGGGGAGTTCTGCACTTCCTTCCATACAAAGCTTCAAACGGTGACATTTACATACTAGCTTGATAGCTGTTGTTATAGGAAAACTCCGCATACGGTAAGTTCTTGTCCCAACTCCTATTGTTTTTGAGTGCACATGCCCTTAACATATCTTCAAGGATCTGATTGGTTCTCTCCGTCTGCCCGTCAGTTTGGGGATGATAGGCAGAGCTGAAATTCAGATGGGTTCCCATGGTTTCATGCAACTTTTGCCAAAACCTCGAGGTGAACTGTGTCCCTCGGTCCGACACTATCTTCTTTGGCACTCCATGGTAACACACAATCCTTGACATGTACAATTCTGCCAATTTGGATCCGCTGTAGCTTTCTTTCACAGGTATGAAATGAGCTACCTTGGTTAGCAGATCAATAATGACCCATATTGAATCATACCCGGAGTGGGTCCTAGGCAATCCCACAACAAAATCCATGCTGATTTCTTCCCACTTCCATTCAGGCACTTTGAGTGGTTGCAACAATCCCGTGGGTCTTTGATGTTCTGCTTTCACCAACTGACATGTGTCACACAGGGCAACATGTTCCGCGACATCTCGCTTCATGCCATACCACCAATACCTGCTCTTGAGGTCCTGGTACATCTTCGTACTCCCAGGATGAATGGAATAGTCGGAATCGTGAGCCTCCTTCAAAATTAATTCACGGATCTCCTTTACTTCTGGCACACAGATCCTTTTCCCGTGCCACACCGTTCCTTGTTCATCCTCTCTAAAACCAGGAGCTTTATTTTCCTTGATGAGCTGTCTGATATCTTCTCATCATTCTTTTGGCCCTCGCGTATGTCTTGCTCAAGTGTGGAGTCCACTTCCATGGCGATGGCTTCACCACTATTTACTAGACATAGATTGAGCCTTATAACCTCGTCCTTCAATTCTGCGGGCACGTCCTTCAAGCTCAACTTATTGACCTGCACTTTTCGACTCAAAGCATCGGCCACGACGTTTGCTTTCCCTGGATGATAGTTGATGCCCACATCAAAGTCATTGATTAGCTCTAACCATCTCCTTTGTCTGAGGTTGAGATCTGGCTGTGTGAATATGTACTTCAAACTCTTATGATCCGTATATATCTCTGTCCTCTTCCCCATCAAATAGTGCCGCCAAATTTTCAACGCGTGTACCACTGCAGCTAGTTCTAGGTCATGTGTAGGATAGTTCATCTCGTGCTTCCGAAGCTGCAGGGATGCATATGCCACGACATGTCCTTCTTGCATGAGAACACATCCCAACCCGTTTCCAGAGGCATCGCAGTACACTGTGAAATTCTTCTGCATATCTGGCATAACCAACACTGGGGCTGTTGTCAATTTCTTCTTTAGCTCCTGAAAGCTCGTATCGCACTGTGGCGTCCAGGTGAATGTGATTCCCTTTTCCAACAGTTTGGTGAGAGGTCTCGAGATCTTGGAGAATCCCTCAATAAACCGTCGATAGTATCCAGCCAATCCCAAAAAGCTTCGAACTTCCCTGACATTTTCAGTGGTTTTCCACTTCCGGATATCTTCGATTTTGGCGGGATCTACGGAGATTCCTCCCTCCGAGATGATATGTCCTAAAAAGGGAACTCTTTTCAGCCAAAACTCACACTTGCTCAACTTGGCATATAGTTGGTGTTCTCTCAGCCTCTGTAACACCAACCTTAGATGTTTCTCATGTTCTTCTTCATCTTTGAAGAAGACGAGAATATCATCTATGAAAACCACCACAAATTTGTCCAAATATTCCATGAATACCTTGTTCATGAGGTACATGAAATATGCCGGGGCATTGGTTAGCCCGAAAGGCATGACAGTGTATTCATACAGTCCGTACCGAGATACGAAAGCTGTCTTGGGAATATCAGATTGCCTTATCTTGAGTTGGTGGTATCCCGACCTGAGATCAATTTTCGAGAACACACAAGTTCCACTCAACTGATCAAACAAGTCTTCAATGCGGGGTAATGGGTACTTGTTCTTGATGGTTACCTCATTCAAGGCACGGTAATCCACGCATAACCTTTGGGTTCCGTCTTTCTTGGGTACAAATATCACCGGAGCTCCCCATGGTGAGGAACTAGGGCGAATATACCCCTTCTCCGTCAATTCTCTCAAATGATCCTTGAGCTCTTCTAGCTGCTTGGAGTCCATTCGATAAGGTCTCTTGTATATCGGGGCTGTTCCCGGTACTAGCTCAATTGCGAATTCCACGTCACGGTCGGGAGGCATACCTGGCAACACCTCCGGAAAAACATCTGGATATTCCCTGATAGTCCTGATTTCCTCAACTTTCACCTCCACTTGATTTAATCTAATGTCCCTCCTAGGCTCGTGTATCGTTATGAACTTTACTCTGGTGCCACTGGGGTGAGTTAGTTCCACCGTTCTGGTCGAACAATGGATGATTCCTTTATGTTTGGTCAACCAATCCATACCCAAAATAATATCTATCCCTTGTGAATCTATCACTATGAGGTTAGCAGTAAATACTACCCCATTAATGTCTAGGTTCACTTTGGGACACACTTGTCTTGTCCTTATTTCTCCACGTGGAGAGTTTACGGCTAGCATATGGTTCATTTGTGTGGTTGCTAGGTCATGCTTCTTAACAAACCCTTGAGCAATGAACGAGTGGGTAGCACCAGAATCAAACAGCAGAGTTGCAAGGTGTAAATTGGCAGGAAACTTACCAACTACCACGTCGGGTGCCTCTTGTGCTTCCTCCATAGTGACATGGTTCACCCGTCCTCTCAATACATTCTGTTGTTGTGGCGGCGCAGGCTTCTTCTTTGGGCATTTATGGGCGTAGTGCCCCACTTCACCACAGCTGAAACATTGCACCCCAATCTTAGATGCTTGGCCCTTGTTGTCTTGGGGTTGGTTTGGGGGTCCTTGCACTGCTGGTCGAGGTGGATATGCGGGGCGAGGCTGCTGCACAAACTGACGTGGCGGCTGTGCTGGTGCTGCGGGTGGCCTGTAATTTGGGTTGTACCCTCTTGGTGCTGAATAGGGTACCGCAGCACGGCTCGTCTGCCCCGTAGGTTGCTGCATCAAACGTGGGCGGGTGTTGCTCCCTGAGGCTTGATGTGACCACCCAGCCTTCCTCTTATTCTCATTTTCCAGGTCCTTTAGCTTCCTTTCCACCACAAATGCTCTGTCCACCATCTTTTGAAAGCTTTCATACTCATTGGAGGACATTGCACACTGCATCTCTGCGGTAAGTCCTTCCACGAAACAATCTTGTTTCTGCTCATCAGTCTCTATGTCTCGTGGAGCATAACGGGATAGTTGAGTAAATTTAGTGAGGTATTCCCTCACCGTCATGTTTCCCTGCTGCAGTCCCAGAAACTCTTTCCTCTTGTTTTTGAGTTCACCTCTTGGGATGTAGTGGTTACGGAAGCTACGCTTGAACTCTTCCCAAGTTATGTTCTCAGGGTCATGATGGGCGGCCACGTAGGCGGTCCACCAATCAGCAGCAGGTCCATGCAATTGATGAGAGGCAAACAGCACCCTCTCATACCCTTGGCACTGTATGATCCTCATCTTACTTTCAATGGTCTTCAGCCAATCATCTTCCTCCAGAGGTTCAGCGGCACTTGCAAACTTTGGAGGTTGAGTTCCTAGAAACTCACTCAACCTTGGTTGGCGTGGTGCAGCTTGTGGAGGTGGAACTTGATGCAAGTTGGCCACCACTTGAGTCAAGTCCTGGATGAGCTGATTTTGATTCTCCAGCATTTGGTGGAGAGGGTCAACTTCTTCACGGCGACCACCCCGGTCCTGGCCTCCAGAAAGATGAGGGTTGCATGCCTCATCATTGTTGTTGGCGGGGTTGGCAGCACGTCCTTTTCCTCTTCCGGCCATCTGGCAGAATCAACAAATGTTAATTTGATCCCATTTAGTATCGTCTTACTATTCTCATTTGTTGGTACTTTGAGGTGTTGAGGCTTTGTTAAAATTTTACGAGGGTTTATTTCTCACACCAAACAAATGCACTATTATTTCCTGTGGGTTTACACACCAAAGCAAAACAATTCGAAGACGAGGCTGTGGACAATTGCTCATGGCTTCCACAACTCACGTCACACACCAAGCATTATCACACCATTAACTACGTAACGACTCGACTACTCGACCTCTTGCTAGCTAGGGGAAAGACTCTACACTACTCGTCCTCTTGAGCTGGCTCCTCGGGATCTTCCTCCTCATTTCGGCTACCTTCTGACTCTGCTTTGGGTGGGGAGGCTGCTGGTGGAGAAGTGCGACGACGCCTGATCGCTCGGCGATCCGGGGAGTCAGGGGTCCATGTATCATTCACGGTGACACACAGTTCATTCCCATCTCCTCTTTCTCTCGCCTTTAAGCAAGCTCGCAGCAACGCCTCCGTTTCCTTCAGGGTGTCCCGGACATCCTGAAGCTCTTGTTGACACTCCTGCAGTCGAGTGCTGAGCATAGCAGCATCCTCCAAGCACAAGTCCATGTGCTCATGGGAAGTCCCTTGCTGCACTGGTGGGTACTTGTACTCCATGGTACCACTCTCACGTTGGAGGACATACATGTACTCAGTTTTGTCCAAGTGGCGACGATAGATGTGACTCTGGCAGGTGATGGCCTCCCAGGTGACATCTTTCTCCGCGTCAACTTGTGTTGCTCGACAAGCTGGAGAGTGGTGAATCTTAAGCAGCTGATTCTCGTGTATAATCCTCATCTCCGAACTCCATTCTTCCCTCTTCTCACGGATGGTCCTGGTGGAGTTATAGTGGATGATTAGCTTGCCCGTATTGCCTGCGGCTTCGAGCATACGTCGAAGACGGCGCAACAAGTCTCCTACTGCCAATCCGTAGGAAAGGTACGTCACTGGACGACTCTCCTCTCTTTCGGCAAGGGCAACTACGGGAACTCTCCCTCTTGTGGACTTGCGAGCGGTGCAAATCATGCGAACCATCTAAAACAAAAAAAATTTAAAATTAGGTTAGATAAACTTTTTAAACAAAAATCCCATTTTGAATGAAAATTTTGGGATAAGATGAAAAAAATGACTCCTTAAATAACACTCTTCAACCCACACCTTGGAAAATAGTTTTTAAGAAAATAGGGCCCTTAAATACGTCCATTTCTACCTAGGTCCACGTTCCTACGGGCAACCTTGGCTCTGATACCACCTCTGTCACACCCGGTTTTTCCGAAGAAACAACCAAGTGAATATCACATGTATGCCAGGATCATTTTCTCATACATGTGATGACAAATAGTGAAGCATCACTTATTACAAGCCAGGTGTCGAATATAAATAAGTCTTACATCGTAAATGTCTCAATGGACAATAATACGTTCATCACAAGTAAATAAACTAGCAGCGGAATATTATTCTTTAGGGCTCCATCACAGGCGTTGCCCGGGGGTCTTCATGAACCTAAAAACCTTCCTCGGGTCCAAAATCTTGGTCATTATACACCACCTCATTATCTTGACCTGAGCAGCAATATAAACCAACAAATATGCAAGGTTGAGTACCAATGGTACTCAGCAAGTGTGGGAAAATTATATCATGCATGGCTAGAACAAGGAGAGGTTGAACTCATGGTTAAAGCACTACGCAATTAATACCTATCACCTTAGCTTATTAAGCACCTACATTACTACACAGGTGAAATGGTCCCAATCTCCCATCCCATCATCATAATCCAATAACCATAATCATCATTTCCAATGTTAAGCTCCCCGCTTAACTTCCAAAACCATCAATCCTCTAATCATGAATAAGTCCAGGACGCTCTTGACCGTGAGCACGGCTGTCAAGACAGTTTTGACTCTGCAGAGTTTGTACCACTGTACCCACATGTAGTGATTTCATCCCCCGTTGCCGGGTAGACTAAAAGAACCTCCATTATGCCAGTGGCTACGATCCACATTCACACTTCCCAGGTGTGCAGCCAGGAGATCACTATGAAGCCTTTACAAAGGGATTCCCGACGAGCGTGGGCCCACTGAGGTTTCACCCCTAACAGCATACAAGAGGCTCAAACCCCGCTGCAGTGGCCCCCTCTTGAGCCTTGCGGTTCATATGGTAGTCCAGCTGACACCTACTCCCCCGCACCATCCAACACACCCATACTACGCCGGGGATACACCTAATTAATTGGCCAAGCTGCCCCATCTCAGCATGTGGTTGGCACTGTAAAGCCGGGTTACATGCTCCATGAACCGGTCCTTAGGATCCAGGCAAGTACTAAACACAAACCCAAGTCTCGTGCACCCAGCACACAACCAAAACATCCAACTTGCCTTGATCCCTACCTCTACATAACTCACAATGTCTCATTCAAGAGTATGGTAATATAAACTGATGATCTCATGTCCCAAATATCCCATTCTAAGCATGGCTAAGCATATGCATGTAAATAAATGACATGACAAAATAAATCCCAACCCAAGCTACAAGGAAACAAGGTAATGCAATTCTAGGGAAACTTTCCTAGCATGGGTTTCATATTTCATTTGACAATGCAAATAATTCTATCTACACATCCTAGCATAGGATCAAAGTGGTCAAGGACACTTGCCTCCTTCTTGCTGCTCTTGAAATGGGTAGTCCTGATCTTGGAAAGGAATAACTCGCTCTTGAACAGGTTCTACTTCTTACCATCACACATAGCAAAAGAAAAACAACAATCATAAGACATAGTTCACACTTCTTACTTCATACAAACCACACATTCATATTTATGAAATTCATTCACCATTATATGTGTTGTGGTTACTTTGTGTGTTGATCTGTGGCTTGCACACACTTTTATTCATATGTATATGATTCCTACTTTGGTGTTCATATTTATACTTACATACTATATATATATATATATATGTGTGTTTCAGTTTTAAATAAATTCCTTATATTAAACTACCAAGTATGTAAGAAAAGTACTTTTCTTCTCCATATGTGCCTTCATAATTTCTATCAACCCTAAACTGAACTCTTTGAATTTTAAAAACTCCATTTATCATTTACTAGTTGCTATATTTTCAGATTTATATTCCTATGCACAATTGTGTATTTTATTATGAAATTAGTAATACACATCATCTAAACAGTATAGGTTTTGGTCCTAAATAATTGAATAACATATTTTGACCTTGGCCTCTGATGTAAACTATTTCATAATTATTTTCCCTATTTTTCTATAGCTATTCTTTTCTTAAAAATGTGTCCCTATACTAAATAATGTGATTAATAAATGAAACAGATTCATTTCAGCCCAAAATATATTTTTATCTCACTCCAAAGTTTTCTAAGTACTGAGAAAGCTTTTAATTAATTTTCACAATTATGTTTGTCCCACTTTTTAATTTTTAAACACTAGTTACATATTAAATTTTATAAATTAAATACTAAACAGGGCTAAAATAATGAACTCACCCCATTACAGGGTCTATAATATTATTTTCATAATTTCCAGGGGTCTAACTACACTTATCAGAGGTGTTTTTCCTAATTTTTATTAAGTCCAGG
Source organism: Neostapfia colusana (assembly GCA_030760725.1). Classification (NCBI taxonomy): domain Eukaryota; kingdom Viridiplantae; phylum Streptophyta; class Magnoliopsida; order Poales; family Poaceae; genus Neostapfia; species Neostapfia colusana. The sequence goes on along the minus strand of JASWHV010000008.1, from coordinate 64,607,360 downwards.
GGCTAAAACTGATTTTTAAATGAATTTACATGATTTTCTGGAGTTCCAGGGGCTAGATCAGAAGTTTCCGGGGCTAGCTCTTATTTCCCGAGAACCCCAGGGGGTAGCACGTAAGAATTCCAGTCTTTATAACGCAGGGCTGACGTGGAACGTCCGATTTTAAACCGACGGCTGAGATTATAACATCGAACCGGTACGCAGGGTTTTAAAGTCTACCGTGCACTTTAAAATAAACGGCGCACAAGCGGCCACGTCGCTCTGATCGAGCGCGGGCGGCGCTGCCGGCGGCGCACGGCGGCGGGAAGCGGCGATCTCGCCGGAAAGTTTCGGATCCTCGAGAATTCTGCCTAGAACTGTGATCTTATGGCATAGATCGGTAGAGGGGAGGTCAGGGATCTCACCTCGGGGGTTTTCTCGAGCTCGGGGGTCCTGGAAAGTGATCGCGGCGAGGTCCGAGGCAAAACCACGGCGAAGCTCGTCGGCGCTGTGTTTACACCGTAATTCTCCGAGTTTTCTGCACCTGCAAAGCTCCCCGGAGGCGGTGGATAAAGACCAGCGAGTTAGATCAGAGTTTCCGAGCTTAGATCGGCCAGAATTCACCGGCGAAGTCTCGGTGCTCACCGGAGTAAAAATCGGCGATCGCGTGGGAAAAACCGATCGGGGCTGGGGTTTTTATAGCCGGGGAAGGGCGGTGGGTCAGTTGTGATCGAGTTTGATTCTTCTGGGACCGGAATTCGGGCTGAGGGACGCGGTATTCCGATCGGTTAAGATCGCGCGCGCGCGGGAGAGTCCGTGGTCGCGGGGTTAGGGATGACAGGTGGGTCCCACCTGTCTGTGAGGGATAGCGCGGGCGCGCGGCTGCGGGCTGGCGCGGGGAAAACTGGGCCGGCTGGCGGGTTTCGGCCCACTGGCCGGTTTTTTTCCCGTTTTCTCTTTTTCTTTTTCCATTTCTTTTCTGTTTTGAGTCTAATTTGAATTCCAGTTTGAATTTGAATTTTTGCAAAACATGCAACACGTCCAAAAATTTTTAAATTCCCCTCTGAACATGGTTTAGGGTTTTGAATCAAAATTTGGGGTGTTACACATATGGAGTAGGAAAATACGTTTCATGCATACTTGGTAGCTAAAAGGTTTAGTAATTGAATATAAGGAAAATTATTTAAATTGGAAACTCATGTATAAAGTATGCAAGCTTAAATGTGAATACAAAAGTAGGAATCATATACACATGATTAAAAGTGCATGTAAGCCAAAGGTCAACACACATAGAGTAAACACAACACATAGAAGTTGTGAATGGCTTTGTTACATGTGAATGTGTGGTTTGTATGAAGTGGAATTGTGAACTATGTCTTATGGATTGTTGTTTTTCTTTTGCTATGCGTGATGGTATGATGTAGAACCTGCTCAAGAGCAAGTTATTCCTTTCCAAGATCAGGACTACCCATTTCAAGAACAGCAGGAAGGAGGCAAGTGTCCTTGACCACTTTGATCCTATACTAGGATGTGTAGCTAGAGTTATTTGCATTGTCAAATTAAAATATGAAACCCATGCTAGGATGTTTCACTAGAATTGCATTACCTTATTTCCTTGTAACTTGGGTTGGGATTCATTTTATTATGTCATTTATTATTATGCATATGCTTAGCCATGCTTAGAATGGGATATTTTGGAGATGAGATCATCAGTTTATTTTACCATACTCTTGAATGAGATATTGTGAGTTATGTAGAGGTAGGGATCAAGGCAAGTTGGATGTTTTGGTTGTGTGCTGGGTGCACGAGACGTGGGTTTGTGTTTAGTACTTGTCTGGATCCTAAGGACCGGTTCATGGAGCATGTAACCTGGCTTTACCGTGCCAACCACATGCTGAGATGGGGCAGCTTGGCCAATTAATTAGGTGTATCCCCGGCTTAGTATGGGTGTGTTGGATGGTGCGGGGAATAGGTGTCAGCTGGACTACCATATGAACCGCAAGGCTCAAGAGGGGGCCACTGCAGCGGGGTTGGAGCCTCTTGTATGCTGTTAGGGGTGAAACCTCAGTGGGCCCATGCTCATCGGGAATCCCTTTGTAAAGGATTCGTAGTGATCTCCTGGCTACACACCTGGGAAGTGTGAATGTGGTTCGTAGCCACTGGCATAATGGAGGTTCTTTTAGTCCACCCAGCAACGGGGGATGAAATCACTACATGTGGGTACAGTGGTACAAACTCTGCAGAGTCAAAACTGTCATGAAAGCCATGCTCACGGTCAAGAGTGGCTTGGACTTATTCATGATTAGAGGATTGATGGTCTTGGAAGTTGTGGATGTTAAGCGGGGAGCTTAACATTGGGAATGATGTTATGGTTATTTGATTATGATTATGGGATGGGAGATTGGGACCATTTCACCTGTGTAGTAATGTAGGTGCTTAATAAGCTAGGGTAATAGGTGTTAGTGGCATAGTGCTTTAACCATGAGTTCAACCTCCCCTTGTTCTAGCCATGCATGACATAACTTTCCCACACTTGCTGAGTACCATCGGTACTCAACCTTGCATATTTGTTGGTTTATATTGCTGCTCAGGTCAAGATAATGAGGTGGTGTATAATGACCAAGACTTTGGACCCGAAGAAGGTTTCTAGGTTCATTAAGACCCCTGGGCAACGCCTGTGATGGAGCCCTCAAGAATAATATTCCGCTGCTAGTTTATTTACTTGTGATGAACTTATTATTGTACATCGAGACATTTGATATGTAAGACTTATTTATATTCGACACCTGGCTTGTAATAAATGATGCTTCACTATTTGTCATCACATGTATGAGAAAATGATCCTGGCATACATGTGATATTCACTTGGTTGTTCTTCGGAAAAACCGGGTGTGACAGAAGTGGTATCAGAGCCAAGGTTGCCCGTAGGAACGTGGACCTAGGTAGAAATGGACGTATTTAAGGGCTTTATTTTCTTAAAAACTATTTTTACAAGGTGTGTGTTGAAAAGTGTTATTTAATGAGTCACTTTCTTCATCTTACCCCAATTTTCATTCAAAATAGGATTTTTGTTTAAAAAGTTTATCTAACCTAAGTTTAAATGCTTTTTGTTTTAGATGGTTCGCATGATTCGCACCGCTCGCAAGTCCACAGGAGGGAGAGTTCCCGTAGTTGCCCTTTCCGAAAGAGAGGAGAGCCGTCCGGTGACGTACCTTTCCTACAGGTTGGCAGTAGGAGGCTTGTTGCGCCGTCTTCGACGTATGCTCGAAGCCGCCGGCAATACGGGCAAGCTAATCATGCACTATAACTCCACCAGGACCATCCGTGAGAAAAGGGAAGAATGGAGTTCAGAGATGAGGATTATACACGAAAATCAGCTGCTTAAGATCCACCGCTCTCCAGCTTGCAGAGCGACACAGGCCGATGCGGAGAAGGATGTCACCTGGGAGGCCATCACCTGCCAGAGTCACATCTATCGTCGACACCTAGACAGGACTGAGTACATGTATGTCCTCCAGCGTGAGAGTGGTACCACGGAGTACAAGTACCCACCAGTGCAGCAAGGGACATCCCATGAGCACATGGACTTGTGCTTGGAGGATGCTGCTATGCTTAGCACTCGACTGCAGGAGTGTCAGCAAGAACTTCAGGATGTTCGGGACACCCTGAAGGAAACGGAGGCGTTGCTGCGAGCGTGCTTGAGGGCGAGACAAAGAGGAGATGGGAATGAACTGTGTGTCACCATGAATGATACATGGACTCCTGACTCCCCAGATCGCCGAGCGATCAGGCGTCGTCGCACTTCTCCACCAGCAGCCTCCCCACCCAAAGCAGAGTCAGAAGGCAGCCGAAATGATGAGGAAGATCCCGAGGAGCCAGCTCAAGAAAACGAGTAGCGTAGAGTCTTTCCCTTAAATTAGAAGGATGTCGAGTAGTCGAGTCGTTACGTTAATTAATGGTGTGTTAATGCTTGGTGTGTGGCGTGAGTTGTGGAAGCCATGAGCTATTGTCCACAGCCTCGTCTTTAGATTGTTTTGCTTTGGTGTGTGAACCCACATGAAATAATATTGCATTTATTTTTGTGTGAGAAATGAACCCTCAGAAAAGTATAACAAAGCCTCAACACTTCAAAGTACAAACAAGTGAAAGTAGTAAGATGATACTAAATGCTTTCAAATTAACATTGGTTGATTCTGCCAGATGGCTGGAAGAGGAAAAGGACGTGCTGCCAACCCCGCCAGCAACAACGCTGAGGCATGCAACCCTCATCTTTCTAGAGGCCAGGACCGGGGTGGTCGCCGTGAAGGAGTTGATCCCCTCCACTAAATGCTGGAGAATCAAAATCAGCTCATCCAGAACTTGACTCAAGTGGTGGCCAACTTGCATCAAGTTCCACCTCCACAAGCTGCACCACGCCAACCAAGGTTGAGTGAGTTTCTAGGAACTCAACCTCCAAGGTTTGCAAGTGCTGCTGAACCTCTAGAGGCAGATGATTGGCTAAAGACCATTGAAAGCAAGACGAGGATCATACAGTGCCAAGGGTATGAGAGGGTGCTGTTTGCCTCTCATCAATTGCATGGACCGGCTGCTGATTGGTGGACCGCCTACGTGGCCGCCCATCATGACCCTGAGAACATCACTTGGGAAGAGTTCAAGCGTAGTTTCCGCAACCATTACATCCCAAGAGGTGAACTCAAAAACAAGAGGAAGGAGTTTTTTGGACTGCAGCAGGGAAACATGACGGTGAGGGAATACCTCACTAAATTTACTCAACTATCCCGTTATGCCCTACGGGACATAGAGACTGATGAGCAGAAACAAGATTGTTTCGTGGAGGGACTTACCGCAGAAATGCAGTGTGCAATGTCCTCAAATGAGTATGAAAGGTTCCAAAAGATGGTGGACAGAGCGTTTGTGGTAGAAAGGAAGCTAAAGGCCTTGGAAAATGAGAATAAGAGGAAGGCCGGGTGGTCACATCAAGCCTCAGGGAGCAACACCCGCCCTCGTCTGATGCAGCAACCTGCAGGGCAGACGAACCGTGCTGCAGTACCCTACTCAGCACCAAGAGGGTACAACCCGAACTACAGGCCTCCGGCAGCACCAGCACAGCCGCAACGACAGTTTTTTACAGCAGCCTCGCCCCGCATATCCACCTCGACCAGCAGTGCAAGGACCCCCACACCAACCCCAAGACAATAAAGGCCAAGCACCTAAGGTTGGGGTGCAATGTTTTAATTGTGGTGAAGTGGAGCACTATGCCCATAAGTGCCCAAATAAGAAGCCCACGCAGCCTCAACAGCAGAATGTAATGGGAGGACGGGTGAACCATGTCAGTATGGAGGAAGCACAAGAGGCACCCGACGTGGTAGTTGGTAAGTTTCCTGCCAATTTACACATTGCAACCCTGCTATTTGATTCTGGTGCTACCCACTCGTTCATTGCTAAAGGGTTTGTTAAGAAGCATGATCTAGCAACAACACAAATGAACTATATGCTAGCAGTAAACTCTCCAGGTGGAGAAATAAGGACAAGACAAGTGTGTCCCAAGGTGAATCTAGACATTAATGGGGTAGTGTTTACTGCTAACCTCATAGTGATAGATTCCCAAGGGATCGATATTATTTTGGGCATGGACTGGTTGACCAAACATAGGGGAATCATCCATTGTTCAACCAGAACGGTGGAACTAACGCACCCTAGTGGCACAAAAGTAAAGTTTATAACAATACAAGAGCCTAGGAGGGACGTTCAATTAAATCAAGTTGAGGTGAAAGTGGAGGAGATCCGAATTATCAGGGAATATCCAGACGTTTTTCCGGAGGAGTTGCCAGGTATGCCTCCCGATCGTGAAGTGGAATTCGCAATTGAGCTAGTGCCTGGAACAGCCCCGATATACAAGAGACCTTATCGGATGGACTCCAAACAGCTAGAAGAACTCAAAGATCATTTGAGAGAATTGACGGAGAAGGGGTATATTCGCCTTAGTTCCTCCCCATGGGGAGCTCCAGTGATATTTGTGCCCAAAAAGGACGGAACCCAAAGGTCATGCGTGGATTACCGTGCCTTGAATGAAGTAACCATCAAGAACAAGTATCCGTTACCCCGCATTGAAGACTTGTTTGATCAGTTGAGGGGCGCTTGTGTGTTCTCGAAAATTGATCTCAGGTCGGGATACCACCAACTCAAGATAAGGCAATCTGATATTCCCAAGACAATTTTCGTATCTCGGTACGGACTGTACGAATACACTGTCATGCCTTTCGGGCTAACTAATGCCCCGGCATACTTCATGTATCTCATGAACAAGGTATTCATGGAATATCTGGACAAATTTGTGGTGGTTTTCATAGATGACATTCTCGTCTTCTCCAAAGATGAAGAAGAACATGAGAAACATCTAAGGTTGGTGTTGCAGAGGCTGAGAGAACACCAACTGTATGCCAAGTTGACCAAGTGTGTGTTTTGGCTGAAGAGAGTTCCCTTCTTAGGACATATAATCTCGGAGGGAGGAATCTCCGTGGATCCTGCCAAAATCGAGGATATACAGAAGTGGAAGACCCCTGAAAATGTCGGGGAAGTTCGAAGCTTCTTGGGATTTGCTGGATACTATCGACGGTTTATTGAGGGATTCTCTAAGATCTCGAGACCCCTCACCAAACTGTTGGAGAAGGGAATCACAATCACATGGACGCCACAGTGCGAGACGAGTTTTCAGGAGCTGAAGAAAAGATTGACAACAGCCCCAGTGTTGGTTATGCCAGATATGCAGAAGAATTTCACAGTGTACTGCGATGCCTCTAGAAACGGGTTGGGATGTGTTCTCATGCAAGAAGGGCATGTCATGGCATATGCATCCCGGCAGCTTCGGAAGCACGAGAAAAACTATCCTACACATGACTTAGAACTAGCCGCAGTGGTACACGCGTTGAAAATTTGGCGACACTATCTAATGGGGAAGAGGACAGAGATATATAGGGATCATAAGAGTTTGAAGTACATTTTCACACAGCCAGATCTCAACCTCAGACAAAGGAGATGGTTAGAGCTAATCAATGACTTTGATGTGGGCATCAACTATCATCCTGGGAAAGCAAACGTCGTGGCCGATGCTTTAAGTCGAAAAGTGCAGGTCAATAAGTTGAGCTTGAAGGACATGCCTGTAGAATTGAAGGACGAGGTTATAAGGCTCAATCTGTGCCTTGTGAATAGTGGTGAAGCCATCGCCATGGAAGTGGACTCCACACTAGAGCAAGACATACGCGATGGTCAAAAGAACGACGAGAAGATACAAGAAATCAGGCAACTCATCAAGGAAAATAAAGCTCCTGGTTTCAGAGAGGATGAACAAGGTATGGTGTGGCACGGGAAAAGGATCTGTGTGCCTGAAGTAAAGGAGATCCGTGAATTAATTTTGAAGGAGGCTCACGATTCCGACTATTCCATTCATCCTGGGAGTACGAAGATGTACCAGGACCTCAAGAGCAGGTATTGGTGGTATGGCATGAAGCGAAATGTCGCGAAACATGTTGCCCTATGTGACACATGTCAGTTGGTGAAAGCAGAACATCAACGGCCCGCGGGATTATTGCAACCACTCAAAGTGCCTGAATGGAAATGGGAAGAAATCGGCATGGATTTCATAGTGGGATTGCCTAGGACCCAATCAGGATATGATTCAATATGGGTCATCATCGACAGGCTAACCAAGGTAGCTCATTTCATCCCCGTGAAACAAAGCTACAACGGATCCAAATTGGCAGAGTTGTACATGTCATGGATCGTGTGTTACCATGGAGTGCCAAAGAAGATTGTGTCGGATCGAGGGACACAGTTCACCTCAAGGTTCTGGCAGAAGTTGCACGAAACCATGGGAACCCATCTGAACTTTAGTTCTGCCTATCATCCACAAACTGACGGGCAGACGGAAAGAACCAATCAGATCCTTGAAGATATGCTGAGGGCATGTGCACTCAAAAACAATCGGAGTTGGGACAAGAACTTACCGTATGCGGAATTCTCCTATAACAACAGCTATCAAGCTAGTATGAAGATGTCACCGTTTGAAGCTTTGTACGGGAGGAAGTGCAGAACTCCCCTATTTTGGAACCAAACAAGGGAAAGTAAAGTGTTTGGTCCAGAAGTACTCCAAGAAGCCGAGGCGAAGGTGAGGGAAATTCGCAACAACTTGAGGATAGCACAGACACGCCAAAAGAGCTATGCCGATGTACGAAGAAGAGAGCTCGTTTTCAACGTGGGAGACTATGTCTATCTCAAGGTGTCCCCTATCCGAGGACTTCGTCGGTTCAAGGTGAAAGGGAAGTTGTCACCTCGATACATCGGACCCTTTCAAGTTCTGGAGAGGAAAGGCGAAGTGGCGTATCAACTGGAATTACCGGCTCGCCTATCGGATGTGCACGATGTATTCCATGTGTCACAACTCAAGAAATGCCTGAGGACGCCTAAAGAGGTGTTACCCATGAATGAAGTGGACGTAGCTGAGGATTTGTCTTATGCTGAGCAACCATACAAGATTTTGGAGACAATGGAACGCCTCACTAGAAATAAAAGAATTCGGATGTGCAAGGTGCAGTGGAAGCATCACTCAGAAGAGGAAGCCACCTGGGAGCGAGAAGATGAGCTTAAGGCACAATTTCCGGAATTGTTTTCTTAGAACCACCAATCTCAAGGACGAGATTTATTTAAGGGGGGTAGAGCTGTGACACCCCAAAATCATGTTAAGAGGGGAATTTAAAATTTTTTGGATGTGTTGCATGTTTTGCAACAATTTAAATTCAAACTGGAATTCAATTTAAACTCAAAACAGAAAAGAAATAGAAAAAGAAAAATAGAAAAAAACCGGCCAGTAGGCCGAAACCCACCAGCCGGCCCACCCAGCACCCGCGCCATCCCGCAGCCGCGCGCGCCCCCTTCTTCTCACTGACAGGCGGGGCCCGCCAGCTCTTCTCCTTCCTCGCGCCAGCGCCGCGCTCGGCCGGACTCTCTCTCACCCCGAATCCAAACCGACCCGGATTTCTGCGTATCCCAGCCGAATTTTGCTCGTGGGCGACGTAAACTCGATCACAACCGAACGCCGCCCTTCCCCCGTCTATAAAAACCCCGGCCTCGTCCCGTTTTACTCACGCGATCTGCTGTTTTTACGCCGGTGAGAACCCAAGCCTTCTCCGGCGAATTCTGGCCGATCTACACTCGGAAATCCCGATCTAACTCGCTGGTCTTGATCCACCGCCTCCCGGGAACCCTGCAGGTTCTAATGACAATCTATGACTAGGCCTGCGTCCTACGGTCAACGTGGCTCTGATACCAATATGTGACGCCCGGTCCCGTGAAAACGGAACCAGGCTGATGCATATGTGTGCCCAGGATGTTCATCACACATGCACTTGTAATCCACAAACTGAATTCAGAATATATAACCACGAATAATAGGGTTTAAGTGCTTATTTACTCAATCTCTATCTTATTCTTGCAGCGGAAGTCTCTAACATATTCTAGCAGCGGAAGTCTTCTAAACTATAGCGGAAGCGAACTAAACAGCGGCAACGGCTCCATCTCCAACTCCACAGGCAAGTTGACGGTAGATCACACGCCTAGTACTCCACATGGTCTTCGAAGTACTCCTCTCCTGTTGCTGATGATGTATGATAATGCAAGGGTGAGTACATGTCGTATTCAGCAAGTGCGGGAAGTATGACATGTAGCATACATCAAGGTAGGAATAAAAATGCTCATTGCAGAAAGCAAAGTTTATTTCACAAATATAATAAAAACAGCAACTATCTTTAAGTGAATTTAATTAACATGTATTTAATTAAAACATCAACATACCTCCTTCATGATTCACCACTTTTCCTATCTCATCCGAACATTTATCTTTCTCAATTCTTTCTCATGCTCATAATAACCATCTCATGATCATATATCCAAACAAAAACTCATTGTCACGACTCAACGGTCCCAATCTCATTACCAAGACTCAACAGTCCCGAAACAAAATCTAAAGACCAAATCATAACCAAACCAATAACCAAACCAAACCATCCCATCTAATCATGTGAGTTGGCCAGGCGCTTGTGACCGTAAGCACGGGCTATCATGATAGTTTTACACTCTTAGAGTTTGCACCACTTTACCCACAAGTTTTTGATTTCGTCACCCATCGGTGACTGCAGAACCTCCATTATACCAGTGCATAACGGTCGGTGTATGGCCAAGAGATCACAAAATAGCCTTTACAAAGGGGCTACTAGATGTATGGACTTACCAAGGTTTCACCAGCAGGCTAGAATCACCATTCTCCCACCTACGGGCCCCCTCTTGTGCCATGCAGTTCCCAGGACAGTCCTCTCTCGACTCCCATTCCCCGCGCCTTCCACGGTCCATAACAATTCTAGCAACTTACCTAATTAGTCAGCTAAGCCGCACCCATATTTGGCCTTGTGGTGGCACTGTATTCCTGGCATATGCTGGCATGAACCGGTCCTTAGATCTACGGCAAGTAAACCACCATTTCATTCTACCACATCCACGAACTGTGACACCCCAAAACCATGTTAAGAGGGGAATTTAAAAATTTTTGGACGTGTTGCATGTTTTGCAACAATTTAAATTCAAACTGGAATTCAATTTAAACTCAAAACAGAAAAGAAATAGAAAAAGAAAAAGGAAAACAGAAAAAAAAACCTGCCAGTGGGCCGAAACCCACCAGCCGGCCCACCTAGCACCCGCGCCAGCCCGCAGCCGCGCGCGCCCCCTTCTTCTCACTGACAGGGGGGGCCGCCAGCTCTTCTCCTTCCTCGCGCCAGCACCGCGCTCGGCCGGACTCTCTCTCACCACGAATCCAAACCGACCCGGATTTCTGCGTATCCCAGACGAATTTTGCTCGTGGTCGACGCAAACTCGATCACAACTAAACGCCACCCTTCCCCTGTCCATAAAAACCCCGGCCTCGTCCCGTTTTACTCACGCGATCTGCTGTTTTTACTCCGGTGAGAACCCGAGCCTTCTCTGGCGAATTCTGGCCGATCTACGCTCGGAAATCCCGATCTAACTCGCTGGTCTTGATCCACCGCCTCTGGGGAACCCTGCAGGTGCAGAAAACTCGGTGAATTGCGGTTCAAACACAGCGCCGACGAGCCTCGCCGTGGTTTCACTTCGGACCTCGTCGCCGATCGCTTTCCAGGACCTCCGAGCTCAAGAAAACCCCTGAGGTGAGATCCCCGACCTCCCCTCCACCGATCTATGCCATAAAATTACAGTTTTAGGAAGAACTGACGAAGATCCGAAACTCTCCGGCGAGATCGCCGCCTCCCGCCGCCGTGCGCAGCCGGGCAGCGCCGCACGCGCTCGATCAGAGCGACGTGGCCGCTTGTGCGCCGTCTATTTTAAATCGCACGGTAGAGTTTAAATCCCCGCGTACCGGTTCGACGTTATAATCTCAGCCGTCTGTTTTAAATCGGACGGTCCACGTCAGCCCCGCATTATAAAGACTGGAAATCTTACGTGCTACCCCCTGGGGTTCTCGGGAAATAAGAGCTAGCCCCCGGAAACTTCTGATCTAGCCCCTGGAACTTCAGAAAATCATGTAAATTCATTTAAAAATCAATTTTAGCCCCTGGACTTAATAAAAATTAGGAAAAACTCCTCTGTTATGTATAGCTAGACCCCTGAAAATTGTTAAAATAATATTATTGTGGCGGACCGGAATCCGCTCATCCAGGATCGCAGAGGGTGGTGCCGCGCGATGCGACACCCGACAGCACACGTCATAAGAACACAATATATTACATGGGAAAAACAGCTGAAACTGTACAAACAAGTACAAACTTCAGTTACAATTATTGTTCTATTGCACAGCGGAAGGCTACACTATACAACTCACGCCCGCCTATTTAGCAAAAGTCGGTTGCCCAGCCCTAGGGCAACCCACACTAGCTGCACGTCTCAGCTCAGCGCGGCGTGTACGGCTCCCACTCAGCCGTGGTCCCCGACGGAGGGTAACCCTCGCCGGTGGACTCGTACTCCGAGTCCGTGGGTGGCTCCTCACCTGAAAAACACTTAAGCAGCAACCATGAGCACAAAGGCTCAGCAAGGCTTAACCGACTCACCTAAGCATGAAACTCTACATGAGGTATACCAAGACATAGGTTAGTAACATTTCAGCCAAAACGACACGCCTACAAGTTCATCCTTAGTTCATCTTTTAGCAACAAGTTAACAGTTCATGAAATCTGAAATTTAGTAAGCAGTATTTGGTGGCACACATGTAGCAATACAATTATATCAATCAGCATCATTGAATCAACATATTTCATCCATTAGTCTACGTTACGACGCAGTGAACAAGCAGTACTCGTCACCGCGAGGGACGGCGAATCGACTCGATATACACCTGCAGGGAAAACCCAAAGAGCACGTCACGTACGCCCACCCGTGGAGCTGCACAGCACGCTCACTCGATGTCGTACGGGACAACCTTTCACCCAACAGCCCAAACGTCGAACAGGTCGCACCGAAACGAGCAGGAGGTTCCCCACACGGAGCATCTCTCTATGCCCGTTGGCAGATTTCCACCTTGCTGCCCTCAACCTACACCTATAAATCGGTGTGCTATGCCTCGACGCCCGGAGGTTTAGGCTACATCGGTTTATCGGGGCCCATATATCTGATATGCCTTCGGTACGTTCAATACTTGTTCAGCAGGGCCGCACACGGATCGGTCCTCAATCGACACGGGCAGGGCTGCGCACACAAGACTCTCTCTTGCTGCGCCCTAGCCCCTGCCTAGTCTCATTTTCATTACTAAAGTGATCTCACATCACTCAACCGAACCCGTGTGTCCCCAGCCTATCTCGCGAGTAGATTCCAACTACTCGACTTGTACCGAAGTCCTATGACTCATTAAGCATAGCCTGTCTACTCGAGGTCTTAGACACTACCCTCACTCTTTTAGGAACCTTTGGTTATGCAAGTGGGGTTTCATTCATCCTATACCTAATGCACATACATACTTCATATGACACATGTAAACAAAGTAAAACTTTTAAAAAAAGTTAATGCAAACCGGGGCTTGCCTTGTTGCTGCTGGTCAGGAGTTAGTTCTTCGTCCGGAAGAAGGAAGTCCAGCACTTCCGGAGTCTCTTCTTCAACGGCTACACGTTAATGAAACACTACATGTTAATTTAGATGCAAATGTGAGTTTTAGAGTAAGACTTCTACTATTAGTTCTAATAACCAGCCTCTAACACCTGGAACTTTGTTTAAGAATTTAAAGATGAACTGGTGTTGGTGGTTTGGCTTGGACTTAATCACATGGTCAAATGCTAAGTGGTTTTCCCCCTTTTTCCATCTTAATCCCTTAAGTGGGTAAACAGGACAGGGGTGATCTAGAGCTCCAATGGAGCTGAGAATTTTTGTGTGAGTTCCTTGTCACAAGAAAACTCTCTGGACCAAACCTTAGCACTTTTCATGAAGTGGTTTGCTCAGAATAATTTCCTTAGCAAATAAGCAAGGAAGAACTTATTCTGAGGTAATACCCCTGTTCATACCCAACTTAGTGAACTATAATTTCAATTATAGCTCCTAGAGTTTGCATGAATTTTCCTAGCATTTTTGGAGTCAAGGTTTGCCCAGAATTGAATTTCCAAGTTTTGGAAATTCTCTGAAAATGTTTCTGTATTCAAATGAACACAGCACCTTTCAATTTGAATTGCTCTGACCAAATCAACTCCAAATGGTCTGAAACTTTTACAGGGGTTTACTAGTGTCCTAAAGAACATTCTGGCAAAATTTGGGGATTTTTGGATGAACCAAACTCCCTCAAAAATTCTTTTGCTCAAAAGCTTTAAAGAATTTTCCAGAATTAATTAACGGGTTTCATACAAATTGGGTTGTATATCTGGACAGAGCTAGGCAAGATGAATCCAACCCAATTTGAATCACTAAATTCGGAGCTTCCTAGCAAAAGTTATGGGGTTCTAAAGTTTGCACTAAAACTGGAAATTCCAAAAATGTTTAAATCCTGCAGGTGGGACCCACTCCTCGAGCCGGCCCACTCAGAAAGCGGCCACACCGTGGCCCACGGGGTTTTACCCGCGCTGCCGCACCGAATCCCGGCCGCAAACCCGATCCCCGCGCGAGATCAGAGGCTGACCGGTGGACCCGGCCCCCCCTTCGTCTACCTCGCGCTCTCCCGCAGTTCCCGCGGCGGCGCTTCGCCGGAGCGCTCGCCGCCGGGCGTTTCCCCGCCCGACCTTTGACAAAACTTGCCGCCTGTGCCTAACTCGACTCGGAGAACACGCTGGTGCCCTCACCGGAGCTCGGCAATGGCCGGAACTATGCCCGCGACGGCGACAGAGCCTCCCTCTGCTCCGGTGATGTCGTCCGGGCTACTCCGGGCCTTATTTCTCAAGCGGTTTGCTCCTACAGCTCCACCGTGGCATGGTGCGCACGAATATGAGCTCGGTTGGCCATGGAAGTAGCCGGAACTGGGACCTCACCGTCGACCTAGGCCCGATATCGACTGTTGCTCGAAAAACTTGGATATCAGCGCAAAGGCTCGATGGTTTTCGATGGTTTTGGATCCTAGGTGGCCGTGGGGGCGTGTAGAACCTATGCTCAGCTGGGTTTACGCTGTGCAGGACCGATCGCCGCGAATTTCGGCATTTCTGCTCACTCGTTTTTGTCGAGCACCGAGGACTAGACGGGGAAATACTCCCCCTACAAAGCATGGAAGAGGGTAGGGTCTTCACCTTGAGCTCGAGCAGTCCCCGGCGCGTGTCTTTGCTGTTGACCTCCGGTCGCGAGGTCGCCTTGATCAACGGTGCGACGAGGAGCCGAGGGGAGCGGCGGTGTCGTTTTTCGTTTCGGGTAGGAACGGGCAAAGCGGAGGAGATGAGGCTGGCTCACGTGGGCTGGGGACTTAAACCGCGTCGGGCACGCGTGCGCTCGGTCGCCGAGCAGGAGGTGGCGAGGCGAGGCGGTCGGACGCCGGTGCTGTCCGCAGCTGGCGCGAGGTGTTCGACCGACGTCGGGAGAAAACAGCCACGCTCGGTTTGGGAAACAGTTCTCCCACTGACTTGTGGGCCCCCCTCTCCCCCCCTAATCCTTTTTTCCAAATTCTGCTGCAAATATCTCAGCTACTCTCCATTTAATGAGAGACTTAGCCTCCAAGTATTGGTTTGAATTTGAGTTCTCAATTTCAAACTTTGTTTGGTCAAGTTTGCTTCATATTCAAACTGAAATTCAAATTCAGTTTTGAATTCTTGCAAATTTAGCTCTTGACAAGATGAGCTCCAATGGAGATGAAACTTGGTGGGTTTACTCAGAAAAATGTGCTGAGTGTAGATATGGGGCTAACTTTTGAATTTGGGTGATGAAAGTTGCTGCAATTTGAATTTACATTCAAATTGGCCTCCTTTTGAAATAACCCAAAAGTGCCTCAAAAATTGTTGAATTTGCATGAGCTTTGGACTGAACCTTCCCAAGACTTTGTAAATCCTAGGGTGAGCTCAACCTCTCATGCTCATGTACAGAAACCCTACTTTGTGAAGGTGAAGGCTTTCCTTTCTAATCACTCCTTTGATGGAGGCCACTTGCTCTTCACAATATTTCACAATCTACACACAACAAAACTGTTGTGTTGTGAGGTGCATAAAAGTTTTTGCAAGTCCCTTTTCTTGGGCTTTTACATCCCTCCCCCCTTAAAAGAATCTCGTCCCGAGATTATAAAAGAAGAGATAGCGATGTAATAGGGACTTACCCGTGTTGAGAAGCCATGAACTCCGGGTAATTTGAGCGAAGGAACTCCTCGCTCTCCCACGTCGCTTCTTCGGCGGTGTGGTTGCTCCAGAGTATTTTGTAGAACCACAACGTTTTGCTACGCGTGGTCCTGGCTTTCTCATCAAGAATTCCCACCGGATATTCATCATATGTTAAATCCGGTTTCAGCTCGCCGATGTCTTCGGTAGGAACAGCAGTTGTATGCTTCAAGCATTTTCGCAGTTGCGAAACATGGAAAATATCATGGACACCAGCCGAGATGCCGGTAGCTCCAATCGATACGCTGCTGGTCCACACTTCTCGGTGATAGCGTAGGGTCCAATGAAACGGGGAGCGAGCTTCCCCTTCACACCGAATCGGTGCACGCCCTTCATTGGAGACACGCGGAGGTACACGTGTTCCCCAACGTCAAAGTGCAACGGCCTACGCCTCTTATCAGCGTAGCTCTTCTGTCGGGATTGAGCGGCCTTCAAATTGGCTTGAATTGTCCGAACGCGCTCTTCGCCATCGTTCACCACATCAACTCCGAATGTGACCCTTTCACCGGACTCGCACCAATTTAATGGGGTGCGGCATTTACGACCGTAGAGAGCTTCGTAAGGTGCCATCTTGATACTTGCCTGATAACCGTTGTTGTACGAGAATTCCGCCAATGGTAGGTGATCATCCCAGTTCCTACCATGGTGGATGGCACATGCTCTCAACATGTCTTCCAGGACATGATTCACCCTTTCTGTCTGACCATCGGTCTGAGGGTGATAGGCGGAGCTTCTGATCAGCTTAGTACCCAATGCAGCGTGTAGCTGCTCCCAAAAGCGAGATACAAATAATGCACCTCGATCTGAGACAATGGTCTTGGGTACCCCATATAGGCATAGAATCTTCGCTATGTATAGCTCCGCATATTTGCCGGCATTGTAACGTGTATTCACCGGAATGAAGTGAGCCGTCTTGGTTAACCGATCAACGATTACCCATATGGAATCATGCTTGTTAGCTGTTAGGGGTAATCCCACAATGAAATCCATGCTCACATCTTCCCATTTCCATGCCGGGATCTTCAGGGGCTGCAGCAGCCCTGATTTCTTCATATGATCAGCTTTCACTCGTCTACACGTATCGCACTCGGATACGTACTTAGCTACCTCCCGCTTCATCCGCGTCCACCAAAATTTCTTTTTCAAATCTTGGTACATTTTGTTGCTGCCCGGATGAATGGAGTATTTGGACAAGTGAGCTTCATCGAGGATCTTTTTCCTCAACTCCATATCTCGGGGTACGACTATGCGGTGATTGAACCACAGCGTCCCCTCATCATCCTTCCGGAAACATTTAATTTCTCCATTGTCTATCCGTCTCCGGAGATGTGCCATGCCTTTATCCGTTTTCTGAGCTGCAATGATGTCCTCACTAATAGTAGGGATGAGGGCAAGGTTGTACAGCGATCCATAAGGAACCAAGTATAAACTTGGCTCTTCCTCCTCCACCGGTGTAACGGTGAGGTGATGGACATGCGATTTCCGACTCAGCGCGTCGGCAACCACATTCGCCTTGCCGGGGTGGTAATGGATCTCAATCTCATAATCTTTGATCAGTTCTAACCACCTCCTCTGCCTCATGTTCAGCTCCTTCTGGGTGAAAATGTATTTCAAGCTCTTGTGGTCGGTGTAGAGATGCACCAAGTTCCCCAGGACATAGTGCCTCCACATTTTCAGCGCCAACACCACGGCAGCAAGTTCAAGATCGTGAGTCGGGTAGTGCTGCTCATGGTTCCGAAGTTGGCGTGAGCCATAAGCGACCACACGTCCTTCCTGCATCAACACGCAGCCGAGCCCAATACCGGACGCGTCACAATACACGTCGAAGGGCTTTGTTGTATCCGGCTGAGCTAATACCGGGGCTGTTGTGAGATGCTTCACCAATGTTCGGAACGCTCCTTCACACGCCGTGTTCCAAACATATTTTTTCCCTTTCTTCAGCAACTCTGTCATCGGCTTAGCGAGCTTGGAGAAACTTGGAATGAATCTCCGGTAGTATCCCGCTAACCCGAGGAAGCTTCTGACTTCATGAACGGAAGTGGGAGCTTTCCATTTCAACACTTGCTCTATTTTACTTGGGTCAACCGCAATGCCTTCAGCTGAGATGATATGTCCCAAGAATGGCACTTGGCTGATCCAAAATTCGCATTTGCTGAACTTGGCGTAGAGCTTGTGGTCTCGCAATCGTTGAAGAACGATCCGTAAGTGTTCGGCATGCTCGGCTTCTGTCTTGGAGTAAACCAAGATATCGTCGATGAACACTACCACGAACTTGTCCAGCTCCGGCATGAACACCGAGTTCATCAGATACATGAAATGGGCTGGAGCATTTGTGAGACCAAAGGACATGACGAGATATTCGTATAAGCCGTATCTCGTCGAGAACGCCGTCTTCGGGATATCCTCCGCCCGGATCTTGATCTGGTGATATCCAGAGCGAAGGTCCATCTTTGATAATACACTTGCCCCCACCAGTTGATCAAACAAGATGTCAATACGGGGCAGTGGGTACTTGTTCTTGATGGTGACGGCGTTGAGCGGCCGGTAATCCACACACAGCCTCAGGGTCTCATCCTTCTTCTTCATGAATAGCGCCGAGCATCCCCAAGGCGAGGAACTCGGCCTAATGAAACCCTTGCTCAACAGATCATTGAGCTGTTCTTTCAGTTCCGCCAGCTCATTTGGAGCCATCTTGTATGGTCTCCGTGATATGGGCGTAGTTCCGGGTGCAAGTTCAATCTTGAACTCGACATCCCGCTCAGGTGGCATGCCCGGAAGATCATCCGGGAACACATCAGGATACTCCCTGACTACGGGGATGTCTTCTAACTTGAGAACTTCAGCACTATTAATTGCTAAAACTTCCCGGACTGGCATGTCTAACACCATGGAATGCGGACGGTGGAATGGAGAATTTAAGTGAACCGTCCGTGTCCGAGTCTCTAGGACAGCGCCATGGTATTGCAGCCATGACATCCCTAAGATTGCATCAATCTTTTGTCCCATAAGGATTATCAAGGTGGTGGGATATAGTTTCCCACCTAAGCACAGAGGTGCCTTTGGAATCATCATATTAGCTGAAATCTTCCCTCCCGGTGAGCATATCATATAAGTGCAGTCGGTTGGGAAGACTTGCAATTGGTGTTTAGCCACATAGGATGCACTTATAAAGCTGTGGGTTGCACCAGAATCAAATAATATGACGATGGCTTGATGGTTGAGAGTAAACGTACCCGCCAGCACGTTGTCTCCCTCTGGGGCGTCCTCATTGTCGAGGTTGCGGACGCCTCCAGTCCGCTGACCAACCTTCTTCACCGGAGGTCGGCCTCGAGCACCGCCCTGGAGATGGGCTTGCCCGCTGCTCTGCTGCCCTTGGGGACAGTCCTTCGCAAAGTGGCCCGCTTGGCCACACGTGAAGCAGGTGAAACGGGGCGGTCCCCCGCTGATCGGTGGACGGAAACCTGGGGCGCGTTGTGGTGGTGGAAACGCCCGGGGTACCGTCTGCTGCTGCTGCTGTCTTGGTGTTGGCACCGGCGGACGGAACGGAGGTGCCTGAAAGGGACGTCCCCCGAACCGTTGCGGTCGCGCCGGTGGTTGCCACTGCTGCCCGGATGGTGTCCGATACACCATACGGTACTTCTGGGGAGCGCCACTCCAACCGCTGCTAGGTGGAGCGCTACGCTTCCTCTGCTCAGCTGCTAACTCCCGCTGAGCGTCCTCTTGCATGATGGCGGCATTGACTAGATCGTTGAATGTGCCACGGTTCCATTGTACGAGGTGGGTCTTCATTTCGGGATGTAACCCCCGATAGAAGTGCTCCCTCTTCTTCTCCTCCGTGGAGATGTAGTCTGACGCATACTGCGCCAGATGGTTGAAGGCACGGGAGTAGTCGTGGGCACTCCTCCCGCCCTGCTTCAGTTCCAAAAATTCTTGGAACTTTCTCTTCATTATTCCAGGAGGAATGTGATAGGCGCGGAACGCCTCCCGGAACTCTTGCCATTCCACGGCATGGCCAGCCGGACGTGAGGCGACATAATTCGCCCACCACGCACCAGCGGCACCGTGGAGCTGCTGTGCTGCGAACAGCGTCTTCTGCCGCTCCGTACACTGGAGCAGCCCGAACTTGGACTCGATAGTCCGCAGCCAGTTGTCCGCCTCCAGTGGTTCTTCAGCTTCGGTAAACACTGGAGGGTGCGTACTCATGAAATCCGAGTACGACACTTCGCGGGGCTCACGAGGCCCTCGCTCTTGACGTCCTCCCGCCTGGGACGTATTCTGCACGATCGTGCGGAGCAGGTCGGTCTGCTCCTCACGACCTCCCACCAATGCCACTATCACATCCGCTAGAGTAAGCGGAGGCGGCGGTGGTGGCTGCTGCTGCGGGGTGCTGTCGTAGGCCGGTGGCTGGGAGTCATCGCCTCCACCTTGGCTAGAGCCACCAACGTCGTGCGTGGTCCTAGTACGAACCATCTGCAACCATACGACATTAACCATCAGTCCCGCAACATTTGGCATGCAGTCCAATAGAACTGGGCGGAAAAACATTATGACAACAAAACATGCGAAATATCTCGTAAGCAGATAATGTAATAACTTTGCACAAGCTACACCATTACCAGACCAACCACAAGTTAGTTTAATCCAACTTGATGAACCCCTTCTTTGGAAGCTCACCATAACTGGGTTTGGTCTCTACGAGACATTATTATCGCCCTTAGGGTACAACACCCTCTCCAATGAGTTCAACTGTCATTCTTCCGTCAGAATGACCAGTTTCTACCTATTCCAAGTTTTGATCCGGTTATGGGCATTTTCATGACTCAAGTTGAATACCAAAGTTAAAGTTAACTTTAGTATCTTTCCAACAAGTACTCATTTGCCCCCAGATCAGATTTGATTAAAAAGTTATGCTAATTCAAAGTTAGCAGAATTTCTGGAAGAATTTTAACAGCACCTCCCTTGGAAGTGGCTGTTTCCAATCCTGATTTCCACTAAATTCTGTGCTGAAACTTCAGAAACTTTGAATTGCAAAGATGTCAAACATCTTCTACTCTTTCTAAGGATGGATTATATGACAATTTTAGATTTTTCTACTGGGAGTTATATTTGAAAAACAGATCAGTTCAGAGGATGTTTTACTCTGCCCTAGTTCTGGACAGTTTACATTTCTCTGGGCTTTAAGCCATCTTCAGGTGAGTTTCAGCTCTGGAAGTCTACAACAAAGTTGTAGAGGACTTGAATACCTTTCCAGAACTATATAGCACACCTCCCTGGGCTAAAATACCTGTAAGTTATGCCCTGTTGAGGATCAGCAAACGTGCTGCCCAAAACAGAGCACTCTGCTTTTCATACTTTTGGCTATACTGCTCCACTATCCCATTCTTATACCCAACCAGGGTCCTAAATGTTGAACCTATAGATTTTAATTATTTGTTATCATTATAATAATGCATATGCCTACAATATCTCGGTACTACGTTCCTCACAAAAGAAAATCCTAACCGGATCATACCGGCATATACGTCTCGAATGTGGCACTAAACGGTCTCTCGCACACGTTTTCTACACGGATACATACGTGGTTAGTACCTGCAGAAAACCACACAATAATGGTACACTCAAAGTTTGTTCATTTCAGGCAGTTCCATATCTAAAAGTAAATACAAACGCCCGTATCATTGTCATACGGCCGTCCTTGAGCTAAGTCACGTCTCAAGGCACGTGATCGTGTTTCAACACCACACGACGGGGAACCCGAGTATGTCATGAACGGGTCGTCACGGTTGGGAATGTTATCAACCCAACAGATACCACCTACTGCCCTGCAGGGCACGCCGATGGCAAGCGCTGTGTATGTCCTCCTGGGCTATTTCCAGACGAACACACTCTCGCGTTACTGACCACGCGATGGGGTCTCCACTTACTTGCCTAATGCACGCTAGGGATCAGCGTTTCATATGAACTCAGGGACATGAAGAGTCCAAGAGGTTCATATTGACATCTCACACCAAGCTGTGAGATCAATCCCTGAACCACGTTCCTCGTCAGGGGGAGCTAACCGAAATTGACCCGCTTTCGGTGGCGTTCCTTACCATACTTACCAGAGCGTAGGTGCGTCGTTACATAATTGAAATTCAGAATTATAACACATAAGTTAGTCTTTGCCACTTTAAGTAACTATGCTAATATAGTCCTTACTTGGGCAACTACCGATTCCTCACCGTATACCTAAGTTTTTCCCATAATGCAGTCCTTAAGTACTGTGCTATCCCCACTGCAGCTCTGATACCAGGCTGTGGCGGACCGGAATCCGCTCATCCAGGATCGCAGAGGGTGGTGCCGCGCGATGCGACACCCGACAGCACACGTCATAAGAACACAATATATTACATGGGAAAAACAGCTGAAACTGTACAAACAAGTACAAACTTCAGTTACAATTATTGTTCTATTACACAGCGGAAGGCTACACTATACAACTCACGCCCGCCTATTTAGCAAAAGTCGGTTGCCCAGCCCTAGGGCAACCCACACTAGCTGCACGTCTCAGCTCAGCGCGGCGTGTACGGCTCCCACTCAGCCGTGGTCCCCGACGGAGGGTAACCCTCGCCGGTGGACTCGTACTCCGAGTCCGTGGGTGGCTCCTCACCTGAAAAACACTTAAGCAGCAACCGTGAGCACAAAGGCTCAGCAAGGCTTAACCAACTCACCTAAGCATGAAACTCTACATGAGGTATACCAAGACATAGGTTAGTAACATTTCAGCCAAAACGACACGCCTATAAGTTCATCCTTAGTTCATCTTTTAGCAACAAGTTAACAGTTCATGAAATCTGAAATTTAGTAAGCAGTATTTGGTGGCACACATGTAGCAATACAATTATATCAATCAGCATCATTGAATCAACATATTTCATCCATTAGTCTACGTTACGACGCAGTGAACAAGCAGTACTCGTCACCGCGAGGGACGGCGAATCGACTCGATATACACCTGCAGGGAAAACCCAAAGAGCACGTCACGTACGCCCACCTGTGGAGCTGCACAGCACGCTCACTCGATGTCGTACGGGACAACCTTTCACCCAACAGCCCAAACGTCGAACCGGTCACACCGAAACGAGCAGGAGGTTCCCCACACGGAGCATCTCTCTATGCCCGTTGGCAGATTTCCACCTTGCTGCCCTCAACCTACACCTATAAATCGGTGTGTTATGCCTCGACGCCCGGAGGTTTAGGCTACATCGGTTTATCGGGGCCCATATATCCGATATGCCTTCGGTACGTTCAATACTTGTTCAGCAGGGCCGCACACGGATCGGTCCTCAATCGACACGGGCAGGGCTGCGCACACAAGACTCTCTCTTGCTGCGCCCTAGCCCCTGCCTAGTCTCATTTTCATTACTAAAGTGATCTCACATCACTCAACCGAACCCGTGTGTCCCCAGCCTATCTCGCGAGTAGATTCCAACTACTCGACTTGTACCGAAGTCCTATGACTCATTAAGCATAGCCTGTCTACTCGAGGTCTTAGACACTACCCTCACTCTTTTAGGAACCTTTGGTTATGCAAGTGGGGTTTCATTCATCCTATACCTAATGCACATACATACTTCATATGACACATGTAAACAAAGTAAAACTTTTAAAAAAAGTTAATGCAAACCGGGGCTTGCCTTGTTGCTGCTGGTCAGGAGTTAGTTCTTCGTCCGGAAGAAGGAAGTCCAGCACTTCCGGAGTCTCTTCTTCAACGGCTACACGTTAATGAAACACTACATGTTAATTTAGATGCAAATGTGAGTTTTAGAGTAAGACTTCTACTATTAGTTCTAATAACCAGCCTCTAACACCTGGAACTTTGTTTAAGAATTTAAAGATGAACTGGTATTGGTGGTTTGGCTTGGACTTAATCACATGGTCAAATGCTAAGTGGTTTTCCCCCTTTTTCCATCTTAATCCCTTAAGTGGGTAAACAGGACAGGGGTGATCTAGAGCTCCAATGGAGCTGAGAATTTTTGTGTGAGTTCCTTGTCACAAGAAAACTCTCTGGACCAAACCTTAGCACTTTTCATGAAGTGGTTTGCTCAGAATAATTTCCTTAGCAAATAAGCAAGGAAGAACTTATTCTGAGGTAATACCCCTGTTCATACCCAACTTAGTGAACTATAATTTCAATTATAGCTCCTAGAGTTTGCATGAATTTTCCTAGCATTTTTGGAGTCAAGGTTTGCCCAGAATTGAATTTCCAAGTTTTGGAAATTCTCTGAAAATGTTTCTGTATTCAAATGAACACAGCACCTTTCAATTTGAATTGCTCTGACCAAATCAACTCCAAATGGTCTGAAACTTTTACAGGGGTTTACTAATGTCCTAAAGAACATTCTGGCAAAATTTGGGGATTTTTGGATGAACCAAACTCCCTCAAAAATTCTTTTGCTCAAAAGCTTTAAAGAATTTTCCAGAATTAATTAATGGGTTTCATACAAATTGGGTTGTATATCTGGACAGATCTAGGCAAGATGAATCCAACCCAATTTGAATCACTAAATTCGGAGCTTCCTAGCAAAAGTTATGGGGTTCTAAAGTTTGCACTAAAACTAGAAATTCCAAAAATGTTTAAATCCTACAGGTGGGACCCACTCCTCGAGCCGGCCCACTCAGAAAGCGGCCACACCGCGGCCCACGGGGTTTTACCCGCGCTGCCGCACCGAATCCCGGCCGCAAACCCGATCCCCGCGCGAGATCAGAGGCTGACCGGTGGACCCGGCCCCCCCTTCGTCTACCTCGCGCTCTCCCGCAGTTCCCGCGGCGGCGCTTCGCCGGAGCGCTCGCCGCCGGGCGTTTCCCCGCCCGACCTTTGACAAAACTTGCCGCCTGTGCCTAACTCGACTCGGAGAACACGCTGGTGCCCTCACCGGAGCTCGGCAATGGCCGGAACTATGCCCGCGACGGCGACAGAGCCTCCCTCTGCTCCGGTGACGTCGTCCGGGCTACTCCGGGCCTTATTTCTCAAGCGGTTTGCTCCTACAGCTCCACCGTGGCATGGTGCGCACGAATATGAGCTCGGTTGGCCATGGAAGTAGCCGGAACTGGGACCTCACCGTCGACCTAGGCCCGATATCGACTGTTGCTCGAAAAACTTGGATATCAGCGCAAAGGCTCGATGGTTTTCGATGGTTTTGGATCCTAGGTGGCCGTGGGGGCGTGTAGAACCTATGCTCAGCTGGGTTTACGCTGTGCAGGACCGATCGCCGCGAATTTCGGCATTTCTGCTCACTCGTTTTTGTCGAGCACCGAGGACTAGACGGGGAAATACTCCCCCTACAAAGCATGGAAGAGGGTAGGGTCTTCACCTTGAGCTCGAGCAGTCCCCGGCGCGTGTCTTTGCTGTTGACCTCCGGTCGCGAGGTCGCCTTGATCAACGGTGCGACGAGGAGCCGAGGGGAGCGGCGGTGTCGTTTTTCGTTTCGGGTAGGAACGGGCAAAGCGGAGGAGATGAGGCTGGCTCACGTGGGCTGGGGACTTAAACCGCGTCGGGCACGCGTGCGCTCGGTCGCCGAGCAGGAGGTGGCGAGGCGAGGCGGTCGGACGCCGGTGCTGTCCGCAGCTGGCGCGAGGTGTTCGACCGACGTCGGGAGAAAACAGCCACGCTCGGTTTGGGAAACAGTCCTCCCACTGACTTGTGGGCCCCCCTCTCCCCCCCTAATCCTTTTTTCCAAATTCTGCTGCAAATATCTCAGCTACTCTCCATTTAATGAGAGACTTAGCCTCCAAGTATTGGTTTGAATTTGAGTTCTCAATTTCAAACTTTGTTTGGTCAAGTTTGCTTCATATTCAAACTGAAATTCAAATTCAGTTTTGAATTCTTGCAAATTTAGCTCTTGACAAGATGAGCTCCAATGGAGATGAAACTTGGTGGGTTTACTCAGAAAAATGTGCTGAGTGTAGATATGGGGCTAACTTTTGAATTTGGGTGATGAAAGTTGCTGCAATTTGAATTTACATTCAAATTGGCCTCCTTTTGAAATAACCCAAAAGTGCCTCAAAAATTGTTGAATTTGCATGAGCTTTGGACTGAACCTTCCCAAGACTTTGTAAATCCTAGGGTGAGCTCAACCTCTCATGCTCATGTACAGAAACCCTACTTTGTGAAGGTGAAGGCTTTCCTTTCTAATCACTCCTTTGATGGAGGCCACTTGCTCTTCACAATATTTCACAATCTACACACAACAAAACTGTTGTGTTGTGAGGTGCATAAAAGTTTTTGCAAGTCCCTTTTCTTGGGCTTTTACAATTATAGACCTTGTAGTGGGATGAGTTTGCCTTTTTAACCCTGTTTGATATTTAATTTATGAAATAGAATATGTGGCTGGTATTTAAAATTTAAAAAGTGGGACAAACATATTGTCAAAATTAAATTAAAAACTTTCTCAGTACTTAGAAAACTTTAGAGTGAGATAAAAATATATTTTGGGCTGAAATGAATCTGTTTAATTTATTATTCACATTTATTAGTATAGGGACACATTTTTAAGTAAAGAATAGTTCTGAAAATAGGGAAAATAAATGTAAAATAATTTACATCAGAGGAAAAGGTCAAAAATATATTAGTAAATATTTTAGATCAGAACCTATTCTGTTTAGATGATGTGTCTTGTTATTTTCATAATAAAGTTCACATTTAGGCATAGGAAATAAATCTGAAAATATAGCAACTAGTAGATTATAATTGAAGTTTCTAAAATCCAAAGAATTCAGTTTAGGGTTGGTAGAAATTCTGAAGACATATATGGAGTAGGAAAATACCTTTCATGCATACTTGGTAGCTAAAAGGTGTAGTAATGGAATATAAGTAAAATTATTTAAATTGGAAACTCATGTATAAAGTATTCAAGCATAAATGTGAATACAAAAGTAGGAATCATATACACATGATTAAAAGTGCATGTAAGCCAAAGGTCAACACACATAGAGTAAACACAACACATAGAAGTTGTGAATGGCTTTGTTACATGTGAATGTGTGGTTTGTATGAAGTGGAAGTGTGAACTATGTCTTATGGATTGTTGTTTTTCTTTTGCTATGTGTGAAGGTATGACGTAGAACCTGCTCAAGAGCAAGTTATTCCTTTCCAAGATCAGGACTACCCATTTCAAGAACATCAGGAAGGAGGCAAGTGTCGTTGACCACTTTGATCCTATACTAGGATGTGTAGCTAGAGTTATTTGCATTGTCAAATTAAAATATGAAACCCATGCTAGGATGTTTCCCTAGAATTGCATTACCTTATTTCCTTGTAACTTGGGTTGGGATTCATTTTATCATGTCATTTATTATTATGCATATGCTTAGCCATGCTTAGAATGGGATATTTGGGAGATGAGATCATCAGTTTATTTTACCATACTCTTGAATGAGATATTGTGAGTTATGTAGAGGTAGGGATCAAGGCAAGTTGGATGTTTTGGTTGTGTGCTGGGTGCACGAGACATGGGTTTGTGTTTAGTACTTGTCTGGATCCTAAGGACCGGTTCATGGAGCATGTAACCTGGCTTTACCGTGCCAACCACATGCTGAGATGGGGCAGCTTGGCCAATTAATTAGGTGTATCCCCGGCGTAGTATGGGTGTGTTGGATGGTGCGGGGAATAGGTGTCAGCTGGACTACCATATGAACCGCAAGGCTCAAGAGGGGGCCACTACAGCGGGGTTGGAGCCTCTTGTATGCTGTTAGGGGTGAAACCTTAGTGGGCCCACGCTCGTCGGGAATCCCTTTGTAAAGGCTTCATAGTGATCTCCTGGCTACACACTTGGGAAGTGTGAATGTGGTTCGTAGCCACTGGCATAATGGAGGTTCTTTTTGTCCACCCAGCAACGGGGGATGAAATTACTACATGTGGGTATAGTGGTACAAACTCTGCAGAGTCAAAACTGTCATGACAGCCATGCTCACGGTCAAGAGCGGCTTGGACTTATTCATGATTAGAGTATTGATGGTTTTGGAAGTTGTGGATGTTAAGCGGGGAGCTTAACATTGGGAATGATGTTATGGTTATTTGATTATGATGATGGGATGGGAGATTGGGACCCTTTCACCTGTGTAGTAATGTAGGTGCTTAATAAGCTAGGGTAATAGGTGTTAATGGCATAGTGCTTCAACCATGAGTTCAACCTCCCCTTGTTCTAGCCATGCATGACATAACTTTCCCACACTTGCTGAGTACCATCGGTACTCAACCTTGCATATTTGTTGGTTTATATTGCTGCTCAGGTCAAGATAATGAGGTGGTGTATAATGACCAAGACTTTGGACCCGAAGAAGGTTTCTAGGTTCATGAAGACCCCCGGGCAACGCCTGTGACGGAGCCCTCAAGAATAATATTCCGCTGCTAGTTTATTTACTTGTGATGAACTTATTATTGTCCATCGAGACATTTGCTATGTAAGACTTATTTATATTCGACACCTGGCTTGTAATAAATGATGCTTCACTATTTGTCATCACATGTATGAGAAAATGATCCTGGCATACATGTGATATTCACTTGGTTGTTCTTTGGAAAAACCGGGTGTGACACGAACCAAGCTTGCCTAGATCTCCCCCGATTCATGTTCATTATCATCCTCAAATTTTCATTAACATCATTCATGTAAAAGTCCCAAAACATGTACATGAATAAAACTAAGGTTTGAGTTCATATGTGTGGCAAAGACATGAAAAATGGGACTTGCTAAAATTTTTCTTCATGCAAAGTAATACATGGATGAGCATCCAAAAATGAGGTTCACATTTTTAATTGAAAGTGTTGAACCAATAAGGATTTAAATACCTCTTGCATGTAGGTTTGAAAATCAGATTTTAAATTCAAAGTTCACACAAATGGTGGCCAAGACTTTGGAATAACCATGCAGCCCTAGAGTTGGAAATTTAGAAAAGAGTGGATTCCAAACTTCTCATTTTTAGGGTGGGCTACAAAAAGGAATTATAAAAGCATTTCCAAATTCTAACCAAATTCAAATTTGTCATGCAAATTCAAACTGAATTTGGAGAATTCAAATTCTTGCCCACCTTTCAAATTCAGAATTTTGGGAATTGAGAAGATCAACATGAGGAGATACTTTGGGAGGAAAAGTGGTTTGGGACCCACATGGCAGTGAGCTGAAAATGTAGACTTGCACCCTAAGCATAGTTCTGTTCAACCCCCACGAGCTGTTTTCACCCTGGCGCCACCGAGAAGCTTGACGCGCAACCAGCTGCTGCCTTTTCCCATGCGCGGGCGCCCAGAGGCGGCTGGCCCTCGTGCCCCGGCATGATCATCCCCTCTGACCGAAGCAAACCCCATTTGCCTTCTCCCCCTCGTGAGCTGCACGGAGCAGAGCCCCTCTGCCCTTCTGCCTCTCGGTCTGATCGGGAAAATGGAAAAACCATTGCGCTCTCTCCTTCCCGAGCAGCTAGACAGCACCCTGAGCTCAGCCTCCACTCCCCCGACGCCTAAACAACTGAGCTTCGGCCTCTTTTCCCGTGATCAGCACCACCCGCCGTGACCTAGCTTAAGAACGATGATCGGGCGCTCGTGGACAGCTCTCCACAGGAGCTTTCACGGTCAAGCAAGAGTGGCAACAGAAGCGCACGGCCACCGTGCTGCTCTCACCCGAATCTCAAGCCACGCCGTGAAGCATCGGTGGCGAATTTCTTGTTTTTGCTGTGGTGAGTTCTACCCGAGCAGCCGGTATGGTTTCTTCAAATTCCCCCTCTCTGATTATCCATAGGTCATCAAATCTTGCACATAGGCGCTGGACTAGCCGGTGATCGAAATCCCTTTTGCATCCGTTGCATGAAACCGGCTAGGAACGACGGATTTCAAGCTTGATCAAGGGCGTTCATGGCGGACACGATCGGTAGTACGGTATGATCAACTTGCGGCCGTTCCAGAGCCATTTTGAGGCCTTGTCAAGCTTCCTAGAGGTGCACTGGTGCTGTAGAGCTAGTTGGTCGAGGTGTTGGTGGGTTAGAACCCAGGGCCGACGGCGCCGAACTGTAGGATCGAAGTACACGTGTAAAGCTACCAGAGGGGGGGATGATAGATAAAAAAATTTTCAGCGGAAGCAACTGACACGACCCCACGGTCTTGTCGAGCCAGGATCACGCTGAGGGGTGCTGCGTTGCACAGAACCAGATAACACACATCAAAGGTACAAAGCAGAAGCAAAGTTTATATTACATAGAGTGGTTTATGAACATGTTTACATCAAAATAGGTCCAGTCTACACTCACAGGCGTAGACTACGCATCAAGTTCACGTTCAGACCGTGAACGTGTCCTTGCTAGCACACACGCACACTAACACGGCGGCATGCACGACTCCCACTCGACGGGGTTCCCCTCCTGGGGTTCCGTCTCTTCCTCGGGAGTCCCTTCATCATAGAACCCTGCAAAAGCTTTAAACACAAGCAGTGAGCACAAAGGCTCAGCAAGACTGACGCGTCTCTCCTAAACATGGAACTTCTACATGAGGGGTGATGGGTACATGAGGTAAAACAATTTGCAAAGGACTCGCCTAATTATTGGAACCTTACTTTCATGTTTTAGCAGCAGGTTGTGGAGAACCTTACGCTAAGGCACATGAGAGAGCCGCAATCAACAAGAAACACATTTCTCTCATGTACTTTGCCCAAAGTTGAAAGGAACTTTAATTAGCTCTACACTACAGCATATCATTAACAATCAATGTCCATCATGCAATCAGCAACATTTTTAACGTGTAACTAGCCTGTTCTTTCTATGTCACGGTACAGTGAACAAGTGGTACTCACTGACCGCGAGGGACGGCAATTATAATCGATTTACACCTGCAGGGTTACCCGAACAACCCGTCACGTACGCCCGTACTCGATGTTGCCTACAACAACCATCACGGACGCCGTACGCAATTACCTTTCACCCGTCAGCCAAATATTGAACCGGTCACATCGTCCCGAGCAAGAGGTCTCTGCATGCGCATCTCAGTGCCGCCAGCCGATTTACACCTCAAGCTCTAATCCTACCCTCTGAACGACGGGCAATGCCTCAATACCCAGCTACCCGAGTTACATCGGTTTCCCGGTTCCCATATAGCCGGAAGGTCTTCGGTACTGTTCTAGCTTGTTCAACAGGCCCGCACACGGCTCGGTCCTCAATCGACTGTCACACCCAGTTTCTCCAAAGAACAACCGAGTGAATACCACATGTATGCCAGGATCATTCTCTCATACATGTGATAAAAAATAGTGAAGCATCATTTATTACAAGCCAGGTGTTGAATATAAATAAGTCTTACATAGCATACGTCTCGATGGACGATAATAAGTTCATGACATGTAAATAAAACAGCAGCGGAATATAAATCTTGTGGGCTCCGTCACAGGCGTTGCCCGGGGGACTCCGTGAACCTAGAATCCTTCCTCGGGACCAAAGTCTTGGTCATTAAACACCACATCATTCTCTTGACCTGAGCAGCAATATAAACCAACAGAAAAGCAAGTTTGAGTACGGTGGGTACTCAGCAAGTGTTGGAAAGTTATGTCATGCATGGCTAGAGCAAGGAGAGGTTGAACTTATGGTTAAAGCACTACGCAATTATTACCTATCACCTTAGCTTATTAAGCACCTACATTACTACATAGGTGGAATGGATCCCAATCTCTCAACCCATCATCATTATCAAGTAAACATAGTCTCATCTCCAATGTTAAGCTTCCCGCTTAACATCCTCAACACCCCAATTCATCATCCTCTAATCATGAATAAGTCCAAGCCGCTCTTGACCATGAGCACGGCTGTCATGACAGTTTTGACTCTGCAGAGTTTGCACCACTGTATCCACATGTAGTGATTTCATCCCCCGTTGCCGGGTGGACTAAAAGAACCTCCATCATGCTAGTGGCCATGAACCACATTCACACTTCCCAGGTGTCTAGCCAGGAGATCACTACGAGGCCTTTACAAATGGATTCCCGACGAGCGTGGGCCGACTGAGGTTTCACCCCTAACAGCATACAAGAGGCTCCAACCCTGCTGCAGTGGCCCCCTCTTGACCCTTGCGGTTCAAATGGTAGTCCAGCTGACACCTATTCCCCGCACCATCCAAAACACCCATACTACACCGGGGATACACCTAATTAATTGGCCAAGCTGCCCCATCTCAGCATGTGGTTGGCACGGTAAAGCCAGGTTACATGCTCCATGAATCGGTCCTTAGGATCCAGGCAAGTACTAAACACTAACCCGAGTCTCGTGCACCCAGCACAAACCAAATCATCCAAATTGCCTCGATCCCTACCTTAACTCATAATATCTCATTCAAGAGTAAGGTAAATAAATTGATGATATCATATCCCAATTATCCCATTCTAAGCATGGCTAAGCATAAGCATATAATTAAATGATATGATAAAATAAATCCCAACCCAAGCTACAAGGAAAACAAGGTAATGCAATTCTAGGGAAACTTCCTAGCATAGGTTTCATATTTCAATTGACAATGCAAATAACTCTATCTACACATCCTAGTATAGGAACAAAGTGGTCAAGGACACTTGCCTTCTTCCTGCTGCTCTGGGAATGGAAAGTCTTGTTCTTGGAAGGGAAGAACTTGCGCTGGGGCAGGTTCTACTCATATCGTCACACATAGCAAAAGAAAACAACAATCCATAAGACATAGTTCACACTTCAATTTCATACAAACCACACATTCACATCTATGAAAGTCATTCACACTTCTAAGGGTTGTGGTTACTCTATGTGTGTTGATTTTTGGCCTACATGCACTTTTAAACATATGTATATTATTTCTAACTTCTGTATTCAGATTTCTGTTTGCACACTATATATGAATTTCCAATTTAAACAAATTCTTTAATACTCTCTTTAGCTACCAAGTTTGCATGGAAGGTAATTTCCTACTCCAAATGGGTTTTCAGATCTTCTACCAAATCCTAAACTGAAATATTTGGATTTGGAAACTTCATTTATCATTTTCTAGTTATGCATACCTAGTTGCTATATTTTCAGATTTATTTCCTATGCCTAAATGTGAACTTTATTATGAAAATAGTAAGACACCTCATCTAAACAGAATAGGTTCTGATATAAAATATTAAATAATATATTTTTGAACTTCTCCTCTGATGGGAACTAATTTAAATCTATTTTACCCATTTTCAAAATTATTTATTAACCTAAAAATGTGTTCCTAGAACTAATAAACATGAACACACCCTAACAGATTTCATTTTGGCCTAAAATTTATTTTTTTTGTTCATTCTAAAGTTTTCCAAGTGTTAGTAGAGTTTAAACTTTTATTTACAATGTGTTTGTATTTCCTTTTAAATTTAAATCCTAGTCACACATTCAAATTTCTAAATTGAATATCATATAGGGTTAAAAAGGTAAGTTCACCCTACTACAAGGTCTAATTTATTATTTTAAAAATTTCCAGGGGCCTAACTATGCATAACAGAGGGGTTTTGCTAATTTTTATTAAGTCCAGGAGCTAAAACTGATTTTTAATTGAATTTACATGAATTTCTGAAGTTCCAGGGGCTAGATCAGAAGTTTCTGGGGCTAGCTCGTATTTTTCGAGATCCCCAGGGGGTAGCGCGTAAGAATCCCGGCCTTTATAATGCGGGGCTGGCGTGGACCGTCCGATTTAAAACAGACGGCCGAGATTATAACGTCGAACCGGTACGCGGGGGTTTCAATTCTACCGTGCGATTTAAAATACGGCGCACAAGCGGCCACGTCGCTCTGACCGAGCGCGGGCGGCGCTGCCCGGCGGCGCGCGGCGGCGGGAGGCGGCTATCTCGCCGGAAAACTTCGGATCTTCGTCTATTCTAGCTTAAACTGGGATTTCATGGCATAGATCGGTAGAGGGGAGGTCGGGGATCTCACCTCGGGGTTTTTCTTGAGCTCGGAGGTCCTAGAAGGCGGTTGGCGACGAGGTCCAAGGTGAATTCACGGTGATGCTCGTTGGCGCTGTGTCTGAAGCGCAAACCACCGAGTTTTCTGCACCTGCGTGATTCCCCGGAGGCGGTGGAACACGATTGGTGCGTTAGATCAGAGAACCCGAGCAAAGATCGAGAGAAAACGGTGATCGGAGCTTCGGTTCTCACCGGGAGGAAAAACAGCCGATCGCGGGCAAAAAATGGGATGATGCCGGTGTTTATAGAGCCGGGGGAGGGCGGCGTTCGGTTGGGATCTAGCTGGAGTCGTCCAGAACCGAAATTCGGCTGGGATACGCGGATATCCGGGGTGGTTTCGATTCGGGGGAGAGAGGAGTCCCGGGTCGGCCGAGCGCGCGCGCGAGGAGGAAGACGACGGCGGGCCCCACATATCAGTGAGAGGAAAACGGGGCGCGCGGCTGCGGGCTGGCGCGGGGGCGAGGTGGGCCGGATGGTTAGTTTCGGCCCACTGGCCGGGGGGTTTTGTTTTCTTTTTCTTTTTCTTTTTCTTTTTCTTTTCTGTTTTGAGTTGAATTTGAATTCCAATTTGAATTTAAATTTCTGCACCACATGCAATACGTCCAAATTTTTTTTAATTCCCCTCTTAACAAGTTTTGGGGTGTTACAGCTGCGGAGGGTTAGGGGATGCTCACCGAGGGGTTTTCCAGCACTCGGAGGCCCTGGAAGTCGGTCGGCGGCGAGCTTCAACGGCGATGGTCTTCGGTGCACGTCAGGGTGGTAGTTTGGGCGCCAGACACATTGTTTCCTTCATCTGCAGGGATCCCCGGCGGCGGTGGAACGTGATCAGCACATTAGATCAGGAAATTTGGGCAAGGATCGAAGGAAATCGGCTGTAGGAGCTTCGGTTCTCACCGGAGAGAAAATCGGCCGATCGGGGGGGGGGAACAGGGCGATTGTCAGCGTTTAAATAGGCGAGGGAGGGCGGCGGTCTGTTGAGATCATGTTGGGGGCGTCCGGGTCCGGAAATCGGGGCTGTGAGCGTGGATTCCGGGGGGTTGTTTTGATCGGGCGCGAGAGTAGAGTCCGGGGTCGGGTGGGCGCGCGGGAGGAGAGGGATGACACGCGGGCCCTGCGTGTCAGTGAGAAGGAGAGAGGGGGGGCGCGGTTTTGGGCTGGCGCGGTGGGTTGTGGGCCAGCTGGCGGGTTTCGGTTGGGGTTTTCTTTTTCTTTTTCTTTTTCCTTTTCTTTTTCTGTTTTGATTTGAATTTAAATTTCAGTTTGAATTTAAATTTCTGCACCACATGCAATACGTCCAAAAATTTTTAAATTCCCCTCTTTAGCAGGTTTTGAGGTGTTACAGCTCTACCCCCCTTAAAAGAAATCTTGTACTCGAGATTGGTGGTTCTAGGAAAACAATTCCGAGTGATGCTTCCACTGCACCTTGCACATCTGGATTCTTTTATTTCTTGTGAGGCGTTCCATTGTCTCCAAAACCTTGACCAGTCGCTCGGCATAAGACAGATCCGCTCGTACGTCAACCTCATTCATGGGTAACATCTCTTCAGGCGTCCTTAGACATTTCTTGAGCCGAGACACATGGAATACATCAAGCACATCCGATAGGCGAGCCGGTAGTTCTAGTTGATATGCCACTTCGCCTTTCCTCTCCAGAATCTGAAAGGGTCCGATGTATCAAGGTGATAACTTCCCTTTCACCTTGAACCGACAAAGTCCTCGGATAGGGGACACTTTGAGATAGACATAGTCCCCCACGTTGAAAACGAGCTCTCTTCTCTGTACATCGGCATAGCTCTTTTGTCGGGTCTGTGCTATCCTCAAGTTGTTGCGGATTTCCCTCACTTTCACCTCGGCTTCTTGTAGTACTTCGGGCCCAAACACTTTACTTTCCCCTGTTTGGTTCGAAAATAGTGGAGTTCTGCACTTCCTCCCATACAAAGCCTCAAATGGTGACATCTTCATACTAGCCTGATAGCTGTTGTTATAGGAGAAATCCCCATACGGTAAGTTCTTATCCCAACTCCTATTGTTCTTGAGCGCACACGCTCTCAGCATATCCTCAAGGATCTGATTGGTTCTTTCTGTCTGCCCGTTAGTCTGGGGGTGATAGGCAGAACTAAAATTTAGATGAGTTCCCATGGTTTCATGTAACTTCTGCCAGAACCTTGAGGTGAATTGTGTCCCTCGGTCCGACACTATCTTCTTTGGCACTCCATGGAAACACACGATCCTTGACATGTACAATTCTGCCAATTTGGATCCGCTGTACCTTTCTTTCACGGGGATGAAATGAGCTACCTTGGTTAGTCTGTCGATGATGACCCATATCGAATCATATCCTGATTGGGTCCTAGGTAGTCCCACTATGAAATCCATACCGATTTCTTCCCATTTCTATTCAGACACTTTGAGTGGTTGCAATAATCCCGCGGGTCGTTGATGTTCTGCTTTCACCAACTGACATGTGTCATATAGGGCAACATGTTCCGCGATATCTCGCTTCATGCCATACCTCCAATACCTGCTCATGAGGTCATGATACATTTTCGTACTTCCAGGATGAATGGAATAGTCGGAATCATGAGCCTCCTTCAAAATCAATTCACGGATCTCCTTCACCTCAGGCACACAGATTCTTTTCCCATGCCACACCGTACCTTGTTCATCCTCTCGGAAGCTATGGGCTTTATTTTCTTTAATGAGTTCTCTAATCTCTTGTATCTTCTTGTCATTCTTCTGTCTGTTGCGTATGTCTTGCTCTAATGTGGAGTCCACTTCCATGGCGATGGCCTCACCACTATTCACCAGACATAGATTGAGTTTTACAACCTCTTCCTTCAATTTTGTAGGCATGTCCTTTAAGCTCAACCTATTGACCTGCACCTTCCGGCTTAAAGCATCTGCCACGACGTTCGCTTTCCCAGGATGATAGTTGATGCCCACATCAAAGTCGTTGATTAGCTCTAACCATCTCCTTTGTCTGAGGTTGAGATCTGGCTGTGTGAAAATGTACTTTAAGCTCTTATGATCCGTATATATCTCTGTCCTTTTCCCCATCAAGTAATGCCGCTAGATCTTCAATGCGGGTACCACTGCGGCTAGCTCTAGGTCATGTGTAGGATAGTTCTTCTCGTGTTTTCGGAGCTGCCGGGACGCATACGCCACGACATGCTCCTCTTGCATGAGAACACATCCCAACCCGTGTCCAGAGGCATCGCAATACACCGAAATTTTTTTCTGCATATCTGGCATAACTAGCACTGGGGCTGTTGTCAATCTTTTCTTCAGTTCTTGAAAACTCGTCTCACACTGCGGTGTCCATGTGAATGTGATTCCCTTCTCTAGCAATTTGGTGAGGGGTCTCGAAATCTTGGAGAAACCCTCAATGAACCGTCGATAATACCCAGCCAATCCTAGAAAGCTTCGAACTTCCCCGACATTTTCAGGGGTCTTCCACTTCTGCACATCCTCGATCTTGGTGGGATCTACGGAGATTCTTCCCTCCGAGATTATATGTCCTAAGAAGGGAACTCTCTTCAGCCAAAACTCACACTTGCTCAACTTGGCATATAGTTGGTGTCTCTCAGTTTTTGCAGCACCAACCTTAAATGTCCCTCATGTTCTTCTTCATTTTTGGAGAAGACGAGAATGTCATCGATGAAAACCACCACAAATTTGTCCAGATATTCCATTTATACCTTGTTCATGAGATACATGAAGTATGCCGGGGCATTAGTCAGCCCGAATGTCATGACAGTGTATTCATACAGCCCGTACCGAGATACGGAAGCTGTCTTTGGAATGTCAGTTTGCCTTATCTTAAGTTAGTGGTATCTCGACCTGAGATCAATTTTCGAGAACACACAAGCTCCCCTCAACTGATCAAATAAGTCTTCAATGCGGGGTAATGGCTACTTTTTCTTGATGGTTACTTCATTCAACGCACGGTAGTCTACGCATAACCTTTAGGTACCGTCCTTCTTGGGCACAAATATCACTGGAGCTCCCCATGGTGAGGAACTAGGACGAATGTACCCCTTCTCTGTCAATTCTCTTAAATGTTCCTTGAGTTCTTCCAGCTGTTTGGAGTCCATCCGATAAGGCCTCTTGTATATTGGAGCTGTTCCAGGCACTAGCTCAATCGAGAATTCCACTTCACGATTGGGAGGCATACCTGGCAACTCCTCCGGAAAAACGTCTGGATATTCCCTGATAATCCTGATCTCCTCCACTTCCACCTCAACTTGATTGAGTTTAAGGTCCCTCGTAGGGTTTTGTACAGTTATGAACTTCACTCTTGTGCCACTAGGGTGAGTTAGTTCCACCGTCCTTGTCGAACAATGGATGATTCCCTTATGTTTGGTCAACCAATCCATACCCAAAATAATATCTATCCCTTGTGAGTCTATCACTATGAGGTTTGCAGTAAATACTACCCCATTAATGTCTAGATTCAATTTGGGACACACTTGTCCTGTCCTTATTTCTCCCCCTTGAGAGTTTACTGCTAGCATATGGTTCATTTGTGTTGTTGCTAGATCAATGCTTCTTAACAAACCCTTGAGCAATGAACGAGTGGATAGCACCAGAATCGAACAACAGGGTTGCAATGTGTAAATTGGTAGGAAACTTACCAATTACCACGTCAGGTGCCTCTTGCGCTTCCTCCATAGTCACGTGGTTCACCCGTCCTCGCATCACATTCTGCTGTTGTGGCTGCATGGTGTAACACCCCAAAACCTGCTAAAGGGGGGGAATTTAAAAAATTTTCAACGTATTGCATGAGGTGCAGAAATTCAAATTCAAACTGGAATTCAAATTCAAATCAAATTAGAAAAGAAAAGAAAAAAGAAAAAAACCCAACCGGCCAGTGGGCCTAAACCCACCAGCCGGCCCACTACCTCCCCGCGCCAGCCCCAAACCCGTGCCCCTCTCTTCCTCTCACTGACACGCGGGGCCCGCGTGTCATCCCTCACCTCACGCGCGCCAACCGACCCGGACTCCCCCCCCCCCCCCCCGCGCCCGATCGCAACCGAACTTCAGAAACCCACGCCCCCAGCCGATTTCTGGTCCTGTACGCCTCCAAGTCGATCTCAACAGACTGCCGCCCTCCCTCGCCTATATAAACGCCGACAATCGCCCTGTTCCCCCCCCCCCCCGATCGGCTGTTCTTCTCTCCGGTGAGAACCGAAGTTTCTACAGCTGATATCTTTCGATCCTTGATCAAATTCCCTGATCTAACGTGCTGATCACGTTCCACCGCCGCCGGGGAGCCCTGCAGGTGAAGGAAACGACGTGTCTTGCGCCCAACCGGCCACCCCTCGGTGAGCATCCCCTACCCCTCCGCAGCCGATCCATGCAAAAAGATGCGAGTTCTAACGTGTAGCGGCAAAAGCCGAGGCTGCGCCGGCGAGATCGCCACCCCCCTGCCGCCTCGCGCCGCCGCGCGCGCGGGCTGGCACAGGCCAGGGCGACGTCGCCACTTGAGGTCCGTCTATTTTAAATCGCACGGTAGAATTAAAACCCGCGCGTACCTGTTCGGCGATCTAATATGAGCTGTCTATTTTAAATCGGACGGTATACGTCAGCCCCGTGTTATAAAGGCCGTGAATTTTACGCGCTACCCCCTGGGGATCTTGGAAAACACGAGCTAGCCCCCGAAACTTCTGATCTAGCCCCTGCAACTTCAGAAATTCGTGTAAATTCATTTAAAAATCAGTTTTAGCCCCTGGACTTTATAAAAATTAGGAAAACCCCTCTGTTATGTGTAGTTAGACCCATGGAAATTTATGAAATAGCAAATTAGACGCTGCAGTAGGGTGGATTTACCTTTTTGACCCTATATGATATTAAATTCAGAAATTTGGATATGTGGCTAGGATTTAAATTTAAAAGGTAAGGCAAACACATGTGCAAATTCAGGTTTAAACTCTCCTAGCACCTGGAAAACTTTAGAATGAGTTAAAAATAGATTTTAAGCTGAAATGAAATCTGCCTAAGTGTTGTTCATATTTGTTAGTTCTAGAAACACATTTTTAGGCTAGAAAATAATTCTAAAAAACTGATAAAATAAATTTAAATTAGTTCACATCAGAGGAGAAGTTCAAAAATATATTATTTAATATTTTAGATCAGAACCTATTCTGTTTAGATGATATGTCCTACTATTTAATTTTAAAACTCACTTTTAGGCATAGAAAATAAATCTGAAAAATATAGGAAAATAGGTATGCATAATTAGAAAATGATAAATGAAGTCTCCAAATCCAAAAACTTCAGTTTAGGATTTGGTAGAAGATCTGAAAACCCATTTGGAGTAGGAAATTACCTTCCATACAAACTTTGTAGCTAAGAAGTGTTTTAATTGAATATAAAGAATTTGTTCAAATTGGAAATGCATATATAGTGTGCAAACAGAAATCTGAATACAAAAGTTAGAAATCATATACATATGTTTAAAAGTGCATGTAGGCCAAAAATCAACACATCCAGGGTAACCACAACACTTAGTAATGTGAATGACTCCCATATGTATGTATGTGTGGTTTGCATGAGTGAAAGTGTGAACTATGGCTTATGGATTGTTGTTTTTCTTTTGCTATGTGTATTGGCATGAGTAGAACCTGCCCCAGAGCAAGTTCTCCCCTTCCAAGACCAAGACTTTCCATTCCCAGAGCAGCAGGAAGAAGGCAAGTGTCCTTGACCACTTTGATCCTATGCTAGGATGTGTAGATAGAATTATTTGCATTGTCAATTGAAATATGAAACCCATGCTAGGAAGTTTCCATAGAATTGCATTATCTTGTTTCCTTATAGCTTGGGTTGGGATTTATTCTATCATGTCATTTATTTATATGCTTATGCTTAGCCATGCTTAGAATGGGATAATTGGGATATAAGATCATCAATTTATTCACCTTACTCTTGAATGAGATATTATGAGTTAAGTAGAGGTAGGGATCGAGGCAAGTTGGATGATTTGGTTGGTGCTGGGTGCACGAGACTCGGGTTTGTGTGTAGTACTTGCCTGGATCCTAAGGACCGGTTCATGTACCATGTAACCTGGCTTTACCGTGCCAACCACATGCTGAGATGGGGCAGCTTGGCCAATTAATTAGGTGTATCTCCGGTGTAGTATGGGTATTTTGTATGGTGCGGGGAATAGGTGTCAGCTGGACCACCTTATGAACCGCAAGGCTCAAGAGTGGGCCACTTCAGCGGGGTTGGAGCCTCTTGTATGCTGTTAGGGGTGAAACCTCAGTGGGCCCATGCTCGTCGGGAATCCCTTTGTAAAGGCCTCGTAGTGATCTCCTGGCTACACACCTGGGAAGTGTGAATGTGGTTCGCGGCCACTGGCATAATGGAGGTTCTTTAGTCCACCTGGCAAAGGGGGATGAAATCACTACATGTGGGTACAGTAGTGCAAACTCTGCAGAGTCAAAACTGTCATGACAGCCGTGCTCACGGTCAAGAGCGGTTTGGACTTATTCATGATTAGAGGATGATGGATTGGGAAGTTGAGAATGTTGAGCGGGAAGCTTAACATTGGAGATGAGACTATGTTTATTTGATAATGATGATGGGTTGAGGGATTGGGAGTCATTTCACCTGTGTAGTAATGTAGGTGCTTAATAAGCTAAGGTGATAGGTATTAATTGCATAGTGCTTTAACTATGAGTTCAACCTCTCCTTGCTCTGTCCATGCATGACATAACTTTCCCACACTTGCTGAGTACCAACCGTACTCAAACTTGCATATTTGTTGGTTTAAATTGCTGCTCAGGTCAAGGGGATGATGTGATGTTCAATGACCAAGACTTCGGACCCGAAGAAGGATTCTAGGTTCATGGAGTCCCCGGGCAACGCCTGTGAACGAGCCCACAAGATTTATATTCCGCTGCTGTTTTATTTATATGTCATGAACTTATTATCGTCCATCGAGACGTATGCTATGTAAGACTTATTTATATTCGACACCTGGCTTGTAATAAATGATGCTTCACTATTTGTCATCACATGTATGAGAAAATGATCCTGGCATACATGTGATATTCACTCGGTTGTTCTTCGGAGAAACCGGGTGTGACAGAAGTGGTGTCAGAGCTAAGGTTGCCCGTAGGAACGTGGACCTAGGTAGAAATGGACGTATTTAAGGACCCTATTTTCCTAAAAACTATTTTACAAAGGTGTGGGTTGAAGGTGTGATTTAATGGGGTCACTTTATTCATCTTACCCCAACTTTTATTCAAAATCCAATTTTTGTTCAACTCTTATCTAACTTAATTTTAAATGCTTTATCTTTTAGATGGTTCGCATGATCCGCACCGCTCGCAAGTCCACCGGAGTGAGAGTTCCTGTAGTTGCCCTTGCCCTAAGAGAGGAGAACCGTCCGGTGACGTACCACTCCTACGGTTTGGCAGTAGGAGGCTTGTTGCGCCGTCTTCGGCGTATGCTCCACGCTGCCAGCAATACGGGCAAGCTAATCATACACTACAGCTCCACCCAGACCATCCGTGAGAAGCGGGAAGAATGGAGTTCATAAATGAGGATTATCCATGAAAATCAGCTGCTCATGATCCACCACTCTCCAGCTTGTAGGGCGACACAGGTCGATGCTGAGAAGGATGTCGCCTTGGAAGCCATCACCTGCCAGAGTCACATCAACCGTCGTCACCTGGACAGGACTGAGTACATGTATGTCCTCCAGCGTGAGAGTGGTACAGCGGAGTACAAGTACCCGCCAGTGCAGCAGGGGACTTCCCTTGAGCACATGGACCTGTGCTTGGAGGATGCTGCTATGCTCAGCACTCGATTGCAGGAGTGTCAGCAGGAGCTTCAGGATGTTCGTGACACCCTGAAGGAGACTGAGGCATTGCTTCGCGCCAGTTTGAGGGCAAGAGAAAGAGGAGATGGGAATGAACTTTGTATCACCGTGAATGACACATGGACTCCTGACTCCCCAGACCGCCGGGCGAGCAGGCGTCGCCGCACTTCTCCACCAGCAGCTTCCCCACCCAAAGCGGAGTCAGAGGGCAGCCGCAATAATGAGGAAGATTCCGAGGAGCCAGCTCAGTGATACGAGTCGTGTAGAGTCCTTTCCCTTAGTTTAGCAGGTTATCGAGTAGTCGAGTCAATACCTTAGTTAATTGTGTGTTAATGTTTGGTGTGTGACGTGAGTTGTGGAAGCCATTGGCATTTGTCAACAACCTCGTCTTTTGGTTGCTTTGCTTTGATGTGTGAAACCCTATGAATTAAGAGTGCATTTATTTTCGCGTGCGACGTGAAACCCCTAGAAAATGTTAACATAATAAGGCCTTAAAAGTTTAAGTTTAAACAAGCAAATTGGGAAGTTAATACGTAATGCTTTAAATTAACATTTGGTTGATCATGATAGATGGCCGGAAGAGGAAAGGTTCGTGGTGCCAACCCCACCAACTTAAGATAAGACAAACCGACATTCCAAAGACAGCTTTCGTATCTCGGTACGGGCTGTATGAATACACCGTCATGCCTTTCGGGCTAACTAATGCCCTGGCATACTTCATGTATCTCATAAACAAGGTATTCATGGAATATCTGGACAAATTTGTGGTGGTTTTCATTGATGACATTCTCGTCTTTTCCAAAGATGAAGAAGAACATGATAGACATTTAAGGTTGGTGTTGCAAAAACTGAGAGAACACCAACTATATGCCAAGCTGAGCAAGTGTGAATTTTGGTTGAAGAGAGTTCCCTTCTTAGGACATATAATCTCGGAGGAGGAATCTCCGTAGATCTCGCCAAGATCGAGGATGTACAGAAGTGGAAGGCCCCTGAGAATGTCGGGGAAGTTCGAAGCTTCTTAGGATTGGCTGGGTATTATCGACGGTTTATCGAGGGTTTCTCCAAGATTTCGAGACCCCTCACCAAATTGTTGGAGAAGGGAATCATTCACATGGACATCGCAGTGCGAGACGAGTTTTCAAGAGCTGAAGAAAAGATTGACAACAGCCCCAGTGCTAGTTATGCCAGATATGCAAGAGAACTTTTTGGTGTACTATGATCCTTTGGAAACGGGTTGGGATGTATTCCCATGCAAGAGGGGCATGTCGTGGCTTATGCGTCCCGGCAGCTCCGGAAACACGAGAAGAACTACCCTACGCATGACCTAGAGCTAGCCACAGTGGTACACGCATTGAAGATTTGGCGGCATTACTTGTTGGGGAAGAGTACAGAGATATATACGGATCATAAGAGCTTAAAGTATATTTTCACACAGCCAGATCTCAACCTCAGACAAAGGAGATGGTTAGAGCTGATCAACGACTTTGATGTGGGCATCAACTATCATCCTGGGAAAGCGAACGTCATGGCAGATGCTTTAAGCTGGAACGTGCAGGTCAATAGGTTGAGCTTAAAGGACATGCCTACAAAATTGAAGGAAGAGGTTATAAAACTCAATCTATGTCTAGTGAATAGTGGTGAGGCCATCGCCATGGAAGTAGACTCCACATTAGAGAAAGATATACGCAATGGTCAGAAGAATGACGAGAAGATACAAGAGATTAGAGAACTCATCAAGGATTATAAAGCCCCTGGGTTCAGAGAGGATGAACAAGGAACGGTGTGGCACGGGAAAAGAATCTGTGTGCCTGAAGTGAAGGAGATCCGTGAATTGATTTTGAAGGAGGCTCATGATTCCGACTATTCCATTCATCCTGGGAGTACGAAGATGTATCATGACCTCAAGAGCAGATATTGGTGGTATGGCATGAAGCGAGATGTCGCGGAACATGTTGCTCTATGTGACACATGTCAGTTGGTGAAAGCAGAACATCAACGACCCGCGGGACTATTGCAACCACTCAAAGTGCCTGAATGGAAATGGGAAGAAATCGGTATGGATTTCATAGTGGGACTACCCAGGACCCAATCAGGATATGATTCGATATGGGTCATCATCGACAGGCTAACCAAGGTAGCTCATTTCATCCCCGTGAAAGAAAACTACAGCGGATCCAAATTGGCGGAAATGTACATGTCAAGGATCGTGTGTTTCCATGGAGGGCCAAAGAACATAGTGTCGGATCGAGGGACACGGTTCACCTCAAGGTTCTGGCAGAAGTTACATGAAACCATGGGAACTCATCTGAATTTTAGTTATGCCTATCACCCCCAGACTGACGGGCAAACAGAAAGAACCAATCAGATCCTTG
This sequence comes from Neostapfia colusana, assembly GCA_030760725.1. Classification (NCBI taxonomy): domain Eukaryota; kingdom Viridiplantae; phylum Streptophyta; class Magnoliopsida; order Poales; family Poaceae; genus Neostapfia; species Neostapfia colusana. The sequence continues at coordinate 64,562,395 of JASWHV010000008.1, read as the reverse complement.
AGGATATGCTGAGAGCGTATGCGCTCAAGAACAATAGGAGTTGGGATAAGAACTTACCGTATGCGGAGTTCTCCTATAACAACAGCTATCAAGCTAGTATGAAGATGTCACCATTTTAGGCTTTGTATGGGAGGAAGTGTACAACTCCACTATTTTGGAACCAAACAGGGGAAAATAAAGTGTTTGGGCCCGAAGTACTACAAGAAGCCGAGGCGAAGGTAAGGGAAATCCGCAACAACTTGAGGATAGCACAGACCCGACAAAAGAACTATGCCGATGTAATGAGAAGAGAGCTCGTTTTCAACGTGGGGGACTATGTTTACCTCAAGGTGTCCCCTATCCGAGGACTTCGTCAGTTCAAGGTGAAAGGGAAGTTATCACCTCGATACATCGGACCTTTCAGATTCTGGAGAGGAAAGGCGAAGTGGCATATCAACTCGAACTACCGGCTCAACTATCGGATGTGCACGATGTATTCCATGTGTCACAGCTCAAGAAATGTCTGAGGACGCCTGAAGAGATGTTACCATGAATGAGTTTGACGTAGGAGAGGATCTGTCTTATGCCGAGCAACCGGTCAAGGTTTTGGAGAGAATGGAGCGCCTCACGAGAAATAAAAGAATCCGGATGTGCAAGGTGCAGTGGAAGCATCACTCGGAAGAGGAAGCCACATGGGAGCGAGAAGACAAGCTTAAGGCACAGTTTCCGGAATTGTTTTCCTAGAACCACCAATCTCGAGGATGAGATTTCTTTTAAGGGGGGTAGAGCTGTAACACCCCAAAACCTGCTAAAGGGGGTTATTTAAAAAATTTTGGACGTATTGCATGAGGTGCGGAAATTCAAGTTCAAACTGGAATTCAAATTCAAATCAAAACAGAAAAGAAAAGGAAAAAAGAAAAAAGAAAAAGAAAAAAAAACCCAACCGGCCAGTGGGCCGAAACCCACCAGTCGGCCCACTACCTCCCCGCGCCAGCCCGAAACCCGTGCCCCTCTCTTCCTCTCTCTGACACGCGGGGCCCACGTGTCATCCCTCACCTCCCGCGCGCCAACCGACCCGGACTCCCCCCCCCCCCCCCCCGCGCCCGATCGCAACCGAACTCCGGAAACCCTCGTCCCCAGCCGATTTCTGGTCCTGTACGCCTCCAACTCGATCTCAACATACCGCCGCCCTCCCTCACCTATATAAACGCCGACAATCACCCTGTCCCCCCCCCCGATCGGCTGTTCTTCTCTCCGGTGAGAACCGAAGTTTCTACAGCTGATATCTTTCGATCCTTGCTCAAATTCCCTGATCTAATGTGCTGATCACGTTCCACCGCCGCCGGGGAGCCCTGCAGGTGAAGGAAACGACGTGTCTTGTGCCCCAACGGCCACCCCGATGTGCACCGAAGATCGTCGCTGTTGAAGGTCGCCGCCGACCGACTTCCAGGGCCTCCGAGTGCTGGAAAACCCCTCGGTGAGCATCCCCTACCCCTCTGCAGCTGATCCATGCAAAAAGATGCGAGTTCTAATATGTAGCGGCAAAAGATGAGGCTGCGCCGGTGAGATCCCCACCCCCCGCCGCCGTGCGCGCGGGCTGGCACCGGCCAGGGCGACGTGGCCACTTGAGGGCCGTCTATTTTAAATCGCACGGTAGAATTAAAACCCGCACGTACCGGTTCGGTGATCTAATCTGAGCTGTCTATTTTAAAACAGACGGTCCACGTCAGCCCCGCGTTATAAAGGCCGGGATTCTTACGCGCTACCCCCTGGGGATCTCGGAAAACACGAGCTAGCCCCAGAAACTTTTGATCTAGCCTCTGGAACTTCAGAAATTTGTGTAAATTCATTTAGAAATCAGTTTTAGCCCCTGGACTTAACAAAAATTAGGAAAACCCCTCTTTAGTTAGACCCCTGGAAATTTATGAAATAGCAAATTAGACCCTGCAGTAGGGTGGACTTACCTTTTTGACCCTATATGATATTAAATTCAGAAATTTGGATATGTGGCTAGGATTTAAATTTAAAAGGTAAGACAAACACATGTGCAAATTCAAGTTTAAACTCTCCTAGCACTTGGAAAACTTTAGAATGAATTAAAAATAGATTTTAAGCTGAAATGAAATCTGCCTAAGTGTTGTTCATATTTATTAGTTCTAGAAACACATTTTTAGGCTAGGAAATAATTCTAAAAACTGATAAAATAAATTTTAATTAGTTCACATCAGAGGAGGAGTTCAAAAATATATTATTTAATATTTTAGATCAGAACCTATTCTGTTTAGATGATATGTCGTACTATTTAATATTAAAACTCACTTTTAGGCATAGAAAATAAATCTGAAAAAATATAGAAAAATAGGTATGCATAATTAGAAAATGATAAATGAAGTCTCCAAATCCAAAAACTTCAGTTTAGGATTTGGTAGAAGATCTGAAAACCCATTTGGAGTAGGAAATTACCTTCCATGCAAACTTGGTAGCTAAGAAGTGTATTAATTGAATATAAAGAATTTGTTCAAATTGGAAATGCATATATAGTGTGCAAACAGAAATCTGAATACAAAAGTTAGAATTCATATACATATGTTTAAAAGTGCATGTAGGCCAAAAATCAACACATCTAGGGTAACCAGAACACTTAGTAATGTGAATGACTCCCATATGTATGTATGTGTGGTTTGCATGAGTGAAAGTGTGAACTATGGCTTATGGATTGTTGTTTTTCTTTTGCTATGTGTATTGGCATGAGTAGAACCTGCCCCAGAGCAAGTTCTCCCCTTCCAAGACCAAGACTTTCCATTCTCAGAGCAGCAGCAAGAAGGCAAGTGTCCTTGACCACTTTGATCCTATGCTAGGATGTGTAGATAGAATTATTTGCATTGTCAATTGAAATATGAAACCCATGCTAGGAAGTTTCCCTAGAATTGCATTATCTTGTTTCCTTGTAGCTTGGGTTGGGATTTATTCTATCATGTCATTTATTTATATGCTTATGCTTAGCCATGCTTAGAATGGGATAATTTGGATATGAGATCATCAATTTATTCACCTTACTCTTGAATGAGATATTATGAGTTAAGTAGAGGTAGGGATCGAGGCAAGTTGGATGATTTGGTTGGTGCTAGGTGCACGAGACTCGGGTTTGTGTGTAGTATTTGCCTGGATCCTAAGGACCGGTTCATGGAGCATGTAACCTGGCTTTACCGTGCCAACCACATGCTGAGATGGGGCAGCTTGGCCAATTAATTAGGTGTATCTCCGGCGTAGTATGGGTGTTTTGGATGGTGCGGGGAATAGGTGTCAGCTGGACTACCTTATGAACCGCAAGGCTCAAGAGGGGGCCACTGCAGCGGGGTTGGATCCTCTTGTATGCTGTTAGGGGTGAAACCTCAGTGGGCCCACGGTCGTCAGGAATCCCTTTGTAAAGGCCTCGTAGTGATCTCCTGGCTACACACCTGGGAAGTGTGAATGTGGTTCGATGCCACTGGCATAATGGCGGTTCTTTCGTCCACCCGGCAACGGGGGATGAAATCACTACATGTGGGTACAGTGGTGCAAACTCTGCAGAGTCAAAACTGTCATGACAGCCGTGCTCACGATCAAGAGCGGCTTGGACTTATTCATGATTAGAGGATGATGGATTGGGAAGTTGAGAATGTTGAGTGGGAAGCTTAACATTGGAGATGAGACTATGTTTATTTGATAATGATGATGGGTTGAGGGATTGGGAGCCATTTCACCTGTGTAGTAATGTAGGTGCTTAATAAGCTAAGGTGATAGGTATTAATTGCATAGTGCTTTAACCATGAGTTCAACCTCTCCTTGCTCTGGCCATGCATGGCATAACTTTCCCACACTTTCTGAGTACCAACGGTACTCAAACTTGCATATTTGTTGGTTTAAATTGCTGCTCAGGTCAAGGGGATGATGTGGTGTTAAATTACCAAGACTTCGGACCCGAAGAAGGATCCTAGGTTCATGGAGTCCCCGGGCAACGCCTGTGATGGAGCCCACAAGATTTATATTCCGCTGCTGTTTTATTTATATGTCATGAACTTATTATCGTCCATCGAGACGTATGCTATGTAAGACTTATTTATATTCGACACCTGGCTTGTAATAAATGATGCTTCACTATTTGTCATCACATGTATGAGAAAATGATCCTGGCATACATGTGATATTCACTCGGTTGTTCTTCGGAGAAACACCAACTTTAGGTGCCTGGCCTTTGTTGTCTTGGGGTTGGCTCGGTGGTCCTTGTCCTGCTGGTCGAGGTTGATATGTGGGGCGAGGCTGCTGCACAAACTGACGCTGCTGCTGTGCTGGTGCTGACGGAGGCCTGAAATTCGGGTTGTACCCTCTGGGTGCTGAGTAGGGTACCACCGCACGGCTCGTCTGCCCTGCGGGTTGCTGCATCAGTCGTGGGCGTGTGTTGCTACCTGAGGCTTGGTGTGACCATCCCGCCTTCCTCTTGTTTTCATTCTCCAAGGCCTTCAGCTTCCTCTCCACGATAAATGCTCTGTCTACCATCTTTTGGAAGCTTTCATACTCGTTGGAGGACATTGCACACTGTATTTCCATAGTAAGTCCTTCCACAAAACAGTTCTGTTTCTGCTCATCAGTTTCGATGTCCCGTGGTGCATAACGGGATAGTTGGGTGAATTTAGTGAGGTATTCCCTCACAGTCATGTTTCCTTGCTGCAGTCCCAAGAACTCCTTTCTCTTGTTTTTTAGTTCACCCCTTGGTATGTAATGGTTGCGGAAACTGCGCTTGAACTCTTCCGAAGTGATGTTCTCGGGGTCATGATGGGCTGCCACGTAAGCGGTCCACCAATCAGCAGCAGGTCCATGCAATTGGTGAGAGGCAAACAACACCCTCTCATACCCTTGGCATTGTATGATCCTCATCTTGCTCTCAATGGTCTTTAGCCAGTCATCTGCCTCCAGAGGTTCATCAGCACTTGCAAACTTTGGAGGTTGAGTCCCCAGAAACTCACTCAACCTTGGTTGGCGTGGTGCAGCTTGTGGGGGTGGAGCTTGGTGCAAGTTGGCCACCACTTGAGTTAGCCTCTGGATGAGCTGATTTTGGTTTTCAAGCATTTGGTGGATAGGATCAGCTCCTTCACGGCGACCATCCCTGTCTTGTCCTCCGGAAAGATGAGGGTTGTCGGCCTCATCGTTGTTGTTGGTGGGGTTGGCACCACGACCATTTTCTCTTCCAGCCATCTATCATGATCAACCAAATGTTAACTTAAAGCATTACGCATTAACTTCCCAAATTGCTTGTTCAACTTAAACTTTTGAGGCCTTAATATATTAAACATTTTCTGAGGGTTTAATGTAGATTTTTGGGAGTCACGTCTCACGCAAAAATAAATGCACTCTTAATTCATAGGGGTTCACACACCAAAGCAAAGCAACCTAAAGAAGAGGTTGTGGACAAATGCCCATGGCTTCCACAACTCACGTCACACACCAAACATTAACACACAAATAACTAAGGTATTGACTCGACTACTCGATAACCTGCCGAAATAAGGGAAAGAACTCTAAACGACTCGTATCACTGAGCTGGCTCTTCGGGGTCTTCCTCATTATTGCGGCTGCCCTCTAATTCCGCTTTGGTTGGGGAAGCTGCTGGTGGAGAAGTGCGGCGACGCCTGCTCGCCCGGCGGTCTGGGGAGTCAGGAGTCCACGTGTCATTCACAGTGACACACAATTCATTCCCATCTCCTCTTTCTCTCGCCCTCAAGCTGGCTCGAAGCAACGCCTCAGTCTCCTTCAGGGTGTCATGAACATCATGAAGCTCCTGCTGACACTCCTGCAGTCGAGTGATGAGCATAGCAGCATCCTCACAGCACAGGTCCATGTGCTCATGGGAAGTCCCCTGCTGCACTGGCGGGTACTTGTACTCCGCGGTGCCACTCTCACGCTGGAGGACATACATGTACTCAGTACTGTCCAGGTGGCGACGGTTGATGTAACTCTGGCAGGTGATGGCCTCCCACGTGACATCCTTCTCAGCATCGGCTTGAGTCGCCCGACAAGCTGGAGAGCGGTGAATCTTGAGCAGCTGATTTTCATGGATAATCCTCATTTCTGAACTCCATTCCTCCCGCTTCTCACGGATGGTTCGGGTGGAGCTGTAGTGTATGATTGGCTTGCCTGTATTGCCGGCGGCGTGGACTCAGTGATACGAGTAGTGTAGAGTCCTTCCCTTAGTTTAGCAGGATGTCGAGTAGTCGAGTCGTTACCTTAGTTAATGGTGTGATGATGCTTGGTGTGGGACGTGAGTTATGGAAGCCATGGGCGTTTGTCCACAACCTCGTCTTCAGGTTGTTTTGCTTTGGTGTGTGAACCCATATGAATTAAGAGTGCATTTATGTTCACGTAATACATGAAATCCTCAGAAAATATAAATGAAATAAGTTCTCAAAATGTTAAAGTTTAAACAAGCAAAAACTTGTAAGTTAATACGTAATGCTTTAGATTAGCATCTGGTTAATCATGATAGATGGCCGGAAGAGGAAAGGGTCGTGGTGCCAACCCTCAGGGCATTGGCAACTACAGGAACTCTCCCTCCGGTGGACTTGCGGGCGGTGCGGATCATGCGAACCATCTAAAACATAAAGCATTTAAAATTAAGTTAGATAAGAGTTAAACAAAAATTGTATTTTGAATAAAAGTTGGGGCAAGATGAATAAAGTGACCCCATTAAATAACACTTTCAACCCACACCTTTGTAAAATAGTGTTTTTTTAAGAAAATAGGGTCCTTAAATACGTCCATTTCTACCTAGGTCCACGTTCCTACGGGCAACCTTGGCTCTGATACCACTTCTGTCACACCCGGTTTCTCCGAAGAACAACCGAGTGAATACCACATGTATGCCAGGATCATTCTCTCATACATATGATGACAAATAGTGAAGCATCATTTATTACAAGCCAGGTGTTGAATATAAATAAGTCTTACATAGCATACGTCTTGATGGATGATAATAAGTTCATGACATGTAAATAAAACAGCAGCAGAATATAAATCTTGTGAGCTCCGTCACAGGCGTTGCCCGGGGGACTCCGTGAACCTAGAATCCTTCCTCGGGAGCAAAGTCTTGGTCATTAAACACCACATCATTCTCTTGACCTGAGCAGCAATATAAACCAACAGAAAAGCAAGTTTGAGTACCGTGGGTACTCAGCAAGTGTGGGAAAGTTATGTCATGCATGGCTAGAGCAAGGAGAGGTTGAACTCATGGTTAAAGCACTACGCAATTAGTACCTATCACCTTAGCTTATTAAGCACCTACATTACTACACAGGTGGAATGAATCCCAATCCCTCAACCCATCATCATTATCAAGTAAACATAGTCTCATCTCCAATGTTAAGCTTCCCGCTTAACATCCTCAACATCCCAATTCATCATCCTCTAATCATGAATAAGTACAAGCCGCTCTTGACCGTGAGCACGGCTGTCATGACAGTTTTGACTCTGCAGAGTTTGTACCCACATGTAGTGATTTCATCCCCCGTTGCCGGGTGGACTAAAGGAATCTCCATTATGCCAGTGGCCGCGAACCACATTCACACTTTTGTCACACCCGGTTTCTCCGAAGAACAACCGAGTGAATATCACATGTATGCCAGGATCATTTTCTCATACATGTGATGACAAATAGTGAAGCATCATTTTTTACAAGCCAGGTGTCGAATATAAATAAGTCTTACATAGCAAATGTCTCGATGAACAATAATAAGTTCATCACAAGTAAATAAACTAGCAGCGGAATATTATTCTTGTGGGCTCCATCACAGGCATTGCCCGGGGGACTCCATGAACCTAGAATCCTTCTTCGGGTCCAAAGTCTTGATCATTAAACACCACTTCATTATCTGGACCTGAGCAGCAATATAAACCAACAAATATGCAAGGTTGAGTACCGATGGTACTCAGCAAGTGTGGGAAAGTTGTGTCATGCATGGCTAGAACAAGGGGAGGTTGAACTCATGGTTAAAGCACTACGCAATTAATACCTATCACCTTAGCTTATTAAGCACCTACATTACTATACAGGTGAAATGGCTCCCAATCCCTCAACCCATCATCATTATCAAATAAACATAGTCTCGTCTCCAATGTTAAGCTTCCCGCTCAACATTCTCAACTTCCCAATCCATCATCCTCTAATGATGAATAAGTCCAAGCCGCTCTTGACCATGAGCACGGCTGTCATGACAGTTTTGACTCTGCAGAGTTTGCACCACTGTACCCACATGTAGTGATTTCATCCCCCGTTGCCGGGTGGACTAAAAGAACCTCCATTATGCCAGTGGCCACGAACCACATTCACACTTCCCAGGTGTGTAGCCAGGAGATCACTACGAAGCCTTTACAAAGGGATTCCCGATGAACGTGGGCCCACTGAGGTTTCACCCCTAACAGCATACAAGAGGCTCCAACCCCGCTGCAGTGGCCCCCTCTTGAGCCTTGCGGTTCATATGGTAGTCCAGCTGACACCTATTCCCCGCACCATCCAACACACCCATACTACGCCGGGGACACACCTAATTAATTGGCCAAGCTGCCCCATCTCAGCATGTGGTTGGCACGGTAAAGCCAGGTTACATGCTCCATGAACCAGTCCTTAGGATCCAGGCAAGTACTAAACACAAACCCAAGTCTCGTGCACCCAGCACCAACCAAATCATCCAACTTGCCTTGATCCCTACCTCTACATAACTCACAATATCTCATTCAAGAGTATGGTAAAATAAACTGATGATCTCATATCCCAAATATCCCATTCTAAGCATGGCTAAGCATATGCATAATAATAAATGACATGATAAAATGAATCCCAACCCAAGCTACAAGGAAATCAGATAATGCAATTCTAGGGAAACTTCCTAGCATGTGTTTCATATTTCAATTGACAATGCAAATAATTCTATCTACACATCCTAGTATAGGATCAAAGTGGTCAAGGACACTTGCCTTCTTCCTGCCGCTCTTGGAATGGGTAGTCCTGATCTTGGAAAGGAAGAACTTGCTCTGGAACAGGTTCTACTCATACCATCACACATAGCAAAAGAAAACAACAATCCATAAGACATAGTTCACACTCCCACTTCATACAAACCACATATTCACATTTATGAAAGCCCTTCACATTTCTATGTGTTGTGGTTACTCTATGTGTGTTGATTTTGGCTTACATGCACTTTTAAACATGTGTATATGATTTCTACTTTTGTATTCACATTTATGTTTGCATACTATATATGAGTTTCCAATTTAAATATATTCCTTGTATTCAATTACTACACCTTTTAGCTACCAAGTATGCATGAAAGGTATTTTCCTACTCCATATGTCTCTTCAGACCTTCTACCAACCCTAAACTGAATTCTTTGGATTTTGGAAACTTCATTTATCATTTTCTAGTTATTCATACCTAGTTTGCTATATTTTCAGATTTATTTCCTATGCCTAAATGTGAACTTTATTATGAAAATAGTAAGACACCTCATCTAAACATAATAGGTTTTGGTTCAAAAATATTAAATAATATATTTTTGAACTTCTCCTCTGATGTGAACTATTTTACATTTGTTTTACTAATTTTAAGAATTATTCTCTACTTAAAAATTGTGTCCCTATAACTAATAAATGTGAATAATCAATTAAACAGATTTATTTCAGCCAAAAATCTATTTTTATCTCACTCCAAAGTTTTCCAAGTACTAGGAAAGTTTTTAATTTGAATTTCCAATGTGTTTGTCCCATCTTTTAAATTTTAAATACTTAACACATATTCAAATTCCTAAATTTAATATCACATAGGGTTAAAAAGGTAAACTCACGCCACTACAGGGTCTATTATATTATTTTAAGAATTTCCAGGGGTTTTCCTAATTTTTATTAAGTCCAGGGGCTAAAACTGATTTTTAAATGAATTTACATGATTTTCTGATGTTCCAGGGGCTAGATCAGAAGTTTCCGGGGCTAGCTCGTATTTTCCGAGAACCCCAGGGGGTAGCACGCAAGAATCCCGGCCTTTATAACGCGGGGCTGACGTGGACCGTTCGATTTAAAACAGACGGCTGAGATTATAACGTCGAACCGGTATGCGGGGATTTAAATTCTACCGTGCGATTTAAAATAGACGGCGCACAAGCGGCCACGTCGCTCTGATCGAGCGCAGGCGGCGCTGCCCGGCGGCGCACGGCGGCGGGAGGCGGCGATCTCGCCGGAGAGTTTCAGATCTTCGTCAATTCTTCCTAGAACAGTGATTTTATGGCATAGATCAGTAGAGGGGAGGTCGGGGATCTCACCTCGGTGGTTTTCTTGAGCTCGGAAGTCCTAGAAAGCGGTTGGCGACGAGGCCCGAGATGAATTCACGGCGAGGCTCATCGGCGCTGTGTTTGAGCCGCAAACCACCGAGTTTTCTGCAGCTGCGCGGTTCCCCGGAGGCGGTGGATCAAGACCAGCGAGTTAGATCAGAATTCCCGAGCGAAGATCGAGCAGAATTTGCCGGAGAAACCCGGGTTCTTACCGGGAGGAAAAACGGCGGATCGTGGGGAAAAACAGGGAGATACCGGGGCTTATATAGCCGGGGAAGGGCGCCGGGCTTGTTTAGATCAAGCTGGAGTCTTCTGGGACCGGGAGTCGGGCAGAAATCCGGTCGGTTACGATCGCGCGCGCGCGGGGAACTTTCCGGGGTCGGCGCGATAGGGAGCTCGTGGATGATAGGTGGGTCCCGCCTGTCTGCGAGAGGTGCGCGGGCGTGCGGCTGCGGGCTGGCGCGGGGGTTGGGTGGGCCGGCTAGTGGTTTCGGCCCACTGGCCGGGAAGGTTTATTTTTTTCTTTTTCTTTTTCATTTCTGTTTTGAATTTAATTTGAATTCCAGTTTGAATTTGAATTTTTTCAACCCATGCAATACGTCCAAAAAATTTTAAATTCCCCTCTTAACAGGATTTTGGGGTGTTACAACTTCCCAGGTGTGTAGCCAGGAGATCACTATGAGGCCTTTACAAAGGGATTCCTGACGAGCGTGGGCCCACTGAGGTTTCACCCCTAACATCATACAAGAGGCTCCAACCCCGCTGCAGTGGCCCCCTCTTGAGCCTTGCGGTTCATATGGTAGTCCAGCTGACACCTATTCCCCGCACCATCCAAAACAACCATACTACGCCGGGGATACATCTAATTAATTGGCCAAGCTGCCCCATCTCAGCATGTGGTTACATGGTAAAGCCAGGTTACATTCTCCATGAACCGGTCCTTATGATCCACGCAAGTACTAAACACTAACCCGAGTCTCGTGCACCCAGCACCAACCAAATCATCCAACTTGCCTCGATCCCTACCTCTACATAACTCATAATATCTCATTCAAGAGTATGGTAAACAAATTGATGATCGCATATCCCAATTATCCCATTCTAAGCATGGCTAAGCATAAGCAGATAATTAAATGATATGATAAAATAAATCCCAACCCAAGCTACAAGGAAACAAGATAATGCAATTCTAGGGAAACTTCCTAGCATGGGTTTCATATTTCAATTGACAGTGCGAATAATTCTATCTACACATCCTACTATAGGATCAAAGTGGTCAAGGACACTTGCCTTCTTCCTACTGTTCTGGGAATGAAAAGTATTGGTCTTGGAAGGGGAGAACTTGCTCTGGGGCAGGTTCTACTCATGCCAATACACATAGCAAAAGAAAACAACAATCCATAAGACATAGTTCACACTTTCACTTCATGCAAACCACACATACATACCTATTTAAGTCATTCACATTTCTAAGTGTTGTGGTTATCCTTCATGTTTTGATTTTTGGCCTACATTCACTTTTAAACATATGTATATGATTTCTAACTTTTGTATTCAGATTTCTGTTTGCACACTATATATGAATTTCCAGTTTGAACAAATTCTTTATATTTAATTAATACACTTCTTAGCTACCAAGTTTGCATGAAAGGTAATTTCCTACTCCAAATAGGTTTTCAGATCTTCTACAAAATCTTAAATTGAAGCTTTTGGATTTGGAGAACTCATTTACCCTTTTTCTAATTATGCATACTTATTTTCCTATATTTTCAGATTTATTTTCTATGCCTAAAAGTGAACTTTATTATGGAAATAGTAAGACACATCATCTAAACAGAATAGGTTCTGATCTAAAATGTTCAATAATATATTTTTGAACTTCCTCTCTGATGTGGAACAAATTAAATTTATTTTACTAGTTTTTAGAATTATTTCCTAGCCTAAAATGTGTCTCTAGAGAAAATAAAAATGAGCAACACTTAGGAAGATCTCATTTCAGCCTAAAATCTATTTTTAACTCATTCTAATGTTTTCCAAGTGCTAGGAGAGTTTAAACTTGAATTTGCACATGTGTTTGCCTTACCTTTTAAATTTAAATCCTAGTCACATATTCAAATTTCTGAATTTAATATTATATAGGGTAAAAAAGGTAAATCCACCCTACTGCAGGGTCTAATTTGCTATTTCCTAAATTTCCAGGGGTCTAACTACACATAACAGAGGGGGTTTCCTAATTTTTATTATGTCCAGGGGTTAAAACTGATTTTTAAATGAATTTACACGAATTTCTGAAGGTCCAGGGGCTAGATCAGAAGTTTCCAGGGCTAGCTCGTGTTTTCCGAGATCCCCAGGGGGTAGAGCGTAAGAATCCCAGCCTTTATAACGCGAGGCTGACGTGGACGGTCCGATTTAAAACAGACGTCTCCGATTAGATCGCCGAACCGGTACGCGTGGGTTTTATTTGTACCGTGCAATTTAAAATAGACGGCCCTCAAGGGGCCACGTCGCCCTGGCCGGAACCAGCCCGCACGCGCGGCGGCGGGGGTGGCGATCTCACCGGCGCAGCCTCGGCTTTTGCCGCTACACGTTAGAACTCGCATCTTTTGCACGGATCTGCTGCGGAGGATTAGGGGATGCTCACCGAGGGGTTTTCCAGCACTCGGAGGCCCTGGAAGTCGGTCGGCGGCGAGCTTCAATGGTGATGGTCATCGGTGCACGTCGGGGTGGTCGTTGGCGCGCAAGACACGTCGTTTCCTTCACCTGCAGGGCTCCCCGGCAGCGGTGGAACGTGATCAGCACTTTAGATCAGGAAATTTGGGCAAGGATCGAAGGAAATCGGCTATAGGAGCTTCGGTTCTCACCGTAGAGAAAATCGGCCGATCGGGGGCGGGGGGGGGGGGGGGCGGCAGGGGAAACAGGGCGATTGTCGGTGTTTAGATAGGCGAGGGAGGGTGGCGGTCTGTTGAGATCATGTTGGGGGCGTCCGGGACCGGAAATCGGGGCTGGGAGCGTGGGTTCCGGGGGTTGTTTTGATCGGGCGCGAGAGAAGAGTCCAGGGTCGTGTGGAATCGTGGGAGGAGAGGGATGACACGAGGGCCCCACGTGTCAGTGAGAGGGAGAGAGGGGCAGCGCGGTTTTGGCCTGGCGCGGTGGGTTGTGGGCCGGCTGGCGGGTTTCGGCCCACTGGCCGGTTGGGGTTTTCTTTTTCTTTTTCTTTTTCCTTTTCTTTTTCTGTTTTGATTTGAATTTAAATTCCAGTTTGAATTTGAATTTCTGCACCACATGCAATACGTCCAAAAAATTTTAAATTCCCCTCTTTAGCAGGTTTTGGGGTGTTACATCGACACAAGCGGAGCTATAGCACCCAGGCCGCAAAGTCTTGCTGCCTTTACTCTCCGCTCGGTCTCATTTTTCTTGCCATGTGTATCATGTGCTATCTCTACCCGAGTCGGGTGCCTGTAGCCTATGCTCTCGAGTAGTTCCAACTACTCGACTTGTACCGAATCCTACACTATCTTAGCATTGCAGTAGCTAACGGGGTTTGCGATCCTAATCCCAAACCGATGGTTTTCTTGGCTATGCACTTGGGTTTTCAAACAAGGCTCCAATGCAAGAAGTAATCATACTCAAGTAAGTGTTCAAAACAATAAAAATTTGTAAAAAGGTTAATGCAAACCGGGACTTGCCTTGCTGCTCTTGGTCGTAGGCTAGCTGCTCCTCCGGAGTCACGAAGTCTAGGACTTCTGGTTCCTCCTCGAGCTTAGCGACTACATGATATACAAGTATATGTATTAACTTAAATGCATTTGGTTGAATTTAAACTTGTGAAATCTATAACTCTTACTAGGCAGAGCCAATGACTGTGAAACTTTTACTGTGGCTTGGTTACAACCTAAACAGAGACTTGGTCAAGTTTAGTTGCAGCAAAGCTCGTTTGAGCCCTCCACAACTAATTATGTACTTGACCTTAATTGAAGGCTTGTAGGGTGTTGTAACGATTTTCATGAAACAAACTATGACTTTCTGAAAACTAGATTTTCATAGGGTTCTAGTGGAGCTGGTCTCATTTAATTTGAAGGTTACTAACTAAAGATACGAGCGAAACAATTCCAGAGAAAATTCTGAAAATGTTTCTGAACATTTTCTATTTTCTTTGGAACAGTTTCACTAATCACACCATTAGGTGGCTCAAATGAGCTCAAATGGACCTGAAATTGTTATGGAAGTTCAGGGGTATTTTGGTGAACATCCCAGCAAAATTTCAGAATTTTCCTCCAAGGGGTTCTCCAGTTAAAATTCCAAACAGTTTAAATTTTGAGGAATTAATTCTGGAGAAATAAGGATTTTCATGAAGTGAAACTTGATTTGCTGGAAAGTGCTCAAAGAGCTGAATCCAACAAAATTTGGTTCACTCGATTTGGAGCTTTCTAGCCCAAGTTATGAGGATTTGAAGTTTGAATGAAATCTGAAAATCGGGGAAAAGTTTAAATCTGCCAGGGACCCACGGGGACACGTGTTGGGCGCGGAGACGTCAGCACACTGAGGCCTACAGGGTTTTTGCGTGCCAGCACATCTGATCCCAGCCGCAGCCCGATCTCGATTTAAAATATCTGCTGCTGACAGCTGGGGTCCACCCCCTTCGTCTACCTCCCGCGGCCCGCGTTCTGCCGCCGGGGTACCTCGCCGGAGAGCTCTCCTGCAGCCTCTGTGGAGCTCCAAGCTTCATGATTTCGGCCGCCCCTGCCTACTTTCACTCGGAGAACACGATTACGGACTCATCTCGTCATGACAACGACCAACACATGGTCGGCGACGGGCGGCGGCTTCGAAAAGACTTCGGCCGTGTCGACCGACTTCCCTAGCACCCCAACTGACCGAGCAAATGGCCGGAAAGCATCAGTGATACCTCAGGAACCTCGGCATGGGCTCAAGGCAGCTTGGGAGAGGTCCGAAGTAGTCCCTCACCGCGCGCCCGATGCTTTCCGCATGCTCCGCCGTCGGTAAACTTTGAAATACGCCAGGTACAAAGGTTCTCAGGCCAAAGGTTGTGAAGGCAACTTGTGCGCTAACGTGTCTAGTTTGTGTTTGAGAGGATTGAGGCCCTCTAATCCTTCCTACAGTATGGATTCGACAGAACCGCACCCGAAGGTCGGTCTGTACCCAGAAAGGGGAAAACTGGAAATTTGCCGCCGGTGAGCAAGCACTCGGGCTGTGGCTCGGGAGTGAGCAGCACCGGTCACCAGCGCATCCAATGGTGCCTTGGCTCGGGCGTGACAACCTCCCGGTTGGGCTGTCCACGGGAGCCCGAAGTGCGGCGGTTTTAGGTCACCGAATTGAACTCTCGGTATAGTCGAGATTGACAGGTTTCAGCCAAATTCTAGCAACGGGGAACAAAGAGGAGGGTTCTTAGTACCTTGTCGTAGCTCTGGAGGGGATGGGGAGGCTGTGATCGGAGCTCTCCGATCGGTTCTGAGCAGCGGAAGAAAGTTTCCCGGCTCTGTGTTCTTGCGGGGAGAAAATGGCGAGGGCTTCGGCCGAGGAGGGGGGGGGCGCCTTAAGAAGGCTCTGAACCGACTTGTGCCCGCGTGGCCAAGCAGCTGCTGGCGCGGTGGCCTCCCTCGGTGGCGACCGCTGCTGCAGCTCGGGGACCCGAGTGAGAAAGTCTCAGTAGGTTGAATCATCCCTGTGGCTGACATGTGGGTCCCATTTTTGTTTTTAACCTCTGAAATTAACTCCTAATCACTGTTGTAAACAGTAAGCCCCAAAATACCCATAGTGATTCAAATTATTCACCCATGAGCCATTTGAATTAATTGGAATTCAAATTGGGTTTGGTTTGAATGAATTTCAGCACATGTTCAGTTTGAAATTCAAATAAAGTTTGAATTTGCCCCACTTGGCTCGTGTCAAGATCAACTCCAAATGGAGTGAAAATTGGTGTGTGAGCTCACAAAAATGTGTTGAGTAAGAATATGCCTCCCACTTTTGAATTCATGGGATAAAAACAGTTTGAATTTGAATGTAGTTTCAAACTGCCCTCTTCTAGCTATGCCCCAAATGACCTCAAAAAGGTTTTGAATTTGGGTAAAACTTGGCATGGACATCCCTAGCAATGTGTAGGAGTTTTCATATGCCCAGCCCCTATATATCACATGTGGGAAATACCACTTTTGCAATATGTGAGTTTGTTCTCTAATGAGCATGTTGATGGTGGTTACTTGCTCTTCATTTGTGTTCATCAACTTGCTTCAAATGAGGTGTGTGTGTGTGTGGTGATGAACACTTCAAATATGTGTCAAAAACTGAGGCCCTAACATTCCTCCCCCCTTAAAAGAATCTCGTCCCGAGATTATAAGGTGAAAATGAGAGAGAGGACGGTGGAAAATTACCGGATATGCGACGTGAAAAAGTTGGGGTAGTTAGCGCGAAGAAATCCTTCGCTCTCCCACGTCGCTTCATCCATGGAGTGATTACTCCATAGAACTTTGTAGAACCACAATGTACGGTGGCGTGTGGTTCGGGCCTTTTCGTCAATGATCTGAACCGGTTCCTCCCGATAGGTGAGATCCGGTTGTAGCTCTTCAATGTCCTCCAGCTGAACGGTAGTAGATAGCTTGAGACACTTCCTCAACTGGGAAATGTGAAAGACGTCGTGCACACCGGAATGTGCTTCTGGTAATTTCAGCCGGTATGCTACCGATCCACATCTTTCGGTAATCTGGAATGGACCGATGAATCGGGGTGCCAACTTTCCGCTCACCCCAAATCTGTTTACGCCCTTCATTGGAGATACACATAGATATACGTGATCCCCGACTTCGGATTGTAATGGGCGTCTTCTCCGCTCCGTATACTGTTTCTGACGGGATTGGGCGGCTTTTAGGTTCGCTTGAATCAGTCGAACCTTCTCTTCCGCGTTGTTGACAAGGTCAACCCCGAAGGTAACCCTTTCGCCAGACTCACACCAATTCAGTGGTGTGCGGCATTTCCGCCCGTATAGCGCCTCGTAAGGCGCCATCTTACTGCTGGCTTGGTACCCATTGTTGTATGAGAACTCGGCTAACGGCAAGTGATCATCCCAATTCTTGCCATGGGTATAGCGCAAGCTCGTAGCATGTCTTCTAGGATTTGATTTACCCGCGCGGTTTGCCTATCCGTCTGCCGGTGGTATGCTGAACTACGGATAAGCTTCCTCCCCAAGGCAGCGTGCAGCTGCTCCCAAAAACGGGATGTAAAAGTCCCAAAAACGTGTATGAATAAAAACTAAAGTTTGAGTTCATATGTGTGGCAATGACAGGAAAAATGGGACTTGCTAAAACTTTTCTTCATGCAAAGTAATACATGGATGAACATCCAACATGAGGTTCACCTTTTTATTTAAAAATGTTGAACCAATAAGGAGTTAAATACCTCTTTGCATGTAAGTTTAAAATTCAGATTTGAAATTCAAAGTTCACACATATGGTGACCCAAAAAAACTTTGAATTAACATGCAGCCATATAGTTGAGTTTTTAGGGAAAAGGTTATCACCAACTTTTCAATTGTAGGGTGGGCTCAAAGGAGAGCTAAAGAGACGGAATTGCAAATTCTAAACCAAATTCAGATTTAGTCTTGCAAATTCAAACTAAATTTGAAGAATTCAAATTCTAGCCCACCTTTTTAAATTTTAGCATTCTGGGGATTGAAAAGATCAGCTTGAACAGATATTTGGGAGGTACATGTGGAGTGGGACCCACCTGTCATAGAGCTAAAAGAGGAGACTTACTCACTAAGTTTTGCTCTCAGTGGGAAATTTTACCGAACAGCTCGCGAGCGCCACCGAGCAGCTTGCAACGCCAGCTCCTGCTGCCGGTCTCCACGCGTTGGCGCCCCAGGGTGGGTTCTCACCGCTTCAGCAACGTTATCTCTCCCTCCTCGGACCAAGCCAACAGCAGTTGCTTCCTCTCCTCATGATCAGCAGGGCGCTGTTTTTCCTTCACCGGCGCTGCTCCATTGCCCCTGTCTCCCGGCCAGACCAGCGCCTCTCCGGCAGGCTCAAGAGGTCACAGAGGTGCGCCAGGAGGTACTGATCCTCATCCCGTCGTCCTCTTGCTCTCCCCCGACGCCGGCTCGCCGGAATTCGAGTTTTGGCGCCGGTGCACGTATAAAACAGCATGTGTTTAATTCGGGAAATTCTCCCAAACCGATTGATCACACCTCCTACAATTCAAACCACAGCAACTAGATGCCCTAGCGCCCTCCCACGCCGAAAACCAAAGGAAACCGACCCTCCTAGGCCCCGGGCGACGAGAAATCATCGCCGGCGGCCAAAACTGCCATGGTCCACGGTGAGGACTAGGTTGCAGCCACTTCCTGCATGATCTGATCCCCGTTCCATGTTCCTAGAGCCATAGGGATGCTGTAGGACATCATAGCTCGCCGGGAGATGCCTTGGACACGCTGGAACGCGTCCATGTCGAGCTCCCGAGCCGCCCCACCGGTGCCGACCCACCTACAGCCGTTTTCATGCGGGGAAACCTTGCCCGGCAGCTGCGCCACGTTCCCAGGAGCATGTAGGGCGAAACCGGAGCTCATTTGGTGGAGAAATGAGGGAGAACGAGCCATGCCAAGTTTTCTGCTGGTGTGCACCGCGGGCTCTGGCGGGAGGTTGAAGAAGCACCTGACCCGTGGGCCCCACGCGCTACTGTGCTGTTTAAAAATCAAACAGAGAGTTGTGCAAACTTGTAAAATGCATAACTTGGTGTAGGAAGCTCCAAAAATAGTGAGATAAATTTTGTTGGATTCCTTTAAGAGAGTACTATCCAGAGGTACAACCCAATTTGTATGAAACGAATTATTTAATTCTGGAAAATTCTTGGAAATTTTTCTGAAAAAGAATTATAGAGGGAGTTTGGTTTATCCAAAAATACCCAAATTTTGCCAGAATATTCTTTAGCATATTGTTGACCTTATAGCAAATTTTCAGCTCATTTGAAGATCATTTGAGTAGGAATTTGCTAAAAACAATCTGCTGTGTCATAAGAGTCCAGAAACATTTTCAGAAAATGTTTCCCACTTCAAAAATCTGTTCTGAGCAATCCATAGCTCCAAAAATCATAGGAAAATTTAGGAAAGCTCTCTGGGACATACTTGGAATTGTAGTTCACTTAGTTGGGCATGAAAATGCACATTACTACAGAATTAATTCTATTAAGTACAAATGCTTAAAGAATTGTTCTGGGAGAACTACCCAAGTAAAAGGGCTGAATTTTGGACCAGATGACTCTCATGTGATCAAGAACTCACATGTAAAATATCAGCCCAAGATGAGTCCTGGAACTCCCTGTTCTTATTCTCCATACTTATGTATAAGGGAAAAATACATAAGAGATATTGTGAGAATTATGGGGGACACAATATGACTCCACATTAGCTGCAATTTGGCAAGCTAAATCCTTAGGTAGTATAGAACCTGCTGTAAAAGTCTTGAGGCCATTGGAGTTCTTGTTCTCCAGTTGCACTCAAATCCTTTCAGCTTATCTATTATGTTCATTAGAGAAAAGGGTTAGTGTATAGCTAAGGGCCTTAAGGTCAAATTAGTTTAATTCTGTTCTTTGCACAACAGAGGCAAACCAAGCCATGCTTGGCTTTTCCACACAACCTCTGTTCTTAAGAAAGTAATTCTATAACTTCTTTCCATTACATCCCATGAAACATATGCATATGCATCTCAATAGGAACCACAACGAAGGGGACTCAAAGGAGTGATTCATTGAAGTGGATCAAGCTCCGGAGAGTCAAGGGTGGATCTGCAAGGATACTAACTGCTATTATACGACTACCCTGCAAAACAGGCAAGCTCCGGTTTGCATTTAACAGCTGTTAAGTTTTTATTTTGTATCCACCTTTGGTTAAGATTTGAACTGTGCATTAGGTCTAGTGATTGATACTCCTCTTGCATAGCCAAATGACCCATGGAGTATTGGGTAGGTGTCTTTCACCGTGTAGAACTGCCATGCTTAAGTACGGTTCGGTAGAAGTCGAGCGGTGAGATGCTACTCGCAGATTTAGGGACAACAGGGGCATACGAGATTGGTTCGTAATTGAATTAGCAAGTTAAAAGTTGAGACCGGAAGGTTGTAGGAGCAGCAGGACATAGGGGCCTGGGTGCTGTAGACCTGTCCGTGTCGGTCAAGGACCGATCCGTATGCGGCCCTGTTGAACAAGTTTGAGTTGTGTACCGGACTCATGCTGGCTATATGGGACCCAGTAAACCGATGTACCTCGGGAAGCTGTCGTTGGGACTTTTCGGGTCGCCTCAGGCGGACGGCCGGTGTGCAGTATGTGGGGAATATTCTCATGACATCTCACGTCGGAAGGTGCACCATGAGAGTAGCTACTGTACGGGGCGACTTGATCGATTCAGCGGGGGTGAAACGGGGGAAAGGCTGCCACGTACGACGTCAGTGATGGTTGTTGTAGGCAACGTCGAGTACGGGCGTACGTGTCGTGTAGTCCGGGTGTTATTGATTCGAATCACCGTCGCTCGCGGAATGGACCGAGCATACTTGTTCTCACAGTCGTGACGTAGTAAGAACTTGCATGAGAAAGGAACTAATCATATTGATGTGAAGTATTATACTAGTGTTGTATTGGATCTCGATGAATAGGCTAGTGCAAACTCGATTCTTTTATGCCATGAGCAATTTACATCGGGGGAAAGCGTTTCTTGTTTGATTGTGGACTCCCGATGTAGCGTGCCCAGGGTTACTTAAAATGCTGCAATTAATACCTGAAAGTAAGGATTCACTTTTAGGCGAGTTAATTATGCTTATGCCATCCTATGTTAGGTTCATAACCTCACTTAGAGTTTCATGTTTAGGGAGACGGTTAAGTCTTGCTGAGCGTTATGCTCACGGATGCTATCCGAGTTGTTTTGCAGGTAATTGACTCGCTGATTATGAGAAGGGGTGCCGATGAGACTCGGGAACCTCCGAGTGCTTACTCTAAGAGCATCCTCGCCGCTGCAGATTGTCTTCGTGTTGCTAGTAAGAAACGTCCGCGGGCTGGACCGTTTCTTTGTTGCTAGTTTAGATATGAGTCGTGAGAGTGATAGTCTTCCGCTGTAGTTTACTCTGATATACTTATTTGTAAAACAATCTTGTACGCTTCCGCAAACTATTTATGTAATATGATGTATGTTCATCGACCCGTGTGCTGTTGGGTGCCGCATAACACGGCACCACCCGACGAGGTCCCGTGGGGCCGTCTCAGCGTGGCATCTGAGCGCTGTCACACATGGTATCAGAGCCGCGTTGGGAACAGAACACGGGTTGAGCATCATATTATGTCAAAAACTTAGGATACGGTGAGATAACGGTACTAGGCCCACATAAGGACTACTATTAGCATATTATGAAGGTGGCAAGCTAACCTATTTGTTATGTCGGAAAATCGTGCATCTCGGGACGTTTATGTCTTGGGGGGTGCACGTATGCGCTGTACACCAGTGCGCACAAGCTGAAGGGTGGAGCCCCACGGGTGGCAGGTAACCCGACCCGCTTTAGTATCCTCTACGACTCTTCATGTCGTTTGGGGTATTCGAGCAACGTCTTCCCAGGCGTGCGTGGTGCAATTTGGGAGACCCCGTCACGTGGTCAGTAACGTGAACACGTAGCTCAAGGCGTGTTTGGCTTGAGAACACCTGGGCGAGTGATGACGGCCGGGTGTACAAACTGTTATGGATACCGGGTTCGGTGTGCAGCCGAACCTGATGATTGAGTGTGTTTTATGTAGGTACTGACCACGAAAAACCTTAGTGCGTGTAGAACACGTTTGTGAGTGATCGTTTTAGTGCCACCTAATGATACGTGTATGCCGGTGTAATCCGGTTAGGTTTTTCTTTGGTGAGGCAACGTAGTACCGTCATATGTCTTACGGTGCATCGTCACCGTACTACACTGGATAGTATTCTTACCTATGAAGAAATCATTCATGACTAACTTTCAAACTAAAAATGGATGTGATAAAGCACATATTAGTTACTGAACTCTTCATTTGAACTAAGTTTCAAAGAAGAGAATTACTAGGCTTCTTTTGATCTCAAAAACAGAGTGCTCTGTTCTGGCAGAAGTTTTGCCGAACTTTCACAGAGCGTAACTCTGATTAGTTGGACCCAATGGAGGTGTTTGATACGGTTCTGGAAGGTTTATTAAGTGCTCTACAACTTTTCTGTAGAACTCCAGAGCCAAATCCGACACCAACTTGGTTGAACGTCCAGATGAATGCAAACTGTTCAGAAAACAGAGCAGATGCAAACTTCTCTGGATGTTTCGGTAAATTGGTCATAACAATCTGTAGAAAATTTTATAAGGGTCATGTAATACACCGTTGGAAAGGTTATGAAACTTACAACGATTTTGTAGTTCATAGTTTGTTCAGAGTTGTACCCCAGTTGTATGTAAAACTGTGATGAAAACAGCCACATACAAAGGAGGTGCTGGCAAATTTTGGCCAGAAATTCTGTCAACTTTGAACAATCCTAACTTTTGTTCCAGAAATGATCTAGGGGCATGTGAGTACTCGTTGAAAATATACTGAAGTTAACTTTAACTTTGGTATTCAACTTGAGTTATGAAAATGCTAGTAACTGGATCAAATTCTGGGTTAAGTACTGAAAGGTCTGTTTTGTACCGAATGAGGGACTGGATATGTTGGCTTTAGAAAGATGTGTAAACATGAAATTTTGTTATGCTTTCATAAAGTTTTAGCATGTTCATGTTTTACATACTTTCACATACTGCTGAGATCATGTTTTGACTCCCCTCAAAAATTATCTTTGTGCAGTATGGTGCGTACTCATTCTCCGAGTAGGGTTGATAGTTTTCGTCAAGAAGATGATGACTCGACTCCACCACGGGCACCGCCATCAACGGTATGGGCGGATGTCATGGCTCAGATGGTCGAGTCAAGTCAAGAGAACACAAGACTACTCCAAGCCTTGGTACAACAGGGCTTACTCCAGCGTGCACAACAGGACGTTCCACTTCGGAACGCCTACTTGGATTTCTTGGCGACACAACCGCCAATCTTCACGGAAGCCCATGAACCAGTGGAGGCTGATCAGTGGCTTCGAGTTATGGAGTCCAAGTTTGGAGTGTTTGAGTGCGACGAGTATCAGAAGACATCATTTGCAGCTCAACAGCTCCATGGAGCCGCCGGAAATTGGTGGTTTGCGTATCTCGCCACCGTTCCAGAAGGCCATCAAGTGGAATGGACGGAATTTCGTGAAGCATTCCGGGCTCGTCACATTCCTATGGGTTTTATCAAGGCCCAACAGCAAGAATTCAGAAACTTGAAGCAGGGGGACATGAGTGTCCTCGATTATGTCCGAAGATTCAACCTTCTGGCACAATATGCTCCTGCTTATGCGACGAGCGAAGCTGCAATGTGTGACTACTTTTTCTATGGCTTGAGTGCCATACTAAAAGAGAAGTTAGCTTTATTCAATCAAGGCAGTTACACCGAGTTGATCAGTGCTGCTCTGCTGCAAGAACAAGCGACACTTGAGTGTCAAGCAGAGAAGAGGGACCGGGAGGATGTGCAAGAAGACACACCAATCGTCCCTCGTAAATACCGTGTGGTGTATCACACACCATCCGATGAGATATGGAAAGCACCAGGGAGATCAACTCCGTACAGATTTCCTGCTCAAGAGTCATGTCTTGAAGCAACACCTTTGCCTCAGCAACGAATGACATCTGTCGCATCATTGCTGCAGCCAAGTGCCTCAACTTCTCAACCACAAGTCAACGAAGAACCGGGGAAACCTCCGTGTTCTTATTGCCACCGTTTTGGGCATTTTAGGCAGGAATGCCGGGAGAAGTTGGTAAACACCAGACAGCCATCATCATCAGGTGGTATGCCGCCACCTGCTCAAGTCCATGTAACAGCATTGCAATCCGGGAGTGTGCAACATCTGGCTATTGAAGATGTCCCGGAGGGAGCACCGGTGTTAGCGGGCATGTTCACTCTCAAAGACGTGCCCGTGCTCATACTTTTTGATTCCGGTGCAACCCATAATTTTATCAGCAAAACATGCGTGGATCAGCACCAATTATCCACCAATACCCCCACAACGAGTTTTCTTATACGTTCACCGGGAGGGAATATCTCTGCCAATCAGATTGTGTCCCGAGCAGCTTTGTGTTTGGGCGGAAAAATATACCCAACAGCCCTAATTATGTTGGATAGGCAGAAGATAGACATTATATTGGGGATGTCTTGGTTAAATCGTCACGGTGCCGTTCTCAATATCGGTAACCGGACTGTCCAGATTGACTCGCCGATTCACGGACAGCACACGCTGTTTTTAGACAGCGAGGATCCAGATATGGTAGAGGCCTACCACACGGAAGCGCTGAAGCTTGAAGATATTCCGGTGGTACGTGATTATCCCGACGTATTTCCCGATGACTTACCGGGCATGCCGCCCGAACGGGACGTCGAGTTCAAAATTGAACTGGCGCCGGGAACGACGCCTATTTCACGAAGGCCTTACAAGATGGCACCTAACGAGCTAGCAGAGTTGAAAGAGCAACTGAAGGAACTTATGAGCAAGGGTTTCATACGACCAAGTTCTTCACCTTGGGGTTGCTCAGCGCTGTTCGTTAAGAAGAAGGACGAAACACTACGGCTATGTGTTGATTACCGTCCTCTCAATGCTGTCACAATAAAGAACAAGTATCCTTTGCCCCGCATTGACATCCTGTTTGATCAACTTGTGGGTGCAAAGGTATTTTCGAAGATGGATCTTCGGTCGGGCTATCATCAAATCAAGATCCGACCGGAGGACATACCGAAGACAGCTTTCTCGACGAGATACGGACTCTACGAGTACCTCGTCATGTCATTTGGGCTAACCAACGCTCCGGCACACTTTATGTATTTGATGAATTCTGTATTCATGCCGGAGCTAGACAAGTTCGTTGTGGTATTCATCGACGACATATTGGTTTACTCCAAATCTGAAGAAGAGCATGCTGAACATCTGCGCATTGTGCTACAACGGTTGCGGGAGCACCAGTTATATGCCAAGTTCAGCAAGTGCGAGTTCTGGATCGATCAAGTGCCTTTCCTAGGCCATATTATTTCAGCAGAAGGTATCGCCGTGGACCCCAGCAAGATTGAACAAGTGCTGAAGTGGGAATCTCCCAAATCGGTCCACGAGGTCCGAAGTTTCTTAGGTTTAGCGGGGTATTATCGGAGGTTTATTCCGAGCTTCTCAAAGATTGCTAAACCAATGACGGAGCTGCTGAAGAAGGGCACTAAATACATTTGGAATACAGCATGTGAAGCCGCATTCAAAACTTTGGTGAAATATCTCACAACGGCTCCAGTTCTTGCTCAGCCGGACACGACGAAGCCATTTGATGTATACTGCGATGCATCCGGCATCGGTCTCGGCTGCGTTCTGATGCAAGAAGGGCGTGTAGTCGCCTATGGGTCTCGTCAACTGCGAAACCACGAGCAGCATTATCCAACTCACGATCTTGAGCTTGCTGCTGTGGTGTTGGCGTTAAAGATGTGGAGGCATTATCTACTGGGTAATCTTGTTCACCTCTACACCGACCATAAGAGCCTGAAGTATATCTTCACGCAGAAGGAGCTGAATATGAGACAACGGAGATGGTTGGAGCTCATAAAAGATTATGAAATAGAGATCCACTATCACCCGGGAAAAGCCAACGTGGTTGCCGACGCGCTTAGTCGGAAAGCCCACGTTCACAACTTAGCGGTTGCTGAGTTGGAAGATGAAGAACCCAGCCTCCGTGTCATTCCGTATGGCGCACTTTATAATCTCGCGCTCATTCCAACAATCCGTGAAGAGATTGTTGAGGCTCAAAGAAGAGACAGAGGTATGTCTCACATACGGAGAAGACTAGACAACGGAGAGGTGAAATGTTTCCGGAAGGATGAGAACGGTACAATATGGTTTAACGACCGTATAGTGGTACCGCGCAATATGAAACTCCGGAAGAAAATCTTGGATGAAGCCCACCTGTCGAAGTTTTCCATTCATCCCGGAAGTAACAAGATGTACCAAGATTTGAAACAGAAATTTTGGTGGACAAGGATGAAGAGGGAGATTGCTAAATACGTATCCGAGTGTGAACCGTGTAGACGGGTCAAGGCTGATCATATGCGGAAAGCCGGACCGCTACAACCTTTGAAGATACCGGCATGGAAATGGGAGGATGTGAGTATGGACTTCATCGTCGGATTACCGCTCACATCCAAGAAGCATGACTCGATATGGGTGATCGTCGACCGGTTGACGAAATCAGCTCATTTCATACCGGTGAACACTCATTATCGAGCAAGACAATACGCGGAGTTATTCATCTCCAGAATTATATGTTCACATGGTGTTCCAAAGACCATCATTTCAGATCGAGGTACGCTGTTTGTTGCTCGATTTTGGGAGCAGCTGCATGCCTCGTTGGGCACCAAGTTGATTAGGAGCTCCGCATATCACCCTCAAACTGATGGACAAACGGAGAGGGTGAATCAAGTGCTCGAGGACATGTTGAGAGCATGTGCCATCCACCACGGTAGGAATTGGGACGATCACCTACCGCTGGCGGAGTTTTCATACAACAACGGTTATCAAGCGAGTATTAAAATGGCACCGTATGAAGCTCTCTATGGCCGGAAGTGTCGCACACCACTGAATTGGTGTGAGTCCGGCGAAAGAGTTCTGTTTGGGATTGATCTTGTCAACGAAGCCGAAGATCGAGTTCGGTTGATACAAGAGAACTTAAAGGCTGCACAATCCCGACAGAAGAGCTACGCTGACCAAAGGCGTAGGCCATTACATTTTGGCATCGGGGAACACGTTTATCTTCGTGTATCTCCGATGAAGGGAATTCACCGGTTCGGTGTAAAGGGGAAGCTCGCTCCCCGTTTTATTGGTCCTTTTGCTATCACGGAGAAGTGCGGACCCGTAGCCTACCGGCTGGAATTACCGGCAAGTCTAGCGGGTGTTCATGATGTATTTCATGTTTCACAGCTGCGGAAGTGCCTCAAATTCACCGCTGCTGTTCGCACTGAGGACATCGACGAGTTGAAACCGGACCTGACCTACACCGAGCGACCGGTCCAGATTTTGGATGAAAAGACCCGGGTAACCCGGAACCGGACGATCCGATTTTTCAAGGTACTGTGGAGTAATCACACCGCGGAAGAGGCGACGTGGGAAAGTGAAGATTATCTCCGCACCAACTACCCGGAACTTTTATCTTTGTACAGTTTGTAATTACCTCTCCCGTCTCGTTCCTCTTTTGTAATCTCGGGACGAGATTCTTTTAAGGGGGGAGGAATGTAAAAGTCCCAAAAACGTGTATGAATAAAAACTAAAGTTTGAGTTCATATGTGTGGCAATGACAGGAAAAATGGGACTTGCTAAAACTTTTCTTCATGCAAAGTAATACATGGATGAACATCCAACATGAGGTTCACCTTTTTATTTAAAAATGTTGAACCAATAAGGAGTTAAATACCTCTTTGCATGTAAGTTTAAAATTCAGATTTGAAATTCAAAGTTCACACATATGGTGACCCAAAAAAACTTTGAATTAACATGCAGCCATATAGTTGAGTTTTTAGGGAAAAGGTTATCACCAACTTTTCAATTGTAGGGTGGGCTCAAAGGAGAGCTAAAGAGACGGAATTGCAAATTCTAAACCAAATTCAGATTTAGTCTTGCAAATTCAAACTAAATTTGAAGAATTCAAATTCTAGCCCACCTTTTTAAATTTTAGCATTCTGGGGATTGAAAAGATCAGATTGAACAGATATTTGGGAGGTACATGTGGAGTGGGACCCACCTGTCATAGAGCTAAAAGAGGAGACTTACTCACTAAGTTTTGCTCTCAGTGGGAAATTTTACCGAACAGCTCGCGAGCGCCACCGAGCAGCTTGCAACGCCAGCTCCTGCTGCCGGTCTCCACGCGTTGGCGCCCCAGGGTGGGTTCTCACCGCTTCAGCAACGTTATCTCTCCCTCCTCGGACCAAGCCAACAGCAGTTGCTTCCTCTCCTCATGATCAGCAGGGCGCTGTTTTTCCTTCACCGGCGCTGCTCCATTGCCCCTGTCTCCCGGCCAGACCAGCGCCTCTCCGGCAGGCTCAAGAGGTCACAGAGGTGCGCCAGGAGGTACTGATCCTCATCCCGTCGTCCTCTTGCTCTCCCCCGACGCCGGCTCGCCGGAATTCGAGTTTTGGCGCCGGTGCACGTATAAAACAGCATGTGTTTAATTCGGGAAATTCTCCCAAACCGATTGATCACACCTCCTACAATTCAAACCACAGCAACTAGATGCCCTAGCGCCCTCCCACGCCGAAAACCAAAGGAAACCGACCCTCCTAGGCCCCGGGCGACGAGAAATCATCGCCGGCGGCCAAAACTGCCATGGTCCACGGTGAGGACTAGGTTGCAGCCACTTCCTGCATGATCTGATCCCCGTTCCATGTTCCTAGAGCCATAGGGATGCTGTAGGACATCATAGCTCGCCGGGAGATGCCTTGGACACGCTGGAACGCGTCCATGTCGAGCTCCCGAGCCGCCCCACCGGTGCCGACCCACCTACAGCCGTTTTCATGCGGGGAAACCTTGCCCGGCAGCTGCGCCACGTTCCCAGGAGCATGTAGGGCGAAACCGGAGCTCATTTGGTGGAGAAATGAGGGAGAACGAGCCATGCCAAGTTTTCTGCTGGTGTGCACCGCGGGCTCTGGCGGGAGGTTGAAGAAGCACCTGACCCGTGGGCCCCACGCGCTACTGTGCTGTTTAAAAATCAAACAGAGAGTTGTGCAAACTTGTAAAATGCATAACTTGGTGTAGGAAGCTCCAAAAATAGTGAGATAAATTTTGTTGGATTCCTTTAAGAGAGTACTATCCAGAGGTACAACCCAATTTGTATGAAACGAATTATTTAATTCTGGAAAATTCTTGGAAATTTTTCTGAAAAAGAATTATAGAGGGAGTTTGGTTTATCCAAAAATACCCAAATTTTGCCAGAATATTCTTTAGCATATTGTTGACCTTATAGCAAATTTTCAGCTCATTTGAAGATCATTTGAGTAGGAATTTGCTAAAAACAATCTGCTGTGTCATAAGAGTCCAGAAACATTTTCAGAAAATGTTTCCCACTTCAAAAATCTGTTCTGAGCAATCCATAGCTCCAAAAATCATAGGAAAATTTAGGAAAGCTCTCTGGGACATACTTGGAATTGTAGTTCACTTAGTTGGGCATGAAAATGCACATTACTACAGAATTAATTCTATTAAGTACAAATGCTTAAAGAATTGTTCTGGGAGAACTACCCAAGTAAAAGGGCTGAATTTTGGACCAGATGACTCTCATGTGATCAAGAACTCACATGTAAAATATCAGCCCAAGATGAGTCCTGGAACTCCCTGTTCTTATTCTCCATACTTATGTATAAGGGAAAAATACATAAGAGATATTGTGAGAATTATGGGGGACACAATATGACTCCACATTAGCTGCAATTTGGCAAGCTAAATCCTTAGGTAGTATAGAACCTGCTGTAAAAGTCTTGAGGCCATTGGAGTTCTTGTTCTCCAGTTGCACTCAAATCCTTTCAGCTTATCTATTATGTTCATTAGAGAAAAGGGTTAGTGTATAGCTAAGGGCCTTAAGGTCAAATTAGTTTAATTCTGTTCTTTGCACAACAGAGGCAAACCAAGCCATGCTTGGCTTTTCCACACAACCTCTGTTCTTAAGAAAGTAATTCTATAACTTCTTTCCATTACATCCCATGAAACATATGCATATGCATCTCAATAGGAACCACAACGAAGGGGACTCAAAGGAGTGATTCATTGAAGTGGATCAAGCTCCGGAGAGTCAAGGGTGGATCTGCAAGGATACTAACTGCTATTATACGACTACCCTGCAAAACAGGCAAGCTCCGGTTTGCATTTAACAGCTGTTAAGTTTTTATTTTGTATCCACCTTTGGTTAAGATTTGAACTGTGCATTAGGTCTAGTGATTGATACTCCTCTTGCATAGCCAAATGACCCATGGAGTATTGGGTAGGTGTCTTTCACCGTGTAGAACTGCCATGCTTAAGTACGGTTCGGTAGAAGTCGAGCGGTGAGATGCTACTCGCAGATTTAGGGACAACAGGGGCATACGAGATTGGTTCGTAATTGAATTAGCAAGTTAAAAGTTGAGACCGGAAGGTTGTAGGAGCAGCAGGACATAGGGGCCTGGGTGCTGTAGACCTGTCCGTGTCGGTCAAGGACCGATCCGTATGCGGCCCTGTTGAACAAGTTTGAGTTGTGTACCGGACTCATGCTGGCTATATGGGACCCAGTAAACCGATGTACCTCGGGAAGCTGTCGTTGGGACTTTTCGGGTCGCCTCAGGCGGACGGCCGGTGTGCAGTATGTGGGGAATATTCTCATGACATCTCACGTCGGAAGGTGCACCATGAGAGTAGCTACTGTACGGGGCGACTTGATCGATTCAGCGGGGGTGAAACGGGGGAAAGGCTGCCACGTACGACGTCAGTGATGGTTGTTGTAGGCAACGTCGAGTACGGGCGTACGTGTCGTGTAGTCCGGGTGTTATTGATTCGAATCACCGTCGCTCGCGGAATGGACCGAGCATACTTGTTCTCACAGTCGTGACGTAGTAAGAACTTGCATGAGAAAGGAACTAATCATATTGATGTGAAGTATTATACTAGTGTTGTATTGGATCTCGATGAATAGGCTAGTGCAAACTCGATTCTTTTATGCCATGAGCAATTTACATCGGGGGAAAGCGTTTCTTGTTTGATTGTGGACTCCCGATGTAGCGTGCCCAGGGTTACTTAAAATGCTGCAATTAATACCTGAAAGTAAGGATTCACTTTTAGGCGAGTTAATTATGCTTATGCCATCCTATGTTAGGTTCATAACCTCACTTAGAGTTTCATGTTTAGGGAGACGGTTAAGTCTTGCTGAGCGTTATGCTCACGGATGCTATCCGAGTTGTTTTGCAGGTAATTGACTCGCTGATTATGAGAAGGGGTGCCGATGAGACTCGGGAACCTCCGAGTGCTTACTCTAAGAGCATCCTCGCCGCTGCAGATTGTCTTCGTGTTGCTAGTAAGAAACGTCCGCGGGCTGGACCGTTTCTTTGTTGCTAGTTTAGATATGAGTCGTGAGAGTGATAGTCTTCCGCTGTAGTTTACTCTGATATACTTATTTGTAAAACAATCTTGTACGCTTCCGCAAACTATTTATGTAATATGATGTATGTTCATCGACCCGTGTGCTGTTGGGTGCCGCATAACACGGCACCACCCGACGAGGTCCCGTGGGGCCGTCTCAGCGTGGCATCTGAGCGCTGTCACACGGGACACAAATAAAGTGCCCTGATCCGATATGATGGTACGGGGTATGCCGTACAAGCATAGGATCCGTGAGATGTACAGTTCAGCGTACTTCTTGCCGTTGTAGTTGGTGTTGACCGGGATGAAATGGGCAACTTTGGTGAGCCGGTCGACGATCACCCACGCAGAATCATGCTTCTGAAAAGTGGTGGGTAAACCGACGATGAAGTCCATGCTCACATCCTCCCACTTCCAGGCAGGAACGCCCAGTGGTTGTAGCAGTCCCGGCTTCCGCATGTGGTCTGCCTTCACCCTTCGACATGTATCACACTCGGACACGTGCTTTGCGATCTCCCGCTTCATCCGTGTCCACCGAAACTTGCTTCTGAGTTCTTGATACATTTTGTTGCTGCCGGGGTGAATAGAAAACTTTGACAAGTGAGCCTCATCAAAGATTTTCTTCCGTAATTCCGGGTTACGGGGTACGACGATCCGGTCGTTTAACCATAGGACGCCGTCTCCGTCTTTCTGGAAACATTTCAGCTCCCCACTGTCTACACGTCTCCGCAAATGCAACATGCCCTTGTCATGTTTCTGAGCTGCTTCTATCTCTTCACGGATTGTGGGGATCAAAGCTAAGTTGTAGAGAGCTCCATGTGGAATCACATGCAGTGGTGGTTCGCAATCTTCCAACGGTGTGATGGTCAGATCGTTGACGTGAGACTTGCGGCTCAGCGCATCAGCCACTATGTTTGCCTTGCCCGGATGATAATGGATCTCTATTTCGTAATCCTTTATCAATTCTAACCATCTTCGCTGCCTCATGTTCAGCTCCTTCTGAGTGAATATGTACTTGAGGCTTTTGTGGTTGGTATATAGATGTACGAGGTTACCGAGTAGGTAGTGCCTCCACATTTTCAGTGCAAGTACCACGGCAGCGAGCTCCATGTCGTGGGTTGGATAATTCTGCTCATGGTTTCTAAGCCACCGTGATCCATACGCGACAACTCTTCGGTCTTGCATCAGCACACATCCGAGCCCAATGCCAGATGCATCGCAGTACACATCGAACGGTTTTGTTGTGTCTGGCTGCGCCAAAACCTGTGCTGATGTTAGGTGCTTGACTAAAGCCTTGAATGCTGCTTCACATGTTGGACTCCAAACATATTTGGTAGCCTTCTTCAGAAGCTCCGTCATAGGCTTGGCAATCTTCGAGAAGTTTAGAATGAACCTCCGATAATATCCCGCGAGTCGAGGAAACTCTGTACCTCGTGAACAGTTCTCGGGGACTTCCAATTCAGCACTTGAGTGATCTTGCTCAGGTCTACAGCGATACCCTCAGCTGAGATGATATGCCCGAGAAAAGGCACTTACGATATCCAAAACTCGCATTTGCTGAATTTCGCGTATAGCTTGTGATCCCGCAGCCGTTGCAAGAGTATACGCAGATGCTTCTTGTGATCTTCCTCCGACTTGGAATATACCAGTATGTAGTCGATGAAGACCACAACAAACTTGTCCAGCTCCGGCATGAATACCGAGTTCATCAAGTACATGAAGTGAGCTGGAGCATTGGTGAGGCCGAAGGACATGACCAGGTACTCATAAAGTCCGTACCGCGTCGAGAAAGCCGTTTCCGGAATATCCTCCACCCTTATCTTAATCTGACGGTACCCAGATCTTAAGTCCATCTTGGAAAAGATCTTTGCTTCGACCAACTGATCAAACAACATGTCGATCCGTGGCAACGGGTACTTGTTTTTTATGGTTACGACATTTAATGGACGATAGTCCACACAAAGCCGCAATGTCTCATCCTTCTTCTTTACAAATAATGCCGAACAGCCCCATGGCGAGGAGCTCGGCCTAATAAAACCTTTCTCCAGGAGATCCGTTAGTTGAGTCTTCAGCTCGGCCAATTCCTTAGGCGCCATCTTGTACGGCCTTCGGGATATTGGCATGGTTCCCGGTACAAGTTCAATCTTGAACTCCACCTCTCTATCGGGTGGCATCCCCGGTAAATCATCCGGGAACACGTCAGGGAACTCTCGTACCACTGGAATATCTTCCAATCTGATGGTTGTGGCTTAATAGACACTTGGAAGTTTTATTTCTGGACTGTCCAGAAATAAGGAGTGAGCTCCATGCACTTCTGAGTTCAAGTGCACGACTCGAAGGACGGTGTCTATAACAGTGCCGTGGCGGGTTAACCACGACATCCCTAGGATGACATCGACCTTCTGTCCCTCTAAGATGATGAGAGACGTGGGGTACACTCTACCCACTAAGCATAATGGTGCTTTGGAAACCATTACGCTCGTTGAAATCTCCCCACCCGGTGAACAAATTAAATATGGACTATCGGTGGGTAGTATTTGGAAGCTGTGTTTAGCAATGAAAGCTTGGCTAATAAAATTATGCGTGGCATCTGAATCAAACAATACGACGGCGGAATGCTGGTGGAGTTGGAACATACCCGCAAGGATTGGCTCACCCTCCGGCACATCCTCTATGGCCAGCTGGTGGACGGTGCCGGGCCTAGGGTTTTCCCGCCGCGCATTAGTAGGGTTCCGGGGTTGATTCCTCCCTGGAAACTGTGGTGCAACTCCACCGCCTTGCCTCTCTGGACAACTGCTGGCGAAGTGTCCTGGACGACCACACTTGTAACATGTGGCCGCTGCTTGTGCGGTGCTCGGGGGACGAAAGCCCGGCATGCGCTGCTGAGGTGCATACGCACGCGGCATCGCCCGCTGCTGCTGTTGTTGTTGCGGAGGTGGTGCTGGCAGTGCCGGCCTGAATGCCGGTGAAGAGTACGGCCGACTGTGGAATGGCATCAACCTCTGTGGTGGCTGCCAGCGTGGACCTGATGGTGGGCGATTCACCATCCGAAACTTCTGGGAGGGGCCGCCTCCCTCTGCTGCTTTGCGGCGTGCTTCGCTTTCTCTCCGCCGCCGCTAACTCCTTACTGGAGTCCTCCTGAACAATCGCAGCATCAATTATGTCGTTGAGGCTGCCGCGATTGAACATCGCCAATTTATCCTTAAGGAGCGGGTTAAGCCCCTGGTAGAAGTGGTCCTGCCGCTTCTCGTCGGTATGTGCGTGATACGATGCGTAGAGCGCGAGATCGTTGAACTCCCTGGAATATTCCAGCGCGTTCCGGCTCCCTTGCTGCAGGTGTAGGAATTCCTGCGTCTTCCTCTTCATCAGACCTGGCGGTATGTGATAGGCCCTGAAGGCCGTCCGGAACTCCGCCCAGGTCATTACTCGGTCGGTGGGCTGTGAAGCACAGAAGTTCGCCCACCACGCGCTCGCGGATCCTTGGAGCTGCTGGACCGCGAACTGAGTCTTGCGCTGCTCACTTATCTGTAGCAGCCCGAACTTCATCTCTATTGCGCGGAGCCAGTTGTCCGCGTAAAGAGGTTCATCCGCCCTTGAGAATACCGGGGGATGAGTCGCTAGGAAGTCAGAGTAGGAGCTCTGTTGACGCTCCTCATGATCTTGACGTCTCTCTGGGCGAGACGTATTTGCGATGAGAGTTTGCAGCAACTCCGTGTGCTGCTGATGAGAACCCGCCATTGCCGCGACAATGTCGGCCAATGTAACCGTTGGCAGTGGCGGTGGCGATGTTTGCTGTTGCTGTTGCTGCTGTTGCTTCTGCTGCCCCGAGGAGTCCTCAGGAGGCTGTTGGGAGGTCTCTCCCCCTTGGCTAGTACCCCCAACGTCCGGGTTGGCACGAGTACGCGTCATTCTGAAATTCAAAACTGCAGCGATTAGCACATGTCTTACTGAAAATTCCATATGCAACAGTAGGTATTGAAGTGACACATGAATAATTTGCACAACATTCACATATATTGATAAAGCATAAACTTTATACAAGATATATTATTCTCGGGTCCCCGAGAAGTCGTGCTCATGTTGTCAATACCTATACATAAGCTTCTGCCTACACGACATGTCACCGATTACAAAAGTTGGGTTACACTACCCTAGCTGCCCTACTTGGCAACTGTAACCCTCTACTTGGAGTAGAACTCGACCTCCTGCGGGTCGTTCTCCTCCGGTACCTCTGCTGGTAGTTCTGGATCCACCACCTCTTCTTCCATCTCGGGTTCTCCCATTGCTGGAAGGCCCAAGACCGCCGGTATGCCCAATACCGGAGGTACGAGGTCCTGCAATGCATGCACCTCGTCCATGGCTTGGTTGTAGTCTTCTTCCCAGACTTGCCCTTCCTAAATAGCATCGTCCCGCTTTTGAGCAAGGTCCTCATTCTGCTGGGTTAAATTCTGTACCAGCTCTTGCAACGCCGCGATGTCGACACGTCTTTTCCTCTTCGCCTTCTTCAGACGATGCAACTGATTATGTTGTTCATTCAGTCGCTTGATTGTCGGAAGGAGCACATTGCGGAGTGCGCTGTGAGCACTCTCGAAATGGCCTCCATGGCTCGTGCTCTCCTTGAGCTTTGTGGCGAGATGCTCCGTATGAACAGCTTGGCTGTCCATCACGGCGTTTCCCGCCCTCATCTGGAGGCTGAGATTTGCATCCGCGGGGTTGTACCTTGGACAACTCGGGTCTGTTGCCTCCAGGTACCTCTCTTCCCACACATGATGAGCCCGCCCCTCCACTGGAACGAGCGCGTATGGAGTGCCCTCCATCGCTCTCACGTGTAGCTGGCAGAAACGTGACATGGTGTCACGGGCTGCCACTTGCCACATTCCCTCGGGTTGTCCACCTCTCACCGTGACGGTGAACGGCACCCACCCGGGTGGCGTAGGTCCTGCAGGGACTTCGACATGGATTGTCCATGTATTGTTCCCCTCCTCGCCTTCTTCCTTGGTGAAGTACTGCGGCATTTGGTTGTACCTGAAATATTGAAGCATCTGGCACAATGCTTCCGGATAGCCGCTGCGGTGAGAACAGTGGGACACCACCCACCCGTTCTCCAACTGTTTATCTGCTGTCATCAGTAAAAATATATTTGAGAAATGTCAAATATTTATTTAAACAGTAAACCATTGAGTTATAACATAAGACATGTCATTGAACCCATAAAACTTGGAAATATAGTTCAAATTTAAACAAATTTGACTGCTGATCTGCTGTCCAACATGACAGCCTTGACCAGTTTCCATTTTAACCTGATTTAGGCCATGTTAAAGCAAAACCAATTCTGGAGCTCAACATCAAAGTTAAAGTTAACTTCAATAGCTTTCCAGAAAGTATTTGCTTGGCCTAGGACCTGTCCTGGTTCAAAAATTATGAGAGGTAAAAGTTAACAGAATTTCTGGAGAAGATTGGACAGCACCTCCCTGCTTTAGGTACTGATTTGACCCAAGAATTTCAGTTAATTCTGTTCCCAATCTGACAAAACTTTCTGTTACAAAGTTGTAACCCATCTCATAAAATTTCCATAACTACCTAATTTTCTATTTTTAGAGTTTTATGCAGGAAATTATGCTCAATTTACAGAGAGTTTACAGAGAGTCTTTGCTCTGCCCTGTTTTCTGGACAGTTTCAACTCTACTGCATTTTTCGATTGGTTAAGGGATGAAACACCCCTGTACCTCAACAGAAGAGATGTAAAGCTCTTCCAGAGCTTCCCAGAAATGTATCATATGACCCCAACCTCGAAAGAACTCAACCTCTAACCTCTGATTAACTTCAGCCTTAATTCAGCTGAAAACAGAGTGCTCTGTCCTTAGCAACCTATAAGTTGAAAACTTGTTAACTTTGAATGTTCTGATTAAGGGAAGGAGTTACATCATGTTTTACTGCTTTGGATCAAAACATTCAAGTTTTACAATGAAGTTGTTCATTTAGTGGAGTGTGACGTCGATGCGCCACCAAAGCATGTCGGAACTACGTCCTCACAAAGAAAAACCTATACCGGACTTAGCCGTCTTTGTTAATTCAGTGGCTGTAAACTGTAAGGGCCTCAGTTTTTGACACATATTTGAGGTGTTCATCACCATACACACACACCCCTCATTTAAGGAAAGTTGATGAACACAAATGAAGAGCAAGTAACCACCATCAACATGCTCATTAGAAAACAATCTCACATATTGCAAAAGTGGTATTTCCCACGTGTGATATAGAGGGGCTGGAAATATGAAAACTCCTACACATTGCTAAGGATGTCGATGCCAAGTTTCACCCAAATTCAAAACCTTTTTGAGGTCATTTTGGGTATAGTTAGAAAGAGGGCAGTTTGAAACCATATTCAAATTCAAACTGTTTTGTTCCCATGAATTTAAAAGTGGGAGGCATATTCTTATTCAGAACATTTTTGTGAGCTCACCCACCAAATTTCACTCCATTTGGAGTTGATCTTGACATGAGCTAAGTGGGACAAATTCAAACTTTATTTGAATTCCAAACTGAAATTGTGCTGAAATTCATTCAAACCAAACCCAATTTGAATTTTAATCAATTCAAATGGATCATGGGTGGATAATTTGAATCACCAGGGGTATTTTGGGGCTCACTGTTTACAACAGAGATTGGGAGTAAATTTCAGAGGTTAAAACTCTGGGTGGGACCCACATGTCATAGAGAGAAGAGGGGAGACTTGCACCCAAAGTCAGAGTCTCGGTGGGAACTTCCACCGAGCAGCTGCCGACTCCACGCTCGGGAGCAGCTGCGCTAGCCACCGAGGAGGAGCAGCGCCACCAGCTGCTTCCCGCGCCCACACACGAGCCCAAGGGTGGCTCCAGGGCCCTCTTAAGGCGCTCCACGGAGGCAGGCACCGATCATTTTCCCTCTCCCGTGATCACCGAGCCACCGACCTGCCGCCTCTCTGCTCGACCGGAGAACCGCGAAACCAGCTCGCCTTCTCCCTCCCCGAGCTGCTAGACAGCAACCTGAGATCGCCCTCCACCTCCCCAACGCCAGAAACCCCGAGCTCCGACCTCCTTTGCCCGAGAACGATCGCCACAGCGGCGACCTAAACTCAGCCGAAGGTCAGGCGCTCGTGGACAGCGTTCCACAGGCGTTTTCACGGGCCAGCAAGGGTAGCAACAGGAGTGCACGACCACCGTGATACTCTCCTCCATGTTTGGAAGCAAACCGTGAAGAATCCACGGCGAATTCTCAGTTTTTGCTCCGGCGACCTTAAACTGAGCTTCCGGTACGGATCCTTCAAATTCT
The DNA here is from genome assembly GCA_030760725.1 of Neostapfia colusana. NCBI lineage: Eukaryota > Viridiplantae > Streptophyta > Magnoliopsida > Poales > Poaceae > Neostapfia > Neostapfia colusana. The sequence continues at coordinate 64,523,529 of JASWHV010000008.1, read as the reverse complement.
CGCTCTAAGATCCTTCTCTAGCTGTCAAATATTGCACATAGACGCTGGACTAGCCGGCGATCAAGTTCCTTTCTGCATCCATGGCGTGAAACTATCTAGAAGTGACGAATTTCGAGCTCGATCAAGAGTGGTCATGGCGGGCACGATCGGTCACACAGTGCCGACCGACTTGCCACCATCCCTGAACTCTTTTGACACATTGTCGAGCTTCCTAGAGGTACACTGATGCTGTAGGACCATTTGCTCGAGGTGTTGGCGGGTTAGAACCCACGGTAGACGGCGCCGAACCTCAACCGAGGCCGCGGCATGTCGCCGGGCTATTTCCGGTCACCGCCAGCCCGAACAGACACCACCGACGTGTTCCTCGACGTCGACAACCTCCTGGCGGCGAGTTTCAGACCATGGAAGGGCCGGCAGCGGCGAGCCGGTGAGCTCCGGGTCTGCTCCGGCGAGGGGCGGCGGCGCGGGCGCGCGGGGGCGTCGAGAGGTAGACGAAGCCGGCTGGCCCACGTGTCAGTGGTTCAAAATTTGAAATCGGGATCGGGTGTGGCCAGGATCAGCTGTGCTGGCGCGCAGGAACCCTGCAGACCATGGTGTGCCATCCCCTCGGCGTGCGACGCGTGTCCCCGGGGCCCACCCGCAAGTTTAAACTTTTCCCCCGATTTTCAGATTTTCTTCAAACTTCAAATCCTCATAACTTGAGCTAGAAAGCTCCAAATTGAGTGATCCAAATTTTGTTGGATTCAGCTCTCTGACAACATTCTAGCAAATCAAGTTTCACTTCATGAAAATCCTTATTTCTCCCGAATTAATTCCTCCAATTTTGAACTGTTTGGAATTTTAACTGGAGAATCCTTTGGAGGAAAATCCTGAAATTTTGCTGGAATGTTCAACAAAATATTCCTGAACTACCATAAAAATTTCAGATCCATTCGAGCTCATATGATCCACCTAATGGAAGGATTAGTGAAACTGTTCCAGAGAAAATAGAAAATGTTCAGAAACATTTTCAGAATTTTCTCTGAAATTGTTTAGCTCATATCCTTAGCTAGGAACCTTCAAATTAAGTGAGACAAACTCCATTAGAACCCCCTTGAAAATCTAGTTTCAGAAAGTCATAGTTTGATTCATGAAAATCCTTAGAACACCCTAAAAGCCTTCAATTAAGGTCAAGTACATAATTAATTTTGGAGGGCTCAAATGAGCTTTACTGCAACTAAAACTTGACCAAATATCTGTTTAGGTTGTAACCAAGCCCCAGTAAAAGTTTCACAGTCATTGGGTATGTATAGTGAGAGTTATAGACTTCACATTTTGAAACTTAATACAAATGCATTTAAATTGATACATGTATCTCTTCTATCATGTAGTCGCTAAGGTCGAGGAGGAACCCGACTCCGGAGGAGCAGCTAGCCTACGACCAAGAGCAGCAAGGCAAGCCCCGGTTTGCATTAACCATTTTTACAAATTTTTATTGTTTTGAGCACTTACTTGAGTATTATGATTCTTTGCATTAGAGTCTTGTGTGGAAACCCAGCTGCATAGCCAAGAAAACCATGGATTGGGTTTAGGATTTACCAACCCCGTTAGCTACTGCAATGCTAAGATAGTGTAGGATTCGGTACAAGTCGAGTAGTTGGAACTACTCGCGAGAATAGGCTAGAGGCACATTGCTCGGGTAGAGATAGCACATGATACACATGGCAAGAAATATGAGACCGAGCAGAGAGTAAGGGCAGCAGGACTTTGGGGCCTGTGTGCTGTAGCTCCGCTTGTGTCGATTGAGGACCGAGCCGTGTGCGGGCCTGTCGAACAAGCTAGAACAGTACCGAAGACCTACCGGCTATATGGGAACCGGGAAACCGATGTAACTCGGGTAGCTAGGTGTTGAGGCATAGCTGGTCGTTCAGAGGGTAGGTTGAGAGCTCGAGGTGTAAATCGGCTGGTGGCACTGAGATGCGCGTGCAGAGACCTCTTGCTCGGGACGATTGGACCGGTTCAACATTTGGCTAACGGGTGAAAGGTAGTTGCGTACGGCGTCCGTGATGGTTGTTGTAGGCAACATCGAGTACGGGCGTACGTGACGGGTTGTTCGGGTAACCCTGCAGGTGTAAATCGATTATAATCGCCGTCCCTCACGGTCAGTGAGTACCACTTGTTCACTGTACCGTGACGTAGAAAGAACAGGCTAGTTATATGTTAAAATGTTGCTGATTGAAAGATGGACTTGATTGTTAGTGATTTGATGTAGTTTAGAGCTAATTAAAGTTCCTTTCAACTTTGGGCAAAGTACATGAGAGAAATGTGTTTCTTGTTTGATTGCGGCTCTCTCATGTGCCTTAGCATAAGGTTCTCCACAACCTGCTGCTAAAACTTGAAAGTAAGATTCTACTAATTAGGCGAGTCCTTGCAAATGATTTTTACCTCATGTAACCCATCACCCCTCATGTAGAAGTTCCATGTTTAGGTGAGACGGGTCAGACTTGCTGAGCCTTCGTGCTCACTGGTTGTGTTTGAAGCTTTTGCAGGGTTCTATGAGGAAGGGACTCCCGAAGAGGAGACCTGTCACACCCGGTTTTTCTGAAAAACAACCAAGTGAATATCACATTTATGCCAGGATCATTTTCTCATACATGTGATGACAAATAGTGAAGCATCATTTATTACAAGCCAGGTGTCGAATATAAATAAGTCTTACATCGTAAATGTCTCAATGGACAATAATACGTTCATCACAAGTAAATAAACTAGCAGCGGAATATTATTCTTTAGGGCTCCATCACAGGCGTTGCCCGGGGGTCTTCATGAACCTAAAAACCTTCCTCGGGTCCAAAATCTTGGTCATTATACACCACCTCATTATCTTGACCTGAGCAGCAATATAAACCAACAAATATGCAAGGTTGAGTACCAATGGTACTCAGCAAGTGTGGGAAAATTATATCATGCATGGCTAGAACAAGGAGAGGTTGAACTCATGGTTAAAGCACTACGCAATTAATACCTATCACCTTAGCTTATTAAGCACCTACATTACTACACAGGTGAAATGGTCCCAATCTCCCATCCCATCATCATAATCCAATAACCATAACATCATTTTCAATGTTAAGCTCACCGCTTAACTTCCAAAACCATCAATCCTCTAATCATGAATAAGTCCAGGCCGCTCTTAACCGTGAGCACGGCTGTCAAGACAGTTTTGACTCTGCAGAGCTTGTACCACTGTACCCACATGTAGTGATTTCATCCCCCGTTGCCGGGTGGACTAAAAGAACCTCCATTATGCCAGTGGCTACGAACCACATTCACACTTCCCAGGTGTGTAGCCAGGAGATCACCACGAAGCCTTTACAAAGGGATTCCCGACGAGCGTGGGCCCACTGAGGTTTCACCCCTAACAGCATATAAGAGGCTCCAACCCCGCTGCAGTGGCCTTCTCTTGAGCCTTGCGGTTCATATGGTAGTCCAGCTGACACCTTCTCCCCGCACCATCCAACACACCCATACTACGCCGGGGATACACCTAATTAATTGGCCAAGCTGCCCCATCTCAGCATGTGGTTGGCACTGTAAAGCCGGGTTACATGCTCCATGAACCGGTCCTTAGGATCCAGGCAAGTACTAAACACAAACCCAAGTCTCGTGCACCCAGCACACAGCCAAAACATCCAACTTGCCTTGATCCCTACCTCTACATAACTCACAATATCTCATTTAAGAGTATGGTAAAATAAACTGATGATCTCATATCCCAAATGTCCCATTCTAAGCATGGCTAAGCATATGCATGTAAATAAATGACATGACAAAATAAATCCCAACCCAAGCTACAAGGAAATAAGGTAATGCAATTCTAGGGAAACATCCTAGCATGGGTTTCATCTTTCATTTGACAATGCAAATAATTCTACCTACACATCCTAGCATAGGTTCAAAGTGGTCAAGGACACTTGCCTCCCTCTTGCTGCTCTTGAAATGGGTAGTCCTGATCTTGGAAAGGAATAACTTGCTCTTGAACAGGTTCTACTTCATACCATCACACATAGCAAAAGAAAAACAACAATCATAAGACATAGTTCACACTTCTTACTTCATACAAACCACACATTCATATTTATAAAATTCATTCACCATTATATGTGTTGTGGTTACTTTGTGTGTTGATCTGTAGCTTACATACACTTTTATTTATATGTGTATGATTCCTACTTTGGTGTTCATATTTATACTTATATACTATATATATATATATATGTATGTGTGTTTCAGTTTTAAATAAATTCCTTATATTAAACTACCAAGTATGTAAGAAAAGTATTTTTCTTCTCCATATGTGCCTTCATAATTTCTATCAACCCTAAACTGAACTCTTTGGATTTTAAAAACTCCATTTATCATTTACTAGTTGCTATATTTTCAGATTTATATTCCCATGCATAATTGTGTATTTTATTATGAAATTAGTAATACACATCATCTAAACAGTATAGGTTTTGGTCCTAAATAATTTAATAACATATTTTGACCTTGGCCTCTGATGTAAACTATTTCATAATTATTTTCCCTATTTTTCTATAACTATTCTTTACTTAAAAATGTGTCCCTAAACTAATAAATGTGAATAATATATGAAACAGATTCATATCAGCCCAAAAATATATTTTTATCTCACTCCAAAGTTTTCTAAGTACTGAGAAAGTTTTTAATTAATTTTGACAATTATGTTTGTCCCACTTTTTAATTTTTAAACACTAGTTACATATTCTATTTTCTAAATTAAATACTAAACAGAGCTAAAATAATGAACTCACCCCATTACAGGGTCTATAATATTATTTTCATAATTTCCAGGGGTCTAGCTACACTTATCAGAGGTGTTTTTCCTAATTTTTATTAAGTCCAGGGGCTAAAACTGATTTTTAAATGAATTTACATGATTTTCTGGAGTCCCAGGGGCTAGATCAGAAGTTTCCGGGGCTAGCTCTTATTTCCCGAGAACCCCAGGGGGTAGCACGTAAGAATTCCAGTCTTTATAACGCGGGGCTGACGTGGACTGTCCGATTTTAAACCGACGGCTGAGATTATAACATCGAACCGGTACGCAGGGTTTTAAAGTCTACCGTGTGATTTAAAATAAACGGCGCACAAGCGGCCACATCGCTGTGATCGAGCGCGGGCGGCGCTGCCGGCGGCGCACGGCGGCGGGAAGCGGCGATCTCGCCGGAAAGTTTCGGATCCTCGAGAATTCTGCCTAGAACTGTGATCTTATGGCATAGATCGGTAGAGGGGAGGTCAGGGATCTCACCTCGGGGGTTTTCTTGAGCTCGGGGGTCCTAGAAAGTGATCGGCGGCGAGGCCTGAGGCAAAACCACGGCGAAGCTCGTCGGCGCTGTGTTTACACCGTAAGTCTCCGAGTTTTCTGCACCTGCAAAGCTCCCCGGAGGCGGTGGATCAAGACCAGCGAGTTAGATCAGAGTTTCTGAGCTTAGATCGGCCAGAATTCACCGGTGAAGTCTCGGTGCTCACCGGAGTAAAAATTGGCGATCGCGTGGGAAAAACCGATCGGGGCTGGGGTTTTTATAGCCGGGGGAGGGCGGTGGGTCGGTTGTGATCGAGTTTGATTCTTCTGGGACCGGAATTCGGGCTGAGGGACGCCGGATTCCGATCGGTTAAGATCGCACGCGCGGGAGAGTCCGGGGTCGCGGGGTTAGGGATGACAGGTGGGCCCCACCTGTCTGTGTGAGAGAGCGCGGGCGCGCGCGGCTGCGGGCTGGCGCGGGGAAACTGGGCCGGCTGGCGGGTTTCGGCCCACTGGTCGGTTTTTTCCCGTTTTCTCTTTTTCTTTTTCCATTTCTTTTCTGATTTGAGTTTAATTTGAATTCCAGTTTGAATTTGAATTTTTGCAAAACATGCAACTCGTCCAAAAATTTTTAAATTCCCCTCTGAACATGGTTTAGGGTTTTGAATCAAAATTTGGGGTGTTACAGCTCTACCCCCCTTAAAAGAAATCTCGTCCTCGAGATTGGTGTTTCTAAGAAAACAATTCCGGAAATTGTGCCTTAAGCTCATCTTCCCGTTCCCAGGTGGCTTCCTCTTCTGAGTGATGCTTCCACTGCACCTTGCACATCCGGATTCTCTTATTTCTGGTGAGGCGTTCCATTGTCTCCAAAATCTTGTATGGTTGCACGGCATAAGACAAATCCTCAGCTACATCCACTTCATTCATGGGTAACACCTCTTCAGGCGTCCTCAGACATTTCTTGAGTTGTTACACATGGAATACATCGTGCACGTCCGATAGATGAACCGGTAACTCTAGTTGGTACGCCACTTCGCCTTTCCTTTCCAAAACTTGAAAGGGTCCGATGTATCGAGGTGATAACTTCCCTTTCACCTTGAACCGACGAAGTCCTCTGATAGGGGACACCTTGAGATAAACATAGTCTCCCATGTTGAAAACGAGCTCTCTTCTTCGTACATCGGCATAGCTCTTCTGGCGTGTCTGTGCTATCCTCAAGTTGTTGCGAATCTCCCTCACCTTCGCCTCGGCTTCTTGTAGCACTTCTGGACCAAACACTTTACTTTCTCCTGTTTGGTTCCAAAATAGGGGAGTTCTGCACTTCCTTCCATACAAAGCTTCAAACGGTGACATCTTCATACTAGCTTGATAGCTGTTGTTACAGGAAAACTCCGCATACGGTAAGTTCTTGTCCCAACTCCTATTGTTTTTGAGTGCACATGCCCTTAACATATCTTCAAGGATCTGATTGGTTCTCTCCGTCTGCCCGTCAGTTTGGGGATGATAGGCAGAGCTGAAGTTCAGATGGGTTCCCATGGTTTCATGCAACTTCTGCCAAAACCTCGAGGTGAACTGTGTCCCTCGGTCCGACACTATCTTCTTTGGCACTCCATGGTAACACACAATCCTTGACATGTACAATTCTGCCAATTTGGATCCGCTGTAGCTTTCTTTCACAGGGATGAAATGAGCTACCTTGGTTAGCCTATCAATAATGACCCATATTGAATCATACCCGGATTGGGTCCTAGGCAATCCCACGACAAAATCCATGCTGATTTCTTTCCACTTCCATTCAGGCACTTTGAGTGGTTGCAACAATCCCGCGGGTCTTTGATGTTCTGCTTTCACCAACTGACATGTGTCACATAGGGCAACATGTTCCGCGACATCTCGCTTCATGCCATACCACCAATACCTGCTCTTGAGGTCCTGGTACATCTTCGTACTCCCAGGATGAATGGAATAGTCAGAATCGTGAGCCTCCTTCAAAATTAATTCACAGATCTCCTTTACTTCTGGCACACAGATCCTTTTCCCGTGCCACACCGTTCCTTGGTCATCCTCTCTAAAACTAGGAGCTTTATTTTCCTTGATGAGCTGTCTGATCTCTTGTATCTTCTCATCATTCTTTTGGCCCTCGCGTATGTCTTGCTCGAGTGTGGAGTCCACTTCCATGGCGATGGCTTCACCACTATTTACTAGACATAGATTGAGCCTTATAACCTCGTCCTTCAATTCTGCGGGCATGTCCTTCAAGCTCAACTTATTGACCTGCACTTTCCGACTCAAAGCATCGGCCACGACGTTTGCTTTCCCGGGATGATAGTTGATGCCCACATCAAAGTCATTGATTAGCTCTAACCATCTCCTTTGTCTGAGGTTGAGATCTGGCTGTGTGAATATGTACTTCAAACTCTTATGATCCGTATATATCTCTGTCCTCTTCCCCATCAAATAGTGCCGCCAAATTTTCAACGCGTGTACCACTGCAGCTAGTTCTAGGTCATGTGTAGGATAGTTCTTCTCGTTCTTCCGAAGCTGCCGGGATGCATATGCCACGACATGTCCTTCTTGCATGAGAACACATCCCAACCCATTTCCAGAGGCATCGCAGTACACTGTGAAATTCTTCTGCATATCTGGCATAACCAACACTGGGGCTGTTGTCAATCTCTTCTTTAGCTCCTGAAAGCTCGTATCGCACTGTGGCGTCCAGGTGAATGTGATTCCCTTTTCCAACAGTTTGGTGAGAGGTCTCGAGATCTTGGAGAATCCCTCAATAAACCGTCGATAGTATCCAGCCAATCCCAAAAATCTTCGAACTTCCCCGACATTTTCAGGGGTTTTCCACTTCTGGATATCTTCGATTTTGGCGGGATCTACGGAGATTCCTCCCTCCGAGATTATATGTCCTAAAAAGGGAACTCTCTTCAGCCAAAACTCACACTTGCTCAACTTGGCATATAGCTGGTGTTCTCTCAGCCTCTGTAACACCAACCTTAGATGTTTCTCATGTTCTTCTTCATCTTTGGAGAAGACGAGAATATCATCTATGAAAACCACCACAAATTTGTCCAGATATTCCATGAATACCTTGTTCATGAGGTACATGAAATATGCCGGGGCATTGGTTAGCCCGAAAGGCATGACAGTGTATTCATACAGTCCGTACCGAGATACGAAAGCTGTCTTGGGAATATCAGATTGCCTTATCTTGAGTTGGTGGTATCCCGACCTGAGATCAATTTTCGAGAACACACAAGCTCCCCTCAACTGATCAAACAAGTCTTCAATGCGGGGTAATGGGTACATGTTCTTGATGGTTACCTCATTCAAGGCACGGTAATCCACGCATAACCTTTGGGTTCCGTCTTTCTTGGGCACAAATATCACCGGAGCTCCCCATGGTGAGGAACTAGGGCGAATATACCCCTTCTCCGTCAATTCTCTCAAATGATCCTTGAGCTCTTCTAGCTGCTTGGAGTCCATTCGATAAGGTCTCTTGTATATCGGGGCTGTTCCCGGTACTAGCTCAATTGCGAATTCCACGTCACGGTCGGGAGGCATACCTGGCAACTCCTCCGGAAAAACATCTGGATATTCCCTGATAGTCCTGATTTCCTCAACTTTCACCTCCACCTGATTTAATTTAATGTCCCTCCTAGGCTCGTGTATTGTTATGAACTTTACTCTGGTGCCACTGGGGTGAGTTAGTTCCACCGTTCTGGTCGAACAATGGATGATTCCTTTATGTTTGGTCAACCAATCCATACCCAAAATAATATCTATCCCTTGTGAATCTATCACTATGAGGTTAGCCGTAAATACTACCCCATTAATGTCTAGGTTCACTTTGGGACACACTTGTTTTGTCCTTATTTCTCCACCTGGAGAGTTTACCGCTAGCATATGGTTCATTTGTGTGGTTGCTAGGTCATGCTTCTTAACAAACGCTTGAGCAATGAACGAGTGGGTAGCACCAGAATCAAACAGCAGAGTTGCAAGGTGTAAATTGGCAGGAAACTTACCAACTACCACGTCGGGTGCCTCTTGTGCTTCCTCCATAGTGACATGGTTCACCCGTCCTCTCATTACATTCTGCTGTTGTGGCGGCGCAGGCTTCTTCTTTGGGCATTTATGGGCGTAGTGCCCCACTTCACCGCAACTAAAACATTGCACCCCAATCTTAGATGCCTGGCCTTTGTTGTCTTGGGGTTGGTTTGGGGGTCCTTGCACTGCTGGTCGAGGTGGATATGCGGGGCGAGGCTGCTGCACAAACTGACTTTGCGGCTGCACTGGTGCTGCGGGAGGCCTGTAGTTTGGGTTGTACCCTCTTGGTGCTGAATAGGATACCGCAGCACGGCTCGTCTGCCCCGTAGGTTGCTGCATCATTCGTGGGCGGATGTTGCTCCCTGAGGCATGATGCGACCACCCAGCCTTTCTTTTATTCTCATTTTCCAGGGCCTTTAGCTTCCTTTCCACCACAAATGCTCTGTCCACCATCTTTTGAAAGCTTTCATACTCATTTGAGGACATTGCACACTGCATCTCTGCGGTAAGTCCTTCCACGAAACAATCTTGTTTCTGCTCATCAGTCTCTATGTCTCGTGGAGCATAACGGGATAGTTGAGTAAATTTAGTGAGGTATTCCCTCACCGTCATGTTTCCCTGCTGTAGTCCCAAAAACTCCTTCCTCTTGTTTTTGAGTTCACCTCTTGGGATGTAATGGTTGCGGAAGCTACGCTTGAACTCTTCCCAAGTGATGCTCTCAGGGTCATGATGGGCGGCCACGTAGGCGGTCCACCAATCAGCAGCAGGTCCATGCAATTGATGAGAGGCAAACAGCACCCTCTCATACCCTTGGCACTGTATGATCCTCATCTTACTTTCAATGGTCTTCAGCCAATCATCTGCCTCGAGAGGTTCAGCGGCACTTGCAAACTTTGGAGGTTGAGTTCCTAGAAACTCACTCAACCTTGGTTGGCGTGGTGCAGCTTGTGGAGGTGGAACTTGATGCAAGTTGGCCACCACTTGAGTCAAGTTCTGGATGAGCTGATTTTGATTCTCTAGCATTTGGTGGAGAGGATCAACTTCTTCACGGCGACCACCCCTGTCCTAGCCTCCAGAAAGATGAGGGTTGCACGCCTCATCGTTGTTGTTGGCGGGGTTGGCAGCACGTCCTTTTCCTCTTCCGGCCATCTGGCAGAATCAACCAATGTTAATTTGAAAGCATTTAGTATCATCTTACTACTTTCACTTGTTTGTACTTTGAGGTGTTGAGGCTTTGTTAAAATTTTACGAGGGTTTATATCTCACACCAAATAAATGCACTATTATTTCCTGTGGGTTCACACACCAAAGCAAAACAATCTGAAGACGAGGCTGTGGACAATTGCTCATGGCTTCCACAACTCACGTCCCACACCAAGCATTATCACACCATTAACTACGTAACGACTCGACTACTCGACCTCTTGCTAGCTAAGGGAAAGACTCTACACTACTCGTCCTCTTGAGCTGGCTCCTCGGGATCTTCCTCCTCATTTCGGCTACCTTCTGACTCGGCTTTGGGTGGGGAGGCTGCTGGTGGAGAAGTGCGACGACGCCTGATCGCTCGGTGATCCGGGGAGTCAGGAGTCCATGTATCATTCACGGTGACACACAGTTCATTCCCATCTCCTCTTTCTCTCGCCTTTAAGCAAGCTCGCAGCAACGGCTCCGTTTCCTTCAGGGTGTCTCGGACATCCTGAAGCTCTTGTTGACACTCCTGCAGTCGAGTGCTGAGCATAGCAGCATCCTCCAAGCACAAGTCCATGTGCTCATGGGAAGTCCCTTGCTGCACCGGTGGGTACTTGTACTCCGTGGTACCACTCTCACGTTGGAGGACATACATGTACTCAGTTTTGTCCAAGTGGCGACGATAGATGTGACTCTGGCAGGTGATGGCCTCCCAGGTGACATCTTTCTCCGCGTCAACTTGTGTTGCTCGACAAGCTGGAGAGTGGTGAATCTTAAGCAGCTGATTCTCGTGTATAATCCTTATCTCGAACTCCATTCTTCCCTCTTCTCACGGATGGTCCTGGTGGAGTTATAGTGGATGATTAGCTTGCCCGTATTGCCGGCGGCTTCGAGCATACGTCGAAGACGGCGCAACAAGTCTCCTACTGCCAATCCGTAGGAAAGGTACGTCACTGGACGACTCTCCTCTCTTTCGGCAAGGGCAACTACGGGAACTCTCCCTCCTGTGGACTTGCGAGCGGTGCGAATCATGTGAACCATCTAAAACAAAAAGAATTTAAAATTAGGTTAGATAAATTCTCAAACAAAAATGTTATTTTGAATGAAAGTTGGGGTAAGATGAAGAAAATGACTCCTTTAATAACACTTTTCCACCCACACCTTGGAAAATAGTTTTTAAGAAAATAGGGCCCTTAAATACGTCCATTTCTACCTAGGTCCACGTTCCTACGGGCAACCTTGGCTCTGATACCACCTCTGTCACACCCGGTTTTTCCGAAGAAACAACCAAGTGAATATCACATGTATGCCAGGATCATTTTCTCATACATGTGATGACAAATAGTGAAGCATCATTTATTACAAGCCAGGTGTCGAATATAAATAAGTCTTACATCGTAAATGTCTCAATGGACAATAATACGTTCATCACAAGTAAATAAACTAGCAGCGGAATATTATTCTTTAGGGCTCCATCACAGGCGTTGCCCGGGGGTCTTCATGAACCTAAAAACCTTCCTCGGGTCCAAAATCTTGGTCATTATACACCACCTCATTATCTTGACCTGAGCAGCAATATAAACCAACAAATATGCAAGGTTGAGTACCAATGGTACTCAGCAAGTGTGGGAAAATTATATCATGCATGGCTAGAACAAGGAGAGGTTGAACTCATGGTTAAAGCACTACGCAATTAATACCTATCACCTTAGCTTATTAAGCACCTACATTACTACACAGGTGAAATGGTCCCAATCTCCCATCCCATCATCATAATCCAATAACCATAACATCATTTCCAATGTTAAGCTCCCCGCTTAACTTCCAAAACCATCAATCCTCTAATCATGAATAAGTCCAGGCCGCTCTTAACCGTGAGCACGGCTGTCAAGACAGTTTTGACTCTGCAGAGTTTGTACCACTGTACCCACATGTAGTGATTTCATCCCCCGTTGCCGGGTGGACTAAAAGAACCTCCATTATGCCAGTGGCTACGAACCACATTCACACTTCCCAGGTGTGTAGCCAGGAGATCACCACGAAGCCTTTACAAAGGGATTCCCGACGAGCGTGGGCCCACTGAGGTTTCACCCCTAACAGCATACAAGAGGCTCCAACCCCGCTGCAGTGGCCCCCTCTTGAGCCTTGCGGTTCATATGGTAGTCCAGCTGACACCTTCTCCCCGCACCATCCAACACACCCATACTACGCCGGGGATACACCTAATTAATTGGCCAAGCTGCCCCATCTCAGCATGTGGTTGGCACTGTAAAGCCGGGTTACATGCTCCATGAACCGGTCCTTAGGATCCAGGCAAGTACTAAACACAAACCCAAGTCTCGTGCACCCAGCACACAGCCAAAACATCCAACTTGCCTTGATCCCTACCTCTACATAACTCACAATATCTCATTTAAGAGTATGGTAAAATAAACTGATGATCTCATATCCCAAATGTCCCATTCTAAGCATGGCTAAGCATATGCATGTAAATAAATGACATGACAAAATAAATCCCAACCCAAGCTACAAGGAAATAAGGTAATGCAATTCTAGGGAAACATCCTAGCATGGGTTTCATCTTTCATTTGACAATGCAAATAATTCTACCTACACATCCTAGCATAGATTCAAAGTGGTCAAGGACACTTGCCTCCCTCTTGCTGCTCTTGAAATGGGTAGTCCTGATCTTGGAAAGGAATAACTTGCTCTTGAACAGGTTCTACTTTTATTTATATGTGTATGATTCCTACTTTGGTGTTCATATTTATACTTATATACTATATATATATATATATATATATATATATATATATATATATATATATGTATGTGTGTTTCAGTTTTAAATAAATTCCTTATATTAAACTACCAAGTATGTAAGAAAAGTATTTTTCTTCTCCATATGTGCCTTCATAATTTCTATCAACCCTAAACTGAACTCTTTGGATTTTAAAAACTCCATTTATCATTTACTAGTTGCTATATTTTCAGATTTATATTCCCATGCATAATTGTGTATTTTATTATGAAATTAGTAATACACATCATCTAAACAGTATAGGTTTTGGTCCTAAATAATTTAATAACATATTTTGACCTTGGCCTCTGATGTAAACTATTTCATAATTATTTTCCCTATTTTTCTATAACTATTCTTTACTTAAAAATGTGTCACTAAACTAATAAATGTGAATAATATATGAAACAGATTCATATCAGCCCAAAAATATATTTTTATCTCACTCCAAAGTTTTCTAAGTACTGAGAAAGTTTTTAATTAATTTTGACAATTATGTTTGTCCCACTTTTTAATTTTTAAACACTAGTTACATATTCTATTTTCTAAATTAAATACTAAACAGAGCTAAAATAATGAACTCACCCCATTACAGGGTCTATAATATTATTTTCATAATTTCCAGGGGTCTAGCTACACTTATCAGAGGTGTTTTTCCTAATTTTTATTAAGTCCAGGGGCTAAAACTGATTTTTAAATGAATTTACATGATTTTCTGGAGTTCCAGGGGCTAGATCAGAAGTTTCCGGGGCTAGCTCTTATTTCCCGAGAACCCCAGGGGGTAGCACGTAAGAATTCCAGTCTTTATAACGCGGGGCTGACGTGGACCGTCCGATTTTAAACCGACGGCTGAGATTATAACATCGAACCGGTACGCAGGGTTTTAAAGTCTACCGTGCGATTTAAAATAAACGGCGCACAAGCGGCCATATCGCTCTGATCGAGCGCGGGCGGCGCTGTCGGCGGCGCACGGCGGCGGGAAGCGGCGATCTCGCCGGAAAGTTTCGGATCCTCGAGAATTCTGCCTAGAACTGTGATCTTATGGCATAGATCGGTAGAGGGGAGGTCAGGGATCTCACCTCGGGGGTTTTCTTGAGCTCGGGGGTCCTGGAAAGTGATCGGCGGCGAGGTCCGAGGCAAAACCACGGCGAAGCTCGTCGGCGCTGTGTTTACACCGTAAGTCTCCGAGTTTTCTGCACCTGCAAAGCTCCCCGGAGGCGGTGGATCAAGACCAGCGAGTTAGATCAGAGTTTCCGCGCTTAGATCGGCCAGAATTCACCGGCGAAGTCTCGGTGCTCACCGGAGTAAAAATCGGCGATCGCGTGGGAAAAACCGATCGGGGCTGGGGTTTTTATAGCCGGGGGAGGGCGGTGGGTCGGTTGTGATCGAGTTTGATTCTTCTGGGACCGGAATTCGGGCTGAGGGACGCGGGATTCCGATCGGTTAAGATCGCACGCGTGGGAGAGTCCGGGGTCGCGGGGTTAGGGATGACAGGTGGGCCCCACCTGTCTGTGTGAGAGAGCGCGGGCGCGCGCGGCTGCGGGCTGGCGCGGGGAAACTGGGCCGGCTGGCGGGTTTCGGCCCACTGGCCGGTTTTTTCCCGTTTTCTCTTTTTCTTTTTCCATTTCTTTTCTGATTTGAGTTTAATTTTAATTCCAGTTTGAATTTGAATTTTTGCAAAACATGCAACTCGTCCAAAAATTTTTAAATTCCCCTCTGAACATGGTTTAGGGTTTTGAATCAAAATTTGGGGTGTTACAAGACCTCCCCTGGAGGGGACCCCCGTCGAGTGGGAGTCGTGCACGCCGCAGAGTTAGTGTGCGTGTGTGCTAGCAAGGACACGTTCAAGGGCTGAACGTGCACTTGATGCATAGTCTATGCCCGTGAGTGTAGACTGAACTTGTTTTGATGTAAACATGTTCATAAACTTGTTTGTGTAATAAAATTTCGCTTCCGCTTTGTACCTTTGACGTGTGTTATACGGTGCTGTGCAACGCAGCACCCCTCAGCGTGATCCTGGCTCGACAAGACCATGGGGTCGTGTCATAAACGTCACTCACACACGGATGCTACACGTCTACCGTTTTGTGGTTAGACTACCTGCAGATAACTCAAGCAATCGTCAGACTCGGCTGCACACCGAGCCCGGTATCCATACAGTTCGTACACCCGGCCGTCATCACTCGCCCGGATGTTCTCAAGCCAAACACGCCTTGAGTTACGTGTTCATGTTACTAACCACGTGACGGGGTCTCCCAAGTTGTACCACACACGCCAGGGACAGATATTGCTCGAATACCCCAAACGACATGAAGAGTCGTAGAGGATATCAAAGCGGGTCGGGTTACCTGCCACCCGTGGGGTTCCACCCTTCAGCTTGTGAGCACTGGTGGACAGCGCTTACGTGCACCCCCCAAGACATAAACGTCCCGAGATACACGATTTTCTGACATAAGCAATTAGGTTAGTATGCCACTTTCTATATACTAATAACATCCTTATATGGGCTACTAACTCGTTCCTCACTGGATTTTTGAAAAAGATGACTTTTGTAGTGCGTTAAGCCTCAACTGAGCTATGATACCAATGCTGACACGACCCCATGGTCTTGTCGAGCCAGGATCACGCTGAGGGGTGCTGCGTTGCACAGCACCAGATAACACACATCAAAGGTACAAAGCGGAAGCAAAGTTTATATTACATAGAGTGGTTTATGAACATGTTTACATCAAAATAGGTCCAGTCTACACTCACGGGCGTAGACTACGCATCAAGTTCACGATCAGCCCGTGAACGTGTCCTTGCTAGCACACACGCACACTAACACGGCGGCGTGCACGACTCCCACTCGACGGGGTTCCCCTCCTGGGGTTCCGTCTCTTCCTCGGGAGTCCCTTCCTCATAGAACCCTGCAAAAGCTTCAAACACAAGAAGTGAGCACAAAGGCTCAGCAAGACTGACCCGTCTCTCCTAAACATGGAACTTCTACATGAGGGGTGATGGGTACATGAGGTAAAACAATTTGCAAAGGACTCGCCTAATTATTGGAACCTTACTTTCAAGTTTTAGCAGCAGTTTGTGGAGAACCTTACACTAAGACACATGAGAGAGCCGCAATCAACAAGAAACGCATTTCTCTCATGTACTTTGCCCAAAGTTGAAAGGAACTTTAATTAGCTCTACACTACAGCATATCATTAACAATCAATGTCCATCATTCAATCAGCAACATTTTTAACATGTAACTAGCCTGTTCTTTCTACGTCATGGTACAGTAAACAAGTGGTACTCACTGACCGCGAGGTATGGCGATTATAATCGATTTATACATGCAGGGTTACCCGAACAACCCGTCACGTACGCCCGTACTCGATGTTGCCTACAACAACCATCACGGACGCCGTACGCAACTACCTCACCCGTCAGCCAAATATTGAACCGGTCCCATCGTCCCGAGCAAGAGGTCTCTGCATGCGCATCTCGGTGCCGCCAGCCAATTTACACCTCAAGCTCTCAACCTACCCTCTGAACGACGGGCAATACCTCAATACCCAGCTACCCGAGTTACATCGGCTTCCCGGTTCCCATATAGCCGGAAGGTCTTCGGTACTGTTCTAGCTTGTTCAACAGGCCCGCACACGGCTCGGTCTTCAATCGACACAAGCGGAGCTATGGCACCCAGGCCCCAAAGTCCTGCTGCCCTTACTCTCCGCTCGGTCTCATTTTTCTTGCCATGTGTATCATGTGCTATCTCTACCCGAGTCGGGTGCCTCTAGCCTATGCTCGCGAGTAGTTCCAACTACTCGACTTGTACCGAATCCGACACTATCTTAACATTGCAGTAGCTAACGGGGTTTGCAATCCTAATCCCAAACCCATGGTTCTCTTGGCTATGCACTTGGGTTTTCAAACAAGACTCCAATGCAAGAAGTAATCATACTCAAGTAAGTGCTCAAAACAATAAAAAATTGTAAAAAGGTTAATGCAAACCGGGGCTTGCCTTGCTGCTCTTGGTCGTAGGCTAGCTGCTCCTCCGGAGTCACGAAGTCTAGGACTTCGGGTTCCTCCTCGACCTTAGCGACTACATGATATACAAGTATATGAATTAATTTAAATGCATTTGATTGAATCTAAACTTGTGAAGTCTGTAACTCTTACTATGCAGACCCAGTGACTGTGAAACTTTTACTGTGGCTTGGTTACAACCTAAACAGAGACTTGGTCAAGTTTTAGTTGTAGCAAAGCTCATTTGAGCCCTCCACCACTAATTATGTACTTGACCTTAATTGAAGGCTTGTAGGGTGTTCTAAGGATTTTCATGAAACAAACTATGACTTTCTGAAAACTAGACTTTCATAGGGTTCTAATGGAGCTGGTCTCACTTAATTTGAATGTTCCTAACTAAAGATACGAGCTAAACAATTTCAGAGAAAATTCTGAAAATGTTTCTGAACATTTTATATTTTATTTGGAACAGTTTCACTAATCACACCATTAGGTGGATCAAATGAGCTCAAATGGATCTTAAATTTTTATGGTAGTTCAGGGGTAGTTTGGTGAACATCCCAGCAAAATTTCAGAATTTTCCTCCAAGGGGTTCTGCAGTGAAAATTCCAAATAGTTTAGACATTGAGGAATTAATTATGGAGAAATAAGGATTTTCATGAAGTGAAACATGATTTGCTGGAAAGTGCTCAACGATCTGAATCTAAAAAAATTTGGTTCACTCGATTTGGAGCTTTCTAGCCTAAGTTATGAGGATTTGAAGTTTGAATGAAATCTGAAAATCTTGGAAAAGTTTAAATCCGCCGGGGACCCATGGGGACACGTGTTGGGCGCGGAGGCGTCAGCACACTGAGGCCAACAGGGTTTTTGCGCGCCAGCACATCCGATCCCAGCCGCAGCCCGATACCGATTTAAAATATCTGCCGCTGACAGCTGAGGGGTCCACCCCTTCGTCTACCTCCCGCCGCCCGCGTTCTGGCGGCGAGGTACCTCGCCGGAGAGCTCGCCGGCAGCCTCTGTGGAGCTCCAAGCTTCATGATTTCGGCCGACCCTGCCTACTTTCTCGGAGAACACGATTCCGGGCTCAGCTCGTCATGACAACGACCGGCACATGGTTGGCGACGGGCGGCGGCTTCGGAAAGACTTCGGCCGTGTCGGCCGACTTCCCTAGCACCCCAACTGACCGAGCAAACGGCCGGAAAGCATCAGTGATACCTCAGGAACTTCAGCATGGGCTCAAGGCAGCTTGGGAGAGGTCCGAAGTAGTCCCTCACCGCGCACCCGATGCTTTCCGCATGCTCCGCCGTCGGTAAACTTCGAAATACCCTAGGTACAGAGGTTCTCAGACCAAAGGTTGTGAAGGAAACTTGTGCGCTACCGTGTCTAGTTTGTGTGGGATCGGATTGAGGCCCTCTAATCCTTCCTAGAGTATGGATCGACAGAACCACACCCGAAGGTCGGTCTGTACCCAGAAAGGGGAAAACTGGAAATTCGCCACCGGTGAGCAAGCACTCGGGCTGTGGCTCGGGGGTGAGCAGCACCGGTCACCAGCGCATCCAAGGGTGTCTTGGCTCGGGCGTGACAACCTCCCGGTTGGGCTGTCCACGGGAGCCCGAAATGCGGCGGTTTTAGGTCACCGAATTGAACTCTCGGTATAGTCGAGATTGACAGGTTTCAGCCGAATTCTAGCAACGTGGAAGAACGAGGAGGGTTCCTAGTACCTTGTTGTAGCTCTGGAGGGGACGGGGAGGCTGTGATCGAAGCTCTCCGATCGGTTCTGAGCGGCGGAAGAAAGTTTCCCGGCGCGGTGTTCTTGCGGGGAGAAAATGGCGAGGGCTTCGGCCAAGGAGGGGGGCGCCTTAAGAAGGCTCTGAACCGACTTGTGCCCGCGCGTGGCCAAGCAGCTGCTGGCGCGGTGGCCTCCCTCGGTGGCGACCACAGCTGCAGCTCGGGGACC
Organism: Neostapfia colusana; assembly: GCA_030760725.1. Taxonomy (NCBI): domain Eukaryota; kingdom Viridiplantae; phylum Streptophyta; class Magnoliopsida; order Poales; family Poaceae; genus Neostapfia; species Neostapfia colusana. The sequence goes on along the minus strand of JASWHV010000008.1, from coordinate 64,504,224 downwards.
CAAGTGAGAAAGTCTCAGTCGGTTGAATCATCCCTGTGGCTGACATGTGGGTCCCATTTTCATTTTTAACCTCTGAAATTAACTCCTAATCACTGTTGTAAACAGTAAGCCCCAAAATACCCATGGTGATTCAAATTATTCACCCATGAGCCATTTGAATTGATTAGAATTCAAATTGGGTTTTGGTTTGAATGAATTTCAGCACATGTTCAGTTTGAAATTCAAATAAAGTTTGAATTTTCCCCACTTAGCTCATTTCAAGATCAACTCCAAATGGAGTGAAAATTGGTGTGTGAGCGAACAAAAATGTGTTGAGTAAGAATATGCCTCCCACTTTTGAATTCATGGGATAAAAACAGTTTGAATTTGAAAGTAGTTTCAAACTGCCCTCTTCTAGCTATGCCCAAAATGACCTCAAAAAGGTTTTGAATTTGGGTAAAACTTGGCATGGACATCCCTAGCAATGTGTAGGAGTTTTCATGTGCCCAGCCCCTATATATCACATGTGGGAAATACCACTTTTGCAATATGTGAGTTTGTTCTCTAATGAGCATGTTGATGGTGGTTACCTGCTCTTCATTTGTGTTCATCAACTTGCTTCAAATGAGGTGTGTGTGTGTGTGTGGTGATGAACACTTCAAATGTGTCAAAAACTGAGGCCCTTACAGCAACAAAACACCCCTCAACAGAAAACCGATCTGTTAAAGAAACCGTGTGTGTGACTAATCTAAATGTGTTCAACTGTGACAAAGCTAGTATAGATTGTAGAGAATCAAGTCACAAAGACGTCCCAACAAGAATCATGAAAATCCGTTGAGAGAAACTCAAGTTACGATCGAAAGATCAAGCAAAGGTCAATCTGTCCTACGCGAGAAAAACAGTTCTGGAATACTGCAAATAAACTCATGTAGATCAGAAACCACAAATTCAATGACCGTGCAATTTTCAGAGATGATAGATAATCAAGTTGTGAAGACGATCCAAAAAGAATCATATCAATTGGATCTGTAAAACTCGAGTTATAATAAAACCACCGAAGCAAGGTAGTGCTGAACAGAAACTCGACGAGAAAAACTTGTCTGAAACAAGTCAGACGAACAAGGTACAAAAGTTCCTTTAGAATACGAATTTTATTTATCAAAACACAAGAGGAACAGCCTCAAAGTCGTGCTCCACGAGCTCTGACCTCCCTTGCTTATATAACCAGCTCTATGGCCAATCCAATTCAAACTAGGACTCCTACTCCTACTTGGATTCAAACTGTAACTTTCCAATACTGCCCAAGACTCTTCTATACGCAGATAGAAGCAATCTTAAGACTTCCAAACACCTTAGGAACGTCCCAAACATTCCTAAAACAACTCAAATTCGTGACCCATGCGAAATCCTATCATAACCAACTCAATACTTTCCATATTTGAGTCAAACAGGACTCAGCCGCAGCCTGAGTCCATACCCTAGTCGGTTGGACCTTTCCGACCAATTCTTTACGTCCACATCTCTTCATCACACCTTGGAACCATGCAGTCACGTCCATGCACTCCTTGCACACGTGCAAACATCTTCCAACGACTTCCAAGATACCTTCATATGCATTGTTCTTGATTCAAACATACTAAGCAACTTTCCGATCAACTCAACCATAATTCCTCTCGAACATGGTTGTTGAACCTCATCTTCTCCCTAAGACTAGTTAAATGGATTCCGTCACCAGCCATGTCTTGAAATCAAGCAACACCTGCACATGAATAAACAACCAATACTTCCGAGCACAAGTCCTCAACTTGACTCTCGTTAGTTCCGAAACTACAACATCTTACGTGAGCACCTCACAAAAGCATGATGTAAACCATAGCAAAATGATATCAGCCATAACCACCAAAACACACCAAAAACTTAGTAAAATAATACTAAGCAAACTTTCCATAAGAGTAAAGCAAGTTGGAAACATTGCAAGTTAAAAGCAGAACCATTGCAATCAAGCTCCGAACCTTACCAAAGCTAACCTGACCTTGAACCGGAGTTTACCAAAGCTAGTCGGACCCAGCGCCGGAGCTTACTAAAGCTTAGTCGGACCTAGCACGGAACTTACCAAAGCTAGTCGGACCTAGCACTAGAGCTAGCAAAAACAAGTCGGACCTAGCCAAAATAAGTCAGACCTAGACAAAGCAAGTCGGACCTTACGTCGGACCTATCGTCGGACCATGCAGGTGCTCGGACCTAGAGTCAGACCTTGTTAAAAAGGTGTTTTGGTAGTATTCAAAACTTCTATCGTCAAAGCCAATGTATTCAGCACATATAGGTCTCACAATCTCCCCCTTGATGAATGCATTGGCAACACCACTTAAAATCAGAACATTGGGTTATTCACATAAAAAATTTTGAAAACAATTTCTCCCCCTTTGTAAATCAGAAATAAAATGAGAAGAAAAACAAAAATACCAAAAATTCTCCCCCTGAGAAGAATCGTGCCAAAACACTTGTGAATGTGTGCAATGCGTGATCAATTTCTCCCCCTTTGACAATGTATTCAGCAAGGTACAAAAGAGAAATTTTAATTTGTTATGAGCACATTATAACATATACATATAAAACAAAGCTCATCCAAATCATACTATCAAGTAACTTACACTATCACATCAATGAGATACATAAAGTAGTGAAAGTCATGCTAGAGATCAAGTGTAATTTTCAATTTAAGCAAGTCATGATCTCACAAACATAACTATTTCAAGACCTGAAAGCATGACACTTGTTGCTGCATTTTATTTATCATTTAAAGCACAAATTTTGATCTTATGACACTTGGAAGAGATTATATGCAGCATCAGCCTTATTCTACCCAACCAAGCCAAGCCTATGTCATTTGACAGTTAGAAGCTTAAGGACATGGTTTTAGTCATACAAAACTCTTTTCAAGTTCATATCTAAGTGCAATGATAAGCCATCTTAAAAGAAGAAGTGCGATGCATGCATATTCTGTTGATATTTTCTCATTTTTTTATTTGAACATAAAAAATCAACATGTGAGTTGGTTACTTGATTAATTCTTTATGATTAAAAGCACTTGTGAGCATGCAACAAGTTCAAAACAGCAAGAAAGTTTGACCATGACCAGATTTAGTGTAAGTAATTATTCCAATTACTAGACATGGTAAAAACTACAAAATGTATAACACGAGTAATGTAGTAAGAACTTTCAGCATGAAAAAGGAATCACAAAGTCATATATGCATGAAATACTGTGCTCATATTATTTTAATTTCAGATTCACACATAGACTTTCCAAGTTTCAAAATTCTCCCTCAATTGAAGCCATGATGATGCATAACCCCTAATTCACTACGAATGTAACAAAAATGAGTGAAATCCAAAGGTTTTGTAAAAATGTCAGCCAATTGTTGTTCGGTATCTACATGGTGAAGCACAATGTTCCCTTTTTTGACATTATCACGGAGAAAGTGATACCTAATGTCAATGTGCTTAGTTCTCGAGTTTTGCACGGGGTTTTTAGCAATGCAAATGGAACTAGTGTTATCACAAAACAGTGGAACACAATCTAGATCAACCCCATAGTCCTTAAGTGTTTGAAAAATCCAAAGAATTTGTGAGCAAGCACTAGCAGCAGCTACATATTCAGATTCGGCTGTGGATTGTGCAACTGAACTTTTTTTTCTAGAGGACCAGGCAACAAGTGAATTACCAAGAAAAATGACAAGCACCAGAAGTACTTTTCCTATCAATCCTACAACCCCCAAAATCAGCATCGGAAAAAGCTTTCAAAGTAACGGTTGAGGAAGAAGGAAGAAAAATGCCAAATTCTTGAGTTCCATGTAGGTATCTGAGAATCTTTTTGACGGCTTGACGATGTAAAGCACGTGGGGTGTATTGAAACCGTGCACAAAGACATACGCTGAATTGTATGTCCGGTCTTGATGCCGTGAGATACAAAAGTGATCCGATCATACTTCTATATTCTTTTTTATCAACGGGATCACAATCTTCATCAAGCTCAAGTGTTGTTGCTGTTCCCATTGGTGTCCGAAGAGGCTTGCTTTTGTCCATGCTGAAGCGCCTTAGGAGATCTTTTGTACTTTGTACGATGCACAACGGTACCCTCCTTGGTTTGCTTGATTTGCAGCCCCAAAAAGTACATGAGTTCTCCCATCATACTCATCTCAAATTCTGAACTCATCATAGCTGAAAACTTGGACACAAGATCATGAGAAACACAACCAAAGATAATATCATACACATACACTTGAACGAATAACGAGTCATTGCCATGCTTAAGCACAAAAAGAGTTTTATCAACCTTGCCCATGGTAAACCCCTTTTCAAGTAAGAATGTTTTTAACCTATCATATCATGCTCTAGGGGCTTGTTTGAGACCGTACAAGGCATTGGACAGTTTGTAAACATGATAATGAAAATTTGGATTTTCAAAACCAGGTGGTTGTTTGACATAAACCTCCTCATCTATGTAACCATTAAGAATAGCACTTTTAACATCCATTTGATATAGCTTAAAACCTTTAGATGCAGCAAGAGCTAACAAAATTCCTATGGCTTCTAATCTAGCAACAGGAGCAAAAGTTTCATCAAAATCTAGACCTTCAACTTGTGTGAAATCTTGAGCAACCAACCTAGCCTTATTCCTAACCACAACCCCATCTTCACTTTGTTTTTTTTAAACACCCATTTAGTTCCAATTAAAGTGTGACCTTGAGGTGGAGGTACAAGTTTCCAAACATTATTTCTTTCAAAATTTTCTAACTCTTCTTGCATGGCAATAATCCAAGATTCATTAGTGAGTGCGTGTAATATATTTTTGGGTTCAAAAGAAGCAACAAAAGCAGAATGAGCATGAGAATTGGGGTCGAAAATCCTGGACCTTGTAACTCGTTCATGCAAGCTTCCAATAATTTGTTGTGGAGGATGACTTTTGAGAATCCGGAGGGGAGTGGACACTTCACAAGCTTCTTCTTCTTCATGTTCATCACAAATAGATGAGCTTGTGACGTGAGGAGGATCTGGACCAGCAATGGTGGTCGTCGGTGCTGGTTGTGAATCAAGATCAGGAGCTGGAACAATGTCATTAGCTGCTGAATTTTCAGGCAGCAGCACCACTTCTTACTCTTCTTTAACGAAAATACTCTCCCCCTGCGGTATGGATCCGGACCTGCAATATTTGAACTAGTATCTGGGCTAGCTTCATCAAAAGAAACCTCACAAGTCTCCACAATTTTGTTAGTATCAAGTAAAAGCACATGGTAGCCTCTAGTATGAGATGGATAACCAAGAAACATTCCATCAACAGATCTAGCTTCAAATTTATCAAGATTACCATGTTTCATAACAAAGCATTTGCAACCAAAGACCCTAAAGTGTGTGACACTAGGCCTATGTCCAAACCTGAACTCATATGGTGTTTTACCTAGCTTAGCACGCAAGAAAACACGATTTGAGACATAACAAGCGGTTGCAATTGCATCAGCCCGAAATTTCCTAGGAGTTTGATATTCATCAATCATAGTCCTAGCCATCTCAACTAAGGTTCTGTTCTTTCTATCTACAACACCGTTTTGTTGAGGTACATATGGTGAAGAAAATTGATGATCTATTGCATTTTAAGCATAAAAGTGATCAAACGATTGATTTTTAAATTCGGTTCCATTATCACTTCTAATTGCTCTTAAAGATCCTGAGTGATCAATTGATAATCTAAGAAATAAAGTTCTAAAGTGACTAAAAGCTTCATTCTTAGATGCCATAAAGTAAACCCAAGAGTATCTAGAATAGTCATCAACAATCACAAGAACATACCATTTACCTCCGAAGGATTGAACACGTGAAGGTCCTACGGTGTCAAGGTGTAAAAGTTGACCCGGTTCAGTTGTCATGGTCATTGTGAGAGGAGCATGTGAAACTGCAACCATCTTAGCATGTCTACAAGAAGAGCACACAATTTATTTGTCCTCTTTAAGCTTAGGCAGCCCACGTATGCGATCAAGAGCACTAACACGTGTGAGATGATCCAAGCCTACTTGACCAAGTCTACGATGCCAAAAATATAAATCTTTGGAATCATTTGCAACTAGACATCTAAGCTTACAGGAACACATATCAAAATCAGCTTTAAAAACTCTTCCAAACCAGACATGTTAAAGATAAGCTCACTATTTGAACCTACCACTTTGCAGCAGTTTTTATTGAAAATAATTTCCAGATTTTCATGTAGCAATTGTGAAACAGAAAGCAAGTTGTATTTCAAATTTTTGACAAGTGCCACATCCTTCGAAGTGTAGTGATCATTTACTCTAACCGAACCCTTAGCAATTATAGGAGCTGAAGAATTACCGGCAAAAGTAACATTCTCTACACGTGACACAAAAGAGAGAGAGGAGAACCATTCTTTGTTACCGGTCATGTGGCGTGAGCAACCTGAATCCACAATCCTAATGTTCTCCTTCCTCAAGCTTGTAACCTACATAGAAGCACAATACGTCGATGACTCAATATTGGGGTTAGTTAAAAGGCATTTAGACATCCAATACTGAGTCACACGACGTCCAGCAGGAATAACATGCGAAAGCAGAGATAAAACAGCAGGTTTATGAGTCAAAGTTTGATATTTTTTGTTCTTAACTACTGACCTATGAGGTGTTACTTGTGTAGCATAAAAATCAGTAGCTCCGGAAGCAAAAACAGAAGGTCCGGAGGCAAAAACTGAAGCTCCGGATGTAAACTTTCAATATTTCTGACTCATAACAGCAGGTTGCATGTTCCTGACATTCGGTTTAGTATGTGCAGCAAATTTTGCATGAGAGTTATAAGATCTAGTTTGCATTCTTTCCTTTTTATGTTGTTTAGCTAGTCTATAACAAAAATCTATGACATGACCATCTCTACCACAATAGGTACAATAAAATTTAACATTGTGTTCATGTCATACATGTGATATTCACTCTGTTTTTCTTCGGAGAAACCGGGTGTGACTTTTTTCAACCCTTAACCAATCGAAAAATGCAGTAGAGTTGAAACTGTCCAGAAAACAGGGCAGAGCAAAGACTCTCTGTAAACTCCCTGTAAATTGAGCATAACTTCCTGCGTAAAAATCCAAAAATAGAAAATGAGGTAGTTCTGGAAAGCTTATGAGATGAGTTACAACTTTGTAACAGAAACTTTTGTCAGATTAGGAACAGAATTAACTGGAATTCTTGGAGCAAATCAGTACCTAAAGCAGGGAGGTGCTGTCCAATTTTCTCCAGAAAATTCTGTTAACTTTGACATCTCATAACTTTTGAACCAGGACAGATCTTAGGCCAAGCAAATACTTTCTGGAAAGCTATTGAAGCTAGATTTAACTTTGATGTTGAGCTCCAGAAGTGTTTTTGATTTTAACAGGGCCTAAATCAGGTTGAAGTGGAAACTGGTCAGGGCTGTTATGTGAACAGCAGATCAGCAGTCAAATTTGTTTAAAAATTTGAACTATGTTTCCAAGTTTCATGGGTTCAATGACATGTCTTATGTTATAACTCAATGGTTCACTGTTCAAAAAAATATTTGACATTTCTCAAATATATTTTTACAGATGACAGCAGACAAACAGTTGGAGAACGGGTGGGTGGTGTCCTACTGTTCTCACCACAGCGGCTATCCGGAGGCATTGAGGCAGATGCTTCAATATTTCGGGTACAACCAGATGCCACAGTACTTCGCCAAGGAAGAAGGCGAGGAGGGGAACAAGACGTGGACGATCCATGTCGAGGTCCCTGCAGGACCTACGCCACCCGGTTGGGTGCCGTTCACCGTCACGGTGAGAGGTAGACAACCGGGAGGGATGTGGCAAGTGGCAGCCCGTGACACCATGTCACGATTCTGCCAACTACACGTGAATGCTATGGAGGGCACTCCATACGCGCTCGTTCCGGTGGAGGGACGGGCTCATCATGTGTGGGAAGAGAGGTACCTGGAGGCAACGGACCCGAGTTGCCCAAGGTACAACCCCGCAGAGGCAAATCTCAGCCTCCAGATGAGGGCGGGAAACACCGTGATGGACAGCCAAGCTGCTCATATGGAGCATCTCGCCACAAAGCTCAAGGAGAACACAAGCCGTGGAGACCATTTCGATAGTGCTCACAGCGCACTCCGTAATGTGCTCCTTCCGACGATCAAGCGACTGAATGAACAGCACAATCAGTTGCATCGTCTGAAGAAGGCAAAGAAGAAGAGCTGTGTTGACATCGCGGCGTTGCAAGAGCTGGTGAAGACCCTAACCCAGCAGAATGAGGACCTTGCTCAAGAGCGGGACGACGCTATTGAAGAAGGGCAAGGCTGGGAAGAGGACTACAACCAGGCTATGGACGAGGTGCATGCATTGCAGGACCTCGTACCTCCAGTATTGGGCATACCGGTGGTCTTGGGCCTTCTAGCAATGTGAGAACTCGAGATGGGAGAAGAGGTGGTAGATCCGGAGCCACCAGCAGAGGTACCGGAAGAGGACGACCCGCAGGAGGTCGAGTTCTACTCCGAGTAGGGGTTACAGTTGCCAAGTAGGGCAGCTAGAGTAGTATAACCCAACTTTTGTAATGGGTGACTTGTCGTGTAGGCAGTAGCGTATGTATAGGTAGTGACGACATGAGCATGACTTCTCAGAGACCCGAGAATAATGTATCTTGTATAAAGTTTATGCTTTATCAATATATGTGAATGTTGTGCAAGTTATTCATGTGTCACTTCGATACCTACTGTTGCATATGGAATTTAAGTAAGACATGTGCTAATCGCTGCTGTTTTGAATTTCAGAATGACGCGTACTCGTGCCAACCCGGACGTTGGGGGTACTAGCCAAGGGGAAGAGACCTCCCAACAGCCTCCCGAGGACTCCTCGGGAAAGCAGCAGCAACAGCAACAGCAAACTCCGCCACCGCCACTGCCAACGGTTACATTGGCCGACATTGTCGCGGCAATGGCGGGTTCACATCAGCAGCACACGGAGTTGCTGCAAACTCTTATTGCTAATACGTCTCGCCCAGAGAGACGTCAAGACCGTGAGGAGCTTCAACAGAGCTCCTACTCCGACTTCCTGGCGACTCATCCCCAGGTATTCTCAAGGGCGGATGAACCTCTTGACACGGACAACTTGCTCCGCGCGATAGAGATGAAGTTCGGGCTGCTCCGGATAAGTGAGCAGAGTAAGACTCAGTTCGTGTTCCAGCAGCTCCAAGGGTCCACGAGCGCGTGGTGGGCAAACTTTTGTACTTCACAGCTCACCGGCCGAGTTATGGCCTGGACGGAGTTCCGGACGGCCTTCAGGGCCTATGACATACCGCCAGATCTGATGAAGAGGAAGACGCAGGAATTCCTACACCTGCAGCAAGGGAGCCGGAACGCACTGGAATACTCCAGGGCGTTCAACAATCTCACGCTCTATGCGTCGTATCACGCAGATACCGACGAGAATCGGCAGGACCACTTTTACCAGGGGCTTAACCCGCTCCTGAAGGATAAGTTGGCGATGTTCAATCGCGGCAGCCTCAACGACATCATTGATGCTGCGATTGTCCAGGTGGACTCCGGCAAGGAGTTAGCGGCGGCGGAGAGAAAATGAAGCGCGCCGCAAAGCAGCGGAGAAGGAGGCGGTCCTTCAAAGAAGTTTCGGATGGTGAATCGCCCACCATCAGGTCCACGCTGGCAGTCACCCCAGAGGTCGATGCCGTTCCGCAGTCTACCGTACTCTTCACCGGCATTCAGGCCGGCACTGCCAGTACCACCTCCGCAACAACAACAGCAGCAGCGGACGATGCCGCGTGCGTATGCACCTCAGCAACGCATGTCGGGCTTTCATCCTCCGAGCACCACACCAGCAGCGGCCACATGTTACAAGTGTGGTCGTCCAGGACAATTCGCCAGCAGTTGCCCGGAGAGGCAAGGCGGCGGAGTTGCACCACCATTTACACTAAGGAATCAACCCCGGAACCCTACTAATGCACGGCGGGCAAACCCTAGGCCTGGCACCGTCCATCAACTTTCCATAGAGGACGTGCCGGAGGGTGAGCCAATCCGTGCGGGTATGTTCCAACTCCACCAGCATCCCGCCATAGTATTGTTTGATTCAGGCGCCACGCATAATTTTATTGGCCAAGCTTTCATTGCTAAACACAGCTTGCAAATACTACCCACCGATAGTCCTTATGTGATCTGTTCACCGGGTGGGAAAATTTCAGCAAGCATGATAGTCCCAAAAGCGCCATTGTGCTTAGAGGGTAGAGTCTACCCTACGTCTCTCATAATCTTAGAGGCACAAAAGGTCGATGTCATCCTAGGGATGTCGTGGTTAACCCGCCACGGCGCTGTTTTAGACACCGTCCTCCGAGTTGTGCACCTAAACTCAAAAGTGCACGAATCTCACTCCTTATTTCTGGACAGTCCAGAAATAAAACTTCCAAGTGTCTACCAAGCCACAACCATCAGATTGGAAGATATTCCATTGGTCCGAGAGTTCCCTGACTTATTCCCGGATGATTTGCCGGGGATGCCGCCCGATAGAGAGGTGGAGTTCAAGATTGAGCTTGCACCGGGAACCGTGCCAATATTACGAAGGCCGTACAAGATGGCGCCCAAGGAGTTGGCTGAACTGAAGATTCAGCTCACGGACCTGCTGGAAAAGGGTTTTATTAGGCCGAGCTCCTCGCCATGGTGCTGTTCGGCATTATTTGTGAAGAAGAAGGATGAGACGTTGCGGTTTTGCATGGACTATCGTCCATTAAATGTCGTAACCATCAAGAACAAGTACCCGTTGCCACGGATCGACATGTTGTTTGATCAGTTGGTCGAAGCAAAGATCTTTTCCAAGATGGACTTAAGATCCAGGTACCATCAGATTAAGATAAGGGCTGAGGAAATTCCGCAGACGGCTTTCTCGACAAGGTACGGACTTTATGAGTACCTGGTCATGTCCTTCGGCCTCACCAATGCTCCAGCTCACTTCATGTATTTGATGAACTCGGTATTCATGCCGGAGCTGGACAAGTTTGTCGTGGTCTTCGTCGTTGACATTCTGGTATATTCCAAGTCGGAGGAAGATCACAAGGAGCATCTGCGTATAGTCTTGCAATGGCTGCGGGATCACAAGCTATACGCGAAATTCAGCAAGTGCGAATTCTGGATATCGCAAGTGCCTTTTCTTGGGCATATCATCTCAGCGGAGGGTATCGCTGTAGACCCGAGTAAGATCACTCAAGTGCTGAATTGGAAGTCCCCGAGGACTGTTCACGAGGTACGGAGTTTCCTCGGACTCGCAGGATATTATCGGAGGTTCATTCCGAACTTCTCGACGATTGCCAAGCCTATGACGGAGCTGCTGAAGAAGGCTACCAAATATGTTTGGAGTCCGGCTTGTGAAGCAGCATTCAAGGCTTTAGTCAAGCACCTGACATCAGCACCGGTTTTGGCGCAGCCAGACACAACAAAACCGTTCGATGTGTACTGCGATGCATCCGGCATTGGGCTCGGATGTGTGCTGATGCAAGACCGAAGAGTGGTCTCTTATGGATCACGGCAGCATAGAAATCATGAGCCGAATTATCCAACTCACGACTTGGAGCTCGCTGCCGTGGTACTTGCACTCAAGATGTGGTGGCACTACCTACTCGGTAACCTCGTACATCTATATACCGACCACAAAAGCCTCAAGTACATATTCACTCAAAAGGAGCTGAACATGAGACAGCGAAGATGGTTAGAACTGATAAAGGATTACGAAATAGAGATCCATTATCATCCAGACAAGGCAAATGTAGTGGCAGATGCGCTGAGCCGCAAGTCACACGTCAACAATCTGACCATCACGCCGTTGGAAGAGAGCGAACCACCACTACATGTGATTCCACACGGAGCTCTCTACAACCTAGCTTTGATCCCCACCATCCGTGAAGAGATAGCGGCAGCTCAGAAACATGACAAGGGCATGTCGCATTTGCGGAGGCATGTAGATAGTGGGGAGCTTAAATATTTCCGGAAGGACGGAGACGACGTCCAATGGTTCAAGGACTGGATCGTCGTACCCCGTAACCCGGAGTTACGGAAGAAAATTTTTGATGAGGCTCACTTATCAAAATTTTCTATTCACCCTGGCAGCAACAAAATGTATCAAGAACTCAGAAGCAAGTTTTGGTGGACACGGATGAAGCGGGAAGTCGCAAAGTACGTGTCCGAGTGTGATACATGCCGAAGGGTGAAAGCGGATCATATGCAGAAACCGGGACCGCTACAACCACTAGGCGTCCCTGCCTGTAAGTGGGAGGACGTGAGCATTTACTTCATCGTCAGTTTACCCACCACCTTGCAGAAACATGATTCTGTGTGGGTCATCGTCGATCGGCTCACCAAAGTTGCCCATTTCATCCCGGTCAACACCAACTACAATGCCAAGAAGTACGCTGAACTGTACATCTCACGGATCCTATGTTTGTACGGCGTACCCCGTACCATCATATGGGATTGGGGCACTTTATTTGTGTCCCGTTTTTGGGAGCAGCTACACGCTGCATTGGGGACGAAACTGATCCGTAGTTCAGCGTACCACCCGTAAACGGACGGACAGACTGAGCGGGTAAATCAGATCTTAGAAGACATGCTACGAGCTTGCGCTATCAACCACGGCAATAATTGGGATGATCACTTGCCGTTAGCCGAGTTCTCGTACAACAATGGGTACCAAGCCAGCATCAAGATGGCACCTTATGAGGCGCTATACGGAAGGAAATGCCACACACCATTGAACTAGTGTGAGTCTGGCGAAAGGGTTACTTTCGGGATTGACCTTGTCAACAACACGGAAGAAAAGGTTCGACTGATTCAAGCCAACCTAAAAGCCGCCCAATCCTGTCAGAAACAGTATGCGGACCGGAGAAGACGCCCATTACAATTCGAAGTCGGGGATCACGTCTATCTACGTGTATCTCCAATGAACGGCGTGAACAGATTTGGGGTGAGAGGAAAGTTGGCACCCCGATTCATCGGTCCATTCCAGATTACCGAAAGATGTGGATCAGTAGCATACCGGCTGAAATTACCAGAAGCACTGTCCGGTGTGCACGACGTTTTTCACATTTCCCAGCTGAGGAAGTGTCTCAAGCTATCAACTACCGTTCAGCTGGAAGACATTGAAGAACTGCAACCGGATCTCACCTATCGGGAGGAACCGGTTCAGATTATTGACGAAAAGGCCCGAACCACACGCAACCGGTACGTTGAGGTTCTACAAGGTTCTATGGAGTAATCACTCCATGGACGAAGCGACATGGGATAGCGAAGGATTTCTTTGCGCTAACTACCCCGACTTCCTCACGTCGCACATCCGGTGAGTTTCTACCGTCCTCTCTCTCATTGTCACCTTATATTCTCGGGACGAGATTCTTCTAAAGGGGGAGGAATGTAAGGGCCTCAGTTTTTTACACATGTTGAAGGTGTTCATCACCACCCCACACACCTCATTTGAAGCTAGTTATTAACACAAATGAAGAGCAAGTAACCACCGTCAACATGCTCATTAAAGAACAAACTCACATATTGCAAAAGTGCTATTTCCCACATGTGATATAGAGGGGCTGGTCATATGAAAACTCCTACACATTGCTAAGGATGTCCATGCCAAGTT